>JALDNG010000003.1:275000-1592500 GCA_024349245.1 Neodontobutis hainanensis | reverse complement strand
CCCATTGGAGGGGCTTGAAATGTTTGCACAAACTATTGAGACAGGTAAGATTAAGGCCTTTGTATGGATATGTTGCTTGTTTGTTAATTTGATCAGATGTCAGTGCTAAATAACTTTTATTGTTTCTGATCGGTTATGTACATAGTCCTTCGTCGCATTAAAGTCACCTTTGTAGACACTATAGTCCGCATTGAACACCAGTCCCTGGACCTGGAAACAGGCGTTGCCTTAGAGGTGCAAATCAAACGGTAAGCTTTTTTTAAATTTATGTTTTAAGGTTGCACACACATCCTCCTTACGCTGCTCTCATGCATACAGTCTTTCAAGCTCACGCTGATATGAAAAAGGCTAGCTCTTTTAACAAAGTTGCTTGACAAAATACTGCAAATGAATCTGTAAAACTGTGTCTGTTATTGGCCATTTTTTACCCCATCTTTTTCCCCATTGCAATAACAATTTAACTTTTTTTAGGTTAGGTTGCTGTTTGGGTTTACATTCAATGCGACTTAGAGTAGACACTTTCAACCAGACTTTTACGTCACTGTTAGAACAAAACCTAGAACAAGCAAATAAGACCTTTTGTTAAACAGCTGTGAACAAATGTTTGAACAAATGGGTTGTAGTCATTAAGTCATAAAAATACTTGATGTTAACCTCTAGAGAAAACATCTATTTCAGAAAGCTTTCAAAAATGTGGGTGAAATAATGTCATATTACCACATATCTTGGTCAGTGTGTAACATGACAATAAACATACAATTTCCTCTGAATATTTACCAGTTACATGTGCAAACTTACTCATCAACTTCAGTGGCCTTGATAAATTAACAACTTTAAATAATGTAATAAATTTGAAAATGTTAAAATAAAAATTTAAAACAACATTTTGTTTGTTGTACAGGCTGGAGTACTTTGATGAAGCAGTGCGGGACCCAGCTAGTCAGACTGCAGTGCCTGTAGACATACACCAGCCACCTGCTGTCCTGCACAAAATCCTTCAGCTAAGCTTTGTTAAACTGTTTTACGACAGCATTGGTATAGGACAGGTACAGTAGACTGAGGAGCTTTTTATTTTATTTTTTATTTTGTAATGCTGAACTGTATTTGCATACAAATGACAAAGGAACTTAAAGATTTGTCTTACCAATTTCTAGGATCACCTTCAACGGGCAGATTCAGTCACAGTCAGTGAAGGACAGGAAGAGGCTGATGAACATGACAGTGGGGACGATGAAAAAGTAAAGGCCGACTCTTACTGCCCTCTCTCACAGCCGCTGCTCATTGGAAGCTGCTCTGGTTTCATTGAGACTACCGTCAAGATCAAACAGAATGACATGCTTCCAGGACCAAAGGTTTGAGCTTTTTTTTCCCTGCTTTTGACAGTATGCTGTCTTCTTCAGAAGGGTCATGTGATGTTAAATTCACATGTCTTGTCAGCTGGTTTATACAGGTACTGCTCCAGGTAGGATGACAATGTGGTCCAACTTCCTTATGACAGAATCCGGTGTTTGTGCAATAGCACCAAGGCCCATGGTTAACTTTATCCATGGGTTCTTTTCTGAATCAAAATTGTCTCCCTAATTAAACAAAGTTGCCTATATTCCACTTTTTCTGGAGTGATAGATTTTCTTTCTTGCAGTGGTCTGACTAGATTGTAGATTTTCTTGTTCTACTTTGTGTTTAGTTTCTTGTGTGCTTCCTCCAGTTGTTTGTTTCTCACAAAAAAACTAAAATCAACAAAAATAAAAAAAACTAGCAGAGGGAGAAATGTATTATTATTATTATTATTATTATTATTATAATTATTATTTTTATTGGAACACACATCGTTGTGTGTTCCAAGCCCACAAGACAGAATACTAGGAAGAGAGGGAATACATGGTGTCTCAAACCTAGGATGTTCTCTTAAAGAAGTCAGGACACAAAAGCAATGTTGTCCTACCACTTAACTTTTATAACTAGCTGACAAGACGCATCACATGACCCTTCTGAGTAAGATTGCTGGGGAAACATATCAGTGTATGATAGTCAAAAAATAAATGAACCATTTTGGATTGAACTGCACATTGTAAAGCTGTTTGTAATTTGTAACTATAAAAGCCCATTCTTTGTGCACTGGCATCAAAATGTTAAATTGTATGTCTTCTGTTCTGTGATCAGTTGGAGTTGGATGGGAAGGTGGGATGCGTTCACATGCTGCTGTCTCCAGATCAAATAACCCATCTGACTGACCTGCTAGCAGCCCTTTGCATAAACACAGGTACCTTGTGCATTAATGTTTGTGATTGCAAAGTCAAATCTAAATGTTTTTAAATGTAATTTTAAGTTTTATACTTCAGCTCTCCTGTAAAATATTTTCCTTTTTAAACTCAGTATTTTTCAGAAATGGCAACAAAGGTTAGGTCGGGGACAGCAACAGTGTGTCCTAAAAGAAAGCTGTTTTCTTTTTTCTTTCACAGAGTCTGACACTAAGTGCGGTGCTGTACACAATCGTCCGCTAGACTCAGACGATCTACGTATGATTGAAGAAGACCTCAGCAAACAACTGGGCTCCAGTCCAAGGGATGCAGAGTGGGACGATGAGGGCGACCTTGAACCCTATGTCACCAGCCTGGAAAACGGAGGTAGTTACAATTCAAAGTTAACGCTGAAAAACTGACTAATTTGACTGTGTAGGAAAATAATTTTGTGTTTTAAAATGTTAATTCTATTAAAAGTGAAAGGATTTTAATCATTTTAAAACAACAGGTGGCTGTCCTATAATGTGTTATTCCCTAATTTTCAACCAAAGGAAATTATGCAGACATGCAGACTCCTCACAGAAAGACCGGAGTTGGCCGAAAATGTTTTGCGTCGGCTGGGTTTTTGTACTCACAACCTTCTTGCTGTGAGGCAGGAGTGCTAACCACTCTGCCACGTGCACCTATCATGTAACAGCTCTGTAACTGCAGCGGTCCCTAAAAAAACACTCTTAGAGCAGCCATAGCAGCGCCTCTTTCCTGATTTCTTTTGTGTTTTAATTGGAGAAAATATAAATAATTCTGTGAAAGGACCGTTTATTAAAGATTAAGTATTCAGCGCTGGAACAGACATTTGATGCACACAAATAATGAACACAGCCTGTTGTTCATTAGAGCTGTTTCTTTTCTATAACTCCTCAGTCACAGCGGAAAGCTATCCAGTCAGACAAGGGACTCAGTCTGTTCAGTGTGTTTACTGACAAATGACCCAGCTGTAAAAATTACATTGTAGTCGACTGTGACCTCATTGACTACACAATTAGCCCACTTAAGGCGCTATGATTTAGTATGCACTGTGTTTGCTTTTGGGTCTGCAGAAATGTTTTACTCCATGGGGCCAGCGGGGATGAGCAGTAGTGTGACGTCTGTTCGCTCTGGAAGTGAATTTTCAGACAGTGATATGGAGTCTTCTACACACAGTCTATCCAGCCTCACACAGCCCACAGTACTTCCTGCACAGGTATGTATTGTTTCTGTGTGTAAGGTCTTGTTTCACTATATTTGTATTACTTACTTAGAGGATATATTGAATGCATTTTGTAACATTGTTTTATTATTAATATTTGTGGTTTTGGTTCCTTTGCCCTTTTTGGTAAGTTTGCAAATGTTCAAATAATGTGTTTTCACTACAAGCTTCCATCACATCTACTGGAGAACGTCAGCAGTCATCTCTTAAGTATTATTATTATTTTATTTTTTTCTCCAGGGGATGGTGAATTGCCCAAGACGATATCCAGTAGCAGGCTGCTTGTCGAGTTTACCACAAGCCACCACAAGGACCAGAGGTATAAAACATTTAGGTGCTAAGAAAAGCATTTTTGATGGATGACGCTTCCTCTCAATAATTGTTTATTGAAATTTAAAATCAGAATGTTCTGTTTTAATTTATAAATAAATCTCTTTTAAACCACAAATATTTTCTGTGTTTTAAATCTATTGAATTCTCATTCTCTGTATCGCAGGACGCTCACGCAGTGGCCAGGCAGAGCCGATGAAGCCTGATGCCCTGCTGCGTCTGACTCTCGGTGGGCTCACCCTCACTCTCCTTCAAGAAGACCCACCACCAGGCACCTCATCTTTAGCCCAGGTGTCTCAGGACTTCTTTAGCAAATTGACCTTCAAAGACAGCATGTTTAGTGAAAGAGACTTCCACCATTTGAGAGCCAGCTTTGCTAAAGCCTGTCCACACTCCCACCTCAGGTACCACTGGAGGTGTCCCAGTGCATTTATCTTAAGCTGAAGCTTAAGTTTTAATCTTATCACAGGCTGACCGGAGCAGCGGTACAGGTTTCTTGTGAGATGCGAAGTGGAAGGCACAGCAGTCGAGCTGTGACCTCTGACCTTTCCTTCAGTAGAATGGAGCTTCTGGAGTGTCTCTGGGAGGAGGGCAAGGCACAGTACACTGAGGTAGAAAATCTGGGCGTTTGTCCAATGACGGAAGAAAAAAACGTCACGCTTTTTTTAAAAAAATGCAATAAATTAAATGCATACAAAAACAACATTGCTGACATTCCATTTTCAGCTGTACATCTTCAACTAAGCATAAGCAAATATAATAACACCAATTAAAACATTAATTGTATAAAAATAGTGATTGTTCTAACCAGTTTCATCCTGTGTCTGATTAGTTGATCCAGTTTCAGAAAGCTGGTCTGTTCACAGTGGGGTCCACAGCCAGACCATGTGCTCAGCTTCACTACAGCCTCAGTGAAAAACACCAGCGGAAGGTACATCCTGTTTGCTCTCAGGCTAAACAAATGCCTTTTAGATAGGCTTATCTTGTGTGTGGCTTGTTTTAATGTCCAATGTACAAAACGTAATGTTTAAATAAGTTTGTTTGATATTTGTAGAAGTATGTTACATTGATAATACAAAGAGACAGAAACAGGAGATAATACAGCTCTGGAAAAAATTAAGAGACCACTGCAATTTTTTCTAAAATCAGCATCTCTTCCAATGTCTGTTGAATCCCAACACAGGCACACTTCATTCTACTGAATGATGTGCTGATTAGGTGATCTCCTGAACCAAATCTTATTTAATGAGGAAAAGTATAAAAAAAACACTTTTGTTGTCATTAGAGCTTTTCCAGAGCTGTATATTGAGCTACACAGGACAGACAGTCTAGGTGATATCACTGTAACATTTCATGCTAAACATTTTGGGATGTTGCCAGGGTAAACAGCGGGTGTTGAGAAGGGACAGTGTGGTGAGAGTGGAACTGGCCGAACTGACCACAGAGCTGGACCTGGACATCCTCAGTCGCCTTACCAGCCTGAGCAGAGCCTTCAGTTACTGCCCCTCACAGAGTCCGTGCCGAGGACAGACACAGGTCTTTCAAGTCTGAATTAAAGATTGATCTGTCAATTTCAAACTAAACCGTGACTGAAACTAAAATGTTTTTTTCCTTTCCTCTCTCCATCTCAGACCCAGAGCAGTGAGCTGTACTCGTCTTTCTCCCTCCTCTCTCCTCATGCAGTCCTCAGATTGCGCTTCCCCATCCCAGACTTACGCCCCCAGTCGAAGCGTAGACCCCCAACCCAAAAAGCTGTTCGACAGGAGACGTTGGTACTGGAAATGACTGAACTTGAAGTAAAGCACCAGGAAGCTCCAGACCTGCAGGGAGAGCAGACCGTTCCGGGACAACCATGGACACCTTGTCTTACCCAGCTTCTTGAAGCCTCCTTTACAGACCTGCATGGTGCAAATTTATTTTTTTGTTATTTATAATCTTTACAATACTGTGTCAATATGAAACATGTCATAAACTTTAACAATGATTTAATACATGCAATATTTCATTTAATGTGTTTTAGTCCGAAAGTTCAAAAAATAAACATGTATGTTACTTGTTATCAGGGTCTTATGAGGGCTGGGAGGGAGGATCCTTCCCCTGTATCAGAGTAAAGAAGAGCAGGGACTCTTCACCCAGGTATAATGCAGTTATATTATTTGAATAGTTTGAACAGTTACAGCACACCACAAGGTTGTTACATTACTCTAAGAGTCTATTACTCTTTCTGACCAGGATCTCTGTGCGTGTGCGTGGCGGAGAGGCCCAGGACCCAGCAGCAGGTCTGGGTGGGATCAACCTGGGCCTTGTTAGAGACCAAGGATCCACCTTTTTTGAAAGCCACTGTGAACTCCAAGATAAAACAAGCTCTCCATTCTCTTCCAGCCGGACCATGTTTGAAACGGAAGAGGTGCAAACACACACAAGTGGTTGTATTTTTTTGTTCACTGGACGTTTAATGCTAATTCATTCATGGTGTCTGCTGCAGATGGTTATCCCTGCGGACGCAGAAGAGATGAGGCAGTTTCAAGCCCAGTGTGTTGCTCATTGTCAATGTGCTGTGGATATTTGCCTGCCGCTGGCATACATCCTCCTGCCCAGTAAACAGGCCTTTCAGAGCATCTACAACAGGTTTGTCACCAAACCTGTTGTAGATGTTTGTCATTGGTGCAGCTTTGTATACTGCTATAGACATCTTTAGCCATGTGTTATGTTATCCATATTAAACTCTTTTGACATATTTAATAATATTTCACATCCTCTTTTAAAGGATCAATAATGATCTTTTGATGTGGGAACCACCACCACCTCCTCCTACATCAGTGCGTAGCCCTGACCAAAGCCGCCGTTTTGACGAGTTCCATCTCTGCAAGTCAGCTTTCAGACTGGGTGAGTTTGACTAGAATAAAATCTATGACACAACTTGCATGCATCTGCCTCTTTACCTGTATATTGTGTTTTTAAGACTCTGATTCTGAGGAGGAAGAGCCTTCATTCTACATGGCCAGTGAATTGTCTGGAAAAATAGCTGCCCGGCCCAGCCACAACCTCAGTCTCCTCTCTCTGACTGTGAATATTGACAAAGGTCGTCTCCTAGCCAGGACAGACGAGAAGGTGGATCTTTTTTTTAACATTCTATAATGTTTCTATCTGTCATGGCTAAATGTTCAAGATCAAGCTAGATGTGGGATTGTTTTGATTAACTTGGTACTCCTGTTAATCTGCTCTTCCTTGTTTACATCAGGAAGAGCAGAGTCATGGTGAATTTGTGCTGGATCTTGAAGGGGGGAAAATCTTTAGTGTGGCTCAGTATCAGAATGACCCTAACCTAAATTACCTGTGTCTGGAAAGCAGAAAAGTGGAGCTCTGCCATCAAGGTACACAAATGATTATATAATCTAATTATTATGTTTAATTTAAAACAAGAAATATTTCATTGTGATTACTTCTGGCTGTACAGCTGACGTGAAACACACCCCAATGCCACAGCGGTTGGACATGCCCAGTTTCACATCTCCTAAGCACTTGGACCCTACTATATATCCCACAGAGGTTGGGGTAAGCAGTGTCAGTGGCAGGGAGGGTGAGCTAATGATGTTGTCCACGGCAATAAAAATCACACTTGACCTCCAGAAAAACGTCAAGGTTGGTCTTCCTCACACATTTTTATGTGTCTCATGACTACATTTTCTGAGGTAGCTTTCATTATTGTACTATTTTTGTAGGAATTCCTAGTTGCTCTTCGATTGCAAGGAGCCACCATGAGACATTATATGACTCAAAGCAATCAAAGTTGGCACGAACAGGTGGGAAATTTGTTTTTCTTTAAATGTCTAGAAGAAACAAATCACCTAATCACCACAACATTTAGTTATCTTGTGACTTGTGTCTATGCTTTAACAGCTTGGGTTACAACCAAATGTTTCATACAACTCTGAAGCTATGTTTAACTGTCAACTGCAACAAATTTCTGTCCATGTTTCCAATTTTATCTTACAGTTGGTTGACTTTCTAGATGTCATTGACGACCCTATTTTGGGATACACAGCCCCAGCCGTCATCACTGTCCTTCATACACATCTTGCCTCCTGTGCCGTTGACTACCGGTAAATGGACTCAAACAGCATGAAATAATAAACATTTGCTCAGTTGCCTTCATATCGAGAATACATACAACTTTCTCTCAAACAGACCTCTTTATCTGCCACTGCGAGTGTTGTTCACAGCCGAGTCCTTCTCTCTGTCCAGTAATATCATTGTTGACACTGCCACGTTTCACCTCAGGTACAGTTCACTCCAAGAGTCAACATTGAGTCATGTCTCACATAATTAGAAACTTTTTTTTTTGTTTGATTATCAGATTCATTCTGGATGATTCTGCCCTCTACCTCTCTGACAAATCTGAGACTGACACAGTGGACCTGCGGAAAGGTAACATAAAACACACTCGGGCCTTGCGCTGCCGGTCCAAAGACATTGACATCATTTTATTTGTGTCACACAGACTATGTTTGCATTCTGGACATTGACCTGTTAGAGCTTGCAATAACCACATGGAAAGGCAGCAACACAGAAAAACTAGTGAGTAAACACCAAATTATTACATACCTGCTTTTTCTTAATGACTCAAAACCACTAACAAGCAAGGGTTTGCTTTTGTACACATTTGTTTTACCATAAAAGAGCTCCCAAGTAATATGAGGTGCAGACTTTAGACTAGCATTTTAATATTGCAGTGAAACCAAAACCAACATGGCAACAGTAAACAAACTGCCTTCAACCAAGTTTGTGGCTATACTTTTTAACAAATCAGCGACAGAATTCAAAGCAGTGAAAAAGCCTTGTTTAAAGTCTTGTTTAAATTATGCTTTCCCACAATCATTACCCCTCATTTTACCTTTCCATCTTTTTTTTTTTTGTCCAGTCTCAACCACTCTTTGAGCTGCGTTGCTCCAACAATGTGGTCCACCTTCACACCTGTGCTGATTCCTGCGCTGCCCTGGTCAATTTGCTGCAATACCTGGTCTCACAGGGCGACCTGCACCCTCCGCCACGACATGCTTCCCCCACTGAAATTGCTGGCCAGAAACTACCAGTAAGACATATCTTTGGGATTCAGTTTAGCTTGCACTTTCTGCTTTGTGTTAAATACTGTTTCACAAAATCCATTCTGTGTGTATGTGTATATTTTTTTGTCTTGTTAGCTGTCTGAAATTCCTGCGTCTGTGCTACCCTGCCCTCCAGCCGAAACTGCTGAAATCAACCAGTGTGATCTAACCGATGCCTTAATTGACACAGAGAGGAGCCACAGAGAAGACAGTTTAGATCCAGGTATCAGAGATTTTTGTTCTGAAGATTTTAAAATGGCATTTGAATACAGTGTAAGAGTGTATGTTACATTTTGCTTGATGCATTTGTGAAATTTGATAGTGAATGTTTTATGTGGCATGACATGTGTCCTATAGTGTTTAGTATTTCTCCCCCTGTCCCATTTAAAGTGACTACTGTCTACATTTGTCCAGGCTCAGGATCTATGCCACGAGGCTCTCCTGTGTCTGTATATCTGTTTCCTGGTGAGGCCTCGAAGCACAAATCCTCCAGTCTCCACGGTGATGACTCTGAGCTCGATGGATTGGTTGCCACAGCAACAGAGGCTCAGGCAGACATGATGTCGGATGAAGCCTCAGAGGGCTCCACTGACAATGATGACTTTTGTATCTTGGAAGCTCCTGGAATGGGCATTCCTGTAGGTTAAATAATCTTGCTTTTTACACTTGTTGCTTTTCACTCTCATAGCTTTTTTTAATATATTTTGACATACAGCAGCATAATGTAATCACATTTTTGACCCATAACCAGCCCAGAGATGGAGAGCCTGTGGTTACAGTGCTGGCTCAGGGTCCCATCCGAGTTAAAGAAAGTCACTTCTCCAGACCGAGAGGAAGCTCAGACCTGCTCCGAGCCCCCAGCCGCTTCCCTGTGCCCCAAAACAGAGTGGTGCTGCGAGAGATTTCTGTGGTCTGGCATCTTTATGGCGGAAAGGACTTTGGTGGCAAAGCCATATCCATACATACCCAGCATGCTAACAAGTAATACATCCCTTTGACATTCTTTCACTAATTTCCTTCCACCTACATCATTTTTATTTGTCTTTCTACTCTGCAGAGGTCGCTCAGTCCCTGCTGGTGTTCGAGGCTCTCCAGCCCGCTCCGTGGGCTCTTCTCGTCCTCAGAACTCTTGGCGATGGGCGGGAGGCAATGGCCGTCAACACACAATGCTAATGGAGATCCAGCTTAACAAGGTGTGTGTTTTTTATTGATATTAAACTACCACTGTTTGAGGTTGTAATAGGCTAAATATAAATTTTTTTTCAAAATCTTGTTTTCCCCTTCTTTGTAGGTCTCCTTCCAACATGAGACATACTCTGCAGAAGCAGGACAAGAAGTGGAAGGGTCATTGGCAGCAGTAGGTGGAGTTGGTCCTAGTGGTGAGCAGCCCCTTTCCAGACAAGTGTTCATAGTCCAGGAGCTGGAGGTCCGTGATCGCCTGGCTTCCTCACAAATTAACAAATTCCTCTACCTGTACACCAGTGAGAGCATGCCCCGCAGAGCCCACTCCAACATGGTGAGAATAGCAGGAAGATTGCTAATATGAGAAGTATACTGTATGTGTGGTACGGATTATCTGAACACATGATTGTTTTTTGATTCTAGCTGGCAGTAAAGGCACTGCAGGTGTGTCCAGAGTCTGGCCTCGGTGGTCCAGAGTGCTGTCTCAGAATCAGCTTGTTGCCATTAAGACTAAACGTTGACCAGGTAATGCTGACTGAACAAACATACTGGTGTCTAAATGTACATCTCTGTCAGTAAACTGTGTAACATGGTTGCTTTGTTTGTTTTTCCTTTTGTAGGATGCACTGTTTTTCCTGAAGGACTTTTTTAGTAATCTAGCCTCTTCTGTTAACCCTTACCTGCCCATGGACCCTGCAACAGAGGGTAGGCTGTTTTTATTCTTTTTGTTCTGTCTTTTCTTACCAGAGACACTTTACATAAGTAAGTTTCTTTTTTGTTTTTTCAGCAAAAGCAGACTCATCCCAGAGAGACTTTGAGGAGACAGAGTCTGCAGCTGGCCTGGGACCTGATCTCACAGCTTCTGTGGAAACTACCTACAGTTCCTCCTCTGCTGGCTCCACCTCATCGTCTGACCAGCCCATCTACTTCCGGTATGATCTGGAGTTTAAAGTAATAATTTAGGATTATTCTTAAATATAATAAGTGTGTCACTTGTTATTATAAAGTTTAAGACAAAGCATCTGGACATAGTTTTGAAGGTAGAAGACTTTTTGTTCTTTATCAATGGGACTTTGTCAATTAGAGGGATGCTGTAATACTGTTTTATTTCACAGCACATTATATTACTGTGAGTACTGCAGGGCATTCCACACTAATATTCTTTTCAGGGACTATATATGCTCTGTTTTTAGGGAGTTTCGGTTCACCTCTGAAGTGCCTATCTGGCTGGATTATCATGGCAAACATGTTGTCATTGAGCAGGTATTTAACTGTATAATCACAAGATCAAATGGTTTTGTATTGCCATCTGTTTGTTATTAATCTTTTTCTAATCTAATCTGTTTCTAAGGGAACATTTGCAGGGATTTTGATCGGCCTGGCACAGTTAAATTGTTCTGAGCTGAAGCTGAAAAGACTCTGCTGCAGACACGGGTAGCTCTACATATCTCGCCACTGATCACATTTCTGCTTAAAAAGTCAAATTCAAGTATTTTTGGTTTAACAGAAAATCTTTTATTTTTTTACCTTTACATTTTAAATTTAGGTAATGTGTTTGAAGTTATAATTCTCTTATCAGAGCTGTGCTTATATTTTTCTACACTTTTAGTCTTCTTGGTGTAGACAAAGTGATCCAGTACGCCGTTACTGAATGGCTGTCAGACATCCGGAAGAATCAGCTGCCAGGCATTTTGGGAGGTGTAGGCCCCATGCACTCAGTTGTCCAGCTCTGTGAGTTAATTATTAATAATTGATAATCAAAGCTTTAAGTTTCTGTTTTCTTGGCTCAATTTTTTTCTACTGTATGTATTTAGTCCATGGTGTGCGGGACCTGTTCTGGTTGCCTATAGAGCAATACAGAAAAGATGGACGTATTATTCGAGGCCTCCAGAGGGGGGCAGCATCCTTTGGCACCTCTACTGCATCAGCTGCTTTGGAACTCAGCAACAGGCTGGTTCAGGCCATCCAGGTAGTTGAATGAATGAATGCAGACGGCAGTGTTTTGCAGCTTTCAGGTTATTTATGGAGTTTGTAAACTCTCTTTCTTTCTTTTTTTTTTTTTTTTAGGCCACAGCAGAGACGGTGTATGATATCCTGTCTCCAACACCTCCTCTGAATCGCTTTGCCATCACAGAGGGCCGGCCAACATCCAGCAGGCCACGCAGAGGTGCCCAGCCTGCAGATCTTAGGGAAGGAGTGGCCAAGGCTTACGATACCGTCAGAGAGGTAAAGCCCCTAAACCAACTATCAAGACTGATTCTTTCAGGACATATTTATCATGTTTACTACATATTTTCTACACAGGGTGTGATTGACACAGCTCAGACTTTGTGTGATGTGGCTTCTCGTGGGCATGAGCAGAAGGGTCTTCCTGGTGCTGTAGGTGGGGTCCTACGGCAGATCCCACCCACTGTTGTACGACCTTTAATTGTGGCATCTGAAGCCACTTCCAATCTCCTCGGTGGCATGAGGAACCAGATCAAACCAGATGCCCGTAAAGAGGATTTTCTGAAATGGCGCACGGAGGACAGCCAAGAATGATAACTTTTGCGTGAATGTTTGTGTGTATGTGCTAATTATTTCTGACTCAGTAAAGGGAGCAAATACAGCGTTTGTGTGTGTGTTTGCATGTATGTGCATGTGTGTATGGACTAATGAGAATCAGTTTGCAAAAACAAAGAAAGTACTAACTACTAATGCAGTTACTAACACCCACTTTTTAACTTGGCTCTAATATACACAGACTTGGTTTTGGATTTAGCAAGATCTATCCTTTTTTTTCTTCACATAGTCATTACTTATCTAAAACTTCTTTGTGTCTTTTCAATATATAAACATATCGCTAATTCACTCACCAGGCTTTATCTGCAAAACTTTACCAAGAGCAAAAAGGATTTCCACATCTGAAGGGTCTTTGTTCTTAAGACTTAAGAGAGTTTTATTTTGAAAGTAACATTTCATGGAACATTTGTAGTATTAAGAGCTTTTCATTTCATGGGCTTCTACTGTGGCCTTAACAGGACTTGGAATTGTTTTTTGTTTTCAGTTTGTGATCTCAATAATTGTGAACAGTGTTACAAGCAGGAGAAGCCAGCAAAAGAAACGCCTGTGTTGGGTGTGTATATGTGGTGGTCGGCTGGATGTATTGGTTTGCGCATTATTGTTGGTGTTTATGGTGACGAAGAGGCACTTAATGTTGGTTCAGTGTGCATTCTTCAGACCTGTTGTTTGTGCCATAAACCTTGCAGCGTGCCCTATTCAACTAGCTACTTTTGCCTTTCCAAATCTTGAAACCTCTCTTCTACAAGCAATCTGGCCTGAAAAATCTTTAAGTGGGGGTTTTGAAAGTGACTGGACAAAGTAGTGAACATGTCAAGTAGTTGAGCTCTTTTTAAGCATTTGTCATAGAACGTAGAGAGAGATGTGTAGATTTGATCTGAATTAGCTTCCATCTTTAAAAATGCTTTGCCTGTGTCTTTAGTTGCCTTTGCTGCATTTTAATGTTTTATTTTTATTATTTTTTTCTTGTATTTGTTTTCAGAGTTTAGTGTGGAGGATGTTAATGTGGTGACAGTGAAAGATACATCTGGGATTTCACGTTTTTATCTTTGTTTTTTGTTAATACATGTAACAGATGTGTGACTTGGTGTGTGTGTGTGTGTGTGTGTGTGCGCGCGCGAGCTGAGAAAATTCAAGTGCGTCAGTGAGAGCATGTCTATGAGGTCTGACAGGTTGACTCTTGTTACACCAAGTGTGTAATTATTATTTACTATACTGTAGACTGTATGAATGACTGTATAATACGAATAAAATGCGTATACAAATTAATACAAAAATAAAAATTGTTTATAAAAACTGAAAACGGCCAGCAATCATTTCCTGCTTCCATTTACACAATGTATTTAAATGAACTGAGCTCAAGTAAAGGAGGTACGACAGTAATAGTCTATGTTTCTGGGGACATTAAATGCGGCGAACCAGGAGGACTTCCGGTCCACATGTAAACGCTCTGGCGTGATTAGTTTACAATAGTGCGCATAATTTCTGTATTTCAGAGTTGTTCGTAAGCTGTCTGTCACATTCGACATCTAAAAACATGAAGCTGCTCACGCACAACATGTTGACGTCTCACGTAAAGGGAGTCACAAAAGGATATCCGCTGCTCATCAAGGTAAACACTCAAAACAAGACAGTGTAACATCTACTTCATACACTTACCACAGTGTTTATCTGGAATTCAGGTGCAACAAGTTTGGTAAAATCCCCCTACACATTCTTGAGATAAAGACCTTAGTCAGTCAATTTTTCACAAGAACACGTTGTTTGTGGATCTGTGTGATTTCCGTGTCTTTTTTTTTTCTTTTTAAGGCAACCGAGGTGAAGCTGAACGAGGTGGAGTTTAACGCTCAGTTTGTCAGCAGGATGATCCCCAAACTGGAGTGGAGCGCTCTAGTCCAAGCTGCAGACGAGGTGACTTGTACTTATTTTCTTCTTTTTTTTTTACATTTCATCTACCAAAAGGTGAACGCACACTAATAAAAAATAAATAAAAAAAGAATTGTTCCTTCATAGAATTAGCTGTCATGTTTAATTTATTCTACTATTTCCATGGTAACTGTACCTTTAGGATCATTTCACAAAATATGGTATATATTGCAGTCTATGGATGACTTTGCTCTTGATTTGTTTTTGTTTTGTTAATGGTATTAAAACCACCTTAAACTCTTTATGACCTTTGTAGCTGGGTCACCGAGAAGACCTGCCAGATGAGCTAGTACCGGACTATGACAAAAATGAAGAGTTCCTGAAGAGAGTGCACAAAGTGCTTCTTGAGGTAAACTCATTTATTTTGTTGTGTGTGTGTCTTCGTTTTAATAATAATCAAATTTACTGACTTCAGATTTTTTTGTCCCCTCTGGGAAATTCTTATTTACAGCAACATCTCCCCATAGACAATGACACAACATCATATGACACCAAACAGAACAGAGACACAAACTTGAGAACATAACCACATTTAACAAAGTCCACACTGGCCTGGTCATCTGGGTCGCTATAACAGCAGGGATCAGGCTTTTCCCCAAAGCGAGACCTTCTGCACTTTAGTGATCTGTTATGTTTGGTGTGGGAAGACCGGTTATTTTGGAAGCTGTGGTAGTTATGTGTGTGAGTTTGGCCTTGTTTTTAGACAGAAAGCATGCTAAAGAAGCAGGTGGAGTAGTACTTGATTTGTTTGATCCAGTCCATTCTTCTGAATGGACTGGATCATGCTCTGGTACAGGAGCAGGAGGAGAGTCCTTTCAGTTTGTGGATGACTGGCAGTCTTTGATGGCTCCTCTTCTGAATGTCACTGGTGTGGTGGTTAAAAGTCACCTATACAAATATATAGTGCAATTTTAAAACTTTACTAAAAACTAAAATAAACAATATAAAATAATAGGATAAAATTGGACAGTGTGTAGTATGATCATTTGAACAGATTGGTTTTGAGTCTAAACTTGAACAGTGTCAGAGAGTTAGTATTTTGGAGGTAGCAAGTTCCAGAGCAGGGTGACTGTAGGGGCTGTGAGGTGGACAGAGGACCTGAGAGAGCGGCAGGGAGTGGCAATGTGTTGTGTGGAGGCGGTCTGCTTTTGTTTTCTTTGAGAATGCCAAGTCAAATACAACAAAAATTGAGATTACTTTAATAAATATTTATGCGGCACACAAATAGAATTTGTATTTTTATAGGCTATAGGTTATTCTCATTTTTACCAGCAGAATTGTATTCACTGTTTTTATAAAAAACAAAACAGCCCTGTATGAACGTTTGCAGAAGTCAAACAGACCTATGTCCAAATTTTTTAATCCATCTAGGCACAGATTCATCAGGGGTCAGATCTTCTCTCAGTTTACCCTGCGCTCCACACCTGGACCATGACGCAGAGCCAAAGAGGCTCTGGTGAATGCACTAACGGGCTTTACTGTCAAATACTGAGGGAAATTATTAAAAACTATATGCACTTTCTCTCTTGGCACACATTACACTATTGCTTTAATGAAATAAAAGGCTTTTGTTTGTGAGGGATATAAAGAGTTTACTATGTGTCACTTTTGTGCCCACGTTTCAAAAATGTGTGCTTCCCTGGGTTTGAGTTATCATAGGGTTTGGGTTTTTATGGGTCCCACCTTGAAGTGATACAGACATTTACGGTCATTGTTTTTGAGGACTGTTAAAAAAAAAAACACCTAGGTATTATTTTCACAATTTGTTTTTGTAACCCTTTCTATGAATTTATGTGCAAGCCATGACTCGTAAAAATATATATTATGACCAGCTTTTTTTTTTTTTTTTTACATTGGGTTGCAGGTGGAGGTGATTGAGGGATGTCTGAAATGTCCTGAATCAGGACGGGAGTTCCCTATTTCCAGAGGGATCCCCAACATGCTGCTGAATGAAGATGAGGTGTAGGCGATGGATCAAGCTTTGGCAGCCCTTTGGGCAGTCTTCATGGACAGCTTCTATCACTGAGATATTCTTGCTCCAGTTGGTTGTGAAATCATTGGCCACATTATTTTGTTCATTGTAGTGAGGATGTTGAAGTTGATTATTTGTCAAATGTCAAAAGGAAGCATTTAAATGACACACAATTTTAACTATATTTATTTTTTGTAACTTTTTCATTACAATAAAATTGTCTTAATTTCCATGACAACCAAAAAAATTTTGGTTTTGTGGGAAATATGGACTTGGTTATATAAAAAATATGCCTTGATTTAGAGGCAGGCTCTGAACCGTCAGGGTTAAAAAAATGCCAAGAACCAGATGACGTGGCTGTGGATTGTCTATATTTGGATTTTGAGGAAAAGCGGCAGTAAGAGGGAGGTTGTTTTTGAGGAAGTTTTCTTTTTTTAAAGCCAGACATTACACCACACATCATGATATCCTAGGGCGAGTTTAGTGTGGCTGTGTTTTTTAACACTGGCAAAATAAGGACCTATAATGTTGGCTATGAAAGGGGAAATATGCTCCAGTCGTTTCTCAGGTGCAACAGACAGCAGGCAGTCTCATCAATTTCAGGAACTCCACAAGGGCAGACGATGGAGGAGGTGGGGGTTACCCTGGCCATAAGCCTTAAGGCAGCCCAAGTTTGTCCTACCTTTCCCTTCTACTTACAGCAATTACAGGCCTCCACCCGCAACTATAATAATGGTATAATGGGATGGCAGCGAGGCAGCAGTAAATACCACTCCTGACAGATTAACAGTCCTCTCCAAATTCAAAGCTGTAATTAACAATGAGACCAAAAAGTTAACTTGATTGATAGCCTCGAGAAAGATACAGATAAAAAGGAATAGGCTGTGGAGGGATTTAATAAAAATTACAAAAAGCCATTTATGTGTATGTTATGTATAAATTAACCTAATTTTGTTAATTCTTTAAGACTAACAATGACTTCTTGCCTTCTCTAAATTCTTCAAAGTATTGTCTTCTTAAGGTGTTAGAGCTCTTTGTGGAGAGGTAAATTTGCAAAAAATGTGCACCTCCTCGGGTGAGAAGATGGCTCTTGCATACATAATCACACAGTCCTCTGACTTTGGTGGCAGCCCACAGCACAACCACCACCACCACCACCACTCACCCATCCCAGCACCTCCCTCTCTCCATCCCAGCCTGCCTCACCATCGGGCTCAGCTGCACTGTTATGGAAGGACATGCTGCTGCTGCTCTGTGCCTTTTTAAAGGAGCTTTGAGCAACCCAGTCATGCAGGGGCACATTCTAACCTAGGATCTTTAATTTACTGTTGAGTGATTTTTTTTTTATTATTTCAAGTCACAAGGGAACTCATTCATACATTTTCTGCGTCATGGCTTTTTATGTTGGCTGACATTTTCCGTGTTTTGATGTTTGTATGAGGGGATCAAGAGGCCCACCATGCTTTTTCCAACATAAATCAACAGTTTCTCTGCGTTTTAGTGCAGGCTGCTTTCTGTTTACCTATAACAGGGAGTGGGAGGATCTCAGGTTTTGAGTAGGAATTTTGGAATGGGATCATTTTGTGTGTTACGCATGGCACTCTCGGGGGTAACTTCACGGGAGCCATGTCTGATGAAGTGAAGTTTTGATGGGATTATTTGCGACATGGGCTGAGCTACAGCAGCAACAGTTTTCTTCTGTGAGCTGGTTTTGAACTGCGAGAATGGACAACGGGAAGCGGAGACGGATAAGGCTTTAACTCCACTCAAACAGTGGTATATTTTTCACCTTTACAGGCAAGAGTGCACAGAGCGGCGCAGGAGTCACAGCGCGTCAGGTTTTAATTGGTTGAGTTCACAGTAGAGTATGATTGCAGTCAAAAGTTATTTCTTCTGATGCCTATATTGACGTTACTGCTTTCCTTTAGAGATAGGCTACTTGTTTGAATAGATAAATAAAATCATGTCCTAAAATAAAGCAGCATGTGACCTGATTTCCACAACAGATCTTCTATCTGAAGTGATTTGTAGACGAGCAGCCGCAGACGGATATTCATTTTTTGAAACTCTTTTTAGTTTAATTGAGCCTTGGTTCTTGACAGACGCGGTTGCGCTTATAGTATCCCCCTGCTTCTTGTACCGGACCATGTGGCCCCCGCGCCTGGCCTTGCTTCTGCTGCTCTGGTTCTGCGGTGCGCTCGTGGAGGGACTCAACACGTGCCAGTCCATAAACCTTGACGAGCAGAAGTCTAGGCGCATCGAGGCTGTGCGCGGGCAGATCCTCAGCAAACTGCGCATCCGAAGCCCTCCGGACGATGACGACGAGCAGCCGCTGGGCCCCGTGCCCGCGGAGGTCCTGCTGCTTTACAACAGCACGCGGGAGCTGCTCAAGGAACGCGCGCGCCTGGCTGAGTCCGCGTGCGAGCGCGAGAGCAGTGAAGAGGATTATTATGCCAAAGAGGTGCAGCGGATTGATATGCTCCCCCTGCGCACCTACAACAGTGAGTCCTTTATGGGGCACTATATGTGGTTAAATAAGAGCATGGTGTGGGAAACAAGCACTGAGGCGTTATTCTTCCTGTTTCTCAGTCTGAATGTCTTTATATATAGTCTATAATAATAATGTGCTCAAAATGTGGCTGCATAACTCGGTCTTGTCTTTTCTTCAGAAGATTTTTGAGAAAGGCACCAGTCATTCACATAATAGACACAAGGCCAAACTCAGAACTGCCATCTTATTTACTGCTGAGACATTCCTCATCAACAATTATGTCTGAATGCATCAGCTGCAGAGAGCTGTTTATGCCCATGGTCCAAATAATAATCTATGGCTGACTAAAGTCTTTCCTTCAGATGCTGTACAGCCTGCAGCCCCCGACCCACATTACAGAGTGGTCCACTTTGATGTCAGCGGAGTGGATTTGACCAACAGCACCCTGGTCAAAGCTGAGTTTAGGATCTTCAGAGCTCCCAACCCGCAGGCCCGGGCGGCAGAGCAGAGAGTCGAGATCTATCAGGTACAGAGCTTTGGATTGTGATCGCAAAACCCGTCAAAACATGAAACAGTTTTACAACATCTTTCACAAAAAGTCTGTTTCAGTTTCTTGTTGGTACATGAAATGATTCACATCTTAGGCTTTGAGCCAACAAAACTAAGTGTACTGTATTAGCTCACAACTTAGAGAAATATGGTAACCCCAGGAGAAAGGTTTAGTACAATTAACACCTGTTCTACAAATATATTTTGAGTTGATATTAGTTCACAATGTAGATATCAGATTAGATATATTGACAGGAACATATGTCTGAGAGAAACTCATGGGATAAAATATTTCTGTCAGGTACTGAGGCCAGATGAGGACAGCACTTCCACTCAGCGTTACATTGACTCCCGCACTGTTCAGACGAGAGCCAAGGGAGCCTGGATTTCTGTGGACGTCACAGAGACCATTAAAGACTGGGTGTCAGACCCAGGTAAGCTTCAGACAGTTTCATGCTTGTGAAAAGTTTTCAAAAATAAACATTACAACTTATTCTATTCTTTCTTTGTATTGATCAGAGAATAATCTAGGCTTGAAGCTGGGTATTCACTGCCCCTGCTGCACGTTTGTTCCATCCACCAACAACATTGTTCCCAATAAGAGTGAGGAACTAGAGGCTCTCTTTGCAGGTTTGATACTTTCTTTTATTGTGCACTTTACATCTTTTCTAAATGCGTGGCAGGCAAAAACAACAAATGTATGTTTTTCAGTTTGGTTATAACACGGAGTCTATGTTGTTTTTTGTTTTTTTTTCCCATAGGGGTGGATGATGAACAGCTTCGTCAGATTAGAAAGCCCAGCCAGGTGAAAGGCCAGGCAGACTTCAGCACCAAGACGCCACACCTAATCCTCACGCTGCTGCCCAGTGACAGAGTGGACAACCTAGCCAAGAAACATCGCAAAAAGAGAGCTGCGGCCACAGACAGCATTACCTGCTCCCGGTAAGAACTCAGCCTGATGTAAGGTTATGTACTTTCATATTATTTAAAGTGAAATGTGGCAGACAATAGGTTTCATTCTTCTTCTCTGAGCAAAGTTCACTTTGTAGACCGCTGTGTGGAAATACTAACAGTTGGTGTTTAGACTGCATGCCAGTGTTTTATTTAGACTGCTTCACACTGCTGTGGAAAAGTCTGGCTGCTTCTTCAAAGGAGACCTGTTGTCAGTTTTCCATGACAGACGTTTGGGTCTCTATATTTATTTATTTATTTCTATATTCTATTTGGTATTTATATGTTTTTTGTTTTTTTTCAGCGGATCAGATCAAGGCTGCTGCTTGCGCTCACTCTACATTGATTTCCGACGTGATCTCAACTGGAAGTGGATCCATGAGCCCAAAGGCTACAAAGCAAACTTCTGTGCTGGAAACTGTCCCTATCTCTGGAGTGCCAACAACCACTACAACATGGTGAGCTTATATTTATCATAGATTTATCCTATCTGATGAAACAAAACTGAACCGGAACCAGAGACAACTCTACTCCAAAGTGTGGGAGAAAAGGTTTAAATTAGGATGGTGTTGACCTCTAAATGAGCCTAACGTGCATTGTACTGTGCAGCTAAACACCATGGTTGGCAATGAATGGTTAACCTCAGGGTTATAAATGGGCTAACACCTCGCAGAGGGTTGCTTTACAACACAACATATAGGCTTACACAGGAGTCTATTTATCCTGTCGTCCATGGCCTGGCCAGACTTTCACTCAAGTTTTTTTTCACATTGCTTTATTTTTGTCTACATTTTTAAAAGAGAGTTAATGCTTCACATTTTCTGGTGCCGTTTCCACCAGTTTATCAGCTTTATCTTTCAAACTCTAAATCCCAGACAATAACATTCAACACTTGCCCACTGTGTGTTTTCTACATCATTAAATAGGTTTTGAAGTATTTTAAGTCTCAAAGCTACATTTTTTGTTATCCCTTGTGCTCCTAAAAAAAATATATATATATATACAAAATCCTGAACATTTTGTGAAGTCCCATATTGCTTCATGCGTGGGCAGAGTGAACAGACACTATATAAAATGCAGTGTACTAGTAAACTATTGTGTAATGAAATCTAAAACATGTACTTATATGGAGAAACTAGAACATTAAGTGACCTTTAACAATTTCTCTGTCAGATCCTGCCCCTGTACAATAAGCTGAACCCTGAGGCCTCAGCTACACCCTGCTGTGTTCCTCAAGACCTGGAGCCCCTCACTATTATGTACTTCATCGGCCGCACACCACGTGTTGAGCAACTTTCCAATATGGTCGTCAGATCCTGCAAGTGCCGCTGAAGAGGCCAGTTCATTAGAAAAGGTGAGGAAATGAGGACAGTGGTTACTGGACAACATGCTCCCGCTCAGGGGATGAACAACAACAAAACCTTTCCATTTGATCTGTTGGACCCAGATGGTATCTTTTTCACTATATTTTTTTAAATAACAGGACAATTTTCACCATTTTTTTGATTCTCTCTGGAACTTTCTGTTTGATATTGGACACTGTAAATGAACTCAACATTGTATTAAACTTAGTAATAAAAGGTGACTTGGCCTCATCTGCTTTGCTTGCAAAATAAAAAGGATTCTTTTAAATCACACTTTTGATGTAAACTGCGGCTACAGGCTGCAGCGCGAGCTAGACATGTGCGTGTTTGCTTTTGGTTGAAGGTGTTGATATGAAGGAGGCAGTGTGGAAAGGCCCACAGACGGTGGACTGAGATCTGGAGGCTGATAGAAAGAGAGAGAGAGGAGCTGTGTCCAGGCTTAGGGCTTGCCAGTTCTTTGCGGTCCCGGGCTGAAATCTGTCTGCCGTAAACAGGATGTGAAAGATTTCCAGACACCGACCACTCACGGAACGCTAGATTTAAACGCTCCCCTCATGTCCTCTGTGTCTCTGTCGCTCGAAGTTCTGGGATTTGTGGTGGGAGGAGAGAGGGAGAAAAGACAGGCTTTGAAAAGGAGACGTGGGCTGGATGATAGGGCTGTATTTGGAACGGCTACAGCTTTGGAAGGTGGTATTTTGCAGCCTTAGCAAATTTGTAACTCTTTGGGTCTGGCTCAAACATTCAGTAATGACGCTCTTTTTCTAAATAGACTTTCATTATGTTATTGTCAAAGACTCTTGACTCACTGCTGCTCGTATGCTATTACATATTGTCATACCTATGTTTACCATCAGTGTCACTGATTGACAAATTCTGCAGCAAATGTGCATTGACCATGTTTGATAGACTGCCTAAATCTGACAGAAACACCCCAGAGGCTCATTTTAAATATAGGCTCACTGGTATGCCCGTGGTTTGTGTAGCGTAGACAGAAAGAGCCAATGGGTGTGTTGTGTGTCTGCGTGAGGTTATGGGTGATAGCACCAAAATCATTTCCTGGCTTTTATTGTGACTTTGTTATTGTGTGGACAAAAATCTCCACATGGCAGTTTTTGTTTTGTTTGTTTGTTTCTTAATCTGCTGAAAGTGAGATCGGTATCATTGTTTTTTACTTTTACCAATTGGAAGGTCTGGTACAAATGCAAGTGAACTTTATAAATCACCTTTTAAGGGTGCCTCGCTGGCTGAAGCACCTCGATTAAATCTATTCAAACTGCTTCCCATAAAACAAAAACAATCTTCGATATTAAGATTTGCACATTCATTGTAGTCTTCATCAAAGGGTAACTGCTTTTCTTTTGATCCCCTGTGTTAACCATAATAGTGAAATATGCGGACCATACACAACAGTTTGGTTTGTGGATGGATGTTTCTGTTTTTTATTGTGTTGAGTTAATTGTAGGGTTCATGCAGACAAAGATAAAAACAAAAACAAAACAGACATAAATCAATTCCTGCGAGCATTTAAGTTAATCGATTTTTTGTATGCTGTTGCTATAACGGATAAAGAAATAGAGTTTTTAACAATACTTGTGGAGTTTTTTTTTTTTTTTCAGTTCAACAGACAATTGCTTTGTACCAAGACTCTTTTGACTCTCAGCAACAAGAATTTATCTCTGCATTGCAATGTGAGGAGGATTTAGCGACATCTAGTGTTCTGCATATTGCACCCAACGTTATAGTTTATTTTTATTCTCATAAAACAGTTGAATATTCGGTGCTATGCCGCTTGTGTTAAATTGAGTATATAGAAATAAAGCCTAAGTGGGTGCAAAGTGTTCTCCTAAAAATACATTTTTGTAAGGCTCAATGAGAGGAGTGTGTGTGTGTGTGTGTGTGTGTGTGTGTGTGTGTGTGTGTGTGTGTGTGTGTGTGTGTGTGTGTGTGTGTGTATGTGCGTACGTGTGTGTGCGTGTGTCGGGGTGCTAGAGCTGGAGCTGTGGTGAGGTTCCCTCCCCCGAGCGTAAACTAGCCCAGCATCTGTTAGTCTTTTCTACTTAACTACCCCTTACTATATCCAACCTGTACTTATCCCACAGTGGAGTGGCTTGCTCTGTCTCACACTGGTCCCACTGTCCTTGGGAGGGACGTCAGATGCATAGGACTCCCACAAAATGTATGAAACATGCACAAATCCATACATACTGTTTCACATAATGTTTTCTTATTACCGTTGCTGCTCCTTTTAATGCGTCAACATTGACTGACAGACTTGTTTTGGTGTATACATTGTACTATAGTGCCTATAGTGCCCTCACAAACCACAAAACCACACCCATACATACATAGCTCATAGTTCTACTTTATACTTGCTCTGACGGATTTTCCGTACTGACCAGAAGAGAAGAGAGCCTTTGATAAAATGTTCTGGAGAAAGCCACTTTTCTTTTACCAGGCGCACCTAGCTCACATTACAGGTCTGGACAAGCCTTTATTTGTTGCAGAGAGTCACAAGATTTAAACAGGACACCACAAAATCAAGTTAAGAAGTAGCACGGCAGTGGGTAAAGATTAAATAGAAGAGACACGGATCAAGTCGGTATTTTGTGAGTTTTCGCTCCAGATTTAGAATCACATTTAATAATAACTAACTAAATTTAATTTCTTTAATAAAAGGTGGAATGCCAAGTTAACATGAAGCTTATCCAACCATCTGTCAAAATATGATGAAATATGTGGGAGTTTGAATTTAAGTGTGGACTCAGCTTATTTTGGCGCTGGCGGTAGGGCATAATGCCACAACAGCCTCTCGTAGTAGCTGCTGGTCTTGAGTAAGCAGGAAATGGCTTTTAATGGTTCATTTAGGACATTTAGAGTTCAACATTAAGGTCACTTTGTCCTGCTCTAATCAGATATGAGCTGAAAACAACTTGTACAAAAGGTGCTTATGCATATGAACCTGCTATATTAGTTGTGTACAGCAATGTTATTATGTAACGAGAAAATGTATATAGAACATTTTTATTTATTTAGTAGTATTTAGTACAATTTATGAAAGTTGTACATTTTGTTCCTTTTTTTGGAGGTCACATCCCAAATATGTCATGTATTAATAATAGTTGATTAATTCTTATCATGATTATGTATATGTTTTCCATTGATCCAATCATTACTGTTGGCATCTGATGAAGAAAGTTTAATGTCATATAGCTGACAGTCATCACTTAAAAGGCACTTACTCAACACGTTTGTGTGGGTTGCTTAAAAAGATAGATAAGTAAGTAAGAAAATTTAAGAAAATCTTTTAGTAATCTTAAAGTATTGTAATAAATATAATTTAGTTTAGTCATTAAATAGGCCCATTTTCTACCTGGATTTTGTGAATAAGGTGAGAGTTTGCAGTAATGTGTGGCTCACCAGTAGATGGCACTAAATTCCGTTAAACCCTACATAATGCACCTTCAACAATACAATAACATGCAGCAGAGCTTTTACAGCTGGACCTGAGTCACTGCTCTGTTTGGTGATCACTCTCCTCCAGAGGACACTGATGTGGTTAAAGGTTTATTCACTGTCACTCCTCAAAGAAAGTTTTTATCTTAGATACCAATCTTATTTTGTAATTAGTGGTTCAGTTATGATGTAAACTACACTTATGAAGTCCAGTTTGGGATACCATATGATTTTAGATTTGTTTCAGTGAAGCTGACACACCTTCACCACAAACCATAAGGAAAACCACACTAGATCTTAAGATACTGTTTTGTCGCCAGTTCAGCCAAAGCTAATGGTTAAATTAAGTCTGCAGAGGATAAAATAAGCTCAGTAACTGGAAAAGTGATTCATTCAGTGTATTTAATTGTGCTTTGATAATGTTTGGACTCAATTCCTTAAACATGTACAGTTGAGTCTGATTCTATATTGCAAGGCATGTTTGGCATACATATAAAATTTTGTTTTTTTTTATATTGATGTCAAAGTTTTGTGTTTGAATCTGACTGGTTTTCTGAATGAGAAGAGTCTGCAGAAGGTGTGGGATGATTTGACGGTAGCTGCAGGTCACAGCTCAGCCTCTTCACCTGCAAGGCACCCCTCTTTGTGCTCCTCCTCCTGGGCTTTCGAAGTCGCCTCTTCTTTTCCTGAAATCCTGCTGGCAAGGTGCGGTCACTCAGAGTGTCTGATGATTCGTCAATATACGCCAGGTTTTCACCAAAGAAATCCAGCAGCTTGCAGCCAGCAGTATTTGCATTTGGTAAAGGAGGGATGACAGAATGGGCAGAGGGTGGAAGAAGCACAGGGCACTCTGAGGCAAGCTCAGTTTTGATTTCAGGTATGTATTTATGGCCATCTTCCTTCACAAATGTAAAGTCCTCTCTGACAGAAAGTGTGTCTTTCTCTTGGTTGGTCATTATGTTTGTTTCTGTTGTTGATTCTTTGCCCATACTGCCAACTGTGAAGCATGGTTGAAGCTTGTGGAGCGCAGTGAAGGATGAAAATTCAGAGACAATATCAGAGCCTGAATCAAAGGGAGACTCCCACCAAGCAAGAGATCCTTCCTGAACCCCTGGACCTCCTGAGTCCAGCTTAGAGGTGGAGCAAGCTGCAGGAAGGGAGAATGAGCGAGCCAGCAGCTGGGGAACTGTCTTGCCTTGCATAGTGGGTTCAACCCACCTATGTCCCATCAGAGGAACCAGTCCCGCTCCAAAAGCACCGACCCTCAGTCCTGCACTGGACACTGCTGCTCTCTCCAGAGAAGAATGACCCTCCAACTGGCTCATTGAGCTGGAAAGGCCGACCCATCGGTTTGGCAGGTGCCCATTTTCAGATCCTCCTCGCACCAAGTATCCCACAGTGCACTGGGCTCCACGACGGATGTGTCGACGCTCACTGCGTTTCCAGCGTCGCCGTTGCAGGAGGAAGGGGTCATTGAACTCCAAAGGATTGGGGATGCGGAAGTCCATGGACATATTCTGGATGTTCTGGGTCCAGTCTGTGGCGTGGGCCCTTAGCTCCTCCATCTGAGATGCACAAGAAGACGAAAGATGAAGGGCTAGAAAAGGTCATATGTAACATGCCATGTACAATCAGGCCTTTTTACCTCAGCTCGAGTTCTTTTGGACAACACCCTTAGCCAGTTTCCAATCATAGTGAGGATAGAGGCGAAATAAGCAAGACCAAAGACTATCCATAAGAGCACCAGAAGTTTGAACATACCCCCTTCACGACCACCTGCAGAGAGCACCACATTCTTTAGATGTAGCTTTGTATCAAGGGCTTAAAGGTCACAAGTCATATTTTGTGACTAATATAAGGAAAATGTATTCCCATTCCTAGATATAGATGGATTGATTTTACACATATGATGGTGTTATTGATAACAATGAACCATACCAAATGAGCAAAAAATAATTTTCCTAAAACTGTTTGACTGAGGTGACACCATCTGCACATGAAAGCATGTAGAGCACATTTTAAAACCTGGTACATAGTCTCCAAAGCCAACAGTGGTGAGTGTGATGACCACAAAGTAGAGAGATTCAAGAAAAGTCCACTCTTCCACTTCATGAAACACAACTGTTGGCACAGCAAGGAAGATCAGACAGCCAATCAGGATGGAGAGCACAGCTGAGATCACACGCACTGTGGTCTGCCTGACCTTACGCTTCTGTCAATAAGAAAAAAAAAAAAGACAAAAGTGGATTTAATAAAGATCAATATTTAAACCTAATAACTCATATATTCAATGTTAGAATTTTGGCCAGGGCAGCAAATGAAAGTCCTAAATACACTGTGCTTTTGCAAATTAATTGTTTTTCCTGTTTTAAGGTTAATGTTTTCCGAGTCTATTAATAACAGTGAGACCCTGAAAGAAAAAAATCCAGCCGAGGTTTGGTTCAGGACAGACCATTCTCACCAGGAAGAGAGTCTCTATCTTGGCCACAGCTCTCCGCAGGACTGTGCCCATGTGGTCACTCACTCCAGCCAGAAGTATGCCAAACATAGGTATTCCCACCAGAGCGTAGCATACGCAGAATAACTGGCCGCTCCATGTCCGCGGAGATAGATTTCCAAATCCTAGCCAAAACCAAGCAGACCTTCAGCTTTGATACTTATATTGTTTTGGTTTTGTTGTAAAGTCATAATGCACAATAACAATTTAGTTTGTCTGAGTTAATCTAAAAAACAGAAGGACCTACCTATGGTCGTGATGATAGTGCCACAAAAAAAGAAGGCAGAGGCGATGTCCCAGCGAGTACTGAAGTTGGCCGAAAGGCTACTTGCATCAAGGCCCGCCTCAACTGCAGACACCACCCTCTGAAGGGCAGAGAAATCATTTGAGCTGGCTTTGTAGGTTTCCATTTCCAACAACATTTTGCCTCTTAACGTTTTATCTATGTACACATCTTTGGTGCTGGTTTGGTGTTTTGGAGTAGGAAAGAGAGGGTTATAAGAAAAAAAAAAAACCTTAAACACTCCACTGTGCGACTAAATACTGTCGAAGTGTATTTCTGTTCAGATACACTAACTGGGACTATCGACTGGTTACCTCTACAAGTCGGTTGATCTCCACCTCTGTTACACAAGAGTTGTTCTGGAGAATGGCCTCTTTGGTTGCGAGCAGGTTGTGGTAGGCTGTCCTCTCCTGGGGCTCCTCCAAAGTGCTAAAAACAAGTGCTCCTAACCCCACATAGATCATGACCCCGAGCAGCAGGGCCAAGAGGGTGGTGCAGCGCATCTTCTTTCAGATGTCCCCCTGCCTGTCCCTGATAGAGGTCAGAGACCAGCAGCCAGGCTCTCGCAGTAAGAGTCAGGATGTACCGGGGCACAGCTGGTCGTAAACAGGAAGTTCCTTTTAAGAGGGCACTGTGTGAGGGAAGCAGCAAACATGTAAACAAGGCAGACATGTTCGTGGAAAGCCAACAGATGGTGTGACCTTTATTTTTGTCTTTACGTCAAAGACGGTCACGGGAAGGAAAAGTGAAAGAACTGTTAATGTATGTAGAAATCAAAACAGTACTTTTACATCACTTGTGCACAAAGCTACTGTACGGGCTATGACAGACTTTTGGTGTCGAAAAGCTAAAACAGCCACAAGGAAGGAAACATCAAATCTACTGTACTGTACAGAATACTATATAAAGTTTGGGAAAGTATAATTTTTAAATAACTACATCTTTATGAACAGGATGTGCACAGTTAATTAAGATTAAAATTTTCATCTGGGATGTTAGATAGAAATAAAGCCAATGCGAAAATACTCACTTCCCCAATAATTGTGCACATAGGAGCATACAAAGAAAAAAAATGACATACTGTAGAAATCTAATGTTTTTAAAACACAATGACAACAAGGCCTTTGGGTATTTTTTGTCGTTCTGTCCAGTATATATAATATTTTTGATACTAGGCTAGTATTTACAAAAATATAAATGGTCACAGAATCGCAGCTAGGGTAGAATTGTAACACTTTTCTGTTTTGCTCCAACTTCTACTTTCAGACTAAAGAACTCCTGAGCTTGTGCCAAAACCCTGCAGTATACTTTTAAACAGATACTCAATAAGCTCCAAGCAGATTGTGATAAATGCTGAGTCATTTAAATATACAATGTTCTCTTATAAAAACATGGATTAAACATGAGTTATCGCAGATCAGAAAAGGGTCGGTACATGTGACAATAAAGAAATGGTCTCTTGAACTCAAACTCACATGGAGGGGCAATAAAAAGTACCTTACATGATGTCAGGAGCTCATCCCATGTTTAAATTCAGGTGGAGAAATCTTCCACTCTGGTCTCAATAGCAGTCCTCCTACAAGACAACAAACATATAATGAGAATTTGAAGTATGTTTGTAATACGCAGAACTCAACTGACACACACCAGACTAGTTTAGGTTACTATCAGAATAAAAGCATAAAGAGTGAGATTGTTCAGAAGTTCATTGCTTGTGTTTATTTGACCTCTGATGAGTGCGACCATGACAGTGACTCAAGCAATAATTTAAAATGGGTAAGACAATATTTAGCTGCTCTGGTTTGGTCTCGGTCTCCACATGACAGGGTTTGAGAAGTCCCAGGGCCTGTTTCTGCCCGTTTTGCTTGTGGAGAGAGTCCTGAACACTGACTGATACTAGTTATCACTTCCTAAACCTACTCTGGTATATTTTATTATTTTCTTAAAGCTACAAGTGATAAGTGAGCGGGCTTAGACCAACAGTTGATGTAGTAATCTAAAGCTAAACAGTTGGGTAGGTTATAAATCTTGAAGTGAGCTGTTTGAAAGAAAGTGCACGATCAGGGGAAGATACAAAGCACTTTTCTTTGGTGTACCATTTATGGCAGATGAGTGGTACATATTTAAAGACAACTGTTGACGTCTCAATTTGTATCAAGACTGTTGTTTCCACAGAAAAAGATTTGACTGTGCACGTCTCGGTTATCTGTGACATCAGCCTACCCCAGGAGATGAATATAATCATGCACTGTTTAGGAAGAGCAGAACTTTACAGTGCAGTCCTTTAGATGTAATTAACCCTCAAAGAATTTGGTTCTTTCAAAGAGAGAGGACAGTGACGTCAGGAGATCACAGGTTACAAATGTCTACTGTTTTATGCTCTGGGAAAAACTTATTTGCTAAAATAATAATAGAACTGTTGGCAGAGAACAAATTAAACTTGCTCTGAGACTACAGAACCATAAAAAAGTGAGGTTCCAACAAGACGTACATGCATTAGACAGCATCACAAATTATAATCTTTGTAGTCTCGCCCATCATTTTTATTGTGCGGTCAAACGGAAGTTTCATAAACATTTACATAAATAATAAAAAAGAAGTGTAAAATTCTATAAAACTAAATATTATGTGCAGAATACTGAGTGTATGTATGATGACTTGTAATTACAACATAGTGATAAAGTAGAAGACGATTCTGCTTAAATACTGACTTACCTCCAGTTTGAAGAATTGTTGCTATCCAATTGGTTATGCAGCATGTGCCTTTCTCTCACCATTCAGCAGCAGAGCGCTGTATGTGTGTTTTCTCCTTGGAAGGTGTTTCCCCATTCTCGTGACCCTACATCACTCTGACAGAGGCTGGAGGAGGAGGGCGATAAAAAGAGAGAGTGGAGACATGCAACATCCATTACAGCAGCTTAGGTATAATGAAGTGCAAGCCCATGCCGAGGAAGAGCTGAAGGCCCAGAGTTTCTCTGAGTTGGACTTGGAAGGGGGGCTTTACTCTCAAAAGCTTTGTCTTTTTAGCATCTGTCATTTTGGGAAATTAATAAAGTCTTTCACTTTTCAAGAGGGACTTTGTTATGAAATGAAACAGAAAGATGGAAAGAAAGGCTGCACAATAAATAAAGTTAATTTAGCACCAATGTGGTGGAACAAGATAAAAAACACTTTGAGTTCCCTTCATTAGATCTATTTCAGACAAATGCTCACAGACATTGGGACATTTAAGAGAAGCCTTTTATTTTATCTCCAAACAGAACATACATACATTCACATGACGTGTCCAAAACAAGGCGAAAGAAACACTGACCCCCTCTGCTCAGAGTCCGACAGAGTGACAGTCCTGCCACAAGAGTACACACCCCAGAATTATAAAGGCAGCTTAAAATGGAGAGGCTTTTGTGATTTTCACCACGGTCAATTAATAACAATGGCACTGAGTCATTGCAGTCCAGTCACACAGTTCACTTAATGAAGGCTTGGATCCGTTTTTACTAAAATGCTTCTTTTGACTCTTTATATCATTTGTTAAAATTAGAATTTGACTCACTGATCAAACCTTGTGATTAAGCAAATATCAGACCTAAATTTCACTCTACATAACCTAATTTACAGCACACACGTGGGCTAATGTGGCACAGTAACTAATGTGTACCAAAGAAATAAAAAATAAAAAACACAATCCAAATAAATAATGACTGTTCAAATACAAGAAAGCAGCTTAAATAATATGCTAATATATAATAAAGCTTCACTTTTTGTTTATGGAGATTTTTACAAAAACCAAGAGTGCTCTTTAGAAGACCAAAAAGCAAAGCCACACAGACAACAGGCAGTGCAGTGTACATCACCATACATGGAGCGGAAAGAGCGCAGGTTGGAGCGACTCACTCCCCTCTCAACACACAAACAGTAACATCAGGGAGTCCCACACGTTTAGAGGCCTAACTAAAGCCTGTCATACTCATGTCTACTATGCATTCACACACTTTAGGTAAACATGCACACCTGCCCTCTCTAAACAGTGTCCACATTAAGAATAATAATAATAAACAAAATCAAACTAGGCCTATTTTCCTTTTTAAATGAATCAAACTTATCTTTGACAACCCTTGTTTAGAGTACTTCTGACTAGGCACTTTTCCCGAAAGAGGCCAGAGCTCTATATGGAATCTCTCAGAGAAGACACAAAACTAAACAGTCCCTTTGTAAAAGTGGTATTTTACTTTCAGAAACACCAAAAAACAAAATCACTAAATAACTACCTCAGTCCTTAAATATACAGCTGGGTGTAAAGTGAGTGTATTATGGTGGACAGCAGTCAACACACTGCAATCACGGGATAAACGAGTGACCATTAAGCATTTACAATCTACAGCAGAGGTGTTTATTCAGCTTGTGCAAACCGGGGTACCTGTACACATATTTAACAACAACAACTGGCCTCTGTGTTGGTTCTTAGGCCAAATGTGCTCTATGGCTGGAGAGTGGAGAGCTGTTCTTTCCTCAAATGCCATGACTATTCACCTCTAAATGTGAAATCCTGTTTTTGAAACATTATCGCACAAAAACATTTTGATAATCAAGAAAGAAACAAATGGCTGTGGCGAGCTGGATTTGTACTGGCTGTTCTTCTCAAAAGCCAGAGCTTCCTGGTTAATCAGTTTCTTCTGCATCTGCCACATTTCTCTGTGGGACAGGTACAGCAGCCGTTCCAAGTAAACCCCGCCTCACAATGTAAGGGCAGGAAGGACCACTGGGAATATCAGCAAAACCTGCAGAAAAGGAAAGAGCTGTTATCATTAAAAGGATAGAAGTCAATGCGGAGCTTTTAATTGTTCACGGTTTAAAAATAATATATTTTCTATGTGAAAAAAGTATAATAACCGTATTTAGGGCTTTGTAAATGGCTTTTGACTTTTCACTGCAGAAAAATACTAAATGCAAATGTTTTTTGCAGATACACTTTCACAATTCCTAATGCTGTTTGAAACGAAGTAAGTACCTTTCATAACAACTTCTGGCAGACCATATGGTTCGTACTCGGTGTCGTCAAAGGCTGCCGACAGCTGAGTTCTGTTTCGTCTGATCCTTTCAGCTAAACGTGCCGGGTCAGCCGGGATGGGAAATGACCCTGTCAACAACATCTTGTCCCTTGACGGTTGATCTTCAACTAATGCAACAGGAGAGAGAGACGGGGAATCTACCATCTCCTCTTTCCCCCCTCCTACCTCAGTCTGTGTGTGGACACACTGGAGTTCAGACGACACAGACAATTTTTCAGTTTGAGTGCTGACACATCTCATACCAGCCCCAACGCATTGGTTCATAGAAAAGCTGGTGGGTTTTAATTCAGTATTTGCTAGATTTACAGTTGGACCGTCTACGGTTACAGTCTGTTGCAGTCCAAAACCTCTGGAGACATCTTTGGTGACATGTTCCGAGTCTTTCTTTTGCTGAGTCGGGCATGTGTTTTCTTTATTAGACTGTGGAGCCAGAACAAAAAAAAAATGAATGTGACAGAAATGACTTTGTATAACATATGAAAACCAGAAGACAGATCAAGCTTATTAATATTTTGTTTACCTCTAAATGTTCCTGAATGGGTTCCTGCGTTGATAAAGTTGTTTTAAAAGAATGATGAGTCTTCGGTTCGGAGATGAAATTGTGCTGAAGTCTAAAAGTATAAACACAGGTTTTTTTATTTTACTCAAACACAAACCACAGTACTGTATACTGTATGTAATAAACCTAAATAAAGAACTACCTAAAAACCCTAGAGCGTGCGTTTTTGCAGATGTAAAAAGTCTGAGACAAGTGTCTTGTACAGACATGTTCGTATACTTCATATAACTTTGCTATTAAAATGACAACATCCAGCTTCATATCTTGTCTATCTTGTCTTCCTATCTTGTCTAAATGTGACAAATGTAAGACTAATGTTTAATGGGAAGTGTGTACCTGGAGAAGAGTGTGCGGCCCTGCAGCTTGGCTGAGGAGCAGGACAGGAGTAACTCATCTTCTCTCACCAGGGTCACACATCCATTGCTCTCCTGTGTAGTTTTCTGCAGCTCAGCTTGGCCATGCACAGTCCCATGTTTGTGGGACGACTGCGGATTTCCGGCAGCTGAACCCTGGACATGGTCTAAGGTGTCAGACTCTGTGCTCGCAGGGCTCTGGACAAATGTGGGCGCAGGTTCAGAGGCCAGTCTCCATAGAGCTAGTTCCTGAGTCTTTTGCTGGTTTTCCTCAAAAAGAGCCCGTAGCTTTGTCTGCAGTGCCACCACCTGGACAAGTGAATAAGTGCAAAGACAAAAAAAAAAATAAAGACTTTCATTATTGGCCTACACTTCAAGTTGCATACTGTATATAACACTTCATACTGATAACACACCGAGTACATGTTGGTACCTGCTGCTGTAGGTAGCTGATCTGGTCTAATCTTGGAGAGACTGCCTCTGGCTGTTCTTCACTTTCTTCTGTGTGTTCACTGGTGACATTGCTCTGTTGAGTTTCACCGCGTACCTGAACAGTGATGTCACTCATTTCTTTAGGTGCCTGCTGCTCAGAAGATGGCAGACTACCAGCTCCTGGGTTTTTGCTAGACAGCTCTGTTGCAGTCAATGCTTCAATCTTAAACTTTAGTAGCTGGTTCTCCTGCTGCAGATTGAACAGTTCTGTAGTTATGACAGCTCTTTTTTCAATTTCACCAACATTCCCTGAGTTGTGTTCTTCCTGTATTGTATTGTCTGACTCTACAGAGCATTTAATCACAGCCTGTGGGCTGCTATCAACCACTGACTCTACATCAGAACTCAACTGTAGGGCTTGACATTGAGGATTGACATTATTGTCTGTGACTATGTTTTTAATGGAGAAGGCAAAAGCAGCCTCCTCTTTTCTTGTCTTGTCCTCTTTATTTATTTCAGCCTTTAGTGCAGTGAGGTCTGCCTTGCATTGTTTTAGTTCTTGTTTTGTGCTGAGGAGAACGCACTCTTTTTCTTGAAGCTCAGTTAAGAGGCCAGAGATGTGCTGGCTTTGCTTCTCAAAGGCCATGGTGAGCTGCTGGGTCTGTCGTGTCACCTAAAAACAGAAATGTAATTGATAAACATGAGCAGGAAGATGGTTATGTAAACAACTAACCAACTGAAATACATTTTTACCTGACCCTGCAGTGCTCCTAATTTCATTTGGTACTGGTTGGCACGCTCCTTCTCTACTGCATTTTGCTTTTGCAGGCGTTGCACTTGAGTTGCCAAGTCTGAAGCCATTTCTGAATGAAGGTCAACAAGTTCCTGTTGTTCGTCATTTGATTTTCCCAAGTTGTTCAGTGGCAACTTATCCTCTTGGTTTGAAGCTGGTAGTTCTCCTTCACTGTCAGTAACAGGTGAATACTGAGGCTCAATAAGTGTTCCCTCCTGCTGAATATAATTTCCTGCTGCCTGAGATAGCATCATATTGCGCTGATTAGTGGACTGGCAGAAAAGGAGGTGCTCTGGTTTGTTGGTAACATCAACAACATTAGAGTTTAGCTCATCCTCACAAAGAGTTAGGTAAGTCAGAGGACTGTTGGCTACAGAAAGTTTCTCATCCTGTAAGATATTGTTCCTGCTGCCCTTAAGCTGTTCGATTTCAGCTTGAAGTTCTGCCAGTTTCTTCTTTAAGTCACTGTCTGTGCTTGTTTTTTTCCTCATTTCCTCCTCCTCTCGATTTCTTTCTTCTCGTTCTAAAGCCAGTTGGGACTTCACCTCTGACAGCTGCTTCTTGAGCTGCATATTGAGTTCAATCATTTCATCCTCTCGGTCTTGTGCCACATCGTGTATCACCTCCTCGTGTTTCTTCTCATCTCTCGCTTGCCTCTCTTTCACCATTTCAGTCTCCAACGCAGCCAGGGCCTTCTTTAACCGTTCAACCTCTGACTTCTCTTTCTCCAGCTGTGTCCTGCACTCCTTGTACTGTTCCTCTTTCTCCGTAACCTGGTTGGCATTTTTCCGACTTAGCTGTTTAAGGCGAGTCCTAGCTTCGGTTTCCGCCCGTCGCTGTGCTTCCAGGTCATCTAGTCTTTTCTGGAGTTCTTCTCGAACATCACGTAGCTCTGATCGCAGTGCTGCGTTCTCAGCCTGGAGATCTTCTGAGGCCATGATCTGCTTAGACCTGAGAGGCAGCGTCTTTTCAGAGTTTAGACTGCCTGTCAGTGAGCTGTCCCACTCCAAAACATCTTCCTCCTTACTTTGTATCCTGGGTTCCTCTCTTTGTAAACTATCTAGTTTTCTGGAGAGATGATCACTAATGTGTTCAGAGTCAATGCCTTCACCTGGTTCTCTATCAGAGGGATAGGACACTGCCATTTCACCCCTCCTATCCTCCCCCTCCTCCTCCTCCTCTCTCCTTTGCTTGGTAAGATTGGTGGTAGTAGGCCTTCGGGTTTGTCTTAGTGGTTGTGAAGCAGAAGGTTGTGAAGACTGAGTAAAACTCTGTGCCGAAGAGAAAAACTGGAGTGTTTGTTGAAGAGGAACCATGGCAGCATTTTGCTCTGTTAAGAACAAAAGGATAGGTTCAGAGTACATTTATATTTTCATAGACAATTTAGACAAGCTTAATACGAAGATATAAAAAATATATATATTTTGATAATTTTGATAAAACCATTGCAGCTTGTCTATTTGCAGACCAAAACATTTTTATTGTCCAGCAGGGGGCAGAAATGGGACGTGCATTACAATTACTAATACAAACAAAAAGCCATAAAATTAAAAACATTATACCATAATCAAAAGTGTCTAAATTACCTAAAGATGAGTAAACACATTACTTGTAAATCAAAATGATAAGGTGCAGTCACTTGGACTGTTAGTGTAATTATACTTTTTTGGTTGTGTCCTTTGATACTTCTATCACTTGTCCTCACATAGCTGACTTATCTAAATGATACTTTTGATCCATTTGAGAATAGTCCAAAAAAGGTTATACCCAGAGGTATAATAGTGTGATGCTTGCTATTTACCTTGCAGTTCTTTAAGCAAATGTTGGGCATGGTCTCTCTCTTCTGTCAGTTTTCTTCCCTCTTCCTCAAGGGTCTTCTCTTTTTTCTGACTCAGCTTTAGGCTCACTGTCACAGCCGCTGCCTCTCGCAAAGCTTCCTGATCAAAGGACAAGAGATTGAAAATTCAAGAGTACAGCAGCAGCATCAGAACAAGTTTATTAACAGTGACATATTCAGTTGGTCAAGTGTGATTTGGCAGTATAATTAATCCATCACTAACAGGCCAAATATCAAGCAAACATCCATGCTATAAATAATTGATGCATTTAGACACAGACATATCAGACAAAGATTACCGTCAGTTTTGCCTGTGTTTGCGCCTCTTTTATCTGGCTTTGCTGTAGTTGTCCCTCTGTCCATTTAAGTTTTTCTTTCAAAGTATCCACTTCTTTATCCAATGCCTGTTTCTGTAGAGACACCTGAAAGGAGATATAATGGCTTAAAAAAATGAAAAACACAATTGTGAGAATTAAAGGACAATAAAACATGACAAAATAAATGGGATCAGTGCTGTTATTGTTGCAAGATTCGGGACAACTAAAGAAAATGGAGAGCAGAAAAGCAATCAGTGATTAATAACAAGCATGAACTAGGTATCTCTAATTTATTTTCCAGTTATCTGGAGAAATCTAACCAGGACTAAACTGTCTAAACTAGAGTTTCTGCTGAAATCTCATCATGAAAACAATAATGCTCTTCAATGTAAAACAGTTGCTTAGTCTCAAGAGCAGTTGTGAATGCCGAGTTTGTATTTGATTCGTTTCACAAACTGTGCCCCTATTGCGTGTGTACTTTCTCATATCAGTTACAAAATAACATCTCTACAAAAGAGTGGGAAAACTAAATACACATTGTTGAAAGGGTACAGAGGTTAGGAAAGGCTTTTCAGCATGAGGATGGGAGATGTTAAATAGTATTATTCTGCAGCAGAAAAAGTGACAGCATTCCTTACACACAAAGAAATAGACACACTCCTCACTCTCTACGTACATGCAAATTATTCTGAGCACACAGGTTCACACGCATCTCCAACCTCTTTGAGCCTCATCATGCAGCCATACTTTTTACACTGCTTTTACTGATAACATGAGATTTTGATTTCACATTGTTACCTTCGCCGCTCAACATTTCCACTGGGCAGACACTGAGAGGACGAAGGACGAAGCAGAGAAGGAGGAGAGCAGGTGGGGTGTGCTTTCTCAGAAACACAAGAGAGCAAGAAAGTGAAACATGGTGTGGAGAATTAGAGAAAACAACAAGGGCAAGACGCAAGCAAGAGAGAAGTGAGAAGAAAAACGTTTAAAACTTTATTATCCCTGAAATAAAGCCCTTTAGAATCTTTTATAGTTTTTTTTATTTATTTAGGACAGCGTACAATGTACATTAAGCCGGAGCAGAGATGCTTGTACCAGATTATAGCTTAACAGCTAATTTCCATCTGTAGTCCTATATATTGTAAATGTTTTTGGTGGTAGGGGAAACTGGAGCACCCGGAGGAAACCTACGCAGACACAGGGAGAAAATGCAAACTCCACACAGAAAGGCCCTGTCCTTGATGGGAATTGAACCCAGGACCTTCTTGCTGTGAGGCATGAGTGCTAACCACTCTGCCACTGTGCCGAAGAAAATCTAAAGTCAGTAGCAGATAATGAAAAGTACCTGTTTGACAAACATAATGTAGATTATGTACATTTGCATTTGGGGGGCTCTTATTGATGTATTCCCGTGTCTGTTATTTAAATGTCTCTAGTGCGTATTTTTACCTTGTCAGCCTGAGCCTGCAGAGCATTGTGGAGGGTTCTGGCCTGTGCAAGCTCTTGGTTGAGCTTGTTTATCTCCTGTTGATGCTGCCTCTCCATGTACTGTCTCTCCTTCTGAAACTCTTGCAGGTCCTGAGAACAACACAAATATCTACACTTTACATACATCGTCACAGATGTACGTTTCCTTTCATCAACTTGTATCAGAATTATCAGTACGCCTCACCCGCTGGTGTTGTTTCTCCAGCTCCTTAGTGCGTTGTTGATGCTGTACTCGGATACTTTCAGAGTTCTGTCTTTGACACTTGAGCTCTTCTTGTAGCTGCTTAACCCTCTGTTCTGCCCCTGAAGCCTGATGCATACAGTAAAATAAATGGGGACAGTACAGTTTTCTATGGAAGATCTACATTAATTGAGAATTATGCATGTTACTATCAGTCACTTCACAAATGTATTCTATATAAATAACCAAAAAAAATGTGTCTTTGATAAATCTATTACCAGGTTATGAAGGGTGCCGTGTATGAATAGTAATTGAAGTGTGCTTACTCGTTCAGTCTCCTGAGCCATGCGTGTGTGAGCCAGACGGAGTTCATCCCGGAGTTTCTGTAAACTGAGCTCTTTGGAAGCAAGGTCCTTCTTATTTTGCACCACTTCATTTTGAATAGACTTTAGCGTCTCAGCCTTAACACGCAATTCTTCCTCCAAATCAGTGAACCGGCTACGCAGTTCAGACAAAGATGCTGTTATACAGGCCAAAAAAAAACAAACACAATTTCACTATTATAGGCCAATAGTTTAAAACTTTTCAAAAATCAATGTTCTATATTCAAAATGAATAAATATTTTAAACATTTAAACACTGAGATGTATAATGGCATTTTATTCAAATGAATATATTGTAAAAAAATTATGAAATCACATCAAGTGATGTTTTCATCCTGTCCTTTCCTCTCACTTTCAAACAACGCAGCTAAGTCTGGTTCTGGCTGTCTAATGAGGTCAATCCATACACACCAATACATGATTACACCAACAGCTGCTGTCTTTTTCCTCCAAAATCTTTCAGCAAGGCCTGTGGATGTCTGCACTGATTTTCATATCCTGTCAATATGTTTGTCAGGGGTGTCAACTTTATCCATTTAACCACTCGACTAAGACTGATGTTTGGACTCTTCTCTCCTCATCCAGTAAATTTTAAAAACATGGATAATATATCCATAAGGTTCTGCTGGTTTAAAATTGTACACCTAAAGTAAACAGCGCCCCACCTCTGTATTGCAGTAGATAAATGCCTTTACTGCTCCCTTCTTCCTCTGGGAATGCACACAAACAAGCATAGGCTAACAGACAACATAGTGTGGCAACACAGGGCCCTGGCTTAGTTAATGATTTCCACACAAGCTCTTATGTCACGTGTTTTAGTGGAGGTTATGAAGGAGACGCAAACACGATATTTAGCAGTAATATCAAGTCTGTGATAACTAAGTGACGGTTACTAAAGTTATCTATAAGAAAGCATCTGGAATTTAAAAATATTTAAATTTAAAAATATGTAAGAACAAGTATGAGAACCTTTTGTAATTTAATGGTTTATTGTTTGTATTGACAAACAATAAACCATTAAAAGATAATTACACAAAGAAATGTCTTTATTAAGAACAATCAAAAGAACTACGTATGTGTTAAAAGTTAATTGGAGTCAGGTTTTAGCGCACCTGGAGTCTCATTAAGATAATACGTTTGGAGGTGTGGACTACAGCTACTTTGACTGATTAAAAAACCCTCAAACCTTTGGAGTTTGCTCTGCACAAGAAGTTTTGTTAAAGACTTTAGAAATTCCCCAGTCTACAGTTAGACACCATGAGCACAACGAAGACTCATGAATGAGAACAAACATGGTATCCACAGCAGGACACCACAAAAGCCACTGCTTACTAAAAAGAACAGTGCTGCACGCCTGAAGTTTGCAAAAGAGCACATTAACAGCGGTATTGGGAAAATGTTTTGTGGACTGATGAAACTAAGATTGAACTATCTGAAAAAAACACACCGCGCTACAATTGGTGTAGAAAGGGCACGGCATATCATCATGAAAACATCATCCCAACTGTGAAGTATGGTGGAGGAAACCTAATGATTTGGGCCTGGCCAGGTTGAAATCATTGAGGGAAGATGAATTCTCCAGTATATCAGACCATTCTTCAGAATAATGTGAGCATGTCTGTAAGTCAGCTGAAACTGTGTATATAGTAGTTGGTGGTTGATGCAACAGGACAACAACCCAAAACACCGGAGCAAGTCCACAACAGAATGGCTTCAGAAAAACAAAATCTGCCTTTTGGAGTGGCCAAATCAGAGCTCAGACCTCAAGCAGGTTATTGCTGCCAGGGGGGGGTCAACCAGTTATTAATTCTAAGGGTTCAATTACCTTTTTCACTGCCATTACATTTGTAGAATAAGTGTGTTCAATGAAGACATAAAAGAGAACAATTTTTTTGTGTAATTATTTTTAGACACATTATGTTTGTCAAACCCTTGACTTAGACAAAGATCAGATCACATTTTACAACAAATTTATTCAGAAAACAATGAAATTCCAAAAGATTCACATATGTTTTCTTGCAATTGTATAATAACTACAAATTCTGCACAAAAGTTCCACATAACAGCTTAAAAAAAGATTTTGGGCCATTTTTCAGAGAATATGAATGACAACACAAATGTTTCTTTCACCCATTTATTGTCAAACTATTTTGTGTTTACTTTTTTTTTTTTTTTTTTTTTTTTTAAAATCATAATGACAACAGAAACTATCCAAATGACCAAGATCAAGGGTTTACATACCCCAGTTCTTAATAGTGTGTATTGCCACCTTTAACATCAATGACCTATTGAAGTCTTTTGTGGTAGTTGTGGATGAAAACTCTATTATTATACTACTATTTTCTCAGATGGTAAAGATGCCCATTCTTTTTGGCAAAAAGCCTCAAGTTCTCGTAAATTCTTGGGCTGTTTTGCATGAACTGCACGTTTGAGATCTCACCAGAGCGGCTCAATGATACTGAGGTCAGGAGACTGAGATGGCCAGTCCAGAACCTTCATTTTATGCTGCTGTAGCCAATGACAGGTTAGGTTACCTTTAATAGACATTTAAACATGTTTGTGTCAACTTGTGTGGATGTTATTGGGCCAAAATCACCAGGGTATGTAAACTTTTTTTTTTTTTTTTTTTTTTTTTTTTAAATTAGGGTCATTTGGGTAGTTTCTTCTATTAGTAAAAAAAAATGTTTTTGTGTCATCATTCATATTCTCTGAAAACAATGGCCAAACAATAACATATTTTGTTATTGTTTGGGTATTGGGTATTGTTTGAGCACAACTGTATTTAAAGAGTATATCTCCATCTAACCCTAACCTAACCCAGAAAAACTTGACAAACATTGCAAAATGAAGCCTCAAAACAGGTTGGGTGTGTGGCCCAACATAAATAACTTAACAACCGCATATGTGGACAAGGAAATATCTATGCTTTTGTATTTTTGCTATGTTGGTCTAGGTTAGTGGTTACAATGATGCATCTCATCTTAAGGTTTATGGATAACTATCCCTGTTTGTGTATGTTTGTCATACAAATAACTGAATGTTAACTGATTTAAGGCTATCCGAATGGTTTAAACACATACATTATTCTCACACTTTAGGAATAAACACCTAGAAATAGCATTTTTTTTCAACTTACAGTCCTTCTCAGAGTTGTTGGGGCTGTTTTCCCTTCCACACAGGTTCTGGTTTAAGGCATCACTATAAGGCGTCTTGGGAGTAACTGGGGATTGTCTCCTGGCTGCAGGTTTGGAGTCATCCCGTTCCCAGGGAAACGCAGTCAAGGGAGTCGAAAAGCAATCAGGTGGCTGACGGTGGGGTGTGTTTCTGGGTTGGTGTGGTAACGACCCTGCGGGCATATCTGAAAACTGCAGGCGCTGGAGAAGGTGAGATAAGAGAGACAAAAACTTAGACATCTCCACATAGTGTACTGGATGTTAAGGTTTGTTAACGACAGAAATTCAGAAGAGGCCTATTTAGAGTTAAATATGAAATGTGTTTGATTTGATAATTACCAAACACATTTTTGCTGCATTAAAAAAGGATCAATTTATAAATTAAATTGTCCTCAAATACCTAAATTGAAGATACTGTATATAACAATGTGTCTTTATAATGTAATCCATATCAAGATCAAAGTATTTTCCAGGATAGAAACCGCTAAATATAGGTGTTATTTTTTTTACATTTTCCGTACAGCTCCACATACAACAGGACCAAACCCCCTACAGCATGATCAAACCGTTTCACTGACCTGTAACTGTACACTATAAGGCGAGAACACTGACAAAGATTAAATACTATACTTACTCGAATATGAAGCCCTTCAGTTTTTCCTTCGTCCCTGTTGCCATGACGCTCCTCCTTTCTTCCTAATGGACAGAAACACAACATATGGAACTGACGCTGCACTAGGTCACAGTGACCAAAGCTAAACTGAAATGATCCCAAAAAGACTGTGAGAAGGCAATCTCAGTCTCAATAGTTAACCGTGAAGTTTTTATTTTTTCAAAACCTTACTGTGTTTGACTGTTTAACTTTCCACTGTGTATCAATGATAAGAAAGGAATATGGGTCATTAAGTTCAAGGACTATACCACTAAGCTCCCAGGGCGAGGTACTGCTCCAGCAGGGAGTAGAGAACAGGGTTGCATCTGCTGACCTGCTGCTGTTTTGCAGCTTTTCAAGATCGGCCTCAAGCCTGTGAAGAAAGGGGTAGAGCTCAGTGTGGAGAGAGACAGTTTAGAGCAATAAAAAAATCCTAAAGCCAGTTTTTATTTAATGTTTGATGAATAGGACACAATATACCTAGGTTTTCTAAAATATCTTAATTGTATATATACATATTATTAAAATGGATTTTCTATTTGCATCCAAATATACCAAATTCTTGGACATTTTTAACCAGGGCGCACTTGGAAAGTAGTAATATTGATTTTTAAATTCCTAATCCAACAGGGTAGAGTTTATAGTAAATCATGCTGCACAGTCTTGTAAGATCCAACTCAAAAACATACAAAACAGCAACTGTGACTCATCTCCCATCTGTATTTTTACAGGCGCTGACCTTTTCACTTCCTGTGTGAGTTTGTTGTTAAGGCTACGTGCAGCGTCCAACTGGCCCTCCAAAGAGCAGACTTGGGCCTGTTTGGTCTGAAGATCCAGAGAAAGGCGCTCTCTGTTGGTCACTGCCACCTTGGCCTCCTCCCGCACACTTTGGAGCTCTCTTTGTGAGGACTGGAGCTCAGCTCGCACCTCTTCATACTGCGCAGTCCCGGAACAGCAAACATATGCATATACAATCATTCTACTTTATAATTAACCTACACTGACAAGTTTAGTTAAGGCACACATGGAATAATCGAGGTCCAGATGCCATATTAGGCCCATTAAAACCTTTATCTGGCCCACATTTTTAAGTTTTTAAAATGTTGGGATATTTTGCAGAACTTGGAAAGAAAAAAAAGCATGCAATGACTATAAAAAGGAACACAATGATGCAAGAAGGAAAAAAATAAGTTAAAATGTGGTGCTAAAGAGTAACAAAATAATATTGACAATTTGAGATCTGATTCAAAAACAGGTGGATTACCTTCACAGTCTGCTTTTCGAGGCTGGTTTGAATGTTGTCCAGAAGTAGTTGTTTCTGTTTGTTCTCTCGGGACGATCGCTCATGATGGACCTGCAACTCCCTTACTTTTTGCAGGGTCCTTCCAGACAGGCCCACTGTCCAGTCCTCCTCGGCCCAGCTCATCTTGCTTGGCCTGGCAATGTAGGAAAACAAGATAATTATTAACATCAAGATGTTTGGAAAAATGCAATACTATGCAAATGATTAGCATTTTTAAACACACTGATTCTGAGCAGTGAGAGTGGCCCAAAGATACATTAGCAACTGGAATGATGCAATTTTTATGCTAAAACACAGAAATAGTCTAATTTAGTCAGAGTTACACTTTATACTTCTTATGTAAACATGTTTCAATTACCACTGTGAGCTCTGTGTTGCTAAGGCGTTGATGCCTCAGAGAGAAGCTTCACCACTGAGCACCACAGTGACTCAATGTTTTTTCCAACCATACTTATTGTAATGTTTAAAGAGCATGCTGTAAATCCTACTGATTGGTTGAAAAAAAAAATAAATAAATAAATAAATACATAAATAAAAGACCTGCTTAAGAACATCCAGTAAATCTAATTATATGTATATATATATATAAACTGTAAGTGCACATTCAGTTGTGTTAAAAGGAATGAGGAAAATCCTGACTGGAAACTAAACCTGTAGGTTACCTCTGAACTTTGTTTTAACATGTACTAAGGCCTTAAGGCTGTTAATGTTAAGTGTCAGTTGGTTTGTATCCCAGCTCAGTTTGTTTACCTGTTTCTGAGGACAAGAATGACACAAATATACAAGTATGTGAGAAGAACCTCATCCGCCAAACATCACTCCAAGGGTCAACAAAGAGCCTCTGCTTTAACCTGCGTTTGTGACTTGTATTATGTTGTGATTGTTAGCATTTCAAACTGGTAATGGTTATGTAACATTTGTTTATAAATATAAATGTGGACAGTAATTGCCTATTACCCCACCAAAAAGTGTGAAATATAACCATATTTACATTTACATTGTTCTACAGTAATTACCAGTGTTACAGCCACTGGAGGCAAACTAAACATGTATACATTCTGTCCAAAGCAGTATCATGCACTGAAAGGTTCAAAGGCAGCTGCATTAAAGCGGGAGGCAGTTTTGGTTTTGAGGGGCAAGGTTTCAAATAACTTTTTTTGCCGATGAAGAAGCTTCTTGATACATGGTAATTAAGACATGGATAATAAAACTATGATGACCTGGTGACTGAAGGCAGGGAGTATCAGCTGTTTGAAAAATCATGAATAATCTTACTAAACTGGTTTAGTGACATTAAGAAGGGATGAGTGACCCCGGCCTGTTCCCAATATCTGATCACGAGGTTCAGACAGCCAAGGGACAACCTGATCAAACTTAGTTCAAAATTACTTTATCAAGCAGTTTTAATTGTCGGAATAGTTGTCGACAGAGAAAGGCAACTACTCGCCTCTTGTATTTCTTCATGAGAGGTCAGTGATTGTCACTCAATAATTCCCTAGCCCCAGAGCTAAAGGCTAACCCCGCAGCCGTCAGCAGCACTCACCATTCACTTGAGGCGGACACAAAAGGCGCCAGTTGCCGGCAGCTCACGGGGAGGACGGACGGAGCAGTTTCAACAGCATAACCTCGGCTTCTTTTACAAACAACTTAAACTCACTTTAAGCGAAGTCAGGGTAAAGATGAACAGAGTCTGTTACGAGATGTCGTGGTCTCGTGCCGCTGACAGCCAACACAACCGTGAGGACTAGGCGGGGCGGACCGTGACGTAGTGACGCAGCTGCTGGAGATGTTTTGGGAAAAGGCCAATGACTGCGTCAGTGAACCTCTCATGACCTCTACTGACAAACCTCTGACAGTAAAAAATACTCTTCCCACGCAGAGGTGGGTAGTTTATTTACATCGTGTGACTGTATTTATTTTATTTTAAAACGGGCTTTATATTTTTATATTAAAATGTTTAACTGAAGTAACATTTGACTTTATACCTTCTTCTCACTGAATATGTATAGTAGCCTATAGACCTTTGTTTCATGTGTTTTTTAGCAAGCATAAAACGATGATGAGCAAATATTTTCTTTTAAAGATCTTTCTGAATGTGCCTATTTTATTTAAAGCCCCATTCAACAGGGTGGTAGGAGCCTGAAGATGTCTGAGAATGTCTGACTAAATTACTAAAGATTTATGTCATCCAAACATTTTGCATCTACGTTTTCTTCTTTTTTAACTATGGACAGGGATGTCTTGATGGCAGTAAGATATAGGCCTACATTTTCTGGAAGAATAAAATGACAAACAGTATCAGGGCCTTTCTGTGTGAATATTGCATGTTCTCCCTTTGTCTTTGTAGGTTTCCTCCAGGTGCTCTGGTTTCCCCTACTACCAAAACATTTACAATATAGGACTACAGATGGAAATTAGCTGTTAAAATAGAGGTACAATGAACGCTGTCCTAAAATAAATAAATCTCCTAATTTAAAGTCAAATTAAGAGCTACAGATTTTGACATAATGTGAGAATCATTAAAAAATTGTCCTGTATGCCTTTAAGTTTTGGTTAGACAGAATGAAGCAGACTTTAGGACTTATAAACACAGACAAATTTAATTAGATTATGACATATCACAACCACATATTCTTCCAAGAACGCTCTGGATTTGAATGTAATCTGGGATTTGGTAGCGCACTGCTGAGTGGTGTGGAAATCCAGGAACCAGACAGGCTGCTAACATCTTCAGTGAGTAAGTGAGCTTATTAAGAGGTTATGTAATATTCTTGTAGTGTCACATTTATAATAATGTTTTAAGATACCAGATACATGACACTAGCTAGATTGCTTTCCCTCCGAGCACGGCAGTACCCAAGTATTATAAAGAAAGTTGAATCAATCACATGAAAACACAAATTTGTGACGTAATTAATAAGTACGCAAAGATGCACCTGATTAATGTTTATGCAAAAGCATAGTCACACAGCAACACAGATGTACACAAATGTCATGGGGTAAGCTCATCTCGTCAGCCGGTCCTTATTAATACAGGATTAGGTTCATTGTCAATCCAAATGCTCCACACAAAGTACACGTATTCTACTGTCTGCCAGGGACCGTCAAGGGCAGCAAGGCAGTCAGGTAGCTGTGTGCCATCAGTGGAGTTTATGAAGGTGTACTATTTATCTGACTGTTAACCAAGGCTTCACCAAAGACACTGGGATTAATAACAGGCACTTACCACAACGCACCTAAAGACTGTTTGCATGAAGGTAATACAATGACAAAACTCAAATATTAGCATTGAAAAAGTGCTATTACAGTGTTATTAAGAAAGTATGGTTTCTGTAGAAAGCTTGTTAAATTATGTCTCATACTTCAGTAATCTTTAGAGATATATATGATAAATATATGTTTTAAACTGAAAAATATGTAAGAGTTACAATTATTAATTTAGCTGACGCTTTTATCCAAAGCAAATAACATTGTTCTACAGTAATTACCAGTGTTACAGCCACTGGAGGCCAGGTGGGTTAAGTGTCTTGTCCAAGGACACAACAACACAACTGCGGGGAGAGTGGGAATCGAACCGCCTACCTTCCGCTTAAAGGACGACCGTTCTACCCACTGAACTACTGCCGCCCCTGTAGATGTAAGATGTATGTTTCTATGACTATGAATATAGTTATTATCTGGCTATTATCACATGTTTTCCCAGATGTTTCCTTGGTCCGCTGTGTTCTCCATTGAGCCTAAAGTTCCAGGCCAGCGCACAACTGAGGAGTTGGTGACCAACACACTGATGCTCGAGCTGGGGGCCATGGTCAAACGCACAGAGCGCATTCGTTTAGAAAGGGCTAAGGAAGGCCGGCGCAGGCGGCGCAGCTCCTCCACCACAGCTGACTACAGTTGGCTGGCCAGCACCCCAACTCCACATCCCTATGAGCTGACCCCTAATGACCTACTGGAGCTTCAGGACCTGTGTGCCAAGATCCCTCCTGCCCAGTGTGGCCCTCTGATTGTCAGGTGAGACTGACACACAGCAAGGAAAAGCTAGAGACTAAATGACTTACATGCCCACAAATCCATAAACATCTGCTTCTAAATCAATTTAGTCTGTTCTTGTTCTTCCTCCTCGTTTTTATGATTAAAACAACATGCCAGTGTGAGATGTCACATAAGTGCTTCAGGCCATTGTCATGGTAATGTTAACCTTGGTTGGTTGGTTTTACCTGTTTTTAGATTTAGGAGAATGGTGTCACAGATGGAGCCAGAGGTTCATGAGGTTCCCCGAATGTTTCGGTCGCTGCTGCGTGACTGTGCGAATGAGCTCAATGAAAATGAAGACATGCAAGACCCTGTCTGTGAGAAGCAGCAGCGCAGCAAAAGCCTCTCCTTTGTTACTTTTCGCACCAAGTTTCGAACAGGGCATTTCTTAAAAGGGTCTGGGCTGTTAGGCTCCCGGGGGAATTTGCAGCAACAAGTGGACTGGTCTGATGACGAGGAGGATGCCGAGGGGGAAGAGGAGGCCATCAGGGCCCGGGCAAAAAGGGGCAGGAGCCGGAGCATGCCAGAGATTGCCCCAATGGAGCAGAGTGCATAGGCCTGAGACAGGGCCCGGGATGGGAAGAGAAGCAGTGGAGAAACTTTAGGAGACTAATGAAGGGAGTAAAAAAAGTCTCTGATGGAGGGAATCTGTAATTACTAACAGCACTATACAAAAACAAGTGGGTTTGTAACAAGATTCAACATAGGAGAATTAAAGGAATGGTCTCTTTAAAATGTGATGTGCAGCTCTTAAAAGAGAAAAGGTCAACTCTGAGCATCTGTAAATAAGCAAAAACAAACATAGCATCATTAGCCGTCAATTCCTGCAACTTTAAAATGTATTCCTTTTATATTTTGAATAACTTATGTTAATTATTTGCATTTTTTGTGTCAACTGTTTTTTCAACAAAGAAGATTGTATGACAAATTGTGTCAAAATAAATTTTGTCCTTGTGAATACTAAGATACAGATGTAATATTTTGTTTGAAACTGTTACTTTTGCAGCTTGCTGCTCTTTGATAACAGGTTATGCGTTTGTGTGCTACCAACCTGTTGAATATTTAATGCTTAGCCCTTCTTAGAGCAGCACTGTTGACCTGACTGCCTGGCTAATTATATCACTGCTGACTAATCCTCTTATTCCAAGACAATCTTAGCCATGAATGCCAACACCCCATTATTCTTTTATTAATATGCAGTTTCTTATCAATACATCATTAGAACTATTTGCACTTTATACACTGAAGTCAAGGCATTTGGCTAAAAAATGAAAATAGGAAAATGTTTTTAAAAAGCTGTGGTCTTTTAAATAAATTCCAGTACATTAGATTAAGTGAAAAAGCAACTACAGTGACATCTGACAAGACACTTCCAGGGAGTCTGGCTGATTAGTCTTTATTACAACCAGTGCCCCCCCTTCATTAGCTCTGAAGTCACACTGGATCAATCTCAAAGTCCTCCAGCTCATAGTGAGTCCATATTCTGCACTTGGATGTACTTCAAATCCAGCAGCAACCACTCCTTAATGCCTTCAGCGCTTCGGGACAAGGAGTAGGTTCACAGCTAATGTTTCCGACAGGTCACAGTTTTCTAATAGTACCCATTTGGCAAATAAACAGTGAAAGCAAAACAGGAAAGGGCAGAGATGATAGAAGAGGTGTTCTTCAATAAAAAGTTAGTCATGTACATCTAAGAGAAACGGTGAGCTGAGGATTATCTCCAAACATTTGGCTTTAAAAAATAAAAATCATTTCACTGATATTTGAAGAGGTGGTGAAGAAGAGAAAAATCTAAATTACAAAGACAGTTTGCAGAATCAAACCATTAGATTATTTGAAGTTTTCATGAAAAAGTGTTCAGGACAAGATTGAGCCTTTTCTACTCAATGTCTAGATATTTAATATGTAATATGGGGTTCCACATCTTCCTCACTGGAAGATAACTGCGTCATATTGAGATCAATAGTCTTGTGGCTTGGGATCAACGTACAACTCTGATAATACGAGACGACCCTAATCCTCCTCCAAACCGGGTCTTTGAAAAACTTGTCCTTCAAATGTTTTCTAAACATGTCATCTCAGTCTTTTTCTTTAAGCGAAGAAGACAACAAAGATGATAAAGAAGACAATGAGGACCAGAAAGATCTTGATCATCAGCCAACGATTGGAGGAAACTGACTGGAAGTATTTCAGAATTTCTGTGTGTGCGCCTTCCACGTTGAGCTGGGTGTCCTCAACATTAGCGTCAATCCTGTAAAAATTAAAAGATACAAAAAATAAATAAAAATCTGAAATATATTCATTATTTTTATGTCTTGGCTTTATAGTCACAACAGCTACCTCTGGATGGTCTCCTCCTGCTCCTTGACCATGTGTGCAAGCTGCTGAAATATAGATCCCAGCTCTACAATTGTGCTCTCGATGTTCTGCATGGTGTCTGCGCGGCTCTGGATATACGAGTCCTGTATTTATAAAGAAAAAAAACAAAAAACATGATGAATGTTAAAACACAGCAGACTCATTCTCCATTAGCCTTAACACAAAAACACAATATCTACCTGATCATCAATAAGCTGAAGTTGTAAGGGATTGGATTGTGAGTCCATGTCGATGGCCACATCCCCGAGACTCCTGGACTCATCCTGCATTAAGACTGAGCTCTCTGAAGGAAGAGAAACACAAAGACCACATATGTTTAACCAGATTAAATTGCTTTGCTCAAACGATAAAGGGAAAAAGGCAGAAAGTACAGCGGGAAGATATAGGAGCTACTAAAACCCGCTGGGAGAGTCAAACGTTCCAGGGAAATACCTTTTAAATTTGAGGTGATATTGCCCTGGTAGTCATAGCGCGGCTCGCGAGCTGCTTGCGGCTCCTGGGCCCCTTTTTTGCGGCTCCCTAAAATATTTTTGCATTTTTGCATTATGAGTGACCAAATACAATAATCATCATTCAATCAAGGATCCTGCGCAGTCGCTAAGACGACAGCTGTCACAAACACTGCCAGTAAAAATTTCAACGCGTAGTTTATAATCTTTTAGGAAATAAACCAGCTGTGAATTTGCCAAAACACCAAATATAAAGCATATTTTTTTCTTGAGATTAACATTTAATTTTACAAATCACTTTTTGAAGTAAAAATTTAGCTCATTATGTAACTAAACAATGAATATTTTACTGACAGTGTTATGGCCAGCGCAGGACGTTTCTCGTAACTCTTTGTGCATATTAGAGGGTTTAACTTTCAATTAAAATAATCAAGCAGGAGCCGAAAATTGCCATTAGGCCGAAATCTTTTAAAAAGGGCGTGTTCAAACTATTTGTTTTTAGATAAACAAAATTGTTTAAAATTGAAAAAAAGGTCATGACATTAGTTAAGACTTAGTCAGCTTCAATTTCATCATTGATTTATTTGTTTGAGACTGCAACATAATAAGATGACTAAGGGACCTGGTAAATAATTACAACAAGAATAAAGAAGCAAAGATAACACTACAATATACCATTACGTCAATATTAGTATATGAGGATTTGTTGAAAAATATCAGCAGTAATTACACTGGTGGAACATTGTGGGGCAAAAGGAATTGATATTACAGAATAGCTTCACCTTCAAACTACAATCTGAAGGGAAAATGTAACATGGTGTTGCTTAAAAATACGACAGAAAGTTCATAAAAGATTTGCTGCGTTACAGAAGCTTAATTAAAAAAAAAAAAAAACAGTGCCAAGTATGGCCAATACAGACAAATATATAAAGTGAACACGCCCTTTCCAAGGTACAAAAGCATGCTTTAAGTACACGCTGCTGCCTAAAGCGAGACCCTTGTGAAAGCTTTAACGGAGAGTAACTACAAGCCTGAAGCCGGCACGTGCAGAGACTTACTGAAGTTGTTGGCCATTAGAGGAGAGGTGGAGGTTGGAGGCTGAGAGAACTGTTCTCTCCTGCTGCGCTGCTGCTTCAGGTTCTGTAGGAAACAGAGAAAAACACTTTTATCAGAATCTACTTTTGTTAGACGATTATATATATATATATATATATATATATATATATATATATATACACACATACACACACACACACACATATACACAAATATATATAAAAAATATTATAATTTTTTTTTTTTTACACAAACCCTTCTTACCTCTGTTCTGACCTCAAGGACCGATTTAAAGTCATTAGACATGGAAGCCAGTTTAGACTGTTGAATAAAAAATAAAAAATAATTAATATACTAAATATACCATATGTTTAATAATTAAGACTATTTCATAGATGACTTGTGTTTGTAGCAAATATCCATCATACCTGTAACGACACAACTATGGTGTTGGAATGGGTTTGGATATGCCGACCTCCTGGAGCTCCTCGAGACCGCACCAAGTCCTGCAGCTGTGCGATCTGCTTATTTAAACTGTTGATATCCTTCAGAAAAAGAAAAGACAAAGCATTTTACATTTATTGCCATTAATTTTTTTCATTCATTCATTTTCTACCGCTTTGTCCCGTTAGGGGTCACGGGTGACTGGAGCCTATCCCAGCAGCTTTTGGGCCTGAGGCGGGGGACACCCTGGACAGTGGCCAGTTAGTCGCAGGGCTGACGTATAGTGACAAACATTGACAGACAACCATTCACTCTCACATTCATTCACTAGGGACACTTTAGAGTTGCCAATTAACCTAAACATGCATGTCTTTGGACGGTGGGAGGGAAGCCGGAGAGAACCCACGGTAACACGTGGAGGACATGCAGACTCCTCACAGAAAGACCGGAGTCGGCCAAGAATGTTTGAGTCGGCCGGGTTTTGAACTCACGACCTTCTTGCTGTAAGGCAGGAGTGCTAACCACTCTGCCACGTGCACCCTATTTATTGCCATCATTATGTAATAAAGTACAGTATATCTCAACATGAAAGACACTTACTTGTTTAATGATGTACGTTAACTCCTCAATCTCAACTGCTTTATCATCAAACAAAGATTTCCTTTTTGCCACTAAATATAGACACAATTGTAGACATCAGAACAACAAAAAAAAAAAATAAAAAATAAAAAATAAAGAAAAAAGATACTTACAAATTGTGAGTTTTTCCAGTTTGGCAAATGTGTTACTCAGATCTTTTCCAATTCTCCTGCAAAAGTGCAAACACAAATGTTTACCTCCAGACATTTTACAATTTATAATCACGGAAATACAAAATAAATGGAACTTGGACAATCAATTCCAAGATAATGACAGTCACATTAGCATTTGTCCATTGCGTGTTCTCACTTCAACAAGAAGCAAACAAATAGTAGTAATTTACACATTACTTACTTGGCCATAAGTGTGAAGTCACTTCGCTGTCTGAGGGCAGTGAGAGCAGGCTTACTGGGCTGGACTCCATTCTATTAGAAAAACATCACGTGAGAGCAAGTTATGAGCCTTGACATTAAAAATGAAATGCAAGTATCTATTTTGGACTGCAAAATGTACTGAGCGGGATCTAGTTTGACCATAATGTTCATTCAGCTGCTGATTGGGCTTTGAGTGGAGTACAACAGTTAATCAAGGATGATACCGGTGACACATAAAACTATTCAAGTTAATACTTTTACTATGAGTCACCAATCCACCTACACCTACAGGACTTCAGTGTTGTGCATTCTTGAGTGTTTTTTCCTATCTGCCTTATACTAGCCTTTTACATTATGATTAATAACACTAGAGGAACCAAAACCAAAAGTGATGACAGGCACAAAACTGAAACCGACTGTAAAATAGTTCAGCTTTTTACAAACCTGTCTGCCCTGGAGAGATTTACAGGCCGACTGAAACTCGAGTGTCCGGTCACGGCACGTCATCCTGCCGCTAGTTAACGGCCACAAGACCGTCCTCTTTCTCCGCCGTTTGATGTTTTAGACAATCCGAGTGTGTGCTATAAAATTCAAATCCAAGGATGGGTATCCGACCCAAACATAGGTGAGGACATGTCTATAATAAACATGGAAGGCACAATGAAACAAGCTACAGTGGATACAATAATCACACACACACACGTAAGCATTATTTTACCAAGTATTCGTATTAGTGGAAATTATCAGTGACGTTTTAGCTCAACTGTAACGATCATCGACATCAATGCGCCATATGGACAAACTAATGCTATAGCGAGCGGGTTAAAATTTAAATGAGTAAAGGTGAGTAGACAAACTATTTCAAAATGTCGCGTACAATATGACAACAATCAAAATCTAATTTCATCAGGTGTCTTGTGTAACGGCCTCCATCGGGCTCACAGCTGATTACGGCCTGACCGGCTAACCACAGGCTAATGTTAGCTGATGAATGCTAACCGGACAGTAAAAGGTTTCCGTACGTTTAACAGATCAGTATTCGATAACACACCACCCGATGTCAATTTCAATGCTTGAATAAAAAAAAAATTCAATTTGGACTTACTTGACTCAAAAATAAGCAATTTTTGAAAGCCGTCGATGTTTCTAGTCAAAGTAGTCAGCCCAGTTAAAGTTCCGATCCGGGTCATTTCCGGTGTTGACGTCATTGCCACGTCTACTTCAGCGTGAAATCACTGTAGGAGCAAAGTATCAGAGCCAGGGGTCACTGTATCCACTGTTCATGCATTATTAAGTTATATTTAAGGGGGTTTCTATAAATGTCTCATTATGTTTTTTGATGTCGAAACTATACAAAACAACAACGAGAAAATAAAATTAAATGCTAAAAAAAACGTGTTTTGATTGAATTGACAAAATGAAGAGTCATTAATGATTTGAAAACATGTGACTTATCTCTGGTTAGAATAGATACAAGTTAAGCAACTACATAGTGTTACATTTATATCTAATAAAAAATGTTTAAGCTACTCGTTACTGTTTAGCAAAGAAATAAAAGATCAGAAAAAGAATGCTCGCGAGTGACTGGCCGCTGTATGAGTTGACATACAACAATATGTTATGTTATGGGCAGAGATAACATCCAACAGTCTCAGTGATTTTCCCTTGGTCCTACTGGTACCCACATCCTTTATTTGACATGTGTCTGCATGCCCTGGACCCTCCAACACAACCAACCTCCCCCTGTTATTTATGTGCTTTATAACTCCATCCAATGCACTATTGCAATAAGTGAACTTATATTATTGGACAAACAACCATACCTGATGAATGCCATTGCATTGTTCATGGTTCTTTGTCTACAATAAGATGCAAACTGAAACATCCAAACTACATAATGAGAGGTAATATAATGAAAATAGTTTCATACCAAGTGCCTATGTTTCTCTGTTCTCTTGGTGATAACACGGTTGGTGTAGTTCTGTTAAATAATAATGATGTGTTGCACTGTGGGAGAGTGCAAGCATGCACACATTTTTGCATATACAACTTAATCTCTGTGTGTCACTGTATTTTATCTGGCTCCCTCCTAACTCTACACAGAAAAGCTGATAGCATCTAACAACACAAGCTAGGGGCCAGTACCTGCTTTGGCACAGCTGCTGCTACAAAAGCAGGGAGGAAACCATGGCTGCTGTAGTAAAAAAACATCACCCCAAAAGCAGAGAATACAATGTGGAAAAATACAGGAAGTTCTGCGTACTGACACAAGAGCAAAGATTGATTTGAAGAGGGAGGCCATATCATATGACTGGTAAAAAAAAAAGTGTTTTGCACATTTTAGTTAAATACAGATAAAAAGTGAGATAAAAAGTCACATTAACACAAGGTTTTAGAGACGTCACCATATACCATCCCCAAAAGCAGATTTTTGGTGTAGAGCTGTATTCTGTATCATGATGCATGACTCACTGTCTCTGTTCTCTCTCTCCCACTGTCTCCCTAATCTTACAGCTATATTTAGTGCTGGCATAATGCCCTTCTAGACAGATAGGTTGGCAGCTTTCCTATTCTCTTTTTTGCTCTCCATCCCTGGCTGTGTTTCTGTGTGCCTTTGGAAATTTAGCTGCATCACCAAATCAGACCACATAAATTGTCACTAATTATTTAATTTTAGGGCAACATTCTGTCAACTACCATTGCCGCTATTATAAATGAGCGCGAGAAAAAAAAAGGGAATTGACTTTGTATGAAGTTAAAATGTTGCAATAGGTAGACAGGTATTTAATGTGACATATAGATAATATCCACATTTTTTTACCAATATAGATTAATAACTGTGCTGGATTATGTTTTGGAAGTTCGGCCTAGAAATGATTTAGTGGTGATCAAATGTTGATTGGATTACAAAACAAACCAACCAATTTAATCCTGCAAAATATGGCTGCAGATGTGTCTTTCTACTGGGTTTATGTTTTTTTGTCCCCATACATTTCCTATTTTCCACTGGGCTTTTCACTGTTTTACTTTACCAACCTCTGACTCAGCAGTTCAGACAAGAGGAGGACAAGGAACAATATTATGTCTCATAACACAGTGTCTCATCACATGCATGACACATGCCATCCCTGGGGTGGCACTGTAATCAAAAAGGCCTGTTTACCTTTCATTACCTTCAAATGAGAAAATACAACAAAGGAGACAGGGGAGACAAGTTTGGAGCAAATGGATAAACCATCACAGCAAATATGGACTGGTTTATATAAAAAAATAAGACACTTTCTTTAAAAAAATTGGAACATCACTGGTATCAGTTTCAATATATTTGACAATGGCATAAACATTTTCACAAGGACATAGATTAGATTAGTTGTAAAGGCTAATAGAACATAAACCTGCATTATATTGTACAAAGACATCATATAGGGCACAAATGGTGTAGCAGCAAAATTTGTACAATTTTCCCTATACACAAGCTACAGTAGTTCAAATGTATTTGCAGAATCAAGACAAGAATGAAGTATGAAGTATATTTTGAAGTTTGACTACTTCATATACAAGCGGATATTTGAGGTTATAAATATTTACTTGTATAGTAGTTGGTCTACTTGGTTTCATTTACAGTAGAATGAGAAGGTTGAGGTGCAAAGCACACAGAGGATGTTTGCTATGCATCTTGAAGAAGTCTAGGGTTCTAAATACATTGCTCCATACATGGGAATAGCTGTGAACAATGTAAACCTACCATATCATAAAAACTGGTCACAAGTTTAAGAGCACAACACTTGTCTTCTGTAAAGCTTTTCTATGTACAAGTGAAGCCTATTTGGTCCTTTTGTTCTACCTAAAGCAGTTTTATCATGTACTTTGTGATATCAAGCTGTGCAATCTGTGCTAAAGCTCTTGGATTTCCTAAACCATTTGCTTTCTCTCTTACAGAGTTGTACTAAAACAATTAATACTTATAGACAATAAATTACCCCTAATTACTATAAGCCTGCAAATGCATTGGAAAGCATTCAGTGCATTATCACACAGTGTCTAGATGTAATTCAGAAGACCAAGTTTCACCATGTTAAATGTTTGCCTTCAGAAAACACATAAAACATCTTCTGACAATGAGTCACCGCAGTTTAGCCCATTGTGCCTATTGCTAGCTGTCAGTGAAAAATAATAAAATTAACTAATTGAAAGTAACAATGTTGTAATACTTGGCTTTTAAATGTCCTAACAGAGGTAGTGATTGAAGCACTGATCAACAGGAATAACAAAGACTGAACAATAAATGTATGCATAATATATAAACCCAGGAGAACAGCAGCTTATACCAGCCATTGAAACACAGTTCTTTTCTCACACCAAACATCAGACCCTGCCACACTGTTACTGACAGATAGCCCTCTATGAAGACAATTCTTACAGCACTGTGAATAAATGAAGAATCCCTATAATGTTTCTAGCATAAGCACAAAGCTTCTGCTACCATTTTGCAGTTAAACACCAGAGAAGGACAGAGTAAATAAATCCAAATGGTTTAAACTTTTGCTGACTGTCATTCAAGTTCAATTCACCAAATTTAACTCTGCAGCCAAACAGTCATAAACCAAAATGGAGTTAAACCATGAGATTCGGTTAGAATGTAAATAAGGTTTGTTACAAGTGAATAATACGCTTTCCAACCCAGTCTGAATATGTAACAAAACAACCATGTTTTTCTTTCACTGCGCTGAGAATGGCTATTTGCTCGGCTTCTGTGTGGCACAGACAACACTTATAGTTTAAATGACACATTATAATGTATATTTCTCCATTTGTGAGACGTATCTATTTAAATTCAATACATTTATCTATTGTTTAGATACTAAGAATGTACATGGCTGACCACCCAGCGTGATTCTTGTGTGGATGGATTACAGATAAACCCAAACAAAAAGACACATTTAGAAAAATAAACAATATCTTTTCAATCAGCTCAGCAGAATTATAATAAAATAAAAAACAAAGAATAATACACTATCTGTAGAAGACTTTGCAGTAAATTGCATTGCAACATAGATAAAATTCATACATACTTGCACACTTGGTGTGATGTGAACAAAAGGCTACCTGCATTAAAATCACATTGCTTATGTGTGAGTTACTATGAATGTGCCGCAGCACACAGTGAGTCTGGTATAGTGTGAAATGTTTGTGTGAAGCAGTGGACCGGCGCCAGGCCTCATTATTGTCATTCTCCTCACTGCCGAAAAGCGAGGCAAAGCGAGGTAAAGCGGCTGCTTTCAATTGAAGACCCAAGGAAAGATGGAGACAAAAGGCTCAAATTAAACAAATGGCGGAAAGCGGCTTGGATTGCTGGCCTGTGGTCATAGAGTTTTGAATGAAAAAGAACGGCAGCAGGGACAACCCATCTGGGTCTTTCAGTGTGAGGACCACACACCCCAGCTTTCAGCTGTACTATAGGTTCATGCTCACAGGGAAGCTACTTGTGAATGGCCCATGTCCTATTTCTATGTGTCCACCTCTAACCCATTTGTGCCCATCCAAAACAAGTACTGGCCTTAGTTTCACCATGGAGTCTACCTTCAGTTTTACTATGAACTAGTTTTAGTTTAGTGTCAAGATGTCAAACACCATTTGTGTGTCATCCATCTTTAGTCCCTGCGTTTCTTTGTGTCCAACTGCGGCAAAAAGACTGTCTCAGAGTTTAGCCGACAAGTGTTCAGCAGGACTGACAAGGAGGCCACTGTTATCCAAAGGGCCAGTGGGTGTTTGAATTGTGCTGCCATTTTCATCCCTTCACACGTTGGACTTCTACAGTGATGCTGACATGGATCAACAGGAAGAAGTTTATGAGCACAAACACATGTTACTCTACTCCACTGTAATACTGTACTTAACTCCAGTATTGCTGTAGATAGTGTGAATATATCTGCTAACAGTAAATCAGTTTTGAGGTATTAAATGTCTGGATGGTGCTTATGCTGAGTGGATGAAGACCTCAAGTCCTCGTAGCATCACACCTAAAAGAACATGAAGAGGACATTTAGTTGTAGGGTTGGTTATTACTTTAGTATAATATAGCGACATTATGAAATGATTTGCTTGATGCTTTATGTTTCATTTTTAGTTTACAAATAACAACTGCTGTAAATAATATAAGTCACTCTTTGATGTATCTGACCTGCAGCGGTGAATGTTGAGCCTACGGCCTTTTTGGCTGCAGCTTTCAGCACTGATTTTACAGCGACACTGACAGGACCTCAAGTCAAGTACCCACTTTCTTCCTCTGCAAGGGCCACAGTGTGAACGGGAGGCAGGAGCCCATGTTGGGGCAAGGGTGGAAGGAGTGGCGGGAGGAGGAGTCGACACGGTACGGGGTGGTGTTGCAGTCTTTCTAAATTAAATAAAAGTTAAGAATAAATTATATTAATTTTTTATTTGGTCACATATCACTCTATTTCCGGCTCTGACATATCTGCTTCCTGTTTGAACACACTCTATAAATTGACAGAAGGGACTGCAGTGAACCTATTACAAAAACAGAAGTACAGAGTTGCCCTGCTGACCAATCAGAGCGCACTGGCCTCTGGTTCTGCCTCTTGCTATCTCCACGGTCCATCAATTTTATATAAAATCTTCAGTTTGTCCACCACACTTATACTTTGCCTCAGTCTGAGAAAGTTGCCTGCGTCAGTGTATTTATTAAGTAGAGCTCGTCTCAGAGCTTCTTAAAGGCAGACAATCTTAATGAAGTTACTTAATGAGCCAGAGAGGGCACATCTTTGTTCAGTTCCTGATGACCACGCCTGCCGCTGGCATAGACAGAGGAGGTGGCATTTGGGGGCAAATTATACTGATTTTACTCTTGCCAGAGCCCGAATAAAGCCTGTTCTGAGTGATGGATGGGTGCTGAAGGATATCACACCAACACAGAGCCACCTCTGAACCCTGGGGATGGAAAATGACTGACAAAAAAGTAAAAGAAGCATTTGAAAAGAATTAGAAAGAAGACTACTATTACTTTTTTTTTCCTTTACAGCTTTACAGCTTTACAGCGAGTCATGGGTATTATGCTATACAACCCTGTAGGAAACATGTATACCTATTTTCACTTAGTAATGATACAAAATACACAATGCCCTTAGTCCATCAAAAGGATAAGATACTTAAAACTATTTACAACTTGCTTTAAAGTCCAAATGCAATCATATTGTGTACACTCATGAGGACATCTATAAACAAATATCAGCTAGACTGAATGTTAGGATTAGTTGTGTTTTGCTTTAGATCAGTTTTACGTCAATGTAATGTCCACTAAATGAGCAAAAAAACAACCTGTGTTTCTGGTTGCCAGTTTGTGACCTTGACTTAGTTAAACAAACTGTCCTCCAGTAATAATATAACCCTGATAACCTCGATATGTTTAAGATACAAACATTTACAGTGGGATTTCTGTGAAACACCACTAAAAACTCCAACATGTTCAACTTACTCAGCTTTGAGAGATTCAGATGCCATGTGTCTGGCCTTTTCCCTCTCTTTTTTTTTGTGTCTTCTTGTTGGTTTCACACGGGACCTGATAAAATCAGACAGACAAAACAATAAAAAAGTTAATACATAACTCGTGCCATGTTTTGACATCACTTCAATTAATATACTTATTTAAGACACAAATTGAAATATTCTCTCAATGCAAATAGTACAATCTATATTTTAGTTTAACATTTAGCTATTACCAGCATATCTTGATGTATATAACTCTTTCAGACACTACTGTTTGTATGTTACAGCTATTTTATTCACTGTGCCACAACATAAGCCGCAGCTGCTAGCATAGATACGTGACTCTGCTTCAACAGTTTTCAACAGAGAGCACATGGCAGGAGAGATAAAATCATCACTATGGTGACAACAGGATGTGGGCCATCCCAAGGGATGCTGGGAGAGAGTCACACAAATTCTATTTAACATACACACATGATAACAAATATTTACACACAACATAATATTAATTACTCAGATAAATTTAGATCTTTGCTTATTTATTCTATATGTAGACCTAAAATCCAGCTGTTGTATATAGTCAAACCCATAGGAACATGCAGTACATTGTAATGCTTTATTTATGTTGAGTCTTAACAGGAAGCACAGGAACATAAACATTAAAGATGAAATTGTGTGATTGCCTGTGGGACAAACATCAAAGATCCCCCAGCAGAAACAGTTGTACAGAGTCTCCAAAAAACAAACCAATTTAAAATGGTGAACAATTACAGTGTCCCATTGATATATATTCATGTTTAATTTTACTAGTATGTCACTGATTTTACTTTGCATCGTGTTCGAAAATAAAACACAAACATTACATTTAATCAGGGACCAAGTCATTGACCTATTTATTGGATTGCAATATTCTTAATAAAACATGTATATCAAGTCAAGCTAGACACAGATTGACACAAACAATTGGAGTGAAGAAGTGGCAGGAGTGGCGTTAAAGTGTGTTACCTTGTAGCAGGCGTTGTCTGGAAATGTTCTTTTAGTCTGCACATAGATAAAAGAGATGGGTCGAGTTAGCAGTGAATGACAGAGACATTGTGTCTAAATATCCTAGTTCACAAGTTATTACCTGCACTCACACTGGCTGTGTTCCACAAATGGTAGTTCAATGAGTTCATGTTTCATAAAAGACGTCCTCATTAACTGCAAACAGAACACATAAGCAACTGTCCAGCAACATGTAGGAAAAGGCTGGGGTTTTAGTTCATACCTCCATGGTGAGTGTGTGTGTGAGCAAGGGCACACACTCCAAAGCCTCATCGGCACAGCAACCACCACATCGCCTAACTGACACACAGGACGGGATAAAGAGATGATGCGTCTCCTCTGGAAACTCCCGCCAAACCTCCACCAAAGTGTCACGTGGCTCACAGCCACTCCGCGAATATACTTCTAACCATCGGCGCACTGCAAAGAAAAAAAATGTATGAGGCAGATTTTTATTTACATCCCAAACAGCATTTTTTTGCAGTTCACATTAATGGTACCTTCTTGTCCCTCCCTGGATTTGGGGGAGTCTGAAAGCCGCAAGTGTGAAGGCTGCAGGAAGAATCAAACATAATTAGTCTGTAGTCCTACGAGGTGTAAAATGAAGTTTATATATATATATATATATATATATATATATATATAATGAGGTGTATTTATGGAGTTTTTGGTGTTTACCGCTAACTATTGCTCTAAAGGGGCAACTAAAGGAAGACTAAAGGAAGCAACTAAAGGAAGATTAAATCAATATGAGGCATGAAACACATTTTTCTTCAGTGAAAGGGTCATAGTGACAAAAGGGTCATAGTGGTTATTGGGCAAGGCTCCTCACATTTAAATGGCCCAATTGCCTTTAGGAGCAGTTGTAAAAAAAAAAATGTTTGTCTCATGTATGAGTGAAGACCAAGGGCCTTGAACAGGACTGTAGACTTTGCCCACTTTACCGGCTCCACCTCCTTTGCCCAAAACACACACATTGATTGGCAGTACTATGTCAGGAGTGAGTCCATTTTGCAAATGATAGGCTGTAATCAGGACTAAGTTTGCCTTTTCTGTATGGGCTTTTCAAACCTGCCTTTGGCATAGTCTCTTAAATGGCAGGCCAGTGCCATCTGCACTAATAGTGCTGTCCCCTAACCACTCCCAGACGACACTGTGGACAGAAGGAATAGGGTGACCCCTTTTGAAAGTAAAGCTTTGGAGATTAATGCAGCAAAGCACCAGAGACAGGTGAAAGCTGCTGCAGTTGAGTAAAATGTAATGCCTGGAAAGATGATTTACTCAAACTTACTTTGTACGGAGGCTCAAAGTAAGCACTGCCCGTTCTTGATAGTATTCTCCAGACATAAATAAGAAAGCAGTATGTGTATATTTCACTTAGAGCAGTGGATGAGAAAATGTACAACACATCAAGGACTAGAGCAAAAAGCTAAACAATTAGCACCTTTGCTATTTTCCAGACTAAAGTTGATAGCTAGGTTAGTTAGAGATTTATATGCCACTGGCAGCTCTGTATCTCCTGATAACTCTCAGAAAGGTCCTTAAAAACATACGCGTAATGATGTCCTGCTCATAATTCATCTTAGTGAAGTCAGTTCAAAAAGTGCCTGTGCAGCTGAGGCAGAATTTTCCATTAACCGTTGTCATTAATGGCCTAGAACTGATCCACAAAGCCTTGATTCATTGCGCATGAATAAAACCATTAGTTAGGCTACAGAGTGAACTCTTCACAAAGGAAGCCTCGTCAAAAAGTGGGGCCAAGTTGTCAACAGTGTTTTGAGAGTGCGCAGAAATAGTCAGGCATATTGGACTGTCTCCAGCCTGAGCCAACCTGTTTTCCCAAACCAACAAGAGCAATTAACTGTTCAATGTTTGAATCTGAACCAGGATACCACAGCTTGTGATTTTATGGCTGCACATCACCAGTAGCTGCTGATCATTGCAATGAAAACCTAAAGAAATAATATAAAAATCTTGTAATAAACTATTTAGCTTTGGACTAATGAATATAAAAAATCGAGGAGCATAAATACAGTATAGGCTACACAGAGAGAGGAGGACACAAACGGCTATTGTCATTGCAGCATTGGGGTTATCCGAGTGCATCCCTGATAAAACAAGGACATGGCAATAAGGCCGTTTTCTGTCACAGGTCCTAAAGTCAGACGTCAATGACCCAGGGGCGAAATTTCCCAAAGCTAATGTCCTCCTCCTCCAGCTGTAACAATACATTTTCTACGCTATATGTTCTACATAAGACCAAACACACACTAAGATGAGGCTGAGGTCAAGCTGTCCGCCTCAGACCATCAGCCTCTTGAGGTCAAATGCTCTATACATACCTTGGCATGGGGCGTCAGTATTTTGGCGAGCAGCAGGAATTGAAACATTCCTAGAATAACTTGAAGCATAATCCCCATTGTGCAAGAGTCCACGGGGCACGCTAAAGATTTTTTGGACCAATCCAAAAGACTCGCACAAGAGAATGGTGGCTTGTGTGTCGCCTCAATGAGATCCCGCTTTCATTCTCCCGTTTCCCTTCCCGGGAACAACACCCAAGGGGGCATCTTCAGTTTCAGACAAATAACTTTATGTTGTTGCATTTGGATCAGCAGTCAGCCCGGTCTAAACTCTGCTATCAATTTGATGGGATCGTTTAACTAGCATTTCTTTGCCGAAAATGAAAGAACAAAATGTTATTTAATTGCGAGCTTTGGGAAATCAACCTGACAGTAGCCTACGTTGTTGGCACGTGTCTAAAGTTTAAGTGATGTCTCGTCTCCCCTGTGTGTCTTGTATCCGCTTAAACCGGTATGGGAGGGGGTGTCGCGTGTGGCAGATGTCCCCTAAAATCTGGTACAATCACTACATCCTGAATGTGAGATGAAATCCCATTTTTGTTGCTGTCCATGAGGTGGTATCCGACCGAGATCCAACGCCGATGTGCGACGTGCTGAGGACAGTGGCGCATATCCTCTCTCTCTGGCTCACTCACATTAACAGTCTGTCGCTCTGAAAATATGACGTCTAGCTCGGGCGCATCCCGTCCTTCATTGGGCCCTCTATATATAAATAACACAATAATAATCCTCAGTTACGTCAGGATAGCCGCGGAGTCGCAGCGTGACGTCTGGAAAGGTAGGAGTCCTCAAACCTTGTGATCAGTTCCTTGTTTCCTTTGCCCTTGAGACGCACACAACGTAACATTTGCGCTGCCAACTTTTTACAGACGGGACAGCTCCCTCACAGGTGCAACGGGCTACAGCTACTGGTCCCGCACTCTGCGCTCACACTCAGTGACCCACATGTGTTCAGCGCTACATTTCCTCAGTGTTGTCTTTTCGGAGTTATCAGCGGGACGCAGAGGCTCCGTAGCTACAGCCAATGAACACTGGGACCAAATTTAAATAGGAAGTTAGACCATTGTTGTGAGAAGTAAATGAAAGAAGGAATCAATCACTTCAGAGTCTGCAAAATATTACAGGAGCCCTTTATCACAGTGTCATAACATTAATTACAACAAATAAATTAATTACTTTCATTCACAGCTTGTTAGTTAGCTGTAGTATAAAGCAGACTGCCAATGCTGTGGTTTAATGATGGTCTTTAAGGGCCCTTTTCAGTATTTATAGCTATTTAAACTGAATATGTTTTTTTTTAAATAATATATTTCTTTCTAGTAGTTTTTTCAAATTGTCTTTAACAGTTCTTTAGCTTGAACCTTGTCCCTCATGAGTGTGAGAAGGTGAAGGTACACTTGCCCTGGAGTCTCTGCTATTCATTACGCTGTGTTTGGGTTATGAGAGTCCACTTACATGGGACATGAGGATACTTTGCAAGTATATACTATCTGGTCATGATGTCTTCACTCTGCAGGGCCCCTGGTACAAACCAGACATTCACAAAGTCTGGCATGTGTCACAGGTCTAGTGCAGAATTATATCTCATTTTGTTACACTTGACATTAATTATATCAACTGCTTATCATCAAAAATATTTAATCAACTAGCCAAAGCAGAGTCAATGCATTGAAACATGTAGAAATAGTCAAAACAAGGGGGTAACATTACATGTAGATGTTTGTGATAATAGCAGTGCCTAATAAAATGTGCAATGAATGTACTGTATGTATAGGATTGTCAATTGAATGCTTATAATTAGCAAATAGACGTTCAAACATTTTGAAGCAATTTATTAAAATGCAAATGCAATCAATGTTATTTTTTTTGTATGTGTTGTCTATAACTGAAACTAAATCACAATATACAAAAAAACAATTGAGGGAAAAATGTCAACCCTTTAATTTTTGTCTTGAATCCATCCAGAAAAACAAGTACAAAAAATATCAAGATAGTCTCTATTATTTACATACTAGGCAAAATGGCAAAAATGGTAAAATGTTAACTAACAATTTTGGCTCTGGGCAATAAAACAACCATCACTGTTGCTGGATATTTACAATCAACCTGCTCCAAGTTATATTTTAATACAATACACTTAATACAAATCAAATGAATATTGTTTTACTTGTCCTTTTGTGAGTTGAATTCACACACCAATGAGGCTCAATAAAATATAAAACCAATACAAATGTCTTTTTACTTTTACTATAGCTTTGCTATATTTAAAAATGATCACTTGATCAATAAAGTTATTTATAAAGCCTGTTGAAGTTTTGTTATCTTCATGGGATAGTTGCAAGTACAAGACCAGCTGTCAAGTTTCAAAGGCAGCCGTCCAGTCTGTTATATAACATGGCCTGCCACAATTTGTTTAAATAATAAATGGTGTGCATTTATATAGAGCTTTTTTTTGTACCCTTCTCAGGCATCATGCTTCCATTCACCCCGTTCACACACATTGACACCTGGGGCAGACAGAGAAGATTGCTGCCATACACACACAGTTTTCACTCCTTCTCCGAACACCACCAAACTTACCTCCACAATCACACACATTCATACAGCAGCAGCACTGGAGGAAAGGTATGTTATGCGTTTTGCCCAAGGACAATACAACAGTATGAATTGGGGAGAGCAGGACTCAAACCACAATCGCTCTACCACTAAGCCACTCCACCCCAGTGGCTCAGTGGAAGAGCCACTGTGGCCATTGGGGCTCTACCACTGAGCAGATGAAAAATTGCTAAAACTAGCACCAAATTCCACCTGTTGGCAAAAGTGCAGTAACAGAATGGTTACACAAGCTTCACTTGTCTTCTCCACCGTGCCGGCTTTTGTATTTCTCCAAAAACTCAGCATGTTTCTGCCGAAGGATTTCTGTCTGTTTTTTAAACCCGTTGACTCTACAACATAGCAGATAAGATAAAGTTAGTGACAAAAAAGTTATAAAAAGACATTATAAAACAATGTTGGGTTCAATGTTTGGAACATACCTGGCTCTCTCTTTGGATTCATTGTAAATTTCAGTTATGACTCTATCCTTCTCATCCATGAAGTTATTGTGGACTTCTTCCAGTTTACTGTAAATGTTGAGCAACACTTGGGTAAAGAAATACATAGTTTGTGATTTATTTTAACCAAAAAGTCAATAGTTTGGGAGGGCTTTCGTATTTATGACGTATTTGTACAGCTGTATAGGAGTGAATCTTCAAGTCAGTGTGAGAAAACAACACAAGGTCCCAGGTCATATAGTTTCACTTGTAGAGTATTTACAATTTTATGTCAATAAAAAAAAAAAAACAGCACATATGTGGGGGATTATGTTTAAGTGAATGAAGAAAGGTTATTATTACACGAGTAAAAAGGTTATTTCTTACCTGAAAAAGAGGATGTGGAGCCCAACACTCAGCACCATTGCAATAATGCAGTAGCCCACCAAGCGCAGGTTTCTGCTCCTCCTCTTCTGCCATTGCTCTGCTGACGCATAATATGCATGAGTCTGACGAAACTGCTCCCAGTAACGAATGTTTTCATAGGCCTCAGAACTTTAGCAGGAAACACAGACGTGGCAGTTGATAATCAAAGAAACAATATGCTCATAAGGTCAATTTTATTTTATTGATGTTTTTTTTACCTTGCCCTGTTTGTATAGTCTGTATAACTAGTGGTAAATCCAAAGGCCTGGTTCCCATTGTATAGATGTCTGAGCTTAAAGTCATACTCTTTTCTGCTTCTCTCTTTGCTCAACACTCTGTAGGCCTCATTCAGCTTCACAAACTGGCTGTGTAGCAATGGGTTAGAGGGGTCGCTGTCTGGGTGCAGCTGCAAATTAACATAAAGAAGATTCACATCAAATAATGAAGAATACACCAAGTCAGTGGTGACTGGTTAATATGAAGCACAGGGCATTGAAGAAATATGAGCAACTTAACTAAAAGACAAAACAAAACAAAAAAACAGATAAAATATAAATTGTATCCGAGGTAATTGATATGTCTAGTTGATAGACTAATAATAAGTAAACATTTTTATTTACTTTATCTTCTGTATAATTATTATATTCCACCATGTCCGGCAGCAGACCAACTGAGAATTCTCTTTTACAATAATGATCTGGCCAAGAGGCAGCACAAAGACACAGAAAAGCACAAAAGATTCGTAGCAAAGAGACATCTGGCAACAAGTCCAGAGGAGCGGAAAAAAGATGGCAGAAGTCTGTATACTCAGTCAGTCAGTGTTTAATATGAGGCACTGATTAGCCCCTTAGGCATATCAGGTGCTCAATGGAAGTATACTTAAGACTGTACTTGGCCTCAAATACAGTCTTGAATACAATTTAAAAACGTATGTGTACTCACAGCAATTCTCTCTAATTTTATTTACAATGGAAGTCATAAAACTCAGCTTAATCAAGAAGACCACACTGGGGAGCATACAATACAACAATTACAACTACACTGGCCTCCAGTGGACACAATGTGCTACTTAACAATTGAGAAGTTCAGCCATACCTTTTTAGATTTGTCAAAAAATGCATTTTTTATTTCCTCTATGGTGGCATCAGATTTAACTCCCAGAAGTTCATAGTGGTTTACAGGTTTCCTGCAGAGAGGACAAAAAATATGTACAAATAAATAACATTCAAAATAATGCAGAAAAGAAATTTACACTTTCAGATTAAACTAAAATACCAAAACCATACCTGTATGCATTGCTGTGTGAAAAGAAACGTAAACCACCCTTGTAACACAAATGACAGGTCTGACATAGACGGAGCTGGGCCTCCAACTGCATGATGTAAAATCAGATGACAACCTACATAGGTGGGATGGATGTTAACAACACAAAAGAGAACTGCCAGATACAAGGTGATACAATCATTACGCATAACAGCTGAGAATAAAAATATAAAAACCTATACTCTTCTATTACTTCTCAAGAGTCCCCTTACTGCTCTCTCTTCTTTTTGCAATTTACACAGCAAAGACATTTTTCAGCTACTGGAAACCCCATAGGGACGGTCGGTTTGTTTTTAGTCTAGTTGCCCCTTTTAGTTAGTGTACAGTGAAAGTAATGTGTCAGCAGCTAACCTACCTTGTGACATGTGATACAGCAGTTGCTGAGGACCAAACAGGACAAAGAAATCCCTCAGAGGACTTTGTGCACAGGACACCTTCAAAATGTGCTGAAATGGACCATGTCCCATTTACGATGGTTTTAGTTACCTTTAACAAAAATATATGAAACATTTCATACATGTCTATGACTTTTCACATAGAACACTTTGTTCTACCGACAAGCTAGTGTTATTGCTAGCAATGGCTATCATTATATTAGTTAGCTACCAGCTTGCTAATTATAAGCTGGTCTCGTGACAGTGTCACAATGTGACACGCTCAAAGATATTATTAAAATAACACAAACAGACAGTAAACGTAACCTACCACCACTTTTCAGTTTTATAATACAACAGCTGAACAGCGAGTGTTGTGTAAATGTAGCGTTGTAAAGTTAGCTTCAATACGTCAACAAGTGGAAACGTTGTCTTCAAATTAAAAGCCTAATGTTTTGTTAGGATTGTATTTCCTGTTTGTTCTTACTGACAATAACCATCGACAACAACCAACTGGTGGCGCTAGTGGCAAAATCTTGCCGTTTGTGAAAAAGAGCAAGAAAATAAACCGCAGACTAGGCGGACTACCTACACACCGGTAAGGTTAAATTAGTTGTAATTTAGTTCAGTAATGTGTTTCTAATGTTGAATGAGACACTTTGCTCATTCGTAAAACAACTAAGATTAAACAGTTTTTGTTGTCAATTAATAAAAAAAACATATTTTTTATTTTTTTTAGACGCCTTCAAATTATTTAATTGTAATTTGGATTGACATTGCGAAATAATTCTTAGCGTGTACATTTACGTACACTTGTGTTTGTTATGTAGCGAGTCATTGCACGATGTAGCCGTGGATGTCTTTTAAGATCAGCCATGGTTGTAGCTCTATCACTTCCTGGTCTTCTTTCCACTGAAAAAAAAGTTTACATGATGCTTTCATACTTTATTTGACAAACTGTATTTTGTGACATTGTATAGCATAACTAGAGGAGCGACAGCATGGACCCTGAGGTGTCCTTGCTGCTGCATTGTGCTGACTGGAAGGGGCTCAGAAAATCACAAGTGCAAGTTGAGCTCTCTGAAAGGTATGTCTAAATCATGCCTTAGACAATTGGGACAATTTTAGCACAATTACACATTCAAGCCCTGTGTGCGTGCGTGTGTGTGTGTGTGCGTGCGTGCGTGCGTGTATATATATTCAGTACTGCTTTTGTTTGCATGTCGCTAGGTTTAACAGACAGACAGATGCAGCTCTTGAGAACCACATTGAGAAGATGTGGACAGAAAGGGTTTGCCAGGAGCCCTGGATTTTCAATGGAGCAAAGTTTAGATTGCACTCTTTCATGTTGACTTCTCCTAAAACATCTAACTGTACAGAACTGTTGAATGCACCTAATGTGAACTACAAAGAAGCTCAAATAAACAGCAGACAAACAGCAAAGGATTTCCCTGCAACTGATTCCTCTCAACAAAAGATCTTTGACCAGGTAGACGCTGCTACTACATCAGTACTGGCATCTTCAACTTGTGAATGCAGTGGAGAAAATGCAATTGGCCTGACTTCAGCCTCTGCAAAAACGACTGTCCAGGAAGAGTCACCGTATTGTCTTACTCTAAGATTAGGCCTTACATCCTATAAAGACTACCTTGGTACCAACTGGTCTAGACAGGCAGAGGAGCTGCATCGACGTGGAGAGGTGGAGTTTGGTGATCCACTATCTTTCTTTGCTCAGCCTCTGGGAGTGGGTGCTGTCCTGTGCACAGTCGATGAACAAGTGGTGTTGATCAGAAGGAGCCAGAGGGTGGCAGAGGCAGGAGGCCTACTAGACATCCCAGGAGGACACCCAGAGCCAAAGGTGAGGTGGTAACCTTATGCAAATTTTTTTTTAAATATTTTTTATTTAAATCCCTGCTCCTCAGGTTGTGTGTGATCTTCTGGGTAAGACAATATGTGAAGAGAAGATCAGCATGGCCATGTTGGATCACTGTCCAGATGCTGTTGTCTCTGAACTGTTTTCATCTATTTGTGCAGAGATCCGGGATGAGGTTGGTTCCATTTCATGAGTGCATATTCAATTATTATGGTAAAAAGGTAGCAAATAAACAAAAAATAATGATAAAGTATAGATAAGCTGTCTTTAACTCTGTAGTCACTAGATGCATACAGTATAGGTCAGGTTTATAAAGGGTTAGGTTTCTTGTCAGTGTTTGGGGGAAATGTGCTACTGGTTTACTGTTTAGAGTTACTCAAAATGACCATGTTACTTACTATATCTTTTTGATTAAAAGTAATTGAAAGGGTTATATTATTTTTCAATAATTTTTTTATTCATTTTGCCCTGTTTTTATAAGTTAGAAGTTAATGTCATGTGACCCTATTACAAAACATTTTACACTGTTCCAACATTCACAGGTAAATGTCCCTCTGGCATTTCTTGGAGAGCCCGTCCTGATGGGAATTGCTCTGAATCATACAAGTGCTGGACGACCAAGTGCAGAGTTTTACATCAGGTATTTGGCCCTCTTTGGCACTGTAAAGTCTCAATAGTCTTAAGCCTAACTTAAAATGTTAGTCTAACATAATTTATTCATGTTCAGTTGTTTATTGACTTCGGACCAAGTCAAAACATTGTACTGGGAAGGCGGTGTTGAGGCACATGAGTCAACAGACATCATATTTCTCAGCAAAAAGGTAATTTGGAAATTCTTCCCAGTATGTTACAGTACAGTACAAGTTTATAAGAGGAAATGTTTTTGTCCCTTTTAATTTGCAGAATATGTTAGAACTGGACAAAACAAGTCCTCTGTGGTCTGAGCTGTGTCCTTCAGCCAAAGGAGCTATACTGCTGTATCAGACTGTGAACTTAACCTGATGGAAATGAGGGTTAAACAACCCCCCACTCTGTAAAGCACAACAAAACAAGATGGATCAAGATCCATGTATTTATTGTTTGAGCAGCATTACATCATCTAAATTGTCAAATTTGTGTTTATTTTACTGTACAATGTAAAAAGAGTTTGAAAATCTAAAAATATATTTTGGAATAAAATATTTTTGTAACTATTACAATACTGACTAAATTCTAAACACCTCTCTGTAGATGTAGATCCTCAATGACGGTAGAATAATTTTCAATTTCAGTGAACAAGTTGTAGTTCATAATTTCTTACTAATAACCCTTATAACTGGAGGAGCTAAGGTTTTAGCTGTCATAGTAGTATCCTTGCTGATAAGTTGCAGGCCACTGGAAAACACACCCAAGACAAGTATTTCAGGGTAGTTTTGTTGATCATTAGTCCCAAATCAGTTAAAAAGTGTATTACTATATACATAGTTTTATGGTTGGTACTCACATATCTTTGTGGCTGGCTCCATGACTGCAAGTAGCTACAACCTAAAAAATTAAATAAAACTAAAATAAATCTAAAACACCAGGCCTCCTATGCAATAATTAAATAAAAGCCCACCATTTAGTGCATTACATTGGGTGTTGATGGAGGCCAATCAGGGTATGGTCTTTTCTTAAGATGTGATTTCTTCTTGTCGGGTTTGGGGACAGGAGGCAACAGCCTGCGTGCCTCGTCTTTATATTCCTGTAGGATTGTCTGTGCTTGTTGCTGTGAAAGCTCCACATACTGTACTTCCTCCAAAGGGTCTTCTTGCTCTGGAAGAGTGCAACTGACTGAAAACGCAAGATAGATCCAGGTTGTAATAGGAGCACTGCACTTAAATGTATGTTAAAATAGTGTTTTTTGCTTGCATTGTTGTAAAACAAATCTTCTGGCCAGAAAAGATAACCATTTATTTGAGTTAACAAGTTATATTACCAACTGCAGATAGTCTGTATTAGCAGAGACAAATATATTAAAAATTGGATCAGACCTTGTAGTTTGAGCAAAGCAGTCTGAGGGATTTTCTCTCCATTCTGTGTTTGGTGCTCTGAGAGGCGTCTTTTCCATTCTTCTGCTGAAGGGAAGACAACCAACACCTTACGTCTAAAGCCAGCGAACAGCTGCAACTTGTAATGCCGTGCAGAGAAGAGGATGTTACACTGCAAATAAGAAATCAACCATATTATATTCGGCGGCACTTGATAATAAATTCCAGTGTTTTGGTAATGTATACTTTACCTGGTCAAGTATGTAATTCCCTGGACTTTTAGCAGCAAGCTTGATTAATTCAGTGAGACACTGAGATGCCTGCTGAAGCCTGCTGTCCCTCTGTCCACTCATCTACCAAGAAAAAGTAAATAGCAGACATTGCTTTGCTGTAAAAAGGTGGAAAGACAATGGAAACTAACAAACAGTGGTCATGTCTCATTTAAATATAAACTGGGTACAGATGTAAAAAATTGAAGATTTGACTCACAATCATACAAGCAAGTACCTCCTCTGTGCTCAGTAGCTTGTAACGCTTTTCTGGGTGCTGGTTTATTTGAGTCTTGGCATAGTGGGTCTTCCCAGAACCAGGAAGACCAACCATTAAGACCACCTATAGAAGAAAATAAAACAAATAACTCTATAGTGTATTTGCCACATTTACATACTCTAAAATTTGTTTTACCTCACACTGTGCTTTGGAACGAGGAGCAGAAAGGGCATAGACCCTTTGGTCTTTTGGGAGTGCTGTTAGTGATGTAAAACCTGGAGGTAGGGGGTACCAGGGAGGAGCCGTAGGGTTAAGAAGAAACTGGACTGAACAGCTCTTACAGAGCACATGTGGGAACAGAGGCTGTTCCTTTAGTACAGATTGATCCAGAAAAAATGCCACGCCCATAGAATGTCCATTTTTACAGAAGGAGAGCTCAACAGTACCATCTGTAGAAAAAGACTGTATGTGTGTTTGAGAGAACTGTCCATTGCTAAAATGTTATCAGATTAATATGGGAGTGATGTAAGACTTACAGCATAACACCCAATGATATCACCCACTGACAAATGTTCTCCATAGTCGTCCTCTTTTCCCTGGGACACTTTTTTGCCACGCACATCATAAGCAAATGATAAAAGATCTTCACCTGAAATGAAATTAAAAAATTTGCTGTATTATTATGAATCTATAAAGAGTGCTTTTATTGAATTTTGATGTGGATCAAAGAAACTTACCAAGCAGTAGAGATGTATTGGCCACAGACCAACCAACTCTCAGGCCAAATGGCTCAATATCTCTTTGTTCTTGCAGCTGTTTGATCAACAACTTCCTCTCCAGCCGAACTTCGAAGCCCACTCTGTTCTGCTGCACCCCATGGCTGAGCCTGCAGCCAGACCACAGAAGAGGGAACCGCTCCCAAAACCGCGGATGACCAGAGGCACCATCTGTCCCGACCTCAAAGTGAAGGTGGCTGTTGTCTGTAGCCAAAAGAGATTCACCTTCGTAATTTTACTCATATTATACAAACAACTTTATTTGACTACTTTGAGACTGTGGCATGACTTACATGGATCTATTTTAACTATATTTGGATCTTCCTCATCAGTCTCTTCTGTCATTGAGATTTGGTGTATCTTAGCTCTGGATGATAGGAAAGAACAATGCTTTATTATTTACAAAAACTGTACCCATATGACCATAATTACTACATACAGTATATACTAAACGTACCTTTTATATCGTATCTCCTCTTTAAACTCGTAGAAAGCTCTTCCCCTTCCAATCTCCTTCAATGACAGAGCACTCCCGTCCTCTGCTGAAGGGTCTCTGTCGCCCTGTTGCTTCTTTGCCTCTACCTCTGAATTAGCCACAGCCTGTGCACTTAGCTCACTGTCTGTCTGTGTGGCAGTGTCCGAGTACTCCCTGTGGGGTTGAGCAGGTGAAGAAACTGCTGCCGTCTCTGTGGAGATGTGAGGCGGTGTTGTATTGTCACTTTCTATGTTTAACTCGTGCCCACTTCCCTCCACAGCTGACCACAGTCTGCCCACCAACTCAGCCTTCAGTCCTCTGCTGTCCAAGCCTAAGTCTTTAAGCCGGGATTTTAGCTCCGAGACTTTTAACTTCTTAATTTCCACAAGCTTCATCGTCACATCGATTTTAAAATGTATAAGTTCGATTAGTCTAAGGTTATTTTTCTATTACAGAAATAAACGCAAAGCAATAAAAACGGAGCAGTACTGATAAAAACATCGGTTCAATATGGAGCCCTGGGCTGTGATTGGTAGAACGCTGCTTCCTCACTTTATTTAGTTGTTGTGTTGTAGCTCATTACTCCCACACAGCGGTTGGAAGTATAACTGCCGTAACATAAACTGGGTGCTTAAAGGGTTAGTTAAATGGTTAAAGAGGTTATATTGAAGGAGGAACACCACAGAGACTAAATCATGAACAGGGAGAAAATTTGGTTTTGAACAATGAACCACATTAATGCCCACATTTATATGTGTTGTCTATAAAGTATAACTCCACAGTATATTGTCCCCTTAACATAATTATATGGTTCTACGTGAGTAATTCACAAGTTTTCATTCTTGTATAACTTATACTTATAATTAACATCATATGTTAATGACTTGGTCATTCCTAATGGTGTTCATATTTCAGATGTCACTGTGATTGATGTTGCTTTATCTGATCACTCTTGTGTCTTTTTCCATCTCTCCATAATTCCAAAAGTTGCTGCTGGATCTACAGTTGTTCAGAAGTGACACATTAATGATAACACCAGGACACAGTTTATGGAGGCAATTAGGTTTGAAAATGCCTCATCAGGTCAAGTTGATGATTTGTTGAATTGTTATACTTCAGGTGTTGTGTTCAAATGTTATGGACACCATTGCTCCTGTTAAGGTTAAAGTCATAGAAAGAGGCAGAAGGCTTTGTGGAGCAATGCTCATTCTGTCAGAGGCCAGGCACAGAAAAGGGAATGCCGAAAAGCCGAAAGAAAATGGTGTAAATAAAAACTCTTAGTTCATTATGAGGTATAATTTTTTTTTGCATCTTTTCAATCAAATTTTGCAAAAAGCAAGAGAAATATTCTTCTCAGAGATCATCAGTAACACCTGTAACAACTCGCCTGTCCTGTTTGCTACAGTGAACAGATTAACAAACCCTCCAGGTCCATTTCCTTCAGAATTAGTTTCCACCACTAAATGCAATGAGTTTTCACTGTATTTCAATGACAAGGTTCAAGGCACTAAACATGCGACTGCAGCTACCTAGGAGACACTTGGTTGGGTTAACACATTTTACAACCATTAAGGACAGAACAATTGATAAAACAGTCTCGAACCTGAGTTCATCCACCTGCTGCCTCGATGTTTTACCCACTAGATTTCTAAAATCAGTAATAAGCAGTTTGTTACCACAACTCACTGATATAGTCAATAATTCCTTACAGTCTGGAACTTTTCCAAGGGCCTTAAAAACTGCCGTCATTAAGACTCACCTAAAGAAGAACAGTCTTGATGCTACAGTGCTCATGTTGTATATCAACTTAATGACTTTCTATTAATAACAACTGCTTTGATAAGGTTCAGTCAGGATTCAGGCCCCAAAACAGACTGAGACTGGATAGGTATCACTGGAACTGCCCTTAAATGGTTTCAATCCTATCTTGAAAACAGGAAGTACTTTGTTTCGGTTGGTAACTGTGTTTCAGACCACATGGTCTAGACATGTGGCATGTGGGGTTCCACAGGGGTCTATCTTGGGACCACTATTATTAAATCTTTACATGATTCCTTTAGGCCAGTTAATAAACAGCTGTGGCGTATCATTATAATCGTATAATTCTATTTTTAATTTTTCTTATGTTTCTTTATCTAAATCTTGTAAATTGACTTTAATGCTTGTAAAGCACTTTGAGTTACCCAGTGTATGAATTGTGCTCAATGACTGTAGAAGGGCCCTTATACCGTCAATGATTGTGCTGTATAAATTGCCTTGCCTTGCCTATTTTTATTCGAAAGACACTTGTTCCACATGTCACTGTCATTACTAAAATCTCAAAACTGCTAAATCCCACATAGAAATACATTTTGCATAAGAATGTTGTCAGAAATAAAAAGGAAAATTTACAAACAAAGATTTTTTTTTATTTAACAAACAAAAACAAAATATGAATAACATTAAAAAACAAAATACATGTAATAATTTAAAAATCAACACCAATGATAGTCCAAATACTTACTTATATTTTACAAATGTATAATTAGTCTTAGTGCTCTCTGGCCTCCATACGAGTCTAACTTCTTGCTCCGATGTCTGTGTATCATTGCAATTGCATGAATGCAGAAAGAAGGTACAAGCAACTTTGTATCATTTGTCTTTTAAACTCAGCAAAGTTAACTCTTCCAACTCTGACAGTCCTGTTTGGGCTCAGCACAAATATTCCTCTGAATGGTACAATTCGCTTAAGATCTGCTTCATACAGTAGATGCCCTTAAAGCAACTTTTTCCACACAGACAGCATCATAATCAGAAATCATCACAAGAGAGAGGTTAGCAAGTTTGCTGTTACACAACATTTAGGTCATGCTCACATAGTAAGTCTGTTTCTTTTACATAGGCACTTTTAACACATGCTTTACAATAAAAGTGTCTTGATGCAACTGAATTTAATAAATGTCCTAATGTGGCCTTTATATGACTATACTGTATGCGAAATTTGTACTTTTTTAATGCATAAACTGCTTTTATGTCTTTGCAATTGATGCTTGTTTGTTTGTGCTTGCTTTAAATGTGTGTTCTTGTTTAGCCCTGTTGTAAAAATAATTGTAATTTAGTTTATTTTACCAGATGTATGCCTATTAACAACGGGCCCGGGGACTACAGCTGGAAATTAGCCGTAGAGGCTAAAGCTGCTCTTTTTTTAAAAAAGGGACTGTCTACGTTATAATAAATCAATAAACTAAACTAAACTAAAAGCAATTTCTCCCTGAAGAGTGTTCCCTTAGCTTTGTCATTCTCCATCAAAAACAAAAAAGCATAGTATGCTGTATACAGAACCATCTGGCTGCTTATTGAATAAAGGATGTACAGTATAATAAACACTGTACCGTTGTCTGAATAAATGTTTTAGCAGTTTGTCACATATTTTTTCAGTCCAGTTATAACAACCAGCTCAACGAGAGGAAATGACAGGAAATAAGAGGTCAACTGTAGTTGTATCAGTTATGTAACTTCTATCTCATCATGTCAATTGTTTTCAAGTGACATGACACAGCATCTGTTTTCCCACACAACAAGGTCATGAAGGTTCTCAGTCAGCTAGATAGGCAATGGGATAGAGTTTTTAAGCTTTTTAAAGCATATCACTGTTTAGATGCCTAATTATAGATGAACGTAAAGACTAAGATAATGCATTTTTATATTTACACCTGCTAGACTTTTCCCTTATTCTCAAATCAGCATTCAGTGTATTTTATGTGCTTCTTTTACTAAAAGAATGATGTTACATAAAAAAATAGGAACATGAATGATTGATAAATGTGCATATGTTTTTCTTTTAAACTGTTGTGTTGTCATGTGAAACTAGAGTGTAGCTGTACACTGTGTTTGTTACCAAACTTTTTTCAAACTAAAATGGTAGGAGTTGCTGGAGGATGAGGAGGAGATTGTAAGCCATCGGAGGGGCTGTGTCCTAGAAGACACTCTTTCTCTCTGAGCAGACAAGGCCCCTTCATGTTCTGGCTATGGGAGTGGTAGAGCCGCAGAAAGGCCAGGATGGACTGTGTCAGCCACAGAGCCGTCACAGCCCATACAGATGTCTACACACAAAGTGGAAAAGGTACTAATAATTACTGAGTTATTACTTTAAAGAAACCATATCTATATTTTCATATCTTTTAGGCAGATTATACTATATTAACAACAAATGTTTACCTCTGCCAGGCTAAGCTCTGTGTAGAAATTGGAGGTGTTCACATCCAAGTAAAGTGGGACTGACTGGGACTCAGCACAACTGAAAAAAAAAAAAAACGAAAACAAACAAATTGAGTTCTATTTGGGCATAGAATATATAATCAATTCAATACTAAAACAAGGAGAAAAAAATTATAGCATGTAATTGCTATAAAGTATTCTACACTACAACTACAGCAAAACTACAGCTCCAAGATGCAGAGAGCTCACCTAAATGGCTGTTTGTTGTGATCTGTGACAGTGTCGCACCATGTGACCAGACCAAGGGACAGGATGACACTGGCCCCTCCGGACAGGAAGAGCACACACACACTGAGTAGCACAGTTAGGAAGGATGAAAACAGGGTGCTGTGGGGAAACACATATAGGCTACTGAAAAACACTGGGGAGATGTCACAGTTTCAGGTTTTCTGTATAAGGCACATTTTTCTCTTCTTGTATAACATAATGACAAAGTGATCCATTTGCAGCCCTTGTACCAAAACTTAAGTGGAATGGATGTATGATAAAAGCCTAACATACATTTAGTAAGAATAATCTGATTTTAATGCCATTATTATTACACATGGCTCGCATTGCCTTTCATCTACTCACTCGTCGTGCCGTCCGTGCAGATAAAAGAGGCATCTCCAGCCCTGAGCAGCGCCGTACAACACCGTGAAGATTCCCACAAATGTAGCAAACTGGCAGGCAGCCGGTGGACCCCACTGCTGCACGACCAAATGTGGGGCGTCTCCCTGCACTCCGTTCGGCTCTTTGCGGTTATCGGCCGTCCAGAAGCCGCTGGAAAAAAGAGCGCAGCGGCCTTTGAAAGCAGAGCCGTTCAGAGCCATTGGCACCACCACCAACAAACCCGCCGCGATGGACAGGGCGTGGACGGCGCAGTGGGCAAGCAGCAGCCGCCGGTCTAGCTCCATGCTCGCAGTGGATGATATAAATAATGTTACCTGTCTACAAACTTTGTATTATAGGCCTACATAGGCTAAAATAACTTAAACACATTTCATATTATAGAGAAAAAAAAGTTCTGTAAATCTATAGTAAACGTGGATATTTAAAGGAAAAAGGGCCGGACCACACGTCTGCTCTGCATTCCATCCGTTACACAACGCTTCAGCAGGAGGCGAAGAGGTCTCACTCTGATCCTGGTCAAGCTTGGGCAACAAGCGCATTAATCGCTGCAGCTTGACATTGCTTGACAAATATTTCGTTTTTGTCGCGTATTCTGAAAATAGCTTTGGTTGATAATTGTGTTAAATGTTTTGCTTACAGACTCTGTGGGCCTACTTTGTGTTTTATGAAAGTTAACCCTAATAAAATATTGACTAGTCCAAATTAGATAGCCTATATCTATAAAAAATAACGTATGACAAAGTAAGCAGAGACGAACTAATGACAATAGTAATCAGGCTGGTTCGGGTGTAAAAATCGAGCCGCATAAAATGAGTGTGACATCTGTTTACACAAACAACCCCCCTCCTCCTCATCCCACATACACACACGAACCACCCCCCCACACACATACAAACACAACAAACACACACACGAATGGCTCTTATCTGCTCACAATAACAGTGTTATCAGAAACGGTGGCCCATGCAAAAAAACTTATCTTTGTTTTTGTTTTTTTGTTTTGTTTTTAAGGAGTACAAAAGAGTTTACAAAATACACAAAACATGTTCATTCTAAACAAACACAATCGCTAGTTTACTATGTTGAATGATTTAACGTCAGTCTACACTCTCGTTAGTCAGTCTAAGCGATAGAACACGTTTTTTTTATAGTTCTAAGGCATCATGAGAACAGACCATCAAACTGTGGTGGTTTATTGTAGAGGTGCATTCAGAGACCAAAAAATATCGGAAAATGTCGAAACACCGAACCAAGATTGAACCTAGGAGCCTGACGCTCGGCGATACATACAACACGAAGGTCGAAAACATAAAACATAATGGTAAACTATGTGTATATTTTTTTCTAAAGCTTTCAGAAACAAAACATACATACAATTTATATGACAGCGGCCTGCATTGTTCTCCAAGAGAGATGGTGTACATGAACGCAGCACACGGTGACGGAACAGTGACGTAAGCCTCACTCCATTTGGTTAAGCGCAAGGAGTTCTGGGAAGAAAGGTCAGGAATCGATGGTGTCGGGAACCAAAGATTAACACTGGTTGGAAAATTTGTCATAGTTAAAGAAAAATTAAGCGGGTTTGTCTAAACAGTAACCAATATTTTGCAAGCTGCGTTTGGTTTGGTGCTTACAGCAAATAAATAGATGCAACGTCTTTAAATATAATGATTTTATTGTAGTTGGCATGTTAGCAGGCTAGCAGTTGCATTGTTATTGTTTTCAATTTCTTTAGCCAACATAACCCTCCGAGATTTTCCCCAGCTGTGGCAGGGGTTGACTGGCTGAGTGATGTTTTACTGCTGGTTTCGGGAAGATGGATGAAAAGTCCAACAGGAATAGCAGCAGACACCACAGGCTGCTGATCGCGCTGTTGATGCTATTGCTCTTTGGCGTCATAATGATCCAGTACATGTGCCCGAGCGGGTCTGAATGCCAGACGCTGCACAAGATTGGATCATGGCTAAGGGTTGGGGCTGCAGCCACTTCTCGAAGCAGTAGTAATAATATTCAAGATGGTGTCTCAAAAGATCCATACATTGCTGAAGACAGGGCTTTGGCTCGCTTTGTTCCCCGCTTTAATTTCTCCAAAAGCGATTTATATCGTGTGGTAGACTTCAACATCAAAGGTGATGATGTTATAGTTTTTCTGCATATTCAGAAGACGGGGGGCACCACGTTTGGGCGCCACTTAGTGCGAAATATCCAACTGGAGAGACCGTGTGAATGCCACGCAGGTCAGAAGAAGTGCACCTGTTACCGGCCCGGTAAAAAGGAGACCTGGCTCTTCTCCCGTTTCTCCACCGGTTGGAGCTGTGGACTTCATGCAGACTGGACCGAACTCACTAAATGTGTGCCTGCACGCATGGACTCACGGGAAGCTCCCAAGATCCTGCCCAGGTTGGTTAACGGTTTGATCACTCTTTTTAATAAATTTTTTGAAAAAAATCTGTTCATAAAACGGGATATTAGACCAATTCCAATAAAAGGAATCAAGTGTTTATTACATTATTTATTATTCTTGTCCTTAACAATGTTGGCTTTTTATTTTCAGCAGGCACTATTACTATATAACCATCCTGAGAGATCCAGTATCACGTTACCTAAGTGAGTGGCGTCATGTGCAACGTGGTGCTACATGGAAGGCCTCCTTACACGTTTGTGATGGACGTTCACCAACACTTTCTGAGCTCCCGAGTTGTTACTCTGGTGATGACTGGTCAGGCTGCTCCCTTCAGGAGTTCATAGATTGTCCCTATAATCTGGCAAATAACCGTCAGACCCGCATGCTGGCAGACCTGAGTCTAGTGGGCTGCTACAATGTCTCTGTTATGAATGAGGAAGAACGCTGGGCTGTACTCCTGGAGAGTGCAAAACGCAACCTACGTGGCATGGCTTTTTTTGGACTGACTGAGTATCAGCGTAAAACCCAGTATCTTTTTGAGCGTACCTTTAAATTGGAGTTTATTGCTCCTTTTACACAGCTAAACGGCACACGGGCGTCCAGCGTTGAGGTCCCTCCTGAGACGCAGCACAGAATTCGTCTCCTAAACCAATGGGATGTGGAGCTCTACGAGTATGCCAGAGACCTTTTTCTGCAGCGTTTCCAAGCGGCACGGCAGCAAGAACGAAGGCAGGCGAGGGAGAAGCGTCAACAAGAGAGACGACGGCTACGCGGAAGGCTTGCAGTCAAGCAAGGGTCGCTGGTAAAGTCCACAGTAACAGTAACAACTAATCAGGCTAATAATTACCATGAACTAACAGAAGAGCTGCCAAAAGGGAAGACTGCTACAGACACTGAAGGGCTGCTCCCAAACTGGTGGGATATGGATGAGAATGATACCATTAAAGATTACTTGGACAATGTTGAACAGTGGTAAGGAGTAAAAAAAATGTCTTAAAAATGACTGTGCCAAAGTTTGCCTTGACAGTTGTTAATGTTTTTATTTATTTTTACTCCCATGACTTTTAAATTTATTTCTTAAAACAGCTATAAACACTGATTGTATTTTATAACCTCAAAGTAAATGTAGGATTAAATAGAAACAAAATGTTCCTACAATACTTTAAGCAAATTCTGCACCTTTTTTGTTTTTAATTTTTAATTTTTTGATTTATTTTTCAGCACAAACATAGTATTTTTGTGTTGAGGCTGTAATTGTGTTAAAATGAACAAAATAATACAAAAAGCTGCTGTTTGTGAATAACAATCTTCTAAGCTCACCAAACTTGTTTTGCCTGAAATGCATTTTTAAATGTCCTTGTGTCACATGATTAATTCATTTTTCGATACCTCATTATACAAAGTTATTGTCAATGTTTTAAATTACTTTTTATACTCTGATTGTCTAAAGAATATAATTTTAATATAAAATGCTTTTCATGGAATGAGTCTTTTTTGTCACTTCTGAAAGTAATGTATTACACTTGTATCAATGCAGTGGGCGCTAAAGTGGCATAAATGAAGTAACATTTTCAAGTCGTTGATAATCGTCATACATTCTGGGGTTGGATCTGATTAATAGGGATGTTCCTAATGGGACACTTCAATGGTTTAATAATTTATTGCTTTTTGACCTTAGATATCAACCCATACCACACTGGCACTTTAAAGGGAGGACACTGGGTCATATTTAAAACAAATTGTAGATTCAAATGAAATTGCCTGTTTACCCATTCCTTGTGTGTCAATTCATCTGGCACAGAATTAATGATCCAGTTTGTGTGACGGGGACTGGACTCTCATCACCTGAATTTAACTTTTATTTAACAAGCTCTAAAAGAGTGGACAGGATATAGAGGTACCTTTGTTTACAAAACCTGGAAATTCTGTACGATGTTATATACCTTGACTATCCAGCTGTGGGATGATGTTCCCTGTCTTAAATAACCTGATCAAATTTAATATTTTTTTTAACGTATTAATATTTCTATAAAATTATATTTAAGATTTTTCCTTCAGTAAATAAGGATGTGTCTAATTCTATATATTAAATGTGACCCCTTTATTAGCTTATTTTCATTTTTTCTTATTTTGTCTTTATCTTGTGACTCTTGTTTTTACCTGATGGTCTCTACATTACCGCCGCTGCTCTCGGGTGCAGGGCTACAGTCTAAAGCAGGAACCAGCAGCTCACGGATTGGATGCACGCAGTCCTGGAGACGTAGCGCGGTCCAACTTCACCGCCGTCTCCTCCCTCTCGGTCGCACACGTTTTGCCCTTCGTCTGATTTTTTTTTTAACCTCGACTCTGCTGCTCTCAGCTTGTGTTGCAGCTATCATTTGTGGTACCGATTCAGACAGCCACCGCCTCTTTCTCTTCGGGATTCTTGCAGTTTAATTTCTGCTTTTCTCAATTCAAGACAATGTCGTGGAAGACTTTGTTCGGAAGATACCGTCATTTAGGCTGTGTAGGTTTGGGCTAAAACAGGTAGGAGACTGAGCGTGGTCATCTCTGGCGCAGCAACTCTGCAGTATTAAGCTATTATCTCACCTTGCACCTTTAATATTATTAAGTTCTGTGTCTTCTTTATGTTGGCTACCGCAGAGAATGTTTCTAAGAACATTTGGCTAGACTCTGCCTGTTGCTTAGAAACTCAAGGCTCGCGCTGTCATTGGTAATTGAGGCGTTATTGTCTGTGGACAGTACAACAATGACATTTACGTTTTACATGCTTTAGGCGGAGAATTTATGCAGAAATTTGGTTTGAAATTTGATTTATACCAAAATCCTCCTATGTTTAGCATATGGGTGCTTTTAAACGTGATGTGGAGCACACCATTATTTAGTGGCAGGAGAGGGCTTGCTGCCTTGTTTGATTGACACGTGTGGGATTTAAGAGCACAGCTTTAAAAATATCTTCTAAATTACTTTGTGACTCAATTCATTATTGAGTTTAAATCCATTACACCTACTGTGCAGTAGGTTGCTTCCTTGTTATAGGATTTTTGTGTTTGCAGCCAGCTTCCATTTGTGTAGTGACTTGTTAGAGTGAGTCTTGCCCTTTTACTACCAGAGGTCATAGGATTTTACTATCACTGGTGTCACTAAATCAAAATCTACTCGTTTGCTGTGGACATTTTTTCACAATGAAGCCAGTCAAGACATGTTCACACTCCCTTTTGGCTCTGGACTCTGCACCAGTTCAGCTAGTTTTTCTTAAGTTAATATAAACACTGACAAACTGACACTAGGCAAGGGCAAATTATTCCCACACAACCTGTTCTCATATAGCCTACCTATTTTAGACAGATAGACACTAAACTGCTGGTTATTATCAATGAATAATAAAATAATTCACTATTGAAGCAACAACAATTCAAAAATTATACATAAATAGTAACAATGCAGTTTTATTGTGGCTGCAATTCAACAATAAAACTGCATTGTTACCAACCACACTGACCTTTCCAATCTACAATAGCCGGGTCAAAGTACAATCAAAGTTTATTAAATGAACGTGTTAACCAACCTGCCAAAAATGCAACAGGAGTGTTGAGCCTTCGTTTTGTGAAGGCTCTATTGTCCTTTGGGTTGTCTTGGTAAATGGATGTGAATGGAAGCTGTGGTGCTTTAATGAGATGAAAGGATTACCGATACTTAACCTAATTACTTTGCTTCCTCCATCCAGGCTGCAAGCTTTCACTCTCACTTGGATTTATTCAGCTCCACCTCATTTGTTGTAATCTCAAATATTAGTCACTTTAGTTTTTGTGCTTGTCCATTTTGTTTTTTTTTACCAGGCAGATCATACTGTATGTCTTTTGTTTGTTATTAACACCAAGAGCAGGAAGTTAGCCCTGTTATAATCAAAGTGTCCAACATGCGAGATGTAGTTGTTGTTAATGTATTACCTTATTTTATAGTTTTATTAGTTTATAAGATTGATAAGCTGCGAGTGTGGATGTAGTACCGCAGATGTCAGAGCCTCAGTAAGTGTTATTCTGTCTCCTCTGACTATCAGTTGTGCAAATTCCCAATGCTCTTGCTGCACCTACAGACAGAAGGGAAGGCAGCATAATAATGAGAACACTGTTTGAAAAATTATTGTATTGGCCACTGTATTTTTTAGCCCCAGTGTGTTGAACTGTGTGTTGATGGGGCCCATTTAGATGCCAGATGCATATTGCCGAGCTGCGCTGTCAGGATGTGCGTAAGCAAAGCGCCTGACAATGACGTGGACCAAAACACCAGACGGGCTTGTCTTGTCCTCAGAGAAACTTTGTATCAGTCTGAGGCACAGTGGAGCAATAATCTAAAACATAACAGTTATCAGAATGACCTGCAAGCTTTTCAGACTGTTCTTGTTTTTAAAGGTGGGATCATCGGTCCCCTGTTTGTCCTTCTCCCACTTTGCTGCAGTGCCCTCCGTCTGTGCTGCCTATCTGCATCCTCTCACACAAAAACAGAACCCCATTCGCACATACTGCCTCCCACCGCTTCCTCCGTCTGTGTGTGTCTCCATCAGAAAGAGGGTTCATATAATCTAATCCTATATTTTGTAGTCCTTAATTTTTACGTCATATTCCATTCAGTTATTGTATAGACAAGCATACTTTACATTTGAAATGATTTTTACACTGCATTTTCTCTTTTATTTAGACCTTACTAATGGGCATTTGTTAGTACTGTCTATTCTGTTATCGCTCCTCGCAGTGGGCATACTTGTACATCCCACATCAACCGATTGAATCTGACCTTTAACTTGTAGAAACTTAAGAGTGCCATACGGCTTTATTATTAGCATTTGGCTCAACCATTTGCTTTGCCGGTGAAAGAAAACTGGAAAGAACCAGGGCAGGGCTGTAAGGAGGAGGAGCTGCCCGGCAAACTGCTCTGTCATTGGCTCGTGTTGTGCACAATTGGCTGTAACCCAGAGTTGAACACAGCAGCTGCAGTTGTGAAGAACCAGCCGTTATCCTATTCCCATTTACTCCTATTGGTTGTTTCCATTTCCTCCTTGCTTTATATTAAAAACTGCAGTTCATTTGAATTCCTATGGTCCAGGTCTCTCTGCTTTATACTGCACTGTAACAGTTATGAAAAGCTCAACAGACTTAAAATGGCATCTCTCTGTCCTGTCTGGGATATCTTTTTATATATATATTTTTATAGCTCATACAACTGAATGTTAGACAGCTATTGCCCTTTCTTGTTCATCACTACCTCCCTCCCACACAGCTTCCTCATGTGTTACTCCTCATCTGAGTTTCCTTTCTGCAACTGCCTTGTGGTCCTCATCATTCTCTGCTAAGCTTTGGCAAAAAAGGAAAATGCATGTTTGTAGCTTTTGAATGAATACATTTCAAACAAGCTGCCATTTTACAACTGCCTGAGAGCTGTTTTGTGTTTTTTTTATTTTTTGCAGTCAATACCAAGAAGTCATAGATAAGGTAAGGTCATGAGCAATTGACAAGATCAAGGACAACAGAGGAGAAAGGATGAAGAAAAAACTCAAGTAAAAGGAGGACGTGGAAGCTGAAGTGCCTACTGCGAGTGTTGCCTGCCTTTCCCAGGGCTGAGTGCTGAATTGGAGCTCAATATGTGTTTGGCCTTGAATGCACACTATATTTTATCCTGACTGCCACAGAGGCATCCATTCTATTTAGCCAAACAGCAGTCTGTGCTGAGTTCACCGTCCAAAGTGTCTAATATACAAGGCTTTTTTGGACGACAGGTTTTACTGTTCTTTCAGACACACCAGTTGTAGATGTGCCTGTAATAGTGGTTTACAGTTGGCGTCCTCTGTTTTGATCACATTGTAAAGGCAAGACGGACAGAAAATGTGCCTCTCTGTGACCTAGAGTCCCAACATTTTTTAGCCATGTCCTAATAATAATATCTATGAAAAACAAGGCAGAGCTGGTCTCTGGCTCAGTGTAAAGTCCCTTTATCTCATCTCAGTCAAACCTCACCTGTCACTTTTCCCAGGGAGAACCATCCACGAAAACAAACCCATTACTTATTTACCTCTGTGTTTTGCGGGGAGCTTTTGACAATTTTATTTGTCAGTTGTGATGGCTGTCAGCATGACCATGAGCCGAGACACCAAATGGCTGACACTGGAAGTGTGTCGTGAGTTTCAGAGAGGCACCTGCTTGAGGTCGGAGGCCGAGTGCAAGTTTGCCCATCCCTCCCGCAGCTGCCACGTGGAGAATGGCCGTGTCATTGCCTGCTTTGACTCACTCAAGGTAAGAATACTTCCAGAACATTATTAGTTCTTTGTTCATTAGCCACTTGTATTTTTAGCAACACTATGGATGTTGATGGTTTGTGTGTTGAATAGATAGTTAGCTATTTACAAACTACAAATGAACACAACTTCTGTTTATAGAATAAAAAAAGACTGTCCCTCTGAATTTTGATTATTATAATAATCAATGTGCTGTTATATACCTATTTTTTTTCACTGCATTTATGTTTCCACAAACCAATTATTTTGTTGTTGTTTTTTTTCACCCATTGTATATATCTTTCAGATGACTGAAAATAACACCAACAGTCTCTTGTTATTACATATTTCGTTATTATTGCTTACAGTCTTTGCCCTAATGTCTTGTCGGTAAATATAAGTGCAGCTTCTACAGCAGGTGTCCTAGAAATTAAGAAACTACTCTTTCTGTCTTGGTTAAATGTCTGAAATTGTGATTTCCAGACCAGATGTGCACAGAGATTACAGCTGTCCAGTTTATTGAGCTAGAATTTATTCTTCAGACATTTTCTCTGTGTTATGTCCATCAGAGCAGGAGGGAATTAAAGTGAGAGAGAGAGAGAGAAAAGGCAGCCTAGCAACAGTACAGAAGTGCATATTCATTGGACAATCTGATCCTCACTGAATGACATCGCTGTTTTTAGCACAGAGCAACAACATGGCTTTGTGCTGTTGTATTAATGGAAAGAGATAAGACGAGATGCTTTGTACCAAATGCAGTGAAGATGACCATTTACAACCCTGGCAACTATAAAAATGAAATCTGTAGAATCAAGTGGCTTTCTTGGTGAGAGGCTGCAGCAGTGTGTTACCACCTGCTTCTCTTCAATGAAAAACACTACCGTGTACAGCATCACTTCTGCCACGGCTCCATTCTTTTCTAATTTTATGGATTTATCTGCTAATGGCCTCCCTCCTCACTGTCCCTCCCATATCTGACATCTCTAGTCTGTTGTGAGCCCATCCCTGTCATTCTCTGCTCCTCCATTAGCTGTGTCTGCTTGCTCTGAACCTGCTGTTGGGGGTAGGGATAGTTCTTTTTACCTTGTTAACTGGAGTGCCTCTGTCATCTTGATTGATCAGTGGGATTATCACATCTGCCCATCATCCCACAAGTCTCACTTTAATGACATCATTGCCAGAAACAAAAAAAATATTACAAAAACAACGACAGCCAAGTACTAAAAGCCACTTAATAGTGAAGTGTGTTGCTATGGCAATTAAAGGGTTATTCCCAACACAAATGGACACTCTTTTTTACTAGCCTAACTGAAGGCATCAGGACTTTAAAGTGAAGACATTTTGTCTCTTAATTCCAAGAGACTTTTTCAATTCTGAGATCAGCTGATATGAGAACTGAGCTTATATCTCTAGAGGGAGGGGTTTGACCTAAAACTATCTCTGATTGGACCAGGCTGTTCTGGTATCATGGTTGTTATCTTGAAAGGGCAATATGACTCCTGATCAGAGTCATATTGCTAATTACCAATTGATATTTTTTATTATCTATGTTTTATGCTTTTGTTCATAAATATAGGACCATATAGGATCAACTCCAAGACTGAAATCTAATATAGTACTAAAAAGTAGAAAGGCAAAAAAATTATTTGAGCCATTGGTTGCTGCAGTGTGAACGAGAACATATGTTTTAAAAACAGTACAGTGAAAAGACCAAATACAATTTTCTACTACTGCCTCTCTCTGTCTGATGTGTCTCTGGGCACATGGGACTAACTCCTCATTATAGCCTCATCCCTAAACAAACAGCACACTTACAGTAAAGCTTGCTCACTCCTGCAGTGTGGGCGGGAGTGTTTGTGTAAGCTTGTGTACCATCTTGACCATTTCGGGCCACTGCATGTTTGCCTTTTTCTTTTGTCTTGTGAATCCCACCTCCATGCTTGTGTACAAAGCACTGCCACTTTCTTTTGTCCTAGAAAGTGCTTGTGATGCTGAGCTTTCATGTCAGTTCAACATCATTTATCACCAAGACTCCATGACGTAAGTGACAGACCTAAACTCAGCAGCAGCACATCCTACTTATTCCTTTTTGCTTTGTTCAGCTATTTTAATGAATGGGAATTTTGCCACTGATTGGCATTATGGGAGCTGGTTTGTGTGGTTTGACGTGGTATATGGCACACACCAGATGTAGTTAGAAATGCTGATCTGCAGGGAGCTACCGTGTTCCTGTGTGGGTAGACCTGCAGCATTCATGTGGGACTATTGCCATTTCTTTCACTAACGTTAACAAGTTTATAGACATTGTGGAGAAAATAATTGTACTTGAGTGATTTGTGTGACAGCACTCTTATCATCTTTTGCATGTAGATGTTTAATATAATATAAGGGCCTTTCAGCATGTACTTCTAAATGGGGTGTGATAATATCTAGTGTCACAAGATCTTACAAGATCAGAACGTCAATGACAAGATTTCTCATCAAGGTGAAAAGCTGTCTCGTCGTGACATCTGCATGATGTAGTGTGAGGGTTAAATTAGTACCAAGAAGCCCCCGCCAAATTTAAATTGTCTGTGTGGCAACAATTAGTTTTTTTCCTGTGAAATTAAGAAATGCTAAGAGTGACAGACAAGACACAAACGATATATAAACAATGAATGTACTTATGGTGGCTTACACTCTGCAAAGACAGCGTGCATTCAAGCGTTTAACCAGCCAATAAAATACAGCCTGTAAATAGTGGCCAAATCTCATCTCAATGAACACTCTATCTCGTGTCTCGTCTTGTCTTGTGGGATTTATGTCTCGTCACACCCATACTTATCAATGTAAAGTATGTTGTACACAACAATAGTTTGTATGGCGTGCTTTTGGCGCTCACTTAACTTGTGTACTGCTGTTTGTTGACAGTGAAACACACAAGTTATTAACGCTCTCTATCTCTTGTCACCAACATGGCCACAATGACAAGAAGCAAACTTACATTCTTTTAATCCACTTGTCCACTTTTTGGGAAATAAATGTTTTTAAATGTATTTTCCAATACCCTTCTAACCACAGGGACGCTGCACAAGGGATAATTGCAAATACCTTCACCCACCTCCACACCTGAAAACCCAGCTGGAGATTAACGGGAGAAACAATTTGATTCAGCAGAAAGCAGCAGCAGCCATGTTGGCTCAACAGATGCAGTTCTTGCTTCCTGCAACACAGCTGCCACCCATTGTAAGTAGTCCATGTTAAACAAATCTAATAATTAATACTATGTAATTTTTGGAGAGATATTACTTAAATAATACACTAGATAAGATTAAACTAAGTGTTCAGAAATATAAAAATATATAGAAAAGCAGTTTTTCACTTATTAATTGTAGCATATAGTCTAGCCAGTCTCATATAGCACAATAATACAGTGTTTAAAGATGTACTGCATTGATTCTTTCATCTTTTGATCCCTTTCTCTCCTCAGACTGCATTCCCAGTGACACCATCCCTTGCAACAAGTCCCAGTCTGGCCTTCAGTCCGTATCTAAGCCAAATAGCCCCATGCATGGGTCTGATGCCAGAGCTGCTGCCCAGTACTCCCCTGCTAGTCCCTGGGAGTCCCACTGGTCTGGCAGCCATTAGCAACTGCTCTCCCACACAGAAACAAGCACGAACAGACAAGTTAGAGGTACAGCTTGTGCCATTGTTATATTTGTGTTTGTTCAAAATAAGGTTGAAATATTAGAAAAAATATAAACACAGATGTTGTTCATGCTTATGCCAGGTGTGTCGAGAGTTTCAGCGTGGAAACTGCACACGGGGAGAGAGTGACTGTCGGTATGCTCACCCCTTGGAGGCTGGCATGGTTGACTGCAGTGAGAACTCAGTTATTGTCTGTATGGACTATATCAAAGGCCGCTGTAGTAGAGACAAGTGCAAATACTTCCACCCGCCTGCTCACCTTCAGGCCAGGATCAAGGCCACACAGCACCAGACCAGTCAAAATATGTCTTCCACAGCTTTGGTAAGTGTCAGCTGGTCTGCTACAAAACAAGCTACAAAAGCTGATATTGAATATTCTTTGTTGGAACTGTATTAATTTGTTCTGTTTATTTGTTGTCTTCACAATACAGTTTCTGAGATTTCAAATAAGTACTTGCTTCTGAACTTTTCTAATTTATTGTGAAGAGTTTATACTGTTATAAAGCACTTTGAGTCAAAGTTCTATTAAAAAGGTTTCCAAACTTTTCCAGCCCAAATAACAGCTTAACGCCACTTTTTGTAACATTTAACATGTTTATGTAAAGCTCTGCTCTGATACTCTTGACTAGCATTTCTCCTCGGTTATAAATTTGATACTTTAGTGACCCCTTGTGGTGGTATTAGAACATCTACAGAACATCTATAGAAACAACTATGTATGTTTATTTTTGGAAATGTTGTAGTGTGTCTTCATTTTTAGTTGCAAAAGGTGCTTTCAGTCTTCATAAAATACTATATACATCCTCTGTGATTTTTTTTTTTATTTTTTTAATTATTTATTTATTTTTTTTCTTTTGGGCCAGGCTGTGCCACCAGGGTCGTTACCAAAGAGGCCTGTTTTAGAGAAAAGTAATGGATCTGCTGCCACAGTGTTCAGCCCCAGCATGTTTCACTATCAGCAGGCCCTGGCAAACATGCAGCTTCAGCAGCCAGCCTTCATCTCCAACGGTAAGTCCATCTCTCCTACACGGGGCCGCCACATCGTCCTTAAATCTAAACTCATGACTCACTCAAATGTAAAAGAAAAAGGACAGTGTCGGTGAAGATATGCTTTGAAAATGGTAATCTACAGAAACTAATTGCAGCATAGATCCTGATTAAGGGAAATCTATTCTGTTTTGTTGCAACATGAGATCTCTTATCCTTTTTGTTAGTGTCTGCTCGTATCAGTAGCTCTGAGAGAAAGGAAATCATTGCCACTGTTGCCTTAGTATATCTGTATTAAGCAGATATACAAAAAAAGAGTAAAAACTGTTTTTGTGACTGAAGTTTTTGGATTTATTTTGCTTAAAACATGCATATGCCGTCTGGATACAATCAGAGACATGATCAGATTCTTAAGTCACAATTGATTGTATTATTGATATGCCTTTGTTGGATTAGCCAACATTTGTGGTTATACAAGACATCTTCTCCTTTGTTCAAATGACTGCTCTGTGTAATGTGTGATTTTATTTGCTGTTTTTTTTTATTTGCATGAGTCTTAATATTATTTCAGTGTCATCCTGGCAATACCATTTGACTTGAGCCATGACTTTTGATCCTACGCATTTGACATTGTAATCATATCATTCCTGTTCCTCTCGCCAACATCCTCCTCGTCCGTTTGTCTTCTGTCTGACTGAATCAAAAGTTCCCATGATGCACGGTGCCACCACCACTGTTTCGTCGGCCTCAACCCCAGTCACCAATGTTCCTTTTGCTGAATCTGCCGTCTCCAATCAGGTTGGCTCTTTAGTTTCAGTTTTTTAGCTCTGTATGGTGTGAACCTTTTGAATGATGTTTGTACGTTCACATTTCTCTCACATTTCATCTTTTAGCCTGTAGTCTTGTGGAGTCAGGAAAACAGAATTTATCATAAGATAAACTTGTAAAAATGTTACTTGTTTGTCATTTTTTTTGTTGAATTATGTTTCAGATATCATTCTTATGAGACGAGAATAGAAAGAACCAAATGATAATTATTCAGTTGTGTGAGCTATGAATCTAGCTATTTAATTAAATGGCATCGTAGTAATTTACTGTAAATATGGGCTCTGTGTCAGCCACTTACACTATTACACCAGGAAAATATGATGAAATAAATCTATGTTAAGGTGTTTTTTCAGTGAGGTTTGAGAGACATCAAAGGTGGTGAGCACTGCTGCGGTATTTTGCAAGTTATAACTGCAATTAATACACCAATATTATCCCTCAAGTGTATCATCTTGTCATAATCTCTATTACTATACATAACATAAAATGTAAGAGAGCAGTGCTATGACAAGAAATGTATATTGTTGTGTTTATTGTGGTTTATTGTTAATGGCCTGTTGCTAAATAAACAATGCTTGTAATGAATATAAAGTATTTGCATTGTGATGCTTCTTTCACACATTTAAATTGTCTTTTGCAGTAGACTCTTCTGAGCTTCTGAATCCAGATCCAGTGGAACTGCAGTGTGTATCCATGGAAACCCATCTCTGCCCCGTCCCCAAACTGTTGGTGGCCGCTCCAGTTGCACTTAACTCCGTAAGCCTCTCATGAAACTCTAGTTAAAGCTCCTGGACACCATGTGCCAGCAGGACAGTCCTGGCTCAGACTGGCCTGTTGATTTATGTGCACCTCAATCTCAAGTTATCAAACTGGGCTCACAAAGTAAAAGCCTGAGCCGTCCTGATGCAGACAAACTTGAAAATCAGTCAGAGCAGTTGAACTCTGCTGCTTTACAGCCATAACATGCCAGTCATTGAAAAGTGCACAGTTAAACATTTGAAACCACATGCCCTTTACAAGTTGGAGCCAAAAGGCCACCAATACGGTTGACTGTTTCAAAGTCAGAAAGTCAAACAAGAGTGGAAATTCATCCAGGTATGTTGGGCTGCATTGTCACATCATTTCAGTGTTCATGGATATAATGCATAAATACTACTAAAGGGTTCTCTGTTTAAAAGGGAATTATCTATGTAATAACAAATGAGACAGCTAAAAAGACTTTATCATTAAAATGTTGATGTGTAATATCTAGTGTAACTTTACTTCTAGTCTCTAGAACTATTTTAATGCAAATTATTAATAATCTTAAAACAAAGCAGACTCAAATATAGTTAGTTGTGATGGGGAGAATGTTGGCAACAAACTTTGAACTTCTATGGGTACTTTTAATAGTTTCACATAATGTCACAGGTTTTGACATAGATGAGGCTGGATTTGTTTCTAGCTGTGCTGAAAGTCTGCAGGTGCCATGTGATAATGTATACTTGTAAAATAAGCATATGGGTTTGAATTTTCACAATTAGGCCTTTGGATTAAAACGTGACACAGGTTTTTAATATGGCATTTCAGGGAGTAGCTTTGAACTTGAAAATGTTCATTTGCTGTTCGACTGTCTCTGTCAATAGTCGTTAGACTCTAAATAAAGCCACAGTTAATTTACAAGACCCAAATTATTTTAAGGTCAGGGAATGAAAATATTTGTGGTTTACTTTACTGATGTCTTGGACAGAACTGCTCTGTAGGTTGAGTATATATAGTTCACTTTTTATTAAAATGTGTCCCCCTTCAAGTTTTGTCAAAACACTGTTAGACTTGCATGGTCATGAGTGTTTCTTGTGCATTACTACTTTAAACAATAGTTTCTGTATTTTTATTATTATTATTGAAGACCAAACATCTTAAATTGTGTGTTCAAGTCTGTAAATTATATATTTGTTTTGGTTAATGTAAATGAAAAATATTGTATAATGGCACCCTCACTAAACATTAATAATTTTAAATAATATTAATGTGTTGTGACTGTATCTGATGCAAAAACTAAACATCCCCTTTAAAGAGAAGGACATCTTGTAAATGTTTATTCTTTTCTTAGGGTTACTTAGTTCGCCTATTGAAACAACTGTATCTCACAATTTACAGCTTAAGCTGTATTTTTTACATTTGTGGGTTCAAGGTGTTCTTTAATATTTGACAAAATACAGATGAGCATATTTAAAACAATTACTCACTGGTTTTCCACACTCTGCCTTCAGCCCTGGTTCTGTTGTCACTGTCTATACTTGGTCATCCCAGTGCAAGCTCTGTACATCAGTGACAAAGAGAGAACTTTTTAATCAAAAACTGCATGTTCAATTTTGTTTTAGTCAGATGGGGTGACATTTTTAAGATTTACACATACATTTGATGTTATTCCTCCATTTTAGTGTTATGCCTTCACTATGATGAACAACCTGTGCCTTGAGAAGGCATTGTTGTGTCTGTAAACAAAAGAGGGTATTTGCTGTGGTATATAATATGGCATCATCTCTTTTTTTCTTCTGCTTATTTGAGCTCTCTTGGCACAATTTAATTTACTGTTATGGTTATGGCTTTCAGATTATGTTATTGAATCAAACATATGATTATGCATAATGCTCTGACTATTTTCAGCTGATGTGTCAGACATGAATAGCGAGCCTTACTTCTTGACTATTGTGTAAGGACAATAGTTGTGTGTGAAAAATACATGAATTAATGAATATGTATTAATGGTAAGTTTAAACATAACAGCATGAAAAACTGTGGAAAAAACATTTATACACAGTAAAAATAGTTTGTGCAGCTCAACGTGAAAAATGTTCTTTGTATACAGTAATGGGGATGTTGTTAATGGTAAAGATGACAACATGACTACCTTTCAATTATCAACTTGAACCACACTAATACATTCAGAAAGGGAATGTCGGAATGAACTGTCATTTATTATAATGTGGTTATACATTTTATATGTAATCCTTGTAAAATCCAAAGATCCTTTGGGTAAATTAAGTGTTAATTTAGTTTTGTTTGTTTTATCTTGTTTGATCTTCATTGGTACTTTGTCTAGTTGTATGTATGTATGTAGTTATGTTTTTATGAACATAAGAAAGGATCTTTTTGTCAGTAACGACAAAGTTATAAATTTTATATACCATTTGGTTCACTCTTTAGAAGCTGGATGCCCATTTGTCTCTGTTGAAATGTAAGCCCTTATTAGAGTTTGGTTTCCAGTTTCAATGGAGAATGTCTTTATGCCCAGCTGTGCTGGGTGATGTCGACCCCTGCTGAGGTGTATACGAATGTGTGATGTTCACCTTGTTTGCACTTATGTATATAACAAAGTACTCAAAATTTATTTTGAATAAATACTGATAAAATCAAACCAAAATCTATTGCTAGTAATACATTATTGCATATGTTTGGATTTGGATTGCCTCAATAGAAATGTTTGTTTTGGTAGGGCCCTTTTTGCCAAGCATAACTTTGCCTACAGCTGTAAGCCATTATTCTATTTTTTTTTTCAGTTAGTTTTATTTATGGCATACATTTCTGTCTTCACATTGAAAGAGTCAGACTGATAAGAAAATCTTATCTGTATTTTCATCTTTAAAATTTTATTTAAATACATCTCAAAAAGATTGAACAAAACATGGGCTTTGATGGGAAATGCTTGCAGAATTAAAAGTTAAATGTCTATATATAATGAATTATTTTGCTCTCATTCAATCCACAACAACAATATATCTCAATTCTTCCTTGGAGTGTATTGAAAATCCTTAAACAATGCAATGCTCTATGATTTCTTTTAAAGCCAACAATTTGGTTGCCATGGCACTTAGTTTGTCTCAGCCATCATCATGAACTTACAGCCCTTTGACCAATTAACACTGGGTACTGGGTTCAAACTTCTGTGTACAGAGGCAGGTCTCTCTCCTATTAATGTGTACCCAAAACTCACAAAAGTATTCCCATCATGCCATGTCTGTGTGAGAAAATCCACTAAAAAAAATTCTAATGTTACAAATGGGTTTGTGTTTATATCATTATGTGAACATGTTATTGTGGAAGAATAAAATATGTATTTAACACCTGTAAAATGTTGTTTTTGGAAATGCTTTTGTGAGTTATTAGGGTAAAAAAGTTGTGGAAGAAGGTGAGGGTCAAAAACTGCTCAGGATCAAGCCATATTAAAAAGTAAAGGACAGACCTGCAAATGACTGCAGTTTTAGTCAGATATTGTTTTATTGTGTGTTCGGCTTCTGGTTCTTGTACGTGCTATTGTGCTACATGCCAATTTATTTTGTGTGTATAGTGTGCCTATGATGATTTCTGTTATTTCAGATTTTTGTTTTTTAAATAAAGCAAAGGCAATTGGCAATTCTCTTTTTATTTTATTATTCAAAAGTCTCACACTATGAAGGTTATATGGAATTAATAGTATTTAATCCCAATTTCCTGACTAAACATGTGGAGATTTGATGCGAGAAGTGAGTATTAGTAGTGTACACATCTAAAACTAAGATTATATCAGAGAGCAAATTAGTTTTTTCTCTTTATTATTATTTATTGCATAGGCCTACATCAAATTCGAACTCGTGTTTTTCCTTATTCATTATACAATAATCCGAATGAAACAACAAATCCGACCCTATGCATTTTTGCTTGATAATCTAGTGGTTGATTACCTAATGATTATAGCGCTCATCAACTGTTGTGTACAGGTCGGACTTTTAACCTAAAAAAATCTGTCCGGAAGTTGTGCACTAGTTAGCGGAAGTAGGCTACTAGCATCGGCAGAAGTCGTTTTCTGTAAGCTGAATCAGACCCCGAAGGGGTGTTAAAGATTCTGCATTCAATGGACCCTCGAGTAATATCACTAAATCAGTGGCGGGACTGTCTATAGCAAATCCAGTCAAGTTCCTGGGCCGCACCGGAGCCAAAGGCAGGACAAATAACTCTGCGTTTTGTGGACACCGGTGCTAGGAGGCTCCGGGGTCGGTATAACCTGCGCGGAGAAATCGGCATGCACTCTTTAGTACTAGTGTAGCCCTTTTCGTTTTCCTTCTGCAGATACACAAATAATTAACGTAAAGTCTGCGTTACTTAGAGTGGCAGTTAAATGTTTGAGACAAAAAATATGGATATTTGTAAGATTAGCCTGAGAAGTGCTAGCTTTGCTGCTAGCTAACAGCGGAGTTTACGAATAGCAACTTTTACTCGCTCACAACCAATAGAAAACCGTAAAGTATGAGCACTGGGCTTGGGTGTAAATGAACAGCACATTGTTTTTATTGGTCACCTTATCATCGAAGATCGGTTATAATTAAACTAACCAATAAATGTTTTTGAGGCGACTATAACAGTGTGGCTAAGGCGTTAGCTGTTAGGTTAGCCTGTCTCTGTCGCCCAAATGAAGGAGTACAAAGTTGTGGTGCTGGGAAGCGGCGGGGTCGGCAAATCCGCTCTGACTGTCCAGTTTGTCACCGGCACATTCATTGAAAAATATGACCCGACCATCGAGGACTTTTATCGGAAAGAGATTGAGGTGGACTCCTCGCCATCTGTGCTGGAAATCCTCGACACAGCGGGCACAGAGCAGTTTGCCTCCATGAGAGACCTGTACATAAAAAATGGACAGGGCTTCATCCTGGTGTACAGCCTGGTCAACCAGCAGTCTTTCCAGGTAAATATAAGTCGAATGTTAAATACTATACTGTCTGCATCTTTAGAATATGATGTTTAATTCACCTCCCACATAGCAAGGTCCCTTATAAGTAATTGCTTGGTTTGTGTCATAGCCTTGCTGATATTAGTATTTTATCTTGACTCATTGGCAACAGAAAATATATTTATAGCTTCATACAAAGTATCTGTTTGATAACTTTGAACAATTATTTAACCTGTCAAGTGGCTTTAAGAAAAACTGTACATTCTTTTTCTTTCAGGATATTAGACCAATGCGAGACCAAATAGTTCGAGTAAAACGCTTTGAGAAGGTGCCATTGATCTTGGTTGGGAACAAAGTTGATCTAGAGTCTGAACGAGAAGTGGCTGGATCTGATGGCCGAGCTTTGGCCCAAGAATGGGGCTGTCCTTTTATTGAAACCTCCGCTAAGTGCAAAACCATGGTGGATGAGCTGTTTGCTGAGATAGTCCGTCAGATGAATTATTCCACATTGCCAGAAAAGCAGGAACAGTGCTGCACAGCATGTGTGGTGCAATGAAAAACGAAGGTAAAGTTTTTGTTTGTATTTGGTGAAGTGCTCACAAATGCACCATAGTTGGGAATTCACAAATATTACAAAATGTGATAAAATGTTCTTGCAGTGGCTGTGTAAAAACTGTTCACAAGCCGAGGAGAAATGTGACACATCGATGACTGTGTGGTGCTTCAGTGTTAGGGAGAGAGAGATGAGCAGTTTAAATGTGTAAAAGCTGACTTGTCACTGCATTTCTGTGTGAACTGTTTGGTGATAAAGTGGCAGAATCATGAGGCAGGAGGCAATGAAGCATATAGGCCTTGTGAGCTGGGGCATAGAAAGAGGAAAATGACACATCCTGTTTTCTTTTTTTATTGAGCCTGTTAATCTTGACCACTCAGATGAGAGCTGACAATGCCAGCTTAACCTTTAAGCCTTATTATCTAGATAACATTTTCAAATGATTGTCTTTTTTATTTTTATAGATCTGTATTTGGATCACCACAAGCATTTGACGAACAATGAACCTGGGCACTACCTGACTTATGCGCCTACAGCGAAACTTAACAAAGCGGGTTAAGTTTCTGTTTCAGATGCTTTTTGTCAGTCAAAGAGCATCTCACAGAAAATGTGTCAACCCTATTTTTGATATCATGGATTTCCAAGACGTTTAAGCTGCAACTTTTAAGAGCCTTTGCAAAGAACCAGGATGAGCGGCTCCAGCAGCTAAACAGACTGAAATTTATCTGTGAATTAATGTCTTTTTTGAGTCGGAATATTCCCTGAAGTAATAAATAGAAGTTGTTTGTGAGGTTGCAGCTTCTTTTTAAAGCTGCTTTAATCACTTTAATCACTATTATATACTTTAATATTACTTGTGTAATGTTTTAAGTATGATGCAACATTTTTACTTTTAAGAATACAAGTTTTTTTTTTTTTTTTTAAGTCTTTGGGTTTATGAGCAAAACTATTAACTTTATTTCAAAACTTCATCCAAAATTAAGTTATACCAAATTAAAATTTTCACTCCACTTTTCCCTTTCTGCCCCTGGCATTTAAAAAAAAATGGCCCAGGGAGTTTCAAACTTAAAATATACATGCTAAAAATAAAAAAGTACTCCAGTAAGTCCGTATAAAGTAAAGAGAGCCGTTGTACGTTTTTGCCTGATTTCTGTTAGACAGTTGATTTGTTGTCTGTTCTCTTCAAAGCAAGAGTGATGTGAACACTGGTCTTCCATTTTCGGTGATTTTGGAAAGTCCAAAAAACATTACGCTGCATCTTGTGTTTGACTCATGTGTGTTGCTTTGAAATAAGGAAGTGTCTTTTTTTTTTTTTTTTCACAACTCCCACAGCGACATAGTTCTGACAAAGTTAATAAGTTTTAACATTGTAATTTTATTTTTTTTTCTTATAGTGACCTATTTATTAAAACTAATGATACAGTTAGCAAGTTTTAAACATTTAATTTTGTACTAGCTTTTGTGACTTTTAAAAATCTATGGTATTGTTTTTTTTCTGAAGCTGAGATTTTAACAGAGCCTTAATTTCTGTTGCACACTGGTGTCTTGTGTCTTTATTTCTGAAAACAAATCTATTCAAATGCCTACAAAGAGTATTTTGGGGCAGGTTACTTGTAGAACTACTTCTTCTAGACTACAATAATACTGTACAATCAATGAGTCTATGAAGATAGCTATGCAGATGGGCAGTTTATAGCAATTTATTTGAAGCGACTTAACAACCGAATTTCCCCTTGGGTATTAAAGTTAACTGAATTTAATAAATATACAAGGCAAATGCCTAGCTGGCCATTTATTTTAAATTTACTTTTGATCATAAAACACTGCTGCCCAGAAAAAAGTTACAACTTTTTAATGCCAATTGTCTAAAATTAGCACCCCCTTTGCTTCCTTTATGCATGAAACTGGCAGGGCATATGGGGACTGCATGTACATAGCAGGATATGTTCTTGCCTTTGTTACACACGGAAGTCGTTTTTACATCCCACTGAGCACAAATATTGCACTCATGTCCATTCTCTGTTGGAGCTGCGGGAGGCTTGCTGAGCATGTGTGTGTTTTTTATCGAGAAGTGGAAGGCGTTCAAGAGTGGGGTCACAGCTTCTTGGAAAAAAAAGCCTTACTTGGGATACCATATTCTTGTGCCACAGTTTCTGTCCTCACAACAGAGACCTGATTGAGCAGTGAAGAAAACAGGCGTACTAAAATAATGCATCAAAAAGAAAATTGTATAAACTGATTATTTTATTGTCACATGTCTGTGTGATATTTTTTTGTGGGACAGCTTTGGTCACAATATACTCACTTTTTCTAAAATATGTGGGTATATATATATATATATATATATATATATATATATATATATATATATATATAGTACATATATTTACACAGTTATGTTATTTTTAGGGCATTAAGAAAATTCTGTCATATATTTGTGTCAGTTACTTAGGCAAGAAAACATTTCTGTACCATTTAGATAAAAAAAAACACTATTCTCTCAATGTCATTCTTTGTTTTATACCAACAACAAAAAGTAATAACATAAGTGTGTCAACCCAAAATAAATCTTGTTTAGGGCTTTCTTAAAGATTTTTTTTAAACCTAATAAAAGTCAGATTTTTGATATAGACATTTCTGAATTGAAAATGTCATCTGAGGCTGCTCTGCATGTCATATCTTTAATGTCTTCATTTCTGTTTGAAGGTTTGTTCTTTACACCTGCATCTTATTGCTATATAGCAAATTCATCACACATGGTGTAACGATGAATTATTTTACTCATAACAAAGTTTAAAAACTTAAAATGTCTTCTTTTTGGTGCAGTTATAGCTCTATGCCTCTTGGTGACAGCACTAAATTTAAAGACAGGCTGTTACGTATGCGGAAGCAACTTTCAAGTTCTTGTAGGTTTAGCTGATTTAGCTGGTTTAGCTAATTGACGTATGGCTTCAAATAAAGCCGTGTGAGGTGGAGGCTTTGGACTCAATAAAGACTTTTATCTAAGTCTTATGACTGAACATGAAGACCGTGTTTGTGACAGTCGGGACTACAAGCTTTGACGAGCTCATTGAAACAATCATCAGCTCTGAGACAGTAGAGGTAGGTGAATTTGTAAACGCTAATAACAGCAGAGCTGCGGCTGAACATCCCTTATATTTGGGTGTACCTCATACGAAATAAGCCCTATATAAAATGTATTATAGCAAATTTAAACATGCCATATTAAATAGTAAGGTATAAACCTGCAAATGAAAAACACCTTTAACATACCAACCTTTTATGCCATATCATATCTCTCACAATAATTTCTTGGGTGATGATAATCCGTCATTTCACAATATAATAATAATAATCTTTATATAGCGCTTTTTCACCTACTGTAGTAGGCACACAAAGCACTTTACATATATTAAACTATTAACAGTGTTACAGAACTTCACTGGAGGCAATGTAGGTTAAGTGTCTTGCCCAAGGACATAAAGACAGTATGTGGGGCATCCTTGGTACTGCTTTGTCGGTCATGTAGCTGCGGGTAGGGATCACATAACGGGGATTTAACGTGTTAATCATAAAGCGATGGTGTCTTTGCAGGTGGGCGCGCAGGTTAGTATAACCGGTGTAGCGTATACATTTGTTTTATCGATCCTTCCTTTACTTTAAAACCAAAATGTGTCCAAACATCTGCCTTTAGGGACAATGGCGCTTCTAAAATCATCTAAAAAATTAGAAAAATCTAAAATAAATTTCCATGAGTTTTTTGGAACTCACGGGTGCCACTGCGCCCCCTAATGGCTTGGCGGAAAATCAATACTAAGGGCTAGACTGTCGATACTGTATCTTTTTTTATTATATCGGTATGTTTCTAAGAATCAATATTTTGAGCACACCCCTAGTTATGATGATTTGGGATGTTTCGAGCAGGGATCGAAACGCCCACCCACTGAGCTATATTGCCGTCTTTGGGGTGGTCTCTACAGTCCTTGGAGTCAGTCCTAGTCGTATAGGCCTACATACTATAATGGATATAAACTGAAAAAATCTTAAATGCTATATAGTAAGCTGAGTTTTGCTAGTTTTTCTGCAACCCAATAATATTTTAAATATTGTTAAAATGTACTAAGCTGAACACACCACCCTTGGACTGTGAGGAAAACAAAATAAAAGTCCCCTGAATATGCATAACTGGTGGAATTTGTAATCAAAGTTTATATTCAATTTTTATACCAAAATTATAAATACATTTTTAAGAAATCTACCAGTTGTCAAAGGGTGATTCCACTTCTGGTGACTCAGTGAGAATTCCCTTCATGTATTTTCAGGACTGTCTGATGTAGCATTTCAAAATAAAGAGCCTCTGAAATTTCATAACACCACTAGTTATTAACTTTATTTGAAAAGCTACATCAGATCGTCCTGAATTTACCAGGAGGGCATCAGAGGGTCCTCACTAGAAGTGGAAAATAGTAGCATTCTTTTTAAATAATTATATAATTTTGGTTAGGGTTAGGGCTACCTGTTATGAATCTTCAGACTGACAAAAGATGAACTACTGGCACAGCAGCTAGATCTCTAAGACGAGGCCACAGCAGTAGGGAGCGCACTCACAGACAGAGAGGGAGACCTGTCGAGTAGCTGCGAGCCCACAGACAGAGCACACATGGCTGCTCACGCACAGGCGGACTGACACAGTTTTACGTTGTTCAGAAAGCAGCCTTTTGTTAGCAGCAATACAAAGGAAAGCTAATGTCATGCAGCAACAGTTTAACTTTACAGTTAACTCCTCCTGCTGAGATTACTCACAATATGATTTATATCAGGTGAACTTTGATAAGTTGCTGTTGTATTACTATAATATAACTTTAATGATGCTTGATAATGATCTCGAGGACTTCTGTTACAAATGAATTGCTACATACATTTTGCTGTTCATTTAAAATATTATAGCATTTGTCAGTATTTTTATATTGTCACTTATATTTTTATTGTTTTATTAATAACCTATATCCTGATATAATGTTGAGGTCATATCGCCCAGCCCTCTTTATAATAGTATTATTCAAATTTAGGTTTACAATAATACTATAATTTGTTCAATCTTATACTACGCTTGCCGTCAGCAACTGCATCAACATGGTGTTATAGTAAAATCACAAGAAATACAAATAAAATTAAAAAGTAATAATTGTCTTTTCTAATGGCTGTTTTTATGTCTTATTATGCTTACTACAGGCTTTAAAATCTAGAGGATATGGGAGTCTGGTTCTTCAAGTTGGAAGAGGTACTGTTTTTCCAACTCCTGACAGCTGTGCACAGATCACACTTGAGGCTTTTCGATTCAAGGACTCCCTAGCAGAGGACATGAAGCGAGCTGATCTCATCATCAGCCATGCAGGTGAAAATTAGAATAAGGAACTAATATTTTTTTGTTATAGAGGCATACTATTTTTGTTCAATTTTGGGCATAGTAAAAAAATCTTTTACTTAATTAAAGTGTCAAACTTTATTGTATAAATTGCACAATAATATAATTTAAACCTCTGAACAATTATTTTGAGACATAAAGTTAGCAGTTGCAGATTATGCAGTCTTCAAATCTTGTGCAGCACTTTTTTTTAAACTCTTTTTACATATGACCATAGTTTATAGATTCAGCACTAAACTTAAACATTAAGAAAAGGAGCTTGTTTTCTTTCTCAGGTGCAGGAAGTTGCTTGGAGGCTCTTTGTGCAGACAAGCCTCTGCTGGTTGTTGTCAATGACAAACTGATGAACAACCACCAACTGGAGCTAGCCAGACAGCTGCACTCAGACTCCCAGTTACTCTATTGCACATGCAGGTTGGTGTTTCTACAAACACCACCGAGTTATTTACTGAAACACAATTCAAAAGCCATTTCTCCCCCTGTTCCAGGACCCTGACTGAAATGCTGAGGACCATGGATCTCTCTGTCCTCCTGCCTTTCTTGCCTGGAGAGCCCAAACACTTTGCACATTTTCTAGACAAAGCTCTTGGAATACAATAAAACGGTACAGAACTATTTTACCAGATTCATAACCAATAAGTAACTGACAATGGTAAACCATTGATTTTAGAAAAACCTTCACAAGAATGCCTTCTTCTGATTGTCATAAGACAATCAGTCTATGACATATGAAGAAAACAGAATTTCCTTTTGGCATTAATACAGTGTAAATGAATTGAGTCACAGTTTTTTGTTTTGTTTTTTTTGCAACAGGAAATGATGATGGGTGAAAGGCAGCACGTACACCAGCTCCTCTGTGTCTGAACAATGTTTAAAGCCAGAGGAGTAAATATTTTAAAAAGCATCAATAAACAGATGAATGAACTTATATTTATAAAACTTTTGCTGTGAAAATTTGGGTATCTTTCCCAGGGGACTTCTTTTTGTTTTCTATTCATTGTAATAAGAAAAACTGAGAGTTTTTGTTTCACATATGTGTAATAGGGAAATGGTGACTGACAAACAAGAAAAACGATGACTAGATATAGATTATTGAAATACCAAGGGGGCTGCCTCCTTGAATATCAATCTGTAATGGATATAGCGAAATCCGGTATTATATTTTACACGTTTACATCTCTCCGTACATGTACAGTAAGTTAACTTAAAGAGCTTCTCCTAACTGTCCTAAATGGAAACTGTTCAAGGGGACTAATTACTGTTTTCTCTGGGAGCGTGGGGAGATTGAAGTGTTCTGGAAGGTGGAAACACCGGTCTTGAAATGGGGCAAACATTCCTTCCCAGTCCATTGCTCTGTCGGCCGGGACTTGTGCCTGGAGCTTTGGGAGCACACGGAGGACTTTGAAATTGTTGCTGATGCTGGCCAGGAAGGCCTTTATGCTGAAGTGGGTTGGGGGTGATGCCCCCTCCACCAAACGGTGGAGATCTCTAGTGAAGTGGTTGCACTAGAGAGAATCAGACTTTGAATGAGTTGCAAATTGCATTTGTTGAAAAACAATGTTCTGTGTGTTCCAACATTTTAAAATGTAAAAAATAAAAAAGGAGGTGTCTTTATGATTATCACTGTATTCTAACATGTTTATGCATTGTAATAAATTTATTCTGAAACCTCAGACTGAATTATCTCCAGACAAATTTAATAAGGCAAACAAACATGATGTAATTTAAACTGCGCCAAGGTGACATTTGTTGTCACTTTACCAGACAATTGATGGATATTTTATGTTTTTCTTTATTATTATATCACCAGTATTGAACATGCCAGTGTCTAACCATATTAATCTACAGTATATTTAGGTAAAGAAGGTAAAGACATGTCACAAGTCACTTGATCTGGTTTTGACTGGTTCTGCCTGCCAGTGGTTCATGTGAATCCAATTTAGATAACTATTCAATCTCTGGCAGGCTTTTTTTTCTTTACACATTTAAAAAAGCCAACTTTTCTAGAGAGCATTGAAACATGTAAAAGTGCTGCAAGATTGTAATTGTTTGGTTCTTTTTCTAAATTAATGGTGTAATCTGGCTGTAATTGCAGATGGAGTGAGAAGCTGTGCAAAGGGACTTATGGGTATAGACAGGGCTTAATTTGTAAAGCTGAAGGTGGGGGAACTCAGAGAGAATATTTAGAAGCAGTATTCTCCAAGCATTGAGAAGACTGGATTATAGAATTTGTATATTTTTGTATTGTGTTTATGCATTTTGTATCTAAACGATGCCATTTTAACAAACTAATGGATATAAATCAGAGTTTAAAATGTTTAAAAACAGGGCACATCATGCTGGAGCCAGTCAAATAAGTCTGGGTCCTGATTTAGTTGCCCCACAAATTACTGGTATAGGGTATTTTGTTTGTAATGTTTTACTTTTCAACAATGATTGTAAAAGGGCAACGTTAGTTTCTCCATCCCAGTACAGTTAGTACAAACACTTAACACTAAAGTTATGTAGACACTTTCCCTCTTCAGTCAATGAGATGGGCTCTGTGCCAGGGCAATGTTAATGGCATGCCACTTCAGTTCTGTAGCCAACATTACAGTACAAGTACACAAACACTAGGCTGGTAGTATTGCCTGTGCTATATGATCTGCGTTGGCTTGTTTTTGTCTGTCTGTCCCGTTTGCAGATGTTCATTAGCATTTAGATGTAAGCCTCGGTCTTGCAGCTCCGCCTCCGCGCTGTGATTGGACGCACTGTTACTGGAGCTGTCAGCCCAGGCAGGGGAAGGTTTTCTCCTCTCCCTCAGTCCGGACCTCTGCTACTGCCTGTCTGGCTCGCAACGGCAGTAGGCAGCTTTTTTTTTTTTTTGCCTTTTGTTAGCTGGCTTCTGAATCACCAAGGAAATACAAAGCTGCATCCATGCAATAGAACCCTTTCTGTAAAATGATCATCTGCACGAATAAAATGGAGTACCCCTTAAGAAGTCAGTGCCAGCGAGTCCAAAACCAGGTAGGTCTACGCTGACAACACTGAGCTAACGCTAAATAAGTTAGATCTACACAAATGATGCTAGCGGCTAACTAAAAGGCAGTTCATTCATTTGGATGATTTTACAGCAAAATGACACCATAGTATTTTTACCAGCTCATGTGACAAAATTAGTTCACTTTATTAACTTTACTTGTCATTTCAAAACTATATTCAGAGATTACCACTGACATGTTTATCATTTTAAAACTTTTAGTGTGAATACCGGGTTAGCTTTGGACCACTTTTAGCGTTGGGTTAGTTAAAATAACTTAAGTCGAGTAAATGCTGCGTAACGAGACACTCATTAATCACCAATAATAGTTAAACAATATATCATTACGACGGGCACAGGACTCATGAATAAACATGTCATATGTCCCATTTTAACCTGGTCCGTTAATCCTTTTGAGGTTTAAACGTCTACCTTTTAAATGTAGCTGATTACTTGTCTTAATAAATGTCTTTTAAAACCCAGAAATCTGTCCTAAGAGACAAGGGTCTGCTGCTCAAACAAAGAACTTGTGTTTTTTTGGATGGGGAGCTTAACATGTGAAAACTGCAACTTTAAAGCCTGTTCTATTGCATTTCGACGCTGAAATTGTAGTGAATAGAATGAGATAGGTGCCCATGACATCACCAGGTTAAGGGAGAAAAGTGTCTGAAATAATGCAGTACCATTGTTGACCATTAATAAGATATATAAGGACGAGTATTAAGGCTACAACAAAGTAAATGCCTTGATTGCCTAGGCACACATACAGACAAAACTTGTCTTCATATATTGTTTAAGATGGGGGAGCAATGTTATCGACCTTTTATTGTGTGTAGATCATAGTTGGGTGAATTGGACTGCCAATCAAAGTTGTTTTTCTCCTCTGTGGCTGTTTTTTCATTTTGCAACAGAAAGGGGGCGCTGTTTGAGGCATGTTTGCAGCAGATTAGACTCCAGAATTAGAGCAAAACACAAGGAGAAATTCAAGACCTGCTTCCTTTTTTATCTTTAGTTATTTTTTTCAAAGGTGTGTCTTTATTTGCTCTATGTTTACAACCAAGAAAACAAGCTCTATTTATCCTGTTATAAATGTAAAATTACAGTCTTAAATCTATTCTTAGCCCGCCTTTGTCCAAACCTACTAAATGCCCCTGGCCTGTTTACAAGACAAGTAGTGAATAGGCTCATTATCAGGGAAAGTTGTTTGTAATCTCATCTGTACAAGGTTTTCTGGCAGGTAATAACTTACCATGCACTTTGTGCTTGCCTTCCCTTTTACCAACACTGCAACACAGTGTTTTGTTTGTCTTTTGTTGCATGTGTAGTCCTACCCAGGCTGCACCCCCTCCCCGCTCCTCAACAAACCTCTTTTGGGTTGTAGTTGATTTGTTTTTGCACTGCTCCCAGAGTTCAGGTTGCAGAGAGCCAAAATCGGCCCAACTGCTGCTTGTATTTCCGGTGGCTGGACTGTTTTGGGTGGGGAGGGGGGTCTGGCGCATGATAAAGATGGACCCCCTCCAGGCTCAATCGGTATGCAGCTTGAATGTCCTTCTCCTGTATCTGTCCCCCACTGCACACAGAAACCCTATGTGCACATGCACACAGCTTCCCTCAAACTGGCATCACCATTTTCACTTTTTTGTGTCATCTCAGTTAGCCTTAACGTCTGCTCATACAGTGCTGCTGTGGTGTTTGTCAGCCGGTTATCAATGCCTGTCTTTGTCTGCCTGCACCTATCCTCCCCTCACTGACGTCATGTTTTTCTTTTTCTTTTTGCCTCTAGCCCTGTTTTGATCAATAAACAAATGACCTCTATGTCCCTATACTTTGTGTTTTTTTTTTTTTTTTTTTTTTTTTTAATAATATATAACTCAAAAATGTTCAGCACTGGTACCTGTACATTTTTGTGCTTGTTTAATTGACTGCAGCCAAGCCACAAGTTTGAGTTTGTCTTGTGATTTGAATACACCAGCTCTAATACAAACATTGCCGTCACTGTTAGCCTCAGACTTGTTTTTGACTAGAAAATGACTGTGGCATACTGCATGCAATGCTTTATAGAGCTACAGTATAAGCCTCCACGTTTATTTGAAACCACTGTAGTCTTTGTCACACCATACACTGTCACCTAAATGATAATGTCGTGGCTTTACAGTATATATACCCACCCACGCAAGGTTGTTGTTACCAGCTTGTTTTTTTCTTTTCTTTACTTGCGGCTGTTGTTGATGTGGGTGGACAATAAGGAGGGAGAGTGTGGCTGTATCAAAACTAATGCTGTGTGAAGATCTGTTTTCCTCTGGCAGTAGAGCAGCGTGAACAAGGGTTTGGACATAGCTTTGTTAAGGGAGTATATGTACTTTGCTCTTTCAATCAAAAATATACCCTTTTTTGGGAGGGTTTAAGATTCAGTTTGGATTTTGTTCTTGTCTCAGCAGATGTGTCATTTCCTGCTATAGGGTGAACTGTTCCTGTTTCTGTTTGACACTTTCTGTTATGTTTGTCAGACATGATAGCATATTTTTCTATCTGCAATATGTGCTACAGTAAGTATTGCTTAATAGTTCTGTCAAATCTCAAAATTTCACATTTACTAAATTTGAGAAATACTGGAACTTACCCTGTAACATTGTTTCAATCTGTTACTGTTTGTATATGACAGCTATATACTATATATACTAAAAGTCAACTTTTATTTTGAAACACATAGCAGAATAATGTGCTCTGTTCAAGATACTTTTTTAGACTGTTACTTTTGCTTTTGTACTCACTATTGTACATTTATATAATATTTAAAAAAAGTTATGAAAACATAGATGACTTAAATAGTGCTCAGAATTCTGAGATGTAATAACATTTCAGTGATGTTTTGTGTTTTAAATTTAGTGAAACATTATCAAGAATTCATAAAAACGTCACTAAATATCTCTGCATGTACAACATTTAGTTATGTAAATGTCTATGGTATTACGTAAACCGCATAAAATCCATACTACAACTATATACTATAATTTATAAGTGGCATCTTTTGTGTGGTGTAATTAGTCTGATCATATAAAAAAGTCTTTGGGGGGGGTAAAAAGTAGCACTTAAGGAAGATGTTTTTGTCTTCTCAGTGTTGAGGCGAGTTAGAGCAGTTGTAACCCAGATTCTGCAGCTCACATATTAATGAGCCCCTCTGGTGTTTGCTGAAGGACACTTGTGAGTTTACTTGTGATTGGCAGCCACCTGTGCTGTACATGTCCTTCACATCATCTCACTTGTGAGTGGACGCACTAGCACGGGTCAGGGCCTGTTAAAATACTGTCCTCACCTATGCCTTAGCTTCTGATCTTTTCATGTTGTTTAGGTTGGTTATTTGCGACATACTAACTGTGGTTGATTTGACTTAGGTATTTGAATAGACTGTATTTAGGTCAAGAGGTGGGGCCTGATGCAGGATCAGGGATAAACTCCTGCCTGCCATAGGGACAAGTAAAAGACCACATGGAGCTACTGCCCAGTTAAACATGGTGTTGAATGCCAGACGACTATGTGTGACTTAAGTAACATGCGCTATTGACCATTTTGCTCTGGTTATCTGTGACATACTGTTATAAAGTTATAAAGTGCAGTATGAATTGACAGACCATTACATTACTACGTATAGTTGGTGTTGGTCAAAGGAACAGTCTTTGCCTTTGTAATCACAGTCCACAATGCAGTCAACCATTTGGCTCTCAAACACCTTTTCCTATTGGCTATTGTACAACAACAGAGTGGCAGTACCTGTAAGCCACCGCTGCAGGTGTATTTGGTACATGTTGCATGACTCTTTAATTACTTCCATTACTTTATCTGAGTTTCTTTACAGCATGTAAATCGCTTTTATTGATTATTATAAATTTGTCTTTAATTTTATAGTTTTTGTGTCACGTATATTTGTCACCTGTAATTTGATTTGCAAATGATTCGTCAGTTCATCTCCGGTTTGTTTTATTTGAAATGAGATAATGTGAGGTATGCTTCTGGTATTACAGAAACCTCTTATAGACTGTGGGGTGTGAAATATGATGCCAGCCCAAACAGACTGACCATGTCATCACATGATATGAATAGAGGTGTCCAGGCCCTTTTGACTTTAAAAATAATGTTTAATTTCTCAAAAGTTCATCCAAATGTGTGTTATTGATATTTTTGTCATTAGAACCTTGGTGTAAAGAAATTGTCTTTTTGAAATATAATTGAAATATAATTTGAAATATAATATAATTGTCTTTTTGAAATATAATTCACACCATTAAAAATTTGACAAAAATATAGTAATTAAGATTGTCATTAATGTCTGGTAATGCAGAAGAAATAATTAAGTCAAAAGTTAATATATTTTAAAATGCATCCAACTGTGTTGCCGTGGTCTGCGAGTTTGGTTTGTTGTTCATGTTGTTGACAGTGCTGTGTTGTTTTTTTTGTAGGTGATGGTGAACGGTGAGAAGGAGCGAGTGTCACTACTCTTCATGAAAGCTTTGGTCAGCCGGGGCAGTGTGGATGCTGTGTCCCAGCAGATGGCGTCTCACCCTCAGTACCTTGAGAGTTTCCTGCGCACACAGCATTACATCCTGCACATGGACGGCCCCCTGCCGCTGCCATACCGCCATTACATTGCCATCATGGTTAGTGCCCAAAGCCACGTAGGACCCCAGGAAGAATAGCTTTTAGCTGATGCTGAAGCTAATGGGTATCCAAATAAAACAAACAAAAAACGTATTCAAACTGCAGCACTAATGTGTTAAACCAGGGGTGTCGAACTCAAATGGAGAAGGGGCAGAAATTTAAATAACTGTCTCAATTGCGGGCCAAACAGGATTTACTTATTATTATTATTATTATTATTATTATTATTATTATAATTATTATGTGTTTTTGAAGTAGTTGCCCACTGAGAAAACTCGTAGTTAACTCTTTGTTTAAAACTCATATTGAGTTTTAACCATGATTGGGAGCCCTCCACAATTGTACTTTAAAAGCCCTGTTATAAGATTAACAACACCTGCTATTAATATTTATATTGTATTTACATTAGTCATTTAGTATGTCTTAGTGGGGCCCCAACTTTGATTATAGCCCCCTGAGCCCCCTTCTTTATTGTTCCGGCCCTGCATGACGCTTTTGTTTAGCTTGAAACAGCATGTTGCACACATCTTTTCTTTAGCCTCGAGGCACATACAGCTGCTTAGCCCTTGCTTTTTACCTTATCTACCTCTCTCTGTCCAGTGCTGGACAGTGTTGAGATGGTTAGAACCAGTTTCAGTGTGAGTTTAGCAAAGAGTTTTCTCTTCATATTTAGCGTAACATAGCGGGGTGCAGCGTCGGAGAGAGTGACACAAACGGAACAGCGGACGTCTTTTCTGACCGTAGTTATATTCAGACAAACCTCTCTGAACAGACAGGAGCTATTGCTAAGGCTCAGTTGACACTCATCAACATCAGCAGTACAGTATTTGCTTCCATCCTCAGTCACAATAGAGCGAGCAGCACTACAGCCTCACTCTCAGTCATTAGTGAGTGTCCCAGACTCTGCTGTGACTTCATACTATTTTAACTCTGTAGCTTTAGCTTCTGCTTTGCCCAGGATTTTTGTACTTAGTGCTATAGTGCACTTGTGTTCATCAATTACGCTCATATTATCTCCAAAAACAAGGCACTCCACAAACACACTCCAACTCTCACCTGTTTAAGAAGCCCATGTTTTCACCGTCCACTTTTTATGTGGCATATTTTTAAAGAAAGACCTTAGAGTTAGGGTTAGTTTATGGGACTTGTAATTTAAACAGGGTGATATGTTTTTGGCGGCCATTAATAATCTAGCAGGTCTGAAATAAGGTCTTGCGTTTGACACATGTGCGTCAAACAGTCACACCCAATTGTATACAAAGTTACATAAAAAATTCCTCTTGTTTCAGGCTGCAGCTCGGCATCACTGTAACTATCTAGTGTATCTGCATTCAGCACAGTTTTTGCGGGTCGGAGGTGACCCTCTGTGGCTGCAGGACCTGAAGGCTGCTCCTACTCGTCTTCAACTTCTGGACCAGATCAACAAGGTCCTAGCTCACCAGCCATGGCTTGCCTCCTGTTCACACATCCAGGTACAGGCCTGAATAAACCAACAATGCTACCATCAACATACTCTCATATTTGCATACAATTATCTAAATTCTAAAAATTATTTTGCTCTGGCTGCTCCAGACACTACTGAAGTCCGGCGAGCAGTGCTGGTCTCTGGCTGAGCTTGTGCAGGCTGTGGTCATCCTGGCCCACTGTCATTCACTCTGCAGCTTCGTGTTTGGATCTGATGCAGACTCAGAATGTCCCCCTCTCTCCAAATCTCCCAATGGCACTCCACCAAAACACTGCCCTTTTGATGCTGCGAATGGCAACACCAACGTGCCTCAGTCACTGACCATGCCTTGCGAGCACATAACACACCGACGGGTAACAGTGCTTTTTGTGTCTTTTGTGCGTTTAAACACGATTTTAGTGGTTGTGCCTAAGTATGTTTTTAACTTTTTCATTACTTTCAATTACTTAGATTGTTTAGATAAACATGATGGATGTAGTGTTTGTCAAAAGAGAAATTAAAAAATAACATTCTCTGCTGTATTTATTGTCAGTTTCTAGACTCCAGCAGTGACATGACATGTTTAAAGGAGAGGATTCAAAAGTCTCAAGAGGAGCGAGAAAAAAAAGAGGAGCGGCTGCTGCAGACACATACACTTCAGCAAACCGGTGAATTTAAAACATATGCTTCACATGTTGCCTCAAATATTTGAAACAAACAATACAATGTTGATTTATGGTGCATGTATCACATGATGTTAGCAAATGGGACGCATGCGTCAGACTTGTTGACATACTAGCATGTCCCCTGCTTTGATCAATGCTTTTTTTTTTAGATGTGGAAGAAGAAGAGGAGATAATATGCCTCGCAGACTCTTCGCGTTTTATCACAGATCCTGACTTTTGCTATCAGGAGTTCACCCGGCGAGAAGAGGAACACTTTAAAGTGTTTAGAGTTCAGGTGAGGGCATGGTGGCCAAAGCAACACCTGTGTAATGTAAAACTTTCATAAACAGTTACATTTAAGACAAAGGCTCTAATTGGAGTCGTACCTTATTTTTTATTTTTTTCTATTTATATATTATTCTCTATTGAGTTCTATATTTATGGCCTCTACAGGACTATTCATGGGAGGACCATGGCTTCTCCCTGGTTAATAGGTTGTATTCAGACATAGGGCACCTTCTGGACGATCGATTTAGAAGCGTGGCCACCCTCCCGTCAATGCACAGTCCGGACCTGAGGAGGGCCATCTGGAACTACACTCATTGTGTTTTAGGAATAAGGTGTGTTTGAACTCGACAGGATGCACGCATCTTTGCCTTATTCCCTGTTACAGACAAATAACTTGCTCTTTATATATGCATTGAAGGTATGATGATTATGATTATGGAGAAGTGAACCAGCTTTTGGAGCGGGACCTGAAGCTTTACATCAAGGCTCTGGCCTGTTTTCCTGATGCAACCAAATCGACTGTGTGCCCGCTTACTTGGACCCCACTAAAACCTTCGGAACGGGTGAGAAAGTCTAGTGGTTACATCAGACATGAAACTTTCTACTAGGGCTGCATAATACCAGTACAACATGCAAATTCAAAGTTAGATGCATTGTGTGGAATTGCTCTCGTCTCACTTGTCACACAACTTTTAGCTTTGGCTGCTCAGTTTAATTGAAAACTTTTTATTATTTTGACATGCTAAATAATGAATGTCTGAAACAGAATACAGAATACAACACAATTCAAGCCTATACTTTACTAAATGCAATTGTTTATATTGCAATAAAGTTGTAAAATAATCTGCAGCCCTACTTTCTACAAAAAAAAATAGCAGTATGGCTGCTGCATCATTGTGGTTGAGAGGAATTCTGCTGAATGTGTGATATGGGTGTAAGAAATAATCGATTCTGTAAAAAAATGCAATATTTTATTGCACAATGGTCATATTGATTCAAATTTTAAAATATATATATATCTCATTCAGTGATTTTAACACTCAATAAACAAATATTTATAGGTATTAAGAAGTCATGTTCAAGCTGGTGATATTCTACAGGTTTGTTTAGATCAATCTTAGAAGCCTCTAATATTAAAACGGCTTACAGTGTTCATATTACTTTTGTGATTATATGAATTATTGGTCTTAATAAAAATGTATTTATTTTGAGCAATCCTTAAGGTTTGAAGATGTCAGACAGTCTTATTGGTGACACTGTCTTCCTTTTGAGAGGAGAAAAGTTGAATGATATTTAAAATGTATTAAATACCAAATTACAGTCAAATTAAATTTTGAGAGATTGGAATTTTCTAACATTAAAATAATGCAATATATTGTTTTGTCATTAGTGCAATATATTGTATCGTGGCATGTGTATCGTAATACGTGTCGCCAGGGTCTTGCCAATACACACCCTTAATGTGTTATGTGTTAAAATGTTTATCAGTGCTGTTTTTATAATCAGTTGTTTTTGTGTCTCCCTTAGATACATGTGAACTTGCTAATCATGGAGGCACGACTGCAGGCTGAGCTCCTGTATGCCCTGAGAGCCATCACGCAGTACATGATTGCCTAAGTGCTCTGTGAGACACAAGTTTGGACTCTCCAGCGGTACTGATTACCCACCAGCAAACGGGTGGGCTCATGTGGGATGACAGCAGCACATTTGAGGAGACGGAGCACTGTCCTTTTAATGCTGTGCCTCATGAATGTGCTCTTTTATTTTCCTTCAATGTATTTATACCATAGTGTGCCAACGCCCTCTCTACCTGCTGACTGTTGTGCCATCAACCATCTTGGCTCTCAAACGTTATGTGCAATTATCACTAGTTTTATTTTTGTTGTTTGTGGTCTATCTGTAGCAATGGCCAACAACTATTCATTAAGCTTTACCCAAATTATCTTTTTGTATCATTTGAATGTTACAAGGCCAGATCAAATTTTATCTGTATTTTTGGACAATCCTTGTCAGTGTTGGTGGGGTAGAGAGTTGTGAAGGATAACATTTTTGTATTAATGCTGGCCCAGAACAAACTCGGGAGTGGCACTGCTGGAAGTTATCACATCACAATAGTTTCTTTTAATAAGCACTTTTTAAACTTTATATATTTATAATGCAAAATAGCTTGTTTGTAGATGTAGGACGCACAGGAGTGAGTCTCATGAACTTTTCTGCTACAGTATGTATGATGTGCAAGTAGATTGATCAGCACTGAGCCTGAAGCTCACTTTAGCAAAAAGGAAAAAAAATGAATCTGAAAGGTTGTTGATGGTTTTGTACAGTAAAGATTAAGCTGAGACATTTATAAGATGGGAATCAACTAAATTTAAATGTCAGGGGAAAAAAAATGTAATACTAATTGTTAATCCTGAATTGGAAAGATTAAAATGGCCATTTAATAGATTTGCACTGGTCATAAGTTATGGTTTTGTAAACTGATAATCAGTCAAAATACATAAAGAACAATGTGCAATGAAACACTTGTATCTTTTCTGTCTTTTCTCTTTTTTACGAGTTTGTAACAATATTTCTGTATTTTCTTTGTGTGTGTGACACTAGGACCTGCTTTCTGTGCTGCCGTCTGGGTAGCCATCGAAGTGTGAAAGACTGTTTAGGCATTAAAAAATCCAAGATGTAGATAAGAAACATTAAGTGCATATCGACAAAAACAAAAGCGCTGAAACCCAGGTGCCTTCAGGTTGAACTGGGCTGCTGCTGAAGTTGATGAGAATGCTTCCATCAGATAGATTTGTTAGTATCTGCACCTTTTCATTAAGAAAAGTACAGCTGTGAAAGCAGAGTTTTCACACTTTGAAGAACCCTCAGCAATTCAGTATGAGCCTTTGACACAGATGGATGTTAAAACCTAAAAAGAAGGCAATTAAATAATAAAAATAAAAAAAAAGGTTTGGTTCAATGTACAACTGTGAAATGTTTTCTATAAAGATGTTCTATTAAAACAAGTCTCCTGTTGTTTTTCCTTTCAACAGACAGTTGATGGTTTGGCCTCCTTTTGATTTCTTTTTGATTATACAGTCCATGTGCCCTTGGGTGTGACACTGAACCTCATCCTTGGTGTGTTTCTTTAAAGCAAAACTAACTTTTTTTTTTACATCCAATAACAGCCTGAACTATTACCGCAGACCATTTTTGTTTCAGAGAAAGTAACACCTCATTTGACACACCCTGGACTATGAAACCCAGAGTGACAGGATATGCTACCATCTGTGAGAAGACACACAACCACAACACTGGGGGTCCCATGTGAATTAGCTGCAGCAAATAACTCGTTTAGTTTTTTTACATTCTGAAAAGCGATAGTGTTGCTTTTATTTTTGTATCGTGTTCTAAATACAACTAGGTCAAACTGTTGGGTCAGGTTTTAATGCGCGTTAAAAAAATATATCGTATATACAACAGCGCCTCGTAGTGGCAGGCATGGAGTGCTGAATGTTTTATAGACGGTAATAGCTTATGAAAAACAATAAAAACAGCTGGACAAAGTGGGTTAAACAGTTTATTGAATTAATGTCTGCTGTTTGTAATTTCCGTCTTAACAATTTGGAAAGAAAAAAAAACAACTGGGTAAGAGGGGAAGAAAAAGAAAAACTATTAACAAGTCATGAAACATTATTGGCTTATGCATAACTCATTATACCCTACCCACCCACCCACCCACCATCCCATAAAACAAGAAAACTGTAAAAAAAAAAAAGAATCCAGAAACCCATGCCAAATGCTAAATACTGTCTCAAATGGGACAATTATTAATTACATGTACATATATCATATAGGGGTTACCATTATCTACTTTAAGTCGAAAGAACAAAAGAAACATATCGATAAGGAAGTAAAAACACCACACCTGCCTGATTTTAAGAGGCAAAAACAAACTAGATAGCCGTTTTCGGCAAATATGATTTCTAAAAATCATTAATTGCACCTTTCACAATTTCTAATTATAATCCTTTTTCCCATGGTCTTTAGTTACTACATTAAGTGACAGATTTGGGGATACAATACATTAATAAATGAATATAATAAAAATACAAAATGTTGATGGGACTAATGATTGTTTGCTAATTGCTAAAGTGGCATACTTGAAACGGATCATAAAAGAGATCTAGCACCATTCATAAAATGTGTGAAAAAGAAGAGTGCTTTATACAAAATGTAGGCTAACATATACACAAACACAGTAAAAAGATGAGTATCAACAAGAGTTTTAACTGAGGGAAACAAACAGCCTTGACCCAATAATGAGCAAAGTACAAACACAAAAACTGTATTTCAAAGGGTAAGAAGACAAAACAAAGCCCACTTTTTACATGTTTACATGCTATAGTGTTTTAAACATTGCCCATCAGAAAAAACAAAGAGAACAAGGGATAAGCGATGTACACAGCTGGAGAGTGAGAACACATTTTTTGTGAAGGGGATTTCCAGTAATTCTTGACAGAAAATGTATACAATAAATATTTACTACTACTTTAATATGAATTCCAAATCAACTGTTTTCTTGCTTTGCGTGGACCCTGAGCGATACCTGATTAGAAGTCTAGTTTTGAGATGAGATTTCAAAAGTTTAACCCTTTAAGGCTTTTTTTTTTTGCAGATATTTTTCTTTGATTATGTAGGCAAGACAAAAGATGAAAAAAAAATACAAGTACATTATTTGGGGAATTTAAATTACAACAGTCAAATATTGATGCACATTTGCCCCACTTTTCTTTTTAGAATCAGATTTGTTGTTACAGGCAGGTTTTGCAAAGCATATGTACAGTGAGATACTGTGTCAGGCTCAAGCGCTCCTTAAATGCCATGCAAATATTAGTGTTCCTTTGGTTATGTAAAAAAAATCTACATGCATCTCATCCTTTACAAAAATAAAAGTATACAAAATTACTGTTAAAATGATCTTGAATGTAAAAAAAACATGAATTAGTAATATATTCATATGTTCTAATATCTTTTACGAGCTCCATCTAAATTGTATATTAAAACTATAATCAAATATATTCTTTTTGTACTTCTCACGCAATTCATTTCTTGAAAGTTAGTATTCAATCCAAAGTGAGAGGATGTTGTGTCATGCAGCACAACGTCGTTCCACTAACATCAGGAAAAAATTAAATAGCACAACCCTTCAAGAAGCAATTTTCAGAATTTCCTTCAAGATTTTATCTCATTCTCCTGACAAATCTGCATAGAAAGCCACCATGCGTGTACATGTGCAACGTGTACATCACATGTGTACAGCAGTTCAACCTTTATTGTGAAATGGTTTAACCTTTTGTGGCTGTGGGGTCCCTGTGGAGCAGGGAACCTAAGTGCTTAGAAAATGCACAGACTCTGAAAAATACATGATCATCAGGTAGACTATTTGACATTGGAACCAAAATGCCGTCTGAGACAACATAATACTTGGCCAACATTTCACTTCTAGGTGAATAAATTTACTTATAAATGCCCTGTGTAATTCACACATCACATTTCTTCATCTTGTTAGTTTAACTGCACCTGAAGGACGTCGAATGAACTCCCTCCGAGTGATATCTACCCATTTTAACACATTGGACTGTAGTAAAATGCCAAACTGCAAATTCATGAACATAATGTTAAATGATCTGAGAAATATTAATTAGAGAAAAAGCAACACCCTAAACCACCTCAACACTTGAAAGAAAATCTATTCTCACACATGTATGTTTGTTGTCTGTATACACAGTCAAGCAAGATTTGTAGCCACTGTTGAAATACTCTCAAGTCAGTCTCTTCATCACAGTCTGTAGCCACTGCCTCAAAGGTTGTCACTTGTTCCATCAATGAATTTTTTTGGACAAATGACAATGCAACATTGTGGTCAATCTGCTTTCTGTGTGGCAGTTCAACTCCTCAGAAAACTCCACACCATGCACAAGTCTCAAATACCAAAGCCATGGATTGAGAGGTACCGTTTCTTCTGTAAAGCTTTTCAGGCGTAACACCACTGAAATACAGTACATACTTCACACAATGAGGAGCTGATTTGTCTTCGTCCACCCATGATCAAATGTGTTCAGATTAAAATTATCAGACGGCTGGCAGCCAAAACAAGTATAAAAAAAAAAAAAAAAAACTGAGCTAAATGTGTGCATAGTAGCCTGGATCTTCTCCTTGTTCTCCGCATGTCTTGGCACATGGCAATAATGAGGTCTGATTTTGTTTTGAGGTTCAACAGAAACATGGTATTTGCAAATAGTAGCCTTAGCCAGCAGGGAGGAGCAATGCACCGGTCATTTTGTGTTTTTGAGAGGTTATCTTGATTGAAGACGAAATTCCTGCAAAATAAGATGAAAAACAAGATGACTGCTGGTTGCTAGAGGCACATTTTTACAAAGTACTTTAACTGTTCTCTCTTATGAACTGCTCTAATTCAACATTGAGTGCGTTTAAATGCATTCTGGTTTTGTCAGTTTTTTTTTTTAGTTTTTTTTTTTTTTTTTTTTTTTTTTTTTTTTAAGTATCTTGTTTTTGTCTTTGTTCATTTAAACACCTTATCCTAATTTCAGAAACCAGAAAGGCCAGAATTGTGGTTTTGAGAAACCTCAAACCTGGATACTCTACCTGGGGCAGTCCAAAATAAACCGGGATACTGTGGCATGTATACACCGTATCCTGGTTTCTAACAGCTGCCGACAAACTGAGCATGTGCAAGTTTAGCTGAGTAAATACAGAGACAAAAAGCTATGACCGTGCTTTCAAAACTTCAGACTGTTATTAACCAAGTGATATTTCACAAAAACTGAGCAGTTTGTCCAACACTCGGGCACTTTATGCCTTACACAGCTCATTTTTGTGCCAGACTTCCCGCTGGTCTCAGACTTTTAAATATGGTTCCACTACAGCCGCAGAAGGACACTGTATTCTTCAATGTTTTTTCTGAACCTTATCCTGCACTATTTCAGCATCCACATCTGGGATACTATTGTTTGTCATGGACACATGCATTAATAACGTTAATCTGCTTGCATGTAAACGTTATGTCCCGAATACTGTCATAACCGGAATATGGCTCATTTCTAGGATATTCAACTGCATCTAAACATTCTTATTCGTTCAGCACACAGCAACAGTCAATCCCAAACTATTGTTTTAGCAGTTCTAATGTACCTGGTGTGTGGCAGGAATTAGCTGGGTACCCAGTTGTGGGATGAGCCCTGTGTGGTGGCAGGCCCTGTGTAGCCCTGGGTGTCAGGGAGAATGGGATCAAAGTTGAAGTCGATACCGTCCATGAGGTCAGTGTTAATGATGTAGTCCACATCACAATCCAGGTTTTCGGTAAACATGTCTATGTCCAGGTCTGTAGGCAGTCGGTCTGGTGTGGTCTGAAAACAAGCCGGAGCTCCAAACTGGCCCATTCCCTGATGGTTCATGTTGGGATTGACTGGAGGGACAGCCCCCTGGTGATGAGAGCCCACTGCAGGCGCGACACTGTGCAGGGATTTGAGACCTGAGAGCTGGTGCGTGTCTTGGGACAGGCCTGAGAGCATGCCCAAATTCGGAACCATGCCAGGGTGGTGCTGCTGCTGGTGAAGGTGGTGCTGTTGTGGCTGCATCTGAAGGGCCATGGGGGTCACAGTGTTAGGCTCCAAACCGTTTCCCATCAGAAGCTGCCCGACTGAGTTCTTGGGTCTGACGCATGCCATAGGTGAGCCCAGGCCTAGTCCTACGCCTCCAGGACTCTGCATTAGAGAGTCCACCTGAGACAAGAGAACCTCATTGGGCGGGGGTGAGTCAGAGGTGAGCAGAGCCTCCAGGCTGGATGGGACATGGCCGCTGTAGTGACCACTGCCTCGGGAGGAGCTAGACATAGAGCTGGGCAGGGGGTTAAACAAGGAGTTACTGAAGGTGGCCTCTTTGCTGCTGGGTCCACACTGAGAAACGATGGCAGGCGCCCCACTGTGACTGGCGGTCTGAGGGAGGCTGGACGGCTGCCGCTGATGGAACGAGGAAAAGCTGGAGCCCCTAGGCAACAGAGTGGAGGCAGAGGGCAAAGGAGTGGGTGGCGCAGGGGGCGCTGTGCTGGGACTGGCCCCTCCCTGAGAAGTCATCAGAGTGAGGCCATCAATCAGGTCCAGCTCCTCCATCAAAGTCTCGGTAAGAGTCGGAGTTGAGTATCGCCCCAGCAGGCTGTCCTCAGGCAGGTTATCATCGTCCTCTTGTCCTGTGGCAATAGGGGACAGGCGACCACTGAGTGTGCTGGCATTGGAGCTGGTGCGGGGCCTGAAAGTGGTCCACATGTCAGCATCATCCAAACTGCCCCGGGACGAGGGGCTGCTGCTGTTAACGCCCCATTTGGGAAACTGCTGTGAGGAGTTTGGGCTGTCAGCCCCCGCTGAGGCCCCATTACCCTCTGTCTGCAGTGTCACCCCAGAGCTGGACACGCCCCCAGCTCCCGCTTGCTTCTTGGTTTGCTTGGCCCGCATGCGGCTCTTCAGTAGCTTGCTGCTGTTGTCCATGGATGCTGCTCTGCGACGAGGGGCTTTCCCAGTCTTGCCCCCCTCTGGGTTGAGCATCCACCATGAGCTCTTCCCTGTCGACTCATTGTGTACTCTCAGGAACTTGTTGTGGAGTGATAGATTATGGCGGATAGAATTCTGTCAACATTGGGAAAAAAAGGCAAAAAATAAGATACAAAATCTGCAACTGTAGTGCACAGTCCCTTTGAAACTAACAGCTATAATCCAAAAATGACTTCCTGAAATACAAGAAAAAATAAATCTCATCCAGTGATTTTAACACTCAATAAACAAATACTTATAGGTATTAAGAAGCTGGTGATATTCTACAGGTTTGTGAATGTTTAAAATCAATCTTAGAAGCCTCTAATATTACAAAGGCTTATAATGTTCATATTACTTTTGTGATTATATGAATTATTTGTCTTAATATAAATGTATTTATTTTGAGCAATCCTAAGGTTTGAAGATCTTATTTGTGACACTGTCTTCCTTTGAGAGGTGAAAAGTTCACTTAGTTAATGATGTTTAAAATGTATTAAATACCTGTAGATGATGCAGTGGAAATATTGAATAACTAAAAGCATACTATATTTTTGAGTTAAAAATGCAACAAAACACAGGAGTTGTCCTGACTTACCTTCCAGCCAGCAGAGCTGTTGCTGTCCCCTTTGTCTCTAAAATAAGGCACTGTTTTCACCATCCACTCATAGATCTGGGCCAGGGTGAGCCGCTTCTCAGGTGAGTTCTCAATGGCCTGGCTAATAAGATCTGCATAGCTCTGGTTTCCCCACGCGTTGCGCCGGGATGACCCTTTGCGGGGCGTCACTGTGGCCCCTCCCACGCTGGTTACAAGCCCGCCCTCCGCCGCCGTCGTCTCGTGCTCAGATGTGATTTGCTGGGTCTCAGGCTTGTCCTCGTCGGCGGGCGGGGTCCCCGCGGCAGACTCACTGCCGTCGGCGCCTTCGGCTTTGACCACCGAGATGTCCGGTCTGGGTAGCGGCCATGTGCACGACCGCGGTCTGCTCTGAGGCTCAAAATCTGGGTCAATCGGGGGTGCGGATGAGTCCTCCATCACGACCCTCTGTACCAATACCTAACCAAAAGGTGGGAGCCACTCAAAACATGCAACTTTAACTTTAAAAACACACAACCGAAAAAAAAAAACACAAAAACAAACAAACAAAAAAAAACAATATGGTCTACTGCCGGGTGTAAACCATGGGGCCACGAAAAGATACGTAATAATCTGGACACACCAATAGCTCCGGTTAATCCTCAGATTGGAGATTAGGGAACCAAAATAATCTTCTTAATAGTAACTATCATAAAGCTTCCGATTGATACTGAGTTACGGACAGTTCCTTTGTCTGAATAAAATAAGACAGAATAGGAATGAGAAGATGTGGAGCTCACATCAAAACGGATAGAAATGTGCCAACCCTCTTCAAACAGTAATCAATATCAAAGAAAAATAGGGTCCCCAAAAATTATAAAATGAATCAAAATAATTTAACAGAAAACTACTGTATCTCGCAGGGATTAACTGGTTACTGTTACAAAAGAGCTTCTCAGGAGAGCTCCAGACTGTCTCCACTTGTAAACAACACTGTCTAGCTGCTCCGCCAGCAAAACAACTACACTTAAAACTTTTACAACTCCGGACGCAGTTTTAAAAGTAAAACATTCTGCAAACATTAAAGACGGAGGAAAGGGGAGTTAGCAATCGTTTATTTTCAAATTTCCGGTTAGATAAAATAATAAAAAGTGTAAAAAATAAAGTTGCGTGCCGTCTCAGTGGCTCACCGTATGTTATAGCTAGCCTATATCTAGCTAAGTAATCTACCACTCAAACAACACATAACAAAGTTTCTTAATAGTCTTGTTAAAAGAGGAGCTACTGTGCGTAAAGAAGTCCGTGTCTCAGGTCTGTACAATCCGCCACATTGCGGACGGGCGCATGTCACCATCTGCCATGTTTCTCTCTCCACACTCCTGCGGCACGATGCGCGTAGAAGCAATTAGAAAACCATTTCGACAGAAGGCCTCGGTTTAACTGATTTCTGTCCCCTCGTCTCGGTTCACAAACTAAAAGCGACCGTTCTCGTGTGCTGAGAGAAGTTGGGTCGCCTTTAAGGTCTGTCGGTCGCCAGTCGCCGCACTTTGAAAAGAGCACGATAGCCGCCGTAATGTTAGCTGCCTAAGCTCCTGCTACTCCAGAGTTTACAATCCGCGGAAAAGTCGGAGAAAAAGTCACACTAACTTACTCCAAGTAGTTGTCTTTAATCATCGGTTAGTTTCATAAAAGTTGAAGTCGTTGATTATGTCCAAATGTTCACTCCTTTAGCGTTTTTGGCTTGTTTTGTTTTGACTCGAGGCGAAGACTCCCTTCTGACGTCTGTTTACCACTGTCAGGCAACACGGCCTGCGCATGCGCTGTGTGGATTTCTGGGAAACCGAGTCAACTGTTGGCAGGAAGGCGTAATCAGCAGCCATGGAGTCAACTTGTACCTGTACATTACATAACAATTTACGAAAGTACCCAGCAGCCTAGACACGCTTAAGGATAAGAAGGTCATTTGGTAACCGACACTAATAATAGAAGCGCACAACACTCACGCAGTAGCCTTAAGGCCCCTAGTAAAGGTGATAGTAGTTATGTTAGTGCATAACCACCTTTACCAGGGCCCTGTACTACGACCAGTTGAACCTACTCCGGATATGTATCGCCTACCCGACCAGATAAAACTATCCCGGTCTGGATAAGTGGTTCACGAAGCGGGTTATCAACTCGTTGAGTTAATACTGGGTTTCTCTGTTGAATGAGAGCGCATTCATGTGGAACAGGTGGCACTAAACAGCCAATCACAGCGACACGAGGGAGAGTGACACTAAACTCCTGCTAAACGAACAGCACCAGAGACTGAATTAACAGCATATACGCAAAAAACTAAAGACTAACATCCAACAAAAGTGTGAAGTCTGTTTTAAATGCTGCATTAAAATAAATATCACAGAGTCTATTAACCCGTTAATCTCAACATAACTCACGATACAACCCATTGTGAGCACAACGTCATTCAGGTGTAGCCTACTTCTAAGTTACAATATGACATCACTTTACAGTATCACTCGAGATTGCTGTATATTTGACACTTTTTTTTTTCTTTTGCCTCTTTTTCGACACCGGCAGCTCGTTTGTCGTTCCTGACTCAACTTATCCAGCTCCAGAGAAAGTTAGCCGTTCAGCCTAAGCTTTGTGAGCTTTGTGATAATGAAAACCCAGAACTAATCCAGCTGCGTAGTACAGGGCCCAGTCTACAACACAAACTTCAACTATGCAAATTATACTTTGCATTCAAAATATTCATTCAGTTCTTGACTCTTACTATCTGGCCACTCACACTATATCAACAAACTAATTCAATGAGTTTAAAAACACATGTTCATTTGCTTTTATGAAGAGACAGTGTGGGTGGGGTCCTTAATAATACAGACTCTCCTATGGTAGATGGCCTAACAGCTGCTGTTGTATTAGACCAGATGGGTGGCGTTAAGTGTCCAGGTGAGGTCTTTGCTGATGTGGATGTCCAGGTAATTAAATCTGCTTACCCTCTCCACATCAAGCTCCCAGATGAACAGTGGCAAATGAGCTTCCCTCTCCTTCCTTATGTCCAAGTGTCATCACTTTTGTCTGTGTTTAGGGTAGTGTAGTATAGGGTTTTGTCAAATTGCTAACAGTGTGAGTTTGTCGTGGATGGCTGTGTATCTCTTGTGTGCAAAGTTAGACAAAGTGTGAAATCCAGTTAAACTCTGCGTGTAAACATATGAATAATCCTGATCTGAGTGTCTTTGTGTCACAAGCGGAAGATTTGTTTTGGTTAGGCTGCTCTAAATATGAGTAATAATATAATAAGGCAGAATAAGTGACTTTCAATATAGAAATAGAGAAACTGATCACACAGTAATGGACTAACCAAACTGGAATGTATTTACCATGTTATAGGCAATAATGTTGTTGGTAGAACGGTAAAACGTTAGTTCAACCCGCCAATTTGTAAAGGAGACATGTTTATGCGTGATGAACAAAATGTAAAGTGAATAAACCATACCAACATTTATTTATGACCTCATCTTTTGACAGATATTTGTATTACTCATTTAAGACACCAATTCCCAGCAGCCTTTGCGGCGTTTCTCTGTGTTTACAACTTACAACCAGCTGACTTCCGGCGTCTTTTCGTCAATTCGCCAGCGATACACAGCTTCATCGAATCCAGCCTATGTTCGATGTTTCACTCTTAGAACACGATCGCTGCTCGGTTGTCAGCTTATCTGAATGCCAAATTTTACCATAACAATCAAATGCAGGTGAGCGCGATTCGATAAAAAAACTTGTTATGCTCGATGTTAGCAAGTTAGCAATCAGTTAGCTTGTTTTGCACAGGCTAACGCAGCTAATGATAACCTCAAATGCGAAATCCTTTTTTGTGGGGTCAGATTATATATGAGAAATTAACACGGTCTAATTCAATTTGTTCTAATGTAATTGTTTATTAATTTTGTGAAACCAAAACATTTGTGAGAACAACTTTATAAACCAACATCCGTCTGTTAATTGAGGTAGGTTAATATTGGTTGAGCGCTATCTGTTAGCTTTTTGGGCTACAGCCCTTTGGAGGAACGTAGCGCATAAAATGTAACGCTAGCTGTTAGTACATAAAAGACCAAATCGTAGTACATTTCGTGAGCTCTAGTATCTTGTAAGGAAAAATACAAAATTAAATAAAATTGACTAAACTTTATTATGGTTGCGCATGTTAGGGGGCATTTTATCAAATGTGCATAAGTAACGTTACATATATGCACACACTATGTAGAGGATAATGTCAGTGTCCGTGTATTCAAACAGTAATAAACTATTTTAATAATCTGTCTAATTTAAAATTATGTGTACAGTAGGCTAATCAATGGTCCGTGTAGACTGTAAAATAGTGCAGCATATACATACTGTATTTTAGTTATTATTATTATTATTAACAAAAGTGATGATAAAAGAAGTATACAGGTGATATAAGTCTGTTTAGTCTGTACAGCTGAATTCAGTATTTAGCTCCTACATTAGCCACATGCTAGAGTTACAGATTCAGGATGCATTTGTCTTGTGGTGTCACGGTGCCAGGCCGTGGTAAGCAGTGTTTGTGTTGTTTGTGTCAGGGCTCTGGCCCCATCCCTAGCAGTTGAAGCTCCCCAGTTCTGTCTTCTCTGCACAGCATTAGCCACCTTCATCCTGCCTCAGCCATGACCAGCCAGAAGGATCTAGATATGGTAAGCTCTGTTGCTTTGGTTCATTAATTTTCCAGTATAGCAACAGATTAAAGACAAAAAGACAAACAAAAAAACGCAAATGTAGCTAAAGCACTTAATGTTATCACATACATCTTACAATTAAGGTTTGAACTAACCCAAATACAAATATGTTGGTATAATAAGCAATAATATATGATGACGCCATAAAAGGGTAAAGAGGATATTGAAATAAAATAAATAAAAAGGGTACAAAACACCACTGTATTGCTCATAACATTTCCCCAAGACTTACAAGTATAGTAAGTATAGTCGGTTTTTTTTTTTTTTTTTTTTTGTGGGTGGGGGGTCACGGATCAGCTACTGTCCATAAACACTTAGCAGCTCAAGGCGGGACAGTGACTGCTGCTCCTCTGACACCATCTGTCTAATCTCAGTTAAAACGGTGTCCTACTTTCCTTTCAAGGTTTAGTCACTCACCAATTGATTGTACCCTCTCCCCAAAAAGTCGCAAGATACAATTTCCAATGGACATAATATATAGCTGGCACACACCCAATTTAGTTTGATATCTCAAGTTGCACAGCTGATCTGTATACATGGACTTGCACTGCATTATTATTATTATTAATAATATTCTTATTATTACTCATGTCCAAAAAGTGTTTAATTTGATGGTGTGACTTCATAAAAATTATTATTTACAATCCAAACATATGTGTGTCTATATGTGCTGTTTGAATTAAAATTATGATAATAATATGGTAGAATAGTATTGTATCATGATACAGAAAATAGTTTAAAATGTTATTAATTCTTTTTGTTTTCAGAAAACCCAGGTTTATCCTTTTGGACAGAGATATATTCTCTGACATAATATTAAAAACACATTTGTTTTTGGAAGAATTAATCCTTCTTCTTTATAGAGGGCACCGAGGTTGTCTCTGATGCTGGGTGTTACCATGGATAACCTGGCAGATTTGACATTTGTTTTTGAGATGAAAGGGTTGGAAATGGGGGCAGACGACATGGGTATGCAACCCCACATTGAGGTTATTCAGTTCAGGGGGGAGGGGATTGTACAGGACCACTGAGGGTGGACTGTATTTGTAAACAGCTCAGAGAGTGGGGTCATCCTGACGTCACACCTCGTGGATCTCTTTGTTCTCCACCCTCTGATTTGTGACCCAAGAAAGTTCATGTTCATCTCCTTTAATCAGAGCAAATTAATTCCTTTTATTATTTTCACTGCTAAATAGAGATTTTCCATCATGGAAATTCAATTCAATTAAGTGACTAAAGGAATTTATGGTATGGGAGCTTGATTGATTAAATATTAATTGTATGGTATAAAAGGTGTAAAATGCATCAGTATTTTAGGTCAGACAAGTTGATTGATGTCATGCAATATCTGCACTTTACTTGTATGCACTGAAAATTACATACATGAACTATGAAAACCAATATCTGGTAATGTGGTGCCAGGTGATGGGATTATTAGGTTACTTCTCATTATATACTATTATACATTAAAGAGAAGATGAAAAAAGTTGGTAATATTATTATAAGTATGGGTAGAGGTGTTAATCTAAATTATTAGATCCTAAAGGTGTTCATATAGATTTCCCCAGTGACGGTCAACAGGCTTTCTTAGCATTTACACTAATCATTGGTTTGTAAAGTTTCCCAGCAATTATCTGGAGGAAACCCCACAATCCCCTTCAGAGTTACGCACTTGTAAATTTAATAACATGGCCCAGAGCTGTCTGGGACACCTGGGGTTATCGCATTAGGCCAGCAAACCAGAGAGAGGCTCACAGTGCCTCCAAAACTAAAGGGCCAGTGTTCTCCCCCCTCAGCCCCACCCTATCTGTTGTCGTCTCTACAACAGGGGCTCACTTCAGCGTAAGCCTGCAGTGAATGAAGTTGCCCAGTCAAAGGGTGGGGATCAATCCAATTAGACTGGAATGCCCATCTCTTCACAGCTGTCTGAAGGTCACCCCATGTCTGAAGAGGTTAGAGGAAGCAGATGGATCTCGCCACAACTAATGATGAAACATTTTTAACAGTGAAGGTGTTTCTCCTCATGGATATGCTCTCTGTACAATGAGTTTGAAATGCTTGTCTTTATTTTTTTTAGGTGCACCTCCGGCTTATTCTGGTCAGTGGGAAAACGCAAGACTTCACTTTCTCCCCGAATGACTCAGCCACAGACATTGCCAAGCATGTATTTGAAAACTGGCCCGCAGGTACGTCTGGTTTAGAGTAGAGAAGATTGTGCTGCAGTTTGTTTTTGGTAACAAGCACTTTTGTTGTTAGTCAAACTTTTTTTTTATTAATAATCTTTGTTTCATTTGTCAAACTCTTTGTGTCATAAGCTAATGCACTTGGTCAATATTTCCCTGGTTGACAGGATGGGAAGAGGAGCGGGTGAGTAGCCCCAGTATACTGCGACTCATCTTTCAGGGGCGCTTCCTTCATGGCAACGTCACTCTGGGAGGTAGGAGTGGCTCTTAGTTACAGACTCAAGTTGACTAAATACACCCATCAATCCCAATTTTGTTCTACACAGTGTAACATTGTTTTTTGCCTTAACTTATTCAATAGAATTTATAAGGGTATATAATACAACATGGTTACTTATAATGTGTCTGAATTTATATGACGTGGGACCTGGAAGTGACAGAGTTGGCCAGTTTGATGTTATGGTAATGGTTGCCACGGCAGACATGTTGACAGTCACTACATTTACGCAACCCTTACGCCGATTAAGCTAATAGCGCGATTAAGCCTTCACAGCTGGAGTTCACGCCTTGTCCAAGTTTATATGCATGAGAGAGAACTAAAGCATTTTACAGCATTACTTCATTAAAAGGATAAAAGAAACTAATGTTAAATCTGACTCACTCATAGTGTTGAATACTAATATACCAGGCTGATTTGTTGTGTAATCATTCTGTTATTAATATATTTCAACAGCAGTACACCGTCTTAGCAAGTCATAAACACAACAAACTAAAAACATATATATATATATATATATATATATATATATATATATATATATATATATATATTTTTTAATAAAAGTGATATAATGCATGTGTTAAATTATTTTGAAATTCCAGCTTTAAAGCTACCTCCAGGACGAACAACTGTAATGCATTTGGTTGCCAGAGAGACTCTTCCGGAGCCCAACTCTCACGGTGAGCACATTATTTTTCCACATTGGGGTTGATGAATGTCAGCTGAAATTATTCTGTTTATGTCTCAAACATTATTGATTTGTCACCTTCTAAGGTGTGGCATATTTGAAGCTCTGCATGTCTTTGTTTCCTGTCTTTTGTAGGTCAAAGAAACAGAGAAAAAACCACAGAGAGCAACTGCTGCCTCCTCTTGTAAAGCATTTAAAGTTGCCCCCTCCCTTCCTTTACCCACACCTCTACAGACCGCTACCATCCATCCAGTCATGCTCGCCTCCTGTTAGCTGGGGAGTAGGGGTCACACTCTTGTCCAAATCTCGCTTTTTGGTGCCAATAAATTACCTTTTTGTAATTTTCCTTATACTAGCCAAACATTTTATTTAAACGTCAGCATTTAACAAGACCTGTTTTCTGCAAAGCCTATTTCAAAGATCTCTGATGCAGACTTGTCGACACAGATGACCTCTCTGTCAAGGATGTGTGTTCTAACCCTGCCTTCTAATCGCTTAGATGTCCCCTAATTTTGCTAAATAGTGTTAACCCTCTCATGGCACTTAACCACTTTATCAATTCAAGTGTTTCATCAACTATTTCCAGTGGTTTTATTTTTTTATTTTTTCATCTGAGCAACAGTCATAAATGCCTGTGTTAGAAAAAGTGCCATTCCCCGTATGGACTGTTTCTGTCCCCTGCTAATCTTACCATTCAGGCTTTGTTATCACCTGTTCCTGGCAGTTGATCAGCAGGCAAGACTTTACTCGGAAGAGGTCCGTTAATAGCTGACGGATGATCGGGAGCAGACTGAGCGAGGCTGACGGGCTGAAAATGGAATTTGAGGATTTGTCATTTTGTTTGTTGTGGGTAATCGGGATACAGTGATTACACCTTTTGACTGGGACTTAATCGGTTCATCTTTATACAGTGGAGTATAAGAAGCCAATGAGGCAGGCCAGTTCAGCGCAGACAGAAGAAGCATTTGAAGATGGGAGAGTGAGACGCCCTTCCCATGGGACACAGACATTAAGACAATGGGAAAGGGTCAAAGGAATTTTTGGTGGTGTTTAACCTTCTTTACATTTGGATGCTGTCTTTGCTTCTTGTTTGCCCCTTTTATTGTGAAATTCATTAATATCATTAATATGAAAATTTTTATCTTGTGTATAGGTATTTGTTGAATTTTAGTGTGGCTGCGTGTGTGGGAGTGCGTCTGGGTTTGTGTAATGCATGTGACACGAGGAACAGTGAGGGTATGTGGTCTTAAAAAGCTGGTGCACTCGGAAAACAGGTGGAAACTTTTTGATTCCTTCCATTGAGTGTCTTTGGTTTGTGTTGTCAGTCGGTGTCACTGCTATGAAGTTTAGCTCAGTATGAAACGTAAAGACTAAAATGCAATGTTGTAAACATAAGCTTGTATTATAAATTAATAAATCTATAAATACAGCCCTATGATCATTTGTAGAATTCTAAATTACTAAATGGCTATTTCTGAGTTTGACCCCACTGTGTGGCAGAAGGGTTTATCTATTTTTTCTGTCTGACGTAGTATTGTTGATGCTCCTCTAGAGGGCACTGTGTCTTAAACAGTATGAGACAGTGGCAAAGATGACTAGATGTCCAAGAGTAGTGCTTATGAAAGTCTTTAATCTGACCATAACTTGCACATAAGCTGTAAATGCACAGATATTCAAAGCCTTTTATGAAGTCAAAAGCTTGAAATGGATGTTTGAATCAAGTATTTGGCGTATAACTGTTTTCACAATTTATCTTATTTTCAGATGTGTTTAAAAGTTTTTGTTTCACTGTGTCCTGAACTTATGTGCTTTTGTTATAATTAATCTTTTATTTACAGATTAATTTTTTATTTTTGACACAGTATTCATATTGTTTTCTCTTTTGCTGCCACTGAACTCTTGAGTCAAAGTGTGTTGAGCAGATTTTTCAGCTCTCCTTTGGCCTGCTTCAGGAATCTGGTCTTTGACGTGTAGCTGCACGAAGTCCAATTTTTCCAGTTGACGCTGGCAGGGCAGTCAAAAGGAAAAGAGCAGTCAGCCCACATCTTTCTCGGCTCACTCAAGCTTCCTCTGCAAAGAACCTGCTGTTCCCTTGTATTTTCCACTCGGTCTTATCTCAGGCTCCACAGTGGGGTTTGGAGATGTTGACAGAGAAGTGCTGACCTGAGGTTACCAGCGGTGTTACACGAGGGCCCTGGGAAGACATCTGCTGAAATGACTGCTACTGAAACCCTCCACATTCAGGGTGAATTACTTTCTGCGGTCAACATGACTCAGAGCACACGTGCAGCCACTTTCAGGGGAGTTCTCCAACCAACACTGGCTGCTGGTCTGAGACTGTTTGTCTGCTAGTCCTGATTTAAAGGGTTTATCTTCCCTCCCAGTGTTGTCAAGCTAAATGCTGCTTAATTAGGGTTTCTTGGATGGAAAATCACATGTAATAGTTTAAAAGTATAGCTCTAAAGAAAAACCCCCACACTGGCATTGTACAGTATGCTTTATGGACATTTTCAAAAGCGTTTAATCTACTTGATACAAAAAATTTAAATATAGCTATTGTGTGTGTATACATATAATTAGTAAATGTTAAAATTATAATTCTAGCAAATTGAATCCTTCAAACATAATGACACACTTAATCAAGTTTAGCATTTGAAAAATAAATGATCTCTCAACCTATCTGCTTGTTGTGGGGCACATGCATTGATCATAGACAGACGCTGCATGTCTAAGTCGACGGGGGGGGTGGGATGTATGTGGTATTTAGCACAGTAAATCCCACTCTCCCCTTCACTGCTTTTGAGCACTTATCTCCGCCACAACAACCATCTGTGTTTATGCACACAGAAGAGAATGCACTTTACAGACGCTTTCAATACCTCCATCTCTCGACATTTAAGATTAATAGTTTTTAAATAGAAGGGAGAGATGTACAGATATGGAAAAAGTACAAAAATAAAAAGTGGGTTAGGCCTATAGCAGTAGTCATACTATGACAATAATGCTGCCTCTTCGCAGTACATTAATTGTACGACTCTTACTGATGACAGTGGGGACAAAATTTGGCAACTGTGCTTTCGATGGGACACAAATACAAATGCCGTGTCACTTTTCAGGTAAAGTGACCAAAACCAATTACTCAGAAATTTTTTTTTGCGTTATCATGTGTGCATTCCTGCATTCCTCTGACTCTTTGTCCACAGCAGAGGGTCTACCTCCACTGGCCTAAAATATAAGGCACTTCTGTGGGCCAGTGTGAAAACACACACACTCGTGCAGGGGTTGAATTAAACCAGTGGGGTGTTAGAAAATGAGCAGCTTTCATGCTGGCTCCAGAAGCTGCGGCTGTCTCTCCTCATCTCCAGCCTTTTCTTCTCGGCCCTAATTGGGGAAAATGACACCTGAAAACATATATCCATACTACAAAACAGAGGGTTGAACTGGTGACGGCTGGACTTTTAACCGCTCTCTTATTTTCATGTTGCTCTTTTTGATACACCAGAGCAAGAATATCAGCCAGAGACATGGAGGAACAGAGCATTGCCACAACAGCTTCTTACACAGTACTTGGGTGGGCCCAGGTGTCTCCAGGTATAACTCCCAGATTGATTTAGCCAGAACTGATCCACAAACCAGAAGACCACAAACTGTTCTCCCATTAATCTAAAGTTAATGCACTTGAATGACTGTATGGCTTTTATGATTTGTAATGAATGAAATGAATTGTAACATGGTCTAAGGATAGAAAAGTAAAGCAAGATTACCTGGATGAGAACCTTCACAGGTAAACCCTATTAATTGTTCTTATATAAACACAATCTGTGAAAAGATCAGATCTTGCCATGCTAGCTGCATTAAACAATATTAATGGACACACATGATTATATCACATCAGTTTTCTTCTCAGCACAAATAGCTCCCATATGAGGCACAAACAAACACAAATCTCCCGCATGTCTTGGCTCAGAAAACTATGTCCTCATTGTTTGGTTACAAGTCGTCACATCAAGTGCTGGCTGCACACCAAACCATCCGCTAGTTTCTGCTAGAAAGGAACTGCACAAGATGAACTGGGAACGAGAATTAAATTTTCAAAATGGTGCCAAAATCGTCTTGGAAGTTGATCCTGAACTTAGAAGGAGGTTGTGCAATTCCCAGTTTTATTTTCATTTAGGTATTGTTAGCATATATTTTGCCAAATATATACTGATCTACAAGAGAAAGTAATTATTTAACATTCATTCATAATTTAAAGCTAAAACTCTCAAAAATTGTTGAGTATGGACATCCCTAACTCAAAAAGACCCCTAAAGACTTCAAAAAGTTAGCGTATTTCAAAGCTATTTTGTTTGAACCCAATGTAACACAGTAACAGGGACGTCCTCAGTGACTCCTATTGGAGACTGACTGTGTCCCAAAACACTCCCTCAACACTACACAGTGACTCATTATACCATCCCTACCTCACAATGTTGGCTCCTGTAAACTTAGCTTGTGGCTAAAAGCAAAGGTTTTCCACAGGCACAGTATTACTTGAATGATTGTTTGTTTCCTTGTGGAGGTATGATCCTGTTTTCTGTCTTGCTAGTCTCATCGGCCTGTCTCTGCCTTGTGTTGTTGCAGTTTTCTTATTTAACATCAATATTCATAGTTAAGCTCAGATGTTATTTGTGGAAACTCTTGCCTCTTGTCAACCAGTTAAATAGTCTGGTCTCTAACACTAATATTACTGCACATTATACACTGTAACTGAAACACCGGTTATAACCAGTGTCAGCTGTTTCTCATTTCATTTAAGTCACTGCATTGTTAGGCTCACATGTTCACATTGTGTGTGATTATTGTTCACTGACCAACCTGCGGCGCTGCTGCACTACTTTGGTCAGGTGACCCTGGAGTACACATAAAGGGTGAGGTTTATCTTTAAGCCACACGTATTGAGAGGTACAGACTCTGAACTACCTCACGCTGGGAGTGTTCCAATCGGTTTCTACGGCATCTGCAAATACTGCTGCTCTTTTTACATTTATAGGTGGCTTTTTATTCACTTTGTTGCCATGTCTATGTTGTTCATTACGGCATCAAAATGGTTTACAGTTCATTGCTCTTTTTTTTACTGCCTGTTGGAGCCAGGGCTGTAATTCCAGTTAGTGAGGGATCAGATGGGGGTCACTGCTGGTCTGTGGGGGTTGTCCGCAGTGCCTGTCCGGCCTACATTACAGCTTTTAATGGGATCTCTTGGTGGGAAATCCCAAGGGTGATGGGGATTAAGATACCTGGCCTCTCTCCCATGCGGCACATAACATGTGGGGCTCTGCTGCAAATGTGTTGCCCTCTTCGACCTGCTGGTACAAACTCATGTTCACACAAGAGTCATATGTCCTCACACCCAGATTGACAGAACTATAATGCATTCTTCCCCCTGGACACACATTTGTGGAGAATTACAGCCTCACTTTTAAATCTGACACCAAAAGCAATTCATTGGGAGGGTATCAGGTGACTGAGCCGCTAAAGCATCACTGAACCTTTGGACTGTTTGACTTGACTGACATTGTTGGATTGGTTTTGGAGTTTCCCGGTGCTACAGCCAAAGTAAGAGAACAAACAGAAGAAAAAACCTTTACTTGGACAATGAATAAAGGGCTGAGAGTGGAATAAGTCCCATGTCTCTTTGTATTAGCCTTTTAAATCAAAGAGTGAGAAATGGCTAAAAGGGAGGGGTGAAATATGTTTATCTACATCAAAGTTATCAGTGTATTGTCTGGAAGCTTGGTGGTCTTTATATTTTCAACTTAATGCTTGGTGGCTGTCGGTGTGAATAATGACTTAGCTCAGTGTGAGCCCATCTGTCTGTCACATGGCGTCTGGGCCACTGCTCAGTAATCAACATGAAACAAACTCACACATGCTTCCATCTTCAAAGTGCATTTTTTTATTTCCATGTTTTACATCACACTATTTGATCGTCTGTTGTTCTGTGGAAACCTTCTGTAAATGTTTTAGAATGTTTATTTACATTTTTACAGCTCTCTGTGGTTTAGTATTTTAAATTTGTCGTCAAATAAAATCTCTAAGTTCCTTGATCCTGGTCAGTCGGTTTTCGGTAACTGATCGTACTCTGCTCAGCTCTGGAAAAGAGTGAAGAAAATAGAAAATGCCATTAAGAAGTATGTGTGGTTGGGATTTAAGGCCAGAGAGTTGGTAGTCTGCCAAGCCCAACAATAGATAAAGAGGTCTAAATATGTATATTCCCAAAAGACCTTAAACAGAGATCTTTGACATCTATTTGTGGCTTGAATCTGTGTAGTGCTTTATTTTATCCTGTCCATTTTTTTAACACTACACATGATTTCTATTTGCCTCTTGTTTTGTTCTTGTTCTTTTCGTGTTCTTACCATTTTTCTTGTAGAGGCATTTAGGTGCTGAGCGCAGCAACAGTAAAAGGTCAGGTGGAGTCCATTGTTACAGAGCTGCAAGGTCTCTGATTTATGTACAGTAGGTTTTGACTGTCTGTAGTGTTTTAACTTTCTCACTGTTTTCATGTTTGTGTTTTGTGTGAGGACGAGACAGCGATGATTTAGATGGGGAACAGCTCACCGTTTATCGGGTCAAGAGAAAGAGTAGTGTGTTGTGTTTACTTAGATTTAGTCCAGTGTTTTTCAGTAAATAAAGAAGATTTCTGGTTTGGGTTCTCACAATGACAAGGAAATGTGAATGATTAAATGATTTACTAAAGCTCCTTGCAACACTTGGGAGCTGTAATCAGCAGCCGTCTTTTGAGCTTGTGTAGCTCTGTGTGTACTGATGCATTTCCCACACATTACAATGGTTTTATCATGGTGTCATGGCCCTAACACCAGCGAGGCCCCGGTTCAGACCGTGGTGGCTTTCATGTCTCGTCTCCATGTTTGTTGTGGGACTTGCCGGTTGAGTGGCCATCCTTGGGTTATGTGGAGAACCCGCTTTAAGCTGACAGTCATTCAACACACTGCCAACAATGAATTCAAGCATCCAAGGTCTCCGGTCCGTGCACATCAAGAGCCCGCAGAGAGGAAACATTAGAGAGAATATGCAATGAAAATATACTATGTTATTGTCAACACAAGAATCATGTTTCTTGCTTTGTACAACTGAAAAAATGTAGATCTCCAAGGTATTAACACGGTTTGAATTATGATTATTTTCTGTGTGGATAAACTATACATTTCAACTTGTGGATGTATGACATAGAGGCTCATGTTCACACACATAATTTGAATTGTTTGAACAGGCCACAAGACCAAGGTCACTTGAAATTTATTTCCAAGTAGATTGACCATAATCTGATGAACCTACAATTTTTCATCGATCAATACATACAAGATTAATACACATCAAAAAGCAGGCCTATTTAATTACAAATTTAAATGGGACAGATTTTAAAAACATGGAAAGTATCAGTGCCAACCATTTTCATTGGCCAGCATGTTGCATTATTAATACAGTAGGTTGGCCACTATATTCATAAACCATATAACCATATAGAATCACTAATCACAAATTTTAAGCACCCAGTAAAAAGCAGATGAAATATTTTAAATCGATACAATAAAGTGTAAGAAAATGGGCAGGGATGTCATCTGCAGTGCAACAGCTGACCAACGTGCTGCCAGTTCATCCACTTTCCCTGCCATACAGCCCCATTAGTAACAAGCATGCCAATGTGCGTCATGTACTGAACAATGACAAGAAATATTGTGTAAAATATTACATAAAAATGGTGTGTATTTTTAAATGCAACGAGCCAAACAGTTCCTTTCAAAAGCCCTTGCCATCAAAGAAACTAACATGTATGCATAAGTGTTGAATTCATCTGCTCGACCAGAGTAAGAAACTTTGTAGACATATGAGTTTCCCAGTGTTTCTTTGTTTTTGCCAGTTGGAGCATAGGATGGGCCACTTGGGGGGTCCCTTGGGGCTGCATGTGGCTGGTGGGCCATCAATAAAAAAAGCCAGCCAAAGAGAATACATTATATGTACATTTTGAAATTATGATAATGACTACATTTACATTAATTAATTTATAAACATATTTGTCTAAAAATTACAATAAAACCATGTTGTGTTTGAGTTGTAGCACATCAAGATGGATTAATGCCATATGAATGTAATATTAATGCATTAATTTGGAGCTTCATGGGAGTTGAACCCGAGGACACACAGCTGCATCCCCATCTCTGCTCTCAAGCTGTAGACACTGTTCCTCTTTTTATCTGTCATCCTTTATTAATGCCATCTCGGTCTGTTCAGTTGCCACCAGCTACAGACACTTGTTCTGCTGGCACATAGAGAATAACAGGAAGTGGTGTGAGATCTCACATTGCACTGGACTGGGGTGTGTTTCATTTGGATTACACAATTATGATTTGGTTGGGGTGACAGTAATAAGATAACACTAGAGAGAAGAGTCTGGTTCATTTAAGGGTTATGCATGTTTTTGTTCACTTTCACTTTTATTTATTTTTATTTAAACATTTATATCAGGTGGAGACCTAAGAACTGAATTTAAATAGTGCAGCGTGTCTCTTAACTTGATCCCTGGTGTCACATTTAGTTACTGCTCTTCTCTGAGTTTCCCTTGGCTTTTGCAGAGGCTGCTTTGGAGTGAGCAGAAGATTATAAACAGACTTTGATGCTTTTGTGGTTATCTTCATGAGGCGTTCATGTCCTTTACTTTCAAAACTGGCTGCCGATATCCTTTGGATGCATTTATGATTCAGCAGTCGTGGCAGGAATGCTTTGTGGTGGATTCGGGAAGCGCCTGTGTCTTTTTATAAAGCGTTAAACTCTGTGTGCCATCCCCTGTCTGATGAATTTATGAAAGTCCAATCAGGAGACGGATTAGAGGGTGGTCAAGAACAATGGACTCCCGCTGAGCACAGAACAGAGATACTGTATGCCATGCCTGAGTTCAATTATGAATGGGTCCACCATGCCATAAAGAGGGCCGGTCACAGGGACAAAACCCTGGACGGTGCGTGATGCTGCTCAACTCAGAAACCATTATTCTGGGTAAAATGAGCTGCACAGATTCAAGGCTAAATTTCGGACACTAGGAGCGTGGAGGGGGCATGTTTTGTTTCTGTTTCTGATAAGCTTTTTGTATGAAGATGCAGGAACAAGAAATCAATTTCCAGGCTTTTTTATTCTCAAGCAAACAGCAGAAAAAAAAAACACAATGAAAAGTTTAATGGCCAAACCTCAGTGAATTCCTGATGGAGGAAAGAATGCAGCAGGAAAATCCTTATTTTCTTCCTTTTTCATTTTGTTCCCGTAACCGCAAAAACGGTCACGCTGCTCCCATTCATTTGCAGAGCTCTGGCATTGTCAGAATAATAAAAAGCTATATATCCTGGGGAAAAGTTGGATTAGCTTCATTCTCACTCACACAGTAGCAGCTTGATATACTTGTGCACTCAAAGGCAAAGGGTTTTTGCTTCACATATTAGTCTTAGTAAGATACATCAAAAACTTTATTGGCTTCTTTTACTTCTTGTAATCTTGTTATTTGAAATGAAAGTACATATTATGGCTACACTCTCATTTCTGCCTGTTTGTTTTAAATACAAATGAAGTTTATTATTTTTAGAAACACCAAGATGTATCTAATCAGTCACACAAGTTGTTTTGGATGTTGTTGTGGAAATGTCTGTGGACAAGTTTGACTAATTATCTTCAGTTGTTTTGTTCTTGTAACTGAAAACAATATCATCTGCTGACTAAAAGGAATGAGAGGGGATGTGTTTGTGGTTGACACCGCTCAACTTTGAAGTCAAACAAGACACAAAGAACAATCATTTTTTATTGCTCACTGGTCTGGACCGTAGTTTATGATGGATGCCAGCTGTTAACTTTAAACAGCTCACACATTAGAAAGAAGCTGAGCTGTGATCTAGGGTAAATGAAGAGCTGGCAACATAAGATAGCTAACATGTATCATGACTAACTCTGCTGAGTAAGTCTTGGACTCTTGCATCTGTTTCCACAGACCACAGAATCACACATCATCACAAGAATGTGAGGCTTCTGGTGAGATGGCAACAGAGACCAGTACTCAAAGGACAACCAGTGGCGTTCTTATCATCTAATATCATATTGTAATGAGAATCGTCTGCGAAAAACCATAAGATGTCACATATAGGCCTATATTAAGGATCTAAAAAGATAAATGCTCTCCAACGCAATTAGTTTTGAAGATGAAGTAAATCTACACACAATCATAAATATAACAACTTCACTGCACTCTAGCTTTTATAAAGGTAATGTGGTTACCTGGCAACAGGGCTGTTGTTGTGGGAGAGTAAAGAACTCCGGTGATAACATTTAGGAACATTCCAGGACATTCCTTTCAGAACTGAGCCGCACTTCAGCCCTCGGTGTGAGAAAGACACAGGCACGAGTGGGTTTGTTTGTCCTTTGATTTAAATATAAAAGGAGGAGAGTGAAGAGCAAACAGGGGGCGTGGTTTTACCTGTAACTGATGAAGTAAAGCCATACAAAAAACACTTTATCATATAGTGGGAATATTTGGCACTGGTGGGTATTGTATCTGAACGATTGTTGTGCATGAAAAGGCACAGTGTCAGAGGGAATGTTCACTCTAGGGCAGTAAATATTTGGTGTGTTTACCGAGTCCTTTACAGCAGATTTGTTACTCCACTCAAACAGCCTGCATGCTTGGGGTTTTCATCATGTCCACGGAAACAGCTCCAGGAGGTGTGACACTTCTTGTGTAGTCAGAAGTGTTTTCTCTGCTTGGCTTTAGTCACAGCAGATGATGGCTCTTTTGATAGTATACCAGTCTAAAATGTTAAAAATTATACTACAACATAAAACACATTACATTTCACGGTTTATGTTTAGCCGAAATGCCCCTTGGCCTTTGAAAACAAGACCCTTAGTCATGTAAAAGCAACATAATGCATAAGGGGATCGGATTAAGTCCCACCTACTACTGCTAATCAATCATTATAAGATGTCTGACCAATCAAAGTGGACTGGAGCCAGAGAGTGGGGCTCAAAGTCACAGGCAGCTTGGTCCTGTCATACCAAAATGTTTAGTAAAACTAAAACTGGGAGCTTTATTTGCTTATTCTTAGTTCTATCAGGTTCCGTTACTTTTAATTGAATCACTAGCTTTATGAGTCACTGGACTGATCTGACTAATCTGTAAAGTGACTTAATAATGATAAGTGGATTCTTTTTGCCTCCAGGGACAGTAGCGTCTGTTGTAACCATCTAACGCGGACAGGGCCAGCAGGTCTACTTCTTATTTCCAAACATGGAGCCAAAAAGATGTCTTGAGGTTATTATTGACGACTGGGGTTTGGAGCGTAGTGTGTGGGGCTGATCGCCAGTTTCGGCAGCTCAGACTGGTTCCAGATATGAGCACTCTACCTCGATTCTTTCTCTCCAATAGATTTCATTTTAGATTGCATTCCTCAGTTCTGTTTTGCTAACCGTGTTTTTCCCCTTTTTCTTCACTTCATACAGCAGCCAAAGTGAGATGACATCATGAAGCAGGAGTACAGAGCCCTGCAGGAGGACCGGGGACCAACGGTGGGACAGGTACATGCGACAACAGTTTAATTTAATGAGATATTTACTGAAAGTAAAATCTAACTCTTTGCACAGATGCAGCTTTTATGAAGAACAGCAGATGGACCGAGAAGTGGAAAATAGCCTCATCTGTTTTGAGCCGATGATGATGCAAGCAACGACAGACAGATGGGACCGAAGAGCTTTGATGAAAGGAACAGAGTGAGACTGTAATAAATATCTCTGGACGAATCAGGACGGGACATAAAACACAGGACCGGGGGGAGAATGGGACATTCTTTGTGCTCACAGTCCAGTGCTCTGAGGACTCTGCTGTCTGTGGTCCAGAGTGACATGGGGTCCAGCTGAAGGTATTTCACTCAAGGCTCAAATGACTTGTACTGAGAGAACCTTTTGATCCTGTTAAAATTAATATTAAAGAGTAGGTTATGTGCCATCTGTGTGAGCCTCCAGGACCACCATGTTGGCATTGTAAATGTCAACATGGGACCCTTATAAATCACTTATAGTATAGGCTTATTTCTTTGAATTGTGATTACTCCACAAAATACAGATGCTCACAAAAGGTGAGTGTGATATTGGCCAAAAAAAAATCTAAATCAGAAATGGCATTGTAATAATGAGAAGATTATTACATTATACATACATTTGTATTACTATACAAAAAGAGACAAAGGGAAAACTTCTGATTAGGGTTAAAAATTACACATTATGATCACAGTATGAAAATGTACCATATGCAATATTTATGATAGCATTACAAATTACAAATTTCAAGATGGATTTCTTTTAGTGCCATGTCTTTGATAATGTTTCGGGGTAAAAAATAAAGACAAACAATTGTTGCTACAAACCCAGTCTTCAGTGACTTTTGGTTCCTCTCCCATACAATTTAGTGTAGGCAAAATTATGTCTGACATTGCAATCTTAAATTGAAGTTATACAGGCTTTGACATAAATCACGTGCTGCAGCATTTAAGGTGATTTACTGCAGCTTGCACATGTTGTTTGAACACACTCATACTGCAAAATCATACGGACACTAATCACACCTTGCTTTTTTGCCTTAACCACACCAGTTTTTGGACAACCACAAGAAAAACATTCTGCTCAGACAATCTGTCAAGCTCAAGCTGCAAGAACTCCAAAACCTGGGCCACAAGAACAAGAACTAGAACAAATTTCTTGTTCTTGCGAAGAATGTATTGGCCTTAACTTTAATGAAAATCAAACACAAGTCACTGCTGCCAACCTAACGTCCTTGCTTTAATTTTCACTTTCCTCAATACTTTCTCTGTCTTCTCATGAGACGTAACAGACTAATAATGCCACGCTCAGATATTAAGAAGCTCAACAGCCATGTCTCCTGGAAGACTGGGGAAAACATAGACCCTGTGGCACATTATATTTACTTAAATGAATCATCTTGGAAAGTATGAGAGAGTGAGCATGGGCCAGAGATAGAGTACATGAAAGTGTTGAGGAGTGAGGGGACGAGGATGAGCACAAAGGTCAATGGCCTTCAAGACTTGAGTGTCAAAGCTACAGGCGAGATGGAGACAGAAAAAGTGTCTGTATGATGTTAATTAGAGCGGCATGAGATTATTGAGCCAACACTGTCAGTCAAATAAACTTTTAATGAGTGATGTGGATGTTAGTAAAGTATATAAAATGATAAAATGTCAGAGTTTGAAAAGTGCAGCTCATTATGGTTATACTGTCAACTGAAGCTAAACTCAATATAGCTAGTGATGCTAACAAATTAAACTAAAACAAAGTAGGGTTCCAGCTTTAGGTTAATCATCCTTTATTATGCTTTACAAAGAAGCCTTGTTGACATCATTGTAGACAGCTGTATAAAAGTGAGCTCTCAATCAAAATCCTCCTCCACAAGCAGTTGCATAACAGTTGTCTCAAAGCCTCATGTAACAAATGAAAATCATTAAAAAAACAAGAATGTCCTGAAAATACTGACTGGCAGCACAACCAAGGAATAAGATAACATTTAACTTATTCCTTTGTTGTGCTGCTAAATAAATTTTGTTTACACCTGTCAAAGCCTCTGGAAAATGTGATGTAAAGGAAAATAACCGGTTTTCATTACGGAAAGAGAACAATTTGTGACGCAGAGTTGATGTTCTCCACTGCAACAGAGAAAAAATCCAACCTTCAAACAGAGGAAGCAGTGTCTCAACGTCACGGAAACAGCTCCAAGAATGTTCTTTCATCTGACGTGACTTTTAATTTGTCAGGTGGATTTACAGTCAACCATGTATAAATTAAGTGCGGGTATTAGTACATTGATGGAGAAAAAACATGTTTAACCAATTTATCTATTTTCCATGAGCATGCTGAGGGCTTGTCTCTGAGCTTCCATCTCCACACCAGCCTGCACATAAATAAGCAAGTGCACTAAATCCTAAATAATTGAATTGACTGTACGCTGTCCAACGGATTTGGAAATGTGAGATACACAATGGACAGCTGTTTTTGACAAAAGACGGCAGCTTTTCCTTCAACATTTAGCAGGTGCCTCTAGAAACTAAACCTTGAGTTAACAATAAAACATGTGTCTGACCAGAAAAATGTCAATCTCCTGAATGGCACAGAGCAGACAAAGGCCGGACACTTGAGCCTAAATCTTTACAAGATGTCTCCCTTGTAAGCATCAGATGATGAGGTTGACAAATTGACAGAAATGTGTCCTAATATACTTAAACAGAATGAATAAAATGGTTATATTGTCTGTTCAGTTTTCTGAGAAGATGTTTTAAGGTTATATAGTTTCACATTTATTTTTGTAACATTTCTTTATGCACCATTTTTACAGCCATGCTTTGAGGCTCAGTTTACCGCCACATTTTTAACAATCCTGGTCTGGCAGCCATGGTTGAGTATACTTATTTTATTTATATATTCTCATATAGTGTCTTACTCTGGAGCCCTTTTCAGTGACTTGCTTTGCTTTTGAAACTAAATCTAAATCTATGTCTTTGCTTACCTTGAAAGCAGCCCTTTTAGAGAGAAAATGAATGCAGAGAATCAGAAGCCTATCACAGGCATTCAGATGAAGACAAGCTATTGGGCTCAGAGATAGCACCACACACAGCATGCTTACTTAGTTTCTCCTTTACACCTCTTTGGCCGTCTGCCTGCTGCTGTACTACCCACCGCAATGATTTTCCTCTGTTTCACTGGGAATATACATTACACTTAATCTGTCAGCGGTACTTCTCTGAGCGCAGGAGCACTACCAGCTGCAGCTTTTATTGCAGACAGAGAGCAGCGTTTAGGGATGAGGGGCAGGTTGTGTAGGTGACACTCGCACCCAGGACAGCAGCCGCATTGTACCACAGACTGACTTGTGTCCTTGTTGGGAGATTCCACAGCATTCCTGAAAGTGCTCTTATTGTAACTAAGAGCTCTGTTTCATCACCTCCAAAAGGCAGAGCCAACGCAAGGCTTCCCAAATTCCACAGCTTCACCAGGATCCCGAAGGCAGCACATAGACTTGATGGAGCTCAAGGTCAAACAGCCAATAGGGTGAGAGGGGTAGTGCTAATGCACTACGTGTCCCAGCAGCCCTCTGCCTAGCAGCTATACAACTATCCGCTCTTGGCATGGATAATAATATGTCAGCACTTAAACTAAAAAACAACATCACTTTTGCTCGGGTGTATCCAATAAAATGTGTCAAAAGTTTAGTGTGAATAGTATTAGAAACAGTTATGTTGTAAATTCGAGGGAGTATAAGAAAACAATCTGTTTACAACTGCTCGTAAACTGTTGAAATTAACAGAAGGTGATAATAAAAACACACATGGAGCAGTCAGCTGCAGCAGGATTAAATATGTTTGAACTCGCATTAGATCCATAGACCTCATCATAAAAATATTTCACAAAAAAAACTGTTGCCTTAAACCGTGAGGATTGATGGTTGGCTGCTGACAGGAGCAGAAATACCACAAAATCCAATTAGATGAACTAACAAGCCAATCCTTGCCATGTTTCATTATAATATCTAGAATATAGATTATTATAGACCATTGCATGCAGTTGAATATTTAGAAGAAAAGCCTCATTAATGTTGAGGCTTAAGGCTTTGTAGTCCTTTTATATTGTTTAAAGCTGCATTACTCAAAGCAACTCTCATCCCACAACAACAGCAACCTTTCCTGCTTTTATTTGCATGAAAAAGTAAAACAAATACATCACATTTGTATTTCAACACTATGAGTTCAGCAATTTCAGACGATTCCTATTAAAAAATGCTATTAGAGGAAAGGGCAAAGTGCGACCTTTAAAAAAAATGTATACTACTATAATCTGAACAGGCAGCCACCTCGAGTGAAAAGGAGAACTGACATTTAGTTTAGGACATAACATCATGCAATAATGGTGAGTTTAAGAAAGGAATTTAAAAAATAATGCAGCTTTAAACTCTTGCAGCCATCCCATGCTTGGCTATAGTTCTGCGGCAGTGAGTGAAATGTGTTTATGTGTAGCATTATTACAACTAAATAGACTCATTTAAACACTCTCAGTGGCTATAGGGCGGTATGGGTATGCTATACTGACCTTATTAACCTTTCCCATAGACACACATGCCTTTCACCTCCAGTCCAGTCAGTATTGACTGGTGACCCATCCTTGTGGCCCGTGGTCATGTCTGCGCTGAGCATGGAGCAGAGGGAGGCGGGGCGCCAGTACCGAGAGGCAGGACTACGCGCCGTATTCAAGCAAATACCGCTTTTGAGGCTTTTATTTGTATCTGTGTCCGTGCTCCGATCACTTAAAAACTTCATTTGTTCAGCGCTGAAAAAAGACTCTGAGGCATTTCCTCTTGTGCGTAAAAATAAGTGAGAGGAGAGGGCAACCTGTCACCGGGAGGATGAGGAAACCCTGGGACGTGATAGTCCAGAATACGTTTGGTGGGGAGTGAGTGCGATGTAAACACGGGCTATCGACCATAATCTGTCCAGGAGGTATGTATTCACTCGCGCAATACTTCCCTAATGCTTCTAAAAGGCTCATGTGATATATGCAGAGCTCGCTGGATAAGATGTCCTACACAAGAGATAACTCTGTTTAGCCTAGCTCAAGATAAATGGCAGGTTCAGGTGTTTTCTCCTACACTGAACTATTCCCAGGCTTTTTCTAGATGAACCTTTGCTCGCAGAGGCTGACAGATTAGTTTGAGAGCCATTTATAGACCACAGCCTGCCTAGCTGGAGTGTTTTACATACTTACATTCATGTCATAGTTTTACTCTGGCAAACAGCAACTTTAAAAAAGAGTTTCCTTTCACTAACACCCTTCTCCTCCAAAACGAACCACAGTACATCCCATCAACTCCCAAAGCATGCCTCTCATGTTGTCATTCAACACAAGCTCCTCTTCTGATTAATGTCTCTGTGGTTTTCAACAGTGAGTCTGAAACAGGGCTGTGGCTTTTGGTTTTTGTTGTCTATGGTGCTTGTATTGGGAGATAAAGTGCACCAAAGGTCACGTATTATTTCTTGCTAAAAGAGTAGAATTAACAATGAGTATTAAGGACATATGTTTAAATGTCTCTCTTTTACTCGTGGAGCTAGCCTGAGTCTGTCACAGCTCATGTCAGTAGAGGATCCATATTAGTGTTCACCTCCTACATTTCTGTGTCCATGACTGAGATTATACTTTGTAGGATCACTGCCCCACCCTGGCTTTTGTTCAAGATAATGCCCTGTTTGGCCGCTATGCCTCGACATGTTTCTTTTCACTTTCTAAACACCGGTTCTGTTCGTGCCATGAGTGCCTCGAGGTCCGGAGACTTCAGAGGGGATCGAGTATCTCCCTCCAGTTAATCTGCCCTGAAAGCCTGCATACACTCACGTAGTTAATGTTCGATGGGTAACACCTTTGGAACACTTGAGTGGAGCCCTCTTTACTGTAAACTCCCAACCTCTTGTTCTCTCTCCTAACTTATTTAAACATTTATCAAGAGTTTCAGCAATTGTGATTTATTTGTGACTTTAGTTGTAAACAGAAAATACAGGTTGGTTTTTAAGAAAATGAAATCCAATTTTCCTGGTAATCTATAATGCAGAAACAAGGGGTTCATTGTTGCCTTGCTGCACCAGATGAAACTCAGACCTACTTTGCAACATTTAGGTTTTGAAAGCTGACCTCACTTGTAGGCAGTCAGATTTACAATGGCTGAGAAGGAGGCCAGATTTTATTGGGAAGTGAAGCTTTGTGTGTTTGTAAGGCAGCTTGTTGGAACTGTTTTCTCAGTTTTCACAGTTGATATTGTTTGACTGATTAATAGGTACACATGCTATATCTAAATCTGAAGAATTTATCAGAAACCTTTATGTGAAACCTCCTTTGGCAAAGTTCAGGTACCATCTGTAGGAAGTGGTTTTAGATTCAGAACAACTAATGAAGTTTTGCTGACGTGAGGACCTGAGTCTAGACACTTCCTGTCCTGAGCTTGTGGACATTACTCTTAAGTTCACCCTCAGTGTTTTTTATTTGACCATGGGACTGTAAGGGAATAAATTCACTGTAGACTTTTGTCATTAAATCTATTCACTTTCCTTCTCTCAGTGTCTCCAACACCACGATGACTCCACACGCGCGCTCCCTTCTGACTCTTCTCTACCTCCTGCACCTCTTCCTGTCCCGTGCCCTGTCCATTCTCCAGCCTCAACACCACCAAACAACCCCCCACATCCCCACGCTGGTCACCCATGCCCCCACCCCTCTAACCCGCTCCCGTTTCAGCGCTCAGACCCAGTTGGACCTCACCACTCACTGCAACTCCAGCTGCTTCCACACCCATAAGGAGCTGCTCTCGGACAAGCTGGCTTTCGAGACGCTGTACTGGGACGGCTCACGCACCCTCACCACAGTCGACGTCGAGGAGGACCCTGAAGACTTTGTACCCCTGCTCTCTGGGCACAGGCGCAAACGAGTAAGGAGGCAGATCTATGGAGCAGATGGACGCTTCAACATCCGGGGAGACAACTTTCTTTTGGATTACCCTTTCTCCACGGCTGTCCGGATTTCTACGGGCTGCACTGGTGTCCTTGTGTCCCAGTTGCACGTCCTGACAGCGGCTCACTGCGTTCATGATGGCAAGGATTATGTCAAGGGGGCACAAAAGCTCAAAGTTGGATTTCTGATTAACCCCTCTATAAACAGCACCTACACTGGCTTTTCTTTAACCAAGAAACCTCTAGTTCGGTGGGTGAGGGTCAAGCGGACTCGTGTTCCAAAAGGATGGATCCAAGGCCCCCAGGACGTCAGCATGGACTTTGACTACGCCCTCTTAGAGCTACGTTGGCCCCACCGCCGCCCCTTCATGCGTTTATCAGTGGCCCCTTCCTCTGAAGACTTGGCAGGGAATCGGATCCACTTCTCGGGTTTTGATAGTGACAGACCTGGGGAGCTGGTGTACAGGTTTTGTCCCGTCGAAGAAGAGTCCAAAGACCTGATATACCAGCACTGTGACGCCCGACCTGGAGCAAGCGGATCTGGAGTGTACGGCCGGGTCTGGGACAACACTTTAGAGCGCTGGGAACGAAAAGTGATTGGTATCTTCTCGGGACACCAGTGGTTGGAGATAGATGGAGAAAACCGGGATTACAATGTGGCCGTGCGGATTACACCGCTGAAGTTTGCTCAGATCTGTTACTGGGTGCATGGCAATCGACTAGATTGTGTCAACGATTAAGAGTGACTCAATGCTAAAAGTAAAACTAAGAATGGCGTCCGTTAATTTAAAAGGTTATTTCTGGGTTGTGCTTCATTTGATCCCAATAGACAAGACTGTCTGTGATGTTAACAATATGGTATCTTTTAATTATGCTCTAACCCAGAGATGAATAAAACAGTATTACCAGAGCATTAACACAAACTACTTTTTACAAGAGGGAAACTCAACTTTTCAATTCATTAGCAGTTTGTACAGAACAGGATTGCTTTGCTACTGCTTTTTGTCTTTTTCTCTTTTAATTCAGGGTCCAATATTTTTTGATGATTAATATTACAAGAGATTAAAACAATTTCGATTTTATGTTCTTAAGTGATATGTTCTTTTCCGTGTTCAAAGAGTATTAAATTTATTTTGTGATAAATGCCTTGATATATTTTAATAAAGAGAGATTTATACGTATCAATGAGTAATTTAATTTAGTGGGCTTTGGATGCCCTCTTGTGGTGGCAACAGGAGATGTAATAGTAAGTGATTTTATACGTATGAGACAGAAGAGAGACCGCAAAGAATAAAACTAAGTGGGTAAATAAACATTTTATACTCAATTTAAAAACCTGCTCCACCCTCACTACAGCAAGTTAAGTAAGCACTAATTAAACATCCTTTTATTTATCTAAAACATTGTTAGAGCCTCCTAATAACCATGCATTTGTCATATTTACCAAATATATTAAGTTACAATGAGTAAACATCTGAAGTGCAAACTGAAAACAAGGAGTTCAGTAGTTTAGTGCTTTTTATTAGAGATAAGGAGACGATACAAAACATCCACCATTCAATATTCAGCCAAGACTAACTGCTGATCCTTCATTTACACATCACTCTCCATCAAACCTTCATAACACCAAGTTTTTCATTGAGGAGATCCTGTTTTTTTTTTTTACAAGAACAAGGAATGTATGCTTTATTACATCAAATATTTGTTTGACCCAAAACTGGAAATAAAAACGGAATCACTGAAGTTGGAGATTGTATGTTCAACATGTAAATAAAATAAATTATATTTAACTGCATGTTGCCCCAAATAATGTTTTTATGCAATTTTTGTGGAATCACAAGTGAATTGGTTCATATTAAACCTAATCTGAACTACACACTTACAAAACTTAACCAGGAGTTTGGAACAATACATTTTAAATTGCAATGGTTGGAATAAGGTTGTGTCTTGTCCCTTTCTCTGTTTTTAAAATTGAACCTGGGAAAAACAAAACCTTCTGAACTTTAACATCCGTTTTTTTTAATTTAACTACATCATTACCCTTCATCAGTTGTATCTTCATGTTTAACTTCGTCTTATGATATTTTATGCTGTTGTATCTGAACTGAAAGTCTTATCTTAATTTAATTTTTTTTTTTTAAACTGTCACCGGAGCCCCAAACCCACCCACAATGTCCCTCCCCATGAGTCCCAAAAACAGTGCTGGTTCTGCTTTTGCCCCTTACCCAACCACACTGGAATGAACAGCTAAACCCAACAGATGTGTCTGAAAGGCCTCAATAAAAATTTATATAGGAGCTCCTTCCAGGCTGACTACTGACGCACCGCCGAGTTTATCAGCAAGGGTGTGTCGCTCTTTGAGGTCCTCCAAACCATTAACTTGCCACTCGTGCTTAATGCCTGAAAAAAAATAAAATAAAGTAAATTGTCATAAATACACGTTTTGAATAATTAAGGAAATATTTGGCCTTGATGCAGTTTACATTATTGAGACTCTCAGGCCAGCATTAGTCATTACAGACTGGGTTGGATGATACTACCTCAACCCAATCTCTCATTTGCATTGCTCCTTGAAATAATTTGCAGCCCTCAAAGTTAAACAATAATATTAATGCAACTACACAATTGTCATAGTATTATTATAATACCCAAGGCAAACAAGATAATGCAGATAAAAACTCTTTAATGTCATAAATGGCAACCCCTAAAGACAGGAATTTAGCAAAATGTATCTACTCCAATAAAAGTTACATGAATATATTAAAAATTAAAATGTGACTAAATAATCTGTTTCTGGTGCTTTTTTGAATGCAAAAAAAAAAATATATATATATATATATATATAAAAAAATAAAACTGCTGAACCAAGTCTACATACCGTTGAATTGGACTGTGGCTATATTAATCATTTATATTCAGAACCTAATCTATGTAATTGAAGAAGTGTGGCATTATATAGAGTTGCTACCTTCAAACTTCCTCTTAATGGCATCTTTTGAGCTGGCATAAATCATCTTACTCTTCAAAGGAGCACATTCTGGGGCCCTGGAAACAACACATTTTACATAATATACAATATGACAAACATTAATTGATATAAAACTAGTTGCTGTGAAAGCAGACTCACCAGAAGATGAAGACCAGGTCCTCTTTCTTTGTCTCTTTGGTCTCATAAGTGGCGTCATACAGCGCGTAGCGACAGTCGTTTGGGGGAAGCATGTTCACAAAGTGCTGGTATGGGTCCTGAATAGTAGTTCCAACATCCCCCTGCAGGATTTCTTTGCCATTATCCAGGACGATGTTCTTGAGGTCACTGCTCAAGCAGAAGAGGACGGCCTTCTTCCGCTTTCTCTTCTCTTCCTCATTTGCCTGGGCCTTACGCACCTTCATGTCATTGAAGACGGCAATAACTTCATCTGTAACTTTCACACCGGAGGCCTAAAAACAAAAAACAAGATCAGTTAATGGATTAATATTTGCAAAAGTGCACAATTTGCATCAAATTCAATGAAAGTGTGGCAATTAAACACTAGGCACTCCACAGGAAGTTTGCCCGGAAGGTGGTAGCTGTTTATAGGACATGATTATTCACAACAGTTACAGGATTCATTTATTGCCCCAAAAACCTGCATTAACCTTTTTCTTAGATCCAAGCATCAACACAAATTCACAATGAGGTTATTTAAAAAATAAATTCACAAAATGTGGCCACCTTAATGATATTGCTGTAAAACAGACAGGTATAATGTTTTAACTTGTCATTTGTTAATAACAGGCCTTAGATAATGATTCCGGTGGATGAGGTGGCTAGACTACTATGTCAAGATCTCTGAACAGTGAACACAAAATTCATAGAAATCTTCAAGGGGAACACTAAATATTATAAGCTAGATTGTCATTGTGGTGGTATTCAACAGCAATACTTCAGATTTGCTATAGGGGGCACAGATTCAGAAAAATAAAAACAAGTTCCCTCAGAGATCAAGTGACGGTTTGTATACAAAAAAAAAAAAAAAAAAAAACTGGACTTTTTCACAAAAGGCTTGAGGGACACATGTGACCGTCACATAGCAGGATCTCTTCACACAAGGATGACTGATGTGGACTAAAGGCAAAAGGTGTGGCTGTTAGTTATGGTCCAGGTCCAATCCTACAAAATACTGTTTTTAGACCCAATCCCTGCTTCTACTGAGCAGTAGAGCTTAGAATAATATGAGGCTTTTAGTGCTTGTCCAAAGTCCAACTGAGCATGATTGTAAACGTTTGTTTGTGCTAACAGGAGTGTCTACGCACTGTGACTGGACCATGAGGTATAAAGCATCCCTCCTCTAAAAGCTGTGCATCTCAAACCATAAAGATGACCATGTGGGTGAGGGTGCGGTTAGAAATTAAGAGTTTGAGCCAAGGCCTAAGTCCCAGACAATGAAGCTTCTGTTGAAAATATAGTCGCAGCTGCAGCATAAAGTCACTCAGCCAGGTCTTCTGACTCCGTTTAAGTCCATTACAGAGCAGCACAAGCCAGAGACAAGATATATGAAAACTGCTTTGTCGCAGCAAGAGGCAATGGAAAAAGACAAAAAGGAAAAGGAAACAAGAGGCAGGAAAAGGAACAGTGCAGACAGTCGTAGTTTGGGCGCAAGAAGCATTATGATAGATATGAGCAAATCTTAAGAGTAATAATTAACAAGCTACCAACTTAATCCAACCATAATCTTCTCTTAAGACAAGCTTGATACAAGATTTAGAAAATGTTTGCAGAATCTTAGTACAAGTCAGTGTTTTTGAGTCACCGCATTACAAAAGCAAAATGCCTTGTATGCACCCACTTAAATACTAAACACAGAACACATTATGCAACAATACTTTCCCTTCCCTTTCAACGTTAACAGTTGTAGTCCCATTTTGATCCAGTTTGTGCAATTCATTTTGTGTGGTCATAAAGCCCTCACTTAATCTTATCATGACAAAGTCAAAGTTCAAGTGACTTCATAAATGTATGCACATTCCACATCTGAATTGAGAGCAGAAATAAGGAGATTGATTATATATCAGAATTCAAATTGCACTAAAGGTTAGCCTAATTTAAAAACGTTTTCGTGTAAACATTAACCACGTTACAGTATCATAATATGTTTGTTATTCTGTTCATATATAGTCCAGAAATACACAGAGAGACCATTATTTAATAGATTGAACAAAACATCTAAAACAGATGCGTAGAGCCGACCATGAAGATCTAGAGGAATGTCGGCCCGTTAGCTGTGGCTAGTAGATTCAACAATGACATTTTGTTTAGTGCTTGCTTAAAGACAACAAGGAAGATGAGTTTTGTCATATTGTAATAAATGGGGCAATATGTACACGATGCAAGGGACAACAGGGGAAGACAAACCATGTTGGTTTGTATTATTACAGCACAAAATGGTCTTTGCACCAAATTTAGGGTGGGGCCATGAATGCAGCACACGCACATGTGTCCGCTAGCTTCTATATAAGGCAAAGCTGAGCTCAAACGCACTATTCAACGCAGTCCAAAAGTCATCACACAACTCAAAATCTCATGACCATGTTTAATATTAGTATGATTGTAAATGCGTTGCCCTTGGTTTGAGGGGCTAGAGTTAGCTAGATCTGATGCTATAAAGGCCGTGAACAAACAAAGAACTGCACAATCACAGCTAGCGCCGGCCATAGCGATGTCATTCCGGTCTGTGCTAACGCGGCTGATGCTAACAATACAGAGTGCAACAGCCCGGGGCCGCTGCACCTGCAGCGTAGAGCCATTACTGAGAAAACAACGGTGAGCACGGAATTGGTGAAACCCGGTAAACACGATGCAGTAAAGCGCGGTGTCCCAGCCTTGTGTCAAAAACCGGGATGTTTACAAAGATTCTCTTCAAAAGTCTTTTACAATCAGTGAAGTAAAGACAGAAAACGAAATGGCGCCAGTGGTTTGAGACCGTTACTCGCATTGCCGGCGTTTACCTTAAAAATAAATAAATAAAAACAAAATGTGTATCACATTATTGTTGAGCAGGATACGATTGTTTTTGCAATTCAAAGAAGCGGCTGTATAAAAGACATTATTCATTCGCCCAGTCTCACAGACACAGAGGTAGCCTTTTACTGGGCCCTCTAGCAGCAGTCTCTTCCGCACACCGAATGAACTTATTTTATGTTAAGGCCATCCATTCATTTCTAAAGAAAAAAACGGCTCACGGAATCCCACTTAAGATAAAAGACAACGCAGCGAAATGATCGACTGTATATAACTAATGCGAAATAAACTGCGTGAAACCTACCATTGCTGGAGCTTTGAGTGGTTCAGCGGCTGAGTACAAATTCAATGGACAAATGATGAATGTGTCTCACGCACTCGGGATACGACATGAACGCGCCTTTAAGCGCGGCCCCTGCTTTGTCGCGTGCACGAGCAAGAACGTTTTTTTTTCCAAACAAGTGTTTAATATAGTATTGGCTGTTTACTGTTGATTAATTCAATATCATATTTGTTAATCTAATTGTATTTTGTTATGTAATGACTCCGAATTCACAAGTGTGCAATAGGGCTATAAAACACCAGTTAACTGTTTGTGTAATATGTATCCTATCTTAGTTTTTAGGGTTATGTTCTATGTTTCATCCAAAGAACAACATTTAGAAATTATAAAGTTTTATTGATGGAGCTACCAACCTGTACTCCCAACCAAATCAAACATAGGAGAGGACTACTGGAAATAGTGTAGGCTATCAAAAAAGTCTATATTTTAATGTTACAGCTAAAATCGCAGTTTATTATTGTTTGTTCAGATGTCTTCCTTTAACTATAATCTGACATTTGCTTTCTATTTCGTAAACTACATTCATTTTCCATAAGATTGATGAACTGTGCAAAAGTGTAAAAGATATTCGATGCTTTGTGTAAATAAATAGGCTGCAAGTTGTTAATTATTGCAGTGAGCAGTGATTAATAAGTAATAGACAAGCGGCTGTGACCGACCAGTCAAAAACAGTGAGGCGCAGTGATGGGCGGCCACTCTTCACTGTGGCCCCGCCCTCCGCTTCCGCCAGAGCGAGTGGGTTTGGTTGAACTTATTTCCAAATAAGGAAGTCAACGAGAAGCGGCGGTCAGTGCACGCGCCTCGACGCTGATCACCATATAAGGAAACATGGGACGCCAAAATTCGCCATAGCAGCGTTTTGTGCGGTTTTAAGGGCGAGAAAGACACGGGGGTCAGTGTGAGGATGAGATGAGGCGCAGTTTTGGAGACACGATGCGACACCAAAACGCACTCAAACATCCATCTACCGCCCTTCGGAGAAAAATGCTGCTGCCGTACTTTAACCGCTGCAGATTGCAGCAATGTTTTTGGAGCTAACAACTCTTAGGTCTGTCGAAGGCTGATATTCACGACTTCAGTTATTTATTGCGTTGTTTCAATTTTATTGACTCATTTTACTCCTTGCTACTTAACCACTTCCTGTTGGTAGCCTATTCTATTATTTTTGAAGGGTTTTTTTTTTGTTCATTTGCATACGTTTTATATAAAAACTCAGCAACAGAGATGCTAGTGCTACCAAACATCTTGAGGGTACCGTTTTATTTAAAGATACGATTTCTTTAATATTGCACGGACATGGCATAAACGGTGCAAAAAGCACTCCAGACAATACATTTTCTAAGCCTCATTTAGTTTTGATATGGATTTTTACTATTACGCTTACACTGTGCAATTAAGCACCATGAGTGTTTCCATCCATTTATTCTGAGCAAAGAGTGTATTTAATAAAGCACGTATACTTTAGTTTTATGGTATGATTTCACATTTCAAATCTAACAAATGTTTAAACATGCCTAGTCCACAATGTTTTCTTTAAATTAGCAATTAGTCAGAGTTTGCAATTTTATGTAATGAGTTGACCTTTGTCTTTACTGTTATGTTATATAATTTTATTTATATTTGAACATTATTCAGTATAGATAATGACAGAAAAGTAAAAACTTAAAACCTGCTAAAGCCACCAAGTGCTTTCTTGGTGCAGCTGATTCTTGTCAATGCTTTGGTCAGAAAAACAGTTACATTAAAGTTGCATACTTTGGAGTTTGGAGCATTCTCTTAATATCATTTTCTTTCTTTTTGCTACTACTGTTCTGTATTAAAATATAATAAAAAAAAATCATCAAGAAATAAACATTGCATTTGAAATAAAAGAATAGTCCCTGTTACACACAGATTTACTAGACTGCTTAGCTGCTGGGTGAAGTGCATTTTGTCTCTTCCTATGAACTAGTGAAATATACTTGAAGATCATTTTCTAACAGCATTAGAAGTCAGATGTAAGATACATATTACAAAATATAACTACCAATCCATTCAAATGTTTTAAAGCCGCAGAGGAAAGACATTGTCAATATTTAATATAATCGTTATGCTATAAAAGAAAGCCAGCAAAACGGTATGTTATTTGTGCCTCATATCTAGCCACGTTTAATATGGTCTATTAAGACCAAATGTACTGTAAACTGTAAAATATATTGATTGTAGTGTTGATTAAAGACATAAAAGATCTACATGAAAAATTAAAAGATGCTGGAGAATTGTTGGCATCCTGCTTGTACTTATAAGTGCCAATGAGGTTTAACGGCATTTTTGGTCCAATGGGTGGTATAATAAGGCTTTTGGGCCGAATGTGTGCTTGTGTGCTGCAACAAGGTTACAAAGGATCAGGAGGGCTTCTATCTGGATTTTTTCTTTTCAGTGATGCTTGTCCCTCTTGACTTGTTCAACATCTCAGTAGCCTGAAAAAAAAAAAAAAAAAAACATTTTTGTTGCAACATCCACTGACTTCCGTTTTTCATTATAGGGCAGTCAGCAAAATTGCTTAGTCGCAGGAGTGTGGTCAAATGAAAGCCACTTTTGCTGCCCTTTAAGTAACAATAAACTAAAAAAAGTGTTCTTAAGGGATTACTCATAGATCAAAATGAAAATCTATAAGTTCAGACAAATATAAAAGCAAAACCTATAAATTAAGACATTATACAATTATCACCAGACCTTAAACACAATCAAATACTTGTATATATTAAAAAACTATTGCAGAAACACAACTTTGAGTTGTATGTGCAATATGCACCCTCTAGTGGCTATAACAAAGACATACAAATGTTGCCTGATGTAGAAAAGGTCAAACAGGACTAATAGATAAAAACATAAAGTCCAGTCCTGTTACCTGTTCCAGAACAACTCCTGCTGCTTGGTCAATAGCTCCTCCTACAGAGCGGTACTGGCCCGAGTAGCGAATGAAGCCCCACACAAGCATTGCTATCAACACCAAGCCGAGGATGAAGTCACACATTGAGGCTAAAGTAGACAGGCCGATGAAGAGAAAGATTCCTGATAAAATGTAGAGGATGCACACCAGGACGAACAACACAGCTGGGGTGCGAAAGGCACTGAAGAGATTTTTGGACTTTTACAACAAAGAAAAAAGCAAATAGATTATGAAATAGTTCATTCTGGAAAACTGTGAAAATGTAGGCATGGATACAGGACATATACAGTAGTATACAGAAGATTACCACCTCATTGTGCTTTTGGTATGACTGCCACATTTCATCCAGCTCCTTTTCCAGTTGGCCTTGGTAGCGGTCACAAAACTCTTGTCCACCCATTTTTTTGGTTGATGAGAATTTATGCAGGGCTTCTCTGTAGAAAAAGTGATGCTTTTCTTCCAGAGAATCAGGCGCTACATAGGGAAGGTCTCCACCACATACCTAAACACAAAAGAGAAAACTACTCATTTAGGATTACCTATAATTTTGTTTCACAATGAATTCAATTACAAATTACAATAAAACTATTATAAAGTTGTTAGATAAAGAAATACCTTCTCCATGTTCTTATAATACTGATCTTTAGATGTTGCCACAGCTGCCAGATTGTTTGCTTCAGCTGTAGCCTACAGAAACATGTAGACATAAATTTAACATAATAATAATAATAATAATAATAATAATAATAACAACAACAACAACAACAACAATAACAATAACTATAATAATAATAATAATAATGATGAACAGAGGAAAAAAGAAACTGAAGCTGAGGTTTTTCACAGCACCATCAGCATAGTCTTTGGTTGTGGCAGGTCCTCCCCCTGGTAAATTTTGATGTACGCCTGCCAATACAAGAATTAAACAATGAAAATACAATTCAAATAAAATTGGGTAAAGATAAAAAAAAAACATATTTTACATGGCAATACCTTGAAAAACTCAAGCAAACCCATGCAGGTGACTTTGTTTCCATTAATTTCTTTTTCAGACAGATTGTCTGGATGTAGAAGCGTGGGAATAAGACTCTGCAGCTGATGTTTGAAGTCTGGTGCCACATCTATTAAAATAAAAGCACAGAATAAATATTACCCATTCTTTTGTCACATTTTCAGTCAAGTGAACACACGTAATTGATATGATTTACAAGTAATGGTAAGGTACTTCTTGTTTAAAATTTACATGATCATACCACTAAGTTGGCCTTTAAAGGCGGGACTAGTGGCAACCTTCAGTCCAGGGTGAGGTAATAAAAAGCAAGAGATGTTGGTGAAGCATGAATGAATGTGCTCTCTTACTGATTGAAGCTCCTCGTGTTGGGCTTCTTTAACCTTGGAAAAAAGACAACAAAGCAGTTAAATGTGGATAAAGCATTAGCAAGTAAAGAAATGCTGCCAATTGTTTATAATTTTAATATGCCAAACCAACAACATAATTTAGTACCTGTAATCGTTTATCCAGGAATTGATTGCCTCCTTTAAAGCCATAGTCATATTCATAAGGAAAACTCCAATCTCTGATCAGAAACATCAAAGACTTCAAGGGAATAAACAGTTTAGTCAATATTGAAATCACGTTACATATGTAAAGTATCAGCCGTTTTGTGTCACCTGAAAAGGCTTCAAAAAGATTTCATCCATTGCAAGACGACCATATTCTGTAAAAAGCTGTAAGAAAAAGGTCAATATATAAAATTTAGACTAGTTTTAATATGATGCCAAGCACATTTTAATGGTAAAGATTTATTTTGACTTATCTACATCAAGAGAAGAAAATATTGTTTTGCAATGTATTGTATTTCTTTGTATTACAAAAAGTTTACAACATTTGAAGTGTTTTATAAGCAGTTATTTTAAACATCTCACATTTCACCAATCAGTTATATAGGTTTTAGATTATACCACTTGTATTAGCAAACCTGTAGCTGCTGTAGATCGTCCTCTTGTATGTTCTGTGACAGATTGTAGATCTACAAAAAAAAAAAAAAAAAAAAAGGGCAAGTGGTATTCTATGAGTATTCTTCACAGTAATGGGGATAATTACATTAAAGTGGGATCAGTCACCTGTACTGAGCTGGTCATGGTACTCAGGGCAAAGATGGTTGCACAATCCTTCACTGTAGACTGGGCATCAAATGCACCCTGAGTGTCCATCAACACTACTGCTAACTACATGGGAAAAAAAAGTTGGAATTTGATACAGACTACTAATACTAAGCAGAACCAAGAGAGTAAAACGGTATACAGTCACAAATTGTTTTAGTACCTCTGTCCCATCGCGTTTTTTGACAATGAAAACCTCACTCCACAGCTGGATACCTGTCGTCTCTGGTTCAGAGCCTCCCCTCCAAGAAAATCCTGTCAGTGGGTCATCATCATTGCCCAGCCATTTGTTCTCACCCTAAAGAAACAGAACATACTGTCCAACACTAACACAAATTCCTTTGTAGCAAAGCATACAGTTGTGCTCATGAATTTACATGCCCTGTGAGAATTTGTGATTTTTACTTTGGAAATTTTTTAGAGGAAATGAATGATAACAAAAAAAAAAATCCACATTCATAGTTTGTGTTTACTCTTTTTACATCATAATGACAACAGAAACGACACAAATGGCCCTGATCATACCTTGGTGTTTTTTTTGGCCTGATAATATGCAAACAAGCCGACACAAACAGGTTTGAATGGCTACTAAAGGTTACCATCCTCACCTGTGATCTGTGATTGTGTAATCAGTGTGTGTGTATAAAAGGTCAGTGAGTTTCTGGGCTCCTGACAGACCCTTGCATCTTTCATCCAGTGCTGCTCTGACGTTTTCTGACGTTCAGAGTCATGGGAAAAGCAAAAGAATTACTTTTCCCATGACTCAAGGATCTATTGGAAAGGGTACATGAACTGTATAAAACAGGAAAGGGATATAAAAAATGTTTAAGGAATTCAAAATGCCAACAGTGTTCAAAATTAGGGATTTTGTTGAACCCAAACCAAGGTCAGGTAGACTCACAAAAATTTCAGCCACAACGGCCAGGAAAATGGAAAGCAAAAAAAAATACCACAATTAACCTCAGCAGAAATACTGAAATCTCTGAAAAAAGGTAGTGTGGCTGTTTCAAGATGGGTTTTAACTAACAATAAAAAGGCACTTGAAGAAAAATGGGCTGCATGGACTGTGTCGCCAAAAGAAAGCCATTACTACACAAATGCTACAAAGCATCTTGCTTACAATATGCCAAACAGCCAAGAGACAAGCCCCAAAACGTCTGGAACAAACTTAAACTTTTTGGCCACAACCATAAATGTTACATTTAGAGAAGCCTATGATGAAAGGTACACCATTCCTACTGTAAAAACATGGAATTGGATCGAAGATGTTTTGGGGATGTGTGAGCTACAAAGGCACAGGAAACTTGGTCAAAATTTTTGGCAAGATGAATGCAGCACGTTATCAGAAAATACTGGAGGGAAATTTGCACTCATCAGCCCAGAAGCTGCGCATGGGATGTACTTGGACGTTCCAACATGACAATGATCTAAAGCACAAGGTCAAGTCGACCTGTCATTGGCTACAACAGCTTAAAGTGAAGGTTCTGAACTGGCCTCTCAGTCTCCTGACCTCAATATCATTGAGCCACTCTGGGGAGATCTCAAACATGCAGTTCATGCAAGACAGCCAAAGAATTTACAGGAACTAGAGGCTTTATGCTAAAAAGAATTGGCAGCTTTACCATCTCAGAAAATAAAGAGCCTCATCCACAACTACCACAAAAGACTTCAAGCTGTCATTCATGTTAAAGGTGGCAATACACAGTATTAAGAACTGGGGTGTGTAAATTTTTGATCAGAGTCATTTGGGTAGTTTCTGTTGTCATTATGATTTAAAAAGAGTACAAAAGTGTCAAAAAATGGCTTTACCCAACCACTATTTAAAAGTTAGGTGTTGACTAACAGTCTACACCTAACTAACAAACATTGAATTATACTTTGTTCAATCTAGTCCTTTTCTTAAAATAATAATACTACGGTATTAATACTACTACTACTACTACTAATAATAATACTAGTAATAATAAATTAAATTAAAAAATCTCTCCTATCCTTACTGTGCTGGGTTGTAACTGAATAGTGTATGGTGCACTTATGCTTTTTGTTACCTTGTGTTGTTAAAATTGCTTCCATTGTTTTCCTCACTTGTAAGTCGCTTTGGACAAAAGTGTCTGCTAAATGACTATGACTACCTCATTTGACTACCTCTGTTTTGTGTCATTTAATTTGTCATGTCCAAATAAAAATATGTTACTTTGATCAAAGCTTCCTCTGTTATTATCAGCCCAAAGATGGGATAGGCTCCAGTTCTTCTGGATAAAGGATAAAAGCAGTAGAAGATTTATATATTTTTTGCTATTACAACAGAAAAAAACAAATTAGCTGGCGACTGTATCTCAGTGGGTAGAGCAGTCATCTTTCAACCAAAAGGTAGGCGGTTCAATTCTCACTCTCCCCACAGTTCATACTGTAGTTGTGTCCTTAGGCAAGACATTTAACCCACTTTGCCTCCAGTGGCTGTAACACTGGTAATTACTGTAGAACAATGTAAGTCGCTTTGGATAAAAGCGTCAGCTAAATGAATAAATGTAAATGTAAATGTAGTCTTCTTTAGAAAACTAGTCTGTTCACATGTTAGAGTGGTGAGAGGCAACATTGTGGAATGCCAATTTTCAATCCCAAATACCTGCCTATTAAGGTTTTAAGTTGTTCATATTCATACTCAGTGTCTCAGACCAGGACCCTTCTAGTACACAGAAATATATTGTAATAATAATAGTGTCTGGAGTCTGACATTGATGGTTCAGGTTACTGCAAAGCTTACCTCTCTGTACATGTAACGAAGCATAAAGTCAAGTAGGAAGCTCTTTCCCTTGCGGAAGGCTCCAGCCACTGACACCACCACCACACGTTTGTTGCGGACTTTAGGTGCTAACAAAACCTGTGATAAAGCCTCCACATCTAAACTGAAGGAGTGATCCTCCTTACAGACTGTGACGATCTGAACTGGTCTTCCCCCGTTCACCATACTTCACCTGTACTGGTCCCTGCAGAAATGAAAATGATTTACTACAAACATTTACTACACAACATTTCCCAATACTAACACACACCATAAACATAAAGTTATAGTATTATTAGGAAACTGTATTAGCAATCTCAGCCATCTAGCTGCATTCCTAGCCATTTTTAGAGATAAGAAAAGTTAAAACAGTTTTAGCTTTTGTTTAGCTTCTCACTAAAAAGCTTATGTGTACTGTCTTAACCAGTCATGTGCTGGGGCTTACATCAAACAAAGTGTGGCTGTGTGAGGCTGGATGTCATGCTGCTTTGCCTCTGGCAAGAAAATTGAGCAAGCACTATTTGCCTCTCAGTAAAGTAAAGAAAATGTCTCCCATGATGAGAATAACATTCATAAATTATACTCGTTTGATAACTTGCGTTCCATGGACTCATGGAGCTCAACACCTCCAAGGTGTGGCATTTTTTGGAAGTATGGCAAATATTTCTCCACGCCTAAAGTACCTGAATAGCAATTGTAGACAAAGAAATATGTAAAATACTGTGCTTACACATGGTCATACACGTACAAAAAAATGGTACAAAACCTTAATAATTTACAACCCCAACAGCAGCGGAATCACGTAAGCTTGTTACTGCAACTGTTGCTATAATTGAGCAGATAACTTTGTCAGTCTTCTTCTGTCAAACCCACAAACCTTGACCACTGATAATCCAACTTTTTCTGAAAACCAAACATGAATGTTGGATATAGTTAACGCAGTAACAGATCTGTGAGTTCGCTACCAAGTGCATAAATAAATCGCAATTGATTATTAACTTGTTGCTAATGATAGCTGTTAGAGCATTAACTCCCAATCTACAACCGTTAACTGGAGCGCTTATTACATATTTCGGAAACTCTGTGCTGTAAACTCGCTCAGTCGTGTGCTGGAAATACTACCTTTGGTCTCCAAAAAACGAGTATCTCCTATAACGTCGAGAAACAAACACCAACTTTTCCTATGTTGGCAAGAAAATAACCATGAGAACTTTTTTCCACCACGAAGCTTACCTATTTCCGTATTATGGTTGAGGAGAGCCTGATGGGAACTGAAGTTCTTATTAAGCTTCCTTCTCTAGGTAGTTTATGACCAGTGTACTACATTTCGCCTCTTCTGGGAAATGTAGGCTAGACGGAACTACCAAAGGTAATATAAAACTGATGACTGGTTTTGCATATACACAAATGAAATCGGACACACATCCGCAGGCCGTGCAGGGCTCACACCAGATTATTGTTGGTCTGTAATACACTATGGCCCCGAGTGAGCCTTTTAATACGCCCTCCATCGGCAAGTCAAAGAAACTACAACACTCACCTTTATTTGCTCGGAGTGATGCAGTAAAACGTGATATTTAATTCACAACAAGAGCATTAAGATTTTATTTTTGTTAGATGAAAAATATAAACTTTTTAATAATACATGCAATTTACAATAAATTTCAGGCAGGAACATTTTTCCTGAAATGTAAATGGCAGTGAATTACAACATTTCTAATTAAATATCAATGTAATCAATGTAATAGTTAACATAACATAATTCTAATCTAATAACACATAAAGTCAGACTTTGAAATACTTTGAAAATACATCTACAAATGATTGACTTCAAATACGTTTATTAGATTATTTAATAGAAAGTATTATTGCAACCCTGAGAATGATTTTAGACATCACAGCAACATGCATTTTTGTTTGTATTGCATTAATACTTTACTATTTCTTTTAAAAGTATTGAAAGTTAAATTTTGTTCCTTCTTGGTGCATGTGTGCAACCTAAATACGATTAGTAAAATATTTCGTAATATTTTAGTCTACATTTACATTTATTTATTTAGCAGACGCTTTTATCCAAAGCGACTTACATTGAACTTTTAATTACCAGTGTTAAAGCCAATGGAGGCAAGGTGGGTTAAGTGTCTTGCCCAAGGACACAACAACAGTATGAACTGTGGGGAGAGTGAGAATCGAACCGCCTACTTTCCATTTGAAGGACGACCACTCTACCCCATAGTCTACATATGAATCTGGCTAGATAAAATACAAAAATACATATATGGGGCAGTGTTTCTTAAAAGGAAGAAAAGGATTTAATAAAAAATAAATAAATGTGGATTTTAATATCCACCACCAGCGAGGTCCAGCAAGGACCCGGCTGCCTCTTGGGCTTCAGCATCTAGCTGCAGAATCTCTACAGTTTCCAGGTCAAGCTGATGGTCCACAGGCAGCACTAGGTACTCCTGAGACTGGTAGTAGTGTAACTCAATGTAGCCACTGTCTGACAGCGGGTCCTTCTCAATCTCCTCACAGACCTCCTCTTGCTGATAATCTATTGATTCCATAGTGACCAGCTCCTCATGATTCGGGGATAAATGACAAGTTTGATTTTCAGTAAAAGTTGGATTATCAGTGGTCAAGGTTTGTGGGTTTGAGAGAAGAAGACTGTTTGACAGAGGATCTGTAAGAAACAAACAAAAAAAAAACTTGAGAAATGGTAAGTTACTAAAAAGTTAAAGATGATAGTGTTTTCATACAACTATTCTGTGCCGAGGGTGCACTAATTGTTACACAGGCCAAGAAATAAAACGAGTGGACATAAAGGAGACTAGCTAAGCTATTTCTGCGTTGTCTAGGTAATAAAAGGTTGTTGCTATGCCAACAGAACAGAAACACATTAACAATGTTGCATGCTGAGAAAGCCGAGGAGTGAGGAAAAAAGCATCAGGTAAATAAAATGTCAAGGAAAGCTGTTACTCCATTGGTAATATACTGCAGAGCAAAGGAAATTTATTCAAGGTCAAAAATCTGGATCCTCGCGGACATCAAGCAACATTTTTATTTCCTTTGAAAGACATAGATATTACTGACCTGACATCTCCATAGAGTCACAAGTAGTAAGCAACCCATAATCATCTTCCTCAAACCTACAGAAAAGAAAGAATTTTCAATAATAAAATAATAACAATTCTTTACCTTATAGGTCAAATCTAAAAGACTTAGATGGACAGACTTGAGAAGGAAATGCAATTTTATCTAATTTATGTATTAGCAGACAAGAATGTGTTTATGACTGAAGAAAAGAAGAATTATTATTAATATGTGGTGCTTTAAAAAAAGACTTAGTGATCATACTCACAGTTCAGGCTTGTGGACCAAATTACTATTATTGCTGTGATAACTATGGGTCTTTCTTAACACCTCAAGGAGTGCGGCTCGATACTCAGGACAGACACACCATAGAGATCCTTTTCCTACAGACTAAAACACAACCATAACAAAAATTTATTATACCCCATATTATAAGAATATAATTTCCAGCAATGCTTAGTTAACGTGTTTGTCATTAATCATTGCATTAACAATAGTGCTTTCTCTAATGTATGAACCATTAATCCTTGTACCCACCTGACTTTTGTCCCTCTGAATGCGACAGAAGCTTTTACTTAATGACAGATTGTGGCGGACTGAGTTTCTCCAGCCACCAGGGGCAGTCCTGTAGTAAGGAAAATTATTCACAATCCATTCATAAATGTCCTTCACTGGCAGTTTTTTGCCTGGAGAGTCTTCTATGGCCATGAAAATCAGACTGCTAAAGGAATATGGTGGCTTGGATGAGGCCGGAGATGTGCAGCGACTGGATTCAGATGACCTGAGCTGAGGCAGTGGTGTTATTTTGTGAAGGGGCTGAAGCGGTAGCAGGTTGCACCGCTGATGCAGCCAATTGAGACAGGTTAGATCATCTTGGTCTGAAATGTATGTAGGGCTCATATTTGGAATTCTTTGTTCTTCAAGACAGTGAGAAGTCGTGCAGTGTAAAAGAGGGATAGAAGACTGAACAGAGTCTGCAGGAGCTGGAGAGAATGAGATGGGAGATGCAGGGAAAGAGACAGGTGACAATGGCAGTGACACTCTCCCACTGGAGCAAGTGGGCTGTGGTGAGGAGGAGAAAGGTGAAGGCCCCCTGCGTGTGATGGGAAATGGAGAAGAAGGTGGCAGTGCATGAGAGATTTTATCCATCTTGGTAGTAAGGGTAAACTTCCACACTGATACAGCTGTAGGCCTGCAGAAAAACATGGCATGAATGAATTAAGTTAACTGTAAAGGTTTAGCGACTGAGCACTCAAACACGCAACCTGTTAGCTTGGTTTTAAAACACATACCAACCACCTTATTTTAATCAGTTAAATGTTAGCTACCCCCTCTCCCTTCACTGACGTTCAAAGTCCAGTTATGTGCACAGTCTTATTATGCTAAACGCAAACCTGACAAAGAGCAGGTGCGCGGCTCACTGGGAATTGTATCGTGTAATAAAGTAGCCTCCTTTCTAACAAACGTAAAGCAATTTAACAAATTATTACATTTACTCTAGTATTACCTAAGGTGTGATACTCGAAAAAATCTTTGCAAAAGAAGTTTGAGAAATGTAGTTTAGAGATGCTGCCACATGGCTTTACGGAGCGGTTCATAGGACAAATGGCGGTACAATATAAAGTTTCATTTAGTTAGCCGCCTTTTCTCACACAGGTAAGCTACTCCGTACTATTTGCTTCTAAATCAGAAGAAAATTATAAAGTCGTTACTTACCAAACTACCCAGGATATAATACTAACAGCACTCCGAACTTTTTTTTGAAAAAGTCTCCTTTGTCCCCTTATAAAGTTTAAGATAGATCTTGACCAAAGAGTACCTCCGGGTCTACTCCCCTCTCACCCTGGGTTCTGTTGCCTTTTACTGTCTCCATAGAAACCACAAGGACGCTAAATGTCGCGCGTTCACGGAAGCGCGCTCCCGGCAGTTACACGGTCACTTTTGTTAGTGAACCACTAACCGTCATCCAAGCATAATATAAAATAAATACATGTAAAAAACTATTAGTATCACATAACTGTTGGATTATTTTAAAGTAGAAATGTTAAAAGCATAAAATTTATGTTGTGAAAATACATTATGGTAATTATTATAACCATAATTGCAAACCTAAAAGGTATAATATAGACATATTTCCCATAAAAATGTTTAACAAATGTGGTCTCTTTTTTGCTTCCTAGGGAATAAAAACTTCTTGTCATGTATGTATAGTATGTAAGTATGTATGTATGTATATTTTAATTGTAATTTAAACATTTAATGTTTGTTCTCACATAAAATCTACTTACTTTGCTGGTTAAAATACAGCAAACATATGTTAATTTGTGAAGCTGAACTCAAACAAGTATTGTAGTCGAGTCATAGTCACTTTCAAGTCCTCAGTGTTCAAGTCATCATTACTTAAAGTATAAGTCCAAGTCCGGGTTATCCCAAAAAATTTCCAGTGGAGTCTGAGTCAAGTCATCTTTAGTTAAATTTCAAGTCCGAGTTACAAAAGAAAGGTCCAAATTGAGTACAAGTCACCAAAGTTACAAATCTTAAACTGGGGCAAACCGACACATTGATTTGGATTTTAGTTTTGTATAAGCTTATTTCATTAAACACATTTAATGGTGTTTTGATTGAGGCATATCAGCTAAGGCTGTAACCATAAAAAAAAAAAAAACAAGTCCACGTTGAGTAATTGAGGCTTACCCTCGGACTTGAGTACTCCATCCGTCTGACTCAAACAATGAATATATTTTCTATTTACTTAACAGAATATATATAAAGAAAGTAATACAAACAGTCAAAAAAAAAACAAAAACATTTTTGGGTTTTAACTTATTCCTCACACTATTAGGCGCCTTAGGGTCACCTGACTAAGTGTGAGGTTAACCAATATATGATGATTGGCTGAAAAACAGCAGTGGCAACGGTGATATAAAATCGAAGCTGAGGTTTGGCACTCCCCGTTCCAATGGAGTCTGTGGAAGGGACAATTTTCATCTTCAAAGAACGAACCTGTAAACAAAATAATGTTTTATTTTAACTAGATGAGAACAGTGTGCCTATTGTTCAATTCACATCTTAAAACTAAGCATAGTGACTACAAAGAAAAAAACTTTCACAGTGTATTGCACAATGCAACCCACTCACAAAATTAAATTAAATGTGTGTTTAGAAATGTTTTATTTCTTAAAAACTATTAATTTCAAGTCTTGTGACTATGCTTTGTCATTGAATATGAGAAAGGACTTACTATAAAGAACATAAGGGCACAAGAGGACCATGCCAGGGCCACATAATAACCATCACTGCCAAAGAGCAAACCGCACAACACTGTGAAGATCATTCTGGTGGGAAAAGGGTAAACCACTGTGTCAATACAAAAACGACTTTTTATTCAGAATCTCATTGCTAAAATTATTATTTTTATATCAATAAACCATTTATAAATGTAAGGAATATTTGCAAAAGTAGAACATTTACCCAACATATTTGTATCCACTGTATGCAACAAGATCAAAGGTTGAAAGGTCACTGTGGACTGTAAGTAGGTACAAACTTAACAACATCACCAAAACCTCAATGATAATCCACACGAGGGCAGTGCTGGCACACAAACCAAGAACCTCTGGACTAAACCTATCAATAAAGAAAAGAGTCACGATAATTTTATTAATTCATTATTTATTTAGGTTATCAAATAAATTATAGAACTAAATGTTTACCTTTTTTGAATCCCTAGGGCCATTCCAGCAAGTAAAATGTAGGTGATAAAAGCCATTGCTAAACGACAACATTAGTTAATACATTTACAAATTCAAGATAATTATAATTTCCGTTACTTCTTTTTTCAAACTTACAAGGGATGTAAAGATCAGGAGCATTAACATCCTGCCTTGGGGTTAAAGGACTGTCACGGTGGTATCTCACTTCCCAGTCCTAGAAAGATTACACACATACAGGTAGAAATGTGTTTGCCATGGTTTTCCAATGGCATTTAAATGTTTCTAATACAGAGAAGATGGAAAATGCCTGGGTAAATGAAAAACAATAGTAAAATATCAGTATGCCAGTGCATAAAATGTCATCAAAACTAAATCAAAATAGTAAGTCTAGAAATAACACCAAAGCAAAATAAGAATATGTAAAAGTAAATCCTGACCATACAGACTGTACTTGTATTATAAATATCAAGTATATCATTCTGTTGATGAGAGTTTGCAATACACTGTCACAAAATGTTTTTAAGAGCTTATTATGTGTGTAAAGGGACTTTGGTGTTCAGAGTACTCTCATTCATTGAGGATAGGGATATGATAAAGTTATCTTTTGTGATTAATATGATGATAAAGACAGCAAAGAACATTACCATGAGGTAAATGTGTTGCATTGTTCTGTACTTTAATACCATTGAAGTGAAATTATTAGATTACCTGGTGTGTGTATGGGAACATGAGGATCATAAGTTTCTTTAGCACATATCTGGTGTCAACAGCAAAGAAGTATTTCAGTTTGTTTAACGACATGAATCTGCTGATCTGAAAGTGAAAAAAGTCAGATGGTTAATAAATGAGAAGCCAGAAACAACATTATGCCGAGTCACAGATGTTTAATATCATGTCTACCTGATGTATTACTACTCAAGCTATGTATCAAATTTGCCAATATGGTAAAACAACACAAAATATATAACAGAAAATCAAGCTTGATCTTTGGAGCAGCACACAAAAAGGCTGACGTTCCTACAATGAGCAGATCAATTAAAAAAATGCTTGTTGAACTTGCCCTACCTCTTTGTTTACAATATCCTTTCCTTGGTTGGCTAAAGATGAGCCGTACATCATTGCAGCATTGGCCATTGGATCAGTAAATAGGCTGTTCACACCAGAACCTCCATGCATGTCAACTGGTGGCGGGCCTCCTACATTGTACCCAGGGGTATAGTACCCTTGACTATTCACTGGAGCAGTGGAGCTGGTGTCATCAAACAGGACAGAGTCTGATGACGGAGGTGCCCCACGAGTCCTCTGTTTAGCTATGAAAGACAAGACAATATTGTAGTTAAATGTAGAGCACAATTCATATCCAGGTCATATTTACATTTATTAATTTAGCTGACACTTTTATCCAAAGCAACTTAACATTGTTCTACAGTAATTACCAGTGTTACAGCCACTGGGGGCAAGGTGTGTTAAGTGTCTTGCCCAAGGACACAACAACAGTATGAACTGTGGGGAGAGTGAGAATCGAACCGCCTACCTTCCGCTTGAAGAACGCTCTACCACTGAGCCATTGCCTTCCAATCATATCTATTAATCCAGTTTTCCGACTTAACTATTAGTTTTTAATCACTGACTGTACAAATCAAATGACTTGTATGGCTAACTGTACAAATCAGTTTGTGGTAGTGACTGTACAAATCAAATTACTTTATATGGTTAAATTGCGCTAGTATGCAATTGAAGAGTAGATAGTGATGTATGGTAGTGTTTGTACAGAAATTTCTGTCAAAAAACTGTCTATGAAGAGGGAGTACACAATACAAGAGTGCTAAAAATGTAAACAACTAAAAATGTCTGCGGCGCTTTTGCTTTTTTTATTACTCGTATATAATTGTAATATTTTTTCCCAAACGGGGAGTCTAATTTACAAAATAATGTAAACGGAGATAGCCTACTTACTTGCTCTGAATCCATGATGTGGCAGGTCCATCGTAATGCTAACTTTATGACGTTAGCTAAAAACAAAGAGTGACACGTTACACGGTTGTTAGATCCTCTTTAAAAATAGGTTTACCATGGTTCTATTGGTTTTGCATTACTACATGCAAAACCAATAGATGTAGCTCGCTCACTTTCTTTCATTAAACAGGCAGTCATGCAAGAACTTCATGCTAACATTAGCTAGTCACTTTGGTCCCAGTTGATATGGCTAACAACTTAGCTAGATGTCCTCGTGTAACATTTTACAGACATTGATGCAGGTTATTAAATAAAATACGGTTATGTCACAGATGACATTTACAACATTTTCGTAAATTGTGTTAAAACTATATTATAATAATAAGTTTGCACATTCAATTTACCTGCGCAGCTAACGTTGGACGATAGCTTCGTGGCTGCTGTAATAGCCCCGCCTTCAATTTTGATTGGCTGAATGATATGTGTCTGCAACATGATTGGTTGACTGCTCAGTGCCTGCGTGGCAAACACATACATCCATGGGCAAACACTGCTGTGTCCGAAACCACTCCCTTGCCCCGTAGGTGCTTATACTGAGGAGTGTTATGTTCTTCTGGAGTTGTATAAATGAGGTATGTCATAGTAGTGTCATATACGTGTGATTTTACTGGCCCCATTAGTTATAAATTATAATTTAGTTTACAATGCAGTGGGAAAATATCTCTCATTTAGCAATGTATTGACATGGGGTCACAAGCCAATGGGGTCACAAACTAATGTCCCAGGCCCGGATAAATGGAGAGGAATGCACCAGAAAGGACATGCCATGTAAACTTTATGTCAGACTAAATATGGAAACTAATTTGTGCTTTCTTTACATTTAGAACAAATAATTATGTTTCAATATAGAAGAAAAGATTAAAGCAAACGCATCTGGACACAGTTTTAAGGTGAAGATGTTTTGTCTTTAATTCCAAGCGACTTAACTGTTTATTCACATAATAGCATATTGTAATAAGAATGAAAAAAATAAAAAAATAATAGTAAAAATTATAACTTTATTATTAATAATTAATTGTTGCTGATTGGTTTTACTTTTTAAATAAAATAACATCTGGCATGTCACTGTGTTGTTGTGGGGATTGGGTGATGAGGGAGTGAGTTTTTATCTTCTGTAGCTTTAAACCCAAGCTAAAATGTGTTAAGAATAGCTTTTGACTTTTCATACTACACATGTTTTTTATTATTTTTAATTTTGTTTTATTTGAACTGCAACAGTGGCTTGCTTACAGTTAAACCCAGAAAGTTCCTGTAAAGACCACTGAACCTGCATAAAATCAAGACCTAAAGTCAACTTACAATTGTGAAGTAAATTGCAGGGCAGAAGGAGGAGATGTGGTTGTGATGGAAACAAAGAAATTTTTTACCTTATAGAGACAAAACAGTGAATTGATCTTGCGGCAGCTCATTTTTCATATTGCATCTAAGCTTATGAGTGACCAAATGAAACAAAAAGGCATGTTTTTATGTTATAAGGTACAGTAAGTGTAATGAGATTAATGTGGGTGGATGAATGACTCTAAAGATGTGAAGATAACTGAAGAAGATAATGATTATTATGTTAAGGAATTTTATCTATTATAGGCCCTGATTTGATTTTTTTATATAATTCAGTAGCCCACCATTTAAATACCCCAAGAATATAAAACATACCTTTTTGTCTCTTAAATGTTGTCATTTGTCCCTGTCAATAAATTAACGCAATGAGAAGGTAATGGAGCGAGAAAGGTGGTGGACATGTTGCGACATGTCAGATTTATACAGACATGAGAAATGTGTCATCGCTACATTCCTGCAGCTTTAGTCATGTGACGCTCGCCTTTAACCCATATTCTTTCAAATGATACCGTCAAGCACAACACAAAAGAAAACATCCCACATGTGCCGTTCTTATTACAGAGTGTATTGTAGTTTCGAAATATGATAGTCAGCAGAGAACGGAGCAAGTGAGCAACAGATGACAATACACAGGCTCTGGCAGAGTCAATAATTTTTTCTTTTGTCACTGGACAACTCACTTTGTCTATCATTTTAAATATTTTTTATGTTTTTTCTCTAACCAGCGTGTTTAAATGTTCTATTTAAATTTGATTTTAAACTCTCTACCCAGCAGAAGTAGTAAATGTAATTTGAACCGTTGCTGCAAGAGTCAGCTAGAGAAATCAACCATTGCCAGTAACTCTGTCCTTAGGGACTGCATGGTCAGCAGCTGTTGTGGCAGACTAACTTTTCATTTTGTAACCTTTACTGTGTAGTATATGGTGTTTGTAGAAGTCACGGTATAAAGTAATGGTAAAATAATTTGTGGCAGGGGATTGACTCATCTCCACAAGCATGCGCACACATTTATGTGGTGTATAGTAAGAGTGAGTGCCAAAACCGCAACACAGTTTGACACATAGACACAGCTTTGCCCATGATGCCAAAAGAGCTACATATCAGTGTCATTGTTTCATCCTTATAAGTTGAAAAATGTTAACCTCCTTGTATGTCTTATTATTTGTCTTATTATTTTTATATATATATATATATATATATATATATATATATATATATATATATATATATATATATATATATATATACATATATGTGTGTGTGTGTGTGTGTGTGTGTGTATATATATATATATATATATATATATATATATATATATATATATATATATATAATAAAAGCAGAGAAACAAAATATTCTACTTGACTGAATGTGTATGAGCAGCTTACTACCTAGCTACTACACTAGCTACTACTCAGTTTCACATTGGGGTGTGAGGAATCCCTTGTACTACTCTCAAGAGGAAACGTTTTCCAAATATGGTCAATGACGTCAGGCCACGTGGTAAAGTTCGTGAGAGATTCCAGACAACACTATTTCCCGTAACAGTGTAGGGGCGTGGCAACATTGGAGTAGCGGTTTAAAAGTTTACAACTTCACAATGATTTCCAGACGCCGGTTTACAGGGGTATGCCTAAAAGCGAGAGGATGTACTAAAAGTCGATTTTTGACGTTTTGAGACGATTTAGAATCAGGGAGGTTATTTGTTTTTTCTTTGACCCCCCCCTCAAGAAGAAGTTTTTTGGACTCTACCGAGCTACCGCAATAAGGTGGGCTAGCCCAAAGTTTGAATTGACACACGAGATTCGACCTGAAAGTTATTTCATCTGAATTGATACTTGTAAGGACCATACGGATCTAATTTTATTTTCATTTAAACAGAAGGGATGTATCGAAACTTTGGAGGTCAGGGGAGAGGAGAACCAGCCTACAGCAGCAGCAGCTCCGTATCACTGGGAACCACCTCAACTACACAACAGGAGCAGGTAGATGGATATTTATAGCTTTATAGGTGCTGTAGGTCATTATATGCAGAAGAAAACTCTATCTATTAGACACAATAAGTTTTAAAATATGTGGGTAGTAATAATGTATATTTCTAACCTCTTTCACAATGAAACAATTTGTCTTTTATCTGTTTTTTGGCAGAAATTCACAATGGCTGGCAGCAGTCAGTTTGTACCTAGTCTGAATGCCATCACAACCAATGAGAATCTTCAGTGGCTGGTTCAGCCTTCACTCTTGAGTCCTCCAGGACCTTCACGTTCTCCAGTGCCTCCTTATCCATCTGTCTGTGAAGTGCGGTTTCTGGGGCCAACTCCATCACAGTCCCATATTCTGAGACCAGGGGTTATAAGGGCAGCTGCAAACAACCCAACTTCCACAAGGCGTAGGAATGATGAACATGTAAGAGGCTGTTTTATATTTTTATAAGAGAAAAACCTGCAATCACTCTAAAATTAATGTTGTCCTAGTGTAACTACTCTCTGCTTTTCGTAAGGAGCGGTGGTGTAACCATTTCTCAGTTAGTTATTTGTAATATCCTTCAACAGTGTGTCATATGGGGCTCTGAAATAATTGAATTAAGATTCAATTTGAGAATGTTCACTTTCCTTTTAAAGAACTACATTTACATGGTGTTGTCTTCAAATTAATACTTGTTTGTAAGATAGAGCAAACTGTAAAATACAGAATACATATTTGTTTGAACACCTCAGTTTGCGTCATAAAGAACCATCTTCAATCGCTTTCATAATTGTCTTATTTCCTCAGACACATTGACACATAACCCTGACACTTTCTTGAAGTAATTTTACGATACAGGAAGTGGACTATCATGTGACTCACTAAGTCCAGTCATTTGTGATGACTCACACCTGAGTCACTGTTAGGGTCTCAACATGACTCATCAACCAGAAAGGGCGGGAAATATAGGATAAACAGCAGTTTTTTAATAAGCCCCAAGCATTCAGTATGAGGCACAAAAGCACAGGCGTTTCTTAATCAATCAGTCAGCCGCCATGATTGTGATGACTAAAAGCACACACATGGTGGTGGCATTTCTCCAGTATCAAGTGATATTCAATAATGCTTTGCTTAAGTAAGAAGGATGCCTTATGTTAAGTTGTTATTTGAATTGAATACATTTGATTCCTAGTCTCATAAATCCAAATGCTTTTATGTAATTTTTTTAGCTATCCCAAGAAGAGCTGGAGCGACGCAGAATAAGAAGAGAAAGAAATAAGTTAGCAGCAGCAAAATGCCGCAATCGCCGCCGGGAGCTGACAGACACCTTGCAAAACGTCAGTGAATACTGTGAAATTGGCTACCAATAATTGCACTTTTACAATTGTTTTTCATTAATGTTTATCTGACATAAAATTAACTGTATATGTATTCTTGTTATCTATAGGAGACTGATGAGCTGGAGGATGAAAAGTCACGTTTACAGAAGGAAATTGCTGAATTACAAAAAGAAAAAGAGAAGCTCGAATTGGTTCTGGAGGCTCATCGCCCCATCTGTAAAATAGAAGAATCTGATTCTGATTCTGATACAAATCCAACCCTTACTTCTTTGGAGAGCATCAAACTGGAGCCAGATAATCGCAGCAGACCTAGGCTCACTACAAGACCAGCAATAAAGATGGAGAAGCCCAAACCAAAGATAACCATCCCGCCAAAACCAGTAACATCTGCAGCAGCTACTACGGCCTCCGAGTCTGAAACTCTCCACACTCCAGTTTTGACATCTACTCCGTCTCTCACTCCCATTACATTTGGCATGGTCTTCACCTATCCTACCACTTCTTTAGACACCAATGCCCCCAGCACCTCCCATAGTGCATCACATCAGGGGCACGTCCATCAGGCTCAAGCTGCTCAGCCATGCGGGATTGCACATCGCCGCAGCAGCAGTAGCGGTGACCAATCGGATCAATCCCTGCACTCCCCAACCATTCTCACACTTTGACGGACTGCTCAGTTATTAGGGCACTACTGACAACACTAATGCTCATTCCTTTTTATCTGTCATCTCTGGGCAAAACATATTTCAAATTGATGTATGCTAGTTAATAGTGTACTAGTGGCATTATTGAAGTATTTTGTTACACTCTTTATAGATTTCTATATAGTGTCATTTTATGTCGAGTGTGTTTATGGTAAACACGTGTGTAATGGAAAAACCTATTGTATGCTAGAAATTTAGTATTATTATAAAATAGAGTTTAAAGGATATAAAGCTGAATTTAATGACATGTTATTTTAGACGTTATTGCTGAATAACATACAGTCTATGGTTAGAGCATTCAGTGGTATACTTTATAATTGGTAAGGAAACTTGTCTTTAGGGCACTTACCTTAAAGTTTTTTATTTTTTTTTAAGAACCCTATTATTATTTGTAACAACTGAGTGACCACTAAGGCTGGACCCTAGAAGACAAAATAGATTGTATAATTCCATATTTATATTTTAGAGTGTAATATATTTTGGTTGTTGCTTTTTATGACAGATAAAATTATTGTTAGGCAGGGCCTATTTTTTTTTCTTTGTCACAGCTGTATTACTTTAAATAAAATAAAGAAGATTTAGAAATATGTGAAAAAACAAACTATTTTTATTAAGTATTTTTATAGGTGAGAATTGTCAGCCCAAGACAGCAAGATTTAAACAATCCCATTCTTACAATGTGGTCTGCTCTGCATTCAAATAAGGGAAGCTTCTTTCGCTAAAAACTTATTGTGGTGAAAAAGCCCATTGTAGCCCATATTTATTTTTCGGGGTGTAATATATTTTTGACAATGCTTTTTTCTGACCAATGAATTGATTGTTAGGCAGGGCCTATATTATTTCTTTGTCAAAGCTAAACTACTTTAGATAATCTAAAAATTTAGAAATATGTGGTGTTTTATTTGAAAAAAGCATATCCAGACAAATGTGCATCTCATCATTTTTGATTAATGGATTTACCTGATTTGATGGTGAAATAACCTGTGGCACAAAACAGAAGCGACTCCATTTCCGTAAAAGATGACTTTCTTCTTTTTAATATATACATGACTTAACTGGATATTTCCAGATAAAATAATTATAAAGAGCCATCAAGAGTGAGAAAGTCTGTTAATGTTCAAATGTCAAAAAGTGTGCATCATGAAGTATGAAAAGCATTACTCTTCTCTTTACTCCGGTCTGATGTGAAAATTGGAATTCCAAAATAAAACTGATAAACACTCATAAAGCCAGACTGTAATGCTCAAAGAAAGCATAAATGGAGTTCAAATGTGAGTCTGTCTTCCTCTATGTCATGAAAATGTTAGTTTTTGCCAAAACACATAAAAGGTTGAACAACACAAAGTGTCCCACTGTATTTAAAGCTCTTTATGTACTATGAGCATAACCTAGCAATAAACTGCTAACAACAAAATAAATCTTTTCTAATCCACGTGCATCCTCTATGATTTAAACTGAAACCAGTTAGTAATGCTAATACAGATAAATCAAGATAAATAAAAGTCAAAGTAAAGATTAGCCCTAACATTACAAAGGAAATACAAAGCATATGTTACAAATACTGACTATTGCCATCTTACCAAATGGTGTGATATGCTAACTGAACATCAACAGCAATGTATGAAAAAGTCTACTATAACTTAAACATTGTGGCTCTGTGGCCGTAACCAGCTAGTTTGATACAAAGAGATTCCAGTTTGATTAAAAAGTCACTGGTAGAGGCATGTTCTGTTTTAACTGAGTAAGGTCCAAAGACATCTATCAGGTCCAAGGGAAATCTGGAACAAAGTGGTTGGCTCTGAACATTTTGCACACAATGCCCAACCAACAGTAAACCTGAAGGTATTTTATACATCTGTCTGTTTAACAGGCCTGTATACATAGTGATCATCATGCACACATAACACTCAAATCCTGACTTTAGAATGGGAGTGCATAAAATAATACACATCAACAGGCATCTAAAGCAAATATTAAATTATCAAAGATTTTTCACAACTAATCTATGCCAGTGCTGTTGTATTTCAGTGGACTAAATATGGCTCAAAACTGGATTGAAAGGGATCTTTAGATCTGCAATTTAAAGATCCATGTTATCCTCCAGTGCAATATAGAAACAAGGCTTCTACTAGTGTAGGCTAGCCCAGTGCATGAGATAAATTTATTTGTGACCTACTTATTTGGTCCCATTTGATTTCAATATTACACCAATGAAAAAGGAGAATTTCAAGAAATAAGAAAAATGTTTTTTAGAAAACACTGAAAATTGTAGGTGCTTCTGAAAAATGTCAATAGTAAAGTCCTGAAATAATCCATAGTGGCAATGCAAAACAGTGGCACACAAATTGAGCAGCATTTAGAAAGCCCTAATGCTTTTTGCACCAAATAAATGTGTCTGTCCAGTCCATCACACCCCTACAGTACAGCTTTATTTTTAGGAGACCTGGTGGTGCCTTCAGTCATCGGGTGAGCACACTAGGTGGAGCTGGTCTGGGCTTCCCACACTGCCCGTGCTTGAACTGCCATCTCCCAAGTCTCGGGCCACCATGCAGGGCAGGTTAAGCTCCGTGGACCCCCCAGGACTGGAGTCACTCCGGCTAACACACTCCTCCTCTAGCACCAAACAAAGCTCCTTGAGGTCTAAGTTCTCCTTAACCAGTCCGTCCTGCATGCGCTCTAAATCAGCTAGCTTCTTCAAATAGCCCCCAAGATCCTCTCGCATTACTTTGGCAGCGTGATGGCCAAACAGCTGCCATTCCCGTGCCAGCTTCTTCACTTTGAGCCGGTCATCATCAAGGAAGCAGCACAGGTCTCTTAGCTCCACATTTTCCTCCTGTAAGCGCTGATTAATGACTTTCAGTTCCCTGATTTCGAGGAGATGTCCCTGCAGCTGTTTGTTCACCTCTTTTATCAGCCTTCCTCGTTGGATGAGAGCTGACATTTTCTCCGACTCTTCTTTACGCAGTCGGTTCACCAGCTCCTCTTTTGAGCAGGACAGCAAGTCCTCGTCGGACATCTTTGACATTTCCCTGTTTACTATCTCACCCTCGCTGCTCATTTTGGGAAATAAACTCACTGATCCCTGAGAATGTGTTCAAAGCGCTGAGCAGTTGCCTAAAAGAATGGGTCAGTGCGCACAGACATCACAAACCCATCCCTATCTTTATCCTGTGTACTTCAGATGTCACAGTCACTAAAATGATGACCACACCACCACAGGCGAACTCAAAATCCTCCCTCTCTGTAGTGGCTATTCGATCATATTTCACACTGTTCTCTGTTGATAATTCTCTAATGGGGTCGTGTATGAAACGCACAGCAAACCCCCCATTAATAGAAATCCGCCATCCTCTCACAGTAGCACTGTGTTTTTCAAAGGCTCGGATGTAACTGTTCTTATTTTACCTCTTGTCACAGTGTCTGCCTGTCCTAATGGCTTTCCTGTACCGTGTTTTAAAGGCCCCTTCAATCCACCGTGGTTTAATCCAGAAGCCCCGACCGTGCAGATGCAGATGTTGTTTTTTTACGCAACTGGCATCGTGATCGCGTGGATAAATGAACCCACACTTTATGTGAGTCTACAGTCCGTAAAAAACGCGCTAGTGGGGTCTTTACATGCGGCACATAGTGTCAATGGAAATCAAAGGCAAGCACAATCCAATCCGTGCGTTTATCCGCTCATCATCTTAGCTCATCCTCCGCGGCTTGGCGAGCACCACAACAATGTCCGCCTCCGCCACATTCATGGGTCTGACTCCAGCGAGTAGTGTGGTCGCGTCAAGCTCCGACAATATGGAAATTTACTGCCTTTTAGATTCAAAATAAAAGCAAGAATTTGTGAACCGTAAATGTTTTTATTTCAATGTAACATTGTATGGGAAATTTAGGGCGCTGGTTATTATTTTTATTTACTTTAGTGTGCACTTTACTTTTTACTATGGTAAATTTAGCTATGGTGGGCTGTCATATTTTTGTTTGTTCACGGGAAACACTGCAGAGGGTTTAGGCTTTTAGTTGGGAAATGAGTAACTTTGGGATGGCAGCCCATAGCCCAACTTGAAAGCATCTTGCATACTCACACCAGACATCTAGTACTCACAATTTAAGACGCGGAACCTAATCACATTTTAACAACTGTCTCTTATTTAGAAATACACACCGGAAGTCACACTTAATATGGCGACTACTTTTTTTTACACGTCGATCATTATCTAGAATTGTGTGTGGTTTATTGTGACACATCCGCTTTGTGGCATGACCTGATCCCATTCTTGTTACATGATCAATATATTGACAAGGGGTTCAATAAAAACCAGCTGAGCTCCACTACAATAAAAAAAGAATGAAGATACATATGGATGAATATCATGTCTCCCAAAAAGCACTTGTGCCCCCCCCAGACGGATTAATCCGTCTACTATACCTTGAAAAGAAACAAATACAAAGCAAATAAATATAAAACAGAGATGCGCACAATTCAGAGAAATGGGTAAAAAAAAAACTTGCCAGTTTCCCTTTCCGCACTTCCAAATAAAGTTCAAAAGCAAATGCATTAAGAATGTAAAATTTAGGCCCTTTAGGAAAATATTTCACTAGTAGGCTACCCCATAGTAAAAGCGGAAAGAGTGAGTGCAGGCTTTTTCCATGCTTTTCTGCTGAGGCATTCAGCCACATCCTTCCGCCCTGTGTTCTACCTCCATTGTTTGACTGAGGCCATAACAATGTAGGGTGTTAACTACCCAAGTGCGAGCCGTGGTTGGATTCAGGGTGTCATATGAGGTTAGAAATAACTATAGAGACTCTGTCCAGCTAGATATCCGGCAAAAAAAGACGTGTTGACTGCATGTTGTAATTTTAGGACAGACACAGTCAAGGCTGAAAGGGAGGGTGAGCAGAGGGATTTGCAGGATTATTTAGATTAATCATCGGAAAACACTAGAACATGTTATAAGCAAAGGGCATATCGGGCTTCTCTGTGCTGTGACACATAATTAAACAACTAAGATCATCGATAAAGGCGCGCCTTTGCTGTGGCGGCTTCATTCCCAGGAGGCCAGATTGACTGCAAGCTGTCATGCTTCAAGTAAATGGGACGTTTTAGTCAAATGCCACTGATCTATAAATTGGACTTGAACACATAGACACTTGTTTGTATCACTCCTAAAAAAACTAAAAAGGTAAATGAGAAGTAAGAACACACCTGAAGTCAGGAGTTCAAAGTTTAGCTTTCACACAACTCTCATTGGTATAAGTCTAGGTTACCTCCAAATTGTGGGCTCTATGGGTCTGCATTTTTATTTGGTTTAAGTTAGACTGCTGAGCAAACCCTTATTAGTCAGAAGATTTTCTAGTGCATAATGTTTTGTACCATTCTCTCACAAGATAAAGTTCTGATTTAGGTCTAGGGCCTCCTGAATAAACTTGTTCCTTTTTGTATATAGCTACACATTTATGTTGGATTGAGGTCATGTCTTTGTGATGGCCACTGCTAAAACTGTTTCATTGCTGATCTTTAATATTGATTAGCCTTGTTAGGTGCAATTACACCATTATAAAAGGCTGATATATTTTCTCCAGTACTGACTCCTAATATTTCAATTTTATCTTTTGGTATAGTTTTAAATTTTAGTCCTGCAGTAGTTAGGCTAGCTAGCTTGCATGTGTTGTGCATGCATGCATGGTGGTGTCACGGGCCACACACATATTCACATTTGGAGGTATAGTATAAATTCAGGGTCACAAGTATTTGTATCTGTGTCTCTATGAACAAGGAATATTGGACCACATATAGTGAGACAGTCACTGTTCTATGAGAGTCCTTTAAGATAAAAAAAAATTGACAAAGTTAAAAGACAAACCTCAATTCTTTGTCAGAAATGTCCCAGCTTTGAACAGACCATATCCCTACTTTCTCCTTGTTAACAAATACAAATCACTGCAGCAAACTTTTGTCACTTAATCTATAAACCATCTAAAAGGTAATAGACAAGACAAGACATTTATTTTTGTATAGCCCAATATCACAACAACAGCCACCTCAAGGGGCTTAACAGACTGCACTAGACAACATCCCCTGTCCTTAGACCCTCCATCAGGGTGAGGAAAAACTCCAAAAAAAACCCAGCCGGGAAAAAAGAGAAACCTCAGGGAGAACCACAGAAGGAGGGATCCACTCCCAGGACGGACAGGCCGTGCAAGAATGTGTCCAGGTCAATTGAAAAAATACATATAAATACAAAACATATTCACAAAAAACATTTATGTTGACAGCGTCCAGTGTCCACTCTGTGTGTGTGTGTGTGTGTGTGTGTGGGGGGGGGGGTGCGTCCACCCTAGGAGGAGGTAGAAAGGAGAAAAACAAAAGTGCTAAATACTACTGAAAATAGGCAGATGTAATAATATTATGAGTGATTGAGTGTGTACCTACAGCTACAACCAGTGTAAACCTAACCCTATGATCAATCAGTCTCCATACGTTTGGTGAAATAAGTATGTTTTGAGTTTGCTTTTGAAAATCTCAACAGAGTCAGATCGCCGCACTTCCACCGGGAGCCCATTCCACAAAAATAGGGCTCTAAAAGAAAAGGCTCTGTAGCCAGCAGACCTCTTCTTTATTCGAGGAAGTTGAAGGAGGCCAGCGTCCTGAGAGCGAAGGGTACAAGCTGGAGTATACCAGGTGATAAAGTCAGAAAGGTAAGAGGGCGCGCGTCCACAAAGGATTTTATAGGTTAACAAGAGAACTTTGAAATCAGCTCTAACATGAATAGGAACCAGTGTAATAAAGCATATCAAACCATTATAAGTTCTGCCAGGGTGTCATTTGTTAAGTTTAAATGTTCCAATGTGTTGATATAAAACAAAATAATTACCATTGTTTTAAATGTATGAAAATATATATAAAAAACTAATTAGTAGCCTAGGTTTGAGGGGGGAAAAGTAAGTGTCCCAAGTATGGAGGTCTGGACATATGCTCATCATAATTTTGCTATCAGACAGAAAATTGCATAACAAATTGGTAGGCCAGTCTACAAATAAAAGTTTCCCTATGTACAAGAAGACTACTACTACTACTATTACTACTACAAAGAATTCACATGGATCCAAAGTGAAACACTCTGTTTTAGTGGTGTATATGGCAGGGGTGGACTGGGGAGAAAAAAAGGTATGCATCTATATAAAATATTACAATGTGATGATTATTATTATTTTATTATATCAACATTTGGCCTGGCTTGTACACAAAACTGAATTTAATACAAATAAAATGACCAAATAATTCACAGCAAAAAGAATTATGTTAATAACAAAGCCACATTAATTGCTTACTTTTATATAAAATATCTACCTTATCAACTTGTTAAAACAAAAAGGGGAAGAAAAACTAGAAAAGCTACATTCTTCACTCACACACGAGTAGGCCTAACTTCAGGGGACTTGTGTCATGGGCAGAGCTCAGCCGGGCTGCGCTTTAGAGGCTTTAGCTCGTCTTCATATGCAGCACCGCCTCAAAATAGAGTAGAAGCGTGACAGCGGGGCCGCGTGCAGTAGCAGACCCACCGGCATACCAACTGGTGTCCCCATATTACCAGTCCGCCCCTGTAGGATGGACTACAGAAATATTGTGGGGAGTGGGGACTGTAAAAAGTAGGTCTAACCAAACGCTTTACCTCAATTTTTTAATAAAAAAAACAAAGCAAATCATGTGACCAGGGAGCCGTTCCGGTGACGCACTGGAACCGGAAGTAGGTGTTAGCTTCTGCTGTTGTTGACACTGCGTACCTTCTATGTTCTCAACATCCATGCTTGTCAAGCTGATTCTAAATATCTGGAAGTGTCATTACATTTTTGCTGTATTTTTCCGTGCTTTACTTTGGATGTCGGTGCAATATTCGCGGACATTGCTAGCTTTTCGTTGTTGAAAGCATAAAAGGCTAACATGTAGGTTAAACCAATAAGGAAGCTAATTAGGAAACCATTGAAATTATCTAATAGCTCAGCCAACAAAGTTCCGGGGTCTGGCTACTTAGTTTTACCGTGTCTCTGCAGCGTGTGGAAAGACCCCTTAAAAGGTATGTTGTCATAGTGTGATAATAATCATACAGTTGTGGCTGGTTAATGGAAGTTGCTGACAGTATTATTGGTTTTGGTGCTATCTTAACAGATGGCTGTGGAGCTGGATGTATTTGTGGGTAACACCACCATTATGGATGAGGAGGTTTACCAACTCTGGTTAGATGGGTACACTGGTATGATGATAATGATAACATTTGCATTTTACCTCTGTTTTTAATGTTATTGTGTTTTAACTGTCCTTGCAAATCATCCTTGTGTCATTCATCCAACAGTGAACGATGCTGTGAAGGTGCGAATGGAGGGAGGGGTGCTGGAGGAGTGTGAGGCCAGTGCTGATGTGCTGCTCAGTGACACTATGGACCAGTACAGGACCTTTCAGATGTGTGAGCGTCTTCTCCACAGTCCAGCCAAACTAGCTAACCAGCTGCTGTTTCAGATTCCACCGCATCGACAAGCCATGCTTATTGAAAGGTACTGTTTTAAGCCTCTTTTTTAACACTACTTCAGATTTTCTGTAAGCCTTTGTAACACAAATGTCAAATTCTACAATTTTACCATTGTCTAGATATTATGCTTTTGATGATGCATTTGTCCGTGAGGTACTGGGTAAGAAACTTTCTAAAGGAACCAAGAAAGACTTGGATGATATTAGTAGCAAAACGGGTGTGATTCTAAAAAGTTGCAGAAGACAAGTGAGTATACATTTGTATTGAACAATATATTTTAGCAGAACAATATCTGAAACATTGTTTCACAAACCTAGTTGATTGTTCCACTTTGCAATGTTTTGTATTATACACTCAATTTCAGTTTGACAACTTCAAGAGGGTTTTTAAAGTTGTGGAGGAGCTAAAAGGACCCCTAGTGGAGAACATCCGTCAGCATTTTCTTCTATCTGACAAGCTTGCAAGGTAATCAGACACAATTAAAGCCACATGTTTGTAAAATAAACTTACTGCTATTATAACAGATGAATTCATACATTTGTAATGTTAATCTTAACCAAAGTCACAGTGTAACAATAACATATTGTTGACATTTTTATTTATTTCTCATTTCAGAGATTATGCTGCCATTGTTTTCTTTGCCAACAATCGTTTTGAGACGGGGAAAAGAAAGCTGCAATATATCACTTTTCAGGACTTTGCTTTCTGTGCTGGGCAGCTGATCAACAACTGGACCGTGGGTGCTGTTGGTGAGCATTTTCTGTTTTTATTAGCCTGTATGCATTTTCTGCTATGTAAGGGATTTGTATTACTAATGTAACATAGCATAAATAATAAAGAACACTAGAAATAAGTGAAAAGTGTTGCTAAAAGCACTGGCGTTTTCATTTAGCCCCACTGACCACTAGAGGTCCATGTTTTCCATGTGAAAAATTGAAGGAGTAAAATAAAAGTTTAGTATGACTGTTAAATAGGAAATATGATACATTTTCCATGAAAATAAGGAACAGTTGCACATACAATTATTTATATTTTTTGCAGATAATATGGTGGAAGACATGGACGTTGATCTTGATAAAGAATTTCTGCAAGAGTTGAAAGAACTGAAGATTTTAATAACAGACAAAGACTTGCTGGATCAACACAAAAGGTAACTATCTCACCCATCAATTAATTATAACCAAGTACTGCACTAAAATCTAACTTCATTCACTCTTACTTTTCACATTTAGTCTTGTTTGTACAGCTTTAAGGGGAAAGACAAAAGCATACAACGAGATGGAGACCAATTTCAAAGTAAGAAATTTGATCCTCATCATGTTTTAACAATATATTTTCACGATTGCTGGTTTAGTCTTCAGTGATTTATTTATTTTTTTCTATTGTAGAATCTTTCCAGAGGTCTTGTCAACATTGCTGCAAAATTAATCAACACAAAAGATGTCAGAGATCTCTTTATTGACCTTGTGGAAAAGGTGCAGATTACTCTTTTTAAAATCCCTTTTTCTTCAGAGATGGTTAACATCCTCTCCTATTCCTCCCTCAGTTTATTGAGCCATGCCGTTCAGACCGATGGACGGTGTCAGACATGAGACTTTACCTTACTCACTACACCAACTCTGCACACATACTGGACACATTCAAGTGAGTTATGCTTTTTTTATTATTCCGCACAGCTTATCAGTTAGAACATTGTGCCAGTATCCTCAGGGCCAGTGTTAAAAGTAATATGATAAAAGTTTTAAGGACATGCTAAAAATAAAAGAAAAATACATTATTTGGCTGTTTATATTTGCTGCTGGACACTTACCTAGGTTGAGGTTGCTATATATAACTTGTAATATTGGCGCCCCATTTCTGCCAGTGGGTGTCACCTTATTTCGCCCTGTTCCGTTGACTGTAGTTACCTTGTTTCTCTTGCAAACACTCAGGAATGTAGTTAAAGGTTTACGCAGGCCGGCACCACTTCACACTTAACAAAGAGATATTCATGAAAAGAAACATAGACCCTTACTCGCCGAACAAAAATTGCCTCACTTAAAAGTTTTCAGGATACAAAAGTATGTCCCTTCATATGCTCACATTTAATTCCTCTGTCTCTTTATGTCCCACAGACATCAGGTCATATGGGACCGTTACATGGGCGTCATAAAAAGCTGTATCTTCAAAATGTATCATGACTGACTCTTGGTTCGGTTCCCCCCGGCTTTCGTCATTGTGGCATCTCTAGTTGTGCTTTTTCCTGCCCTTTAATTTTGTAACAGCAGATTGTGGTTTCCAATACACTTTGTTGCTTTGAGCAGTGTGTGTAAATAAAAATACCAGATTTACATCCATGCATTGTTTTTTTTATGATAGTTTCAAAAATGTTGCAATATTTTATGTTTTTTATGGTAGGGACATTATCAATAATAGACTGCAGATACAGAATTTACTACCTGTTCAGTCTTGGAGTAAGAAGCGTCTGAAGTTGTATGTAAAGTGTGGAGAAAATATTATTCTGAAACAAAGTAAAACCTAAACCATTGCAAGAGTTTGTCTTGTACGGTCATGGGAGCAAGAGAGCAACCTGGGGGGGCACAGTTGGTACAGCTAGGGGGTTTCACAATGTGATTTTTTTACAACAACTCCTGTAATGACAGCTGCCGTCTCTTCCACCACCCAGTTAGAGAAGACCGATTAACAATGTGGGGCTAAGCAAAGGTTTGTATCCCCCAAACAGCGGGCAACAACTCTAGAAAATGACTGCATTTAGCCCCAGATTATATGAAAACACAGCACAAACAATAGAGCATTTAAAATGATGTTAAACTGTTAATGTTGTGATAATTAGGTAATGGCTGTTTGAATAAATTATGTACAAGGATGGAAACAATTGTCCAATTTGACTTGACATTTAGACCTCAAGTAAAGATAGCCTTAAGTAATAGTGGAGTGGATTAAGCAATATTGTAACTTCTTTGCAAAATAAAGGTCAGTAAAAAAAATATACACATGTGGGAATGAATGATGCCAAGTGTCCTAATGGATTAGTCATGTACAAACAGAGCACCAGAACTGGGAAACTGGTCAAAAATAATTGACAATGGTTTATATTCAGAATTTTATTCTGTTGCTACTTGGTCCATGGCTGATACATTTTCCCACTAGGTCTCCATGTTCTCTCTTCCACTCTCTAATTTTTGTCTACATTCCAATAACTTCTTTCTCCGTGGCTATAAATATCCTGTATGTCAGATTGCAGGAGAGCAAGAGCTTAAGTTGCTTTATGGAAAAAGGGAAAGATTTTGGGCAGTATAGATAGATGGGGGGTAAATAGTAAAAAGAAGGGAGAGCTTTGGGGTTTGCAGGGGTTTAGTTTAAATGAAACCAGGTGTGTTGTGGGACCAGAAGAGGGGGCATTGAGTAAGAGGATGGGGGGTGGATGTGGCGGGCATGTGTGTGAATCTGTGAGTTGTTGTTCCGCCTGCGATTTGGACAGATTCGGAATTGTGGTATTTGGGCCGCAGACCAGGAATTTGCATCCTGGGGGGTCAAGCCGGGGGTTTTGGAGAGTGGAGGTTGGCAGTGCAGGGGGCCAGAGGGGGGGTCAGAATGGGCTGTCCCTCTCTCTCCACTTCTGTCTCCTGCTTGCTCGCTCTCCCTCCCTTTGCATGTGTTCAGCTGCTCCAGCTGTCGCACTCCCCACTCACTCTCTCAGGGCCAACAGGCGGGAGTTAAGGGACCACTCCTGGACACAAGCTCAGCAGGTCACTCCAGCCAGTAGACGAACACAGAGAGGCTGCAGAGACACAACTCACCTTGAAGACACATCTGTGAGTTAATTTCTTTTCTGAATGTTTAATAACTGTAAGAAGCCTTGGTTTTAGATGTCAGACCATGCCTTTGGTAGGGACAGTGACATGTCCCCCATACATGTCACAGTGCTTAAATGCTAGGAAGAGTCAATATAAAGTGACCTACAGTCTGTATTCTGCTTTTAGTGGGTGTTTCAGGAATTCTAATGGGGGTTGACAGGAAGAGAGCCAGTGACTCACAGGACAAGCACTGTACATTGCAAAATAATTTCATATCATCCCTCTTAGACAATGATTTAATTGACTGCCACATTCTCCCAAAAGTTACCAGATTACACAGAGGAACAGGTGCTAGTAACAGACCTGGATGACATCACAGCCTTTATAATGATTTCACATCTAATTAGCATTAACAGAGTATGCTCCTAATAGCTAACATGTGACTTCTACACTTTTATGTCTTCAAGCTTCAGGAAGTAGCTTTCTCTGAGCGCTTGGTTGCTATCACAGTTGTTAATGCTGCCTCACTGTATTGAGACTACAGAGCTGCTTGACAGGTACAGACGGTGAACTTCTATTGTACAAATTGAACTTTGGTGTTTCTCAGAGCAGGTTTGAGGTGGGATGAGACCCTTAAGCATGTAGATCATTCATTGCCACAATGATAACAAATCAGCTGCACTGGGCCACCATGATCTCAGGTTGCTCCATGCACAACCAAGCAGAACAACACACTGCTACCTAGATTTACACTACAAGACAGAGCCACACTTAAGTTTACATGATGTGTGTGTGGTCTGCGCATGTGTGCTAACTCATGCTGGGGGTGTTAATTTAAAAATGGGTCTAACTGCTGTATAGGGGTAAATAAATAAGACAGAAATAGTTCATTTAATAAAGAAACAGGAATAGTAGAGGCAACAAGTGCAAGCACAGTCTTCCTGAACTATGCAGAAATGGATGTTTCTGTACCTGGTTAGCCCAAACCCAGACTATGAACTTGTAAGCAGATCTCTTTCAGAGACCTCTTCCTACACAATGTACAGTGATGAGAGGTTACAGAGCACACGTTACAGGTTTGGCTCCTCTGATGCAAACTACAGGGGGTTTACCATAACCTGATACTCTGGGAACTACAGTAGTGGCAGTGGCATCCCAGCTCAGCAACAGCACCCACATCCTCACCACGGGGCATTCCAGAGGTCCACCACCACTTGGCCTGGAGCAGTCGAAGGCCAACACCCAGCTGCCCGAATCCAGTAGCCAATGAGTGAGTGGACCCTGTCTGATGCTCAGTTTGTTTTTTGGAAGGTTTTGGGTCACATTTTTTCTGGTTGTAAGTGTCCAATGAGCCAAGTCCGAAGGGTCACGCACTGAGGCTGTCTGACCTCATGTTGGTATGCGTTACTGGGTGTGTGTGTGTGTGTGCAGGCTGAGGCCATGCTTTCTTACTTTTTACCACTAGGTCAGAAATGGCAAGTGATGTCATCCAGCAATTATGTTTGGGGTGTCCACGTCACCTCATGGCTTTTTGTTTTTCTAAACATGCCATAAAACAATAAGCAGTGCCACAAATGTGGTGTGGAGTCACAGCGTGCCTCTATGCACGTAGACAGAAGTGATTATAACCTTTCTCACATGTATTTTAACTTCACTACTCTGACTTTGCAAACTTAAATTTGGCTTTTCTTCACTTCACTAATTAATCTGCAGGACTGTGGACAGGCCATTTGTATGTATTTAGAGAAAACTTAAGAACCTTTACCCTCTCTCTAATAAATAAAAGACAAATAAAAGACATGCAGTGTCTGTCCTGGGAGCAAAGCCCAGTCACTGGAAGACTTAGATAAACTATAATGCACTGTATGCACTTCAGGTACAGAGCTGGAGGATTGAGTCACAACAATAGCAGCTGTGCTCTTCAGCTCTGAAACTGTAGAGTTAGGAGAAGCATCCTGATGTTTATAGTACACAGGGCTGCTCCTCTTTACCTGGAACCTGTCTGTACACAAACGCCTTTCTGTCAGGTGTTAATACAAAAGTATTCTGTGTTGAGTTATTTTCAGCTGGGTCTTTGCTGTGAATTGATTTATCCAGTTCAGGTGTTGGAGTAGTTTACAGCACAAAGACTAAAACCCTGCAGTGTGGGCTGAGGCTGAATGTTTTATCATATTATTATATTTTTGTAGTTTCTAATGTTACCTTTTTGTCTTTTCTCTTCTCTTCCTAATGTACAGGTACCCCACTTGGCTTTGCTGCGCTTCATCTTTAAGGCACTGCTGCTTGTCTGAGTGTGCATGTTTGTGTTTGCCCGTGGATTCTCTTTTGTCTCCCATCAATTACTGCAGTAGTATGCCGGGTGCGTGCGTGTCAGTGTTGTGCATGTGCGTATGTGTGTCTGTGCTCCTCCGCACTGCTATTTCACAACCACCTACAGAAAGTGACACCTACACGGTAAGGAGGGATGAATCTCCTCTCACTCCTTTCTTTTCTTATCATCTTTTTACCTAGTCATAATTCAAGTTTAGGTTAAAAAGTTCCTTCTTGCATGTGTCCTCCCCCATTGTCGTCTTGTTCAAATTTCCACAGCCTTTTCCAGTGTTATAGCAGGGGGTAATTTTAGTTTTAATTCTATGTTTCTTCAGGCCTTAGTTTAATTTTCCATGCAGGTTGCAGCAGTATGTTTTTCCCCTTAAATGATCATAACTCTTTTTTCCAAAAACCTCAAAATATATTTGTTCGAAGTGACATTTTGGCTTAAAGAGGGTAGTCCATAATGCCACATTCACTTAAGCGCGCACAGACTTCTGTTCAGTTTGGCTCAGTGTTGCTACATGTACAACAAACCACTCAGTAAGCTGGTGTTGTTTTTCATGTCGTGCCAACATGAACACATTTTGCAACTCTTTGGCTTAGAGAGACTTTCCACCAGTTTCTCATATTCTCATTCTTTCTGTAGGAATGCACAGATGGTTATCACTGGGACCCTCAGACTGAACACTGCAAAGGTAAATCTCATTCAATTTGAATATTCTCTCCATTTCTTTCTCTAATGTAATGTATTTTTCTCCTGGTAGATATAAATGAGTGTGAGACCATCCCTGATGCCTGCAAAGGGGAGATGAAATGCTTCAACCACTATGGTGGATACCTGTGCCTACCCCGCTCTGCGTCAGTCATCCCGGCCCCAGAGCCTGCCATTACACCCACAGAGGCCTTTAACCCCTGCCCTCTGGGATACGAGCCGCAGGGAGACAGCTGCGTCGGTAGGTGTCTGCTAGTTAGTTTAGTCCATCTGCTGGGCCAGAGGTGACAGGTGGCCGTGAGATGAGTGACTAGTAAGGCCTGTTCGTGTGAATTTATGAACTGCGAAGGACATGTGCTGTAGCAGGTGTTGGGACTGGGGCAGCATGTTGCCAAGTGAGTAGGTGTGAGTGACTGTTTGCAAGGGGCAGACGCACAGTCAGACAGTAAGAATCTGAAGGATTTCACCCGAGGGCAGCTGCTCTGTTTTAGGTCTTTACTGAGATTTCATCTGGCAACTTGTCATCATTGTGATTCTCAGCTGTCGGGTGATAATCAGGAGAATGTCTGTCATCCGTTCACTAATAGTGACGTTAGATGATGCTGTGGTTGCTCACAAAAGCAATTATTTCTGTGGGTCTCTGTGCCTTTGGCTTTACCCACAAACAGATGTTGATGAGTGTGAGAGGGGCGACCACGACTGTCAACCCAGCCAGCAGTGCATTAACACTCTTGGTGCCTTCACCTGCCAGTGTCCCGATGGTTACCGCAAAGTTGGCACTGAATGTATTGGTGAGTTCATTGGCGTACCAGCAGCCTGATTTAGTAACACGGCATGTTGCTGTTGGAGTTTAATAAACTATCCCTCTTTTTTTCTCAGACATTGATGAGTGCAGGTACAGGTACTGCCAACATCGCTGTGTCAACGTCCCAGGATCCTTCTCCTGCCAGTGTGAACCTGGCTTCCAGCTGGCAGGAAACAACCGATCCTGCATTGGTAAGTGTGACCACATTCCACATGATAAAAAAATAAATAAACTGACTTTTACACAAAATGCACTCAAGCATAATTTAAATAAATCTGCAGACAGTGTTCAAGCTCCCTCTGAGTGGAAAATAAGTCAGCATATTTATTTGTAGGCAGTGCTTAAGTAACTGCAGTCCGGTTATTAGTTACATCATCCAGCTTAACTGTGAGTTTATTCTGTTCATTTTATGGTCCTAAACTAAACCTAGTCCAAAAATGTCCAAGAGAGCCAATCTTAAATGTACTTTATGTCTGATGTCTGTAAACATGAAACACTTTTTGAGAGTAAAGAAAAAAGTTTTTTAAGACGGTGTTATTACTTGTTTTACTGAGGTGTAGGTGCTGAGTGTGCTGTCCTGTCCATTTGCTCCTTATAGATGTTAATGAGTGTGACATGGGTGCTCCCTGCTCCCAGAGGTGTTACAACACATATGGCACTTTTCTTTGTCGCTGTGACCAGGGTTATGAACTGGGATCTGATGGCTTCGCTTGTAATGGTGCGTGACCTATCTATGTCTGTGATTATCTTCACACGCTATGTTTTGACTGAGAATAACTGCACCTCTTTCATTTGGCAGATATTGATGAGTGCAGTTATTCAAGTTACTTGTGCCAGTACCAGTGTGTCAACGAACCTGGGAAGTTCTCCTGTGTATGTCCGGAAGGATACCAGCTGCTAGGCACCAGATTGTGCCAAGGTAAGCACCTGAGTCTCCATTTCCTCCCAAAAACAACACCCTTTAGTCTGCTATGTTCTTGTACAGCCCAACCTTATACTAGTCTTCATCTGTTTTTGTCTTTCTCAGACGTAAATGAATGTGAAACGGGTGAGCACCAGTGCACTGACACACAGACCTGTGTGAACATCCATGGACGGTACCAGTGTGTCGACACCAACCAATGCCAAGAGCCTTACGTCCAAGTGTCTCAGAAGTGAGTGACACCTCATGAGAGCTTGATTGTTCATATTCAAACATCCACCTTTTATCAATTTCTTAAGTATGTGCTGGCCATAACCTCTAAATATAATCAGTCTCTGTAAAGAGCATGGCCCACATTGCATGATTATACCAATTACTTTTTCCTTCTATGAGTCCAAATCTACAAACCTTTCTTTTGAACAGAGTCCAGTATAATAAGAAAACTATTAGAGCCACAAACAAGTGTTAGATTGGTAGCAGGTGTGAGTCATTTTAACATATTCCTTATGATTTGGTACTAGAAAGTCCAAAGAAAACCATGATGGAAACATGGCTACTGTTCAAGATTTAAACAGTAGGCATATTACCCCCTCTGCTGGATGACTTATGAACTGCATATTGCACAAGAAGCCCATTCAAAAACACTCATTAGCTGTTCTATTAAATACTAACAACTGATTCCTGTGCTATTATCTCTGGCTAGTCGTTGTGTGTGTCCTGTCAACAAAGCGGTTTGTCGGGAGCTGCCTTTCTCCATTGTGCACCGCTACATGAGCATCACCTCAGAGCGCTCCGTCCCATCTGACATCTTTCAGATCCAGGCCACAAGCGTGTCACCGGGGGCTTACAACACCTTCCGCATACGCTCTGGAGATGAAAATGGAGATTTCTACATTAGAGTGAGAAAAACCTGTCAATGTTTATTGTTCTTCTAGAACCAAACTTTTAGCCAGCTGTTATCTGCAATTGTAAAAGTCATCACTAACTGATATCCCTGATGTTTTGCAGCAAATCAATAATATCAGTGCCATGCTGGTGCTGGCCCGTGCTGTCTCTGGGCCCAGGGAGTATACGTTGGACCTGGAGATGGTGTCAGTAAACCCACTGCTCACCTACCAGGGCAATTACCAGACAAGCTCTGCCCTGAGACTCTCCATCTACGTGGGGCCATACAACTTCTAGGACAAGAAGAAGAGTGAAGGAGTACAGTGAAAAAGGGAACTAGCAAAACAAATGCAAAATATGAAAGCTGTAAAGTTTCTGAAGCAGTTAAACCAGTCACTGTGATGTTAAAATCTTTTTTACGCACCACCCACAGTGTTGAATATTCACAAAGTACAGTGCACAAATACTAGTGTCTTATAGATACATAACCATAATACAATTCGCCTGATCAAATGTGTTCCCTTTGTGATGAATTTGCTCATTGTTCTACCTGAAGATATCATGTTTTTACATTACACTTACGCATGGCTCGGTGGTCATTGTGTATCAGAAGGGATTGTTTTGCTGCTCACATCTGCTGTGGGTGATAACTAATCTGCGTGGCATACTTTCTGTCTGCCTTCAGGTGAAATGATTCATGCCGGCGTCACCACATTAATCTGTTTACACCAGTTTACATCCCTATCTTCGGTTCTGCCTTGTTTGTCATTTTATGATTCTTGTTAGCCCCGTTTCCTGTTGACAAACCTGATTCAGTAACCACTCACATCAGACCTCAGCACCTCCACAGTCCTGTTTCACCCTCCACAGTCGTTTGTATGTACCCTGTCACTGCTGGTTGTCACATTTGTCATTGTCATTGTACTATATTATTATTTTTTTCATCTTTGCATCATTTGAAATTTTACTCTACATCTCAGTACTATCAATAAAAATCAATGGGACATTTCCAATATTGTTGTGAGACAAGTGGCTCCAATCTGTCTTCAGCTAAAATATTATAACGCAGAAACCTGGTTGATGCTCTCAAATAATTTAAATGTATTTGTTGAACATGGCAGCTTTGTCCCTTAACAGAGGTGACCTGAGGTCCACACCAGATTGATTGAAGCTTTGCAGGTTTCCTTTCTATTTTTAGCTGTCGCTTGCCAGCTCACTGAGTCTGAGCCCACAAAAAAAGGAGGAAGGGAGAAAAGAGTGAGGGGAAAGCCCTTATTTCACAGTCCACTGCTGTTTGCTCCTCCCCATTCCTACACACACACAGGCTCCCATCTGTCATCACTGGGGGGTGATGACTCACACTTTCAAACTGGTTTTATGTAATCAGAGCACATAGTAACGACCACCAGGGGGCAGCAGACCATAGAGCTCTCCTCTTCTGAAGCAGTCCAGGAATAGCTCTAACTTGAGTGATGGTTTTGTAACCTAATTGACAAGTGAACCTACATGTGTGGCCATTTCCATGAACCTATACACCTGTGGGATGATAGCAACTTTGTCTACTTTGCACAGACAATGTAAAAGTATAACACCAGCATACACACGGCATACATCCCAAACTCCTGAATACAGGGCAGTGCAGATTTTTCCTATTGCATAACTGTGTTTTGTTCAATAGCAATGTAGAGCAAAGATGATCAAGACAGTGTTAGAAGTGCAGTGGAGTAGGAGGTGCGTTGAAGCCAGTGTGGACAAATTCAAGTGCTTTCTATTTTTGTGGGAACTTTTAGACATTTAGAGGACATTTGACCTGGTCAAATTTGTAGAATTGGATTGTTTATTGTCAAGACATGGCTTACATAATTTAAATAAAATAAGTTACTCAGGATTAAGTTCTTGTTAGGAGTGTTAGACAAAGCTTACAACTGTTATTGCTAATTCAATATCAAGGCATCATTTATTTTGCATTTTGAAACACTGTCCCTTTTAATGTTCAGTAAAGTCTTCTATAGCACATTTAAGTGCTATAAAAAGCAGCAGACAAATTGAGATGAGAATAGTAATAACTGACATACATTAGCATATAAATTATTTTTTATGAGTAAAAATACTCAAAAGAAATCGTTGTTATATGTCCTCGAGTGACCTGGGTGTATAATTGTAACAGTGATACATAATCCGTGTCTTTGCCTGTGGACCCTCAGACAGAAAAGCTGAGTAACAGAGCTGGGCCGGGGCCACACAGTGGGCACAGAGCAGTGAGGGGGGTGTGGGTGTTTACAGAGGGGATGCATGTGTCGGAGACTGGCAGTGCCCACACAGTGCAGTGGGAGGAGAGTTTTCGAAGGCAGATGGGAGTGAAAAAAACTTGTTTTCTGGCACCTCCGACCTTCTCTGAACTCATTTATGGTCAAGCAGGGCACTATAAGGCACAATGGGGGACAGCGTAGGATGGAAACTGGACCAAAGACAGTGGCAGAGTGCACCATCACCTCCCTGTGGCTCACACTGGCAAAACCACTCACTTAGGTTCATCTGCTGATGCTTGAACAGTACATTCTGTCCCCCAGGTCTCAAGCTTTGATCTCCTCTCATTGCATTACAAAAGCTCTCATAGCCTCCCCCTTTCGGTGCACCACAATTCAGGTATTATATTTATGAATGGGAGACAAAGGTAGAGTGCCATTTTGGTCCACCCACACCTCCGGAGAGCCGAGATTAGTTCATTAAGCAAAACAGCAGTCAGTGGAATCTGTGGGACATCAAAAACAGGCCGAACAATATGTCAAGAGCCTTGAGGAGTGATTAGGAAGTGTAAATGAGAGTGGGAGGCAGGAAATTGGTCTCTCCTTTAGTTATTTAGATATAATGTATGCAGATATACTCTACAGAGGGGACAGTTACACAAGAAACAGTAACAACCAGATTTTATGGAGATGGAAAATACACCATGGCATATTCAGTTTCATGTTGAGACTCTACTGAGGGAATTTAATGAGAGAGGAAAATCTATTGTTTTTTTTTTTTTTTATGAACACAATCTTTTGTCAGATTAACCTCCAACACATTTCACGAAGGCCGTCTGTGTAAAATGTGCCGCTAATGGCCCCTTGTAATACAACACAAGTAATTTCCTTGTAAGCAGTGGAAATAATTAGCTTATCAGTCTGCTCCAATTACAGGTTCAATTGCTGCGTATGTTCATTACCACGGGCCAATGTAATCTCCCACGACAACAAGGGAATTTACAGTGGGGTATCGGTGCCTAATGGAGTACTGGGTCAAATCTGACCAGTTACAAGGATTGTAATGAAAACTATGACTTGTTCTTACTTTAAAACCTGTTATCCGATCTAGGCTTTACAGCTAACCAACACTTTCCATTCTTGAGTCTTAGATTGTTTTATATAAGACTTTAAGCTTTACACCTATAGGCACCTCTACCATCAATTTCTTCACTCATTGCATAAACCTGGTTACCAAGAACCAACAACATGTTGCTATGGCTGTGTGGGTGTAGCAAAGCAATAGGGACCTGTGCTGAGAAGACGTTCAACCCTGAACACAAGTGAAAAGCGGAGCTGTAGTGTGTGAGCATAAGTTTAAAAATCTCAAAAGTCTGAGAGTGTGAAGGAGATACTTCAACAAAAGACACAGACAATCAGGCCTACGTAAAAGATGCCTGTCAAAGCAAAGATGATCAAACTAAAAGTAAATAGAGCCCTTTTTATAGCCAGTGGCCAACCTAACAACCTAACAGATGTCTAAATGAGACATGGGCAAATATTTGTTGTGTCAAAAACTCTCAGGGTTGTTATGAGTCTAAATTGATATAGTGATATATTTTTTATATATATATATATATATATATATTTTTTTTATTTAAAGTAGCACTATATTTAGAGAAAAATCACTGGTATGTGTCCAGACAGTAAAAGTGATGTCCAAGTTTATTCTTTAGTATTCTTTTGCCTTTTATCCAATCAAAAGCAAGACCTCAGCAATAGGCTGACTGCACAGAAATCCAACACTGACGAGGTGCTCAACAGTAGCCTTATGATAATTTGTTTGGTCATATGATTGGGGTTCCTGTCAGTAGGATTTGATCTTACTGAATTAATTCACTTTGTAAAAAACAAATTTGTATAACAGATCTGCCTAAAATAGAGTAAAGACCAGACATTTCAATATAATACCACATCTAATTTTTAGAATAACAATGCCATTATGTCCAATAGAGGTTTCCTGGAAAAAATGTACCAGCATTTTTGACCGTATACAGGTCCTGTTTGTGTGAATGTGTTTTCTGCAGCGCTATACATAGAAGCCTGGTCTATGTGGAGATAACAAGTAATTGACCTGGTACATTCATAAATAAGACTCAAATAAATTAATCAGTAAATTGCTCATAACGGTTACAAGGGAGAGAAAGAAGGGGGCAAAACGATGTAAAGGTGAAAATGCAATGTGTGTCAGGTGAGCATGAACATTAAATCATCTGGTCAATAGAGATGCAGCTATTTCACAAAGACAGCAAGAGAAATAGAATAAGGTTAAGAAAAAAACATGGTGCAAACATGGATCCATTGAGAATATCTGTCCATAAATTGTCCATGCATTGTTTTTAGCTTCTCTTTTTTTTGTTTGTTTTCGGTTTTACTGAGACTGGGGTAAGAGTTAATCGAGGGGAGAAAAAATGGAGAGAGCGCCTCAGTGAAAGCTCTGCTGCTAGGTGGTCTCTCATGATGTAACACATCTACATCACGTTGCCATGGCAACCCTGCATCAGCACCAAGTTGCTGTGGGTAAAAAAGGCATATGGTGGATAATAAAAACGATTAAACCATACACAAAGAGAAATGTACTGTACATATAAATAAGAGAGTTAAAAATAAAAAGATTGAAGGCTGTTCTTTTGTTCGTGCTTGCACATTATATCTGTTCTAATACAATCTATCCTTGAGCAGACCCTGCCTCATACAGGATAATAAAGCCTCACATGGCAGACTCCATCCTTTTTTAAAAAAATATCTATTTAGCACCTTACTGGACCTTGAGCAGACAAAGAGCACTAACATAACTGCCTGCGCAACTGAAAACTTCTGCTCCCTGTACTCTTCCCTGGAAGCTAAAAATAAACGGTATATTGAAAAGCAGGAGAAAGGTACAAGGTTAGTGCCTTACAAAGCCAGAGTGCGAGAAAGAGGGGGAGAGTGACAGACATTAAACAGCATGTGACAGTCATGGGACTCAAAATGTTCACAGATCAGGTGTCTGCTCATGAGACCACGGTTGAGACCACACAGAGGCTCACAGCAGCTCATGTGTAAAATGTACTGAAGAGTGTTCACCTGGACACTATCCCAGAATGCTTTGAGTCTTAGAACATGACTGAAAAGTGCAGAAAACTGGACAAAAAATAATTTCATGATTGTCTGCTGTAGTTTTAAATAATAATAAATATATAAAAAATACTAATAATCATTTCACTGTAAACTATCTTGTCAAAATTAAATTTTAATAATGTTCCAAAAGAAGTGTCAAATACACAAGACACTAATAAGACTGGTGCACGTGCTTTGTTCTTGTTAAGTAATAGAAACCATCAGTATTAATAAATATTACTTACTAATGATTTACAAAGAAAAGTGTACTTCTCATTATGCTCAAATAAATAATCTGTTTTACAAAAAGAGGGCCAAATCCAACCACATGGCTCATTAAAATGCTTTAAAAGACAGTTTTCAGTGACTCAAGTAACTACGGTGCTTCACATTGCAGAAATAAATACCAGACACTGGTCCTTCTAAAGAGAAATTATAAGGATTAGAATACAGATCATCAAAACTACAATCACCAGTGTTTTTGAGACTGGTGCTGGTGCGGATCTAATGTATGATCCGTGTTTGTCCATCTCTTCACATGAACCCATAACTCAAATCAAAAACTTCTTGTGTTTTCATAGTTCTCTGTTCTCCCCACGATGTCCTCAAATTTCTATTTCCTTCACTCAACTCTCTGTTTTACTCCACATCCTCTCTCTGCCGCTTGGATGTAGGAGTGGGAGGTGTTGCTAGGCAACAGATTAGCTCCTTCCTTTCAAGAAACAGAGCACAGACCTTGACGCTCCGGGTGTAAAAATAAACAGTAAAAGAAAAGACAGTCTTAGAGGTGGAAAAGGACAAATATACCACCTCTGGCATGAGAAGCTCACCTTATGTTTACCAACTATCCAAATATTTGAGATGAATACAACCGCATTCATTCCAGACATTCTATGTGCCTAAAGTTTGCAAACTCACAGCAATGAAGCAATGAACTGTCCGTTCTGTTCCTTGTGATGTGATGACTAAGGTTGTGGAGGAACATGCTGCTTGTTCCTCACCCGCACTTTTGCTCTCTGCCAACGAAGCCCAAGCCGTGAAAGTCACACCTGTTGGCGAAAATCAGTAAGAAAAAAAAAACCCTCACAAAAAATAAAAGATAACTGCTGTGTTTGAAAGTACCAGAGAGGCCCAGAATAATTGTGGCCTTCCTACAGCTGCTGGGGTGGACAGTGACACACAGTAAGTGTTGGTGAATAAGTGGGGAATTAGTGATGAAGAATAAAACAGTTGGGGGGTGACAGAAATTAATGAGGCTTTGGGAATGAATCATTTGGTGGAGAGGGATGATGAGACAAAAGAGGAACATAACAGTGCATATGAATTCTCACGGCTAAATAAAACTGTGTTACTGAGAGTTTTTGTAGCTATTACTGACAATTATTGACCATCCCAGCTGCACAGTGTTGCAGTGTCCTGCTCCTTTTTTCTGAGTATTATTATTATTATCTTGTTGGAACATATTAATAAATAATATTATAATAATATTAATTAATGGATGACTGAATGAATGACCAGTGTTGCAGAAAAAAAGACATACAATAATAATAAGTTGTATTATTATTTTTTTGTTATCAAAAACTATAGATTTTAAGCAGTGAAAATAGGTATCCAGTTGACACAATTAACTAAATATACATTCAAATTTAAAGCATTTCAAAAAGAAAGCTTGAATGTCATTTGATTACCTTTACAATTGATGACTTCCAGTCAGGCTAACTCCAACAGTGTTGATTAAATACAGAGCTTTGACTCCAACAGAGCTTTGAAAGTATCTGTTCTATAGGAGGAAAAGGTGAAAAAGTTAACACAGTGTGCAGCAAGTTAATGTGTTAGGAGAACAAGATGGATAAACCCAACAAGCCCATTGGCCATTAAAAAAATTAAGACAAACAGGAGAGTTCTGGCACAAAGACAGCTCCCTAATTGGATTCATTTGAGTCCATTTGCTGTCAGGGAGACAAGCCACTCATGTCCATGACCCCTCGCTCTTCACACATCCTCCATGTTCCCTGCGCCTCTACCCACACACGACACCAACACTAGCTTATAGTGCCACAGATTAGCATGACAAGCTCCCAATGACAGAATAATTGGGGCAACTTAAGAATAAAAAATAAAAACAACTTGGTGTGTTTTTGCTCTAGGAGCTCCTGCATAAAGATGTGCGCCAACCAACAAAAAGTAGAAAGCAACATATCTTCAAGAATGATGTTTGTTTGCTAACAAATCTAAAGAAAACATACTTTTGTGGAGAATTGCTTTTGCCGTTAAATCAAGCAGGTGTTTTGCAGTGATAAACTACTTTAAAAACAAATATAAACAAAAGGTTATTTCATTCAAAGCACTTTGTATTAAGTATTCAAAAGTGTGGGCATAATGATGGGGATAACAAATGCATCTTAGGGGTGCACGTGGCAGAGTTGTTAGCAGAGTGGTTAGCACTCCTGCCTCACAGCAAGAAGGTTGTGAGTTCAAAACCCGGCCGACTCAAACATTCTTGGTCCTTCTGTGAGGAGTCTGCATGTCCTCCACGTGTTACCGTGGGTTCTCTCCGGGTACTCCGGCTTCCTCCCACCGTCCAAAGACATGCATGTATATGTTAATTGGCAACTCTAAATTGTCCCTAGTGAATGACCAGTGTTGCAGCAAGAGGACCCCCTCGAAAACGAGATGATTCATCTCAAGGGATTAATCCTCACAAAAAATGTAAATAAATAAATAAATCTTCAGGTTAAAATCTTTTCCTTCCTGGCCAAGCTTCAAGTTTATCATATCAAGGTAAGTGTTAAGCTTTCAAAGAATGCTGCGAAAGTTCCTTTTGGCAGCTTTAAATGTCTCTTTTCCAAATGCTAAAACATCAACTGAGAACAAAGGAGTTGGGAAGCACACAGCAACAGCCAGCAGTGCCTTTGACAGGGCTTCAATGTTTCTTGAACATTCATAAATCTTACAAACAAGTTTGTGGATGGTGGTCAGCAGTAATGAACGTGCTGTTGAGTAACAGCATGTTCAAAAGCAATAAACATACTGCTTTTGGTTGATAAGAGCAGTTCATCAACAAAACATTGCCCACCCAGTGTGTCAAGTATTTTATTCAATAGATAAAGTTTCGGCCCTTTTTAAAAAAATTTTTTATATATAGCGCTTTTCCACCTTGTAGGCACTCAAAGCGCTTTAAATTAATCTTCCATTTACCAGTGTTACAGCTAAAACCACTGGAGGCAAGGTGGGTTAAGAGTCTTGCCCAAGGACACAACGAGTCGAGCAGCCCACCTTCCGGCTGAAGGATGACCGCTCTACCACTGAGCCTCTGCGCCGCCTTAGCCTTCTTCAGATCATTGTGTGGTCTGCTGAAATTAATTTAATTATTACAAATTTAATTATTTTAAAAGGAAGTCCCATCTGAACAGAACTAGTGGCAATGCTCACACAAACGAGTGGGAGGGTCTTCACCAGCTGCAGGACACACCCAAAGAAAAAGACCAAGCCATATACAATAAAATATTTAAGCAGATAAAAAAAAAGTTTTCCCATTACTACAAGACTGGCGTTAACATCAGCCCACAAAAAGCATCATAAATACTTTGGTCTTTGCATTCAATAAATATCAAGTGTTCCTACCATTTTCTTTATTAAAAACATTTCAGTAGATGGGGGGTTCCAGTAGTGTTAAGTTACCACTTCAAAATATATCATGCAATACAATATCAGGCAATATCAGTTATCTATACTTGTCCCTGTGGCATGCATAAGTGGGAAAGCAAGCAGTAGTAAAAACAAGCATTGCTAAACATCCATTCATACATTCAGAAGAATGAATTGAAATATGAATAAGCTACCCATTGGCAGCACACTTTGTTGAATATAATCATCCTATTTCTTCCTTGAGATATATTGGTATTGAGAAGGTATTACCTTCAGAAGTGGTAACTTTGATATTTTACTTTCCGGGAGGATCCACTAAATGAAGACTTTGACACCTCATGGACTCAAAGTAGATTATAATCTGAAATGTTATTATAATGGATATGGTAGAAACTCTTGACTAGATGATATTTATTGATTGCTAAGACTAAAGAATTTATGATGCTCATTTTTTGTGGGCTGATGTTAACGCTAGACTTGTACTTATAGGGAAATAGGTTTTTATAATGTGCTTGAATATTGCATTGTGGCTGTCTATTTCTTTGGGTGTGTCCTGCAGCTGGTGAAGGCCCTCCCACTCATTTGTGTGAGCATTGCCACCTGTTTGTTCAGATGGGACTTCCTTTTAAAAGAACTGATAATTTCTGCAGACCACAAAATGAAAAATTATTTATCTTTAATGTAATCCTACAGTAGGCAGAACCAAAATTCTGAGAAATTCACTGAGATCCAGGTTTTAGGGTTGATCTGAGGTTAACCTACACATGTAAATGTAAAAATGTTTTCTCTGTATTAGGTGCAATTCACAGCATGTTATGTTACAGCCTTATTTCAAAATAAATTGAATTGATTATTATTATTTGCCTCAATTCTACAAAAAAATCCCCATAATGACAACGTGAGAGAAGGCTGTTTGAAATCTTTGCAAACTTATTAAAAATAAAAACCAAGCACATGTACATAAGTATTTAAAAATACTAACATGTCCTTTTTTTTTTTTTTTTTTTTTTTTTTTTTTATAATTTGCAAAGAATTCAAACAACATTTTTTCTCATTGTCATTATCGGCATATTGATTGTAGAATTTTTGAGGCAAAGGATGAATTTTATCCATTTTTGAATAAGGCTGTAACATTATAAATTGTGGAAATAATGAAGCGCTGTGAATACTTTCCAGATGCAATGTGTAATGTGTCAGCCAAACATTTAACTGTCTAGCAAGGACTCACCTTGATTCAAGGTTGGTGTCAAAGTAAAGATGGACACGTCTTTTCATTCATGCACAAATGAATGAATAAAATGCTTTCACAGTGGTGCTCTTAGACAACGTGAATCCATTTAGCAACATGGCAAACATAAACATGTGGACAAGAGGAGGAGGCTAAACCAGGGCTAATCTAAGAGTAAGCCAGCACTAAACAACTGAACTATATCAGTCAGGCCTTTGTGTCCCCTCAATAATAACCCTATGGCTACAGCCTTTAACAGACTGCTCAACTTTAATCATTAAATAATGATGAAAATTAGGCTAGGCTATACAAAGAGGAGACAGTGAGTCACCAAAAACAGGAGACAAAACCTTGAATGACAAGAGAAAAACATTCACAAACACCTGCATTCAGAACAACATCCCGATTGAGGTCTGAAGATAGATGGAAATGATTCATCAATGAGCTGTGAGGCAAATGCCATCAATGTCTGAACTGCAGCTTCAACTGATCTGAGACAAACAGACCACTGCACCATCCTTTTTTAGCAGAAACACACATTTCCTTAGACAAAACCTTACAGATAAATATTGTGAGCACTGAATATAAAACCTGCAATGAACTAAACTAGAAGCTTCCGCAGCCTTCTTCCCTCTTAATAAGCCACAAGACCCGGAGAATAATGTTGTACGGGTGCATACTACGGGTGTATTTTCGGCACCAATGTGAAGAGTCCTTTATAAATAGACTGATTTAGAGCCGGATGCCTCGCACTCCTTGTGTCGGTCACCGGTGAGTTCTATTTTTAGCAGCAGCAGCGTTTACCTCACGTGCTACTGGCGACAGGTTTTCGCAGGTTGCGCAGTAAGGCTGCTGCGCGCGTCTAATCATTCATGCACTTTATTAAAGGAAAAAGTCTCGCTTTCGAGCTCGTCAGTGAGGGCTTTTGTACGGCGCTGACCCTGACTCACGTACGGACGTCACGTCTTTCGACAAACCAATTAGTAAACGTCAAATGAGAAAAAATAAAAATTTATAACTGACTTTTGAGAGGCTTGCGTAACAACGTGACAATCAAGAAACTACATCAAGGTTTCAAATCAAAATAATAAAGTAAAGTCATTCTAGCGTCACTGTCTTGTATTTAGACTTTTAAGTTGATTGGATCTATCAAATGCAGTTAATGTGCGAGTAGCATTAACAGAGGACTAACTGCAAACAATGGAAATAAAAAAGGTAATAACAATAAGACGGTTATTGGGCCCCAGTGCAAACTAGAAAGAGTAAATTTGAGTCTAAAATGTTTCAATGAATGTTAAATGATTGACACCAAACTTTTCTTCCATCCTCAATTGTTTCTATTTAGTGTCATTTAGTTTGATTTGCTCTTTTTGTTGTACCCTTCAAGTGTATGCATCTAAGTGATCTTACATTAAGTTTGTTTAGTGTATGTCTTTGAGGAAGGCTTTTGTGTCCCTGTAGTATTGTTTTGTAGCGGGTAATAGAAACTGGTGATCAGATAGGTCTACACTTTTAAAATCAGTGGCTTGATGCTGAATGACACCTGCAATGGCACTGTCTGTAACAATGGCACTGTCTGTAACAATGGCAATGTCGCAGTAATCAGCCAAAGCAAACCTAGCGATGTGTCCGTGTACAGCTATACAGCGAGGGGATCCATCCTTGCAGCTCAGCCCCGACATATAAACACACGGATTTGCTTGTATGCATCCTGTCCTCCAATACCCCGCCCTCACTCCACACGCACCCCCCAACACACCGGAGTCCGGCGGTGACTCCGTTTACGTTTTTCCTTTTGCTCCTCCCCTACTCGGTTTTGTCCAAATCGGGCTTTTTGCGTCGCCGGAGCTCCCCGTTTCAGCCCGACGTCACCAGCGAGTAGAGGGAAGAGCTGACGTCGAGGCAGAGTCACCGAAGGGAGAGGGCAAGAGGGGAGGGAGGAGGGAGACTTCCACTGCTCAACTCGGTCGGTGTGAGCTTTGAGCGGTGGAAGTCTCCCCCCTCCCGACGTAAACACTCCTCCTCCCGCCTGTTTACGTCGGTGTTGGTGCGTTGGGAGTCCCAGGCTATATAAGTGACCGGCGAGCAGAGTCCTCAACCAGATTTACGGTTCGTGATAGCTGTATCGTGAGGCTGTGCGGAACTAAAGCGTGCGCAGCGGAGGCAAGGAGGTCCTGTAACCCCGACTCTGAAACGACCAGCGCTGAGATGACAGTCCAATAACAGGCATTAGTGTACACCACCACCAAAGTATACCTGCTCCACTCAGAGACACTCAACTTCTGTCCGGAGGAATCCCCCGCAGCTACGCCGCGATGTACCGCTCAACTAAAGGCGCGTCCAAGGCTCGCCGGGACCAAATCAACGCCGAGATCCGAAATTTGAAGGACCTGTTGCCCATCTCTGAATCCGACAAAGCCCGGCTTTCATACCTGCACATCATGTCCCTGGCCTGCATGTACACTAGGAAGTCCGTCTTCTTCACTCAAGGTAAAGACCTGTTGAAATGAACCCCAGTTACTGTGAATCAACAAGTGCCCCCCGCATTGTGAGACATAAATGTGTTGGCCTTCTGACAAAATTGTTATGATTTCTGCTCAAATATAGTGATGTGAATGTTTGCAGGTAGTTTTAAAGCAGTACTGTGTCGCTGTCCGCGGTGCTGAAACGCCGCAGCCAGTCATTGTAATGCGGTGGTGTAATTTCTTAGTAGCTACTAACCATTTTGGCATCGGTGTGTTTTTGCTCATTTCATCCACAGAAGTGGGGAGTTCTAGTCTGGAGGAGTCTGCAGGATTCCTATCTTTTCATGAGCTGTCTGAGTTAATGCAGGCGGTGCCAGGCTTTCTAATGCTGCTCACTGGGGAAGGCAAGCTACTGTACTTGTCAGACAGCGTCTCCGAGCACCTAGGGCATTCAATGGTAAGTCTCCACATTACACCAGTGGACATGAGCTGTTTATTAAATAAAACATGTGAGAATTAGAAGGAATAATGTTGATTGTGCTTGCCATTTTCAGGTGGATCTTGTGGCACAGGGAGATAGCGTGTATGATATAATCGATGCCTCAGACCATTTTATTGTGAGAACCAGTCTGTCAACCTCTTCGTCACTGGAGACTGGTAAGAATATATGCATAAATATTCTATCATTTTAATATTGGCTTTTACTATAGTCTGATTTATTACCATTTTTGAAAGCATTAAATGTTGATTCAATCTTTGTATTTCTTTTTTGCCATAGACCGTCTATTCCGCTGCCATTTCAATGCGTCTAAGTCAGTCCGAAGACAGAGTGCTGGAAACAAGCTGGTCCTGATCCGAGCTCGCTGCCTGTCTCCTCCATCCTCCTCTCCTGCGACTGGGTCCTATTGGGCTTCCAATCCAGTGTGGGTGTGTTTCTGCTCTCCATTGGAGCCTCATCCAAGTCGCTCTGGCCCAAGCACTGAGAGGGAGTCCTCCAGCACCACTGGCTCTCCTCTGGCTGAGGCCAACTTGTTTCTGGCTTGTTTCTACTCGCAGCACAACCGGGACATGAGGCTACACTCTGCACAGGACAGGTGAGAGTTGACCTGTTGCCTTAAAAAAGGCACCAAATCATTGAATTGTTTTATTTGGAAAGTATAGCATTATCCTTCTAACATGTGGCCGCCCACCCTCGCCCGCAGTGTGAGCTTCTATCTGGGCTTTGATGTGACAGCTTTGCGCTCCCGCTCTTGGTACAGCCTCCTCCACCCACAGGACCTGTCACATGCCTCAGCGCAGCACCACAGCCTGTGTAAGTGGATTCTTCACATGCTACAAACACACTTCCCACACACCACACAGCACACCCACAGGCACACTAAGAACAAAACTAGGAGATTAATATGATGATAAAGTGTTTATGTCATCAACAGTGAGGGAAGGCGGAGAGGGCAGAGCTGAGATGGTGATCCGAGTTCAGGCTCAAGACCAGTCCTGGGTTTGGCTCTACATGGTGCTCCAGCTGCAGCCTGGGGAGGTCCCAGTCAGCAGCAACAATTACATCATCAGGTTGGTGTTAACCACACTCTTTCATATTATAAAAAGATTAAAACACAAGACTAAAGCGTGTCTGGTCTCTCCTGCAGTGACTCTGAGGCCTGGGCAGTCCGTCAACAGCTCAGCACAGAGCAGACCCAACTCAATCTGGTGCTGAGCTCCGGGACGACTCAGCAGGAGGTTCTGAGCCTCCAGTCTCCTGATACCCTGTCCAGCCCAGACCAGGTGTTCACCCCGGGCAGCAGCGGCCTGTCAGGCCAGTCCTTTGACTTCAGCACAGCCGGCTGCAGTGTGGGGTCCTCCGATGAGCCAAGCAGCTCTGCAACAGAGCCCATGCAGCTGGAGGGAGACCCCCGCTCAAGCCTCTCATCCCTGGAGGAGGAGAGCTTTTTCCATCAGCACCCTTCTGTCCCAGTCGAGACCCGCTCCACTGCATCCTCCCCCACTCCAGTCACTGTGGAAACAGTGGCAGACTTAGACTTCCTGACTCAAAACATTCTGCTGCCGCCGTCCTTCCAGCTTGACCCACCACTGCCAGCTCTGCCATTGCCCCTCCCTCCAGTGCCCACCTCACAAGCTCAGACTAAAGAGTTTGTGTGCACCCCTCCCTACACCCCCCAGGTGGGTGGGGCAGCTTTTCCATTTGGTGAGCCCCTGTTCAGTTTTGACCCCACAGGCACCACCACACCACCTCCCAGCGCTACAACCACCACTGCAACAACCTCTTCTGCCCCTCCCTCAGCCCCTCCCACCACAGCATCCAGCCCTGTGCCCCCCACTACTCTGTCCACAAAACTGCCCCTGACGCTGCCTACCCCCTCTACAGACCTGCTGTTCTCCATCGAGCCCTGCAGCGGATCGCTTTATGAAAAACTGCCCCCAACGCCCGACAGCCCAGGAGACGGTGACTGTACAGTGATGACGCTGCCTGAAGTCAGGGGTCCACTGTATGTCGACGTCCCACTAGGGCCCCTTCAGTGTCCCCCTGAGGGCCTGCTAACCCCAGAGGCGTCCCCTGGTAAACAGTCCTGCCTCTCCTTTTTCTCAATAGAGCGAGAGAAGGAGCATGCAGAAATCTCCCTCTTGGCCCAACACATCAGCTCATTGGCAGAGGGGTTCTACCTGGACCCCCTGTTGTCCAAAATGTCCCCCTCCTCATGCCCCCCTTCCCCATTCATGTCCCCCACCGTAGAGGCTGCTGATGTTGATCCGGTCCACATGCTAAGGGAGTTTTATCCCATCAAGGGCTGGCGGGGGCTGGACATTCCTATCTTCCTCGACGAGGACGACTCTCTGTTTGAAGAGAACATCCTAGAAACCCTCCTTCAAGAAGACTTCGTCCCTCCCCAGTCCCCTAGGCCCCCAGCGGTAAATTCCTTGTCCAGCCCAACTTCTCCTCAGACCCCTGTGTGCTGGCACCAACCCTCCCAGTTTGAGGGAGTGGGCCACTTGTGTAGCGTCCAATTGGCGCATCGTAACTCCATGGCCGGATGCGGGGCGAGCGCAGCTGCAGAGTACGGGGTCCACACAGAGGGGGAGGGGCAAGCAGAGGAGGCCATGGAGATTGAGGTGGTGTCATCTCCTGTGTCATCATGCTCCTCCATCCCAGCTTCCCCTCCCCTGATCCTCACGGCATCCCCTGGCCCCGTGTCCTCGCCCATCGACTCTCCGCCGCCCGCCATGACCTGCACTCAGTCCCTCCTCGAGGAACTGGCTGTCCTGGAACCCATGTTTGGGGCAGGTGCCTCGATCACCCCTGGCTTAGGGCAACAACCTGAGTTGTATCAACTCCAGTGTCTTCCATCGCCACAGTGCTTCCACAAAGGTGAGAACCCACAATGGAAATCAGATTTATTAATTTATTACAAAACTTCTCCAGAAGACGTGTTACTAATTTCTTTCCTCCTTCTAATTTTGTCTTTCAGATGGGAGTGGAAGTTCCTCCGTTCTAAAATAAGTCTGTGACTTACTTCATCAAGTATGGCATATTGTCATATTTTGTGGAGCCCCTTTTACTGAAAAGTAAAAAATGATTAAGTGTATAAATATACATAATGTATATATAACTTAAGGACTTTAACTCTGATGTATCTCTGAGAACAATGAATGGCTTTTGTTAAGTCATAATCTCTATACTACTAATACAAACTGGTGCAACATTTTGAAAATGGTATGATGACATGAACCCAGGACTGACTGGGTCCTGAGTCCATGCCATTTCCCTACAACATCTCTGTAAAACAAACAAAGATAAAATCAGACAGAGAAACATCTCTGAACTTGTAAGCGCTGTTTAACTTCCAGACGCGCACTTGTATTCACTCGTAGTGAAAAAGCTGTTGTGAACTTTCTGCTACTTCAATGGACAGATGAATTATAGCACTTTTGCTAGACAGGCAGCAAATGCAAACCCAAACCTCAAAAGAATTGAAGTCAAATGTTTACAAATCAAATTTCCTTAGGATAATTATCAACATACTAAAACAGTATTCAACTTAAACCTAAGATACTTTGAGTTTTGAGTTTGCTGCTCCAAACATTTCATATATATCACTTCATCTAAAATCTTGTGTATTAATGTAATGTGCAAAAAAATACGCTGCAAAGAGATCCTGGCATGTGGAGATCTCAGCTATGTTCAAGTGTTCATTGCTTTACGAGGTTGTCTGGAAGTTTGCCGGAGCTCTGATCATGCCATAATCCACTGCTACGCTGTACTGTACCTTAGACTCTGAATGTGGCTCTCCAGGTCTGTTGTCCAGGGCCTGAGTGCAGTCGGCTGGATATTCTTGCAGCATCAATATTTGCAATGCTGGCAGCTTATAGCGGCTCCTTGTGCCTGAAATGGCCCTGACCTGCTGAACTCTGAACTCTTCATCTTTGTCCATGACAAATGGATAGTTGCATCATTGCTCCACTGGAGTGTGGTGCAGTGAGGCACAGCTGACTATATGATTGAGTGATTCTTCTTTTTTGAGAGGGGTTAGATTATGAAGTTTTGTTTTAAAAAATGAAAATATCAATGGGGTGCTATTTCTATTCAGTTACTAAGCGACACGGGTTGAGAATGGTACTATTCCCATGGTGTCGACATGCTCACGTAGAGTTGTCTACGGTCAAGTAAAGGATTGATTCCTACGTTCTAGCTTTTAAAGGCTAAGTTAATATATTTGTGTAAAATTCTTCTATTGTAAGTGTGACATTTGAAAACAATGTTACTGCATATGCATTATGTCTGTGGATATAGGCATATGTGCTTTTCAGAAAGGTTGTACACATTTGTACATTTGTATGAACAGTTATTGGTCTGTAAATATGAAAAAGAGATTTTTATCGCCTCAGATGAAATATATTGAGAACATGTTACATTCTGCAAATGGACATTGTGGACCAGTGTTCTATTGTGATGCTTATAAGTGTATTTGGTTGTCATACAAATGCATTTATATTAAAGTGCACTTAAAGCTGCTGATGTACTTGTGTCGTCATAGCCAAGACCCCTGCTCCTCCCTCATCTTCAGCATCACTGTCCCACCTCCCTCTCATCCCTTCCTCCGTTTCTGCCCCTGGAGCGAGTTTCGCTCAGCAACAGCTCTGACGCACACGCATGACGAGACAGAATGAGACACTATCTGAGTCAGACTGACGCACTTGCTGGGCATCGAGGCTCTTGCGTGCAAACAGTTGCCTCCCACTTATGATGATGATGCACATAATAGTAGGCATAATGAGACCCCCCTCCCATCAGCAGCATCGCAACCAGCCCCCTTTACAAATCACACTTGCCCACATTCGTTTGATGTACCTGCGCCTGCCAGACTCCATATATAGGCATTCCTGCTCTGAGTGCTATTCTCAGCCTCCAGTGAGACGCTCTGGAGAGGGCCGGGCTGGGGAGAGCACAAAAAGAAACAGGGGAGGCTAAAATTAGAGGTACAGTAAAGAGGGATGTGGGGCAAACCAATGCTCTGTCACACATTGATGTTAATGTGAACAAAATCTAGACCACATAATGCAACATACACACATCTTTTTTTTTTATTTATATTAAATAGATTTCTACGGAGGCCAATTCTCCATATATACATTCCCCTTTGCATACACAGGCATTATAGATACATTATCTATAAAACTGAATATTGATCAACCAAAGCCATGAAAAAAGGTTCTTAATTAATGGACATTGTGCTGCTGCAGTATCTGTGTTGGGCTCACAATGAGCTGGGAGTCCGTACACAGCTAACTGCTGCCCCCTGCCGCTACACACAGGAGCTGCGCAGCACTGCAGGAAAATATTTGTCTCTAAGGACTGTTTATGAACACTCAAATTCTTCACAACATAAAAACAACATAAAATAATTATGAATGAATAATATTGGATATTATTTAGCATAGAATGAGGAAAACAATTAAAGACACTTTCCTGTCAGTTTTTGAAGTTAACATTGCATTTCAGTGTCGCTAATGCAGTAGCCTACCTCAGACATGTAGGCCTCCTTACATCATGTAAGTAAATTTAAACAAACATACTTGGCCAACAAACGCCGATTTGGCAGTTGTGAAATAAAAACACTGCTCATTTAATAAAAAGTTAAAGCAAAGGCAAAGTAAAGACGTTTCGTCTCTGATTGGGCAACGGAGCTAGGTTCAGGTCAAACCCGTCCCTCTAAAGATAAAAGCTCAGCTCTCTTACCAGCTGATCTCAGAAGTGTCAAACTTCACCTTGAAAACAAAGTCCAGATGTCTTTGCTTTAACCCTTTCTTCAAGATGACCTGGATGACTGAGAGCCTCCACAGACCTGCTCACCTGATGAGTTTCTGTGTTGTCGCTTTTAATTGAACAACAGTTGATAACTTTACGCACAAGTAAAGACAAATATAAAATATTAAACTAATAATAAACATATTGTTTAACCTGAAAATTATAAAATGAATGTGATTTATAAATGTGTACAACTGAGATTTAAAATCATGGTCCTACATTAGCCTACTACTGTTCATAGTGCAGCAGAAACCTTAAACCTTACACAGTTTAAACTACAGGCCTAAGCATGTATATATATATATATATATATATATATATATATATATATATATATATATATATATATTAAAATGATAATTTTATTATAGTTTAGTTTAGTGAGTGTAGGTCATCCTCTCATTCAGAATTATTGCATGTAACTTGATGCTATTCATTATACATAAAAACAATATATGCATATATTATTCAATATCCCACTTCAGTGGTGTGTTCTTTCAAACACCGTTTTAATAGTTAAGTGCCAAAACATCACATATATGTTGATAATTAAGGGAATTGATGGAATGGAATTAAAATGTATTAAACGTGTACACTTTGAAAAGCACTGCCTTCAATTGAAACGTTTGGTTTGCGAGTTTATCTGTAGCTTTCTTTAACATTAATATTGCATAATTTTCCTAAGAGTCAATAAGAGTAAACAGAGCCCTGTAAACATGGGATTATATTATTGTACTGATCGATATACTGAAGACTTGTAATCCAAGACACAGAAATGTGAAGGATCTGCATGAGTTGATAAGATGCCAAATTGCCATCAGAAGTGTTAATAATAGATAACATCCAAAAGACTGAATGTACAAATCTTACCCAGACAGGACAATTACAATTTCATTAGCTGTCTCTGTGGAAATGAATCACTCAGGATTATAAATGATTTTAAATTTGGGGCAGTTATCTGGGTTCCCAGAATGTTAAGTTTAGCATGGTCTATCAAGGAGCTCTATAGAGTTTAATTATATATGAGAGGATTAACAACCAGAAGAGGAAAATTCAACACGGTCTCTTTATTAAGATCTGACACACATACAGTATAAACATGTGTTCATATACAAATGGGAATAAATAGGAACAGGGAAGTTGTGTATTGAATTATTTCTTTTTGCCCGCTGCAGCTTCGGCTGCAGCCGCTGCGGCTGCTGCTGCTGCATCAGATTTTAGCTTCTCCTCCCTTTGCTCCAAGAAGACTTTGTACTCTTCAGCTGAGAGGCTGAAAACACAGGAAAGAGAAAAATGTTTAAAAAATTCCTGCCCCAAAGTAAAACAGTTGAAAGTTGAAAAATGTGGGAGAGTCATCCATGTGGGTTTTAAAATATGTAAAAAGACAAATGGAGTGATATTTCTAGAACAGATATCATGACCTTCAGCCTTTCAACCTTACAGAAAGTTTACATATACAATTTGTGGCATCTCTTCCTTAAAATTCAAAGATCAATGGCTTTTTTTCATCAATGCCGCATTTTCCAACCATCATTCAGGCAGAACTCTAAAGTTAAAGAGGCAAAGATTCCAACCTTTCTTTGAGAATAGTCAATAAATAATAAGCCACTGCAGCCCAGAGACATGTTAAATTTTTACTAATGGGATAGAAAAGGATTGTGGGAGAAGCACAATATTCTGAAGTTGAAAAGAAATCAAAAGGACAGAGTAAGAGAGACAACAGACTTTGGCTAAGGTAGAAAATAACAGAAGGGCCCTAAACATGATAAATGAGAGAGCTCTATGAGTGAACGCAGGTGAGTGTTTGTATGCACAGCCCCCGTTGAACAGTGTGCACTGGTGAACCACAGCTGTAGTCTGCTGTAACCCAATAACAGACAAAAACACAGCCAAGAAGATGACACATTCCTCACTGGCATTTTTAATGGAGGAAGCTTGAACATAAAGCCTTGTTTATATGTTAGAACAAATTAAAAAAGATGGATAGCCTTTTCCTGTAAACTACCTATGCTATAGAGATTGCAGAAACGGAAATGACTAGGGACTACATGCAAATAAAGCACAATATGAAATAAATTAGTAAATATACTGTATCATTAAAAACCTTGTGTGTGTTAGATTTATTGTGAAATGGAAATGTTTCAGGCATATATAGAAAGGGTGACTTTTACAAAGCACAAATAGACTCTCTCTTAGGAGGTTTAGAAGGGCTAGTGATGTTGCTGAAGCTTCTGAGGTTGTTGAAAACTACAGCACAATTTACCTGCAGGTGTCTAACGCTGAATATGTATGACCTGCTTGTGTATAATACATTATTCAAGTTACATTATTATTATATAAGTCATTTTAGGAAGCTCCTGACTCTGCTTGTGTTTGCCTGAAGCGCACAAACTTACTCGTTGACAACTTTGATGCCGAGCGAGCGGGCTGAGCCTACGATGGATTTGACCACATTCTCCAGAGGTGCATTCCTCATTTTGAAGCATTCATCTTGGGACTTGACCTGTGCAATCTCATAAATGGCTCTTACAGACACCATCCCCGCTGTCTCGTGGCCTTTAGGAGGAAAAAAAAAAAAACACATGGAACACACGGTCAAAAGGAGTTTAGGACTTATGAGGCGCTAAAAAGGACAAACAGAGTGGACAGAGTTAACAGCTCAAAGAGGCTGGACCCAGTTTGGAGCATTAAAAGGTGAAAATCCATAATTCTCTTTTGTTTCACCAAAACAAAGCACTTCTGCCACTTCCTTCCTTTGCAGCTGATGCTCCCAAATGTGATGAATATTACATCAATCAAACAATGCTCAAACAGAGGATAAGAGATGTGCAGCTTTTACATTATGGGCTCAGTTGGTGAGAGCAATGGTCTCACCTGTCTTTGCTGCTCCTTTTGCGATGCCTGCTGCCTGTTTGAGGAAGTATGACACAGTGGGCTGGCCGATTTTCAGGTCATACGTTCTGTCAGGCTGAAATGAGAGAAAGATACCATTAAACTTGATAGTTGAAGACACACAGCAATTACTGCTACAAAAAATAGGCTGGAGAAGAGATAAAAAATACAATGAGGTAATGGTTCTCCATGTACAAGAACCTTGATAAAACAGAGCACTGCATTTATTCCTTTCTTGTGTATTTTATTTTTCAATATAAATTGCTAAATTAACCATTTCCTGTTCTATTATCAGGCTGTAAACATTACAAAGTACAGTGTAAAAGCAGCAGAATCAGCCTTTAAACTTATTTGTAAAGAATGCGGTAAATATAAGCTTGTACTAAGGTTAACGCTAAGACACAACCTGTCTCCATGTTTTTACAAACCCAGGTTTGCCTTGTGTGGAATACTTTCTACACAAACAGCTTTCTTTTTTCTGCCTCAAGGCCACTGCTTCCTTTAACTGTTACCCAGGCACTGATGAGAAAATTCTGAAATGTAGCACATAAGCAGAGACCTAACATCCCAAACCGAGTTACAGTGTAACTACACTTTGTTTTGGTGCAATTTTTAACTCACAATGCGACATAAAATATAGAAATGTATAGAGCTCCACAATGATGTGGCTTTATAGATTACATGTAAGATATTGCCAGCTTTACTAAGTTGTAAATGGACTAATTAAAAGAGACAAAGTAATAGACATGTTAAAAAGACACCTTTATTCTTTCCTTGTGTTATGACCTTTGCATAGCATTACCCTCTCCCCCTCTTTTTTTTCATTTAAGTTAATGTGCTGACTGAAGACAACCGGTTTCAGTCGATGGAGCCTCGGACAGAGAATAGTTTACTTTGTACCATTTGTCATCTTCACCATAAAAAAAACAAAAACATAAATGCCCAATAAAGTGCAGGCTAAACAGAGAAGATAGCACAAAGCAGGTGATTTGTCATCAGAGCCGTGTTATCCAACGCTAGTGACCTTTCCAGTAAGGATGCTAGATTTATTTCATTTTTTGAGACAGTAAAGATGATCTTTGCTGTTTTTCTCTTCAGTTTGAAAGACCATACACAAACATAACTGCAGCTGGCTTTTTTGATAAAAAAATGTTTTAATAATTAATTAAGCTAAACAAAAGGTTTGAATCAAGTTTATTTTTGAAACAAGATGCCCATTTCTAGTGTTTAACTGAAAAAAATAACTGAGCATTATCTTCCTATCTTTGGATGAAGAGAGAAAGACTTAAAGAGTTTTGGACTGCAGACCACAAATTTTGGAGATACCCGTTTAATTGGATCAACTCGTCCATGTCATAGGATATTGGCCTCACATGAACTTTTGAGCACACAATTTGTTTTTTATTCATCACTCATCCCGAGTGCTTTGAAAACGGTTTTAATAGCCACTGCCATTCCAATAGAAATGATAATGACACTTCAGAAATGTGCTATTGTATTGGAATACTAAATTTTTCTGCACAAAAAAAAAAAAAATTAACATGCATTTATACATAGAGAAAAGCATAGTGGCAGCCTTTCAGGGGTAAATAAATATAATAACAGAACATGAACGCTGCTGTGATTGTTGCTCTGCAGTGTGAGAAGGCTGTGTTGAGAGACGACAAAAGGCCAGCACGCTCCATTTCATTCATAGAGCATACACCACTGTAAACAGATTAAAGCAGTGACCGCTTAACCCCCAGCAGATGGCGCTATAAGCATCAGTGAGGACCGAGTATGGATATTACACTCTAAATAAAGTCATGCCTTTTAAAAGATTAGGCAACCCCTCTTCACAACCCTCATTACAACACACACTTTTTCACCTCAACAGGACTCCACTGCTGATCGGGACAAATGTACAAAGAGGTGGGACGTGTCAAACAATATGTGGTTCTTTGAAAAAGAAAATACAACAGCTCTTTTCAGAGTTATTCCCATCTCCAGCATGCACTTAATGCTTCTTGACGCCAAGTTCCTTTGGGCATTGCTTCATTAATGAATGCAAATGGAAAGGCTTACTTCGCTGGGAGAGTATGAATAATAAAAGTGCTCTGGTAATGTATGCAGTGAGTGTAATAACCACAGTGGAGATGAAGAGAGGAAAGAGGTGCAGAGTAACGGGTCAGCGGTGGGTTAGAAGCAGTCAGGCGTACCTTCACGTGGATTTTGATTGGAAGAGGGATGCCCTCCTTCAGCTCTTTGGTCTTTTCATTGAAGTCTTTGCAGAACTGTCCAATGGGAATTCCTCTCTAGACAGAATAAAGAGAAATGCACAGATTATTTCTAATGTATGCTGCTGTCTAGGCTCACAGTTGTCACTAGTGTCACACAACTGTGTTGTCAGAATACAGATGCCCTGGCTGCTGTCAGTCAAACTGTCACAAAGCCTGAGAGAGTTTTGACTGCATTGACACACATGCACGCTTGAGAGGAGGCCTGCCTGACAGACTATATGTAAGGAGCAAGCTGGTTTATGCACTGTAACATTTTGGGGGAGACATTTTTATACTTTGCTAGTTTTTTCCATTATTTTCACGCCGAAATGCCATTCTGTGTGTGTGTGTGTGTGTGTGTGTGTGTGTGCGTGTGTGTGTGTTTGTGTGTGTGTGTGTGTGTGTGTGTGTGTGTGTGTGTGTGTGTGTGTGTGTGTGTGTGTTTGTGTGTGTGTGTGTTTGTGTGTGTGTGCGCGTGCGTGCATACAGCACTACAGAGTGTGTTTGTGTGTCTGTCACTCTATCTATGACTGAATGCATGTTGGTGCCCAGAGCCAGAGAAACCCAGTGATGAATGAGCCTCACATTTTCCAGCTCCTGCGAGGCCAACCAGAGCGAAAGCAAAATGGATGGGTGACATTAAGTCAACACCCGGCCAACACTGCTCCCCTGCACCATGCCTCTTTGGAGCCAAATTCAGTGGCAATGACTAATAAAGAATCTAATTATTACCGCTGAAATTTAAAGTGACCTTCAACCGTCTTTATCCCCGAAGGAAACAAAGTGATAGAAACGTTCATTTCAGAAATGAACAAAGAAAAAGGGATTTTATACAGTTTAATGGACTTGTGAGTCTCTACTGCACAGTGACAGAGCACATGGTGCACAGCCCTCAGATACAAATAATGGATCTGATGAAAAGTCAGTCATCCAGAGACATTTTCCAATGACAGAACAGGAAGACATTTATTTGAAGCTAACGGAGCAGAAACTTCTGTGAATATCATCCCCACTAAAGGCCTCAAACGCACCTGATGAATAGTAATCAGTCGTGATCCGTGCAACCCCATCACTTCATTAGACACTAAAGCACTCCTCATTACGCTCTGTGCATGCTCTAACACAATAACAACCAACGGATTGAAATTTCCACACATCATACCCGTCAAAGCTAGTTTTTCAGCGCTTTTAGGTGCTATTGGAATTACAATCTTCCACTAATGAAATGAAAAGCAGTTATGTCCCTGGAGCTCTCGCCAGGCTCTACCTTATCTTCCCTCTTGTACTTATTAATAGTAATCCCATGTCAACCTCACTACCTTCTACTCGTGCCCTCCCCCTAACACAACACTATATAGCAGGATAAACAAGCAGGGGGGTGGCAGAGTGTAATTAAATATGGATTTATATAAAGGCTGTGAGGTTGAATATGAGTTGAAGCAAACCCTCTGGCTTTGCCTCACATATTTAACTCCCGGTTCTTTTTCTTTCTGTACAGCCTGTTTTGGATAATGATCTCTCCCACTGACTCAGACAGCCTTTTCATGCCACACAATGCCATAAAAGGGCCTCCCTGACCAGCGGCAGATAAAGCCTCATGCTTCTAAAATGTGCTTAAGCACGAACAGCAAGGCATTATGCAGACAGAGGAACAACTGAGCTAAAGATAGACAGAAGAACAGCTTCACAGGGTCTCCCTGACCATGCTGTCATTTACCACTAAAAAGGACTTGAACAAACAGAAAGAACCATCATATAAGTAAAAAGGCAAATAAGTAAAAAGGGCAGCTTGAGGACAAGAGACAGCAACCACAAGGGAGACAAGGAGAAGGCTTGCCCTAAGTTCAGTACACTATAAAGTATGCACCCGAGACAGGTAATCATATTTTAATTAAGCCTTTCCACAAGAGTCCAGACATCTCAGTCTCTGAAGATGACAGGGGAGCCATTTTTATTTTGGCTCCAGGCTATATAATAGTTTAACTGCAGTAATTAGGACAATTGGGCCAGGCTGGTAATTGCAATCAAAGACGTTAAATGTAGCAGGGGGGCCTGGCATGCCATGAAAGTAAGGTTCAAGGTTTTCTTTTCAAACCTCAAATGACATTTATCAGAGAGGGAACTGGAACGGTAGCATTTCTGCCCTGGCCAAATCACTTACCACGTTCACTGCATCTGAGCATCTAATCATCCCAGAGTCCAAGCTGCTGGATAAATCCCTCTCGTGCACCATGACTGATTAGAGCCGGGTGCTCTCCAGTATAAAATGGCTGCAGGATATCACCCTAGGCGGGGCCTCCATGCTCGCTAAGGGACCAGGACATTCAGCCGTATATCATCAAAGACGTTTGAGATGCTGGGCCACGGGATTAAACGCTAATCTAGGAAGATATTTCTCGCCGTCAAAATCCAGCTGCAACTGTAGTGAGTAATTGCTATATGATCCATTTGAGAGAAGCGCAGCCGAGTCTTATTACTCCTGATTATAAGAGCAATTAGGCATTTGCAATTAAAATATGAGAAGTGTCCATTTGAATTGACCCTGCCACTATATTCTCACCAGTCGTTTTTGACATTCGCTCTGTGTTAATGTGATTGGCCTTTCAGCTTCACTAACTCTTTTTAACAAGATGTAGCCCTGGTGTGGCAGACAGACCAAAGGGGAGCAAACTTGATGGGAGCAAAGGAGAGGCAGGGTTGGAGAAAGCGGAGACATTTGTGGTGTATTAAAGTCAGAATGTGACTGCTGATCGTGACCAATATTTGCACAATGAACAAGGTTTGTTTGACCGAGGGGAGCTGGGGCGAGGAGAGCTGTGGTGGGAGGTCTTCATGAATATGACTAGGAGTGCGTATTTGTGTGGATGTTTATGTATGAACACCTGGGCCTCATTTTAATCTGACAAGACTATCAGTTAAAGAGTGGACGTGTTTGCATATTAAGCTGTGAGAGACTGCTGACGGTGAGGAACCCTTGTGTGTGGTCGCAGGTGTCTCTGCATCTGAGAGGAGGAAAAAAAATATGAGAACTGAAGATAGGGAAAGATGAGAAAGCGAGGCTAGGTAGGTCGTGAGAAGTGCCGTGTTTAAGGAAGCGTGGCAAACCTGGATTTAAAAGGACACAGACACAGGACATGGCCCTGGGGCAGCAGACAGGATTAATTGCCCCTGGCACACAAGGCTACAGGATAAATGGCCCTGAGCAGTGGACAGCGAGGCCGGGCTGCGATACAGTGATGAAGGTGTTACAGTGGAGAGAGGCTGGTGGGAGGCGAGGTTAATTAAACTCTTCAGAAGGAAACACTCTCATTCATTACCGTCATTACCCTGTTCATTTAATCTGCTTCGCTGTTGGCATTTTATCACACTCGGCCCCATTGTGGTGCCATGCAGGTGATTAGGTTTCATGTCGAAGCCCGCCCACTCTGCAGAGGGGAGAGTCCTGAGAGTAAGAGCGGCCAGAGGCCAGGACCATCACAGGCTGATTTGGGTCCTATAGAGACAGAGCAAACAGACCCGCATAACTTTGAGTTAACCCTGGATACACATTTGTTTTGATTTTCCAATAAAAATATCTGTAAATTAGTCTTAAAATGAAAAATATTTTTTCCACAGTCTTTATTGAAATGTGCTGAAGGCCAATATACAGTGTCGAATAAAAGGACTGAGAAGCTGGGCATGAGCACAGAATTGACTGAGTGAAACAAATTCAGGGACTTATCTTTAACAACCAAATCAAGCCAAAAAAAATTCCCATCTCTGTATTTTGTGCTCTGAATGGTTGCCTAAAATAGACAGCCTTTACTTTGTATCTGGCAAAAAAATTCCCGTTTGAGGGCACAGTGAAAAAGAAAAGAAAGCATGCCAGAAATGGTGGAGCAAAATGGATTGCAGTGCCACAAAACATCCCATTTTCAACTCCATTAGGTACCTCTCACAGACTTGACAGAGTTGTGCTTTTTGCCACTTCACATGATTAATCACATGTGGAGGGAGCAACGAATACACAGGACTCTGAAATACAGGCAGCTCAAAAGACGACAAGGGAGATGACGAAAGAAAAATCAAAAGGTGCGCTGACAGTGAGAGGGCTGGAAAGAGTCTGGAGTTGGAAGAACAACAAAGTCATCCTGCAACAATAGATGGTGACAGATCAACAATGGATGCTGCTGTGGGGAATATCAGTTTTTCTGAGGCATGTGCGTCATAATTAATGAAGGGCCACACTAAAAATATGAATTATATCACATCATATATATATATATATATATATATATATATATATATATATATATATATATATATATATATATATATATATATATATATATATATATATATGATGTGGTAATGGTCATAAATATTTTTTTTTACTTAAATTATAGTATAATTAATTATATTCTTGACATTTTTACCCATCCCTTATATTAGCTACACAGGCCAAAGCTGTTTGTGTAAGACAAAAACGGGACAAAAAGCCAGATTTGGCGACTAAGTCTTAAGTTTGACAGGTGTGTTCAATGTTTTTGTATCTTTCATTCACCACAGTCACACCACAGACAGAGAAAGCCTGAATCTTTGCCAAGTTTCTGGTGTCAGCTAGGTTTTGTGTGGACCATGGATCTGATAACCTGAACTGTTCCTGGACAGACTATAACCCTGCGTGCCCTTCCAAAGTTCTCCAATCAGGACCAGAGCGAAAAGTGATGACTGCACAATACTGTGGACGGCCTGGCTGCCCCTCATCCTGTTGCTGCTAGTACCACTCTTCCCCCTTGTCCTTTTCCTGCCTCCGTCTCCCTTTTCTGAAAGTGAGCCAGTGCTGAGTGACCTTCAACCACGCCCACGGGAAAACACAAAAAGAGAAAACACAGGAGACAGTATTCGGAGTATTCGGCACGAGCAGAGATTGGGCAGATGGAAAAAGGGTCAAACAGAAGAAAATGTATCGCTGAAGTGAGGAAAAATAGAAAATCTCTTCTCTTGGAAATCAGCAGAGCGCAAAGCTGAATCTGACAAGAAAGATGAGTCTCCATCCCCTTTCTCTCACCAGTCTGATTAAACCTCTCACTCCAAAATGAACCCAGCACAAGGAGAGCCCCAGACCAATGATGCTGAGGACCAGAGGTGCTACTAAGTTACACCTGAAAGAGCAGAACCTTGACAACAAGGTGATGCTATGAAATACCTTTAAATCTCACCTGAGGCCCGATAGAAGCCAAAACCAAAATTAAATATGCAGCCCACTAAAGCACCCTATAGGGTCTAAAAGATTCATTTTGGACTTGGTTACAAATCTAAAATATACAATGCTTGATTAAAAAGGAAGAAAACATATATCCCCAAATGTCAACCAGCTGCAGAACTCTGAATTACATGTACACATTTACTGGGGCTGCACAAAATTTATAAGTCATTGCTAAATTGCTATAACTACATTTTTTAGAAAAGTCTGCATTCAATAAATTATACAAAAAGTAATGTTTTTAGGAAACAAAAATGTTAAGAAACTCAATATTTAGGACATTTAAACCTTACATATGGAATTATGTTGTATGAAGCTAAAATGAGTAACGCTACAACAGAGAAGTGTTTTCCCTGTGCGACTGAATCTGGAAGCAGACAGAAGGAGGACTAATTAAAGTTCTAACATCTGCTTTTTGAGCTCTAAACGAGTCTACAGGCTACAGGCACCGCTCGCTCCACTTCCTTCAAAAGAGGGATGCTATTTGAGGTACAGCAGCTTCCAAACAAAGCTACTAATCTTCTGGCAGTGGCATTAACATGATTAGCATATTATTGTAACGGGGAGCAGGCTTTCTTCTCCCAGCTTAAACTTCAACAGCTGATGGAGGGGGGATGAGGAAGAGGAGGAGGAGGATGGGAGGTCTAGAGCGAGGCACGTAACCTGCGTACAAATTAACAGCACAGCCAAACTCGAGCAGCGTGCGTTTCTTCTCCTTGCCTTTCTCTCGCGCTGCACTGCTCTGGCTCCGCTCAAATGCGTCTCCGCGGAGCTGGACACTGCAGGAGGCGACACGTCCACGGTCAGATCCACATCGCGGACCCTCTGCATTAAGCACCAGCGCTGCCAGCGTTTGTACAGAGAGAGCCGAGGTTATCTGCCATGCCAGTTTTGGACGAGAACCTGCCCAACTACGGACCGCTTTCCAGCACCTCCAAAACTCGACTCTGCTTGGCGTGGCAGCACAATGACTTTCCTTTCGTTGTTCGAGCCACAACCTAAAGCCTGACTGTCTACAAACAGCTGGACTGTACGGGGGAGACTTTAACAGCGAGGAGCAGCTCGTAAGCGAAAATAAAAGACACTTTATTGGTCAGCAGCACGCTTCTACTTGGGAGAAATGATGGTGTAAATTAAAGCAAGAGGCATCGAGTGCAAGACGAATGCTTTGGGTAACTACTGCTTTACTTTCCTCGGAGCCATGCACGGATACAGCCCCGATACCTGCTGATAATAGGGCAGTTATGAAACAGGTGTTGCGGAGAAGAGCTTTGACAGAGGTTTCTAAACTGCCAGAGGATGCAAGACGTGGCTCGACGGCACTGCTTCACGGTCAGCCAATGATAACCATTTGAGAAGAACAAAAAGCAGGATAAACTGTGAAACTGGCACAACAAGCCCCGGAGGCTACACTTGGGGGTGCCGCCTGATAAATCAACAGATGCTTCAGTCATGTGGCTGTAAGTCTGGGACAGGATTTATTTAGCAATGCATTATCTAGGATTGCACACTCCATCAATTAATTAGTTTGCACATAATGGAATAGATGTTGTCCAAGTGCCCTTGAAGATATGTGCCACCGGTGATAACTTGTGTAAGGTCTTGGGATGTAATTCAGAGCTAAACTGTAAAGCTGGAATTTACAAAGTATAAAGAGGCAAAAAATACAAGTGTGAGGCACAGTCCTATCAATGTTGGCCGAGGTGGCGATTTAAGAGCATTTTTGAATGACACTTGAGGAGATTGCTTTCTTTTCATGTCTGCATAAAAGCCAAAAAGGTGGGAAGTGCAAAGCACACAGTCTTTTAAGTGTGGAAAAAATAAACTGAACAAGTGTCTAACCTGGACACCATTACACGCCATTACTCATGCTGAAAGTGAAATGGGTTGCCTCACCTTGTCAACAGAAGTGTCATTTTCCGTGACAGAGAAATGATGAATTTGGTCATTATTGATAAGCTGAGTGGACACACAGGCTGTCATCCCACTACCTCACTCAGAACAGAATAAATTACACAGCACTGACAGCCAGTCAAAACACAAACATAGCTTGACAGGGAGATTTCTAGGGTAAAATTTATGCTGCGGTTTGAATAACTTAAAAAAAAAAAAAAAAGGGACCTCAAGAAGGCCAGCTGTCAACCTCTCCATCCCTAGGCCCTTATAGGAAGGGAATGTTGAATTGAAAGTAATAACAAAATTTAAATTCCAATATCCTCTCAATCTGCTGCTTGGTGAAATTCATTCAATTCTGGGGCATGGTAATCGAGTTGCAGAGTGCTCAGAGACAAAAGGCTTCATAGACAATCAGATATTACGAATGTTGGCATGATCCATGCCTGTCCTCCCACAGTGCCTTGGAGCAGATTAATCACTTGAGATGGCTTCTTCTCTCATGTCTTTGATTCATCAGATGCAGAACAAAACCGTGTCTGTAATATTTCACTGGTCTGGGTGATTTCTATTTTTCTCATCTTCACTTCACCCTCCCTCGCCGGCAGCTTATTTATGAACTATTACCATCATGCAGTAACACTTTATTAGGCATGTAGACAGCTAAGAGGCCTATTAATCTTTTACTTGCAATCTTACACTTATTCCCTGTCTCTATCTATCCCAAATACAACCCAGAAGCCCCTCTGTTACCCAGAGGAGTTCCTCAGCTCTCTTCAATGATTTAGTCAGCACACAGATGCACTGCTCCTGTTAGACTAACAGTGCAGGAAGTTGTGTGTCTTCCCTCAGAAAGATATCACTACATATTTCTCACTGGAACTGGAATTTTCTCAGAGGTTGCAATCATGCTGAATATCTCTTGCTCAATCACGCTCAACTGTTGCCATTATGGCACATCTGAGCTGGTAATGATTTTATATTATAATGTCATCGATCCTGGTGAGGGGTTGACACCCCGAGTGGCGCTGAGCAGATAACACACAGTCCAGTGGTTTGTGCTGTGCTTTTCAGCTAAATACTACAAAGAGACGTTTTTTCGATTGCACTGTAAAGTCAATGATCATTTCTCACGACTAGATCAATACTGAGGTTTATACTGTCTGTGAGTGAAATATGAGCAGGAACAAAAAATGAAACCACTTATTTAGCCAAATTAGCATTGCCTGCATGTTCTCACCCAGAAGTACACAGTGTGTACACAAATTCCTGAGTCAAAAGCATCTCTAAACAAATAGCAGGTTATCAATATTCATCTGAAAGGCGAGCTGAATTTGTGATGATTAAAGCTTGCAGAACAGTATGCGATTACAAAGAGACAACACAAACAAAGCTCTTTGACTGGGCACCTAGCCGTTCCCGAGCACAATTAATTAATAATGAATACGACCGAGCGCACAATCCTAGCCAATATGAAAGGAAAAAGTAATAGCAGAGAACTTGAAAAAATCTCTGCATAAAAAGAACTAGAGTCAGGACATTTATGTAAAATGAAGACTATTTAATTCAAAGAAAAAAAAATTCACAGGCTTCTCGGTGTGTCAAGCCAGGGTAGATATAGCTCTGGCCAAAGATGAAGGGCGCTCACTGCTTACTAGGCAGCCAGTGTCTTTAACCATAGCAACAAACTACTTTACATTTGTTTTTGAATTAGCACTGGAAACACAAGCATGTTCTTATCCTGCAGATTGTTTATTCTGCTGGAGACAGATGGCTGTGTAAACCAATGTGTGAGATGGTTCAAAACTATGTCAATGTCTGTCTTACTGAAGACATTGTGGTCTCTTTCAGGCATGGTGCCCACTCCCCAGGTGTGTGTATCAACCCTGGTGACAGTGAGCACAATGGCAGTGGTGGATCTCTACCTGCTGGAGCAGAGCATGCTGGGAGCTCGTGGTGTACAGGGACCTAGCGTGTGGCAATGTGTGGCCGTGTTGCTAGGTGATGTGGGCTTCCTCCTTGCGCTGCGCTTCGTGTCAGCTGGCGTGGTGTCAGAAGCACGGTCTCCACGCCGCGGTTTCGCCAATGCCCTGTGGTTCCTGTTCCTGTCTTTGCTCCAGCTTAAGCTCTTTTTTGTCTGCCACAACTACCGTCAGGAACGACGACCACCCGACCCTCTCGCCAGGAAGACCTTGACGTTGTTGTTGTCCATCTGTCTGCCCTCACTGTTTCTCATCCTGACTGGTGCAGACCACATGACCCCACAGCGCAGGAAGCAGGAGGTTCGTGGTCGGTTGCTGTGGGTGGTGGTGGACCTGCTGGATGTCCTGGACCTGCAGGCAGGGCTGTGGGAGGCACAGGGCGGCACCATTGGCACGGGAGACCAGAAGCTGCCCATTTGGGCCGAGGGCCTGGTCTTCTTTTACTGCTATGCACTGCTTTTGCTGTTGCCATGTGTGGCCCTCACAGAGCTGGGGGCCACTGGGCTGCCAGGACAGAGAGGGCCTCGAAAGGAGGCAGTGTACCCCTGGCTCAGTCTGGTCACTATCAACATATTCACCCTTGCTCTGAGGGGCACAGGCATGCTGTGGTACCGGGACCCTCGCATCTCCACTGTCTTTCTGGGGAAAAACCTGCTGGCTCTGGCCGTAAAGCTGAACTCCGCCTGGGAGAGGCACAAACAGGAGCGCCGTGCTGGAGGTACTGGGACAGGAGTTGAATCAGGAGACACCACTTTGCCAAGCCAGAGCTCAGAGCAGGGAGAAGGCCAGGCCCAGGGGAAAGGCCCTCCATCTCATTACCACACACTGTCGCGCTCTCAAAGTCACACTCTGTCTCATGTGAGCCTTGAACCCTCAGAGACAGCCTTAGGACCTTCTTTCATTTCTCATGAGCTCTAGAGATCTCAGTGCACAGACCGAACCAGCGCAGCCAGTACTGTATCTATTTCAAACAGATAACTGTGTTACGCCTCAGCCCAGCACTTGTGTGTTTGCTGCAGTGTTGTGGAAAAACATTTGGAAGGCTTGGCTTTCTGGGCTTGGCTTTCTGACAAAAACTCTTAATGCACTGCTGTGATTTGTGGATGTTATATTTAAACTGAACACTGTGGACAAATGTATGAGTGTGTAAAGAATATTCCAAAAATGTCTCCCATAGTCACCCACTCATGTCTCAATGACTTTAACTGCCATAATGTGTTGTCGTAGGCAGCACCTCTTCAAGGATTTAGTCAAAAGTTGAAACACTCAATGTTTATTCAGATTTCCACCCACTCTGCATTCAGGATTTGTTTAGAGGTGATGACCTCTTCTATATGGTTCGCTTGGACTCCTTTGTGTCCACAGTTTGATCTATACAGAGTAGATCTACCAATAGATCTACCAGTAGAGGCAAAATACATTCTGTAACCTCCCACTCTATTATTTTATTAAATTTTCAAGAAACATTTAAAATGAAAGGAAAGTCAGACACAGCTGTATTTGTGTTTTGTTTAGAACAGTTTGATTGTAGTGAGGGCCTGCTGACATGTGGCCAATTTGATTTAATGTGAGTCAGGTTACTGGCTGGTCATTCAATAAATATGTTTAAAAGAACATTGACAACAAGGTTAAGCGATGTGTGCTTTTAAAATCTTAAGATCATTAACACACCAACTGTACCCTCTAACTCAGATGCCACATATGTGCACATTGTTTGGTACATGTGAAAATGAGCAACAAGCTGCAGTGTTTTAGTTATTTAGATCTGTTTTAATACACTTTAAAAAAAAAAGGAGCCAATGTATGTAAACCCTTTACTCTTTAACATCCAGATGTATGTTTTATCACGTTTTGTCTGTATACGTCTGTTTTTATAAAGAGATTGGGATTGGAACAAAAGAATATTGCTTGTGAAGCTGCCTGTCTTTTAAACTCATTTTCATTGTTTAAGTTTGAGCCATTCATTTACAAATGCTTCCCGATATGAGTAACGGAGCTCAGAGCAGGCAGGTGTAGTTACAGTAGAGTTAAGTGCCTTGTTTCCTGGTGGAGCTGTCAACGCTGTACACAAAGTGCCTCATGTGGAGCTTGGACATATGCCACGAGTAGTGTGAAGTTCTCCACAGCTGTTGTCAGCTACACCTAAGAGTGCACAGTCCAGACTAATAAAGCGTTTCATACTCGCCTGGCTTGGACAGTTTATTGGCCATTGTGTAGGGGCCATACTGGCAGCCTGTCACTCTCTAAAGGCTCCAATCAAAACAAAATCCAGATTCCAAATTATTCCACTGTCTTGAAAACCACCCACAGTTTCAGAATCAATCCCCCCTGTTTTCTGTTTTTGGATTCACCGAATTTGTTTGGGTGGTTGCAGAGTCATGATGATTCCTGTGTATTCAAGCTGCTTCATTGAGCGCCACTCTGACAAAAGGCCATCGTTTATCACCATTATGCCAGTGGCCCTATCATCCCAGATGCACTCAAAGAAATCCTCTTTCACTGTGCGCTGTCTGCCTTTAATGCTGAAAAACTGAAAAGCCCTGATGCGATGGATGTATGTATGTCAAGAATCGTAATAAGTGTGTGTGATGTTTATCAAGTGGCGCTCAATGAACCCGCCGGCCTCGCCACTGAGCTTTAATGGTCCTATTAATTGAAATTGAGGCCATTTGTCAAAATGCATGAGCGTATTCACACTGCTTTATGGTTGATTTACAGCCTATGTTTACAAAATGTATTAAGACTAATGCACACGCTCAGCCACGAAAAGAAATTCATTAAAAGTTTCTGTGGGGAATTTTTCTCCGGGTTCAGAGACTTTTAAGGGAAATCGCAGAGGGATAACTAGTGTAGCAGACAGCATCCAACGCTGCTCTACCCTGTGTCTTTCATCTCCTGCGTCTTCTTTCACTCTACATTTCAAACACATGTATTCTGTATGCACTCCCTGTTGGGCAACTGCTCATATATCTATTATACTAAAAGCAGCCACTGCAAAAGGTAGCAGCCTCCACAAATGACTACCTCCTTAAATTTGTTACACCTGTTAGGGTCTGAAATACAATACTCAGCATTTTCCCTCAGCACCCATTGACTCTCATAACCTGCTCCAGAAGAAAAGAGCACAAGTGCATACCCATTTTCTTTCTTCTTTAGCTACCGTCTATTCTTACTGCCTGTTCGCATCTGCTAATTTCACTGTAGCCTGTAATTATTCTCCAGGACCAAAGCTGTCAGTTTCCCTTTATCCATCACCATTTCCTTTCTTTATTTCTCTCATTTGTTCACATTTGCCCGAGAGCCGACAGGCTGCCTACCTCTCTGCACTTCCCTTGTCGGGGGTAGTTAGTCAGAGGCAAGGGGAGAAACAAAATGAAGAGTCGGGACTGGCTAAGATTAAAGAGCCTGGGCGACAGCCTGCAGCGTAGTGGCTGCTGACTGCCATTTATTTACAGTTCTCCACACACGGCGCGTGCATAGAGTGTGGCCTTGACAATAATGACATCACACACATACACAAGTCCAAGAGGCACCTAAAGGCGAACAGACGCTTGTACTTTGCTTGGTTGAGCACTCGGTTTGCAACCCATCTCACCTCATTACCCCAGACGTGGCGATCGCTACAGTATGCCCACGAGCTCCCAGACAGTCTGAAAGAACACTGCGTTTAACAGACAGATGTCTAAATCATTTATCACAGCACACATCATCAGCGCTACAGCTTTCGGAGCGATCTTCAAGGTATATATTAGGAAAAAGAAAATGATGCAAAAGAGTCAGAAAGTCTTACAAGATGCAATTCAAAACTGGAGGTTCAGCCACACTAACACTTATACAAAGTTTGGGTTATATAAGACTGTGTGAGGATGACAAATAATGTAATATAACACAAGATTAACATTGGACCATTTCCTTCAGAGACCATAGTTAAAAAAGGTTCCCTTTTTATTGCATTAAGCAAATCAACTCATAGACAACCAATAACAAAAAAAGGGCTGAAATTCAGGAGTTGTTTTTACTCCATTGGTAGAGATAAAAAATACATCATTCATTTCATGCATTAATAACTTATTCTTCTTCTGGGAGAAATAGAATATTGGGACCAGGCAAAGAATGGACCAAGTATTCAAAAGTCTCAAAAACTTTACAAAGACATTCAACACTACATAACAACCACTAAGATGTCGCACTGGCCATATTTTTTCCAAACGATCCACTTCAAATGAAAGAACCCTATAACCCACCAGTTGACATGCCTGCCTCATGTCACCCTTTTATGTGAGAGATGTGAGCATTGTTCAGAAATTCATAGCTAAGAGAGCTTTGATAGATGGTATTCTGCTGTAAAAACATGTTTTATACAGTGTCACAACAGTATTTTATTATGCAAGGTGAGGTAAGAGTAAGTTTTCTTTTTTCATATTTGAAGTTTCAGTGGCAGGACATCAAACAGGAAAACTCAATGAGACAGTATTAAATAAGACAGTCCAAGAAAGATTTAACTCTGATTGAACTCACAGGCAACCAAGAGGTCTCCAAAACTGCTGAGGGAAAGAGAAATTTAGTCGTGTTAGTAGTGTCCTAAATGCGATCAGTAAAATCAAATATACATCTACAGTGGTAAACAGTGGAGGGATGTAAAATTGGATTATTACGGTCTTGGCAGCTGATAAAACTTCTGCCTGCGTCTTTTTGGGGGGCTGGAATAAAATCTGAAATATAACTAGATGAAAGACTTATTCCTGCTATGTTTTAATGGATAAGAAATGTATGTGCTTTTGGGGTAAGGAAAACTGTTCTCACTGTACCCTAAACTTGAGTTTAGACCGAACAGACCGAACATCAGTCTACAGGCTTCCCGAAAACATTTGATTTTGTAGAATTCTCAGAAAAAAAGTCATTGCAGTGACATATCTGGAGCTGTAAAAGCACATGACAAAATATAATGCACCCTTGAGCAGAGCTCTTTTTTTTTTAGCAGTCAAAGATTGAAAAGGCAGTTTCATAAATAAGTCAATGCATCTGCTGTTTTTGGTGTAAAAATACTATTAGCTAGTTTCCGTAGGATAAATTAATCACATAAACGCCCATTCTGTAGTTAATATAATGCAATTTTAATTCAAATATGAACAAGTAAATCATTGTTTCGCTTGATAAAACACTTTTAGATAAAGTGGGGGAGTGGGTCAGTAGGCTCTGGCAAAGAAACAGTCATTTGCAAAGAAAGTCATTTGCATACCAAGTCATTATATTCATTAATGATGCATGCTCACAGAAATAAGAATGGACTCAAGCAATGAGTGAATTATTATAACTCATATCATATGCTTCGAAACTAAATCTATTTTACAACAGCACCGTTTACAAATGCTGCTGAAGTGTACACAAGCAACACTTTGTTTTCAGAAGCACAGTGTTTTCTGCCAAACAAATTTGGACACTAAAACTCAGGGCCACCACATTTATCACCTGCAAACACATTCATTGAATGATCACAAAAAGGTCACAAGTAAACAAACAGTGAAGAAGGATAAAGTGCACATATAGTGTGGGGGGAATGGCATTGTACAAACTGCGTCCTTCGTTGCCAAACTCAGTTGGCTCTATACGACACAGAAAATATCATTACATTTCTTTACATCATCCTCCACCCACTTGAGCTGAAAGTGAGTCCAGCTTTTTTGTCATTTGGCACAATGAACATTTCTAGCAGACTGCTCTGGTTTGCAACTGGGTCATTGACCACCTACAGTTCACCGCTGCCTACCTCCTCGCATTCAATTATTTCAGCACAACGCTTGCATGAAGAGAGGAATCATGTGGTGACATTAATGAGGTGGCCATCTACAGCGACGGAGGCCATTTTAGACACCCTCCCTTTGGGTCATAACATTAAGTGTCCATGAGGTACAACTGTAGTTGGTTCCCAACAGGAGCAGGATTTGTTTAAGATTTGTCTGCAGTGTACATTTGCAACAAACTGGCATTTGTGGGTTGGTGTTTTGACAGAAAATCTATACAGAGATGGTTGAAAATCTCTCAAACAACTTTTGTGGAAAAGCAAAAGACAAGTCTGCCAACAGAGACACATATAGCATTACACCTCCATATACATTAGTTTGCACTGGTGAACTCATAATGCATGTATTATGACAGCATATGCTATTAATTACACTGAGAATAGTACTTTTCTGGGGTCTATCTGAATAATGGGACTTGTGAGATGGTATATCTCTGTTCCGCCTAATCGATAGTAAGACACATTGTCCCTTTGAAAAATAATTGGGATCTACTACAATTTGGATTTTATACCCAGTCATATTATATAAAAGCATAATACTCCATCTCCAACAATGATTACAAATTTTGGAAGTGTTGTTAACTTGAATAGCATTTGCAGACTTAAGTATTGTGTGTGTGTGTGCTTTCCTGTAAAGTGAAAACAGTGTGAAACATGAGCTTGTTTTAACAAAAACTCAGCTGCCAAGTGTCAAAACCTAATCTAGGCACCGGTGTTGCAGTGAGAGCAGGTTTCTAGTAACAAGAAGATATTGCGTTTGATTTTACATCTTGCAGCTGGTGACAGTGAGCATCACTTTGAAGCAAACAATAAACTTAATAGAATTTTACTCCAGACGTCTGATGATAAATGTGTCGGTCTGTTATTTCTTTGTGATACTATTCATTACGGACGCCTCCTCCCTTCCTGCCACTTTGTGTTCACTTTTTCATTCCCTTCTGTGAGTGTCGTCATTAAGTCACGGAGATGGATTAGCTGTGAGAATTGATCTGGTTTCCTACAGGGGAACGGCATCCAAGGCTGATGAGCACTGTCCATTAAAAGGGGCTAACAAGATCATTTGTATGTACCGAACAAGCCACAGGGCTGCTTTCATTCAATTTGTAGAGGACAATCAAACTGTAATAGATGAAGACCCATTTAAGTGTGAGCAGATTGTGTCTTTATAGTGTAAAATATAAATTTGACTGAAGACTTTAAACAATAGTTAGGATTGTAAAAGGTAATAGCCCAAGCATTTGGGAGTATTTCATCCTTTGTCATTTCTTCTCCTTATCATCAAACTGTCCACAGTTCATACGAGGACTCCAGCCTTGCTTTACTATTCTTTAGGTTGATCTGGCGTTAGTGGTGAAAAAATGTTGTAGTGCAATAAAACAACAAGACAACCTCAGGTGTCTCTCTGGAGCAATTTAAGCCGGAAAAAGTATACATGAATTTAGGACCTTGACTGGTTCGATCCTATTTCATCGGTTTGCTGCTGTGGAGTGATGATAATGCACAAGGACAGATGCTATGGCGGGAGGTGTTAGTGCATGTGGCCTGGAAACAATGAGAAAACTGTTGTGCACAAAAGGTAGAGGGTGGCATTCACCTGCACAAAAGAGCTGTGCGCCTAGAATAAGAATGGGAATATGGCTGGAGCAATGGAGGCATGTGAGGATGTTTGAGCCGTGATTGGCAAAGTGAAAATAAGGGAGGCTCGGGTCATCTGTTGGTTAATGAGAACAGCTTCAGCAATTAAGTTAACGCTGCTGATTAACTTGGAGAGGACAGAATGAACAAAAAGTGAAATTGTAATTTAATTTTACCTGTCCCAGAATGGGGCCGAGTGGAGGTCCAGGGGCGGCTTGTCCTGACCTCACTATAGCCCGGATTACGCCACTGACATCCACTTTCTTCACCGCCTTCGCTGCCTTGGAGATCTTTGACATTCTGCTTGCTCTGCTTTAAGCCAGCCGTGAATCCATCCACTAAGAATAAACGCACACAAAAAAACAAAAACAAATTAGTCCTCCAAGTATAAACAACTGCAACAAATCATTTACACGCTGGGCTCATTAAAACATCATACACTCGAGTCGATACGATACCCACGAGCTAAACCCATGCCATTACATTTTGCAGAGAGTAATTAAAAAAATCTTTGCCTTCGATCAGCTCGGCGAGAGCCACTTTGCTGGAGGTGTTTAGAGTGTGGATCAGCGGCGGCCGAGTGGATGCTCACCATGTTCAAATCCCCACAAGACGAGACTTTATCTAAACTCTGAACTCATGGAGCATGGCAGATTTGCTCACTTGTACTTGATAAATGTTACCACTCACACTCGGAGCTGCATCTCAGTATCCGCTCCCTCAGTAGAGGTCAAATGTCAAGGGCAGTGGAGAGATAAGTGAAAATACTTATGCTTGGAAAAGGGAAGGAGTGTTCTCGTTATATGTAAAGGCAAAACGGGTCAGCGTTTACATTTCATCTTAAAACCACTTACCAAATTAGGACGCAATTAGTGGAGTGGGGAGAATGGCCTGAACCAGTGGCCTTTCTCTGAAGAGGTACAAGACATAAAAGTAAGACCATAATCCTCTGCTGGAATAAAAGTGATACTGATGCCGCTGTAAAAAAAATAAATAAAAAAAGCAGATCAATGCCCGGGATGCCAAGGGACAAACAAGTTTTAACGTTGTGCCTCATGATTCGGGGAAACCCTGCATTCAATAAAAATAAGTACTTTAGGAGAGAGAAGAGTTCCAGCAATGATTCATTGTAAGCAACAGAGGGTATCCAATTAGATCAACACAAGAGACAGTACCAAAAAGATATATGGGACCCCAAACTGCTTTAGAGCAACACACAGGAAAGAAGTGCACCAAGGAAAAGTTGTGATTGTATCTGGGTAGTTGATCATCCAGCAACAGTCGAGTAAAGTGCAACAACCATGACAATATTTGTAAAGCATTAAGGGTGATAACGCATGCTGCAGAAAGAAGAATCCATCTGGCTTGATCTTCTTGAATAGCTGTCTTTATAATAGCACTCACATACCCTGCTGATTTTGGGAGGTCAATTTCACGCTGCTCGACTAATGCGTTCTGCTACTTCATTGGAGAGGAAAAAAAATATATCACATTGCACTCTGGATCAATTCTGAAGCCAGCTAAAAATTCTGAGTGAGCTATAGCATTAAAAGTGAAAAGAGAAACCACTGCAGTTGTTAAACAAGAGCAGGAAAGTGCCAAGAAACAAAAAAAGCGGGTTTGGTGGAAAATTACCCAAAAGGTGAACACTGTAAAAGCAATGCTTGACTAGGTTTCTATCTGAGATTACAAAAATGAGGACGTGCTGCAAAGGTTGGGTTTAATTCTAATGTGGAGCAAAGAGAATAACAGTTGAGCGAGATGGAGAAATGACAACGTCATGCTTTAATGCACAGCAACTCCAATCTCTGTTGGGTTATGAATAATAAAACCACAGTTCCCTGACAAAATGAAATCACTCATCACAAGGCCAAGCAGTGGAGAAGAACTGACCTACATAAGGCATCACAACTGTGCTGACAGTGCGCTTCACACAGATAAATTTACATTAGATTTGAAGAATAAAGCAGCATTAACTGGGAGCAGTGGCACAAACGTGGATCAAGGCGGCACAATGAGCCTCAATAAAGGGCCAGGTTTATTTTTTGCTGTGAATAATCAAATCAAAGCCACAGTAATTTGAGACACAATTTGGAGCCGCTCTTTAGGCGCGATATTACATTCCTTTGGCAATTACTGGAAACAGTGTCGTCGATAACAAGGAGCGTGCAGGAAGAGCAATTTGTTTGGACCGTGTAGTGTTCCTGCATAAAAGCATTTGCTTCAAACCTGCTTGATGAATTACAGACCACAAAGGCAGAATTTAAATTACCATTTAATAAAGCAAGGTGGGCTATAATGAAGCAAAACCTTCCACCAAAACAGGATCATTTTCTTGTTTCTAAAGTGGCCAACAATGCCATTCCCATTCAAGGCGTTGATAGTTTAATTTCAGTTTTCCTTTATCTGCCTAGTCCTCTGGCTGTGGTTATATTACTGGCACATAACTGAACCACCCCTGCTTGGAGAGATTTGTCTGTCAAATCCATTGGAAAATGTGAGAATTTTATCTTTGCAACCCTGCATTGTGTCAAACAAAGGGATGGAGCAGAACATGTCTGACAGAGGTAAACATGTCAATAAAACTGAGCACAGAGCTGAGAGGCAGCTGGAAAATCTCAGCCGTTGTGGTAAGGTTGACATAAACTGCACTGGAGAAGAATCTTAAGTTAAACACTCCCCCCACCTAAAAACTTATTACATTTTATTATCTGTTCATTATGACACGCCTGATATTTCTGAAGGACTCTGCAACGCTGGAACAGCAGTTTATGTGGTGTTTTAGCATAATTAAAACTGACTGCTCTTCAAAGATAGAGCTGACTTTGATTAAAGAAATTAATCAACTTGCTATTAACAACATGGATTTACAAAACCGGTGAAGCCTTCTGTTGTTTAGACAATTACGTACTCTTTAGACTTCATTAAGGAGACGAGGCAAACAGTGGCCAGCATCAATGGAGCCTCCAAATGTGTTGGCATTTACAAGTTGGAGATAATGCACTGACACTGTTGCAAATTGGAAGAACGATCACTGTGATTTTGAAAGTGCAAAATAAATGAGACTGACATTCTACAAAAACCCGGAGGAAACTGTGCCGTCTTTATCTTTTTATCCATCATATCTTTTTACTGCAGTCTGATGAAAGAAAAGCTGGATGCTAATTGATTTCTCGGCGAGGAAAGGCTTTGTACCTGAGACGGCTCATGTTCAAGTATGGTTGGATAACCTTTGTTACTCTGCGTGGGCCCCAGGGTCTTCATCTCAATGCCAAAATCTAAGAAAGACAAGTGAGTTCTTTTACAATAACAACACAGGGTGATCTTTAACAATGAATATAAGAAGGAAACTGGAATTTTATCCAAAAGCGTTCCTGTGACAAAGACTAATTTGAGATGAGATGTGTCTGGAGATGCTTCATTAGGTTGTCTTTTACAGTGCGTCTCCAGATTAATGCCTCCACATTCACTGTGCAATGTAAACAATTTTCACAAGTTTATTCTCCACATTCTTTGATACACTGAAATGGAGAATAAACAATAAAACTCACAGATAGAGAATATATTCATGAGGCTGCTATAGTTTATGCCCAAATCCATTATAAAGGCTCGATATGTGGGCTTGTTTTTCTAATTTATTTTCACCAATTTTCTCAATACTACTAGATACTAGATAAAGAAATTACTCAAAATGCACTTTAACACAAGGCTAAATGAAAGTCTGCTAGTTTGAAATGACAGCTCTGTGTGCCGTTTGGTCGGCATGCTGCTTGTTTTGACTTAAAAACAGAGAGACTCGGTTGGATAGAGAGTGGGCGGCATATGAAGAGGCAGGTTCGATGTTGTGCCTCCATCAGCTGATTATCAAAAAGCAGCGGGGGGCGCCGATAAATACCCTTCTGGTTGTGGCTTTAAAGTGTTGACGAGAAACTATTCCGCTTATACTGATGCAGCCAGTTCTTTATAGTGTATTGGTGAAGACAGATTAAAAGGTACAGATGTTCACCCGTGTGTCACTGTGGCATAGCGAGAGGCCCCGGACATTTTTCAGCCAGTGAAAACTTTCTCTTTCAGGGCAGCGTGGTGCCGACAACCATAGTTTATCTCTCTTTTGTTGTCATTTTTCTTCTTCTCTCCCCTGGTTTCCTGTCATCTCTCGGCTGTCATTTGTAATAAAAGCAAAAAATGAAGACGAAAGAGCAGAGCGGCTGGAGAGGAAGCGGCAAATTGTTCTGGTTTGTTGGGAGTATATGCTGTGACTCAAACCAAACCATTAGATGAAACCTTTGTGAGCTAGAGTATACAGTTCAGGCTATTTCTAGCAGTTGGATGCAAAGATAGAAATAAATACTGTATCAGGTTTGTAAATTAAGCACTTTTTATCTTAATTGCTTCAAGTATACGGCTCCATCTCCTCCATTTACAGTTAGCACCGTTTAGAATTTTTATTTTTGTTTATTTGTATTGTTAGAAAATGCCTCAAAATAATTGAATGGTTGGAGGATTTCTATGCCTGGTGTGTTTCTCCTTCCTCTTATCATGATTACATGCTACATTTGAGCACATCGTTCCCAGCAGTAATTATGGTGATTTCCTCTTGATATAATAAATTTATTCAACTAACTTTCTGCTTGAGATTTGCGATCCATTATTTGATAAATCCTTCCTCTCCGTGGGGCTTAATATAGTGATACTGTAATAAGAGGCTCATCGCTCAGTGTTAGCAGCCACTTTGTTTCCACGTCTACAACAGATAAATGCACATACTACAGCGTTAGGAGAATTACTAAGAAAGAGACTTAACATCTACTATTTTTATTTATTTTTTTATCTCGCAAATATTTAAAGCAGCTCTGCCAATCAGCTGGATTTAACAGCAAGTTTGGCAGTCCATCTAGTGGTGGCCTGGACCTTTGCATTTTTAAACCAAACACTTCCAATTAAAGGTAGGGATATTCTTAGGTGACCTCTATTAAAACAGGATAGGACCCACCAAAAAGTTATGGAAACAGAAAGAAAAACCTCAGACACAATCTAATGTCCCTAGGCACTGATGGAAAAAAGCATATTAAAATTTTAATAGCAATTTTATATAACTGCAAGTCTTAGCAGAAAAGTGTACATTACAGCCATGTTAAAAAGATGGTGTCCTTGAATATATAAAAGAAAGGTAATGCTAAATGCACAATATACAGCGGTAGAGAGACCTTGAGTGGAGCATGGGGCATCTGAGATGCCCACAGACAGCACAGGTCAGCAGCTGGAGGTTAATAATGGTGATGGACAGTGTGGTCGTTCACAGGAGATGTTGTGGACAAAATGGAGAGATAACGTCACGAGTTATACTGAGTCGGTCATATGCCAATGCTGTTCTCCAACATTAGTATTCATCCCATCAAACCTGAGGCCTGGAGCTATTGATTGCTGAATGCCAAGTGCTAAAGGGCAGTCAAATAAAACAAAGTGCTCAGGAAGAGTCTGAAGGATCCCTGAAGACTGAAAAAATTTAAATAAAAGAAACGGACGGCGGTTACCCGTTTTAAACTACATCTGAGCCTGCAGGTCTCATCTCCTTCAGTGGATACACTAATCTAATCTCTTAAAATACATACAAATCAACTACCAATCCAAAAGATCAGCCCAGCAACAACCAAATAATCAAAAATAACAAGAGATCCAATTTACTTTGAAGTTAGTGTGCAGCAGCTGCTTTGATCCAAGCTCTTATTTCTAAGAATCTTAAATGTATCATAAATTAAACTACATTCAGCAGCACTGGTTGTAAAACAGAGAGCATCAAAACTGAAAGAATGTGTTTTTTTTTCACAAAAATGTTTTATTTATACTTAAATACTATAAATTTCCCCAACTGCAGCTTTAATGGGCACTGAGTGTTTTATAGACTGTTTATAAGAAATTAAGTTTAATTCGTAAGTGGTCCCCAGTGGACAATAAACAGTGTTTAATATAAACATAACTACAAAGAAATGCTAATTATTGCAGCCTATATTCATGTTTAGTTTCACAAGGCATCAGTTATTCAAACCATTAGTTTAAAAACGACTCAAAATAGTATCTTAAACATAACCTAGAATTTTCAGCGTGACTTGAAGTCAGGAAAGTACAATTATTAAGTATCAAGTATCAATCAGAATGATTTAATAACTGAACATCCATTCTTTTTTCAGGTTGTAAATTATTAAGTCTATCTCCTTGACTGGGTTTAGTGCCAGTCCACTCAGATTGAGTACTTGCTGCTAATTTGTTCATCTTTTTCTCCTTGGGTCAAGTATCCATGTTCATGTTTCATGTTTTGTCTGAGAAGTTAACATGGGCTGGAGGGTTAATCAGCTGAGTGAACATTATACATGTTGCTGATAAAAATCACATTTATAATCTCAAACAATTAAAACAATACATTAAGTGCCAACAATTGAGTCTGTAAGATAAAAACAAAGCTGGAGACATTTGCATCGTTTAATGTTAATCCTAAAGAAAATATTAAATACTCCAATATTTAACAATGATTACCACCTATGGCTTATGTTTTTTACGGTTTTTACACGTCCCTGAGGCTTGAGGCAAGAGTGACAACTTGCTACCTTCCTTCTAAATACAGCTTCTGATATCACTCAACCTGAACCGTACCAATCCTTTTAATACAACAGCAAAAGTCAGCCAGCCATTACCAAAGAAATTAGACTTTCATGACTAGTGTTCACATCAAAGACGTAACATTTAGGTGAAAACTCAATATCGATTTACTTCCCTTGTGACAGAAACATTCCAACAATGCCAAGGCCAAATGACAAACCACAACAGCAGAGAGCAATGTGATTATTGGCCCAGGTTTCCCTTTGAAATCTCAATCACAGCTGATACATGTCCATCACTGCACCACACTTCAATCCAGAGCCTGTTTTTGAAGAGGAATGGCAGTCCCTGCATGCATTATCTCTGCTGCCTGTGATCAAATCCCAGAGAGGCCGTTTTCTCCACTGGGTCCGCTGATTTACACTCCTTCCCTCTCCCTCCCATCACTTTGAATGGTATGACAGCAAATGTTACAAACTCCCTGCACTGGGAATAAATCTACAACAAACAGTAACAATGAAGGATCAGCCGAGCAGAGCTGGAGCGGTGAAGTAAAAGATGATAATATAAATAAAAAATATGATAATGAGCCCAACCTCAAAAGAGACCAAAATGACATTAAAGGTTTCCTTGCAGCTTTTATCTTCTAGTGCTTCACAGAAAATGTGAAAAATCCCTTGCCTCTTGATTAATGATGCCTCCGATTACGTGCCACAGAAGGCCCATCAAAGCCATTTTTAGCTGGGGTTTGGACACAAAGCCCTGACATAAAAATCTTGTCTTTATAAATACATCAAGCCAAAACTAACCAGGGACAAAGCATAACTGACCTGAACTCTGACTGACATATATAATACAGGGGCTGTCATAGGAAGGTTGTAAAACATGTGACTTATAACATCATATAAATCTGAGGAGATGTTCCTTGATGTTCCCCTGATTGCAAATTCACCGGCATTTGATTTTCTCCGCATCACAACATAACGACAAACACACATGTTTGACGCTGGCAACAACATGCGCCAGTGAATAAGTCTGTGGAGTACATGATTACAATACATTTATTCACTTGCTTAAAAGTCCAGCTCGGTCTGCTTTCTGCCAAGAATAAATTTGGTGCTGCTACACAACCTTGGCTATGGAAATAAACAAAAAACAAAGCGAATCACACTAACACAGACCAGGGCAAGGAGAATTTAAGGAGCATTACGAAATCCAAAAAACAACTTACAATCACCCTTCAACCTCCCACTAGGCATAACAATCACACTATTTTTTATGTTAGTAACTGGATGTTTTACTCGGTTTACTGTCTCTGCTCCGTCGTTGTATGGTTTTATCCCATTGCTTTGGATGAAAAAGGTTATCTTAACTAACATGAGTCGCAACAGCAGCATACACCAGTCACATTGAATACCGACAAGCTCTAGTCCCGTCCCCAACACACAGACGTAGTGTTCATTAAATCGGTTTAAAATCTTGACTACAGAATGCACCCTGAACCCCAAAAATAATCGCGTTGTTTTACCCGTCTGCTGTCCTTTCCGTTCACGCCGTCAGCAGCATCTTTCAGGGCGCAGACATGTTGGTTTTCATGACACTGGCGGAGTGTCAAGAACAGTCCCTGTGCTGCCCCCTGCTGGAGCGGAGGAGGCAACAGCATCCAGCGTAAACACATGAGACGCATAATATATGATCGGCTTGTTCAGTCCCTTATCGCAGTTTTTACAAACAGAGCTTGGAGCATACTAAAAGCTAAAGTTTTTTTTTTTTTTAGCTTTTTTAGAAGATGCATGCAAACTAAAAGCAGACTAAGCAGAGTTCAGAGAGGATCCTCATTAAACAAACCTAGACCCTGCTGCAGGTGTAAAATACATGGAAATTCTGTATTGTGACATCTCATTTTGAAATGGAAATCCAGCATATTATACCCAAGTTGCAGTTAATTATTAAATCCAATTATTTTTGGATTGTAGTATAAATATTCAAACCAATGATTGATAGTGTTTTTTTTTTTTAAAAAGTGACCAACAGATGGAACCCAATGGATGTGAGGTTGAAGCAAAAAGCACCCATGAATATTTTATCATGAATTTGTCACTTGCAAATTAACAAGCCTTTGGCTGATAAGATCAAGTACATTCCTCCAGTTTCCCTCCAGTGATCAGTATTTTATTTTGTGTTACCTGGCTCCAAGAGAAGAACATTATGTTGTGATGCTCCATGATAATCTCCCTCCTCTAGACCAGTTTAATCCTCTAAGGAAGTCAGGAAGACTTTTATAATGAAGCAGCACAAGACACCCACGCAGATTACACTCCTTACAAAGCAAACTAGTTTTGATAAGCTACATAACATTAGTATGTAACCATTATAGGGATATTTTTGAATTTAATATAGCTATTAGTCATTTTTAATTGCTCAGGGGATTTCTCTTGGTAGAGAGCATTAAATATATAAATATATTTTGCTGGTATAAGTTTTTAGATATGATAACTTTGCCATCTCATATCGTCTGCAATACACCAAAACGATTTAGTCAGGACAAAAGGGACATTTTTTCCAACATTTTATTTGAAAGGCGTTGAAGTTATTTGACATCATAACATGACATAAGTGTCCTCTGAAAGTGAATCAGTCTTTTCTGTCTTTAGTGATGACCTGTAATGTGATTTTGTATTGTATAAAATGTAAATCAATCATAAAAAAATACAAACTACAACAAAGTGCACCAAGTGACAAAATTATTTCAGCAAATTCATTTTAAGTGAAAAAGATCCTGTAAAACTGTCCATGTAAAATCTAGTTGAGCGCCCCTAAGTTTAGAAAAGCACATTTTCAATGTAAGCCAAGTTTTTAATGTAAAAGATACATATAGGAAACATGTCAAATGAACATTTCATAAAAAATAAACTCCTCGAAGTAAAAAGTGAAGACATTCACAGCATGTTTGATGCATTTGAGGTTAAAACTGAAGCTGCTTTGACAAAACATCAATATTTTAAAAAAAGGCATTTAAAACATATCATACATATATTAAAATGCACAAGTACCTTAGAAGGACCATTAAGAACATAATCAGGAATTCACAGATCAGTTGTTGGTCACTTTCTGGAGGGCAGTAGCACTCACATTTAGGCAGTGTTCATTAGGTAGAAGCTCCTTCAGTAGGAAAGACAGGAGCATCTGTCAAAGAGCCATAATGAGAACAGTGTGCTATTGCATTAAATTAAAATTTAACCTTATAAATGGGACACGAAACTGGAGAGAAAGGTGCATTGCTGAATACTTACATACACCAGTGTTTTATTGGCATCTCGATCCTGAAAAATATTAAACACTGACTCCATTACCGTCTTCTTAAGGATGAGAACATTTGAATCTGAAAGAATGAAAACATAAATCTTTTAGATACTCTAGGTATTTGAACCAATTATTGAGATAAAGCGAGTTATTGGCTACATTTAGCATTGATGAGGCTGTGTGCTCGTTCTCTGGTCTGGTTCTTCTCTTCGTCTGTGCGAGGAGCTGCTGGTGCTACAGGACTCTCAGGCCACAGTTTGGCACGCAGTGTGTTGACAAAAGACGCAATCTGTGCTTCACTTGGATTCATTTTGTTTAAGAAAGAGTTCACTTTTCTGTGGACAAGCATAACAAAAAAAAAAATAAAATAAAAATACAGAATAAGGTTCACAAGATAGAGCTACACTGTTTTGACCATTCCATTGTTTTGGAGATGTAAAAACAATTGACATTTGACATGATATAGTCAACTTTATGTGTAGGTAGATGCGGTGAGAAATAAAAATAAACAAACAAAACTTCACCAAACATACTTCTTCAAGATTGGCATGACAGGTTTCAGAATGGCATCAAAGATGTTGATCAAGATAGAGTTTCCTATAAAAACAAATAGTTATTAGCTTCGTACTTAATACAAGTGTTATCCTTTCCCCGAGTGGGTTTTATGATGCAGCGATGTAGTTCAATGAACAGATTATCCTCCACACAAAACGGTTTATGAGAGCAAATGTCAGAGTACACATTAACGCCAGACTGACGCAGACTTCAAATAACTCCCTGCACGGATGACACACCTTTCAACAAACATAAAGTCGACATTACCCTTTCATAGCATCTGTTTGTTCTTCAGTTTGATTTTCTGAACACATAATTTAGATTCTTTTATCTGTCAATCTCAGACATTTGGAAGCAGAACACATGAATGCATTCAGGAGACAATGTTTCACCTTTAACAAAGTGATATGAACTAAAAAATGAACAATCACTGTAAAGTTTTTCCATTAACTCATAGTTAGTGTGTTGACAAGGGCAAAAGAAAATGCATGCATTAAATCTGTATAGGTGAAGAAAAACTGCACAAACCAGAAATCTCTTTGAGCAGATCAAATATGACTTTAGTGGTCTCCAGCTGCTCCCACTTGGTTTGGCCCTTCACAACCAGGGACTCCTCCCCTCTCGGCAAAGTAGCCTGTTTAGCCTTGTTAGCGCCACCTGACACTCTGAAACTTATTTTTTCCTTTTTGTTTGACCTTGTACAGATCAAAGGTTGTGTAGTTTGCACCTGTGAGCCTCCATTCTCACTGCAGTCTGATTGAGACTGCTCTTCGTCATCTGTGATTTTAGCTTGGGATAAAGATTCCTGTGATCTAGACAGTCCTCTGAAGAGCATTTTAAAGTGAGAGGCAGGAGGAATATCAGAGTCCTCGACTTTGTCTTGGCCAGAAGTGGCAGTAGGCAATGGCTCGTTTTCTCCTTTGTCTTCTTTGTCTGCTTCTCCAGGAGTTTCACAAGAGGAGATGATAATAGTTGGTAAAGTAGGGCCAGTAATATCTACGCCATTTTCAGAAGCAGTACCAGGACTGTCTGGAGGTGGAGACTCTGCTTTTGTAAATGGCACTGTGACCTCTTTGGGGGATTCATTTTGAGGGCTGCCCATCTGTAGAAGAAAAAGATAACAGTTTCTCTTTATGCATCTAACAGACACATCTAACCAGTTCAGTATTGCACGAGTACTATGCCTGACCCTTATTTGATCCAGCTTTTATAAAGATGGAATTATTCATAAAGCTGCCAATATTCAAGCGCAGTGGTTTCTTTATAAAAAAAGGATTACAATTTTTTTATTTTAGGAACTACAAATCCAGTTCTGAAAAACTGTGTTTTTTTTGTTTTGTTTTTTAAATGCAAAAGACCAGGATGATGCATATGGAAATGAATGAGCTATTTAATGGTTCAGTCAGTTAAAGCTACAGCACAGACATTCTTGTGTCATCAAGGCCAAAACTTGTTAAATCAAGATTATTGGTTTTGGCCTCTTATGGACGATGAAAGGGGACCCTGACTTTGATATTTTAGAAGGAAGATTTGTGCGTGTGACTTTACCTCATCCTCTTCTTGACCAGGAGTTAAAATGTACGCCAAGCCACTAAGAAGACTCCACACGCCTCCAGAATTTACATCTTCATTCAGAAGTTTATCCAGTGGACATAAAAACTGAAAAACCGGTTGAGTAGGGCCTTTCAGATTATCGGATACCAATTCCTAGAAAACACAATGTTCAGTTGTAACAGGACAGCCCAGCACACGGTTATACGGGTTAGACATGTTTTTGCCAATATCCACCTGCAGAAATTTCTCCACTGACTGTCGTACTAATTCCTTGGTTTCATCGTTGACCTCGTTTTCCTCTAGATTTAAGATTCTGCTTGAGTCCTAGAAACATCAATAAAAAGATAAATATTTTTTTTTATACAACCCATTTAAAGTTATATAAAAAGAGAAAGTTTAATGTTTTGGAATGTTATTTTTGATTTTGTTTCTGTTTAGGGTTTACAAATGCATTACAAATGTTTGTTTATACTATCAGTCTGTTTTATAATTTGATTCTATTGCGCCAGCTCTTTTGGATTATTCCAGCATGCCTTTCAAAAGCACTAATTAAATGTATTTATATTGTAATCAGAAAGAGCTAAATGAAAAAGGGAATCCATCTAATTTAGTCATTTGCCAGTGCAAGCCCACAGACAAGATGAAGCACAAGCAGAATCTGGGCTTGCTCTTTAAATTGAAAACAGTCTAAAGCTGCAAGCCTTTTCTAATTATTGCTTACACTTCATATTACAACAGTGCAAGGGTGGAAAACATATGGACTAAGTCTGATTTCAATGAGCCTTTGGCAAAAGCTCAATTAGAAAACTGTCTTGCCTCCCATTTTGTCGCTATACTTTGGTGGATATCAGCCGTTTCCCCCAGATAGAATCTTTGTACACCGCCCGCACATTTCATTATCTACATTTACAGCACACCATTTCTCAGCCAAATACTTCCTACTTGTGTTCAGCTTCAGTAAAACATATTTAAAAACATAAACCATGTATGAACAGAGGCAAAAAAGTCCATGTTTATATTTAGTCTGAACTGATGCTCACACTTTTCATTCACATTTTTTGTGACTATTCCTGCAACAGTTTCTTCTGTCCCTTAACATTAAACTGTCAAATACAACCTTTTTTTTAGACAAAAATCAGTATTATCCATAGGGTACATTTAATTGCTGCAGTCTGCAGACAGCTATTTCAGACAACTGACAGCTGCCCTGTCCCATCCAGCAAGACAGATAAAAGTTTTAATCAACTGCCTGCCACTGTATACCTCCATCACCAGCAGCATGAAGACTCTGGGGGAGCTCACCCGATTCCATTTCCCTTTTACACACAGGCCTGTGTTTAATGAAGACATTTTACACAGAGGTCATACCATGGTAGATCCTCTGCTGCTGTTAAGGGAGCAGGTTTCTATATACTTAAAAAATATCTCTCAATTGCAACAGACAGCACTGAGTTTATTTTGGCTTTCTGTTGGACAAGTAGGTTAGTTTTTTTGATTATATTCTGAAATGCAATGCCTCCTACAATAACTGACAGGGGATTAGCCACAAGTGTACATTTATGGTGGATGTCCCCTGAATATTTATTATATGTTTGTGTAAAAGCAAAGCAGAAGATTAAAGAAACAAGACATAATGTGGTCTTGTACCTGCCATCTGTTGCAGAAGTATACAACATCCATGTAGGATTTTCTGATGTCCCATTGCAAGTTCTCTGGGCTGTCCTTTTCCTCCAAATGAACAGTGAAGAAAAGCTCCTCATTCTCCCAGTCAGCCTATGACACAGACAACTCCAGTCAGACTGTCGCTCTCGTATTATTAACATCAGCTGGAAGCACAAACTTTGCATAGTGTCACTGGGTATATAACGAGCCTCAGTCACAGATATTTATAACTCACACGAGGGATGCTGACAGTCCAGTGGCCAACACGCCACATCTCGTACGACAACGTGAATTCCATCAGTTCCTCCTGGACACTTGTGAAGTAGTTCTCCAGATCACTGTCCTCCTCCTAATGACGTTTAGCCACAAACTGACAATGAATCGGTCTCATTTCACAAAATGTCAATACACATGCTCGTGTGCAGCCTCACCCTGTCAGAGTCCTGCTGGCTGTGAACTGAGCCCTCTCGGCGGCTGACATCCTCCTCATTGGACACGTCACCCTGCATAACCATGATCCTCCACATTAGCTCCTGCTCCACTCTTTTCATCTTCTTCTTCTTTGCTTTTTTGTACTTCATTTTGTCCACAAATTTGTTCCATCCTTTTCTTAACTTGTCTAAAAATGACAACATCTCCACATAAACATCTTAATTAACTTAACAGTTCTTAGTTTTAGTCTGAATTAGATTTCATTACATTATCAATAATTTATTATAGTGGGTATATAAAAGGTGGTCCAGCTGACGGTTTTACATGAATGAGCTAAACTAAGCATGTAGGAGGAGTATTCATTTTTCATTTGGTAAAAAAAAACAACCGATCTGTTGAGAATTAATGAAAGCTTTCATGGCCATGACATATTAAGCTTCTTTGAAGAGTGCATGATATTGTCAACAGATAAAAAAATGATGTTTATAATTGTACACAAAAGGTTAATTATAGGAGCATAATGATTTTTTTTTATTCAGTTATCAGTAGTGCTGAATTGTTAACAACACAATGAGACAACTGCTCAAAAGAAAAAGGATTACTTGGCATTCAGTTTGTCGTTTGTATAATTGGCAGTCTGGACAAGCAAACAAGAGGGGTCTAATTATAAGATGAAAGAAAATGAAAGAAAACACCAATCATCAAACTATAAACACAAGACATTATGTTAAAGAAAATAGCATCATCATACCAACTGATTAGAATAAATAACAACTTCTATTTAAGAGTGAACAAAGCTGTAAATACAAACCTCTCTTTTTGTCTTTAATACCGTTGTTGGATTCAAGTCCGGCTTGTTCCAAACTCCTAGAAAAACCAAACACCACACAAAACCGTTGTCAGTTCCAATTTCAAACACAGAAGGTGGTCGTTACAGTGGATGCTCTAAGGCTCAATCTGAGTAGGTCAAAGCAGTAGGGTGCAGAAGATGACACTCACACTTGACTGACCGCTCCTTCAAGCTCCACATCACCTTCACCATCCTGCGAAGTCAAAGAGGTTTGCTCAGGGTCGGATCCACTGGACTCATCCACAGATCCTTTGGGGGTAACGCGGTCCAGCTGGCTCACCACCAAAAGGTTCAGGTTGTCTGGGTCACACAGCCATGTCACCAACAAAGCCAACCCTGAGGAAAAGATTTAGTGTACAAGCTTTTCCATACAGCAGCATGTACAATAGCAAAGGCTTTGGGTTTGAGATGATAACCAATCACATTATTTATGAAAAATCCTTTCAGCCGTTGGTGGTTTTGCTGATAAAATTTTAATAATTTCTAAATGTTTCCTACTTTTAATGTATCAAGGTTAAAGGCATTTAACTTGTGACTTTAAAAGCCTTGCAGTGTTTCAGAATTTCCTATGTGGCTGTTTACTGAATAAAAAGGAAGAAATGTAACATGCATGTAAACAGAATTAAACAATATTTTTTTGGAGTTGCCCTTTAGTTAGTTTTAAGCTGTCAGGGATGACTGAGTACAGAAGAGCTCATATGGCTAACAGTGGGTGCAGTGCTGCTCTTTATTTTTCTCTGGCACTAAAAAAAGTTCTGCTTCATACAACATTACAACACCAGCCCAATGGTGGTTGAAGGTCTGTCAAAATCAGGGGTGAAGCAACACTAGAGGAAATTAATAAATAAGAAGTTGCTTTTCTGAAACCATTAATGATAAAGCCATTAACAAACTAATATTACAGCAAATAGAAACAAAAACAAATGGCAAGTTTAGAGTAAATTTAACAGCTTAAGAGACATTTAGCAATATAGAAACATTATTAAATTGAAAAACCTACTGTAGAGCAGTTAGATCAACTGTTGCATTGAAGAGATTGGAGCTAGAACATAATGGTAAAAAGAGCTTATCTTATGTAGCCTCAGCTTAAGCAAAGAAGTCACACTAGTAAAAGGATTCGTGGCTTCTATGTTGCTGCAAAAAGCGGAATTTAATGGCTTCTTACCCTTTACAGCAACAATCTCATTTAAGAAACAGTGGTTGACCTCTTGGCCCCAGAGAGTCTTGGGGAAAAGGTTTCGAACAAGTGCATCTGAAAACTGACGCAGGACTGCAATCTCCTCTGCTTGGGAGTTAAACAGGATTGTTCTTAAAACAAAAACAGCAGAGAAAAAAGAATAGTTAAAAAACTTTAAAGTGCGTTTATCACTCTATCCATTCATTAAAAACCTAATGTAAAAAAAAAAAAAAAAAAAAAAAAAAGCCAGGTTTTTCTAATGTTTAGCTAAAGAAAAGAAAAAAAGAGAAAAAAAAACAGCTATCGTTATGGTACCAAAGGTGTACGTCTATAAAAATATGGTTACTTATTAAAAGGGAAACGGATGCATTTATGGAGCCCAGACGCACTATTGGGTACAAAGAACAAGTGAAATAGTGCTGGCATAAATTTGTTTCAGAAAAGGGGTAGTTTAAAGTCTCACCTGCTTTGCTTGGAATTATGCAAGTGTTGGGTCACAACGCGAATTGAGCCAACGACCGCTTGGCACACATCAAATTCTTTAGCTCTGTCAATGATGCGATCAATTACAAAGTCGATCTCCCTGCTGAGCACCTGGTGCAGAGGCTGGTTTTCACAAGGCTCAGGGACGCGGTACCAAGGCAGAACCAGCTGAGCGTAGGCACATTCAAACACTGAAGAGAGCGGCCACAAAGAAAAATCAAACTCTGTTCAACTCCTACACAATTACAGAAAAATAAACCCAAGGACATCTGATGCTTTCAATCTTGACCAGTTCTAACGCTCTTGGAGGCTGGAGCCAATCCCAGCTACTTAGGACAAGAGTTAGGATCTGTCCTGTGCAGGCAACTGGTCCCACTCACAATCTTTTCTACAAGTTTTTGGTTGTGAGATGAAGCTGAACTGGCAGGACAGATAAATGTGTCAAATGCGGAAGACACTTGAGATTCATTTCTAGATGAAAATCAGAGATCAGAAATCATATTTCACAAGCAAGCAAATGCCACCAATAGAAAGAGTCTTTTTTTAATCCTTCTTCCAAAAGTCCGTCCTTGGTATATACAAGACCCCTGGCCACAGCTGTGTCTATGCAAAACCCTCAACTTGTACAGCAATGTTAACACCAAAGTCAAAATAACCTGCAGTAATTCATTTTCTGTGCAGAAAAACTGTCTCACCTTGCTGTAGAGAGCTCTTTACTTGTGGGTACTGGGATTCCTGAGGTTCAGACTGACTCCTGCTCTCTCCATCTGGCAAGTCACCAAACAGCGGCTCACTTAGAGATTCCTGGAAATATAGACATTTTTATGGAAAGACAAAAACTACTGTTCACCTCTCTCATACCTGGTCAATTTTAAAAGGGTGGACTAGGTTAGTAGCCTACTATCAGTACTACAGAAAAGACACCTGGAGCTGTTTATGATAAAACTTAAATACTTGTGTAGACAATACCACCCCAGGTATTAAATGCATTTAGGCTTTGATCGCCAAAAAATTAAAGTGAGAAAAAAAAATAATAATAAAAAAATAATAAAACTATAGCAAGTGTCCCCAGACAATTACATACTTTAATAGTCATTAAAACTTTAGAAAGAATCACGTGACCTGAATCACGCGATTAAAAGCTGGGGTTTGCTGCTACAATGTCCACAGTTCAATGACTCCAAATAAGGGCATAATTATTACCAGGAGAGTCTTCTTCTCCTCTGGCTCCTCGTCAGTTTGTGTGCTGCTCTCTCGCCCGGTGTTTCTCAATAACAACGGAGTAGTAAAACAAAAAAGGATACCTAAAAAGTACTGTGTCACAGTACGGCCCCAATCTGAAAAGTACCAAATCAAGCCAAGCGTTATGGCGATGGAGAAGCGCCATAGATACATCTTCCTTTTCTACGAGAGGCTTGTTTTGTTGTTGTGGCTTACATTGAGCCGGGGAGTGTTAGATGCAAAAAGAGGCCGTTTATTTGGCCTCATCTTAAGAAGACAACCCGGGAAGACACCGTTTCCTTGTTGCACAAAGTCAAACAGCGCAATAAGGTGAACTTTATGAAAATAGAGTTGCGGTGATTGGCTGCGTGGACTTCCCGGGTGTGTGGAGTGCCGTTAATTATAAAAGGATGCCATCTACTGGCCACAGCTTTAGTTGACAGCACTGAGGAAATATAGTCTACTTCAGTCAAAAGCTTTGCCCTAAAGAATGCGCTCAAGTATTGCAGGAAGGACGGCACAACAGTTCTATTTAAATAATGAGCCTAAACGGATAAAGTATTGCGTGTTGAGCCAAACTTATAGTTTATCCTACTCTGTTAAGATTAAATGTAACTAAATTGTGTGTAGGGCATTTGTGAGACCACTTGGCGGTGCTGAAACGTAATGGAGGTTAGTGTTTGGCGTTAAAAAACTTTTTTGTCCAAAATAGAAAACCTTGAAAGCATTTAGGCTACTGCATATAATGTTAATTGTATGAGCTCGGCCGTCTGTGACATTATCAGGATAACTTCTCATGAGTGAGTGTCTGCACCGAGATCATGATGGACTGATGACGTCATTCAGTCTCACAGCTGAGATTGTGTAACTTGTGACAGAAGGCTTTTCGCATATTCACTGTCCAAGAGGGCACAATACAAGATGGTGACGTCGGATAGTTAAGCATTTTTAGTAAATGTCTACACTCACAAAATCAGCTGTTCAAATATGCAAAGTCAGTTCCCTGCTCTCCAGAAGCTATAGGGCTACTTGTCTGATTTACTAATCCCTGTTTCTAAAAAGACAGCTGTGGAGAAGCTGGCTAAATTAAAAGATTAACTGTGAGCTACCTGCTGAGAAGATTATTATTTTTCTTTTTTTCTGTTAAAGTGGTTTAAAGCACTATTAATTTTGGTCTTGTGCAAGACTTTCTGAATACTAAATGGAAGATTAGATTATGACCAGTCGAGAAAAACAAGTAGGCTAATGTGTTGATTAAAAACACATTTTTTGCTAAGCCTGAATACCCATATAGCACCATACATTACAGCAGCACCACCATGGTGATTTTTATATATATATATATATATATAACATAAAAATAAATAAAACCATCACCAATGTAATGGAATTCATTCCAAGTACAAAGAACACTAGATTTATTTGCCTTGCTTCTGGCACATTAATGGGTTTGGCCCCAGTGTTGACATGTGAAAAGTAATTTGATCAGCTAACTTTTATTGAGACCCATAAATAAAAAAAATGTGATATTAGCAGTAATACATTATGTTAAATAAGCATTAAACTATGTTGGTAAATCAAAGTCAAGAGGCTATATTTATACTACATACTGCATATGGTATTATGCCCCAAAACCCCAGGAATCAAACCAATTTAGGTCTTAGGTATAATAAAGACAGGTACAAGAACAATCCAGTTCCCCATAGGTAATGCTGGTGGATAATCGCTCTCAAAAATAAATGCTAAATTGGTGCATTTATATAGTGCCACTCACACAAGCACACTTAAATTCACATACACCAGGAGCCAAGGACGCTTGAAAAGTGAAAGGCATTGAATTTAAACCAAAAAACAGTTCTTGGATGACCCTCCCTACCTCATGAGCTACTCTCACCCATTAAAAAAACTTGAAAAATAAGAATTGTAACCTGTGAATACTTTATTGGCAAGGTGCTTAGGGCATATTAAATACTTTCAGCAGGTCAGCTTTCTCAGCTGATTTTGGCTCTCTCCCAACTACAACCTGGAAGACCGTTGCAGTTCACAGAGCAGGTTGCCAAATAATTTCCTCTGCTGACATGAATGAGACATATGGGGGGCGCTATCGCACTCAGCCACACTGCCTGTGAAGGTACTTTTCACATGCAGCATTAGTTTTCAAAGCCGAGCACAGCGTTCACTCAGAAGGTTGCCTTTATTTCTCTTTCTCCAACATCATTCATGTGTTCAGGAAATAACATTCCGGTGTGGGGAAAAAACAAGCAGAAAGATAAAGCATTGGCCAGGAAAAAGGTATGCAACAGATTCCCTCAGTTCAACTAGTAGCATAATACTAGTTGGTCCCAATAAATACAGTCACATCAGTTAAATTCTTCGAAATGTACAAGATATGTTACAGTTAAAGTTTACATCAGAACAGTAAACATAAAACTTAGATGACTTTCTTAAGCTCATCATACAAGACAAGCACAAAAGCACCACCCATGCCTCTGATAACATTAGACCACGCTCCCTTGAAGAACGCCTTGGCCCCCTCATCTCGTGCAATCTTCTTCCAGCAGTCAATAGTGCCGCTGTACATGATGTCAGCTACAAGAAATCAAATAAGAATATCATATTACTAACACCGTAGTCAAAGCTGGAATACGTGTACATGTCTTGTACTAATTACCTCCTTTACGTCCAGACTGCATCATCATACGACGACGAACAGTATCAAAGGGATAGGACACAAAACCAGCAACGGCTGTCACAGACTGAGCAATCATCCAGCTGATAAAAATGTGTGTGTTCTTGGGATCTGGAAGCATTCCTACAAGGAATTTCAATCAAGAAAATGCATTAACATATCAGTATAAACAGAGAATGCTTTTGAGGATTTAATCTGAGAACTCACCCTTTGCCGTGTCGTAGACGCCAAAGTAAGCAGCTCTGTAGATGATAATACCCTGTACAGAAACACTGAAGCCCTGGTACAGACCTTTGATGCCGTCAGACTTTGTGATCTTTACCAAGCAGTCCCCTAGACCTTTGAACTCACGTCCTTGTCCGGTTTTACCAACATCAGCTGCAAGACGTGTTCTGGCAAAGTCCAGGGGGTAAACGAAACACAGAGATGTGGCTCCAGCTGCACCACCAGAGGCCAGGTTTCCTGCAAAATATCTCCAGAACTGTTTGCGCTTGTCAACGCCATCGAGGAAAATCTTCTTGTACTTGTCCTTGAAAGCAAAGTTAAGGGCCTGAGTTGGGAAGTATCGGATGACGTTAGCCAGGTTGCCTCTCCAAAATGAGATGAAGCCCTGTTCCTTGGGGATACGGACCACACAGTCGATAATACCCTTATACTGCTTGTCAGCTGTAATCTGTTTACTGGCATGTTGTACCTACAAATTAAGAGAGATATTTTAGTGTATTAGAAGACATTAAATGAAAAAAAATACATTTAGCAGGAACTTTATTCTCTTAACAACAGTTTTCCCGCCTGTCCTACTGTTACGTATTCCCTGGAACAGCCTGGTCCGTAATACCTACAGAACACATTTGCATCCATGTGCCAGTGCAACCGTAACAGCATCCATTCAACAATTTCCAGCCCCGCCCCCTACTGCTGCTGCTGCTCGGACCAGGCCCAATGCAGCACAGGGGAGTCATGGCGTAAACCTTGCTGTGACCTTGGCTGTTTGTTGTCAATCCAAATTAAACCACGTCTATGAAAGATGGTGACCTTTGAAACCAAGATACATAGTTTTGTGCAATATCCCCTTCCGTATGGGTCACTTACTACGACGCTTGATCAGACTGCAGTTTGCTGGCCGGGCTATTATGCAACATGTCTGATACGCATGGATTACGCTCATCTGTCGCACTATACTCTGATATGGCTTTTCTGTCAGACTGTATCTAAAAAAAGAGAAACCACAACATCTTCTCATCACTAGAATTCATCCACATCCCAGATAAACGATATATCTACAATAAATGGTTGTAAACTGGCACACACACACCCTTTTGCTGCATTGCTTTACCACAGCTACTCTGAAAATCGTTAAACCGTTGCTACATAGTTATTCCTCCAAAGTATTTAGGCTAGCTTAACTCACCTGAAGAAGCAGCTTGACTCTCTCGATGGGGGCTACAGCTGTCTTTGAAATTGCAGCGGCAACACCACCAGCCAAGAAGTCCTTGAGGAATGAAATAGCTTGTTCGGTCATTTTCAGGCGTTTTCGATAGCTTTCTCGTGACTTGCTCGGTGGAGTTTGCCAGTGGAGTTGAAATGGCCGTGTGCGATGTTGAAGAGAGCGGATTTAAGAGACCCGAACGCGAGAAGAAACGTTAACTTTGGTTCTCGCCTCTGATTAGTCGGTGGCTGGGAGAGTGGGCGGGGCCAAATTATGTCCGTTGATTCAGATTCGGCGCTCTCTCTCATCACTCAAATAAAATCATACAAATTTAACCACTATCATTCCAACAAGAAATAAGTTTAACTATATAATTCAAGTCGTTTTTCGGGCATCTTCCTGCCTCCATCTAGTCCTTTTTTCACATGGTTTGTACAAGGTCGTGCCAAATGTCAGATGAAACAGCTGAGGTCCAAAGGACTTGGGAGCCGGACTATGGCGGCTAAAGGTCATCCAACCTGTTAATGCCCTTGGGTGTCCTAATGTTCCCACTGTGTATAATGAGGAAACACGACTGAATTAGCTGACTGTTTTTTTGTAGATAGAGTAAACAGAGTGCTCTGCAACAGTGTGTCACACTAATAAAAAAAAAACAACTTGCATTTAGCTTTCACTGACACACTAACATTTAGGCAAATTTTATAAAATAACATAAAAACAAGAGTATTATGGTATATAAAATTAATTTAATAAAATCTATAAACAAACCATTATTTATTTGACAAGTGTCTGTTTAAAGCAAATTTTTATGAGATAAATAAACACAAAAGAGAATTATACATTAAAATATCTGACCATACAATTATCTGTTATGGGAACAATACTCAAATTAAAATTTTACATTGTTTTGTATCCTAGCGAAATACATTATGGCACATGTTCAATGAAAATTGTTAAATTGCTCAGTGGGTAGAGCAGTTGTCCTTCAACCTGAAGGTAGGTGGTTCGATTCTCTCTCCCCACAGTTCATACTGTCATTGTGTCCTTGGGCAAGACACTTAACCCACCTTGCCTCCAGTGGCTGTAACACTGGTAATTACTGTAGAACAATGTAAGTCGCTTTGGATAAAAGCGTCAGCTAAATGAATAAATGTAAATATAATAATTAATAATAATGAATATACATAATTATAGACAATTTCTGAATAATAATACTAATAATTATTATTATTTATTTATTTTATTCTAATGCATAGTACAATGCATAGTACTTATATAGCGCTTTTTAAAATACCCATAGAAGCTTTTACATATCCATTATTCATTTACTCCACAGTCACACACTGGTGGTAAGCAACATCTGTAGACACAGCTGCCCTGAGGCTAAAATGTGGCAGCCATTTTGCGCCTACGGACTCTCTGATCATCACCAAACATTCTTACCCTTTCACACACCAGTGCCACAGACAGGATAGTCTGTGAGTACCCTTGTGGATATGTCTTATATTTTAAAGGCATTTTTCACAAAGATGATTCCCCTGACCCAAAATTCTTGTTTTTCAAGTAGAGTTTCACCTCCTCTAGTTCATAAGGTCCGAGGCTCTGGTCGACACCTGGGGCAAGTTTGTAGCTTAGGGGGGAAATGATGTACCCATTGCGGTAAAGGCAAACTTGCTTGCACATCTCAATGCAGGTAAATAGAAGACCAAAGTAGGGAACAATCTGTAAAGATATTACTATAATGTCAAAATATAATCATGTAATATTTACATCAATATCAGTCACAAAGACAGACCCTTTTCTACAAAAGTCTATAGTATAGGGGCTTCTTTCTACAACTTTCCTTTGAGGTTACATTTGTAAAACAATGTTCTGCCATCTTGACATTTGCAGTTGAGGGTTGACAGCAGAGCGTGCTGTTCCATGCTTCCATGCTAACCTTGTTATTGCTGCTCTGAATTACATTCTGAACATAGCTTTCCAGGCCCCTCCCCGTCTCAGCACCTAATGTGTAGGTCACAGGTTACAATTTGTCCTCTGTCATAAAGTCAGTCATGTTCCCAAGCAAGGGCTGCAAAGTTATTTTAGTTGGCATTATCGTCCCTAAGACGAGTCAAAGTTTTCAGGGCAAATTATGTACAACTGTATTGGTAAAGCAGTACCTTTAGTGAGTTGGCTGTAAGGCCATTCCACAGTGAGATGACACCATTGTTTCTCACAATCTGAACAAAACAGTCCATCATTCCATTGAAATGGACATCCACACTACCAAAATGGGGTAGCCGGGCACTCTGCGCCTATAGAGAAAAAATATAAGGTATGACTAAATGACAACAAAAGCTTTTTGCTATTTAATGTAGTAACTCTGTGTTTTGGTAGTTTACTAGTCTATGTAAAAGGAGGGCTTGCTTGCTTTCATGTATGTACTTAATACATTTACATCAATAAGCACACAATTGTATTACATATTAAATTTATTCTAAAAACTTAATATATAAAAGGAAAAAAGCTATTTGTAGTAACTACTGGTCACAAGACTCTGCAAGTGTGTGCCCTTGCCTCTGTTGCAATGATGACAACTTTACAGGCTGACAGTCAGCTGACAGAGAAGTATCAAAGTTTCAAGGTAGATATAAGGATATGCTGAAGAAACATCTATGTAGTTAATCTACAAATGACCTAAGGTAAAGCAAACATCTAGCCCTCCCACTCTCTGCACCAAACCTAATGATCTTGAGGAAGATCAAAGGTGCTGTGTAACATTACTCTTTATTGTATAGTGTGTGATGGTGCTATGCTCAACTTAACAGTCTGCCTGCCTCTTGTCTGACAGTTACTGGTTATCTTTAGAGACCTTATCTATAGTTTTTGCAGACCCTGGACACATTCACATTCCCATTCCCAGCTGCTGTTAAATCTTGCGGTTGCTAATAATAGGCTGATAAACCAGATACAGTATTCTGTCCTTTTCAATGCTATTGTTACTCGTGTATTCACCTGAACATACAGGAGCATTCTTTATTTATCTCTTATAAATCTATGGGCATGTGGAATACAACAAATGCACAAAAGATGATGTACAAATGGCAAAAATAGATATTGAATCATTGGTTGAATAATAAGGATAAAAAATTAAGTAATACAACTCAAATAAAACTATACAAAACTTTACAAACCAGTTGATAGAGATATACAGATAGTATATAACTACATTAAGACTGTAAAATAATGGTAGTAGTGGTAATATGGACATGATTGCAGTAAGTTGTAAAATATGCAGCTGGATGTAACAGTTCCTCAGAATACAAAAGTGGTGGAAAGCCACTTGCCTGCATCTTCCGCTTTACAGTTTCAAATGGGTATGAGAGTGTCTGAGCCACACCAGCTGCAACACAGCCATTAATGAAGTTCTGGAGAGGAGTAAAGCGAAATGGAGGCTCTTGCCAGAGTTTGTCCAAGTTCATGTAAACTGCATAGCACCCAACAGAGAATGGAAATGCTCCTATGGGCAAATAAATGTGCTTTCAGTAAAAGTGAAATGCATCTTTAATATACACAAAATAAAAAAAGTGTTTATATTTGCATACATACACACCTAGGACTGTCAGGGAAAAGCCTCTGTAGAGAGCAAACAGGCCTTCATTTCTATATATGTTTGAAAGAGTGTGAACTATGCCAATATATGCAGGGTCCCTGCAGTTCTGAACTATGAGTCTGGTCTCTGCTACTTCCAGGGGGTACGTGGCCAGGGCAGCTGCAACACCAGCCAGTCCACCAGCAAAAATGGCCCTCCACTGGGAAATAAATCCCACCTCATCCATGTGAAGATGAACTATCCTTAAAAAAGTAGATACATACATTACACACATTTTAAAAATAAAGATTTAAACACATATTGATATTAGGTTCATTAACCCACAGCAACAATGAACGGTTCTGCATGTGACTCTACTTTAAAAAGCATTTTTACGCTCACAGTCATATAGTTAATGCCAAACAGACCTTGAGCATTGTTTTACTGGTACACAATGTTCCGAAGGATAATGCTTTGCCCACCCTGGACATGGTGGTGTTGAGAGTGCACGTGTCATGACACGTGAAACTAATATTTACTGGGGTTTACAGTCTGTGCATTAACCTATAATTAACAACAGGAATTATTTTAACACAAATGTTACAGCAGCAACCTTTTTAAACACAGGACGTCATTGATCGGTCACAGTCGAGTCGGCACTGCGTTACGCAATGCCCTAAAGTTACCTCACAAGGCATACTGTCCCACTTAAACTCAGAGTTTTGTCTATCAGGCCACTGTTGTATCTACCATGGCAATTAAATTTTGTTAAATATTGAAAATATTCTACGTTCGTTAGAAAGTAGTTTGTCCGATAATGACAGCGTCATGTGGTATTTGCCCGGCACAAGATAGTCATGCGCTGTGCATTAGAGACAGCCTGTGAGGCAAGACTGCGGGGTACAATATTCCATGAGACTTTTAAGGCTCGAATGACTAAATGGCGACTTTTGATTGGCTGAAAGTAAAAGAAGTGCTCCTGAAAAGAGAAACAGGAAGTAATCTAAAATATCAAACAATCACTTAAACGGCAATATGTTTGACATTTTGTGATATAAATTAAACAATGCTTTACGTGTAATTTCAGTCAATTTAATGTGAACCTATAATGTTCATTACGCATATAAAATGGGTTGTCTTCAAATTACCATGCAAACAATGTTAACGTTAGGCAAACTAAGTACCAAATCAACTAATAGGCTACTTGACAGATTATATAGTCACAAAACGTTGAACTTGCTTACTTTCTGTATGTAGTGAGGTGAACTGCTGTGTAGGGAAACAACCGCAGACAAGAAACAACATTTCCTTTCCAAAAAGCTCGGAGTCCCTCATTCTGATAGATGAGAAAAAAACTCTGCCAAAAGCCTTTCTTGCAATGAAAAGTGCCCACTTGACTTTTAATTTTTACTACTTCCAAAGGAGAAGTAATAGTTTTACTAAATATCCCGGCGAAACCAACACAGAGAAAGCTTTGGGAACTCGTCAGCCGGTTATCCTTTTTCACTGAGGCCATAACTCTCTGGCCGTATGACGAAAAATATGTCTTCTGCGACGATTGTTGTTTTTGAGTTGCACTGGAGAAATTGTTTGTATGTTTCAGTGATCTAAATAAGGAGACGCAGCGGTACCCTACTCTTGAGAAGCGGTGTTCTGTAACTCACGTCACTTTTTTCCAAAAAGGAACGGAGGTGGCTTCTCCACACCGCTAGAGGGCGCCAATTGACCTGTTTTCAAAAGCCACTCCTGACTAAAAGCTGTACTTTACTGATTTTACTTCATACAACTTTTGTCATGCCTTGTAACAGTTATAGAAAGATCAAGATTAAATCACGCATACGTTTAAAATCATGCTTGTCAATAAATTGCAAAAAAAAAAAAAAATAATTATATAGGTCTAATTTGATTCATTGAAATAAAAAAATGTCAAGATCTCCTGGATGACTGAGAACCTTCACAGACAAGAGTTAGACTATTTGTTTAACTGAAATGCTAATAGTAAATGTAGTAATAAATTAATTTACATATTTATTATTTGATTTTGATGTGTATGACTTCAGTTAATATTACAAATACCTCAATTTCATCTATGTGCCAAATAAATTCTCAAAATAAATAGTTTAAATCAAGTTTATTTAGGTAATGATAGATTTTATTTTATAGGCCGCACTGTAGTGTTAAAATTTAGTGGAGAATGCTTTGTTTTTATTTTCTACACACACACATATTTCTATTTACGGATTGTACCTAAGGATAATGCAAGACTATACACTCTCCTATCTTTCAGGCCAGATTTACTGTACAACCAGTGCTTCTCAGCAGGGATCAGTGGCTGCTGTCTTTTTTCAATAGTATGTTTGTTTTGTCCTTGTTTTAGCCCACCAGGACTGACTCCTTCTCCTGCTGGGATGACAACTAGGAACATGCATGGAGCCCACCTTCCGTCTGCAGCAGGACCCCTTGGCTCCCTCGCAGAGGAAATGAGAGACCTCCTTCACGTGTGGCTATCCATGCCAAGTGGATACTTGCATATGATGCATATGGTGAACATAATTGTAGCGTTGGTAAGGATGTCAATAAATCATTGGCGCATTACACTAAATGACAATATACAACATTTAAGAAGAATATGCCAGCAACACCACACAATATTAGAAACACATACATGCAATATTTTCGAAACTAGTAATGAGTATTTCTTGCAATAATTGCATTTGCAAAAACAAATGCAACACTTTCAGTTTGTACATTAAGCATACCAATATTGGAGTGACAATACATTACATTTTAATAGATTGTCCATCCCAAATTTGCAGCAATACACTTTTAGGTCCTTATAAATATTAAAATGTTCAATGTAGTAAACTAACATTTTTCTTTGATTTTTCATGTGTAGAGTTAGTTGGCGAATGAGTGATGGGGACTTATGCTGCCTCTTATTATATTAACAATATACTGTATGTTTCAGCAATAAAACAAGATGTTCTTGAAACTGTTGCCTCTCTGTCTACTGTTGCCCTTCACTTGCTCCATAAGATAACCTTTTCCAAAGCCTTTATTTGTATAGTATTCAGATAGAGAGCTGCCTTCTTCCTGTATGTACTGCGTGCCCCCCTACATGAGTACTTCCTCTAAAGTAGTGCGGGAGCTGCTTGCGTGCCTTTGTGTCTATTGGTCGGGCATGTAACAGTAGATGTAGTCTAGCTGAGGCATTGTCATTCTCTGGCTGTCATGCGCAAGTCAGCCCTTGATCTCCCACTTTGAAGTGCATCACTTGGGGACCCGAGAAACCAGAGTGTGTATCTAACTGGGGGTCTCAGTGGTCAACAGAGGGCGCCCATGTCTAGCAAGGTGGCTCTATGGCCTGCGTCCCTGTCCTGACAGACTGGTGCCATGCTCACAGACTGTTGCAATAAAATTCTCACCTCATTATCTTAGACAGTCACATCAGAGGCTCAGAAGAAAGGGAAGAAAGGGATGGGGGCAGGGAAGGGGAACAGGCCTGATGTGACACCAGTGACTGTCTGTATGTTAGTTTCTTTCTTCGAGTGGGGGTGCATTAGTGAGGAAAATAAGGCAAAGTATTAGTCGGAGTGGCACCACTTTCACACCTCTGCAAAGTCTCAGACCAAACTGCTGCCCTCTCCGGCTCACTTCACAGCACTGAACGACTTGTTATGCATAAGAGGCTAATACTGAATTAATGGTTTCTGTAATGGTTTCACTGTGAATGGCAAAGGTTTGTAAATGCAATTTTGCACCTCATTACTGTGAACGATCTTTATTACAACAGACTACTGTTCTCTCACCACTGGAGAACAATAAATGGGCTAACATACAGTGTATAAAATCACTTATAAATGTGTAGCCCCAAATACTTTATTTGTGTGATAATGGATAAAGTATATAGAGTTATAATTTATTTCACTTGCCTTACAACTTCTAATGCAATTATTAAGTATTTATTTTAAAACCACCCAGTTGCTTGTTGATGAAGAATTTGCTAAATACTATTTGAGTTATAGTATTTAAACATTTTTAGAAGAATATTTATGTATACTTATAATTGTAACTAAAAGGATTCATCATCTCGATAAATGTGGATGTATGACCAAGGGAGTCTGTGTGGATGCTGACAAAACTAGGAGCCCCAAAGTCCTGGCAGCTGGTGCCCCCTTATCTTCCCATGTACAGCCAATAAATCAATATCAAATCTAAGGAACAGGAAGCCAGATGGCCTATCTACAAGCGGTCAGCACAGAGCCTTCTCAGGACGTCCTTGGCTACTGTACCACTGCAGCAAGCAGCTCTCCTTTGAAGACATACACATTCAACAATGAGCTCAATGAATGACTAAAGGGAACAAATAAGCTGTTACGACTTCTCTCAGATCAGTGTTTGTGTTTCCATTCACATCAAAGGGTCCAGTGTGTTTGATATGCAGCCCCCACACCTTGATCCAGGCCCTGTACAGGTAGAGGGGAGGAGCAGTCTTTTGACCAGAGTTAGGGTCATGGAGCTGCCACCCTCAGCCCTGGCTTGAGGGGAGTTGACCCAGACGAAGGGTCTGCTGAGGTTTCTTGCTCCCCAGGGAGCTACTGGTCCTAGCAGCAATCACTAGACACATTATTTATTGTGTGTCCCATTGATTACATCCTTATTTACAGGAATATTGACAGTGTCATTGCATTAGGAGACTACATGTTTAAATTACTAACGGAAGTAGAGCTAGCAGCAAGTAATTTTTGTAGAATATTTAGTGAAAAATTCCGGTGAAGGTTAGTTGCACAAAAATGTCCCGCCAGACTCTTCTTGATTTCTGTGTAGGCCAGGGGTCAGGTTAAACAGTAGTTTGAGTGAATGGCTGTTCACAGGCCAGTGTGAAATGCCAGTTCTATTACAATGTAGGAATGGGAAAGGGGGGGTTCTCAGGCTTTTGTGTGGCCATTGGTCTTAGAGCACGGACCCATTGTTAGATGCTGGCCAGCCAGCCCCTCAGACTCTCCTTTGCACTGCTTTGTCTTAAGCAGCGTGACAATTTCCTTCATCCAGGTCAGGGCAGGGTCGTGACTTTGGACACCAGTCTTCTGCCTGTCTGCCCTCTCAGCATAACTTCAATCTAGTCACTCCCAAAAAAAATGGCAAATGGTTTTAAATAATAAAAATGATCAGGGTTATGAAACTTAAATTATATCAAGTTTTAGAAGAGGACGTGACGCTGCCATTTGCTGGTATTACTTGACTGAGAGAAGTATAAACAGAAGGGTCAGAAAATACCTGAGACATATAGACACAGTAGAACTAAAGTAAGTGTTGTACTGTCCTGAAGTGTCTCAGTTATGCAGTGAGGTGGGTTGTAAAGTGGACAGCACCCTCTTGCTATCCTGAGGCTGGACATGTCTTATCATGGCCTGGTCATCAGTGATAAGACGAGGAAAGGCCAAAGGGCCAAAGAACAGTGTACATGGTCTGGGTCAACAGTGTGAGAGGCGGCACTCAAAGGGGAGGGAAGGCCAACAAGAATATTATCTGATAAGAATCACCAAGGCTTTTTGAAGTTGGAAAGGCTGTTCCTGGGCTACAGGGTGTCATGCTGGGAGGACGAGCGGAACGACACAGCAGGTACAAACAAGCAGGCATTGAAGATTATCCAAAGTAAAGAATATTTACACACTGGAAACAAACCTTACATAATTACATAGAGCCACACAGACTTGGGGATGTTGTCCTCAACACCAAGCCATGCATTATTTTTGCATAATTCATATCGTTTTGTTTGATAATGCAACAACTGACCATTGGTAATTTACATACTTACTACCCATCCTTAGATGTGAAGGCTAGCACTGTCATATGGCTCAAAATAAGTGACTGATTAAGGCAAATATGACAAACATCTTGAGGGCGAGCAGATCCTGAGACTTCAGTGCAAGCTGTAGCTTGAACCTAATGCCTTGATATCTTGCTTAAGCGGCCACAGGGGGAAGGGGTTAACAAGTTGCTGCAGATGTTAGCAAAGCTTTCTTGAACTCTCCTTGGCAACATGTAAACAAAATGGCTATCTTTGATCTTTAAGAAGGCAAAATATGTGCTCTGTTTTTGTATTGCAATTCAGGTATAAATAATACACACTTTATTGCTGACACAAAACAATGTGTGCTAAATATGAAACTTTACTTTTTTGCCCTGCAATTAACAGTGGTGCATTTGGGCCAGGTGGGGCCAGGAATTGATCAAAATTATTATGAGTCACAATATTTGAATAAATCTAAGGTGATATATATATATTTACAGTAAAAAGTAACAAATAGTATGAATAGAGTTTTAAGAAGTTGTTAGTCATGCACCAAACAAAAAAACAAGCACTAGACATCAGCAACCTGTTAAATGAACTCTCCAATTAAAAGAATTAGGTGTGTGTCGCCTTCATTATCAGTGCTCTCTGAAACACATCAAAGGCTGTGGCAGAGTGAGAGTGCAGCTGCCCTGATGGTGTGATATTGCCTTCTCTCACTCCAGAGAAACATGTTTGTGCTGAGGATGTTGACCGATCCCAGGAAAGACAAACAGCCTTGTTCTTGTTTGCTGGTAGCATAGCTCAAACATAGAGCTTTGGGTCCATGTGTGTTTGTGTGAGAGGCAGAGAATCACAATGTCAGGATGTGCTGTATTGTAAGGTAACTGTTTATCTTGTCTCTGTCGTCCCATCTCAGTTTCCCATCAAATTAATTGGCAGATTTAACACTGAAATTCAACTTTAAATCTTTTATATGCCTCCACTTATGGTCTGGTGAAGAACGACATGAATGTAATGTAATGGTTTTGTCATCAGATCAAAATCTTAAGAGTAATGTCTCACTTTCTCATAAATATTGATGCCCTCTGAGGGAACCTTATACCTAAATGGATCTAGTTAATTCACTTTTAAAGCACTGAGTTTTTCCTGTCCATAATCAAAAGTCTGGTTAATTTTGACAGTACAAACAATATTGTCCAAATGGCAACACTGCTTTTTCAGTTTGGCCTTTGTATAGCCTACATACTACTTTTAGATTGAAGCAATGTAAGCATATAGCATATTATGTAATTTATAAAAAAAAAACTGTAACATTGCGTCCTGGCTGGGCTGCGTTATGAAATATAGAGTGATGGACATCTGTGTTTATGCCATGGAGTATCTCATTCTGTGCTTTGTATTAGCAAATGCCACATTGCACTGAGGTTTCCTTCCAGAGCCATAAATCCTGGTGGAAACATGCTTTCACAGAGAGGTTTTATGGCACAGAGACTTCCCTTCCTTTCTGCAGGGGGTCGTGTGTCATATACCACCCTCATATGTCACTGCTCTTTTAACCGGCACAGCCCTAACACTAGGCTTTTGGTTTCGCATCAGTTGGGTGTCTGAAACATTAAACACTGCACTTGTACAAATTGATGCAAAGTGCAGCTGTGTACCCCACTCTCTCAGAGAAATGAATGTGATAGAATAGAAGCATGCAGCCTTTTAACTTCATCCTACAATATGTCTCAGCTGTATAAAATGTGGATGACCTGTATAAATTTGGTATAATTTAAAAGTACATTTATTTGTCATATTTGCCTATTTATTTATTTATTTATAACATTTCCGTGTGCATGTCATTGCACTCCAATACTGATTGTAGGCTAATCTACCCTATTCTGTCTTTTTATATAAAAGCAAACACAGGTTATGCCAATAATTGCAATTTTGGTAACTAACTAACTATAGACTTAAATTTGGGCATAATTTTTGTACGAGCCACACTAATGTTCATAAAACTGGGGGCTCTGTATGTGACAGTAATGTGAGCAGAGGGAGGCACAGGCTGTGTGTGTGGCTCAGGACAGTGTGTAGCAGCGCAGAGCTCAGCCTACCTGCGTGCACCTCTTCCTGTATGCTCGAAACTGGGAAAGTCGCCCAGTCTGTGCCTGTAGGTTCAACTACACCTGAGACGGAGCGACTGTGTTTCTTCTGTAACAACAACGCGGTAAAAAAATCAGAATACAATTTGTGTCTGTCGGGTCTGGGCTGTTTGTTAAATTCGTTTTCTATATACAGTAGTTTACATAGTGTCCCGTGTTTAAGCTAGCGATAGTTAGCTGCTTCCGGAAAAGACCTCCTCCACACAGGTAAGATAGGACGAGTTTCGGTTAGGACTTTAGCGAAATGATAATGTAAATACAACGCAATAAATCTAACCAAGACATGGAGTGCCGTATGTTTAAAGTTGACGTTAGAATATGTGTAACAGCAAAAATGTTTCTGAAAATGGTCATTTGTTTGCGTGAACAAGGTGTGCTTCACGCGTTATTTGCTGACGGTGTAGCCATGCCAGCCAGGCTTGAGTTTAACAAGTCTGTGAGCCACAATGACACCAACTTGACTGTCAAATAACTATATAACCCCACGTTTTTGACCCCTCGTGTCATTTGCATCTGCCACATCTCGTGGTGATTGGAAACAAATCAACATGCGCTGTCAAGGGCAGTGAGTTATTTATGGTCCCTCTGAAGACGTTGACATGGAGGAAGAAGGAAGGCACCACCAGGGTCTGTCCTGTCGTTGTTGGCAGGCTTTAGCCTATACAACCTCTCAGAAAATAGTGGTTTAAATGTTAGAATTAAATCTTTTCTTTTTCTAACTTGTGTTAGAGGTGGGTTAATTTTCAACAAGTTTGACTTTTGGACTGACATCTTGGTTACACTAGTGTTACAGAGAGTGAGTCACAGTACGCTTCATTAAAGAAGATGCAAGTTACTCATTCACTTTGTGAGCTAGTTTTTCATCTTGTCCAGGATTATTTGAAATATATTTATTGAGCGCTCTCTTTACTAATTGCATAACTGGGAACTGGGGTCCCCATGTTAGCCATAACTATAATAGAGTATTCTATTATAGTTATGGCTGTTTAAATATTTACAAGTATATTACCTACACCTACCTTCCTAAAATCAAGTACATAAGGCTAAATATCAGGAATTAGTAGAAACTGTTGTATTGTAAATAACCCACAAAAGGGAACACATGGTAAACGCATGAGACATCAAGTACAGGATTTAAGATAGGTTTCAGACAATGTTAACTGGTTCATAATGTACTGTCACAGTTTTATATTGTCATGTTTGTAAGGCTGACATTTTGAGAAGTGTCTCAAGGTTAATGTCCTGTTTTTATAATTATTGATTTGAATAAGCTGTGAATAAAACCAAGCTCATGTGTGCGTAGTTATTGCATGAGTATGTATTGAAACTGGTCCAGATTAGTTATAAATGTGGATGTTAATGGCACAATATACAGGGTTTCAAAGTGAACACTCTCTATAATTGTTTACCTTTCTTCTGTGAGTTGTGACTTGGCTAGGAGATACACTTTCAAAAATGCCCCTCCCATGTAATCAAAAGAGGAAAATGGTTAAATGCAAACCTAGGGCGTTCACAGACAGGAACTTTTTTTAATGATTGTCCCACATATTTGAGCTTTAAGAGTCATGCAAATGAATTGCGTGAATACACTCGCTTATCTCAATACAAATCTGTAATGTAAATATTGACCTTTTGTATGGCCACATTGCTTGTTGTTGCCCTTAAGAGTTATACAATCAGTAAATGTTTAAACACTACACATTTTAGAATGATTGCAGAAGAAAAAATTTGACCAAATACATTTGTGATGCAGTTATTGCTTATTTTAAATAAAATGTTATTGTAAAGCACATTAACTAATTCATTTTACACTGTTAACAGCAGTATTTGTGTTGTTTCTATAGTTAGTCTCTCGATGTGTATTGTTGAGGCTGTGAAAACATTTTTTTTTTTTAGAATGGGAGAACTGGGTGTGTTTTCACATGTGACTCACTCTTATGAACCATCAAAGTCAGTGATTTGGCTCAGCATTGAAGGAGCGCCACTGTAGGTAATCCTCTGGAAGACCAGAAGACACCAGAATGCTTGTGACATTTCCCTGTTCAAAGCTTAAAACGTCACATGATAACAAGGCATTTCAATAGAGTTTCCCCTCACCAAAATGGCCTGAGGTGAACCGATATGCCTCAATTGGCTCAAAACATGTAAATGCACTGCGGTTATTTGCCTCATCAATTTATTATGTAACCCAGTTGTGCTTATTCTTGGGTTTTCTTTCTGCCAAAATATGTAAACAATTAATCACCATTTTGTCTGCTTGTATTGGCTTCAATACAAAAAAAAAAAAAAACATGTTTTTTTTGTTTAGTTTTTTTACATTCAACATGCCTAGTAAGCTGAGTAAATGTATTGATTCCTTATATCCTTGAGGAGCAGTGTTTGGCTGTGTGTTATTAGCGTAGTGCTACTGGACACAACCTTCCTTGAGACAGTAAAATGGTTGAGTGCAAATCATCTCGGAGGTCACAGCATGTTCTCCGTCAAAGCAGAGGCTAATGAAGACAGGCTGCTCTTCACGAGATTCAGTGAGTGCTGTCTCATGGGACTTTGTTTCACTAAGACGAATTTGTGAAAATTCTTCTTATTCCTGTTTTAAATTTTTAATAATTGCTCAAATGAAACGCTTTTTATTTTTTTTATTCATATGATTCAATATTTAAAATGTGATTATTTTATTTTTGTGTATTTTAGAGAAAACGGTTCACTGCTTGCTTTCTAAGGCCCTCCCATGCAGTGTTGCCTTTGTGACCCCTATCCATTACAGGAATAAGTTTCAATTGGGTAAAGTAAAAAGCTGGGAGAAACAAAAGCCCTGAATGACCTCACCCAGAGAACATGTATGTTTGCACACACTTTTTCTTTTTTTTGTGTGTGTTTTCACTCAGATACTGAGTTCTGCAGTATCTTTAACCCCGGCCCCAAACAAACCCAATACTGTATGTGTCCTCTTGGCCGAGCTCCACTCTGCCTAGTTACATCAATTCCCTTCTGAATTTCTCATGCCGGAGCAGTCATACACTAACATGGCTGAGCACACAAAAGTTTCCACACACAAACACACACACATTATTCTGACACTGAGCAGGAGAGGCAGGGCTCTGGTTTCAGTCGGGCTTCAGGCAGCCAATGCAGTTGCAGAGTAAGAGTCTAGTGTTAACGTGCAGTGGCTTCTGGGTGCATGACCGCTAAGATATCATCTGAGGTGAGTTCCTCAGAGATAATGCAGTGTTTTGTGCCTGAAATTTAGACTCTGGTCGCAACAGAAATTATCAGCGCCTGAGCTCACTGTAGTGGATTATTTATCTGTTGTGGTGTGTCGAAAGATTAAGCTGTTCCACGCTGCCTCTGAATTGCAATATCTAAAGATCCAAGTCACATCAAAGAATTTACAAACTGAATTTTTTTTTTTTTTTTTTTTTTACACTGCAGCTAAAAGTTATGTCAAGAATGCATTCCTAATCAGCACTGTACTTATGAAATGGACTTACAGGAGATTAGGACGTGCAGAAAGGCAAGGGGACCACTGCCGTTTGAGTGCATAAGGTCATTTCTGTTGGAATTGTTTCAGCCCAAAATTCACTACTCATGTGGTGCCATGCTGTTGTTCTTTCCCATTACTTGAGGTTTGACTCCTTTTAGCTGCCTCCTCCTGTCTACCATTTTTACAGAGTTTAGCTTTTTGAATTAAGTTTACCATGGAGTTTTGCTGAGATGAGAATTCCCTTTGTCCCTCAGGAAACTTGCTGAGAGGAAGCAGCTGTGGCTTGCTGCCATATTGCTGCTGCTCTGGGGATTTGTCATTTCCTGTGGAGCTGGTTGGTATAGTCCAACTTTTACACTCAATCTAATGGTGTTTCTCTCTTTTTCTCAACCAGAAGGCAAGATGAAGAAATGGAGATAATGTTGAAGACTATGGATTATCATTCAGCTTTCACCTATATAATACAGATTTTGAGGAAATAATTGTTGGTGGAGAATTGGATACACAAGTTTTCTTGTAATTTGGCTTGAGCTAATGGACAATGGCTGCAACGGAAGCCAAAGTTGCTAGCACCAGTGGTGCAGGGCTATCATGGGCACGTGTATGTAAAGAGTGTGGCCAGCAGCACGACTGCCAGGACAGCCACTTGTACGAGTACCAGGACGATGTAGACGATGAGCTGGTGTGCCACATATGCCTACAGCCTCTACTCAGGCCTATGGACACCCCCTGTGGGCACACCTATTGCTTTCATTGCCTTAGCAACTTTTTAAAGGATCAGGACTTCTGCCCTGTGGACCGCCAGCGGCTGCAGCTGCATCAGTGCCGTCCATCGAGTCTGCTGGTCAGAAACCTGTTGGACAAGCTGACTGTGGCCTGCCCTCATTATGCAGAGTGCCAGCAGCAGATGCAGCGCTGTGAACTGCAGCCCCACTTGCACAACAGGTAAGACTGCTTGACGTACAAACATGTTGACCTTATTTAGGTGAATGTACTACAGTTACAGTAAGCTTCAGAGCTGACAAGAATATAGAGGTAACAGTAAACTCTTCTGGTAATGCATCTGTTCAGTTTCAGTTTGTGTCCTATGTGTTGTTACTAAATACAGAACATTGCAAACAAAATGCTTTATTTTAACTTAATTGGTACGTATGTAGATTTCCCCATTTACAGCAGTAGACAAATCATTTTTGACTGTAAAAATGACTGTCATCAACATTGCTTCTTAATTCAGTTGTTGTCTGGTCCTTCTCATTAACAGTCAAGAGCATAGTTGTTTTAGTACAAGCAACTTGTAATCATTGAGCTGAGGTCTACAGGTCATGTTTCCTCCTGAGGTGCTCATCAACTTTGTGGCCAGGAATGATGCAGTCAGCTGTGGGCGGCGATTGTCTGACAGCAGCCTCTCTGTGCAAACAACAGGGAGGCAAAGTTCAGGCTTCAGAAACCTCAGACACTCTGCAATGCAGCGCTTTACATCTAACATTGTTTACTTTTGTCACCCAGTGGTTTCACTTTCTCTTTTCTTACATGTCCAAACAGCTTTGTCTTAAAATATATATTTAAAGTTATATCCTGTCACTCTTGTGTGTATCCTTCTAAGCTACTCTTCATGTGTTCCCCCCACAGATGCCCTGTTTTTCGAAGATTGAGGGAGGAAGCCGAAAAGAGGAAGAGGCCCTCGTGGAATGAGTTAAAGGGGCGAAAGGGGGATGGAGAGCTTCCTGGCGATGCTAAACCGTCTGCAATACCACGAGTGTCCAGCCGAGATCTGCCAGAGCCTGGACTTATCAATCCTGCTTATGAAGAAAGTGAGGAAGGTATGCATTTTTATATAAAAACAACAAAGGGTCTATCAGAACCTGTAGTTATACTGACCTATTTGTTCTAGCTACACGGATATTATGGCAATTGTTATCACAGTTTTGTAATACAATATTGGAAAGTTCTTTTGCAAGTTTAGACAAAAGTTTCTTTATTGCTACAGTGATTATGAAAGCCCCTTCAATGCAGCTGTCTAATACATGAACAGAAATCACTGATGTTCTTGGCCTGGAGCTTTTAAATTGCAGCTCGTCAAAGGTGAATCATCAGTCTAGCAGTTAAAACATGTACCAGGGCTCACATGTTTTCACAATACTCTTTTACTTGGTCTCTATCTTTTAGAAATAAGCAGAAATGGTCAAGGACACGCACACAAGAAGAAATCCTCTTTGTTGTAGTCAGAATAATGTTGTATACGCCACTTCATTGTACTCTGAAAACAAGCTTTATTAAAGTCCCTCAGCAGGTTTACATCGCTAGCCAGGACAAAAAGTGGCATTAATGTTTAGTTTTTCATAAAGATGAGGTAGCATGATGAAACTTTGGTGTCACACTCTTTGTTCTAAAGCAGGCCTTGGCCTAGGGGTGTTTTAATTGGTTTGTTGAAGGTCTCCGGTTGTCCTTCTTTCAGACAACACTCCTCTACGGTCCAGCCTGGTGGCAGAGGCCAATGTGGTTGATCTTCTAAGAGAAGAGCAAGAAGAAGAGCTGGGACTTCGCATTGTGGGAGGGAAAGACACGCCACTGGGCAACATAGTTATCCAGGAGGTTGTTCGAGACTCCATAGCAGCTCGTGATGGCAGACTGGCCCCTGGGGATCATATCTTAGAGGTTAGAAAACATTGTATGGGCTACCCAAACTTGTGTGTAATAAATAAACAACATTTACTTGCGTTCCCACATCACAGTAATCATGGAATGGAAATGCAGATAATCAAGATAAACAAGTTTTAGCTCCTTGGAAACAGATTGCACAGACGTCACAATAAACAACCTGGTTGTTGTCAGTAGCTTTCTGTGGGCCATTTAGTCCAAACAGGCCCTGATTTCTAAAGAAACTACAAGGCACAGATAAAGTTACAGATACACGTCTTGAAAATTAATTCCACTCTTTCTATAGTGTCTTCTGAATTTGTTCCTTCTGTCTCTCCTGGAATGTGCTTCATCTGTAAACTGAGCTCAAAGACACCTTAGTTTTGGCTCTGGCATCAGTTTGGCAGGTTTCCTTTTGAGCCAACAAAATCTGTAAAGGAAGGAAGCTCCATCGAATAAAACACCTTTTTTATATATTAAGTCAGTGAATGTAAAGAAATTGAGGAAATGGCTTAGTTACTAAAAAGTTGTCTGTTAATTCTTTCTAATCCCTAAGGCAAGAACAATTAGTATTTACGTTTTTATCCGTACTTTGTTGATGCACAGTATTTCTGTGAGGCTGATTTTCATTCTGGATTTGTGGTGTGCTCAGGTGAATGATGTCAGTTTGGCGTCTGTCCCTCACGCCAGGGCCATCGCTCTGCTTCGACAGCCCTTAGTTCTCAGGCTTATTGTGATGCAGGAAAAAGGTTTCAAGACAAGAGACGCTAGGACCGATCATCATTCTACAGTCTCCCCCATGTCTGCTGCATCTCAGCCTCCTCACAGTCCCCATAGCAACGCCACAACAAATCACAACCCTGGCACCGTTCTGCAGGTCACTTTAATGAAGAGTCATCGCACTGAACCACTGGGAATCAAACTGATCCGCAAATCAGATGAGAGCGGGGTTTTCATCCTAGATTTGCTCTCTGGAGGTCTGGCAGCCAAAGATGGAAAGCTGAGGAACAATGACAAAGTGTTGGCCATCAATGGACAAGACCTAAGACATGGTACACCTGAGAGTGCAGCCCAGATCATTCAGGTAAGCTCACTGTTGTGGCGGGTGACGTGGCTTTGCATTTGTCCAAGCACACACACTATTAAACTAGATAGCCCACATTAGGTAATATTTAGTTCTAGTATAAAATTACTAGTTTGTCAATTCAGTATGTTGTTATGTATTTGTAGTTATTAAAGAAATTTATCCTTCTTTCATCCAGGCCAGTGAGGTGCGTGTAAACTTTGTGGTTATGAGGCCTGCAGAAAGTCCAGAGGAAGGAGGGAGCGGCAGAGAGGGGCAGCATGGCAGAGCAGCCAGAAGAGCCCCTGAGACTCAGTACTTCAGACGCCAATCCACCTACATGAAGGTAATGGATAAAGGTTGGACACTACTCCCTCTTTCAGTTGCCTGATGCTTTTGTTTATCTCCTTTTTTAACTGTGTAATTGTTACAGTGTGGGTCACATCATACTACACTGTCAGTAGAATAGATATGTGGCTACCCAGTGCGGGGTGAGAGTCTCTAAAGGGAGACACCTGCGTCATGTGGAGAGATGAAAGCCTTCTGGATGGCCTCCCTCTGTCCTGATCAAAAGGCCTGGGGTGCTGCTCACTCTGCTGCTACACTGTCTTGTTGTTTTTTCTGCTTGGTTCTTTGGATGGCACAGGATCAAAGCTGGTAACAGTTAGCTTTTGCCTGCAGAGTCGAGCCTTTGCGTCTTGCTGGGGGAAGGGTCATGATGTTGGGAGGAAGACCCATCACCTCCCCCCACTTCCCCTTCTGATAGGTTACAGACTCAGGAGAGCACCAAGAAAGCAAGACTCAAGCTGTCATTTTTCACACGTGTACCGTTACAAGAGATCAGTGTTGATTCTCACACGTTACTTTTAACGCTCAGCTCTGTCTAAAATGTTTCACATTTGTTTCTACGATGGCAAAAATAATCCATTAAGTCAAAGCATCCAGAAGTGGGCCAGATAAATGTATGGAAACATTTTGCCAAACAAAACTGATGACAGTTGTAATCATTGTATCTTAAATACACAAGCACTATTCATAAATGTGGTCTATTAATAAATATAAAGGCATTTACATTAGATCTTCACTTTTTATGTAGGATCCTCCAGGAGGGTTTTCTAGCCAGGAGAAAACAGTGAGCTTAAAGAAGGAGCCTCGACTTTCTCTGGGAATTACCATTGCAGGAGGTAGAGACTGTCGTAGCCGTCTGCCTGTTTACATCACAAGTGTCCAGCCTGTTGGCTGTCTGCACCGGGATGGAACTATAAAAAGAGGTACAACTCAAATACTTTTTATAGTGACGATATAAATTGACTAACTCATAACAATGGGTTTTTAGGTGATGTCCTGCTGAGCATTAATGGCGTAGACCTGACACAGTTGACATACAATGAGGCAGTTTCTGTCCTGAAGTCCCACACTGCTCAGTCCCAGGTTGTTCTGCGGGTCATTCAGACACACTCGGATGATTTAGAGGAGGACGCTGAGACTGCCAGTACGGATGAACTGGACCAAGCTGACGACGCTCGAGAGGATGTCCTCAACTGGACTCCACTATGGACTCGCTGGCTGGGCTTACCAAGGTTTGTTTTCACATTTTTGTCAAGAATTCAATTGAATTTGAAGTGCTTTTTAAATTCTACAAGAATAAAGTTGCTGTTTTTAAGAGATGAAGCAAATAAACGTTCACATATAGTAACTTCCAAAATGGTATAATTTTGTGTATTTAATGTGTTAATAAAAAGAAGAGGTGTTTCTCCACAACCCAAAACTGACAGTAAAGTTTGAGTGTAGAGGAATTATTTTTTAATCGACAAACATTGGCATAATTTAATACAACATATACAACAGAGTGTGCTTTTTTCATGTTCTCTTTATCGCATTTTTTTTTTTTCAGTCACATGCACTGGTGTCGAGACATTGTCCTGCACAAGACCAACAATGAGAGCTGGGGCTTCAGTATTGTTGGAGGCTATGAAGAAAGTCACGGCCAACAGCCTTTCTTCATCAAAACTATAGTGCCTGGTACACCTGCTCACTTTGATGGACGTCTCAAGTAAGCCAACCACTAACCCATTATCCAACATAGACTTTGATTAATCTGCATCAACATTAATTTTTGCTTTGTGGTTGTCTCCAGGTGCGGCGATGAGATAGTGGCAGTAAATGGAGCCACAACAGTGGGAATGAACAACTCCTCTCTCATCCCAATGCTGAAGCTGCAGAAGAATAAAGTGACCCTGACTGTGGTGTCGTGGCCTGGGAGTCTCATCTAGCAGCCTTCATCTTGTTGTCCTTCTGTAGGTGTGCCTACAGAAATGTACATAGTGAGAACACAGACCTAGACCCATTCTCAGTCCTATTCCTCCCAGGGCCTCCAGTGAATCAATTTACTCTTAGATCTAGAATGATTCTCAGAACTTTCTCGGGTACAATTAATCTTTTATCTCCTGGGATTTTATCATATATGTATAATAATATGACAATCAATTAATTATATTTTAACAAGCAAAACCAAGAAAGATTATTTTTGCATTTATTCCTAGTGTAAATGTTACCTGGTACTAAGTTGGTAGAAGTGATTCACAAAAGCCTTGAAAGGGGGTACTTGTGTAGTTGGAATAAAACGGGTCACAGCAGCATGCCAAAGTCAGAACAATTGACCTGTTTATTGATAAAGAAATATAACATAAAATGATATAGCCTGAACCTTTTTTTAAAACATCTATTGTCTGTCAAGAAATAAATTTTACAGAGGGTTAAGTTCCTGCGATGACGCACCTTGTAAATATACTACAGCTGGTGTAATATTGTGTAAAGTCTTGAGCATATGTCATGTCCGTTTTGATTTTGATTCACTTTGACAAGCGAGTGCCTTCTGACATTGAAGGATAATGTATTTTTGCCTTAAATTACCAATAAATAGAATGTACCCCTCATATTTCGGTTCTTAAAGGCAAATTGTGTGTAATGTTTCACCTCAGTTTGAGTTGACACAATCCCAGTGGCCTTTGGCAATATAAGACGATGGATGGTAATTATTAGTCATTTGTTCATTGGTCTTTTCACCATTGTTCAATAAAACAAATCAATCAAATGCATTGTGGCAAGGTGTCTGTTTTGTTTTAGTAACAGTAAGTTCCAAGAAAAACAATGTATAAAACCTAAAAATAAAGGTTATTGTGGAGATATAATATATTGTGCTGTCCACTGTGCAGTCTGTTCATGTGTCAGACAGACCTGACCTCTAGTGGACAGAAACTGCACAGTCCAAATTGTCAAACCATTAACTAATATAATATTTAATGCTTTTGAGTTTATTTCATAAACTAAAAGTTAAATTCTGTATTATTGCTTAAAAAACAGACAAGCACAAATGATTCCCCACAAACTGAAGACCAATTTTGTAAAAAAAGATCAATTGACAGAGTGAAGGTTTCTACACTGAAGACCACTGTCTAAACAGGAAAAGACTGAATGTGAAAACAACACAAAGGGTCATAAAACCCACCAAGCCTGCACACTGGCACATCGGGGGTTGTAGTGACAATTTAGAACATCTAACTTTCGCATTTACCAAGAAAGTAGCAGTACAGCATGGTATCAGCATTCTTGCCATTCTGTTGTACAATTCTGTTAACAGGCCGTCTTGTTAAAGTTAACGATTCATTGCCTTGTTAAACGTGACAAATAGTCACATTTATTTTGTAGGGCAGCAGGGGTTGGCCAAAGTGCATTGCCACAGGGAAGCAGTGGCTTGTTTTACTTAAGTGGCTAATCATCTATTAACAGAGCAGATAATTGCATTTGGTTTCTCAGTAAAAAAAAAAAAAAAAATAAAACAAAAAAATAAATAGAAATTTAACAATTTATTTTCTTTCTCCATGGGGAACCATCAGGTCTCAGTGAAATAAAGATATTGTAACATGGACATACAAGAAAACCGATTAAACCGGAACTTCTTTGTTAATCGACTTAATCCAGAGGCACTCTATTAATACAATGCATTGCAGAATCTCCTAAAATTTCGGAAAATAACAGTAACACTGGACAGTTAAACAATTGACCCATTTGCTCAATACATTATGTACTGTAATGTGCTTTCCAAAGCAGCTTAAGGAGGAATACAAAACCTTTAAACAGGAGCCTTGTGATTATAAAGAGAAATATTTGAGGAGCAGAGTGCAAAACATTTTCCAATTGCTTAGAGATACAACAATCTCCAGCTGTTGATGTGTCATAAAAGGTCTTGGTTGGCAAAAACACGCACTGCTGGTCAACTGCTTCATCCTCTCTACATTAGGGTTTCCTGACATCTGACTGGGCTCAAGTGCAACGACAAGTCCTAAATCTGGCATCACTGGAAATATATGGCTTACAAGGTAAACAGGTCCATAAAATCTACATAGATACATATACGTCTTTCCTATGGTACAGCAATAAATTGGCAAAAAAAACTAAATAGCTACATAACTTTATGTAAACATTGGTATATCACTGTACAGTTTATCCTACTATGGTATTTACAGGTCAAGTTCTAGCTCATTTCCATGTACAGACAGTCAAATATAAAGAAAATAGTTGATTACGTACTGTACGGTAGGCAATATTAACCCCATCAACCTGCAAGAGCGAAAAACCCAACAACTGCATTCAAATTGTTGCCTCGCTTCCATTACACAGAATACAAAAAATGAGACATGAGGCAAGGATACTTAAGGAAAGGGGGAGCATCACATTCTTTGCAGGGGATTTTTGTTGTTGAGAGTGGGACAGGTTGATGGTTCTTTGGGGTAAATGCACTTTGAGACTTTTTTTTTGTCACAAGTAACAAAAACACATTGAAGTGCAACTAAGGGCACAGGTCTTGTTTGCGGAAATGTGCAAAATCTGCTCTAAAGCAAAGTGACAGTGTTGCAAAGTCTACTATACAAAGTACTGGGAGAAGATGCACAAGGTCGCGGTGGGACACTGGTGCTGACCCTTATTCCAACATGTTGTACTGTATATACAAGGCACTAAGGAGAAAAATTCAAGGGCCACACGTCAAGTCTTTAACAGCCTCCTCAGTCTGGTCGAAATATAGGATATTTGGGTAAGAATTCTATAAGAATCACCTATGGGGAGAAAAAGATGAGACAAATTAACGAAAGCCCAGCAAGGCCAATGGAAATGAACAAATGCTTACATTTCACTTAAACATTAAATTTTTCAAGGTTTTATGTAATGTTTTTACTGTTTTCTTTTAAGACAAAATAAATTCTGGTATCACTTCCTATGTACCGTTTCATCAGATTGGAATAAATATGAAAAAAGGATTGTTTGTAGTAAATTTGGACAAACTTGTAAATACTGCATTTAGAGTTTGGAGACAGAAATAGAATAGATGTTAGAGGTATCTAAACACAAAAAAAAAACATGTCAAACCAAATGTTCAAAATGGAAATTTACCCTGTAGACTAAATATCTGTACAATAAAAAATAATAAAAACAAACATGGTCAAGAATAACAATAGAATAACTATACAACCAAACTATTATAAATGTGTGAGTACTTACATATTCCATCATGTTACTGCTTTCACATTTTCTTTTACTGAGTTTCCAGTGCAACCCCAGCTGAGGAAAGAAGAAAAGACACAGGCACAATGAATGAACACCTCCTTCTCTCAAAAGACACACAAAGGAAATCTGTCTCAAATCTCCTCGTCAGTGTCAGGGGAATTTGGTAACAGGGCTGTCTGGTCTCACTGGGGTCAAACTATGGCCAGACACCCTCAACAGCTTCCTTTATGCCTTCCCACAGCTACTAGCTGTTTTTGCTGCGAGACAAAACAAAATTATCACAGCATTTTACTGTTGACCTTTCAGTCCACTCACCTTGTGCAGCAGATAAGACTCAAACAAATCACTTTAAAGGACTGGTTCTTTAATGCTTAAGCGTTTACGCAGCGGATTACTGGTCATTAACTGTCACATTGATACACACAATTAAACACTGAGGTGCTAATGTTGTCTTACCTTGTGATATAATCTGTTATTCTCCCATTCTAACAACTTCTGAATAGATCTTCTGGTCTGTTGAAAAAGGAAAACAACAATGATGGAAGCTGTAAAGAAAGTAACTAGTCATACACATATTATAAAATGTACCACTTAACAGGTATTAGTTAACTGCAGCAGTGTTGGGATTCATGAACTGGACTCCTATTTTACTAGCTAGTAATGTCCACTTTGTTTTCATTAATTCTGGCTTTAACACCATATAAAAGACACATCCTTAAAGCGGATAAGGGAGGACTATACGGTGAAATGCATAATTTCTACACATAGCCACTAATTAAACATGGGATGTTATTACCCTCTACACCTATCCACTACAGATGAATTGCTATTAACGCCCCTAAGTTATCAGCACTGATGTAAGGGAGAGTTAAGGTGTCTGGCTTGTGTCACAGGAGGTCTGGGACTTACTCTCTTATTGAGACAAATAACCGGCCATAGACTGCAGCCAACTGTACAGCAACAACACAGGCAACCGCAAAGAAGCCACTTCACATTCATGGGCAGGTTCTTCTTTAAGCACGCATTTACCCTGCTGATGCTGGTTTTAAATTCCTCGGGAGCTACCTAGAAAATAAATAATGCAAAATAAAGGGGTGTTTACACCACAGTGTCAATGTTGTGGAAGACAGTACACTTGTATAATATATTGGAGTAAATAACTTAAAAGAGAAAATGAACTGGCATATTTTTTTAGTTTGTTGGTTTCTAATTGTTGAAAAGATCTTGTGAAGAAAGATCAAAGAGCTTTAAACAAAAAAAAAAAAAAAAAAAACAATAGGTAGATATTTGCAGATGCTGTCCAGAGATGAGATGAGATCTATCCATACTGGGGCTGACTGACTAACCAAGCTCCAGACTGGTCAAGGCAAGGAGGGCCTAAAGAGAGATAAGCTCAATGCCTGTGGCAGTGCAGGCCAAACAACTTGAATGGATGCTCATTCCTGGCCCAGTCTGTACGTCATAAAACTGGGGTCGTAATCTTTTATGACAGGATGCAAAGGTCTCTTTGCAAACAGCCAAAGACCTCAGAATAAAGCCCAGCAGGGTCTGATCTGCACCCTTCAATCATCATAATTGTGACCTCATTCATCACGTCACCCTGGGTCACAATACTGAAGCTTCTTTTTATTGCCCCACACTTCCCTCGGCCTGCTCTTACCCCTGCAGCCTTTTAGTGTTCGTTCGACCCTGGAAGCTTTCCTTTCTTGTCTGCAGCAAGTCTTCATTTCATTATTTTATCACCTGGAGTTGGACCCTCTAAAAACTGTAGTGTCCCCACCAACTGTGGCCCATGGACAGCTTACTCATTTACAGAGCTAGACTGAAACGCATTGCAGCTCCTCTTTTTGCACTCTGCTGTGCAGCTCAGACTTGAATGGGACAGTTTCAGAAAGTCCAGGTGTGGCGAAAAGAACAATAGTATGACACTTAATTGTACTGATTAGTTATTTTAACTTAAACTGAACACAAAGAGGACAGCAAGAATAAAGTTTAAAAAAGCTAATAGGAACTGTACCTTTCCCGTGAGAATAGAGGGAAACTCTGTATCAAATCTGTTGCTCAGCCCAAATCTGAAAACACATTCATTATTAATGTCAATGTCAATTATTAGAACTAACTTAATGCAAATATATTATTGATCAGATTTGAGAATAAAATGGCTTTCTGAAAGTATGTTTGCCAAAAATGTATGAGGACAATGCATTGTTGTGGTTAATTTTTGAGCAAAAAAGTCAAATAAAAATGTATAAGCTAGCGATAGATTAATGCTGTCAAAAACAACAGGCCCTGTACTGGACTGACAGATCAAGTCCCCTCGGTGATGAGGTTACATTTGCTGCTTGCTAACCCTGCATAAAATATCAACATGTCTGACAACAAGTGTCTGTCAAAGAGTTAAATGTTAATCGCGAACTGACACTAATGACATGGGAATTTTATTAAAATTGTTAGGGTGCACTGCAGCTTGAAACACACAGCAAGTAGTGGTTGTTGTGATTTGCTTCAGCTAACTGATTAGCCGCAGCTAAAGGCTAAAGGTTCAGACACCAAACAAAACCACGACAGCGAGACAGACTAAAGCCACAAACACAGCTCTGCTTACACTGTAATGTGTCCGGCCCCTCGCATCACCACGGGCTCCGGACAGTATCTGGGCAAGTGTTCTTCACTCACTACGTGCTCATCCTCTTCGTCTTCTAACTCATAAATGATATCAAAGTCCGCCATGTTGGGCAGTAAGACGCTCATGACGTCTGTCTGCGACGCAGCTGCGCACGTACTCGAGACACCGTGCGCGCAAACTGAGCATCTGAAGAAAGTTATCAACCTTTAGCTCTCATCAGTGTTTTAAATCCACAGTTAAATCACTAAAGGGCCGTGTTAAAGGAAATTATGCTTTTTATTGCACAAGAAATATCTAAATAATATCAATAATCAATTGGCCTACACAGGCAGCAGGTAAATTTAAACTCCCCTTTCCAAAGTCTGCTAATGAATCTATGCAATTTCTTTTTAGCCTACTTATATTTACATTTTGCTTAACGAAACATAAATTAGGCTACAGTGCCTCAATTTAAACGTTCTGCTTTCACCCACTACCCACACCCACTGGGCTATGCACAGGCTATTTGTAGGCTGTGCATTATGTTTAAGAAAGTCTAAATCCGAATGGAGATGTAGGCCTAGTCAAGCCATTAGAAAAAAGAAATTGAAAATAAAAAATAAAAAATTGACATTCCCAATAGCTTTTAGATTAGTCCTTTTCTTTCAAGTACCGTATAAAATGAATTAGCAATGGAAATGTATTCTGCAAAAAAGCATTTTATTTACATTTGAATGTTGCCAACAGAAAATACCCGTATAACTGCTCATGTTGTAACTACAGCTTTACTAAAGCTGATAAACTGTGGCTCACATTTAAAGACCTACATTTTAACGAGTCGTCAACATACAATCCAGTTTAAACTTAATTCAAATATCCCTGAATTCACATTTTATTCACAACACATACAAAATGATATTTATATCTTAATAAAACAAGTTCTGAAACACTTTGATTTTTTTTAAGTTCTCTCACATTATTAAACAATTCTGTGAATATTTTTGAAGAGCCCCCAGCGTATTATCGCTTTGTTTCAAATGTGAGTCCGCATGTGCTTTGGGACGCACTTGAGTCTATTTCTGCGGCTCGTGAAGTGTCCAGTCAGCGGAGTGCTCGGTTAGGTTCGTGGTCCAGAGCTCGAGTCGCTCTGTCACTGAGTCACAGTCACTGGCTGTATATTCCTGATTGACGGCAAGGTGTTCATGGGCTGAGGGGGGTACAGAGAGCCGTGGATGTCCGAGGGGCTGAGAGAGCCCGGGACGGGCAGAGGGCTCACTGAGCCCGGGTCACTGTGCACAGAGCCCACGCTGCCGTCAGATTGACCCATCTTCTTCTTGATCATCTTCCTCTCTTTGGCCCTGCGGTTCTGAAACCAGATTTTGACCTGTACAGAGACAAAAAGGACGCATGAGTTACTGTCACTTTGGGATAGCATTAGCCCTAACCCTTGAGCTTGAATAAAAATGTGGGTCCGGTATAAATAGAGAATACATTTAGTTTCTTATATGTACCATGCATGGTGGAGTTGGTCATTCTTCATTCTCTGTTTATATCGGAAATACACTACTGATATTGTTTAAACCCAGCAGGAAGTCATGGACTTGTAGCCTACCTGTCTTTCGGAAAGCCCTAGGTTGACCGCCAGCTCAGACTTCCTCCTGATGGTGATGTATCTGTTAAAATGAAACTCCTTCTCCAGCTCCAGTCTCTGGTGGTCCGTGTACACGACCCTGTATTTCTCCTTTGTTCTGGTTTTACCTGTGAATGCACAATAAACCATGTTAATTATTTTACACCTTGCAGCGGAGTTGCTAAACAAGATGACTAGCAGGAATCCGCATACCAGGACGGCTCTATCTGCGCACAGCATCTCCAATACTCGCTCTATACGCACGCAAATTGCGTCTCTGATCTTTGCTTTGGCGACAAATGTGCACATTGCATTTCAAAGAGATCCTCAACATGCATGTTAAACTAAATCCCAGCAGCCCAAAAACATTAAGAAAATCCATAATTGCACTTCTAAATTAAATATATACTAACTTCTTATGTTATTCTTACCACATTAGCAAACAAAACTTAGTCACTGTATTATCAGTTTGAAATTGACTGGCCCAACTGTAAAATAAAACTAACTAATGCCAATTGATTGCATCTTAATGAAATGGGTTATACATTGCTGTCGTTTACAATCCGTAACGATGTTAGTTGATTTGTCCTGACATGTGATTCACTGTAAAGAGCTAACACGAGCTGTAAAAAGTGCCACTGCGTCCGGTAATAAAACATAGAGAGGAAGAGAGCTGGTTGCATATCAAAGTGAAGAGGTGTGGAAAGCAGAGGCCACCGCCTGGATATGACGGGGAGCACTGAAAACAACAAACAATGTGACAGGGAAGTCGGCCTCACATCTATAACATTCATGAAATTAACATCACAAGTGGCCTGGCGCCGCTTCCTTACACGTTTCTGAGTGATTCCCACCGAAAGTGGGCACATGCCACTGTCATATGTCACTAAAAAGAATATATAACATCTTCAAGCTTGCGTTCAACTTCAATCAAAAAACAAGATGTTGACCAAGTTATGCGTAAAAGTCATAACTTTAAGAGAATCGTTCTCCAGCCGTTTTTGTAGTAAACACCGCAATAAACCTGTTTTTTCAATGGCATTCACTGAAAATATTATTCACACTATTTTAACAGAATAAAATAGTTTTCCTTTCGGAAAGTGATGCGCAAAAACCTACGGACCAAGACATCATCTTTCACTCAATCAAATAATTCCTGTGCGTAAATTGAGATGCTGCTCTCACCTGTGGAGGAGGACTGCGCAGTTTTGCTCATCCATTGATACGAGTTGCGTCTTTCTCTGTCTGGGGACAGCTGTGCAACTGTGACGTTTTCTGGCGGCGGCTGAAGCACGGCGGCGCCGGGTGGGTGCATGTGACTGTACTCAGACGAGCAGTATGAGACTTGACCCGGTGACGAGTTGTTCATGGGTGCAGGGATACTGTTTGTGGGTCCCAGGCTGTAGGCGCCCCAGTCCTCTCTGGGTGCACCGTACGTGGGCCCCCAGCTGCTCGCGGGCTGTGCGTGCGTGTCCATGTTTGGCATGTGATGGTATCCGCTAAAGTCGGGGTACTGTGGCGTGGAAACAAAGTTCTGTGGCGGCAGGTTGATGCCTGATCTTCTGACGGGCCCTTGGTGATACATGCTGCTCTCTTTATCCAGTAGGTATCCCACATACATGGCTTGTGCAAAAAAAAAAAAGTTTAAAAAGTGGATAAAAGCCGTTAGAAGGAACTTGGTGGCCTAATTTTAGGACAACATGCTCGTTTTGCAGCTGCTAAAACAATCCTCCTCCTGTAGTGTTGCTTGTAGTAAAGTGTAATAGTCCAAAGCGACTCCTCATACAGACGCAACGTAGCTCCAGTCCAGATGCAGTCTCACATGATGTGTGAGTGTGTTGACAAGATGCTAAAAGTATAGCTGAGGCCCTCCTGACGTCAGCTCTCCTCCTCACGCCTGGCAGATTTGCATCCAAATGCGCGAGTTGCGCGGCGCGGCCCAGCTGTCTCCTGTCCTATACTGCGTCATCAGCTTACAGCGGGCCTATCCTGAGCAGGGATGTTCTCTTATGAATAAATTAAGAGCGCGCATGCACCCACAACCCTGAATGGAACTAGCAACACCTTCATCAAGTCATAAAACTCCGTGCGTAATTACGCACTCTTTAAAGCACGTTTTATTTGACTACAGCTTTTACAATAATTATTTAGGGATTATTTTAATGCATTTGTTCAACATGAAAACATATTTATTATTTGTGTAAATCTAAAAATCTATTTGTTTTCTTCTTGGACAACTACCGACGCCCAACCCTAGTTTTATCAGAGAAGATATTCACTTGCAAACGAGGTGCAAAGTATGAGAGACTTTTTTTTTTCTTGAAGTAAACCAGAGCTTTCGTATTCCGTGTTCACACCTCAAGGTCGCACTTCACAGCTAATTCCGGTTTAAAGGAAACTCCAACAACCCCCTCTGTGACAAACAGTGCCCATCACTCAGCGCTCCCACGAAAGACTGACACTGTATTCTTTCTATAAAAAAACTATGTGCAATATCCCTATTTTATATTAGGACCCCTGATATTCAGACGGGATTGTACCATCCATCCATGGATCAAAACAGCATTACCCAATAACTTGGGCCTAGTCTTTGAGTAAGACAAATATCTTCACTGACGCAACAGAAAATGTTGTGCTTCCATGGCATCTATGGTCTTAGTTTAGGCCCAGTCTATTTAGACGCCTCTTATTCTGACAGCTGCCATGTGTTTAACACTGCTCACTAATTTGGCTAGTCTAAAAGTTCCGGTTAAAGTAATAAATGTTGATGGATTCCTGTGAAGCATGTGTTTATTGACTACAAAATATTTATTTTTCATTTTAATCGAGATTTCCTCTCACTGCAACTCATTGAACTGTTGAGTCCAGAGGAGCCCTTCACTAACTTTTGTGTTTTTCAGGATTTTCTTTTTGTTTTTCTCATAGCGCTATGCCCTGTTCTAATTGTAGAAAATAATTACAAAAAGTGAAAATGATTTATCAAATTAGAGCTATTTTGACTCTTTCAGCATCACATTTCATTAGCAAAAGTCAAAAAGAATAATGTCGCAAGAAGACAGGCAACATATAAAGTACAGAGAGCTATTTAAGTTGTTCAATGTGTCATAAAAGTCTAGTAAGCGGTCGAGACCAGCTCCATCAGATAAAACTTCCCTTTCATCTGTCACAGGGAGAGCTCACGCCTCTAGGTCTCCCCGCTCTGTCTGCGTTAAATCAGTCTCACTACGGCCCCTTTGTGGACTCGAGCGGAACAGCCAGTGCTTTTTTTCACTTATTCCTCTCACAACAATTACACGTTTATTAGCCTAGAGCAAAGCCTCTTATGTTTTTTGTAGAAGCACATTACTGTCGAGTAATTCACAAAATGAAATGTCTTAGGTCAGAACATTATATATATAATAATAATAATATAATAGTGTTATTGCACATACACTCGAAGATGTCAAGCTTAGTAGACCAGAGGCGTTGCCAGAGGGTAGGCAAATCGGGCAATTGCCCAAGTTCACAAGTTAAAGGCGGGCCCCCATAGCCAGGTGCTATAATGGTTCAATGACAAGTGCTATAGCTGTTTCCAGGGGGCCGAGATGAAAAACGTGATTTGATAAAGATTAGTTAGTTGCTTTTCTTCTTTTTGGCTTCAGCGGACACTGGAAATATGTATTTGTGAAATGATCACTGTGAACAAATGCATGAACACCCAATGTAACTTAAATATGGTGTGTATTAGGGTACCTACTGTCTGGGGCCTGCTGTATGCCAAAGCCATTTATAGAAGAGGTTAGGGACACTGTGAAAAAAAATACTTATTACATCTGTGATTAGTCAGAATTTTGACTTTAAGCTCAGTTAAAATAGGCCACTATGAGAACTCTTCTTTATCATTCCAGGTTCCACACACTAGTGGTGCGTTCACATATGACATTTTAAATACCATCCTTACAAGTTTTTAAGCTGCACAACAGAAACAAAAATATACTTTTTTTGTGAATGAAGGCCTTATATTAGGTAAAATAAAACATATTTTTTATCCTGTGGAACCACTTTGTACTTATGTTACACTGACCTAATGTGGCCAATGTGTTTCAGAAGTGTCCCTTTTATACTCAGAATTCTAACTAACATTTGTGGCTCAACCCACCCCCAAACGTCTAGCCAAAATAACATGTGTCAGTCCACTTTTGACCACAAGAGGGGGAACCAAACCAGGTGACGAGCTATAAAGTGAGACCAAGCCAAAGGCTTTTCTTTCTTCTCTTTTTTTTTGGTAACACATTTTAAACACATTTATTTAAAGGTCAGGCCGACTCGCTAGATGGCGCCATCATGTCACTAATGTGAATTGTGAGAAATGAACTGTTGTCGTCACTGATTTATTGATCTCTGGAGCATAGAAACTGTATTCCCGAAACTGACACAGTGCACTCAAACCGTGGAGCCTTTCTAAAACAATAATGACACAAACGAACAAGTTTTCCACTGATTTGGCTGAGCTCAGCACGCTGGTCTGCTGGAACTTTGTTGCATAACTTCATTGATGTTATTTTAGTGTCCGTGGTGTCACTCTGCGGGAAAGGACGTAAAAATGACCATCTGCTTCTATTTCTGGAGAAAACCGCATGAACAGTTCACACACACACAGCCAATATCCAGAGTATCCAGAGTCTGTCCCGTCTAATGGAAAACACATGTCGGCAGTCTGAATGCGGTCACTTTAAAGAGTTGTGTGTGTGTGTGTGTGTGTGTGTGTGTGTGTGTGTGTGTGTGTGTGTGTGTGTGTGTGTGTGTGTGATGAAGTACCTAGAGGCGTCCTCCGACCAATCAGCAGAGCCCACTCAGTGTCTCAGTGGCTCAAACACAACAAGGCGAGTATATAGGTACACAGTTACATTATCACATGAGAAAGAGCATCATGTGTTTTTCAAGACATCTCAGAAGTACAAATTCCCAGAAGAGTAACTTAAAGGCGGGGTAAGTGATCTGAGACTGTGCTTTTGTCCATTACCCAAAGCACTACCTCCAATAACATGTGCCACCGATAACAAACCGAACCTACTGAGCTAATAGCTACCCTACTATAGAGCCCAAAACAGCTCACCTGCTGCTAGTTTGTGCACCACTGCTGTTTAAACCCTATGAAAACAGGGCATAGGGAGTTTCCTCCTCTGATTAGATAAACACAATGTGATTCTTGCAAATGTCATGTGTGAAAGCAAAAGGACTGAGTGGATACTCTTCAGCAGTGATCATTAACTGGCGGGCCAGGGGCCACGTCAGGCTTATTTAACCGGCATGTACAGGAATTTACATCTGCTAATCAGCGAGCAATTCGAGCACTTGGGCACTGAGTTGTCATGGCCGACAATTGTGCAAAACTAAAATGCCAAATAATTTTATTTCATTTTGAAGCTTGATGAAGGTTTGAGCATTTTCTAAAATAAGCTTGAGTTATAGAGTATCTAGTATACAGTTGTTCTGATCATTTACATACCATGGAAGAACTTCTTTCATCCTGTGCTGCACTGACGTTTCTGTTCTCTGAGTAATGGGAAAAACAAAAGAATTGCTTTCTGCGGGAAAAGGTAACTGAACTGTATAAAACAGGAAAAGTATATAAAAAGATATTCAAGGAATGGGGAGTGCCAGTTCAAACTCTAATTAAGTGGAAAATGAAAAAGTCAGGTAGACAAACAAAAGTTTCAGCCACAACTGCCAGGAAAATTGTTCGGGAGAAAAACCCTATAATTAACCCTTTAAACTCGAGCCTGTTTTACAGTGTGTCTGCTCGAAAAGGACATGTCCACAGTAAATTGACTGTATCTCTGTAACTGCAAGGTGTCTTTTAATCATTCTGGTGTCAAAATGAATGAAAAAAACAATATTTGAATTAATATCTCCTTTAGGATGAAGGCAGTTGCATTTCAAACACAATTTTAAATTACAGCCACACATGTCAACATTTACCTGCACCAAATATCATTCTTCTTATGTGAAACAAACCAAAACTATTAAGATTTTAGTATGAAATGGTCAGGCGGAGTCTCCATTATAAACAATAGAGCAGAATTTGGGAAATTTTGGCACCACCTGTTTTACTTTTCTTGCTGTTTGGTCTGTATTTGGCCACAACCATAAACGTTATTTTTGGAGAGGAGTCAACAAGGCCTATGATGAAATGTACACCATTCCTACTGTGAAACATGGAGGTGGATTGTTGATGTTTTAGGGATGTGTGAGCAACAAAAGGCAAAGGAAAATATGAATGCAGCATGTTATCAGAAAATACTGGAGGAAAATTTGCACTCATCAGCCTGAAAACTGCGCATGGGAGGAACTGGGAGGGAACATGACAACAATCCAAAGCACAAGGCCAAGTCGACCTGTCATTGGCTACAACAGCACAACAGCATAAAGTGAAGGTTCTGGACTGACCAGCTCAGTCTCTAGACCTCAATATGACTGAGCCACTCTGGAGAGATCTCAAATGTGCAGTTCATGCATGACAGCCCAAGAATTTACAGAAACTGGAGGCTTTTTGCCAAAAAGAATGCTTTAACATCTGAGAAAATAGAGCCTCATCCACAACTACCTCAAAATACTTTCGTTGATGTTAAAGGTGGCAATACACGGTATTAAGAACTGGGGAATGTTACTTTTGATCAGAGTCGTTTGGGTAGTTTCTGTTGTCATTATGATTTAATAAGAGTAAACACAGTTGTAATAAATGGCTTCACCAAACCACTAACTATGAGTAAAATAAAGGTTTTTGTGTTATCATTCATATTCTCTGAAAAATGGTCAAAAAAGAAAATCACAAATTCCGCCATGGGATGTAAACTTATGATCACAACTGTATCTGTAGGACACACACCGAGACACTCGATAGGAGGCACTATGGGCTCATGTCACATCTGTTTCTCAAGTAGCAGTTCAACTTTTATGAATGAATATAAAGTCTGGTGATGATGCCTCATTGTATGGCCAGATGATTTATTTTTTAGATTTGATCATGATCTCAAATCCTAAGCAGCATGTTTTTGGGTTGGACCCTTGAAACGTAACCTCTGCTACTCTTCAGAAAATACCCCCTTAAGAATGTAGTAAAAGTTAAAGTTTGTTGTTTTATCTTGAAATCCTAATATAACTCTGTTTACTTGTTGTTTTACGTTGCTGGTAAACGGTGGAGTTGAGTCTTTTAAGGGGAACAGCATCCGGCTTATTGTTCTGCTTTTAGGTGAGGGGTGCGGATGTGGCCTACCCACCATTCACCTTGTTGGGCAGGCGTCTGGAAAAAGCATTGTGTGAAAGGGGGGAGCCCTGTTTTCTTTCACATTTCCGACAGGGTATTAATGGATAATAGGATTTTAAGCTGCACAGAGTGACAGATGTTTTTCGGGGGCTCCCTGTTGCACTAATTTCAACAACTAGGTTTTGTATTTGCACTCCACTTGCACCAATTTTGGGAGGTCTAAAAAAAAAAAAAGTCAGTCTGTTTCATATCCCAATCTGAGGTCGCCTGTTTTGGTTAATATTTCATCTGTCAAAATCTGAGGTAAACAAATCTTGATCAAACCCATATGAGCAGATAACTAAAATAAATTTGTTACCAGAAGTAAAAACATGACAGTAAGGAGCAGCCTCCCACTTTGACATCCTTCCCCTGTTTATTTGTGTCTCCTTTTCTGGAAATAGTTCACATCAGAAGTAAAACTGGGTTGACGTGTACATGTGCACTTCGGGGCACTCTCCTGAACGTAAACAGAAAATCCTGAGGGGACAGTGGATTCAGTGGAACCATGCCCAGCCTGTACAGTGGCGTGTGATTCACTGACACCCACCCAGTGACGCTGTGTCGTGTGTGTGTGTGTGTGAGAGTGTGTGTGTGTGTGTGTGTGTGTGTGTGTGGGGCATGCAGTTGTGACTAGGATGATTAAAAGTTCCTTCCTTCCCCGTTTGGAGGGACATTGTCCCGGTGAACAGACAGGCTGCCGACACCTTGTCCCGGTCAGGATGTGAGTCTCTTGACGGGCCAAGGAACAGCGGAGGGCGGTGGCACATTCCAATAAAAACATGTGCTACATTAAAGCGCTGGGAATCCTGATGGGGATAATCAGTCGTCCTGTCATTTTATCAGTGAGTAATTTTATAGGGATCAAGCAAAGCAACTCACAATGACTCAATGACTTCCTCTGAAGGACTCACACAGATGAATGGTTCCAAGCCAGAGACCAGACTGATTTCTGTATAAATATATTGATCTTTATTCCTTTTTTTTACTTCATATGCTCTGTTACAGTGTGGGGACAATACTTTCATTAATGTAAACTACACAAGAAGAAATGAGAAAACTAGTAGTAATACGGGTTGCATAGGAGTACAAATACATTTTAGTTTTTGAATGTGACAAAAAAGGGTATAATATAAACAAAGACAACTTTGAGTCAAAATAAGATTGAACTATTGAGGCAAAACTTGGGAAGATTGTTAAATAAAAATACAAAATCTTTGTAACACTGACAGATAATAATATAAAAAACTTTAGAATATAAAAAAAACTTTATTATTTATCATTAATAGAAAACTTCAGTGCATAATTACTTCTTCTCCTTCAAAACAAGAAGACCTTGGTCCACAAAAAAAAATAAAAATTGAATTAGATACAGACAGGGGTTAAAGTACTCATATAACATAGTGTTGCGTGCTGGTTAGTGGTTAGAAATGCTACTTGCTGCACTGCTACTGTATTTATTAATTGAATGAAGGGTCTTTATGATCCTCACACCTCAGTATTTTTATTTATTTAATAAAATGCAGTTTAATATGTTAACACGTCATAAGCTACACTACACTAGTTGTAAGTTCATAAACAAGTGCAGCTTATGTGTAACCTGCTTTGGAGTCCTTCTGCTTTAATAAGAGCAAATACAGCACCAACAACAGATATAAAACTGATTGTTAGTTGCTTTCAGGAACAATTAAGTATGACTATAACTGAGTGGAATCATAAGCGCCACTGTTTATAGTCTGAATAAATACTGGTTAATTTCAATAGTAGCTACTTTTGGTGAAATAAGGTTCTTTTTTTCTGTTTCACAAGAAAATAAATAGATACTGCTTCTAATTAAATTTAGTTTTTGTTAAACCAAAAATAAATAAAATGTATGAGTTTATTTAAGACCACCTGGGAACAGGAGAAACACTTAAGTCCAATCTGATGCTGCCTGGCTTTACCTTTCCTTTGCCTTACCCTGTTTCCTTCTTGACCCAAAGCTTTCCACTAAGACACACCTCTAGAGTTCAATTCCTCTCAACCTGAGTTTGATGAGCTTAATGAAAATAAAAGAGCAACAACATCTTCAAAATGACTATGTCTCAATAAAAAGACTTGTTTCTGTGCTTTTCTTTAACAATGAAGCCTTGTCTTAATTTGGATGGGCTCAAGCCTCTAACAGTTTCATTCTACCTTCCGCAGTATGTTGTTTCTATCTGTGGTAAAGAGGATTGCAGTGTGTTTTCACAGTAGATTAAAGAAAATACCTGAGCCTGTGTGCAGCTGCTGGACATATTGCAGGGGATGTTGCAGAGAACAGCAGCATTAATGTCAGCCAACACTGAAAACTGGGAAATAGTCTACAGGATTTTTTCTTTGTTACACAGTAGGCACTCTCAAAGTCCAACTAAATCTACACACATGACAAGAGAATCTTGCAGGCGTTCCTGTCTGAAATACAGTTCGCACAAAGAGGTGGGATGCACGGTCGTGGACTGTGGTTAAACAGGGGGAGTGGAGTAGCGCACCACAGAGTTGTAGTCTGGTGGTGGGCTGTGACATTCCAGCCCAGCGTCCAGAACTGAGTCATCCAGACTGAAGTCCAGAGGGGGAACGGTTAGAGGGTATTTCTCTGTGTCCATCAGCACAGACTCTTTACTCTTACTCATAGCCTTCATCCTGAAAAGAACCACAAAAATACTGTTTGTCACTATGTGCACAATAAGGCTCTATTGTTTGCTAATAATAACAACAAATCTGGCAAATGAGATACAGGTATAACAATGAGAATACACCTAAAAGACTAAAACAATACTGGGGTTTAGTCTGTTTTTGATTACTTATGCTGCATGTTACTTTCACACAGCCCTGATTTTTTTTAAATATATCACTGATTTAAAAGTAATCCACTAAAGGAAGTTTAATTATTCTACTCTATGACAGCATTAATCATAAAATGCTAAAAAAAAGCAGGAGAAAATTGGGCTACAATTAAGGATGAGACTTAATACTGTAACACATTTAAGGAGAAAAATAATTTGTTTAATTTTGACCTAATGTTCTGGTTTGATCTTCCTGAAGTAAAAAAAAAAAAAAAATAAACCTGCTGTTAAAATAATATTTGATTCATTTATGATAAAATCAATCCTCTTGAGCATTTCTGATCTATTTGAGGCTCAGAATATGAGTAATTGCTGGCTTTTGTTATTGCTGGTTGCTAGGGGTTTCCTAGGCTCCTCACAAGAGGGTAAAGGGTCAGCGCTCAGCAGGGGTAAATGATGCCTCTGTACTGGAAGGCTGTTCTAGTATATGCACGTAAAGTAAATGTGGGATTGGACGTTAAAGTAGCAGTACACATTCCATTTGGCAAAAGGATATAATCATTTCGATAATTGTTTAGATTCCACCTGAGTTTCTATGTGACTAGGAAAAGCCAGTGATAAAAGTCTCAAGAGCAACAGGTGGGAATCCCAACATGTTCAAAGGTGTTAGTGATTGCGCGGTCGTCCACACACTTCATTCCTTGCATGCCTGGGTTGATTTATTTTGCCATGGCAGCAGGCCGTTTTAAGGCTTGGCACACTGGCAAAGCTTGTGTTTGATCTACTGGAGTGGGTGCAGTGTTGTAGTGAGCTATTCAATTAAAGGAAAAGTTAGTCTCAAGTAGACTAAGCCATGTGGATGTTCAGTAGGTTAGGTTTGTTTGTGTCAAGGGATTTGAGTAGTTAATAGTTTAAAGAACCACTGCTGTTTGCTGAAATAAGTCAGTTGTTTCTTAAATCAAAGCTTAATGTTCTCTGTTAATAATTTATAAATTGAACTTTTAAGTGTATACTGTATCCTCTTCATTTTAACTCATTTGGTGCAGTTGACCTTCTCTTTTTGTTTTTCCTCCTAGACAGTTTAAAGTGTAACGATTGACTCAGAGGGTATGACCCTGTGAATTAACCTTGCCACTGGCTGCTGTGAACTTAATGTGTGAGCTCTGAGACTCCTGCTGTGGACAACGAAGAAAAGGATTTACAGACATGTGACTCAGATTTGATCCTCACCTTAAATATCCTCTAAAGTGAGAACATATTGTCTCAGTGTTTTATTTTGACTGAAATACAGCGTACGACAGCTTTATCAGATAAAGCTGATTTGTTACTGTTGGAGTTCTGCAGGAAGGCGTGCGTCAAATGCAGAACTGCTTTAGGAGGACAACAATAATGTGTGTGAAAACAAAAGGCTTTTACTGCACGCTCTTAAAACAGCTGAAGTCCTAGTAATGCACCCACTCTGCCTTTGTGCCCTGTCCTTCAGTTTGTCACCTTCAAACTTCATCTAACCCACGTCCCCTTTGTGCCACTTGGGCGTAGTCTGTTGAGACAAAAGAGAAAACTAGTTGCTGCCTTCTTTTCAAAGGCTGCGCTGTGTGTGTCGTATGCTGGTTAAAGCGTCTACATTCCTGCTCAGTGGGAAGGTTTCCCAGCAGGTATTTTGCAATCTTTTCAGTGTGTCACTTCCAAGCCACATTTAAGGGTGTGCAGTGCGGTCCTGAGCACTTACGCTAAAGCCATGATGCTCAGAGGTCGACCCGCCAAAGATTCTAGACGTTTGAGTGTTTTCATGTTGTCTGTGGACAGGCCCATCCCGCTGTCAGAGTGTCCACTCTGATAAAGATAGAGTAAGACATGTTAAAGACTGTTAAACATATTCCTTATTTGTGTTTGAAAAAGATTAATTTCAGACGATCCTTCAGAGTTGTGAATAACTGACCCCCTGGTTCTGATTTGTCCCATTCTCCATGGTCACCTCATCAAAAGTCTTCACACTGGCGGGACGTATCTTCATGTTCCTGGCAAGAAAATATTTTTTTGGATGAAATACCCTATGTTTTCTTTACAATAAGGCTAAAACACAACTTTAACATACAATGTCTAATATCTATGCTATTATTCTTTGACACACAGCTTGTTTACTTTACATTTCAACACTGTGGTTAAAACACAGGCCTAATTTAGCTTAAGAGCTAACTGTCACAGCTGCTTTTCAGCACCTTTAAATGAACACACATGAAGGACCTGAAAATCTAAGAGCTCAACAAATATTATTTTAAGTGGACATAAATCTTGAAGGAGCCTGTATGCTTTTGGGGGAAATCCCTCCTCTAAGAGCTCTGTGCCGAGAGTGTTTCTTATCATGTGCCAGTCAGCGCTCATTGTGCTTAGGTCAGAGCTCAGGGTTTACTCTCAGAGCAAAAGGAACAATGACTTTTTGTGATATTAAGACAAATAGGAATTAAATTTGTTTTTTGTTGTTCTCATTTAGGCAGACACGATAAGCATGTGCTTTGATTAATGGCTTTCAAATAAACTATACATAGAAGCAATCTATACATAGAAGTCTTTGTGAAGTTTGAAGTAACCTTGTAATAATAATGGATTATTTAGCGCTTAATGGATATAATAATGGATATAGCGCTTTTTCAAGGCTCTCAAAGCACTTTACAGAGTCCAGTATTCATTCCACAGTCACACACTGGTGGTGGAGATGTGGCAGCCATTTTGCGCCTACAGACTCTCCAACCTCCAAACATTCTTACACATTCATTCACCAGAGCTGTGGCAAGGTAGGTTAAGTGTCTTGACACAACAACTGTATGAACTGTGGGGAGAGTGGGAATCGAACCGCCCACTCGTCGGTCGAAGGACGGCCGCTCTACCCACTAGGCTATACTGCCACTATTGTAAAGAGTGCTATTCTCACCAAGTGCTCCCTGAGTCGCGCTGGGACACCGGCCGTGTGGGATTGTCATCTGACAACACTGTGGTGGACGGGTCTCCTACTTTAACCAGCAGCGCTGTGTTGATTGGTATGTAATGTTTTCCCTCCTGACAAAACCAAAAACACAAATAAAATGTAAGAACAGACTTTTGTGATACAAATTTAAGAAGAGAATGGCAGCGATAAAGTAACTCGTGTGCAGACTTTCTACATATGAAGTTATAATAATCATGGTTGTCTTTACACATTCATAACAGCTATATGTTGTAATGTGTGGTCTTGTTTGTAACTCTTTATGGACCTTTTTTCTGCAGTACAATGGAATATTAGATTTGTGTTTTATCTATATAATAAAGTAAAGTATGGATCACTTGTTTGGTAATAAGTATGAAGAAACAGTGACTGAGAAAAGTCCGTTGTGATGCAAAAAAAATAATGTTTCCAAAAAAGGCATGAATCATGAACTTTCCATGAATGATCTCTCCATCTAGATAGGCGGCTTCTCTTGTGTGGGTGTAGTTTCGAAGCAAGTCTTACTTCTTCCAAAACCTTTTAAATGAGAGGCAGCTTCTTCTAAAAAAAAAAAAAACTGACCCTACTTTCCATTCTTTTTTCTACACCACACAAACCTCTTCTAAAGTTTGCCAATAAAATAGTTCACGTGTTACAATGTCATTTAAATATTTATTATGTTTTTGTGTGTTGTTTGTGTTACCTGTTGTACGCTGGCCTGAAGCAGATCACCCAGCCTTTCCACCAGCTCAGTGAAGGAGGGTCGCTTCTGGGGCTCTCCGTGCCAGCAGTCCAACATGGTCTTATATCTGCAGGCCAAGGACAAACAGCAATTAAAATTAAAAAACATACATACAAGTCATACAGTATATCCAGATAAACTATAATTTATGTATATAAGCTCTCTAAGTTATCTGGCATTTCTTGCACTTCTTACACTTGACTAACCACATCTGGTTCACCTCTAAATTGACTGTCATCAAAATATTCGCACATACTGTTCTGTACTGTTTTTCAGAGACCCTAAACCTCCTGGGCTGTATCTGATTCCTCTTGGTTTTAGAGTGAAACCTATAGAGCACACGGCCCCTGACAAGTTGTCAGCATCTCTGCCCATGTGGGAAGATTCAGAGCCTTTATGTGAGTTTTCATTTCAGTGGCCCATCTCATTTTATAGAGGAATTTAGAAACGGAGCACCACGGCTGCTGCCGGAGTTTGGTTCACAGTATGTCAGTGATTGAAACTGAGGGATGCTGCTCAGGTTTTATTTGAACATAATCATTGTCAGCCCCTTTTGGTATAGTATTTGCTCAACCAACAGGAGTGATTCCAGGCTAGAATAGCCTTTATTCTGCCAGGTGATAGCTGTCATAATAGTGACAGGATGTGGAGAGCCCGAGCCTGTATTATTTAAGGAGGAAGTAGACACATTCTCTGTCTGCACTGTTTAATCTGCCGGGTGTGTAGAAGAACTAATAGCATGCCTTAAGGGACTGGAGTATTTCTGAGTTGTGAGGGTAGTGAGGAAGTGAGCATCCTCTTTTTAATGTGCTCCTTTTGTCCGAGACGCATCTGATAAATAGTTTAATTCAACTTTACAGTGAACACATGATCAAGCGCACGCCTCACACAGGAAACATCTAAAAGGGGCTAAAGACATTCATCCCACTGACTGTAAAGCAATGTAACATTCACTCAAAACGGATTTATCTTGGCTTTAAATTAAAAGCAGACCTCACCGTCATATGCATGTAAAATATATTTAATCTGGCACATGCATTTTCTTTAGTGGGTCGAACCTTGATGACATGTACAAGGTGTTCTTGGCAGCAGTAAGTCTGTGTCTACAAATCTTTCATTGTGAAATGAGAAAGCTTATAAAATGACTTCATTCCTCTGTAACTGTGGTGTCCAAAGGAACTTGAACACCAAAAAACCTACAGTTTAGCACTAGCAACATTACAGTAGTAAAATAACCAACAAACAGCATATCCAATGGCAGCGTGGACCTATAGATGTGTCTAAATGAGTCTCTAAACACTGTTCTTCATGTTTGTCAGTTTATTTGTGTTACTCTGTGTCTCAGTCCGACTCTGGAGCATGCTCAGTGTGCTGTGACCTTAATTGGAGTAAGCCCTACACATGCAGCAGTAATCGGACAATAAACCATTATTTAGCCATTATCCAGGTGCCTGACTGCACCCTTACATGCAGTTTAAAACTTTGATTATAGTCGGACTAGGGCAATGATTCGGTTTTCTCACATTTCAGATGAAGAGTATTCAGGTGCTCTCATCCTGGTCCCTTCCTTGAGCTGGCAACAAAATTCTTCATCGATTTGGACCCCAGGATACGGTGATGCACCTACAAGAGACAGGGAGACACAATCATACACTACATGAATAAAAGACTTAGAGCCACTGACAAAAACTCAAAATGGATGCAATAAATGTAAAAAAAACATTGATATAAACATTTGTAGCTGTGTATATGCATCCAAGAGATTTAACATTAACCTGAACTTACAGTACAAAAATAATAAACTTGAAAAATATCTTTACTGCCACTTTTTCTTCACATTAACTCTCACTTAACATTCACTTTAACACTTCCCAGATGTACGAGATGTTCCTTAATGGTTGGAGAAAAACGTCATGTGGGAAAGCAAAGATAAAGCCCCACAGTAATGTCTGTGTGCTTTACATTTTAAAGGTACACAACTTGACACACTTTCCTTTAAAAAATATGGCATTCAAAGGAAGGTTATTCAAAAAGCCTACATTTCTCTTGGTGGCATTTGAACTGTCATGTTGAGTTGTACTATGGAAACATGCAGAAAGCTTTGTTGCAGTTAAAACATAATGCTGCCTTCAATGCCACCACCATTTTACAGCCACACATTTTTCTGGTTTCTTGTCTACACTGGGTTTTTGTTACCAGCTGCAATGAAACACATTAAAGAGGAGATGTTCTGTGTTTAAATGACTCATGTTTGCTGAACCAGTGTTTTCCCTTGAGAGGCAAATACATTTCTCAGAATAATAATGCAAGCCCAAGAAAACCATTATTCTGTGCAAACGGTTATTACTCAGTTTGAGAGGTATGCTTTTTATCGCTAAGACAGAGAGTGGGTCCTGAAAGGCTCTGAAAATAAAATTCTGCTAAACATTGTATATTTAAATATGTGTTAAAAACATAAAAGTAAATCTAAAATGCCTTAAAGATACCAGTCAGTGCTTACTTATAACTCTCACTTACCCAAAGAGAAGATTTCCCACATGAGAATCCCAAAGGACCACACATCACTCTGAGTGGTGTAGACTTTGTCAAAAATGGCTTCAGGTGCCATCCACTTCAGTGGCAGTCGAGCCTGTGGGACATGAATCACGTATTAATCAACAATACCAAGGCCTTAAACTGAAAAGGGCAGCACAAGCCTGAGATTGTCTTGAGGAAAACACTTACTTCTCCCTTGCGCACATAATCTGGGTCTTTGTAGACATCTCGAGCGAGTCCAAAGTCACAAATCTTGACAACGTTATTCTCAGAGAGTAAAATGTTTCTTGCAGCCAGATCTCGATGGATGCACTATAGAAATCACAGAAAAAAAAACATTATTTATAACCACTATTACCACTCTGTAATACTATGGTCATATAAAGTGTAAAACATTATATGGAATAGTGGCTTCGGCTACCAAAAATATGATTAATTTTGAAGGATATACATTTTAATTAACAGGCTTCAGTTAATGGTAAAAGTAATACTTTTGAAATTTAAAACCAGCAAATCAACAGTTGTAAATGACATAAATGATAAGGCTTTGAGCGGACTGGACAGAGAAGTGCCTACCTTGCGAGAAGCCAAGAACTCCATGCCTCTTGCAACTTGGAAACTGTAGCAAATTAAATCTTCTAACGTCAGAACTTTCTTGTATAAATCTTCCGCTTCTGAAAGACAAAAAATGCATCCCCTTCAGCATGCCCAGCCTGTCACGTACACCTCTCCTCCTACACTGTTTTTAGCACTTCCTTCAAAGATGAGAAACATTTGTACGTATTTTTCAGATGTCAGGTGAAATGTGTAGTTTGGGGCCTAATGTGCTGGTTAGGGGCCTCCAAGGGGAACTCACAAGGGGTCCTTCCACAAGCCCATCTGAATAAACATCGAATCAAACTAGGAATAATATGCTGGGAAAAAACAGGGTGGACGTGAAGGAGCAAAACTGCAGCGCTGGAGTAAAGCATCACCGGGATTTGGGACAGGAAATAAACAGACGCCTCCCTAATCTCAGTGGGGTGACAGTGGCTCCTGCTGCAGTGATTGTACTGCCGAACAGGAGGGGGAAATGTTCCATCAGAAAACAATCCAAGGAGAGCTTTCATTTTTATGGAGCAGAGTTGAGATGGTGGGGGCAGGGAGTCAGCAGGGGGAACCAACAGAGCGGGTGGGGGTGGGGTGGGGGAGTGAAGGGAAGCAAGACCTTTACCTTCTTCCTCTTCCTCTGAGTCGCAGTAGCTCTTATCTTCTATAAAGCCAGAGCTGGCAGAGCTTCCGGTGCTAGCCACGCTCTCCAGGCGGCGTTTCATCAGCTCACTCAGCTCACAGTCGGAGCCTGACACCACGTTACCGTCCTGATTCTGACCGGCACACACACACACGGGATATAAAAGTGCTGCTTATGACTTACGACAGGAACAAGAACTTAAAAGACTCACCTTGTAGAGAATAAAGTCATCCCTTTTGCTCCTCAAATAGATGGACAAGTTGCCATATTTACAGAACTCAACAATCATCATCAGCTGTCCTGGTTTGTTATGAAAACATTATTATGAGCAATAAGTTCAATTGTGCGCTACAGTTAATAACTTTTCAGTCATCTGCTCACCTCCAGGCTTTGTGCAAGCTCCGAGCAGGTTGACAACATTCAGATGGTGTCCTATATGGATAAGAATTTTTAACTCTGACATCAGAGCTTTTCGTTCATTGGATGTAGCACCTCCTGTAACAATGTAAACATTCAAAGTTTTACAGTGATATTGTTTTGAGGTTTATGGGCATGAACAAATCCTACACTGAAACATTTCAGTGTGTGTATAATTTTACTAAAAGTAAGTTCTTCTTCTTAGTTTACATCCTCTTCATTGACAAAATAAGTTATTATAAAAATGTATATTATGTTACTATTCCCAAAAGCAATGAGTTAGAATCTAAAACAATCAGGAGTCTCTTCACTAAACCATGGTCAATTTAAAAAGCCTGCTGCGTTCCATTAACTTTGACCTCAGACTAACAAGAGCCAGCGTGGGTTTTTCTCCAGGAGCTGATGATTTATGGTCAGACATGATTAATGATATTGCAGTAACCTGTACATCTTGAGACAGCCATACTTTACATATTTCCTGATACATAAGCGTCACATGACTCATGTCACAGGAAACCATTGCATCGTACACTGTGCAAATTTTTTATTTCACTAACAGGAAATGAAATTAGTCAAATAAAACAAATAAAAAGTTGTTCCCAAAATAAAAATGTTATTATGATCAAGCATTTAATGACTGGGAGTAAAATGAAAGTAAATTAGAAATCCCCTTTTAATCCATATAAAAATGATAATAATATGAAATTTTTTTTGATGCACCTTTTTGTCACTTTTGAACCCCTCATCAGTGTGTTCTGGACAATCAGACCTGAGCTGTTAGAATAGTGTACACTACTTTATTTATTTTTATTTTTTTATCAAGAACAAGGTTATAGGTCTTATCCTTTACCTCCAAATGCACTTTTGAAAGATTAGACATTGCGTGCTTTACTTTGAATAATTACAAACATTAATTGTAGTCACATGTGGTTCTTGACCTCTGCTCAGGAAATATATCTTTGGCTGAAGTGACACGTAGGATTTATTCATCTGCTCCCCACAGCACAATAAATAGTCTATTCAGACCAATTTAAAGGATGAACATCACGACTTCAAAGGTGAAAACCACAAGGACCAGTAATCTTAGATAATGAGTTCATTTTTAACAATAGACTATTAAAGACAATTCTTCTCTTCTTTTATAATATTTTTACAAACAAGAAGCTTAAAATCTTGCATTCCAAAATAGTTTATGTTGTGCAATGCAGAAAACCCTATTGTATTGGGCAGCTATGAGTAAAATAAGTTACCTTTTAGAAAAAAAAGATCAAAAAGATTTAAAAAATTATTTAAAGATAAGGCTACGTAACCAAGAATCCTTTTAATCATGTAAACTGAATTTTATTGTTCGGATGCTTGTTAGTGTTAAATTGATTTTGTTTTAGTTTATTAGTTTTTTTTTAATTTGTTCAATTACTGTTTTTTGTGTCTGTATTGTTTAATTTTTGTATGTGTTTTTGTGTAATGGACCCCAGGAAGACTAGACTAATAGAGATCCATTTAGCACTGTACCTTTTAGCATTTTAACAGCAACAGTCTTGCATGTTGAGAGCTTATCAATCCCAAAAGCAGAGGCCTCCACTACTTTTCCAAAAGCTCCGTGGCCAAGGATTTTGCCTGGTGAAATGAAGAATAAATTCAAATGCAGCAAAATCAAATCTGTCAGTCTGTCAGGGTTCATATAGGATAGTGTCCATTTACAAGACGCTGCCCATGAACGGTACTATCTCTCAACGTCCTGTTTTCTCTGAGCTAGCTTTTTTTTCCTGTAGCAAATTTCACACTATTCCTGTGCTGCCCAGGACCTCTCTGCTCGACACAAACTAAAACAGTTCAATCTTTCAAATTTATAATTACATTCAGTCACTTAGACCCTTTCAGCAGAATTTTCTTCCAGTATCCCAGTGGCACTATGTTTGTCACACTTACCTGGCACTTAACTTTCATGTAAATAATACATTTTTTTATAAATCCATCCCCTGTTATTTGTCTAAAAATGCGGATTAAGATAAACATTAAAATTTTTTTTTATCAACACACACCTAGTTGCAGGCGATCTCGAGGAAACTCCCATTTGCTGCTGTCGTACTGCAGAAGCTCGTTTTGCTCTTCAAGAGGACACTCATCAGGATCAATGATGATGGATGGCCCCATTTTGTAATGAGCTGGCTGCTAAAAAGGATTTACCATAAATATGAATTCATTCAGACATTTAATATTGTTCAGAATTTCACAATTGGTTTATAAGTATAATAACTAATTTACTTGTTTCCTGTTTTACACGAACACTATGTTCTTTGTGGTCACAATGTGCATATAAAATGTATTTCGACACACTTCCTAATAACTCTGAAATACCAAAAAAGATAAACACTAGCTAAATTTAGACTTAAAATGTGTTTCACAAGAAGCAGGGTGAGTCTGTTGCTTCCCACGCACTATGGTCAATTGAAAATGGTATGCAAGTCTGGAAAAATGTGTGTGACTTTGACTGTTTTATAAAATAAAGTAATATTCAAATGGTTAAAATTAAACCTTACCTTTCTTAGTTTGCGAATAAAGATAATAAGCATGAGCCAGAGGAACGTGGCTGCCGCTCCTGTACACACCAGGATGATTACCTCAACGTTGGGCTTACTGTCGTCTAGGTGAAGAAAAGCAATCATCAGGGACCAGACAGTGTTGCCACATACTTACATACATACTTTTTGACCACTAGCTTTCTGTATTTCTGTCAATTTCTTGGAAGTAATTGCCAGACTGCTCAATGGTCCACAGGGGGCATGTCCCCAAGAACCCTCAGTTACAGGCTTGACCATAAAATACAAGAAACTATTTATTAAGCATTCCTGGCGGTTCGCAGTCAGTGCTTAGGGAGACTTTTCAGTCGACGAGGTAAAGCAGTGAAGAAGGGAATATATTACAAAAGGGACTTTTTAGACTGAACAAAAAGTTTATAGTGTGACTCTATTTGATAAGGTCTTATATACACTACACTTTACTGTCTCAATCCAGTAAAGCAGTGAATAAAAAGCAGTGACTTACCACGAACAGTGACAACGGCACTTGTCTTTGCAGTACCAAGGTAATTTCTGGCAACACACTCGTAAAGGCCTTCATCATCTTTTTTCACTCTTCCAATAGTCAGGACTCCATCATCACCAAGTGTGATACCTGACAATTACAGTGAATAGGTTAAAATGTTGTGAAAATGATAAAAAACTAATTCATCAGGAGAGCTTGGTGTTTTGTAACTAGAAGAGAAGATATGTCAAGGTAAATTTCATAAGAGAAAGAACCAATGTAAAATGCCCAACTGTGCCCTGTTCAAAATTCTATTTTGATGGTTACCTGGGCCTTTTTTCACCGCAATCCCATTTTTGTACCACATGATGAATGGACGAGGAACCCCCCCAGCTAAACATGTCAGTACAAGGGTGGTGCTGCTATTCACATCCTGATTGGTGAGATTTTGACTCAACCAAGGCTGTTTTCTTTCTGAAAAAACGAAAAGTTTGTACACATTGAGCAGGTTTATATCATGTTCATATTACATTAGTTATATGTTGTTTGTTTGTTTTTTTAATACTCTTTCTTACCAGTAACATTTAACAGAGCAGTCTTTAACACAACCTTCTCGTTCAGCTTATGTCCCTGGCACTTGTAGTCTGTAGAGCTGTTTTGGGACACATTATACAGATGGAGAGAACGAGAAATGGAGTATGTGCTCATCTGAAGACCTGACACATTTGAGGTGATGGTTTGATTACGTGAATCAAGCCAGCTGAGGTCTGTGTAAAGGTAACGAGCTGCCTGACAGGTCAGAACAGCGTCATCCCCCTCAATGACTGTCTGGGCTATAACAGCAATCTCCTCAGGTAGATCTGTGGTGAAAGTGGGAGAAAATGTGATACAAATTAGCATGATGCTACAACATCTTGGGTTTCACATACATTTAAAATATTTCAAAATCAAGTACAGTCATAGCATGTAAAGAGGGAGGGTCACTGTGATAGGTCTTACATACATAAAAAAAAAACAAAGGCAAACATGTTTCTAACAGAACATGTCCAATTTTTATCTTTTTATTTTTCAGAAATTCTTGACACAAGGCTAGGAATGTTAAATTTGCTGTTATTTCCTGTTTCATCACTATTTATTGAAAGAATGCTTTGCTGGACAACATTGCTAATGGCACTACTGCAGTCATTCAGTTGGAGTGGGTCTAGGCCCCAGAGGGACCAGACCGAGCTTGTTTATTCAGATTGCTGGAAAGCATTTTCTTCTTCATAAGAGAAGACAGCTGTTCTTACATTTGATCCTCTTCTTAAGCAGCATTCCATCATTCTTCAACTTCCCCGCCTCAGGCAGAGCTGGAATTCTCATGGCTATTCTCACAGTTACCTTTTTATGTAAAGTCATCCAAAATATTTTAACCTATGTTTGTGCCAAACTAATTATTGACAAATTTGCTCTTATCTACGTTTCACTCAACTGGGAAATGTATTGCTGTAGTTCAGAATGAACTGTGACACCTCATTTATGCGATCATCTCATAGCTGTCTTAAGGTTGGGAATGACAAAGACAAAGGAAGTCATGTAGCAGTAGATTCATAGAGCGGGAGGTGGCACTAAAGCAGGAATGCAGATATTTGTAGCTGTATTTAAAGCGTGACATTATGGCAATCAGGACATATGTCCCTTCCTCTCTAAAGCACTTCAGCTTCAGTAGAAGATGGTTTCTATGAATGCCCCTTTTCATTGCATACAATAATACAATCTGCAAATTCCTTGCTTTGTATGCAAGTCACTAAAGCATGTTTGGTGTATTTATGAAGTTATATACAAGCCACAAATAGTGAACAGTAAAATCCTGGTAAAGCTCAACAAAGCATATTTGTATACAACATAATGTGATGTTACACTCAACTGTAATGATCTACTTACCACTGACATAGAAGGGGATTGCCATTGTGGTGTTGCCCTCCTCATTCTTGGCCACACAAGTGTATTGTCCTGACACATTGGCTGCTCCTATTACCAGCGTACTGACAGTCTGATTAGATTAATAGAACATTTTTTGAGTATTTAAGGGAGAAATAAGTGCTTTTTATTGTTGCTACAGTAAGGGTTAAATAACTGTATATTCAGGCAAACATCATTGTTATAATGTTGAGTTAGTAACATAGGTGTCCTAGTCTATACACCCACATATGTTCTCATGTTATTTCCTGAAAAAAAATTTAATGTCATACTCAATTCTGCCACACAAACCTTTTGAAATTCTCAGAATAATAGGCAGAATCTGGTAGGCGGCTGGACTTTGTGGGTTTGTCCTGTTTTTTATTCTGGTGACATCTGTTTGGGGAGCAGTCAACTTACATTAAAGAGCTGACTGTACTGACTCGCCTGAACATCCCAAGCATGTAGAAGCTATTGTGTCCCAGAAACAACATGACACTATTTTAAGGAAGCAGTATTAACAAATACAGTTTGCTATCATTTATTCTAATGTCCAACTGAGATTGCTTTGACATATGCCAAAACTAAGATGAAGTGGCCTTCTGGAGTAATGTTACAACTACTATGCATCATAATGTAACTCAATCGCCAAAACAGTCATTTAAACAGTCTCGACCTACCCAGACCCACTGTGACCTCCGTGCCCATGTCTTTTCCCTGTGTTTTTCTTATACCATGACCCGGGTCAGACTCCTTCTCTACAGGGTCTTCACTCGAGAGGCCCGGCCCTGAGGACGTTCTTATTCACGGGCCAACACAATTTATGTGGAGTGACAGAGAGGAATTCACCTACAACAAATCCAACTTGTGCTGCTTGTAATCATTGACCCTTTGTCCTGACCCTCATAAAGCACTATGCGTTGGGCCACAATAACTTGAAAAAAGAGGTGCTTTCTAATTTATGCCAAAAAATATACCACTTATTGATGTCCAATGCAAATCAGCAAATTTTAATTGTATGACAGCATGAAAATAAATTATATATTTTTTGAAGAAAAGGTCAAAGCAAAAGCATCTGGAGCCCAGATGCTTTTGTTTTAACCTTTTCTTCAAGATGACCTGGATGACTGAGAACCTCCACAAAGATATAATTTTTGATTAATTTATAGGAATTTTGAAGAGATAAAACACAAATAACACAGATGCTTGTATTTTGAAAATAGTTTGATAGATTGCCCTAATTTGTCCTAGTCCATTGAAAACATTTTTTTTTAACCTAATCCTATAAATCTCAGGCCCGTTCTTAAACATGTGTTAAGTGAAGTGCAGTTTTAGCAAAAGGCTCACAAATGTAAAATACATTTTCTTTAATAAAACATTAAGCTCATGCTAAATGGTTTCTAAAAAAGCAAGTGTATAAACAAACAATATAACAATAATATCTATTTATTTAAGTAGACTATACAAATCAAACTAAATTTCACACAACTGGATGTTACTTATACTGCTTTTTAACTTATTACCATTTAATCACCATGATACTACTTTAAAGCAACTTGAAGCAGCGTATATAAAGTTGACATACCTTGTTTTTTCCTTGGACCAGCTTAGGTTTATAGTTAATGCTCTTGATCCAGTTGTGTGAATAAATTCTCTTGTCATTATTAGTGGTGATCAGAAAGGACTCATTAGGAGTAGCACTGCCAATGTAACTGCATGAAAGATGAAAAAGAGATATAAATGCCAATGATATGCAACAAAAAAAGTGTCTGCAGAAAATCTAGCTCCATATTAAAAGAAAACAGTTCCCAAAACACTTTGACTGACACATATGATTGATTCACGCACAATATTAATTTGTACAAAGCAGAGATTTGCAGGTTTGAAAACCTATAGAAAGGCCTAATTTGCAGCCCACCCCCAAAGCCTTCACCGCCCGTGGAGGGGAACAATCAACCTGATGAGAGCAGAGGCCAGGGAGGAAATGGCAACAGCGTCAGGAAGGGCTGTGCTGTGTGTCAGCTCCTACAGGAACCCCCTCCAGCCTCTGGCCAGGGGAGATAAGGTTGATCCTTAGACCACGGCGGTCAACATTTGATATCTGATAACTTCTCAACCTACCTGGGTGATAGAGAGCATACTAGTCTCTTTCATTAGAAGGAATATAATGCAGCCCTTTTTCAGATCAAATAAAAATTGCCTCCTGCCAACCCTTAAACCAACCACAGACTGTGTGTTTGCTCTCCAAAACAAAGATCAGATATGATCTTGAGGAGCAACATGGTGGATTTACTGTGACAGGTACTTTGCAGGGTCAGGGCTCTATAAAACAAACACGCACCACAATTGGCCTCCCACCAGGCTATGGCTGCTCATTAGTTATCTGCTATAGCCCAGCCACTTTTTCCAGTGCCAACTCTGATTATCTTTAAGCTAACAGAAAGCTTTGACCCAAATGACCTTACACTATCTTTTAGAAACAAAAACCTGGTGGGCAGAAATGCTTTTTGAGCTAATGATACAGTACTTTTTTTTTATAAAGGACATTTTGTCAATTAAAAATATATGCACTATAGTTATTCTCTGAGTCCACATTGTTGGTTTTGTTGATGATGCTGATAACCTAAAGGTAATGGTCCATTGTTCCACTGATTGCACAACTCACAAGTCTCCTGCTGTCACTGACAACTGTTAATGTCTGAAAATTTTTTGTGGGTTTCAGTAAAAGGCTGACAGTCATCTATGCTTTTATTCCTCTTAATTTAAAGTCAATGACGACAAAACAGAGGGCAGTTCTCAAGGGCTGCGTAACTTTGATTTATGTCAAGCAGAATATAGAATCTTATAGTGAAAAACCATAGTGTGTCTTGATCGGAAACTTATAGGTTGGAATTTGTGGGCTACACAATCAGTGTTCTAATTGATGTGTCTTAAAAACAACAGTAGTATATGTTTGATTACTCAATAAATTAATGAAGTAAACTGAATTTGAACATTTAGGTCTCATCATAATTGGAACCTGATGCTTTAAATTCTCTTTTAAACAGAAAATCTTGAACGCTTGAATGCTTCAAATCCTCGCTATCAAAGCTCTGTGACTCACTGTTTCATGGCTGGATCCGAGTTGCATGGCTGCCAGAGCCAAGTGATGTTTGGCAAAGGAACTCCATAAGCCGTGCATGTTAGCTGTTGCTCTTTGCCAAACATATAAGGCTGCACACCCACAGCGGAAAGCTCTGCCTCTGAAATAGCTGGAGGCACTGTGAATGAGAGGCTCAAATTAGCCCACAGACATGACAGAGAGGTTACAACAAGAAAACACAACTGTGGAATCAGTTATTGTCTTTATAATGACGGGTAGTTGTAGTCTAGTCAAGAATGAGAGTAATGTAGTGGTGCCATTGACACTAGTTGTCCTTTCGATACTGTGTAGAAGACAAGTGGCAGGGTGATTGGTGAGCCTGGGGCCAAAGGTAAAAAAAAACACCCAACTGTGGCTTGTGCCCAGGTCAGAAAACCAGTAATGTTTTCTGCAGTTTCAATTCCTGTTTCAATTTCAAAAAATAATAAAAAAAAGTTAAACTAATTCCATGATTGGTACTAACAATCACTTTTTATTCTTAATCTGTTTTAATGCGTTTGTCATTTCAATTACTTTTGTGAAGCAGAATAGGCAGAGATCATAAATAAATAGATACTAGACAATTTTTCCACTTTTAGACACGCTATTGGGACTGTTTGAAGAACGGGTCTGGTGTTAACAGTTATTGATACTCTTCAGTGATGTGTAAATTATTCTTATTCTTGTTTAAGCTGTATACAGAAGAACTTGGAATGTATTTATGGTGAGTGGTAGTGTATATATAAATAATGAAGATGCAGATAAATGCTGAGGACTTCTCAGGGACTGCAGCCTCTGGAGATTGTGTGCAGAAATGAGTCCGGGCCATTATCACACTGCGCCAAGCCCCTTCAAAAGAGCCCCAATAATCAACAACAGCTGTCACTGCTACGTCAATCCGTCCTGGAATCAACAAGCCCCCAAATTCCTCTCATTCTATGCTGCTACCTGCCGTCCAGTGAACTGAACTCGAGTAACTACAGGTCACAGCACAGCAGAAATACTCTTTCATTTCCCGAGGATCAGCGATTCTTATCAGTTTTAATGGCAGTGGCTTACCATTAAAAACTAGAGTGTAGCTTAGATTCTTGTACAGCCCTTTGTTTTGGATGCCCAGACTTATGGTGTAGACACCTGCATGCTTCTGCTGCACATCAGTGATAACTAAGTTGCTGTTAGACATTTTGTAGGAATTTGAATTTCTTTGGATAGGATTGCCATCCTTATACCTGAAACACAAGCACAAGTTTGTATTTCTGTGTTCATTTACAGAGGAAGGGCTCATGCACATGATAACTTACCATATTATTTTGTCTGGCTGGGGCACAGCTTTGACTCTTGGCCCAAATGAAAACTTCTTAGTATTTTTATTCACAATAATAGTACTAGGCTTGTCAGACTTATAAGACACATTGAGGAAGGTGTGCTCTGTAAATTCATAAAATGTAACATTATATAGTGTATATCATGTTAGTTTAGTTAGAGACTATGATTTTGACAACATTAAAAGGATACTCACCATAAACTGTAACTGTTACTTTGACATTTTCAAATTTTGTAGGTTCAAGCTCAGCATGGCAATGGTAAACCCCGTTATCCTGAAGTGTAATGTTTGGCAAACGTAATATTTGACCCATATAAATATTACCTTTATCATCCTTGAATGTCTTTTCAATTTTATAGCGCTTTTCCTGACAACAAAGCAAATAAAATTGAAAATACAAGTCAACTGCTCCACACAGTGATATTTTCAGTGTGGAATGAACCTACTTTTTTATTTGGAATGTCCCACGTGAATTGAATTCTTCCATTATCAGTGGTCTCACCCGTACAGTTAAGGACAAGGAGGTCTCCAACCAACAATTTTACATGGTCTGGGGTAATCTTCACATTAAGAAGATCAAGTGCTGTACAAAGGAAACATATGCTCTGTAAGAAATCATGAAGGATGGTATCCATACTTTATACACCTTTATTAGAAAAGCTCTGCACTAAGTAGCAGACTTACATCGTCTTTTTGGGATGTACGATGAATTGAACACCCGACCATTAACTTCAGTCTTACAGATGAGCATATAGAAGTGAGTATAAGGGCCATAAGGAATCTTGAACCCCACTTTTGGATCCCATTCTATTTTTTCCTTGACCTCTTCTGATAAAGAAAGCACCTGCCATCAAAACAAAAACATATTTGAGAGAACATATTTATTTGGTGATGCTCATTAAAGCTTATATACAGTGGTATAACTTTTAACTACATTTACATTTAGTCATTTAGCAGAAGCTTTTATCCAAAGCGACTTACAAGTGAGGAAAAACAATGGAAGCAATTTCAACAACACAAGGTAACAAAAAGCATAAGTGCACAAAAAACTAGTCAGTTAAAAACCTAGCACAGTAATCAAAACTAAGGATAAGGATTTTTTTTATTTATTTTAATTTTTTTTAAGAGAAGAAATTGATAGAAACAAAGTAGAATTCAGTGTTTGTTAGTCAGGTGTTGACGGAAGAGATGTGTTTTCAAGCGTTTTTTTAAAGATGGCTACAGAATCTGTTGATCTTGTAGCAGCAGGTAGATCCTTCTACCAATGTGGAACAGATCCAGAGAAAGTGCGTGAGAGAAAGTAACTAAAATGTAACTTCTACTCTCCTGGTAAAATTACCTTGTGAGTTGTTCCTACCCTTAGTGTTACACAAGGCATTGTGGACAGATATAGGACATGTGTGTGTGTGCTGCTGTTTGTTATTATGCCAGAGGTTTGTCTAGAATAAGAAAATGAAAGGCAAGATATTTGTGTGTCATTTATTTACCAATTTCAAAATGTCCTAAACAGTGTGCATTGTTTAATTCTGTTGTCATTTTAAACCAGGACTCCATATGAATAATGACATGTGTGTGACAGCTACTGCTGGGTATCTGTTATTTCCTATGACAGGACACTGTGTATCTGTTTTTCTATTGTATTTCCTAGTGTTTGCAAGACTATATTTAGCTGATATTCTATTCAGAGAAAAAGACCCTTGGTGCACCTTCCTGTTCTTTCAGGAAGGCGACAGGATGACTCCCTCCGCTGTCCCTTAGCTTATTATGGCCAAGCCAACGTATGCTCCTGCTACAGTGATTTAAAATACAAGGGGTGTGAGAACTGGTACTGTGCCTGTGCCACAAAGGTAAAGGACTTTTAAGTAACGAGTAAATATTTTCCTTTGTGCTAATAATGGTGATCTATTTAATTAGTCTATACACTGTGTGATTTACTGTATCTACACATCCAGACAAAGCTTCAGATGTAGTGTAGTTTACCCAAAAAATAAAAAAATGTTCACAGACAATAAAACAAAATACAATGTGGATGTGCAATTATTCAAACTGATACACCTTACCGAATCTAGTGACACAACAGCATCTGGAGATGAAGTCCGACATGGGATTATGAGGGTTGTTTCATTCCTCAATGTCCATAAAACAAAATGTGAATGGGGCTCCACAAATGGTTGGAGTGGATCTAAAGCACAAAAACAGCACCAACAGCAGGTCAAAAATGCCGGGCAGATGTGGACCTACACTAAGACATTAGGTTAGAGGTAATGCCAGGACATCTAAGATCAGTTTATCAAAACGTGATAAGGAACCAGTTACCACTGGGTCGCCAGGCTTTGTAAATGCTGTGGGAACCTAACATCTACACAATAACTTTGAAAATTGTGTGAGTTCACGCAGCAGTGGAGTGATAAAAGAACTTTGATTTAGCAGAAAATTATCTAATAAACAGTGTGAGTGTTTTCAAAAGAGAATGTTAGACTAAACACTGGCTCAACAGGCTCCTTGCTCGCCACGCCAACACATCACAGCAGGGAAAGAGTGTTTATTCAGTTCCCAACTGACACATCTTGTGCTGCATTATACTGTTGTGACAAATGCAAAGACTATCTGTAAATACTTCTGCTGTAAATACAGTGACAGGAAGTGACAAGATTTTAGGTAAGATTTAGAAACAATATACACAATATCCTCAACTGCATCTTACCTGTAACATAGATATAAACTTTCTGTTCTGAGTTCTGTTCGGAGTGGCTGCAGCTGTACATCCCACTATCATTAGCTGACAGGTTTGTGATGGTCAGTTTTTTGCAGTGTAAATGAGTAGGCCTGGAATCACACTGCTCCACCTTCACCCCTTCTGATGATAAGTTACGGGTCACACTGCCAAGTTTCCAGCGCAGATGATTGGGACCTCTGACAAATAAAAGAGGAGGACGATGAGAAAAAAACCAAAGACAACATCTCAACAAGCACAATTCTCTGTTCTCAGTTGCAATTAACTTTAGAGACTTTTATTTAAGTTGGCATTGGAGGCATCTAATTTTTGTTTATGGTTCTGACCAGTAAGGGTTGACATTTCACATGGGAACTTCTGAAGGATGTGCTCAACTAACACAATCTTTCCACTTTACATCCTTTTTTTTTTACTTTCATTAAAGAGATCCCAGAGGAACATCTGACATTTCTTGCCTCCACAAAGAATTTTGGGTCAAGCAAATACCAGTTCAACCAGTGACACTACGAGCTAGACATCTAGCCATATGGCCTTGTAGGGGAGCATTGCATTAGACAGGGAAGTGTTTCGAGACATTCCTAGCAAGCTGACAAAATCAGGCAGGATTCTTTAAATTCTTATCAAATATCCCTTAATCCCCAAAGGGCCAGCAAACATGGGACAAACACTATTTGGTCTTATCAGGAATGACCACATAGCTAGAAAACATGATAACCAGTAAAGTATCAGACTCATAGTTAACCAATCAATGCATCTGCGCAATCAAGTATTAATAACTAAAACTGCCTAATGAACATTACATACCTGCAAATGAGAGATACTGCATCCCCTCTTTGAAGAACAAGAGGCGTCTTCTCAGGCAGCGTTCTTGTTATGTGCACTACCTCTGCATGTTCTGTTGATAACATGCACAAATGTAGTACATCAATGAGAAAGACAATCAAACAACAGAAAAAAAAACATTCTCATTGGATCACTCTGGCATGCTAATGTGGTCTTTTGCATGGCTTGCATGGCGGGCAATTGTGTAAAAGTCACATTTTTTATATACTATGTGTTGTGTGTAAGCTCTCTTTTAATTTACAGACCCATGATTTAGCTAATGGACACACACACAAACATGAAACTGTATCTGCTTACAGATGCTTACATTAGCGTCTTTATCATCAGCATAATTTTCTTATCTAACCTGCAACTTGTTTAACTTGTTTTAAATTTGCACACTTTGCAAACATGTTTGAAAGTCGACTTACTCGCTTAACACATTTGTGTGTTATTTGTCCAAGATTCAGAACAGCTGTTGTGTGAAAGAACTGCCATTGGCAATAGCACTCAATAGTAACTTCCTCACAAAGTATTATATCATCATTGTTTTGTTGTCCAAGGTTAAAGAGAGGGGAAGGGATGTGGCTTGTGCTCTTTCTTTCATGTTGTAATACCGTAAGCTTTGAGCAGACTATATTCAGTACATCAAATCTATTTATTTATATTAAACTTATGACATGAACCATGATAAATGACAAATTAAATGTAACTTATTTTAATAAAAAACACATTACCAACAACATCTGAAGTTGTTTGAAATGCATTAGTGGGGACAGTAAAGCAGGAAAGCCCCCAGCTATGTACTATAAAAACATTTAAAAAAACATCCTGGGGTTGTCACTCTACACCCACACCCTAAAAACTCCCACCTGCCTGAGAAATTGGCCAGCGCTGACCTCAGAAAGCATCCCGACACCCCTAACCCCAAGGAACAGCTGTGTGATCCATTCCTCTGTCTGAACTTCTAAAAAATGCCAGAAATTGTGCTTATTGTGTTGGTTCAAAGACTCTGGAGCTGGTTCTCATTAACAGCCATTAAGAAGAGGGCAGCCATGGAACAAACAGATCTGAGGGATAGTCCCTTTACACACAGAATCAAACTGATTACAGACAAAGCCCAGTTTAAAAGTTTAAAAAAATATTAGATAAGAAATGTACTGTATTTATACTATTGTGAACCTGTTTCTGAAGATATATTTTATTTTATGCAGCATTTACAAAGTACACAATGACAGATGGAGCTTCAGCACTGTTGTGGCATGATGCCAGGCAGTTCCTCGTAGATGATGTTGAGGAACAAAGAAACAATGACTAGTTGTGAGTATTGTACTGTCACTGAATTAGTAAACCGGAAATAGCAATATACCACCCAAAAGTGCGGGAAATAATGTACGGAATTCCCTCTTCTTTTACAGAGTGTACATTGTACATTGGTGTATTTCCTGGACAGATACAAAATAAAGTCAGTGTCTTAAATGTCAAGGAGAACCGTTTTCAAGTTTTCAAGACTAAAGTAACAATACACTAAGAAAATTACTTGTAGTTCTGAAACCAAAAAAGAAACAGAAGATTAAATTACTGCTTTACAAAAGATTGCGGGTTGTCTTGTTCACTAAATTGTAGCCATGGCAACACAAAAATGTGACTAGTCCCCAAATTGTTGGAACCATTCGGTGTTGAGTATCTCTAAGTAGAAGACATGAAGATACTGTAATTTGAAATCGGAGATTTGGCTGAGCAACATATGTGCTGAACATTTGGACATGACGGGTGGCTATTCTGGGTTATGCAAAGTCCCATCAACAACAGGAATCCGTAAAAATCTTTTCTATAATATATGATTAGGATTATCAAGCACAGAGAATCTCCTTGAAATTGAAATCCCATGCGGGCTTCAAGGATAATTTATTGCTGGCTCAGGGTCTTTGGTGAACCAGATGCTGTAATCATGATTATGTGATCAACAGATGAGGAGTAGGACAATGCAAAAGAAGATGCAGATGTTTCAGGTGACTATTACAGTACAGGTAAAGCTTTGTATATGCTGTTCTCCTACCAGCACATTAGCAAATAAACTGACAAAACAAAATGAAGTTGGTTAACCTCTCAATAGTCCCATTTCCCACTCCCTCACATAAATCCAAAGACCAAAATAAATTACCACAAATAAACACCCAAATAACGAAATATCTTTATATGGCTTCAAAAGAGCAGTTCATTGTGCTATTCATAGCAATAAGGAGAAAATAACTCCCACAATGAATTTATGTGAAGACACAGAAACACACTCTCAAACTAACCACTACTTATTATTGCTGTAAAAGTCTAACTAATTTGTTACATTGTCACAAGGAAATGTGAAACAATTCTCAAAAGCTTAAAAGCTGCGCTTTGTAATCCTTCTATCTTCAATCCTAGTTGTAATGTAAGACATAGAGCATTTTTTAACTTCGGTAAAAGTGCAGTAAACCTGGGCATAGTCAGAGATAGTTTGATCAACTATTGTGCACCAGTCAGTAGCAAAAGTGGAAACAATGGCCTTTCTTTTCTTGCCATTGTCCTGTCGATGGGATGGACATAGCTCAAACTATGAACAAGAAGCCACTGGAAGAAGTCTTAGTCCAGGTAGCGTGTCACATTTCCGTGACCTTTGCAAGCCAGAACAATTCAAGTCCGCCTTTTGGTCCGGCATCCGTTTCCTCCTTGTGTCTTTCCCACGCTTTGGTTGTGGACAGTGAAGGAAATCTACTCAAAAACACTGTAGACAAAGCCACATAGGCTGCTCAGGAGGCCGTGCGTGATAAGTGGAGGGGGTCAGAAGTGTTTTCTTTTGTTTGGGTGGGCTGTTTATTTGAAAGTGGACAGGAAGGCTAACAGTGAATATCACTACTGGCACAAGGTAGAGACGCATCCACCTTTTGACAGCATCTCTGACTTTTTGGAACAGGAAAAAGTCAGAAATGTCAGACTATAAACCTGTAATCCCCTCTAGAAATGTTTCATTCTATTCATTGACTGAACAATTGCCGGTATAAACATGTCACAAACAAAAAACACACTGAATATTTTTTATGCCTAACCAAACAAATCTATTGAAATGTCAACCTCGTTTGATAAATGGATGTGTGTTGAACAGTTGAACAAACACCTGCCACAGCCTTGTTAACACAAATGATTATTCTTACAGCAAAATCTCGCCTTCTTAAAAAACGAAAAGACGACCTCTAGTGGAAAAATAGCCAAAACACAGCCAAAATATTAACATTTGCGACAATGTTACGACATAATAAACTATTCATAAATGGATATGAAGACAAAAATATCAGGCATGTCACTTTGACTAACGCTAAAAAATGTGCATAAAGACTTTCAATTTAGTGAACATTCAATTAGCTGTTTATAGTTTAATCTGTAAAATGAAGCTAAAACTACATGAGGCTATTCTTCTGTATTACAATAATAAATATTTAAGCGTGAATGACTTCTCACCATAAGCAAGAGATGAACACCAAAAGAGGACAAAGACCAGTTTGAAGTTGTCAGATGGGTACATTCTGCCAAAGAGCGGTTGCTTAAATCCACAGCAGACAGTCTGCAATTAAAGCTTGTAAAAGTTCCTTCTCGTCAAGTCTGTTAGTTTTCTAACACTCAGGTGTACAGAACCGCCTGCGCTTACGCTCCCATCTCCAATGAGGCGGATTGCTCCGCAGCTCTGAAAGTCCCGCTGCCGAATCGCGAACAGGACCACTGTATCCCGGGACAGGTGTTCTTTATCGGCCAAAGTTGAATAAAAAAACACCAAAATGGACAGTAAACAATAAAAATCTACTTAACCGAACGTAAGCTTGTGACGGTTGTCTGATAAGGTCCCCCAAAAAGAAGGAGAATGAACTGTCTCAATTTCGTGCGCGCTTTAAGACAATATCTCCTCCCTCTCTGCTCCATAAACTGGACGGTGAGTCCATGCGTCAGGCACGTTTTATGGAGAAGCAGAGGAAGTGCGCGCAACGTCACTGTATTTGGGGGAGAACGGCATTTCTGCAGACCCAATCAAACCTATCACATGACAAAATGAAAAGTAAACATTTTAATTGATTGATAATACTAATAAGCCTATATTAAATCAATTTCGCTATATTTAGGCTTATTCTATTTAAATAAATGGAAAAAGAATGAAAAAAACAAATTGTGAGTGATTTAATGCTGCAGTGTTTCAATAATAACCTTTTCCCCTGTTAGCATCATCTAAAGGTCAATTATTAAAATGTGGTCTTACTTTTGATTGAAGTGATTTGCATAAAATAATTAGCTAGAGGTTAAAGGGCCAGTAGAGCTAACCTTAAAGCTAGTCTAAGCAATCATTTTTAAAGGGGCATTACGTAACTTTTATAAAAACCTAACAGTTACTGCCACCAGTGGCCGTTAGGAGAAACTACAGTCAGTTTCCAGCTCGCTCTCGTGTTCAGACTGACGGGTGTTCGTACGTGCATGACTGAGTCACCGGAGCATTATCTTTCAGTCTGTCGCCCTGAAGGACTTGGACATTTTACTTGCATCATGTTTACGTAAGAAAAGTTACACTTCTGTAAAAGTGTATTGCTGAACAAACTTTGAGAGTAAACTATATTTTAATGTAGAGTGCTGACACAGCAGTAAAGCAAACTCTTGAGACATGGAAGATAATAAAGTACCAGACTAACAAACGGCATTTTTTATAAAGCGTTGTTCAACGAGGTAAGGCTGTTGTAAATTAGTATATATTATCTATTGCATGTTACTTTTGTTAAAAGTGGCTAACGTTAGCTGCTACATCATCTCACGTAGCTTTTACCGAGGCTCAGCAGGACAACGGCAAAAGTTAGAGGACTTATATCAGACAGGATACTGTTCATGTGTTACTATTACTGTTGTTATTTGGACGAGTCTTTGCACCAACGTGTGACTGTCAACTCATTTAGCTTGTTTCTAGGTTATTACTATTACTGTAATGAATTAGTCCTGCATTATTTTGAGATATCATAAACATAACCTCACAGTATAATTTTAGCTTATCATTGTTGATTTCACTGTTGGTGTCATTCAAAATACCTCAAACATGAAGTTTAGCACTATAAAAATACAGATATGCAATTAATTTTTTCCAAATCATCTCACAGGCTCCGGTGGAAGAGAGCACTAATAGTGAGTCAAGAAGGGGGAGGGCAAGAGGTGCAGAAGAAGAGGCCACGGGAGGGGAAGAAGAGGAGCTGGGCCTGTCAGTGAAGAGGAAAGGCTGAGAGTGGCACAGCTGCTGCAGGACAAAAGAGGCAGGTTGGTCATGTATCTACAAATGATCACGCACCCAAATAAACCTCTGAACTAAACAGTGCTTGTTGTTTCATTTTTATGAACAGTTAGAAAGACTGTCGCTAAGTAATCATTTTTAAATCCAAATCTGCATCTTATTTTTGGTCTGGCTGCACCTTGTGGGTATTTTTAACTCCAGGGACAGGACACACTGTTTTTTATATCAGTGTAAATAATTTTCTTTTGTCCATCTGTCCCCTGGAGAGACAGGAAAAAATAATAGAAAATACTTACAGTAGCCTACAATGAACTTCAAGGTTTACACATTTGTTTGTTGATTATGCTGCATCACCTTAAAATGGTTAACAATACTGCATATGGGCAAGCAACAACATTATATTGTTTTTATTTATTTGGTCAAATGAATGTAGACCACCATCATCTGTAGAATTAGTGTGTTTTTTTCTTACACTTTATAATGTGTCACTTTTAAGTCTCCAGTTTGCTATAGAAGACTTCCCACTGGGGCAAGAGGGCAGAAGATAAGTCTGAACAATTGCTGGAAGTTGCAAGTTGACAGGGTTGGCTTTAATTAAGGATGTGCTGCTGAAAACAGACTATGGGGCTACTGGGTCTGCACAGCCTACAAACCTTTTAGTACAAAAAGAATGATTATATGTCTCTGCAGTTGCTTAAATTTAGATTTAGGTTCCAATCACACAATGTACCTTAACCAAAGGACAAATTAGCACTTGATTTGACGGAAAATATAGGAAATATCAACAGCACCTGAGATGGCTCTTATAGTAATAGCTATAAAATTGTGATAAAACTGTGTTGTAAAATGCACTGTGGTCCAAGATAGCACATGGGCCAAACACATTGGTTACGTTGTTCAAAAAGAGCCCAATTGTGGATAAAGCACTCCTGATAATACATTAGTGATACTATTGTTGGTCCAGCTCTGGTTAAAGCCTATTTCCTGACCTGTGTCTCCTCTGTAGTCAAAGTCCCACCTTTGTCATCTCTATCAGTTTTTTTAGTACAGTAGCCTTTTAGGTTATGGGTTATAAATATATAATATTTTTTGCAAAATTGTCTCCTAAAAGCGGGAAATATTAGGAGTGTGGGGGACTTGGTGACACCCAAATTAAAATAAGTAACGAAAACTGCAGCTAATGCTCAAAGTTATGTTATCACCACTGTGCTAACTTTAGCTATCTAAGCTGACGTCAGCTAGCGTTAGTTAATGTTGCCGATTAATGCAAAATATTAGAAATGGATTGGATTTTTGACACAGAAATATGTGTAAAATATCATTAAGTAACCTGTATAGATCAATGGCAGTCTATACACATACATGTAAACGAAAACAAAACAAAACAATAAAGACAATATTTACGCTCATATATAACACTGTGGCCAGCCCAGTTCAGGTCATGAAGTTGGCGCTTTGCAGTGTCACGAAGATGATGGAGCTCCTTGTCTTGACCGTTAAATGTATGTCATTTGACGTTTGTTAGTTACGCGTTACCTATTGTTTGTTATGATTATGTAACTTTTTAATAAGTTTGCTGATCTGAAAACGTAAATAAGTTAAATTTGCTATATTTATATACTTAACCATACCTGGCTAAATACGTTTCAGAATGTTCCAGTGTTAGTTAGCTAGGTTAACGTTAGCTGTTAACTAACTAGCTTAGAAAAATGTATTATAAATAATAAACAAGAGAAAGTTTGTAAGTTATTAAAATATAGACTGGTTCAAACTATGGAATCTAACTATCAAGCTATGTAAAGCAGCGAATGTGCTAGCTCAGTATTTTTGGAGTGAGAGATTAAGACAAACAATAAGCGTACTTAACGCTAAATATCTTTCCAGGTCTGTCTGAAAAACTGCTGCTAAAGCAACAACCAGATGACGAGTCAATAGAGAGGCTCTTCTCTGAGCTTTCAAACATACAAGAACTCCCTAAAATCAATGACCCACAGGTATACAACAGAGGACACCATCTTAGCCACTATTCACAGTTCAACAATTTATACAACCACTACAAAATTTCCAAATACAAGTTTTACTTGAGTTACAGTTTGTTAAAAAATGTACATATACAGAAGAACGCATCCATTTTTGTGTCATATTTGTATCTTGAACGTCAGCAAATATGTGCTTTGAACTCACATAATACAGCTGGAGGAGTTTGCAGTCCAGTTGTGGAATTGGGCAGTTACCAAAAATGTGGGAAACAAGATCAGTAAACATCAGAAAGCCAAAGGTACCAAATATCTATTTATGTACTTCATGAATGTATTTATATATTACATGAACATCAATTGCATGGTTACCATCTTCCCAGTGCGTCATGTTGCGTGTACTCTTCTATACTGCTGTGAGCCTATGAGTCCAACAGAGGGCGCCTTGCGCAAGCAAATCTTGGTCAGACTTCAATTTACTTTAAGTAGCAACTGTTAGTGCATTTTTTAATGACATGATGTGTTTATAATAACTGTAACGTGTATAAGATGGCTACTAAGACAGGAAGAACCTGGCTGGACTGCAAAAAACCCCAGATGGCAGACCACTTTCTAAGACTAGCTGTGCAGGTAAAAGTATATATTAAACAGCAAATACAAAGATCAGCCATCATAATTATTCATCAATCATGCTATATCTCAAGAGCCTAGAAACTCTTTATGGTCAACTTGTGTCCCGAGTTGAGGGAGAAGGTGAGACCCACTCATCCAAAGGAGATGTGGAGAAGGAAATGCTTCAAATCCTCTCATGCCAGGCAGAGTCGGTGAGCTGAGGCACATGTGATGTTCAACACCTTCAACGTGAATATTTGTTCTTGTGATATTTGGCAGCTGAGGAAGTGCTATTCCGACAGACTTGCAGTGTGAGACATTAAAAATGTGAACAGAGAAACAATGACAGGGGATTATCACTTAGTTTGCTTAAAGGAAATATTATATTATTTGCTGAAATCTAAAATATTTTCTTTCTTTCAAGGCCATATGTCAAGGAAATAACCATGATGCTGTGGTGTACATGAAGCGCTGCAAAGACATGCTTTTGCGGCTACCCAAAGAAGTAGAGAAACTATTTAGTTATTGGAAACATTTCCTTATTGTGCAAGCATTTACATATTGTTATAAAATGTAACTGTTTTTCTATTCAGACTGCATACTTGTCACTGATGTGCTATAACTTTGGAGTAGATATGTACAATTTGAAAAAATATGAAGAAAGTTCATTTTGGTTAAGGTAAGTTCTTTTTGAGTTGCTATTATTTTTTCAAAAATAAAATATAATTATGTATACTTCTTAATTAGCCAGAGCTATGAAATTGGAAAAATGAATGAGAAATACTCTCCTGGAGCTGAAGTACAGGTAATTATAGCCTTTATTATTTGTTTTATTCTGTGCAGCCAGGAAAATACATTTTTTAAATGTTCTTGCCAACAGGCCAAAATTTTGAGACTTCTTGCAACTGTTTATTTGGAGTGGGACTGCCAAAACTTTCAGGAGAAGGCTATGAATGCAGTTAGCCTAGCCAATAAGGTATTTTTTATTGGAAATGCACATGAAAAATGAAAGCTATAAGCACTGTTTCAACTACATTGCATTTTTGGCAGGAAAGTGTGAGTGCGTCCGGTTTGTACTTGAAGATCAGAATACTGCTGAGATGTGTGGCCCCAGACAATCATATCAGAGCAGGTTAGTTATTAACAGAGCTTCATTAATTAGAGCTGAGAACAAGCCCCAAGAGAAACTAGCCAAGGTTTTAAAGTAAGGACCACATTCTTGGTTTGAATCCCCACTCAGGTCATTTGGCACCTGTTTACAATCTTTTTGTTTTACTGTCACACAAAGCCTAAATAAACTGAAGTGAAGTGGTCTCAAGATGTGAAAAGTTTCATAGCAACTTAAAATACTCTTCAGAATCAGAAATAATCCATGTTCACTTGTTTGTTGTTTGACATTATGTTGTAATCTTAAAACTTGTATGTGCTTTTTATGTTAAATGCTTAGTGGTGTTAGCACAGTCTAAACCTGATCATTTGCAGGACTTGATGAGATGTTGCAGTCTGTGGTTTCCCTTGATGTATGTTTAAGCACTGTCAAACTGCTTTTATCAAATGACAGGTAAGAATTATGGCAAGTTTGAAAGACAAACGGTCACAGGTTTATTAGTTGTATTTTTTCAAATTATTACTATTTGTAGACAACATGCAGATCTTTTTTTTTAGGGAGGTCCTGGCCTTTGAGTTTTTAAGATGTGTGTGTCAGCACTTTGGGTCATCCCCTGACTTGGGAACCGCTCTTGTTTTGCACATTGAGCTGCTTCTGCAGAGAGGCAAGGAACTGTTGGGCAAACAGAAGATTGAAGATATAATTACTGGTACACACTACTGTAATAGTGTAATAGTAATTTAGCAACTACATAATTTTTTAAAAACTTCTTTTAATAGTATTCCTTCCTCTATATCCTAATTTAGGCCACTATACAGGTAAACATCTGACACCACAGGCCCTGTCAACACTACATGTTTTGTTATGGGACAAAGCCTCTAAGCACTTTGAGGTATGTGCAATTAACTTAACTTAAAAACATAGTATTATAATGTTAGCAGTGAGTAAACTGGAGTAAATTCATAGTGTGTTCATGTAATTTGTGTTTACAAAGTGTGAGTGGGTTTATTAAATATATTTTTTGGAAAACAATCACAAAGATTGAATCAGAATAATTAATAATAATTAAAAAAAAATTTTTTTTAGGACAGAAATTATTCAGAAGCCCTGCAATGGTACAACTACTCCCTAAGTTTCTTCAAGGCAGGTCAAATGGATCCCAACCTGGCCAAGTTGCAAAGAAACAGAGCTTCCTGTTTCTTGCACCTAAAGCAACTAGAAAAGGTAAAAAAGAGTGTAACAAAAGTATAACAACAAAATATGGCAATTCTGCCTTGTCTCCTGCACATTAAGACAAAGGCTGATAGGAAAGATATTTAGGTAGGGCACACAAAAGATTATAGAAGATTATGTTGTGAATGTTATATGAATCTGCATAAATGCAGTTGTTAAACCAATACGTTCCCCAGGCTAAAGAGGCAGTAAAAGAAGCAGAGAGGTGTGATCCTGACAGCATTTTCACCCAGTTTAGTGTTTATAAGATTGCAGTGCAGGAAGGCAACATTGAGAAAGGTATTTCAGCTGAGTCACGTGCAGCACCAACCTACACCGTAGTTGCAATATCATAATATCGGTTGTGTTTAGTGTTTTATTTTACGTTTTGTGTATTAATTATTATATGTGGTGTATTGTAAAAGCTTCACAGGCAGTAAATGCGATGGGACAATTGTCTAAGAATCCAGTGGCCATTGGTGACAAACTTTTGGTATCAGACTATGCTGCTTCCTCTCTCCTCAGTCTGGCTGCTCAGATTGCTTTGGAGGTAAGACCCATTAGATAGTTCATCAGAGAAATCCAAACATAAAATTGTTCAGGCTTTGTTTCATTATTACGATGGATGTGACAAATGCATGAGGATTTATTCTCTTAAAAGAATAAACAACAAGATACTGCATTGAAGGCTCTTGAGAATTTGTGTGAAAACTCCAAAGATGATGCCCAGGTTCTTGCTGCTCTCAGGTTTGTATTTTGTATATCATTAATCATATATTTGCTAATTAATTACCATAAATATTTGTAAAATGGTCATTGTAAGGGAAGGTAAAGATGCTGAGAAATGCTAGACATACTTTTAGATACCCAAACACCTCCATGATCCACTGACCTATATTCCCCCACTCCTCTGAAAGTGTGTCTCTGTATAATACAGTTAGTAGGTGAAAGAAAGGAGGTCAGCACCAGTTTCTCCATTCATCTTTTTACAGGTGTTTGATTCGACTTGTGCTTTCCAAAATAGAAACAACCTGTGATGAGATGAGGTAAAGGAATAAGAGAACCTAAAATAAAGTGTGGTTGTTCAGGTATTACTGATGTTGATTGTGTCACTGTTAATAGAAGTGTAAATCTGGACATTCTGCTGCCTTATTTAAAAACGGGTGAGTGCATATTATTTTATGGATTAAATTATCATGCATTGCAACATGCATGATAACAAAGTAAAAGTCTTTGGTTGTTTTTAGCTCTCCAGAAAATCTCACAACAGTCAAGCATGACTATTGAACAAAGAACTGAAGAAGCTAACTGGTTCAGAAAGATAGGTAAAAACACTTATCCCTGTACTGAAACATTATGTTCTCAATTGTTTAATCATTCGTGTTTCCTTGTTATAGCTTGGAACTCGGCTCTGCAGTGTGAGAGCAGTCCTGATAGGATGAGGGATTTTTTTGTGCTCTCCTACCAGGCAAGTCCTCTTATTAGCTTTGTCGGGTGCATTAATCAATATCTACAATTGGTGAGTGTGGATCAATACTAAACGGGGACCGAACAATTCAGTCCTTCCACAACAATGTGTACCGCTATCTGTTCACTTCCTTACATTACCTGTAATAACAAGGTTTTGTTTTTTTATTTGGTTTCCTTATAGAAAATGCTTCCCTATCAAAAAACAAAACAAAATAAAATCTGTTCGGGTGCAGATACATTATCATCAAGGTATACAAATTGTTTCATTTCTTAAGTCTTTTATTGAGTGGTACTTTCTGTCCCGTATGCATGAACTACCAGCTTTGCCAGCTGTGTCCTCCAGACCGCACAGTTCTCATGGGTCAGAAGACATGCCTGCTAATGGCCGCTGCTGCCTCTTTGGAGCTTTGCAGGAAATCGTCTTTATTTGCCCAGGTGTGCCACCCACTTCCAGTCTTTCATTAAGCTAACTGTCTATCTGCATGGATGGAAATTTACTTACACCATCGGAAAGGAGAGGTGACTTACCACATTAGTGGTGCTGGTGTAGGTGGTGTAATCCCTCTGCATTTTAATTGATATGAACACTAGATGGCAATAATGAGTCCAGAATAACAGGGACAGTCTTGTCCCTTTGGTTTCTAGGCTGAAGAGCTCACTCGGGCTTTGGAGCACATTCAGATCTGTTCAGAGATCTGGAAAACCCTGAAAGCTTCTGGTAATATATATTTTGTAATCACAAAAATAACTAAATCAAACATTATCAGAATGCTTTATTGAGACACAAGTATCAAGATCAACTCCAAAATGTTTTTCTTCACTTATTACTAAAGGAAGCTCTCCAACGGACCCAACAGACACGTTGCTGCTGTTGTACGAGTTTGAGGCCCGTGCAAAGCTTAATGACCCTAAGGTTGAAACGGTATTGGAATCTGTCCTGGAGCTACAAAACCTTGAAACCAAAGTGCTGGAAACTGTGGCAGGTAAAACAAGTGCTTTTTTTATATAATTGATATAAAGTAACATCTGAGGTGCACATTTGATTATGTTTCATACAGGCTTAGCAATGGAGTCTCCAGCCCATTTCCCATTGCTGTGTAAGAAGGCCTTGAGAGTTGCTCTCTCACTGTACAAGAAACAGCCACAGATCGACCTGATACGGTGCAGGTCAGTATTGTGATTAGTCATTTATAAGTAGATAGATACAAATGTTATTAGTAAAAAATGACCATGCAGTTTATTTTGTGTCTCCCCTCAGCAAGTGTGTTCACAGCCTGATAAAGCTGTCCCTCCCAAACGGCATCTCAGAAGTGGAGGCCCATGTGCTGGACGAGCTGTGGGACTACTATGAAGAGGCTCTGTCCATCATTGCAGCTGCGGTGAGTCAGCACCAATCACAAGCTGCCGCTGCTGTATAATTAACCCCCTCTTTTCCACTTCATTTCTGCTCGCTGTTCCACAGGGTTCTTTTTATCAATGGGCTTTCAGCCTCACTTCAATTAACAGATGCTTCCATTCACCACCCCTTCCTGCCAATTTGAATGTTAATGTGCTGTACAAGTCACACTGCCGGTGAGCTTCAGCTGTGAAAAAGGCATGAAATTATTGAGACATTACCCTGCTGTAGATGCAGTTCATATTTCCCTTTTACATAATAAGTTGTTACTTGAAAGCAGTGGAATTCTTTGGATCAAAGTGACAGCATGAGATTAAACTGCTGAGAAAAAGTTATCAGCAAACCAAAGATCTTGGAGCCTCAGATTTTCCGACTGCAAAGCATTAGTAAAGGCAGCAGAAATACTGTACAATGTGTGGAAGTTATTATCTGAACCACCAGTTTCCTTTCACTCAGCTGGCTCAGATACCTAATTTTCTTCTGTTAAATACTTCGACCTTCCCTCTGCTTTTCTATGTAGCCAGATGATTTTCCAGAAATGGAGATCCTGTGGTTGCTGACTCGTGCCTGGAACACAGGGATTTTGCTGTACAGTCTGACTCAGTATCCAGAGGCCGAAAAGTGGTGTGGCCTAGCCATGAGTTTTGTCCACCACCTGGGCTCTTTGCAGGAGAGCTATCAGACACAGGTACAGACTTATTGGTCAGAAGACAGACTCAGTGGCCAGTGTACATATCATTTTGTCTTCAAGTAGTACAGAACTTAAAATGGGGTAAATAACAATGACACTGAAATTAACCTTTGATCTTATGTACCAACAGATGTCTGCTCTCTACAGTGAAATCCTGGACAGACTAGATAAAGCAAAGAAGGTTATTTTGGATTAACCTAACCTAAATGGCTTGTTCTGTTGTTCCTACTATTCACCCTTTAGAAACAGTTACAATTACATTTCTATTTTGTTGCTAAAGTTTACTGTTCTGCATGTTTGATTACATATTTGTTCAATATGTTTCAAATTCAAGATTTGTATTTTGTGAATTCCTATACATTTGATGATCCCATGTCCAACTGCTGAAGTGGAATGACAAGCACATCAAGATCTGATAACTGAGTCACATTTTATTTTCAAACAAATAAATTCTTGTCAAGTCCCAAAATAAAACCCAAACAAAATTTGCAGGACTGTATTTCCTCATAACTAGGACAGGGAAGACCATGAGGCCAAGTGTCCTGGTAGGCTGTACCACCTGCAGTGACAGGAAGGAAACTACTGTACAATCAAAGGGTTCATGTTTGTAAGCACTTACTGCACCTTTGTGCTAAAACAGAAACATCATCCTTCAATGTACAAACAAGAATCCTGGCCCCTCCCTACCCAAAAATAAAAGCATATATGTAATTTCTCTCAACATAGACCCTCGTCAATTATACACACACAGAGGCATTCAGGATCCATCTTGTTATACCACAACCTCAATGGAAAGAGTAAAATGAAATCAAGTTCTTTGGGCTTTGACATGGCTGACTGAGGTATAAATACCACACACATTTATTAACAGTCAGCTGTATTTCAACTAAACACCAGAGAGGACCAATGCTAAACTTCTAAATGATGTATTGATCAATGCTCCTGGTTTCTGTGGTGTAGGTTTCTGCCTGCATCTCTTTATATTATACAATATATTTTTTATTCTACACACCCAGACACGTTCCACAAGAAATCACACGTAGATAGGCCCTACTCGAGGGAACCAAATCTCCGACTGACTAGTTTAAGTGTTCCAATAGGCATTTGAAGAGAAATACCAACAATACAGCACATTTGTATGGAAATTATATCTCAAAAGTAGTTCACCTTTACTTACCTGACATTTGTGGTCTATAAAACATGTTTGTCCCAGTTTGAGTCACACATGCATGAAGCACAGGTGATGGGAATCTGCTGGGCTGGCTTATTTACATTGTAGAACTACCACACCCTTTAAAACAGTCTGCAAGCAGTTTATAATGGCTCTGTTCCCTTCGATTATTCCCTGAACTCTAGTTTTGACACAGGTAATGACAGCTGGTTTAGCAGTGGTGCCTGGCAGGTGGGCACACCTGTTCAGAAAATGCTTGCAGGTACAGATGCTCCGTGGGGGTGGAGAGAGCAGGGGACCCAAAGGTCTAGGTACCACTACCTGATAGGTTTGGCTCTCTGATGGTAACAAAAACCCTTTGCACTCAAAAAGCTGAGGAAGAAAGCAATATCATTTGCAGGACCAGTGGCCACAGCACTCCTTCAGTGGCTCAGATTTGCCTTTCATGCAAACAATAACAGTGCCCTGATCTGCATGGGATGGAAATGGTCAGTTCAATCCTGGTGATGCCACGTAGCCGTTTCTACACCTATGGCCTTGAGGATTTCACTGACTCACAGAAAATACATGTATTTGAATAAATTCTGTCCAACTACACCTCTATCCAAAACTGTTTTTTAGTGTTTGTTTTATCAGCTAGCTTTAAACACTATGTGTCTAGCACCAAACTTGTACTTTCAGTTGCAAATGATATCTGTACATGGAGCTGGTCTTGCTCACTCCAAACACACTCAGAGCTCAACACAGTGGTTCAGCAGCCACAAAAAGCAGATTAAGATTTCATAAATATATAGATAGACAAAGCATGTTGGTTCAGTCAAACCCAACTTTAGTGTTTTGGTAGGGGACAGGGGACAATTCAAAACTGGTTATATTGACACTTTAATTCTTAGGACATCCAATACAATTATTGTCTTGTTCTACCCGTTTTAAGGCCACCAAATTGTGGCAGATAGGACAGTACCATTTGACCATGTGACCATTCAAAGAATCTCTTGGAAGGCAGAGAGTGTAATAGGGTGGTCTGCTGCGTAACTTAAGTTAGGAGGCTCTGTCTGTTCAAATTGTAATCCAAAAGCCAAATTCTTAAACAGGAAAGACATTGAAAAAGGTGTCCACAGGTATGAGACATCACATATCTATTGCACTCAAGTCAGGCCCTCCTGGCAGTTTAAGGACACAAAAAGTCAAGGACATACGATTTTTGATCTCTCAGTTCCTTGTGGATTGTGTACAGCCCCCTTTACAGACAACAGGTAGTCACAAAACAGAATTTGTATTTGATGTAAGGCAGTTTGGTGTTTTGCAGAGAGCCCAGTTACACTTCTCTACCCCCATCCTTTACACAGAGCAGCTAAAAACCACAAGCAAAAGTATCCCACATAGAAAAAACAAAACAAAAATTAAATCTAACAGCCCTCCAAATTGACAGCTCTAGTGAAGTGTAAAGTGAAGTGTAGTTTTAATATGTAGTAAAATCTCAGGATTTTAGCTTTTATCTTGTGATTTTATAATATAAATGTAGAGATTAACAATGCATTTCTTCCTCTAGATTCGCCTCCCAAGATGTCTTTATCAGCTGCAGCATAGACAACCGTCAGATGACCAAACAGCAAGCTGATTTGTGATAAATAGGTCACCAGTTTGTGGGTTCCTCTGCAAATTTCCTCAGTCATTATAAAGAAAGAGATGATGCCTTATACAGTACCATCAGCAGGGCTTGATTTGATCCAGTCTTTAGAAAAAAAAAACCTTTATTGGTCATTATTTCTGGTCTCACGTGATTCATGGACATTTACAGTGTTCCAACTTGGTATGATTTGTTTCTGTTCCCTGCAACTTTTTTGAATCCCCAATGTCACGCAAAGTAAAGCATTCTGGTCTTCGCTCAGTCCCAGTTCATAAAAGGATTTATTCCTTTGCCTTGTTTTCGGTTGACAAATTCCTTTGGAATGGCGTTTCCAGTCTTGAATGGATTTGTTGAGAAACTCATGCAGGGGTGTGCACAGTCACAGTAATGGTGATAAGACTTCTTTTCATTTAGAGATTAACATAATGATGACACTAAAACTTGTTATGAAACATATCTGCAAAAAGGAGGCGAGGAGGGGGCTTGGATGGGGTCTCTGGGACGAAGGAGGGAAGCTCTGCACTGATGCAGGGGGGACGACCAGGAGCTCAGAGCTTCTCTGAAGAGGGAATCCAGATGTAAGGACCAGACTGCTCCTCAATGATTAGCTTGATTTTGTTGTAGATCTCCTCTAGTGAGTCACCCTGTACAATAGCTGGAGACACAAAAATACACTTATTTATTCGGTGCATTTGATACAAAATTGTCAGTGACAGAAAAAGTGTAGTAAACCTGTGAAAAACTCTCCAAAGTCTTGCTCCAGCTTAACTGCCTTGTCAAAGACTTTATTGGCCTGTTCATATGTCTGTCTCTTATTCATTTCCCTTAAAAAGACACATCACAATTAAAAAAGCAAAGAAATGATTGACATCTTCTTTAAACAAGACATTTGCTGAATACTCAATACTTACATTAGAGCTTCAATAGATTTTGGTTTAATAAAGATGGCAATTGGATAGAGTTGTGCTTGCTGCAGCCTTTTAATAGCATTTCCAGAAACGTCCAAAATGCAGTGTTTCCCCTGTTGGCATTTAAAAAAATCAAAACAAAGCAAATTTTAATGTGCATCATACCGTACATTTATTATAGTGCCATTGCCAGGGGCGCCATGTGACTAACAGTATCAACATTAAGCTTTGAAATCAGCAATCCCAAATACCAGCCTTTTAAAATGCTGCGTATAGTTACAGTCAACAGAGAATACTGAAGCCTACCCTTTCAGCCACAGTCCTGACAGACAGGATGCTTGTTCCATAAAGGTTCTCATTAAACTGGCCCGCCTCAATAAATTTATTGTCCTGAATATCCTTCTCCATTTGCTCCCGTGAACCCACAAAATGATAGTCCTGGCCATCCATCTCATTCTCCCGTCTTGGACGAGTTGTATCTGTACAGAAGATGTATCATATACATTGTGTTATATGCATCCTTGCTGTTAATGATGGTCACTGATGGTCAGTGTAGTCAACTTACGAGGTACACAAGAGCCAAACTTGTGAGGAAACTCGGAGATAAGGTCATCATTGACTCTGTCTTTCATTGGGCCCAATATGATTACAGGCCGTGTGTAGTGAACTGAAATAAAAGAGCAGTTGTTGACATTCAATTCCTTATACAGAAAATGCTTTCCCAGCTGTTAAGTGATTTACTTACTTTCCTGCCGAATGACTGGTTCATAGGAAAGAATTGTGTCCTCTTGTCCTTCTGTAAAAAAAAACAGTACAGAAACATTTCAATGAAAGGCATACAAACTATACAGAAGTAAGACAGGGAAGTAAATATAAATATTTTTATTGAATAGGGGTAGAAAAAAAAGGGCACTTACTCGAACTGCTTTCACTATCACTTGTGTTGGAGGTCAGGCATTCTGCAAAATTTCAGAGAATAAGTTGCTTATATTTTTTACCAAACACAGGCTGATAATTTTATATATTTTTAAAGTTGGAGGAAAGGGGCAGTGTTTTTCAACACCTAGGCCTATAAAATGGAAATCAAAAAGCAAGTATTTGGCAGTCATGCAACAGCAATATTTGGGAAGTGGTTTTAAGCACAGGCTATAAGAAATTAAGTGCTTCCTGCGTCCCATACGAACAACAAATCACTTGGTGTCCCAAGATCTGTAAGTGGCAGCAGATCTCGTGTTGTTAAGCTGTCACAGGAGAGAGGAAGTATTGTTTCTAACCAGCTAGAGCAACACTCTTTTCATGTAAGATTCATCCCAACTCAGTCTTACCCTCGTTGATACAACAAAACTACATTTAGAATAAGTCCTCCACCATCAGGAATCCAGTATATGAATTGTAAAGTGGCCTCTGTGGATGTGTCTGTGTATCTCTCCAAATGAGCGTGGTTTAGCATTTCCAGTGGGGGTTGTTGTGACAGTTTTTAAATCTCTAGATTCAGGGGACATCTGCTTGACACAGTACCGCACACTTACTCAAACTCTTTGATCCATAATAGTCATCACTTAACCCTGGGAAGTCCTAGATGTCCCGACAGGTCAGAGCAGAAACCAAGAGAAGAAAGCAGACAGGAAAAAGAAGAGGTTAGTCAAGAGTTGGGGAAGAGGAGTGGTGTGTAGTGCTTATCAGGCTAACACAGTACTATTTGAATCTTGTTCATAGTAAGCCATAACCTTTCAATTACACAAGTCCAATTGCATTCGGTTAGAATTTTCACTGGCTAATTTTTAGACTTCCAGTGGATAGGGCCTGTTGAGGAAGCCAAGAACACAACTAGCCACTCCTCCAAAGCCTGTAGATAGACTCAGAGAAAACCCCACATACTAGACTGATGCTGACCAGTGTGTGAGGGAACTCTCTGAAAAGGAGGGGTTGAGAGAGGTGGCATCACACAAACCACCCCCAAAGGTGAGCAGAAAGATGGAAGTTGAGAGACAGACATGAAGCGTGAAGGGAAGGATGAAACAACACTCCCTTAACCACACAACGGTACTTACGTTCAGACTCCACCAACTCCTGCACAATATTCTCCTTGCTCTTGTAAAACGGGAACTTGCGTGAAAGGTTGAAGCTTTTTTTGCGCTTTACTTTGACGGGCTGCTTGTCAGTGTGGGTGAGAAGGGGGCAGGGGGTAATAACAGGGCGAAAACAAAAATGGAATTCAATGGAGGTACTCGACAGCCATGCAAAAACAATACACATCCAAAAATGGAAATGAGACACAGGTAATGGGTGAAATGAATGACATATAAAAGTGTCGGAAATAATTAGCTTTAACAAATGTTTTTATAAACATTATAGCTAAACTATTACTGTGCAAATAAAATGTACAGAACAGCCATTAAAAAACTTTGTTAATGCAAATCTATTTTCAATTAGGTTAATGTAAAGGCACTGTAGGCCTTCAGTGTAATCTATACTGTAATATGAGCACGTTGTGCTTCAGTGAGCAGGTGCTGGTCCCCTTTCCCACACTCAGGGGGAAGTAGGCCATCTCCCTGGGAGCCCAGCAGCAGCTCTAAAGTCATTTTAACTGGCAACAGGGCAGAGAGCAGCTGGTCTGCCAAACTTACCCTGTTAGACTCAATCATGCCAGTTCTGGCGTGGAACTTGACTGTTTTTAATCTGGCCCTCTCTTTCTTCTCCACTCTGGAAGAAAGGAGAGAAATGTCACAAAAGTATTGAACCTGCCTTTGTCAGTAATCAACATTAAAGACAAGTACCTTTTTTTGCTTGGAATGACTCCAATCTGCTCACTCTCTCCATGTGGTGTGACCAGTCTTGCTTGCCACCACTCATCATCAGAAGCATTTATGACATGGAGGATATCACCATATGAGAAGCTCAGTCCTTGGCTTGGTAAGCAGCTGTCCCTTGTTCGGTCATAGTCAAACAAAGCTCTAGAAACACATTCCTTCATTTAGTACACACAAACAATATACAGGGTACAACTATCTCAATAAAAGGTGTTGTTTAATGTAATTCATTTTAACATTCATTTGCACTGGCATGTCTAACACAGGTTGTCACACACTTCATCAAAACATACATCGTTTGTGTGTCATCTTGTCAGACAAGTCAACCCACAGCCATTTCAAAAGGCTCTACAACTTGTTTAACAGGATTACACTTCAGCTGACCTAGAAGCTCAAATCTACAAAATGTCAGGATTTGATTGTCTATTGATGTGACTATTTTACACCATCTTTTCTCAGACAAATACAACACACTGACCGTGTGTGCAGTCCAAACAAAGTAAACCATTTTGTTGAAAGAGTCACTGTGCATTTTGGTTGATACATATCCGGTGGGGTGCGCGGCAAGAATGAAAGTGCTGTTTAAGTAAAGGACCAAAAACTATTTTCAAAGCCAGCAAACTTTTTGTCAGGGTTAAATCCTAAAGGCTGAACACCTCTACATTCCTGAGAAGAGGAGGGAGGACGTGGCTAAATAAGATGGCTTTTGCAACATAATTGTTGGCTTTAAATCAACAAGGGAAGACCTGGCTCTACATGCCTGATAGAGCTCCTCTATAGATAGTAGCTAATGCTACAGGACACCTACACACTGTAAAAAACTATGCTAAAGAACTTGGACTAAATGGCTAAATCCTGGTATGCATTGCTGCTCCAGTAAAAAAAAAAAAAGACAAACATTAATTAACATTATGAAGTTACTTAATGTTAGTTTTTTTAATGAATTTTTTTTTTAACTCATAGATTTATATAACCTTGGCCCATGCAAGTCCTCTAGAACTGTATTTATGTGAGCAGAACTATGCAACTGGTTTCGCTTCTTAGAAGCTTTCATTCATTTTGGCAAATTACCACTTTTCATGAGACAGGTCAAACAAGCACCTAAACAATAACAATGAGGCTTTCTAGTTATGAGCCAATTGTACAACAATATGTTTTTTTACAGCGATACATTTCATTATAGTTTCAAAATGATTGATCTAAAACAATACAACTTGATACAATTCAAAATTCAACATTAAATAAATGTGATCTTGATTGAGTTCTTCTGTATAACGTTTAAGCGTGTCATTCTTTTAAAGTAGACTGTACTGAGCATGTCAGGATAGAAATAACAAACTGGAGAATATTTACCACTGAAAAAGCTTAGAAATGATTCTTATTATTATTGCACATTTTATTTAGCACTTTATTAAGCACGTGGCCTTATTTGCATTAATAGTCTTAATCCTAAAATACCAGCAATTATCTTAAACATTAATAGTTTTCACGGGCTCAGGTTTCAGTGACAGATCACAACAAACTGGTTCAGGCTTTGGTCGTGTGAAGTAGGACTGGATTTGGACAAACTGAAAAGAACAACAGTATTAATTTACTGTATTATGTAAAGATTAGCTTACTTTGAGATTTTAGTCGCTTAGTCAATTTTAGTGGTGTGACAGTGTTGATAGTGCTGCAGTTATCAATTATTGTAGTAAATAAATAATCTATTGATTATTGGTTCAATTAACTGAGTATTCAGAAAAATAGCACAACTACATATTTTTACAATAGTAAGCAACACAGTTCAACAAAAACAGATATAACACACCAAATTTCCTGTTTAAAATTTACATTACATTATGTGCATTATAAATGCGAAAAACAAAATACCTGAGACTAAAAGGCTATTAAATGAATAAGAAAATACATTAAAAAAATTATGTCTAATAGAGTATGCAAATATTGCACATCCATTATTGAAATTTACCTTTTGTATATTACAATGCATTTCAAATGCCTTAAAAGAAAATAATCTCAGACTCAGCCTAAAGCATGTCATTAAATACACATTTAAAATAAATAAAGGTTAATCCAAACACTGCTTTTTATATAGTTTGTGAATGTGAATCAAAACACTGCACATTTGCATAAAACAATAGACTAGTTCTCTGAATAGTTTGGTGACTGTCCTGAGAAGCGGGGGGCGAGAAGAGTGGGATGACGCTCACAGCGCTAACACAAAACTAACAAACAAATGAGTTGAGTCCTTCTCGGACACGGTGATTCTTGCGCTAATATTGAAACGACAGTTATTTGAACATGTGAGGACCTTAACCAAACAGTTTAAAGTAAAGTTCAAACAGCTGCAGAGAGTACAAGGGTTCACTCCAGATACACGGCGTCATAAGCTCACCGTGGAGACCACACTGTAAATGTTCGCACAACAGGGCGCTCTGGACTTAACACTAGGGTTCCTAAAGGATCAGGTACAGGTCTGAAAGTTTTCAGGGATTCCGTTAATAGATCCAGGGGAATGCGGAAATAATCAGTGCACGGTGCAGACCTCAGTGGACATGTAAACGTGACTTTATCTGCCACAGGCATAGATTGCCCTTTTGAGTCATCGATGCAACATAAAAATAATTGAGGCATTTTGCTAATCGAATTACTCAATTTATTCAATTAATTGTTTCAACCTAAAGTGTTGATTACTAAAGTGTAACCAGTGCAATACCTGACATAGAGAGAGCGCTTCTCGCTGGTGCGCAGAGAGCCTGATCCTGAGCTCATGCTGCTGTTCATCATCTGCTCTCTCAGGTCGTGGATCTTGGACTCAAAGCGACTATACTCTGCACACAAACCAGAAAACAAAGTGTCAATATTTGTTCCAAAAATAGGTCTTAAAACACACACAGTTAACCTTCAGAAAAAATGGGTTAAAATGATATTGATTTTAAGTGCCGTGTTAGGAGGTAACACTGTGTTTATCACAGAAAAATGGCTGAGCTCTAGGGCTTAAATGCACTGTGGTGAGTTAAACCAAGGAGGTTCAGCAAGACCTTAGGCTGATTAATGATCTCAGAAACAGATGGTTTATCACTGATCTGCCTTACGCATCCAGGAATGTTATGTCAGGTAATTAATTACATAGATTAATTAAGTTCAACATGGGCTCTTTAGTGTGGTTAAACAAGCGAAGGCCTCCAACAATTTCAAATGCACGACCATTAGTCATAGATGTGTAAATCCAGTTTGTGCTCTGGAGGACAGGGATGATGTATGAATGCACCTGTAGTTCCTCATTTAGTATGCTCTCATTAACCTGCTGTGCACAGAGCGTTTGGTGCCCAGGCTGCTGGAACAAGCTAGGCCACCGAAACACACACAGCTAGATAAACAAACCAAATGATGCTGCTGGAAAAACAAGTATGATTCTGTATTTGGCTCGTGTGGCGACACAGACAGGTTTTTAAAATAACATAATGGAGCACTTTCACATTCTTCTTCAGTTTTAGTTGCTGTTGCTACGATATGTTGTATATGACAAATTACCAATATTTCATGGCATGTGATAAGATACACTTGTGCCTTAATGGCAGAACGAGCCCATAAAGAGCAAGTTAATTATTTCCCATAAAATAATTCTTTAATGTCTGACGCATACCTCACAGCTTAAATATCTATCGTTGGTAGCGATTCTTGCAACGTAGGGAACAAGAGATCAAAGTCCAGTACAGCCCAACAAGTGGCCTCAAAAAACAAACCAAGCCTACAGCAATGATTCAGCTAAGTTGATCAAAGCTCCCAGGAAAATTCTGGGCAGGTGTGAAAAACAAGCTTAAGGTCATTCAACTCTACCCCTGTTGAAACCAAAAAGAAACTCGGTGCAAAACGAGATCGTGCCCCAGGCCTGGTGTGGGCTCTCCACCCTTGTTTCGGCTTAGCCAGTTAGCTGTACAATAGTGTGACACTGCAAGGTGAGGTAACAAGACACCGCCCGACTGCTGGTAACCAGGAGCAACATCCCAGCACTCCTCGAGCAGTGACAGCACATGCGGAAACAGCCATTCAGACTAGTCCACTTGGCTCTCAGGCACAGGAGACAGTAGAATGAAGAACAAGCAGCTCTGAAAAGGAGGGGCCAAAGTACAAGACAAAAGATAACTAAACAGAAAGAGCAAACTAATGCACAGCTTTATAACCTGAAAGGCAACATATGGCGCTAATAGTGGTATGACAGGAGTTGGAATTAAAGTAGTAAATACTATGCTAGTTCACATTCCTGGAATCCCTGTAATGCATCCAGAACTGTGGAAACAAAGGAAACAGTTTGTCTTTACAGGTAACAATCCAGATACAGACCTAGGCCGCATTACTTAAAAAATTATCACCAATTAAAAGCATAAAATATATTCATAATTAAAGAGCAGTATACACACAATTCAGTACAAAGTATTTCAAAGTATAAACTCACAATTACACAAAATTAACACTAACTAATATTAGCTTTGAATACTGGTGCAAGAGCTCATCTTTATTTTAGGAGTGACCCACAGGCAGAAAAGATAGCCAATAGAAACTAGGACTATTCTAAATCTTACTCCCACTGCGTGTCCTCATTAAAAGGCAGCTTCTATTAATTTGGGGATGGACTGCTTCTCTTTGGCTTGAGTTGAGTTTGTAATGTGCTAGTGTGTTATATTGTCAGGGATAGCTTAAGCAGTGAGCACATGAACCAATCTACCCATTACTCCCATTAATGTATAACATTTTTGCCTGATAGCTTTTTAAAACCTGAAACACACCACTGCGCATGGTTGACAGTCGCTAAACGGGTTTAACATTTCCTCTGCTGCCCTCCTCCCATTTCCAACATGCTAAGGGCTAGGGTAATTATGCTCCTTTAAAAAGGGGCAGAGTTGTGGTTATACAGGACATCCCTCACTTGAATTCTTGAAATGTGAGTTAAAGAGTCCGTAGAGAGACAAGGGGTTTCCCTGCAATCTCTGAGATCCATTATGGCCTCTTGTAGTCCTTATTGCTGGCCTTCCATCAGAGGTCTGCGGACGCCAGAGCCCTGGCCCCTGAGAATTGACTTTAGGCAACTTGCCCAGTTTATACCAGTTTTCACCCGCCACTTCCTCCTCCTGAGTGCCTCTCCTTGTACTGCACACTGTGGTTCCACCAGCTCCAAACTTAAACAACCAACATACTCACTAGTTTCCGTTGGCAGCAGTAGTTCTGTGGACAGATCTTAGGTCACCAGTGGGGATGCAGGAAGTTAATCATTTCCAAGTGCTTGACTTGTGTATTTGGAGTAGTTAGGCATTGTACACACTAACAGATAAGTGTCTTACAAAGGGCGCTTAGCTGAAAAGCATGATTTGGTACGGGAAACAAAAGTTCCCTTCAACAAACCGCATCGTTATTCAAGATTATGCCCGATTGGTTTGGCATGTGAGACTGCATGAACGAACAGAGAGACTAAAGCTTTAGATTCAACTTTTCAGAGAAGCTTTCCTTCAATAACAATTCAGTGTTCCATTTTCTTTACTGTGCCACACATTTTTATTACAGTTCTAAGACAACTGAACTTTCTTTGATGTATTATTGCAATATAAGCAATCGCAATATCCATACCTGCAAAGAATACCGTGTTATATATATATATATATATTTATTTACAAAATCATTGTCCAAAAAAGGCTTTAAAACTAACCGTAGTGCATCTAAATGAAAAAGTCAGTTATGAACTGGTCTGCCCCGTTCCAATATTTACGCCTATTTGGAAGTGCACACATTACACCAGTGAAATTTTAATTTTGACATTTAGAGCTCTGCATGGACAGCCCCCCCAGGACATCACAGAAACATTGACACTTTACTCCTCCTCCCTGGTCCCACTCTCTGGTCCCCAAAACCCGCTTTAAGACTTGTAGAATGCGGTTGATTGTGTTCCTTTAAAAAGCAGCTAAAGACACTTTTATTTATTTTGTAATAAGTTAGTTAGTTAGAAATACAGAGTCTTGTATTTCTTTATATATTCTAAATCATTAATGTTTTACTACATTTTAATATCTTTATTACAGTATTGAAAATAGTCATCACATACTACACATTTTCCTAATATCATGCAGCCCTAATCTAAACCATACATTATCTTTTCCACAATGTTTTGTTCCCCTAAAAATTGGTTTTGTGAATACATTTTAGGTTTGGGTTCACTTGCTTTAAATGAACAAATATTAGAATGGAGTGTTATGTATCGCAAAGTAAATAAATGTCTAATTCCTATTTAATTTAATGTGGAGCTTATCAAGGAGAGTCAAGATGAAGCATTATGACTGGCCTACGATCCTCAAACATGCTTACTCACACTTTGAGGCAGTCAGAACCATTTACCATCACCAAATTAGGACTTGTGGTCAGAAAATTATATCTAGAAGTCAATTCTCAAGTGAGGTCATGTGGAAAAGTAACCAGCTGACACACCTGTTTTACCACACCTTCAAGTTCCTACCTAAAAGGTTCAGACTAAAAACATTAAAACTACCCGTAAAACATGTCCGAATGGCTCCTATTAACCTTAAAGTATTCTTTATATTATCGTTTACCAAACCAAACCGACCAAAATAAGACTAGGTCACCTATGAATAGCTAACGCCTTGGTTTACCGCAAAGGTGTAGGGTGAGGCTAAACGTCTCCTTTGAGCACGGTTTTACTGTCGACATGAAGAGAAACTTTTTAAGCAGATCGATTTAATACAATACCGATTCAAATGCTAGGTACTGTTGTTTTGATTGAGACTCAAAGGTTACACATAGGTTATATTCCTAACAGTGTAAGAATAGGCTACAAGTCACAACTATAGGTTACAACTTACAAAGCAAACTATGTCGGTACAGTAGCTGCCAAAGTAAACCAGAGCCGCAATGTAAGTGGCACCATTCATTCGTATTTCAAGGCGCTGTTCTTAGTCGCTAATAAATAATGTTTAACGTGCCTCACCTTAAATGAGCTCAGTTGTGCTTTCTATTTCCCTGTCGCGGTTGGTAGTTTCTTTATCCAGCCATAAGGGAGTTCATGCGGCTTCTCTGCTGCTGTTGTTGTACGGAGCCCATCCCCCATCAACATAGGCTGGGACAGATAAAAGTTTCAACCTCGTTTCCCACCTTCTTTCATTTAAAAATATCCAATAGTGCCGCAATGGACCCACACGCCACACAGTTCTTTACCGTCCCGTTTGCATGCTGCTCCGGGCTGAGTCCACCATACTTGCCAGCGGCACTGCGATTTGAAAATGGAAGGACAGCAGCTTTTCGTTTGCCCGCCTCGCGGTGTTCAGCTGCCGCTAACGCGAGGGCCGCCCCAGAACATGAATATTTCTAAAACAGGCCTGTCCAGAGAACTGTCCTAATTTACTACAGCAATAGTCAGGCACCCGGGGGTCCACCTCGACTAAACAACACCAATAGCAGGCTATATTTACCAAAAAAAAAAAAATCTTATTATTTGCTGCATTAAAGCAACTCTGAGAACAAACTTGAAAGTGAAAGACAGTTACTAAAGGGCTGCAAACTTACATGGGACAGTCAAGTCCTAAATTTAGTTATCTCAAATAGCATGTATGAAAAAGTGTGTGTATTTTACAAGATAAGAATCGGATGCTCTGAGTTACTTAAGTGGAGTAAATGCATCTAGCTGGGCACTTGAGAGGGGATAGGCAACTCATCCTGTTTTATGCCAAGGAATTAACAAAATGACTGAAGCTAGGTAAATTATAAAAAAATGCATAATGTTGCTGTAACAGATAGAAGTCATCAAATGTGCATAGTGTGTATAAACAGAAAATTAAGATAAAACAATGACACTTAATGTTTTCTCAGAGCTAAGCAACAATGCTATGCTAAAACTGCAAGAATGTGTTAACTGTCATATTTTGTTTATAATGCAATTTCTACAATAAGAAACTTCAAGTCAGCTCAAAGAATCATGTTTAAACTGGCTCACCTTCTGGCCTGTACTGAGCAATAATGGTGACCGTCTGTCCAGCTCTCTTTAGTGCTGCAGCTGCCTGTTCATGTGTGGCATTCCTTAGGTTGACGCCATTCACCTGAAACAAACCAGGGAGGAAAAAAATAGTCAGATATATAATCCAAAGAATCATAGAATACAGGTGGGGCTGGATGCCTATTCTTGCCTTCCTTTGAGAAAGAGACACTATTGATTGATTCATTGTTGGACTGGCTTACCTAAGCTCCATTGTTCTATTATATTTATATTATATACACTCACCTAAAGGATTATTAGGAACACCATACTAATACTGTGTTTGACCCCCTTTCGCCTTCAGAACTGCCTTAATTCTACGTGGCATTGATTCAACAAGGTGCTGAAAGCATTCTTTAGAAACGTTGGCCCATGTTGACAGGATAGCATCTTGCAGTTGATGGAGATTTGTGGGATGCACATCCAGGGCACAAAGCTCCCGTTCCACCACATCCCAAAGGTGCTCAATTGGGTTGAGATCTGGTGACTGTGGGGGCCATTTTAGTTCAGTGAACTCATTGTCATGTTCAAGAAACCAATTTGAAATGAGCTTTGTGACATGGTGCATTATCCTGCTGGAAGTAGCCATTAGAGGATGGGTACATGGTGGTCATAAAGGGGTGGACATGGTCAGAAACAATGCTCAGGTAGACTGTGGCATTTAAATGATACCCAATTGGCACTAAGGGGCCTAAAGTGTGCCAAGAAAACATCCCCCACACCATTACACCACCAGCCTGCACAGAGGTAACAAGGCATGATGGATCCATGTTCTCATTCTGTTTACGCCAAATTCTGACTCTACCATCTGAATGTCTCAACACAAATTGAGACTCATCAGACCAGGCAACATTTTTCCAGTCTTCAACTGTCCAATTCTGGTGAGCTCGTGCAAATTGTAACCTCTTTTTCCTATTTGTAGTGGAGATGAGTGGTACCCAGTGGGGTCTTCTGCTGTTGTAGCTCATCCGCCTCAAGGTTGTGCGTGTTGTTGCTTCACAAAGGCTTTGCTGCATACCTCGGTTGTAACGAGTGGTTATTTCAATCAAAGTTGCTCTTCTATCAGCTTGAATCAGTCGGCCCATTCTCCACTGACCTCTAGCATCAACAAGGCATTTTCGCCCACAGGACTGCCGCATACTGGATGTTTTTCCCTTTTCACACCATTCTTTGTAAACCCTAGAAATGGTTGTGCGTGAAAATCCCAGTAACTGAGCACTTTTTGAAATACTCAGACCGGTCCGCCTGGCACCAACAACCATGCCACACTCAAAATTGCTTAAACCACCTTTCTTTTCCATTCTGACATTCAGTTTGGGGTTCAGGAGATTGTCTTGACCAGGACCACAGCCCTAAATGCACTGAAGCAACTGCCATGTGATTGGTTTATTAGATTCTTGCAATAATGAGAAATTGAACAGGTGTTCCTAATAATCCCTTAGGTGAGTGTATATAATTATTATATGTTGATCAAGGATATTTTTGCTGTGTTTGCTAACTTAATTATCAATGTTCTGACAGTCGGTTCAGATATAGGTACTGACAGAGAGAATCCGGTCACCCCTCCTCAGCTCTCCACTCAGGTCAGCTGGTCCTCCTGCCAGAATAAAGGAGACAAAGATTCCCTCGCCATCTTCCCCTCCAACTATGTTGAAACCCAGGCCTGTGGAGCCTTTGTGCAGCAACACCTTCCTTGGCTCCCTGTCAAATAAAGGGACAGCAACATTGTAAAGGGCAAAGCACAGGAAAAACAGTCACAATGGAGCTATGAACTTCATTAGAAAGATAGAGATCACCTAAACTGAAAAAAAGTAATTTAGTTATTCTATAGGCACTATATAATACAAAGTAGTTTACTGCACAGTTAGATTCTATTAAAGGCTGCTACAGTCACCTGGCACTTAAATTTACACCTCATTCTTAAATGTACTTAACTGTAGTAAAACATACTCTTTCACCAATGGCATTTAACCTGTTTATTTAAGATCATTAACAAAAAAATATTTTAGGGAATCGAAATAGTTTTTACTACTTTTTTTAATACTTTTTCCTAGATACATACACTATTCTTATTACACAATATTTAATAACACAATTGGCAATAGGCAAACATATTAAATCAAAATATCATTTATTTGCTAAAAAAAAAAAAGTTTGGAATCTCAGAAATATACACACACTTAAACACACCCTTTTGTTAATACACACAGACAGTGTTCAACAAAGCCACAAAGTACTGCTTTAGCCACTATGACTCATCCTCCAGTTCGCTTTTAAGACAGCCACATTTATAAAATGCTACAGAGGCCAAATCACCCCTACTGTTTAACAAAAGTCTTCTGACAACATCTTCACAAATGCAAACACAATCTAGGAAGCCCATCATTTAAGTCTCCAATACACACCACATACTTACACATACACAATTTAAGGTACATATATACACACAGTTTCCTTTTCAACAGAAAATGCTGCATGGTTCCCATTAGTGGTCTCCTCTCACACTACTCAGCCTGCCATCCATAGGAACAAGTCATACTTAATCGCTAATGGTTGCTCTCTTACTGGCTGTTAAGACCATTTTTCCATCATAGGCAGCTTAGTCGGCATTCCAGACTTTCAGAATCATACCCATGATTGCCTGGAAAATGTGTTGAGCACTCACTTTAAGAGATGAAGAGCAACAGAAAGGCTGTATCATAAGGTGCATAAATACGTTTGAATGGCAATGCTTTACTGTAAGAATGTTTAATGCTCCGTGCTTAACAGCACAATTCTAATAGTATGGCATGTTTTAGAAGCACCTCTAAAGTAAAAGCAGCTTATGTTCACAAGAAATCAGCAACTGCTTATGAAATGGTAAGCAGACAGATCTAAAGTAAAATAGTTAGTTCAATATTCTCTATTTATGTATAGACTGTTCAGGTACAAAGATCTCCATTATTACCTTTGGAAATGGGTCCAGTGCTTGCTTCCGAAAGAGCATTTCCTAACAGTACGTTCAGAATGGGTCCTCACCATCGGCATGGAGGATGAGATGTTGACCGTGAACATGGTGACTGTGGCGCATTGTGCGTACATCTATGCACTACTCCTCTTGTTCCCTGGCCTCCACTTAGAGCGGCTCCAGGTTTAGAAGCTCTTGTGTTCAAGGCCTATCTGATGTTTGTGTGCCGTGATGGGAAGCAGCTCCTTTTGGAGCTGTCAAAAAAACCTCTCTCTCCAACACAGGCTTGTTACTTAACCCCAACGTGTCCATGAAAATCATCCTTGTTCCAGTATACAGGATGAAGGCTAAGTACTCCTACTCTGACGTACATCTGGAATGACCAGAATGCCATAATATCAACAAGCAGAATGGCAAACTGGAGTTCATCCAAGTTCAGTCACTCCTTTATACATGCGTTTCCTTGTCTTCTTGTCCCGTTTTAATAGTGCACACCAGCCTTCGTTTCATTTGACTTCTATGGAAACTATGTCAATTTTCAGACACACAAGCTTTCAAAAATACTAATAGCAGACATTGATATTGGATTTATCTGGACAGTTTATGAAAGTTGTTTTTCTACTTTTATTCTTTCCTGCAGCAATAAGAGATACTGTACACTGGTGATGCTCCATGCCGTTTTCATGAAAAATACAAATTAATTTCTTCATTTTATATGCAGGGATCAAGTCTGCCCTCCTATCATGAGACCTGCCTCTCCCTACCCTCTGCGCTGGCCTTTTCATCCATGCCAGGAATGTAAACAGTTATAGAGCGGTTAAAACCCCTTTTCCTTTCTCTCTCTGCACAGCCATTACTCCTGTGACTCTCTCTTATTCAGCAACCCCATATCCCTCTTAATGCTGCTCTATTTCTTTTCCCTGCTGCAGTGTTTTGGTTGTTGCAGCTCCATCCTAAAGCTGTGAATGAATGGATATGTGGGATGTGGGGTTCAATGGATCACGCTGCCCTGGACTTGGTCTAGTAATTGGCTCTGCTTGGCTGATTAATGGTGGACACTGCAGAAGGACGCCATTTTACACAAAAAGATAGCATCTCTTGCAACATTTTATCCCAGTTAATTTTTTTCTATTTTCCAATTCACTGCTCACAATTAATTTTATTCTTTGTTATTGATAACATATACCTTGACATGGGAAATTTCTAAGGTGCTAAAGTAATAAAGTTTAAAATTTACTACAGGACAATGAATAGTTAACATGAAATAAAAAAAAACACAGCTAAATCTGTAGACATAAATCTAACATCAATCACTACCCAAGTAGTACGTACTGACAAATCATCATTAAATGGAGATAAAATTAGATGTAAAGTAAGGAGGAGGTGTTGGGGTATGTATCTGTTATGATCCCACTGAGAGGGGTGCAGAGGGCTGGTTCAAGCTCTGACTCATTCTTCACAACAAGCCTGCTCTGCAGTTGCCTGTGCTTACTGTGGCGTCCATTGAAAATAACCCCTTTAGATTGGAGCCAATGAGGGATGAGGCTGTCAGGCGGGTGGAACTGGAAGCTCATCTGCTGTGACTGGGATCAAGCCATTTGTCATGATGATGTCTTCTGAGACAATGGTACTTTTTTGATGATTAGACAGACAACAGGTGTTTGGCCCACTCGTTTTTTAACAGCTGATTTAAGAATCGATTTAAGAATTGTCTGGAATGTCGAACGTATGACCACACAGGTTTGTGCCTGTGCTTCAAACTGGAGGTGTGCGTATCCAAATGTGTTTACATGTTCCAGTACATGACAAATATCTCAGTACAGTATGTGCTGGCAGTATGGTGATTAGAAGAATAAGACCAGTGCATGTGCATGGCCTGTTTTTCCAAGTACACAGATGAATTACAACAGCTGCAGGACTGTCTGTTGGCTACATGTTTCACTTACATTTATGGTAACAGCAAAGATATGACTTTGAATTTACATACATAGAGCTACATTCAGGCCCTCTAACCAGCATGTGTTGGTGGACTCTCCCATCTGTGTGTGCTCGGCCTACTTGTAATACCACACTTGACTTAAAAGCCAGACTGTATGACCAACATATGCTTTTCTCTCTTATACAGAGGCACACACACATTCAGGGATAGCTCATTGGGTCACATACAAGCAAAAGTTCTAGAACAGACACTTCTGTGTTCAAGATGTACACTATTGATGCACGGGTCAGGTTTGTTTCCAACCCGCGGGTTCCGCTTTATGAAATTACTTGGCCCGCCCCAGCCCGCCCCGCACCACTGTATCAAATTTTTACAACTAGCCCCTCTCTGCGCACGTGACCATTAAATAGACTATGCATTGTAAATGATAACAGGCTTTATTTCAGCCTAACAGTGATTGGAAACAACCATTCAATTACATCGCCCTGAAAACTGGCAACATACGCATATGAACCATAGAAACCAGCGTGTCATATTAATAGCAAGTGGATAATGATCCTGCTCCAACTATTTTTGACAACCGGTTCCAAACATTAGATTTAGCAGCTTGACCTTCTTTTCTTTTAATGATGTAAATTCCGACCTTAATTTCTCTCGCACCTCGTCTTCCATCTTCACTTTTATTTCTTAGTTTGTTTTGTTGTTGTGGCTGGTAGCAACGCAAGTTATGTTGCCACGTAAGCCTACGTATTGTAACCTATATGTAATTGCAGGCAACATATACATTTTTTATTTATTTTTTTTAATCACTCGCCCCAACCCGGCGCGCAAATAAAGTAACAATATCTTTACCCACCCCAACCGAATCCTCGGACCCTGCGGGCTATGTGACAACTCGCGGATCACTAACGGACACAGTGAAATTAATGAAAAAGATCAAGCTAATAATTGGGTACAATAGTAATGGTTAAAACCTTGCAGAACTAATATTGTGTTTTTTAGCAATAACTGCTAGTGAGATTCTACCATTGTAAAGGGTGAGCAATGCTTCCTGACAGATGGAAGGGAGCAGCTTGTGAGAGCATGAAGCCGTTTCAGCAGCTCTCCTGTGGAGATGTGCTGTGTGTTGCAAAGCAGGTAAGACTCCATTTTCTGCTCCCTTGAAGACAACAATGTTGTTTCAGACACAAATGTGTGGCTGTATTAGGCAAAACATTGTGACTAAACAATCTTTTATATTTGTAAATGTTGCTGAACATACAAAATAATACACATAAAGGTAGGGCACAAAAATAGGACACTACCTTTTTCTATGTGGCATTTATTTGAAGTGCCATATAGTTCAGCAAGATATAATATGATATAATATGATATAATACAATATACTATATTAATATAATATATGAACAAATGTTACTACTCTTGAGTTACTATGTCATACAAACATAAAGCAGCAACAAACTGAAAGTACCACAAATAAATGCAGGGAAGAAATTGACATAGAGCAGGCAAACATTAACATGCAGACACAGAAAAAAATAGGGTGAGAAAAGCTGTGCTGGAAAATCAAAACAAATACCAACCTTACCAGCCCTCTTTCCCTTATCTTCTTTTTTTGAGATTTTAGTTTTCTATTTTATACAGTCAGTTGAAATTGTTAAGGCTCCATCCTTAAGTTTGTGAGAGCGTACACAATATGATCCTCTGAGGTTGTATTTACTGTTAACTATAACAATCAAATTATTATAGGAATGATAATGAGGCAGTTGGCCCTCCTTCAGTTGTTTAGATACATATAGGAGGGTTAGCTAAGCAAGACATGATGGACTAGGTTAGTACCTGCCAGAGAAGGGGAGTGGACCTTGGCCCAAAGGAGCAGGGGAAGGACACAAGCTTCTGTAGAGTGCCTGGGGCACCTTGATGTCCCCAGTTTTGTGGATGACACTGTAAATAGGTTCAGCATTGCTGTGGGGTACAGGAATCAAAGGAACATGTGTGGGACATAAAGAAAGCACATATACTAACAAGAATCGACAAGTGTACATACAAACATACATGACAAGGACAGCTAGCACAAGGACATAATAGCATCAAACAAGGAACACTCAGCCTCATCCACTTTAGCTGAATACACAAAGCCTGCATGCATCCACAAACACACAATTACAAAGGGGGGATAGATCCTCCTCCCTAGAGCTGTGGGTTAAAATGACTCAAGCCTCATGGGATACTCCAATCAAGTCTCTATGAATGCCACTTCAGAGCCAGTACTTGGATAGGAGATCAAAGGTTACAACCAAGTCAAAACAAGTACAAGGAGTGACAAAAAGACTCACTGCAAAACATTTGGTCAGCACACAGCAATCACAGAGTGTACAGTTTAAGTACACAACACCAAGCCCTGACTGGCTAAAAATGATCAACTCAACATCAGATATGCTTCACAAAGCAGTTTTTTACACTAGAGGTAAATGTTTAATGTGCACAATGCGACAAAAGCTCTTAAAGCGTAACCAAAATGGAGACTGTCCCTAACAAAGAACAACCCAAATATAGCCATCACCATTGCTGCAATGGCTTCACAGTAGAAAAGACCACATGTAACTGTAATCTGTAAATATCCAGCTATCTACTGTTCAACGCAAAACTATCCAAAAAAAAAAACCTATCACATACCGTGTGAAGTCTTCCTCTCCCATCATGTGCCGGGGAACTGGCGAGTACCTGGATGGGGTGACCTGGGAGGGCGGGTACACTGGCTTGGGCTCCATAGCGCCCATGTAGTTGTGGCTGACGTGGTTGTCTACCATAGTGGGAAAGGCTGGAGGGAGGGCCAGACCAGTAGGGGGAAAAAGAGAATGATTACAACACAGCACAAAACAACGACAAAACAAGAATTTCAAATCTAGATCAACTGACCAGAAACTTTATCATCACACAGAGGCTGCATTAAAGGTCTTGCTTACCCTTTTATTATTATTTTTTTTATTTCCTTCATTACACTTTATATTTGATTCTCCTCCCTCCACAAAACGTTATGATAAAACAAAAAGCAATAACTCAACAAACAAAGCAGCTGGCATCCCAATTATCATAAAAGAAAAAGGAGCAGGAAGTTTAGTCTTATATGACCTGCCCATTTTTAAGCCATATTTTATCTTTGTACATTCTCTTAAATCTAGTAATACTCGTACAACTAAAAATTAGAGTCCAAAGAATACCATAACTTCTATATAGTATATATCTGTTTTAAAGTGGTGCGAGCAAAAGGAGTTTTAAAACTTTGCTGCCTTCTGTGGCTGACTTCAGCAGATATTACACTAAAGAAATTTTGTACTCCTTCAGGTAAAGTTCTATTTTTAGCTTTTCGTATAATTAATAATATAATATGTTTAAGTCAACCAAATCTTCAAACTTCAGAAAACTGGACTTAATAAACAAACCATTTGTATGCTGTTTGTAGCTTTTTTTGTAACAAAAACAAAAGCTTGGTGTTACTAATGTATGTGTTACCCCGGACTTCAGTGCAGTAGCCAAGAGTTATACAAGATAAGTAAAGAAGAAGAGTCTTACTTAATATAAGCAGCCGCTGTCTAATAGCAAAGTGCAATTTTTTGGAAGTTTGACATGCTACAGCTTAACAGTGCAGATTCTGAAGAGCAGGTGGGATGTGAGAAACGGCCTCAGTGGGAGGATGAGAACTGCGCATTTTGTTGTTGTTGAAGATTTTGTATGCCCAAGCACACCCATATTTAGTATGTAGCAGGGTGTAGCATTTTTGGGCATTTTTTGCTCATCGCATTTTGAGAGTCAGCAATTGCCCATATATTACTGTTTAATTCAGTTTGTGAATGGTGTTTGCACTATAGCTAGGAGGACTGGGCCAATGAGAATGTGTAGATACGTACTGCTAGAGTAATCCGGAGGAGCATACATGTCATTAAGATGAACAGGTCCTGGTTTAGCCACCTTGAGGTATACCATATCAGAGGTGTTTTTGAGCGCTGCCACTGCCTCCTCATGACGCACGTCCTGCAGCACAATGTTGTTCACCTGAATGACAGGAGGGGGAAATAAGAACAATCAAGAGATTTTCCATGACAACACTCACCAACACACCACCCGGCACAATAATGAATCATAGGTAAAGGTATTAGATTTCTACAGCTAAGAGAAAAGACTGTGTATTATATATTGTGAAACCTTATGTGTTACACCATTAACACAGGTCACAATCAGTAGGAAGTCGTTCTTCAGGATTTCGGATGTTTTCTTGATGATTGATGCAATAATACACCCAAAAGGCACTGTCAGTCAGGTGTGATTTTAACACCTCTGTTATATGCCACACAAACAGGACCGATTTTATCAAAAAAATGTTGCAAATGATTCAGTGGGTAATATTTATTTGAGAGGAATTTAGAACAAGTTTTTGAGTCACATTTACACTTTACCAGTGTTTTTAAAATTTCTTTAAATATTTGGGCGTTTTTGAAGCTACAACTAATTATGTTTTATGGATCATGTGAAGGCCATAAAGGTTGGTATGCTTCATGTTCTTTACGTTCTCAAGACTGTCAGAAGAAAGGCAAGTAACAGGATAATTGTGTCTTATGTTGAGCCATAGCAATAGATTTTGGTTACTGAAAAAAAATTGTACTATAGCTAATTGAACATTTCCAACATTCTGCTAACATAGCAACATGCACTAATTTATTATGATTGCAAGACTAAGATACAGTAGTGAATATGAGTCTCATACAGCAAGCAAACGGTCTCCAGTTTGCAAGCGTCCGTCTTTCTGGGCAGCTCCTCCTTCTATGATCTTGGTAATATAGATGCTATTGTCTCCTGGGATGTGCTGGTTGCCGATCCCTCCAGCGATGCTAAATCCAAGTCCTAACAGAGTACACGGTAAGGAAAAGCTTTGCATTTTGTTTATTATTTGTAACACTTCATAATGTATTTTTTAAATGTATTTTATAAATGCAGTTTGATGTTTGAATACCTTTAGGCCCTTTGAGCAGATTGACTTCCAGAATGGTCTCAGGTGGAGCCTGCCTCCGCCGCACAAGCAGTCGCACCACTGGCCCGGCCTCCTTCAGTGCCTCCACTGCCCGACTGTGCACCACCTCAGAGACATCCACATCGTTCACACGCAGCACACAGTCATTTACTCTGTGGAGGAATTATATAGACCAGGCTTGTCACTCAACTGCAACCAAGTTCATACACAGCACAAAGGTAGTGACTCACGAAGTGAAAACAATGGAAAATATAATCAAAATGCATATAAAAGCCTTCCATATGAAGGTTTTTGCAAGTAAGGCATTATTTCTTCTGTGAGTCATAACTTTGAAGAAATACACAGCCTGAGGATACGTTGATCTACTTCCCACACAGATAGCCTAGGAGGCTAGAGCAGCGGTGAGAATGAAGTTATAGAGGACAGACTTAACAAAATAAGTGTGAAAAGACAAAAACTTCCTTACCCCAGTCTTCCATCCATAGCAGCTGCTCCTCCAGGGATAATCTTGGTGATAAAAATTCCTGGATCATCAGGAATGTGGGGATTATCTATTCCTCCAGCAATGCTAAAGCCCAAGCCAGAATTTCCCTGCACACATGTCAGGATTGAAATTTTGAGTAAAATATATGACAAATAAGGTAATTGATGACTCAAATGGACTGTCTCAAGGTCAGTACAAGCAGGCTCTAAGTTGTATTAAAAATAAATTTGTGATCTAATCTTTAGCATCTGTGTTTTTTCAAAGACACGTGACAAATGGTCATAGCATATTAGAAAAGAGCACTCGGTGCCATAATGTCACATTCATTCTTTTCTACCCAGTCTGAGTTGTGAGGGGTTCAATTCTCCCAAAGTGAATTTATGATGTAAACTTAAGAGGATGGTACATAGTTTCTCACTCTGCAGGAGACAGACGCTCCATTTGGATCTGCTGGGTCTAGGCCACACTGCATTTGACAGCCAAGGCCACAGAGACAGGCAGCAAACAAGACAGCTGAGGAAAGACTTCACTTTATTATTTTCTATAATTAATGAGCAACAGTCGAAACAAATTAGGACAGAGAGAGACTGAGGGCTCCTGAGAGTATATTGGGCCTTACCAACAAATGTTACACACGGACCTTTTTTTGTGTGTGATTTAGCATAGTTTATTTAAGCTTTTTCCATGCTTAAATGCCACTTAGGAGTGGAAAGGTCAAAGTGATGCTGTGCATCTCTTGCAGCTTTGCAGGTGATTCTATATGTGGGTGGAATAATGAGCGCCAACATATAGCTATAAAAGCTGAACAACAGCTGACAAGTGCAGTGGGCCCAGCTGAACATTTGAAGAGAAGAGCACTTTACATTTCTGACGGCTGCAGATGACATGTGCATCACGATTATGTAAAAAGCTATACTTCAGTGGCATTACTCTGTGCTCATTCTCACATGAGACATAACACATTAGACATTCTTACTGCAGTGATGTAACAGCTACAACTTAACTGTAAAGGTTTATGTATTAATTAACAGGTTAAGCTTTCTTTTGCATTTAACGTTTTTTAAAAAAGCAAACATGGCCAAGTACTACCACCTAGTGGTGAGAAACCCATTGATCATGCAAAAGGAAATACAAAATAAAAACAAACAATGGCCAAAACTTACCCGTTCTAGAATAATTTCTTCATATTTGTACATCCCATCACTTCCATTTACCTGTCAAACACAAAATCAAAACGATTATATCACTTGGACTCAAAATAGGAAAAACACAACAAAATTACTTTTAATGTAAACTGTGTATACACACGCACGCGCACGCACGCACGCACACACACACGCACACACACACGCACGCACACACACACACACACACGCACACACACACACACACGCACACACACACACACACACACACACACACACACACACACACACACACACACACACACATATAACCTATATAAACTGAATAATCTGTGAGAAAGTGTTTTATAAATGCATTAGAATGATACGATGGGGTTTGTGTGTCCACATGACAAGAACCATGTTGCACACAAACATGTAGAGCACACACGAATGCGTAGCCGCTGAGGGACTGTGAACGGGAGAGAAGTATACTGTACAGAGACAGGGAGAGAACAGATACTTACATAAGGGCCTGCATCTAGTGAGTCTGCGTTGACGATGATGGGGGGAGGGTTAGCCTGTGAATATGAAGAGATACATATTATCTCAGAGTGTGAGGCTGGCAGCACACATACTATCGCTGGGGAGCAGCATGGCGCAACGCCATGGGAACAGGGGCAGAATCTCTTCAGGCTGAGGCTGGGATAAAGGTGTGACAATTGTGAATGAGGACTGGGACACAGAGACAGCAGCTTATTAAGAGCCTGGCAAAGGCGTCCTGTGGTCACCTCATAAAACAAACACCATGTGTTTCAGAGGTTTACAGTACTTCAAAAAGACAGTCTCACTTTCGCTACTACAGCCTTCACCATTTAGCATCATGTGCACAGTGCTTGGTTTTACACAGGCTACTCTATAGTAGACATGGCTCATTAACATTTTAACTGCAGAGGTTAGGCTGAATGCTAATATTTGATCATACCACCCTTTTTGTACTTTTAAATCTTTTTCTTCATTAATAGATGTCAATCAGTACATACAGTAAATGCTTCAGAAAGATTAAAAAGGACATTGAACTATATCTTTTGGTATGCCCAGTATATTTACTTTATTAACATACCATATTACATTACTACAAGATATAAAACATATTTTGACATGGGTCAGTGATATCTAACACAATGGTTTTGGAAGGTCCGGGACTTGACAGCTTTACGTTTGTAAACACAAAGCCAGTGTGAAGCAAGAGCTGGTTAGTGTTAGATCGCTTTGCTGTTTGCTGAGTCGTGCACACCAATGATTCAATTATTATTGACTTGATTGAGAAGCTTGGATGAGGGGTTGTGACAGTGTTGCTCGACACTTACATTTCCTGAGGTCCAACAGTGCAGGGAAAACCACTAACTGCCGCACTTGTCCTCATCTCCTCACCCCTGCATCAATGTAGGTAGATAAAATCCACGTCCAAACTGACAATACACATTTTCCTATGAAACTGAGGACCTGAGGCTTACAGCAATGCTACTCACAGACTATAAGCATAGTATATTGAATATAGTACTATTTGTATCTAACACTAGCAAGTGGTAGTCATAAGCAGTATATTCCAAAAAGTATGTTTTTCTTAGTTTTGAGAGTTGGTAATACTGATGTTTTTTTCAGTAAAGAGTGGCCTTATAGTTGATGCGTTTTACTTTGCTGATGTACTATGACTCCAGACAGATGAGGCTACACCCCCCAACAGTCAGCACACTCGCCTGTCAATGTGATCTGCATATGTACTGTCAAATGCTCATGTTTGTGCCTGTGTTTGCACATTTTGTGTGTATGCCTGTTCACTCCCGTCCACCTCAAATTCTTCAGTGAAAGTATTTATAATGGGAATACCACAGAAGGCACAACAACGATGGTTCCTTGTGAATGAAAAGCATACACCTCATAGCCATGTTCATATTGGAAGTGACGTTGAAGCACAGCCTGGGGGCCACACCGGGGAATACTTGGTTACTATTGTCCCATGATGATAGACAGATTAAACCACTCAATCCACTACTATGAGACCACACTTGACAAATTACACCTGTTTCATTACAGGCTTGAAGTGCTTGTCACAAGTATCATACTGGACACATGCTGCCCAGTGAAATCCATAAACCTACAAGTCAAAACCCAGTTGGAAAAAACAGTAGTATTATCCTTGTCTGGGATTTCATTGTAATCCCTCTATTGGAATCTCACATAACAATGGCAAACAAAAAAAATGGATGATAATCTCAATGGCACTGGTAATCCTAGCATGAGTTTAGCAATTGAGTCAGGTAACCTGGATTAGACTGGATTAGTTCCTCCTTCTTGGTTTTCCCATTTGACCCATTCCACTATCCTGCTGTCCAGAAGAGAGTTAGCTCAACACAATAAAACAAACATCAATTCAAGATAGGAATAAATATTTTCTTGGGGAGGAGATTGTAGGTTAATGGACTAGAAGTGACTCAGCAAGTGAGGTTACAGATGTGCTACATGTTATGTACAAAAATAAGGACTCATGAGATGACTTGGACCCAAGCATACCTTAAACATTAAATATATATTTTAAAAAGTAGGTGAGGAGGCTAGCATCTTGCATTGATGCAGGGCATGAAATTCTATTGATTAAACCCTGGCCTTGGTGAAAAGTGCAAACTACTGAAAAAGAAACCAAATGCAATGCAATGTTAACAAATTACTTTTAAACCGATATGTTAAGTGTAAAAACTTGAAATTTGCTTTGGCATAAAATAGACCTTTCCGTATCCTCCTAAAATAGATTTAAAAAGTTGTACACTATTTTAACTATCTTCATCTTTGATTTCTCCCACCTGAAAATCGGACTTCACAATTTCAGTGGTTTCAGAACAATTGCTAATACACAATCACTCATTAATGCAAACTAGTGAAAGTGGACACAAAGCTCTCTTATAAAGACAATGCCAATGAGTCCAGACTGCTCACCCAGCATGAGAACATTTCAACAATTCCCCGACTGACCAAGAGGAGTGAAGAAAATTCACTCTTTGTCAAAGTTGTCTCGCTGCCCATCTGTCTGTAGTAGGTCTCGGTTTCTTATTTGTCAATCTATGGCCTTGCTCCTTGTGTCAGTTTAGACAGTGCTGTCTGTCTCTTGTCTCTCAGTGTCCCGCTGGCACTGCACCACACAACACTTACTTGGCTGCGGACCCTCGGGACAGTAAAGCTACAACTGAACCTTGGCAAGTGCAGGACACAGGCTTCATCCAAATTGTTAAATAATCAATGCGCTCCCATGGCAACCAGTGCTTGCACAGTACTGGCCAGCAGGCTAACTTAGCCACCTCCCCCAGCTTCACCTCTTATGGCCTTCACTGCAATAGGCCTTGATATATTGCATTTTTCTGGCCAATACAAGATCTAAATACGTATAAAATGCTGTTGTACCATTACACATATTGCATCAGATTCTATTCAGCTTTATGCATGACAATTATGCCTGTCAGAGTAACCCTTAGCTTCATAGCAGGTTAAGCGGCGCAGAGGAACAAGATGGTTCAGAGTGTGCATAGCAATAGCCTGCTGACAGAGCAATAACTCCTCCCTCCTTAGCAAACATTTCCACGTCAGTTTTTCTCTCGCCAGGTGCGTTGACATGGCAACTCTGTCTCCAATTGTGACATGGCAGTGAAATCTCACATGATGCACACAGTCAGTACTTCCTGAGCCTGTGCCAGGCAGAGCTTGCTGGGAAGCCACAATGCACCTCTGTTTCCTAAACAACTTTCTTTAATTTTCTGTCTTTTCTTGCAGAATGTGGAATGTAGGCAGTGCTGCTGCTCAGATCCTTGGGCTCTCATTGGTTTCCTGTATGCCACGCTGCAGTCTAATCAATATCTACTCAATTACCATGCACCCAACATCTCATTCACGCTGTGGCCTCTGTGCAAAAAGGAAGAGGAAAGAGGCAAGATGACTAACAGATGGAGAAGGATGAACATGAAAGAAAGACATTCTACTCTCAGTTTCTGTCCAAATTCAATGATGCGTTCGTTGTTGATGACCAAGGTGGAATAATGAGATGTAATAAAGAAAATCCCATAGCGCTAAAGGTCAACTGCTCCTTCTCTTCTATAACAACAGCAGCTGAATCCATGCATTTGTTTCAGTGAGGAAGCCACATGGATATTAATTTGTCCACCTAAAAATCAGCCCCATTAAAGCTTTAAGTTTTTGGATTTAATGGCTGTGAACAGTGTAACAGTTTTGTACACTCTAAAGCCTCCCAACACACACGGCAGACGCACATTCATGACGCATAATTAATAGCCCGTCACAGCTGTCAGCAGCTCTCCCTCTTCATCTGTATGTAATTTTACAAAAGCATGCCCTGGCTTACCTCTCTGTCATGCTGTGCAGCTCCAATGAGAGCTGGCCAGTTTGACCTTCACCAGTGCAATGGCACAGGGGAAAAGTACTTAATGGAACAAGCTTTCAGAGCAGAAACACTCCAGTGGGACCTCAAGAAGTCAGAGAAACAGGATAAAGCTTAATAATGTTATGTGTGTAGTACTGTCATTGTAGATTTTTTAATGCACAGTAAGCAATTTTTGGTCTTGTATTTAAGGAAAAAAGATAAATCGCCTAACTGGGTTTATTAATAGGAATGATCTGTGAAAAACAAAACCTCATCTATTTTTCTTCTTCAAGGACTTCAATAAATTCAGGATGTGCCGGCAAACTTTGGTCAATCACGTGCTCAAAAATAAGGGGGCCTTGAATAAAAGATGCTCCTATTAGCTGGTTGGTCTACACCGCTGTCAACATGGAATCATTAGTGGCAGAAAGACCTTCTGAGAAAGTGGCAATTCCAGCGCTGGCTATATCTGCTTAAACTGTAAAAAAGCACAAAAAAGAAACAAGCCTAAAGCTGTACACTTCTAAACTTTATTGTTTTTATTACCAAATAAGGATCCTCCCCGTTAAGTCCTTGAATGTGTTGTCAGTATTGCTTTGGTTTATACAACAATTATAACACATTTAACTTATAACAGAAATATATGAAAAAGCACTTTCTATATTTGGAGTAACTGATTAGGAAGTCTACAGACATAATATATTTACTGCAGATAAATATATATATATATATATATACACACACAGTAGCTTGCTTTATTTATTCACAGAGGAGTCCTCTTTCACTAGGGACACTTTAGGGTTATATAGTTAGAGTTTTAGGTTTTCATTAATTTGTTCACCACATAATACATAAAATAATATAATATTTATGCAATGGTCCAAGTAACATGCTACTCATTTGCACATCACACAATTGTAAAAACGATCACTGTTCAACTGCTACTGTTTTGATCAGTCACACAGCAGCAACAATGACAAGAGATTCAATCAGGAAAGGTAACAACTCTGGTGGAAGTTAGCACATGTGGCGCGTCATAATGAAGAAAGCCTGTCATGTGTGGAGTGTCATCAGTCCCCTTCACATAATCCTGCCCCCATTGCTTCCCCTCCATCAGAGGTCACTGCAACATGTTACCTCACAGCTCTAGACTAGTTGCTACCCCTTGTTGCTAAGCTGAGAGAGCTGCTATGCTTGTTCCTCTCTCTGGTGTTTTGAATACTGTTCCGAGCACCGGTGACAGTGCGGAGGCACATGCAAAACATGAGGTAGTGCTGCCATTTTGATGCTTTCACCTTCCCATTAGCTTTCATTGTTAATAAGGCTCTATTATTGAGCTCAAACGGAATTCCTTATGTTTTTACAGTGTTTGTATGCATGTGTGATGTTAAGATGCTGATGGTGCTGCCGAGGTCTACCAGTCTTCTTTGACAAGACAAAGTGAGATTTTACCATGCAAGCATGCATGCTTTTCTGAATATAATGAGGTAGGAGAATCTCACTACAGATATGTATCCAAACAAACACATCTAACAGTCTGCTCTGTTTGCATAGATCAGATCCAAACTTTCCTTTCAAATCTTTCCTTGATTAGCTTTTGTTTTCTGAATTTTCTCTTCTCTTCTAAGCTTTACACAAAGCAGCAATAAGATGTTTTTATTTTTATTTTAACCGGAAACAATCTACTGTGATTTAGCCAAATGAAGATCACAGGACTGCATTTTCACTCAGCCATCATGACCTTTGAAAATGTGTTTTAGCTCTAACTTTGCTTTAACAAATGCAGAAAACTTATATTGTTTCACAAAGCAATCAGCCTCAATGAATGTAACAATATTATTTAGTAAATGTATTCAGTAATCAAAAATAATAGGACAATAATAAAAAATAGTACTCAGAGATTTATTGTTAAAATAATAAAAGCAAGGCAACCAGACTAACTTCCCACATCCCTTGGGGTTGTGCGTATCGCTCTCCTGTCACGGCTTAGGCTTCACACCGTCCTATAAGCTCCACTTGCTGACGCCTACATGTTAACATATCCCCATTCACAAGCCTTCTCCTCAGTTATGGCACACCAAGACTGGAGGTGTTAAAAGTGATAAAGAATTACAGTATGGAAGAGGCAATATAAAAACACAAGCCGTGCCTCGATTTTGCTGTGTTACTTCTGAACACAGAGCACCCATATGCTGATACTTTTAGCGCCAAGCCTCACATTAAAACCAAGGCACTGTTTTCAACATTTAAAGTATGCTGACAATTGTGCACCCAAAAGTGGGTGCAGTTTGGTCAATCTTTTTTCTCTCCCAAGGTGGGGAGAGAAAATGTTCATTGCCCTAAGGATTTTTTTCCCAAACACATCACAGATCAGAGCACCCTTCTTAGAGATGATACAAGCACTCATCTGTGAGCTTTAATCTGTTTAAGTGCCGCTGCTTATAACTGACACTGAGACACAACAAAGTCTTAAAATAGAACCCAGTCTCTGCTATTGAACATATAATATTAAAAAAACCTAAATGTTCAAATGCATATTTCAACACTTTGTGATTTTTTTTGTGCATGTGGCCATGATGTGGTTGGTATGCTCCTGTCATATCTCCATATGAAAGTGACTACACTAGCTCCAGTGACAATGAAGGGCTTATTTTCTTGAACCCCCTCAGATCTCTGTTCAAACAAGAATGCTCCACTGAGTGAAATCAAGGTGCAGGGCTTATTGCATCATTGCTCTCACTCAGACCCTTCCCCTCTGCCTGATTTGTGCCTGTTACTGAGCATATGCAGGCCTTGGATTTGGCTGATTACATAATTGGAAATTTTAATGGTGAATCCACAATGGCCTATATTGGGTTTTATAAGCAAGCTGATCAGGATCTGCCGGCGCTCGGTAAGCATCAGGCAATCTATTCGGACAATGAAGCAGTGGTTTGGAAGGGCTCTTAAATTACAGAAGTGGTGTGGCTGACACAGCAGAGCAGACACTGAAGCACAGTGTCCAACAGCACATACTAGCTAGAGTCTATTTCTGCCTCGTCATTCGACCTCCCATTTCCATCCACACAGACACATTTTTCTGCATGTAAATAAATGTAACTATGAGACTTGAGCATCAGTATGGTTAGAGATCCAGAGGTCTTTAGGCGGCCTGTGTATCCACAGTCTGTGAGTAATTAGCTGAGCAGCAGAGCTACCGTGCAGATCTGACTGAGGAGCACCATGGCAACCCACCGGCCCGTGTCTGCGCACACACACACACCCCTCTGCTCCTCTATAGCTCCCCTCTTTACACCACACCATCCATTTCCTCTTTCTTTCTTCACCTTATTTCTTCTCTCCAAATCTCCATCCGATTCATCACGACCACTTTTGCCTCATGACTGACTATCTGAGACCACTGAAGACAATGATTCACTCAACATGGGCAAGACTGTTGTTTATCATGTGCTTATCCCTCACTCTACCATCAAGCATCCCCTTCATACTCTATGTAACAATTAGGAATGTCATATTATCTTTAACACTGTGACAATGCATCCACCTCTGTGTTATAGAATTTCACAAGGCAATAAAAATATTAAAATGTGGTAAATGGAACCTGCTTGGTAGGATATACTGTCTTTGTTTTTTTAATGGAATTTGAGATCATAATGCATAACAGAAAGGGATATCCAAATAAATAAACACTGATTCAAAAACTTTCCTTGGTTAAAGCCAGATCTAGAAAACACCTGTCTGAGCAAGTTGTGAAACACTGTTGTTCTTTAACTGCTTAATAAAGGGTATATCCATCTTTTTACATGCTGTGCCAGTGTGCTAAGCCAGCACTATGTCAGAGGAAGGTTTGTCATTTCTTTCCAGATATGTAAACATACACAAAATTCCTCTTAGTATACTGGATAGATTACTTTTGCTGAGATAATCCATCCACCTCACAGGTGTGGCATATCAAGATGCTGATTAGAGAGCATGATTATGGCACAGGTGTGCCTTAGGATGGCCACAATAAAAGGCCACACTAAAATGTCCAGATTTATCACACAGCACAATGCCACAGATGTCGCTAGTTTTGAGGGAGCGTGCCATTGGCATGCTGACTGCAGGAACGTCCAGCAGAGCTGTTGCCCATGAACTGAATGTTCATTTCTCGACCATAAGCCTTCTCCAAAGACGTTTCAGAGAATTTGCCAGTACATCCAATCAGCCTCACAACTGCAGACCACATGTAACTACACCAGCCCAGGACCTCCACATTCAGCATCTTCACCTCCAAGATCCTATGAGACCAGCCCCCCCGGACAGCTGCTGCAACAATCAGTTTGCATATAAAAAGAATTTCTGCACAAACTGTCAGAAACCTCAGGGAAAGTCTCAGGGAAGCTCATTTGCTCGTCGTCCTCATCGAGGTCTCGACCTGACTGCAGTTTGTTTAAGTGGGTAAAGGCTCACATCCGACAGGATGTGAGCACACACCTGTGCAATAATCATACTCTCAAAGTGTTGTGTTTAAATTTTTGTTCAGTATATTTTGCTCACATGTCTGAGCTTTTAAACACACATACTGTATAATGGCAGCTCTACAGTGCTTTAAAAGTTGTAAATTTGTATACTGTAAAACTATACATTTTGTGACTTATAAGCTAAACACTCAGAATACAGTACAGACACAGAAGTGACTATTTGTTTTTCCTTTAATGGTAGTGTCATGAATACAGTTTGTTGGGGCTCACATTTAGCTGCATGTACTATGATAGGCTTTGCGTTTAATGGCAGGAGAGTAATATTTAGTAGATATGAAAAAAGAGATACAATAACCTTTCAGTGGTATGTGGCTTTTGAGCAAACCAACCTTTATAGCCCATAAAAATGTCTTCCTCTAAAACAAGTAAGTCAGCAAGCATCAGAAACATTTCAATCCAAAAGGGATTTTCAAGTGAGGCAAGAAACACACAATTGCTTTATGTGCACTCTAAATAGCCGATTGTTTCCAAGTACAGGTCTGAAACATCTCATGCGGCAAAGATGACTACTTCAATCTCTAATGAATGTATTGTTGTGACATAAACACGGCTGGACCACTGCCTGCCAACCACAAGCTGACATGCTTGTGTCAGTTAATATAACAGGCCACCTTAATGTTAATCATATGAATGAGAGATATGCAAGTCTCAAACATCCAGGTGACATTTAACAAGCCTGTCATGATGTTTTTTTGTTTTTTCTGAGAGGCGTCTGCATGTCTGTGTTACCATGGGTACCCTCCAGGTACTCTGGCCCTAACCCTAACCCTCCCACCGTCCAAAGAGATGCATGTGTAGGTGAACTGAACAATCTAAATTACCCCTAGTGAATAAATGTGAAAGTGTCTGGTTGTCTGTCATTGTCAGCCATGCGACTAGCTGTTGTCTGGGTGTACTCCTCCTCAGGCCCAAAGCTGCTGGGATAGGCTGCTGAACGGAACTAAGTGGGAGAATATGAATGAATGTTACAGCAAGATTTAACTGTACTTTACCAATATTTTACTTTAGGAACTATATTTTCTTCCAATTGGACCTGGTATACTTACCACATTTTAACACATGTTATCAAACACAAGAATACCATTACATTCAATTCACAAGAAGCATGGCAAAAGCACATTAACCCTAATTAGACCATTATGTTTTTACTTCTGACTTTGTCTGAAAAATCAAGAAGGCGGTGGCATGTGTCCATCATAAGAAAATATGAACAAAATACACAACATGAGTAACAAAAAAAATTAACATCATAAAATCCTTTTGCAGCAGAGGTGTCCTGTCTGGGCTGTGTGTATGATATTAAAGTGGGATCGCTTGTACTGCGTGTGTGTGTGAAGAGCCAGAGAATGTACTGTTTCTTCATCTCAGCTGTACCGATGGTAGATGTGACCAATGCGCCCTAATAGACGATGAAAACAGGTCGCCTGAGTAGGCTCTGTGACCTAAGTATGTCTTGATAATGTTAACTTGCATGTCAACAGAGACAACAGAAAGTATTGGCAGTCAAACATATGCTTGTTTAAATACTACAGTATACGTGTACCGCATTTCTGTACATAAGTTGGAGCCGCACAATTTATAAAACAAATATATAACTAAATCTTGCGCCACCTCACCAAACAATCTCCAAATCTTTAAAATCCAAATGTACTTATTATCTTTGCAACAGTTGTTCAACATGCATTATATCATTATATAGTCATAAAAAATATTGCTGGACCTTCTCCTATTATTACACTATTTTATGTGCATCTCATAAACGTTGCACTAATCGCTCTGAAGCAAGTCTGCTGCTGCAGCGTCGTCTCTCTGAATACTCGGCTCTGCACCAGAAAATGAAGACTTTGATTCGTACTATGTATGAAAAAAAAGAAAGAGCGGAGGAGGAGAAGGGCAGAGGAAGACAGAAGGGGGATGAACGAAATGAACACTGAAAAATGGCACACGCAAATACACACACATACAGAAAAATGAAGGGCCAGACCAAATGGCTGAAGGGCTGCTTGGATAATGCATTAGACAGAGATGGCTCTAAAGGCAGTTACACATGGTACAAAATGCAGTGCTTTGCCAAATGTCCTCCACACATACCTTATGTTTTCTTGACTTACAAAGACATTGCATGCAGTTCAATGTCACAACATTACTAAAATCTAACCTTTGACCCTCATTTAGTCTAAACAGAACAAATCTAAAACATAAAATCTAAAAATATTACAAATCCCAAATTTCTCATCTGTTCGAGCTCAAATCAATTTGCCTCATGTGATAATTGCATAAAAGACTGGCCACAATTTTGATTATAATATTGTAAATATGTTGTAGTGAAAACATTGATACTTTGTAGTTCTTGTTTTTAATTGAGAAAGCTAATCTTCTAAAACAATTTCCTATTTGACAAAAGCAACATTATCAGTAACATATTACCACAAAGCCGCAAGGCCATTTGTTCTAAGTTGTAATGGTTTAATGGAATGCACATTTGTAGTTTTAACATAAATAAATACACTTCATTGTGTGAAAAATAGTACAGTAAAAATGCTATAAATAAAATCCATTGTTATAACAATAATTTAAATTTATTGCAATTTAATGGTTAATATTTAAAGGATCATTGATTACACTCTATAGTTAGACTGTATTATGGAATATGAAGTAATCAAAAGCTCTAAGTGACCACCCATCACTTTCTTGTATTGTCTTGCATACATAAACTAGTTTTTTGTGTACCTTATTTTACAGTGATACCAAAATATCTGTTCATATAAAAGCAAAATAGCAGCAAATCAAGGCGAAGCACAGTTGAAAGCTCCCACACACCCCCACAGAAATGAAGAGGAGTCAGAAGGCTTAGGGACTCGCTCTTCACTGTATTGATTGTGAGACACACATTTTTCCGCAGCATGTGGGTGATAGAGCTGCTACACTTTGTTGCTCGAGATGTTAGCTCACTCTTGCTAAAACAAGCCCGGCACTGAAAAACATAACTGCTTTAATACACTGTGTTGGACATTTTCTGACACATCATTTTTGACAGTTTTGTGTCAGATCTCAAGGTGTTTCTGCTCACAGTGAATCTTGTGGCTCTTGTGCTGAATCAGAGATCTACAGTGCACTGCACAGCACCATCACATTTCCAGGCCAGTCACTACTGCGATCAGCAAAAAAATGGAAGTATAAACCAGGTAGGCAACAAACACTCTTGCCCTCCTCATCCTCACTTTGTCCAGTAGCTGACAGACAACCAGAGAGGGCAATGGGTGAGCCCATGGGGTCTGAGCTCTGGCAGAGACTCTGACAATGAACATGTGGATCACAGAACTACGCTGAGCTTGGTTTTCAACAGGACACATACCTACACAACAATACACCTACATCACTGTGGTCCACAAAAACAGCAATAAAAAAAAAAAACTTAATGATCAGAAGGCCCTAGTGATAGAAGACTACAAGATTACATTAAAAATAAAAAACAAAAGATTATCAAACCTACTGCAAATATCACATTTTATCAACTTCCAAGTTGCCATAAATATTGCAGATGACTGCCTCATTGTCTCATTTGTATTAGATTTCCTATGATTTAAAATTCTCTGTTTAACCTTAAATTATTATCACTCAGAAACATTGTTTTAGTTAAAGCTCCTGGTAAATTGTAATAGAATACACACATAACAAACTATAAAGATGTAGCTGAAAGGATGTCACAATTTACCATTCAACGGCACAGGCACTCTATGATGGTGGTTAGCAATTGAGTTCTTATGTTCTAAACCAATTTCTTACATAAATTGAAAATCATGAACTGCGAGTTTTCTTTGGGACCTAGACTCTCTTGAAAAAGAGACTTGTAATCTATCTGCCAAACACTCATACTCTGAATCTGGTTTCACAGATTTTTGCTTGAATCTTATCACCTTAGCACCTGAAAGATGCTTTACAGCCATACATCTAATTTTATAATACAAATGTATTAGTAAACACATTAATCTCAGCAAAATAGTTTTTGTTTGTGGAACAGTCATGATGGGGCTTCAATTATCATAAAATGCTTGGTCCATAAAAACTGTTTTGCATCTCCACTGGCTAAACATACAGGATTTCAACCTTTGTCTTCGTTTTCTAAAGCAAGACGATTGTGTAAAAACAATATTATTGTACAATGGCAGAATAGACATTCTATTTTTGTTGATACAATTAAAATATCAAATTAAAATGATTTGTAACATTATCTCTCACTTTGCAACCTTTATGGCTAGAGAAAGTGCAGTTGCATTCAGGTCACATCTTTCTTGCTGTTTTATCTAAGACAAGCTTATAGATAAATCTCTCTTGATCTGATGAGAATATTCCAGGTTTTAGATAGAGCCTTTCAATATCACAGCAGGGGATCCAGCTCGAGACATTTGGACATGGAGCAGATGTAAAGCCCATCCGTTAATACTCGACTGGTTGCCACAAATGGCAAATCAAGTCTGTCCAAGTCAAATCTCTTTAGATAGATGTAAACGCATATACACAGGCCTGAAAAAGACCTAAGGTGCATCAAGTTATAATAATCTATGAGAGAGTGTGTTCATTAACAAACATAAACCAACCTCAACAATGGGTCCTCAAAATGCATTCTGGACTCAGATCTGAGCGATAATAAATAAAGTAAAATCCAATTAATATTTAAAGCTAATCATAGCCACAGAGCTGGAGAACATACAAAGACAGATTGGAGCCCGCAGGGGACGAGAACGAAGCAGCTTTCTGAGTAAAGCTCCCAATAGACAGGGGTCTCTACTTCCCTCAGATTTAAATTCAAAAGCTCTTGTTTTAAAGAATGTTCTCATAATCCCAACTGGAATCATCTGTAATTAACCTAGCAAGATCCCAACAAAAGCTGCACAATCATTCTGTTAATAGGTGACAGAGGGAAAAAAGCAGCATTACTTCTCAAGCCTAATGATTCAAATGAGACATTCATGATGTGTTCATAACTACAGCAGCCATTTAAAATGTCAATGAGGCGAAAGTAAAAAGCCAGCTCGGATAACTTCTCATAACGGCACAACATAATTGTGTTTCATGACAAAAGTTATAAAGCACAAGTTATCAAAAGGGGTTAAATTTAATAAGAGGCTTGTGTTGGCTGTTTATATGTGCTTTCAGGCTGTATATAGGTGATGGGGGAGGGGTAGCATCCACATTTCCCACCCAAGGATGAGCAACGGTGACTGAGGAGCAGGAGAAGGGAGGGGGTTAGGTGGGCGTGTGTTTTTTTTCCTTATCTCGGTTCATGCCTCGCTGTATGTAGCCCATTCCTAGGAAGCCCAGAGTGTAACGCTAGTGCCATTCACATGTTAGTTTGAAGAGACGCATGGACAGATGCTTGTCCGCCGTGTCAGGGCCTCTTTTGCTTTTCGCTCCCTGACAGCAAACCACCAACTGCCTCCTCTTACATAACCCCCTCCCCCCTTTACTGGCATGCTGACTGCCAATATTGGCTTATTTCTCTCTTTTTAACCTTACATTTCACTTTAGTGACTGCCTCTAACGCTTGTTATTCTCCTTCGGCTCCTGGTGAATATATTAAGCTATAGTGTTGGTGTAGTGCCCCATCAAATGATACAGCACCATTCAAAAGATGAGAGCATCAGCGGTTTAGGATTTACAGTGCTGTTTTTGACAACACCAAACATCTAACTCTGTTTAACAATCATACTTGGTACCATATATTGGTTTGGAAATTAGCAGTTCGATAATTAAGCAGGGATTCTGATGGGACAATGAAATCAGAGAAATAATCACTTACATAATCACATCTGGTCTGAACCCAGAACTGTGTGAAAATAGAATAAGCCTGATTGATAGATCATTTTGGTGCAAGTGTCAATCTCATTGCCTCCTTGAAGCTAAAGCCTCTTCTTGGCCGTAGTAGAGGTAATCTGCTAATATCAGCTGGGCTGCGGCACTTATGTGGGGGATCTATTGCACTCTAACACTGAAATTCCAGCCTCCATTTTACTTCCATGCCTCTTCTCACCTCTGCTCTGCCACTGATGTGTGTTTGTCTCTTTTAACACAATCAAACATTTCAGAAAAGAAGCTCCACAAAAATCCAATGCCTTTACTTAGCGCAAATGCAAGCCTACATGGACACATACTCATGCAGAGCAAGAGCCATTCCTTGAATCTCATGCTCAGTAAGCTTCCCTCCCCCACCCTACCCTCTCTCATGCTCACATCCATGCACCTTGCTTAATTGCAGACAGCACTTCTACAGCTGTTCTGACCTTTTATCAACTGTCATTTAGAAATAAATGTAACTAAACCAGAAAAAAGAGGCATGGAATGGAGAGTGCCCTATGCAACGTGTCAGATGCAAACATACTTCAGGCATAAGCTGCACTATATTGCTATTTTTCTATTTTATGAAAACACAGTTAATATTTTACAGAATTTTATGAGATTTAGTAAAAACAAATGTCAATGATAGTAATGTATCTGCAGTCGATTAGATCCCTTTTTCTCTCCTCTAATTTAAACATTTCACGATGTGCTTGGTAAAAGCATATATTTCTGACTAAGACAGTACATGATGTCATTAGTTTTTAGTGTGTGCACTCCACAATGCAGCTTAAATAAAAAAAATGCACCATTTTTTGGCCTACAGTAGCTACATCAGCGTAAGCCTTTGACAACACTAGGTGTGTTAAATCTATAAGCATTAGTCATCTGCATCCAATCCACACCTGAAGATAATCTCCATGTGTGCAATGAAACTGGCTCAGTCCTGTTCTGTTCTCCCTCTGCTGCTGCATCAATAGAAGGGGACTACAAATGGGAAACGCAGGGCTCGAGATGAATACTAAATATGAATTCTCTCCCATGAACGACAGCCCAAGCAGCTGATGCATGATGGTGTGTGTTCTACTACAGTTCATCAGATACCCTCCCCTCACACAGGCCCCACACAGAAGGAGGAAGAGGAGTTACCTGATCGTACCACTCCCGGTTGGTGCAGGTGCACTCGGGCCACCATCCTCCTTGTCCAGTGGAGTTGTTGCCGTTTACTTTGGGAGCACCTTTGGATTGGCCTTTTGGGTTGGGACCTCCAGGGCCCCCGCCAGACATGATCTTGCCTTTACTTCTACCCAAAGTGCCCCCTCCTCCTCCCATGCCCCCACCTCCCCCTGAGGCCGGAGGGGGTAAGGTCTGGCCTCCTCCATACCCAGGTGGGTATCCATAGGGCTCAGTCTGCCATTCTCCTCCATACGCTGGGGCGTCCATCCTCCGTAGGGCAGCCATACGGGTCACCTCATAGCATTCTGGGCACTTGCAGCAGTGGTGGTGTTTGTGCATGCTGGCTGTGCTGGCTGCGTTGGCGCTGAGCGGCGTGGCACTCTGTCGCTGCTGCTCCTCAGATCTGACGGCGCGTTGTGATCAGCTCACAGAGTGCTAATGCCCACAGAAATATCACTAATCACAGCAATTTCTACAGATTCTCCTTTTTTGCCAAATCCTCTGCCTGTTCGCTTTATTCCTCTCTGATGTTGAAAAAGAAAAAAATCAAAATGGATGAGAAGCAGCAACAGGAAAACAAAAATACAAAATGGGCACGTAGTCTTTGTCCTCTTGACGTAGAAGATCAAAGGAAATATTCAAAATATTGTATACGACCACACAATCAGAGACCAGCCCCGATGATAGAAATCTCCTCAAGCTTCTCTTGGTTCACAGTGATACGCATATAAATGTATAGATATATATATATATATGTGCATACATATATATATTCTTTTGTTTATATATCATATATATATTTACACACACCAAAACATATAAAAATATTAATATTAACAGACAAGCACAAATACTGATATGTACAGGGATAAATGTATATATAGATATATAAATATCTTTATGCGTGTGTACAAATATATATATATATATTTATATATATATAGATATATAAACAATATGTATAAATAAATGAAATCCGCAGATGAAAATCTTCCCGTTAATTGTTCCAGTTCAGTCAAAGGCTCACGTTTTTCCTCCTGCGTGGATGTCTGTCTCTTGTCTCAGGCTGCAGTGAGGAGCCGAGCACTGGATCGCGTCGCAGCCGCTCGCCCTAGATGTGGATTATTCAGAGAGATGCGCGCGAGCAAGAGCAAGAGGCAGAGAGGCAGGAGGGAGGGTGGGGGGCATACGTAGCAGCATCCCTCCAGCACCTCACTTCGGCCAATCGGAGAGCAGCGCCGCCATCAGCAGCAGCACAAACCGTACTGAGCCATGCACTAGCTGCTCTTAAAGGGGCCACGTCAACTCCACTGCCTGCTTTCTGTTCTGGTACTGCTTCACACAGAAAGCAGCAAGAGGAATTTTAATAATATTCTACAAAAGAGCCCATTGAGAGTGTGAAGATCACAATCTTCCAATAAACATATTTAGGTTTTTCTTTAGACCAATGCATCCAAAATCCAGAGTGAGGACCTCTGCCCCTCCAACTGGTGAGCACATCGACAACCTCCTCAAGCTCTGTGTCACAGAAAATAGGTAGATAGTCTAAAAAAAATATCAGAAAGCACAAATCTATCATAACTACTATTATATACCTACTAACCATAACTATCTATATCAACAATTCCCTTAAATCAGCAAATAATGTATTCTTATATTTTTTTGCATGTGATATATTTTGTGCGAGACATTCCTGAAGACATATTTAAGAGGCACAGGAAAATATTTAATGTTTATGATGATGACATCAACACATGTGTACGAAACCAACACGTTTACACGCTTGGGCTTTAGAGTGGGTGGTGGAAGAGATTGAAAGTGAGAAAGGCAAAGGACTATATGGCTTTCATGTTTTTGTGGCATATTCCACTAACCATTATGTATGGTTATAAATTCACAGGTTGATCACAGCTTCATATCAAATGCCCTGAGATAAATGGTGCAGTTTTTTTATTTGAGAGAACTGAGAAATGTTACAGTGTCGCCATTAAAGCCCTGCATATGTGCATTATTAATGAAATGTGACAGGGAACTAAGCGGGGTGTGTTCGCACAGAAAAGCCTGTATTTGTACAGTATTGTTTAAGTTAGACACTTGCTTTGATTATTGTGCATGTATTAAATATATAAGCACATTTTAACTGCACATTACCTATTGGATTGCTTTCACTGTGAGATTTATCATGATGACAGAAAATAACAACAATATGAGATATTTAAATGATCCAATGAAAGCCTCAAGTTACACTGCATGTAGGAGCCACAAATAAAGCTGAAGCCAATCAGAGCAGGAAGGCAGAGCTTTCAAGGCAGAAGCTTGAAAGGACGATGTAAGCATGTTGATCATAGCACACATGACTGAGCACATGTTACAACCATCATTCCTAGGCTTGGTCTGAAAACAGATCCTATCTTTGAAACCGTCTACTTCCCACAGTAACTGCGAAGTAAAAAAAAAAAAAAAAAAAATTAAAAATACTTTCATAAATTATATGGTGGGCTGACTAACAGAACATACACACTAACACAACAGCATCATCCGTATAAGTGGGAGTTGACATACACACATTGACGGTGAAGCCACCTCTCACTCTACCTATCATACAAACCAGAGAACGATGTCAATCAATAAATCCTATTTATGAGAACAATGTAAAAGCAACAAAACTGTACAGAATGTTGACCGGCATAAACCAGACTAAGATAAAATCCTTATGAGCAATGATCAAACAATGCACAAGATGCTGTATCATGATTACTGTCACTATTGTTAGGAGTTATGCAGTTCTCACATATTGTATTAGTATTTTTACTCTATACAGTATGTGCGTTTGGCTGTGCAACAGTCCTACAATCCCTTTCTTAATAATATTGGGCGCTTTTTCATTTGGCAAAGGACCAAACTCGGCCCACAGAGGTGTGTGGCTTTTCATAGAATTCATCATGCTCAAATGACTAAATGCCTAACAGGAACTTATTCTAGCCTGCTGCAGGTTCACTAATCTTATAAAACTTTCTAGGGTATGTGTTATCTCTAATAGCAACAAAATGAATAAAGAAGAAGTATTGGAAATTTAGAGATTAGGTTATTTAGAGCTTTTAGTCATAATTATGTAACAATTTATTGTAGCACACACAGTGAAAAACAATGCACAGCAGGGTAGGATTAAGTTGTAATTGAATCATGTCTCACTGTATAATTGCTGTTCCAAAATGCAATAACAGGTGCTATTCCAACAAAATACAATAGCAACAGCAATTTGGTTCATTCTGAACACTTGTCTCTGGGAGAGTCTATAACTAGTGTAACAGTCTGGACATTATTGTCTAAAGATCAAAGCAGTGACTTTCTTTTGACAAATTATTAAGAAGGACCTCGGATTTTTGAGGAGATCATGCTTTTAAACAGCTCCTCCCCTAAATCCTACTTTGTTGCCCCCCACACATTATCAGTACTGTGCTCATTACATAAACCCACCTGGACTCCCTATCACAAACTGAACACTACAGCCCCCATCCACGACACACACTCGACATGAATCAAGTGCTTCAGTCATTTCTAGGCATTTCTCTGAGATGCTATATGACTGCTCTGTTTGTCACCTGACCGGAAGCAGCACCATATAAGGACAGTCGGTAGTGAGACAGTCTTAAAGCGGCAGTATCAACGCATACAGTAGCCTTAACTAAGATGGGAATGAGGAGGCAATACTTACAAGTGTTTGTCGTAGAACTACTTTGAATATTGTTGCTTAACTATAGTTGAAAGGCCACATGTGCATCGCAGTCAGTCTGATCAAATTATGTAATTATTGAGAAATATTCATCCTAAAATACAGATGTACACGTCAAGGCGCTACAGATGCAGAAAACAAAAGCTATACATTGCTACGATTCCTATTAATAGGCCTTAGTGGCAGGGAACATCTGCGGCACCACACTACCTCCAACTGATGGAATAATGAGAGGGAAACATGGAGGAGAATGAAAGAAAAAGGGTAGAGAAGAGAAAATACAAGATGGGATGAAAGAAAGATGGTGGCTGCATGAGTGATGATTAACGGTGGTTGTAGGCTTACAAACTATGCTTTGAGAAGTGCCAGTTCCCTAATGTAAATAATTAGAAATACATGGATTTTGACAGCCACTGTATCTGAGAAGAAAAGCGGCTAAGTGCCCTGTGTGGGCAGAAATGTGATGACTAGAAGGGGCATTACTGAAGCATGGTGCTGAACAGAAGGGGAGTAAAAATAGACAGAAGAAAATAGAGAATCAGTGAGAAGACAACCAAGTACTTGTGTCCATGTGTGCCTGGGATTGCAAAATAAACTGTGTAATTACCCATCACCTTGCTACAGAAGGTTTTTAAAAAAAATGCTGCTCGCTGAGTGCACATCATCACAAATTCTGCTAGATGCAAGTAGCAGTGAGGGGAACAAAAACACAAATTAAAAGAGGAATGAGAAAGACAGGATAAAAAAAAAACAGAGAAGCGAGTCTAAAGAGAGAGAGAGATAGATAGTCTGTAGGGATGCAGGCGGGGGAGGAATGTGGTTTCCATGGCAACGTGAAGGAAGGCTGAGCTCTGGGTGTCCGTTCCAGCTCTGCACTGCACCGGCCCTCGCCTCTCGCCGCCTTGTTCTCTCTCTCTTCAGCCTCCCCCACTGTATCCTCTACTCGACACCCCCACTCTCCGCTCGATCACTGCCCCCTCCCTCATCCTAATGCGAGCTTCCTTCATGTGAAAGGAACACACGAACAAGCTCTGTGCTATCTTCCCAAGTACCCTCACTAAATTCTCGCACACTTATTATCATACTGCTCTACACCTCCCATTTGAACTCCTCCCATACCCCTTTCCAAAAGCGGGCAATCTCATGTGCAAAGCCAACGCCTGTGGGCAATGTGCTGCCATGTGTTGGCCGTGTGAGAGGGACATCACTGCAAGGCCTTTGACAACATGGAGGTATGTCCAAACATGAGGAACACCTTGTTGCTCTTGTGAATAGCTGGTTAAAAGGCATGATGTTCAAATGCATTAAAAGAATTTCAGATAGAGGATTAAACATATATCTGTGAAGGTTCTCAGTCATCCAGGTCCATCCATCTTGAAGAAAAGGTTGAAGCAAAGTAATAGATAGTACTGTAAAACAGAGATGTCCAAACACCTATGGGTACCTATGCACTAATCTTTAATATTGTTTTTAAATCTGCAGCAAAAAATCAAACACTGGAAAGTGACTGAATAATTGCATATTCCTATGCAATTATCCCAATAATCCCTCTTGTGATAAAACTATCACTGTCAGTTTTGGCCTCTTTGTCCAGCAGCTGCTCTTTAGGATGCCCAACGTTGATCACTCAAATGAACCTGTACTTAACTTTAGAAACTCTTACCTCTGGCATGTCCACAGTGGAGAGGGTCACCAAGCCAGAAACTCTCTCCACTTTGTGAGAACTCTTCCTGCTGGTCACTCGTACCATGGACACACCCTCCTCCTCCCCCTCCTCGTCCCGGTCCTGTGGAGTACAGCCAGACCTCAACTTGAGAGAAATGGTTACAGTGAAGGTTGCACTTTAAGTGCAAATGAATACATGTAAAAGAGAAAATATGTCTTATTAGCCTAAATAGACTAACAACAAAACGAGTATTTATTTTCAGTACAATTAGTTATGTATGGAATATTTTTTTTTGCTTTTTAAGCACAGTGAAAGGTACTTTCTCTTGTCTTCTGCTAAGTCGGGTGCGATGCACTGGGATTTGCACAGTTTAGAGCACACACACATCTAACTGACAGCAGAGGGCAGCCTTTAGAGAAGGCCACGACTGTCGCAAACTTGTGCTGCCACAAAAATTATTTTTTTGTCTTTCTCAGCTCTTATCTCAAAGTAGAAACTGCACTTTGATGTTTCTTATATTTAATAGACAGATGCACCTGTGCACATGTTTTGTAAATATAATCGCACGCCTAAAAGCCACTAGGCATGCAGGCTGCCGCTTCTGGCATCCCTTCAGCAACAGGAAAAACATGTTTGTTTTTCAACAGTTCTGATAGTTTGGGTATTTCAGATAAGATAATACTTCTGGGCCTGCTCTGTATAATTGTATAGCACTATTTATAAGAACATATAGACATACAGAAAACTTCAGAGCCCATATATTACTAAGATAAAGCATACACATTTGGTCCACTACTATTCTTGAATACAGTTTGATTATTGCATGGCATCTTGCATGCCCAGTTGCCTTCAAATTAGTGCTGGGGTAAGCTATGTTTCTAGCCTCTTTTCCACAGGAGCTATACTTTCACCTGCTACTTTGCACCAAATCAAGGAATTTGCAGACTCATTTGGTTTCTCTCCCATCCTCCACTCAGGTGACAGCGTGGCTAGAATACTGATGAGCATATTGCTGGGTGTCCATTAAGCAACTCTTTCACTCTCTTTTTGCCCGGCTTTTGCAAGCAGCTGGGGTCCAGAGAAGAAGCTGAGGGTACAATCAGGAGCCGAATTATAAGCTGCACAGGTTGGGTCACAGAAACTCTGCAAGGTTCTGTACCTCTGTTTAGAAGTTTACGGCTGACCCAGCTCTATCCATGCATAATCCAGTTCAAACTTAGGACATGAGTTTTAAAAATACACTCACATTAAGTGATTGCGTGTTGGGAGGGACGGTGCGCATTATAAGATTAAAGTTGTCAAACACTTTTAAATTGTAAATCAAATTTACACCAACAAAGGAGTATGCAGAATCCTTTGTCCTCAATCCACTTTTCCCTCCAGAGTGAACACATCCCTGTACCTTAACAAGCAGCCATACTGTAGATATATTTATTAAATCAACCTCAGTCGGCTCCATTTATGATTTTATCCCAAAAAGGATCAGAAAGCACCTCCTGTCAGAGAGCCAGTGACCGATGTTACTACAGCATTTTATTCTTTATTTGCCAGGTTGTAATTCATCATTAGGACTCTGAAATGATTACAGCTATGTAAGCAATGTTTTATCAGGACATAAGAGAAAATACTTCTCATTCAGAAAAAGGCCTCCACAACAAAAACAACCAGTTACTATATATATAATCAACACTGCAGCAGAACCAAGTGTCGCAGATTATTACAGACCTATACACTGTAATATCTTCCAGTTTTCAGGTGAGTAATAATTACGTTAGTGATTGTAAGTTGTAGCATATACCTTTTAGAGTTCTGTACATCCTTATTTCTTTAATTAATAACAGTACTCTATCTGTATGTATCAGAGTATGTGTGCACCAAGTCTAAAATCTAATTTTTTTTGTTGGTTTTAGCATTTGCACTGTACTTTTCCACTCTGAAGTTGAATCGCATGTCTCAACAAATACAGCACACAGATTTTTGAATCTTTTCTAAAACTCAGAGCGAGGATTATTTTGTTAAAGGGCTATAGAAGACAGCCAACAATCAATTTTTATTAACACTTTGTCACAACAAAAGGAATTTTGTAAGGCAATTTTAAAGCATGAAAGTTCCAAGAAGTCTGAGTTTAAAGCCATCCTAATTCTATTAGGTGGTTAGTGATCGCCCCACTTAAACACTAATAACTTTGAATAACAGTGTTGTGAATTCCTTGTATGTGTGTGTGTAAATATATATATATATATATATATATATATATATATATATATATATATATATATATATATATATATATATATATATATATATATATATATATATATATATGAGGCTTCTTCTGTTCCCCCTCAACAGACTGTTTCTGTCGGAGTCCGATAGACGTAACCATCCATGTAGCAGTGCCAGGTAGGTAGTGCGACCTTGCAAGGAACCATTTTGCTACGGCCATGAAACGACGCCCGGCACCAACAGCACGTGTGAAGCCTCGGACCACAATATCTTTATATCTTTATCTATAAGATTAAACAAGAAAATTACCTCCCACACATCCTGCTTGCTCGCCTCTTTCGCAACACTTTCTTCTGCGTTCAGCTGCAAGGTCACCTCGTAACACTCCTGAATATCTGTGAGAGGAGAAACAATAACAAGTCATTTACTTGCATCATGGAGACTATTGTATGGTAGTCTCTCTTAAACTGCAATCTTCATTCCTTGTTTAGATTTCTTTCTTTTCTGCTGCTAAAGTAACATCAAACCAGTTATGAGCAGTGTGTGATATCGCAGGGGTATATCGGGTGAAGAAGTGGGCGTGGAGGTTCTCCGTTTTGTATAAAAGTTCTATCTCTGCATTGCCAAATGTATACAGCTGGACTATATGACTCAGGTACTGACTGAGTAAATGAGACAGGCCCAAACTGGAAACATCACAGACAGAACTAGAAACAGTTAAGTACATTGGTTTCTGGGACCGCTGCAATATTTCTTATTTTTATTCATTACTACAGTAACATAAAACTATAGAATAATTAAACAATGACCTACTCAGGATAGGGGAGTACACTTTGGCATAAAGAGGCTGCAGGAGTCACAGCTAGGTGTAACATCAGGATCCAAACATTTGCACAAACCTGATACATTTGAAACATTGACAGTAAATGTTTCTCAGGCTTTGTGTGTTTATGAGACAGGGAGCGATAAGAGACAGTATGTCCCAACACGACACAGTGAGAACAAAAGTGTAAGAATGGAGCATTTGACTCATCCTGTATCTGAATGTGGAGGAGTGAAGCCATGTGTGGGAAGAGGAGTTGGTTGCCCAGCTGACTAAAGAGCAAGCTCACTTACACAAACTCTTATATACATGCAGACACACATCAATAATGCCTACCTGCATCACAAAACTGCCCCGGCCATTTTAGCTCTTGTTTATTAACTGAAAATGTGTCATTTCACACCAGTGACAAAGCACTGTAAAACCGTGTGTTAAGGGAACATCCTGTTTGAGTTGGACTAAGAGCTACGGAGGCTGAGCACTGCAATAGCTCATGACTCTATCTGGTGTTACAAAATGATATAACAGGCCTACATATAAAGTCCTAGGGCAATAAGAGAATTTATTCATTTACATTGTTAGACTCCTTTAATAAGTCAGCACATTCACAGTACCTGCCAGGCCCGATGGTGTTAAATATCCCAGCCCTATATTTCTTTACTACTTTCTTAAAAATGCAATTTTTCAGACTGTAATTTGGAATTGCTCCAAAACAAAATGTTTTTTTGTCTAATGTGTGATTTAATATTCAGCTGCAAGTTATCAGCACACTTCAAACTTCTCTTTGCATTATTTATCTGTTCCAGGTTGTTTTGTCACATCTCTATCACATAAATAGAAGTCTTTGTGACAACTGCTCTCACCCTTAGAGGTGTACCAAAAACACAAGCCCAGTATTACTCAAACCAGAATTGTGACTTTTTTGAAATAGTCATGTTGTGTTCCTGTCCTCTACAGGATCACTTTGTGGGTCATGGGACTCTCCTGTTTGTCACATACCTATTGAATTGAACTATAGTCATCCCACCATTGCCAGACAGGGTGAATCATCCCAAATATGTGCCCCTAGTTCCCTGCATGGTGATGAGCAACAACCCACAGCTTACACATTTGCTAAAAAAACTGGGCCATTAGGAGGGAGGGCAAATAATTCAAGCCTTTGTCACAGTCTAAATAAAATATTCCCCGGGCATTTAGGCTTCTGTGTAATTTAACATGTGTCTTTCTGAATGTGTCCCCAATGAGAGCCAATACATGTTTGTATGTCAGAACAAAAGGGTGGATGCACAGTTCAGGGAACCTTTGTTCGTGACTGTCCAACCATGTGCACATCCAATCAAGTGGCCAAACTGGAACTTCCCACACAGCACCAAACACTCTTTTACTTGTGTGTATCAAAGTTACAAACAAATGCTGTATTGCAAATATATAAAATCACTGTATTGTAATTATTTAAATGCAAATGGCAAGTGTGTAATCTAATAGCTCTTTCATTTACTAAGAAAGTATATACCAGTTTACATGTGCAGAGCAGCTGAGCATGATGATCAAAACAGGACAGCACTGCTGGTCTTTGAACAACCTCCTCCTCTGCTTTATGGTATAAAAAACACATGTTGCACAAGCAGCAGAGCTTCACAAGGCCTAAACCTGAGAAACACAGATGGGAGGCCTGTGCTTCTTATTTGCACTTGTAGCCGATCATCCAAAGAGTCAGGAAATTCAGAGAACTGGCTAGACACTGCAGCCAAATACAGTTTATTTTCCAGGCGGCCTTGGGCTGGCCATGATTGAACATTCTTTAGGAGGAATGCTTGGAATCCCGATTTGGCGACCTAATCCTCACTGAATCTTTTTCACTAAAATAAATAACAAGGTAACCCTTTTGGTGAGTCATTATAAGTAATTACCTATGAATATGAGGCCAAGTGAGGTCACTCAATTCACCATTGTGAAAACAGAACCTATAGTGAGCATCTTTTTTACCCAAATACTATACACTGCACAAGCAGCCTGAAGGTCCAGGTTATTTATTATAATCACAGCCATCTGCTCAAGTGCCCTTTATCCTTACAACCACTACAGTGTCTCCACCACAGGCTGCATCCTACCTAAAAAACATATTTGAACATGAGAATATATGGGCAGAATGGTGGTCTGAAGATTATTATGTTTCAGTTTGTTAAATGAAAGTTGGGGACATAATGAAAAAAAGAAATCTAGTTGTGTTTTTAATGAGTGTAAACCAGTGGGGCCCCTCCCCCAGATTCCCAACAGAGCAGCAGCAGCAGGTCAGCAGGAGTAACAGCAGACCAGGGGCAAACACCACAATATGACGTGATAATTAGAGGGACAACTCAAGCATTGGTTAAACACAAGAAATATGCTTCACATACTTAAAAAGAAACTATGCTCTGGTTCCAAATTTAGGCACTTGCAGTTGCTTATAATTCAAATTCAAATGTCTACTAATTTAACATCATATTCTGAAAAATAGAGAACTTTCCTGAAGTAACAAGTCTGTGCTACATGCGGGAGGTATACAGCAAACCTTTGTGAGGCACACTGAAAGGCCTCTTTCATAAGACCTAATTGGGAAACATTTAGACTGAGTTAACTTGCCATACAAATTAATATAACATGACCCTGTCTACATCCTGTGTGTGGCTGCAACCATGCACAAGAAAACTGCGATTAAACTTGGGAGCTATACTTAATACAGTACTTAACAATACTGACACAGTAAGATATGCATTATAACTTTGGATATAAGAACAACCTTCTTTGTTGCCCGAAAGGGCTGTAACAAGGCAGTTTAGTGTGATGTAGCAAGCATGTTTTCTTTAGAATAAATGGTCTCACTGTGTTTCTCTTACCAAGAAGGGCTTTGAACAGCTGGCTGCCTAAGATGGCAGACACTTTTGCTACACTGGTCTTCAGCATTTGCTCTTCTGGACCGGTCAGGTTGGCCTGGTACTGTCTGAGCAGCCCCACTGCTCGGTCTGTGTCTGTCTCACAAAATAAACACATAGAGGAAGCATTGGATCAGTGCAGTACTAATACATGGGGACAATGATGTGTTTAGGTGGCACACTTCATAAAATCACTAATCTATTTGGGGTAAGGCCACAACTTAACATTGAGACCTAGAAGAATTTAGCACTTGTGTACAAACGTCTAATGTGGGATATTACATAATATATGGACTTTAAATGCACAGTATTGGATGTAGCAATGGGCTATCTGTTCAATTTAGTTGTTGCAAGTAAATTTTAAAGTTCTGGCAAATCTGGCAGTTGACAGTTCTGGCAAAAAAGAGGTAATCTTTAAAATATACACCTTATTAATGAGAAAGAAAATTATATAAAAATGCCTTATTCAATTTAGTTTTTGTTTCCTCTTTCATTCTATATATCAATGCAAAATTCTTACGGAGGAGTTAGTGTTGTTGCTGCCACAAAAGTTAAACCTTTGACACGTGAGCACAAATACTGCAGCGTAACGCTAACGGTACTTACCATATCTGTGAACCATACTGTTGAGACTTGAAAAGGCAGACGGAGAATGGTTATAGTAATAGTCCAAAATCTGACACATTAAAAGTCACAAAGGACCACACTAACGTGGCGAGTTCAATAATCCAGTCGCCACAGTCCGCTCATTTCTGACTGAAAAGCTCCTGCCCTGCGGTCAGCCGTAGCATCCACTCCCACATGAGAAAAGATGCGACAACAAGAGACGGTTACACTTCATGTCAACTTCCCAGAAGTTTGGAAAAAGCTGCCCGCCTGGAGTGAGTGTCATTCCCCTCCCATCACACATGCCTCGCCTTTAAGGAAAACATGCGCATTAAATAGAGTTACCTTAAGCTAAAAACAAAGCCTCCTCATCATAAAACTCTAATTTAAACCGTGCAACCTGTAGCCTACGTGTCCTGCGTCACTATATGAATGACATCATCACGTCGACCATTAATTAAAACGTCATTCGGTTAAAGATTTGCTTTATCGACGCAAGTCTCCTCTGCCAAACTATTGTGTCGACTGCCATCTAGCGGTGAAATCAGGTGGTGAAAGGAGTAGCAACAGAGACAAAAATAGTGAAATAAATGTTTTTTTTGTATTTGTTTTGGCTCAGATTACACACACGTCAGGCTTATTAGTAATATTATCAAAACATTACTATTTAAACGTTTTCTAACAGTGCTAGGAAGAAACCCTTTACATTCAAAAAGATTTACAGGCTCAGTAGCAAGATAAGTTTGACATAAAACTTCACATTAAAAAATACAGACAATATAATATGCCTGCATTGTACCATGCAATGCCATGACAGATAGGCAGGCTAAATGTAATTCACATTTTCTTATTCTGTAACAAATACTGGTTTTATAACTGTCAAAATTATTCTGGGATTGTTTTCTCCCTCATCCAGGGCTTCATCATGCACAAGTGTTGGTCGCTGTGGTCAGGCATGGTAAGAAGGGGTATAGCTCTTTCTCGTTCCAGCTGAATGGGCCTCTTCTGGTTCTTGTACCTTAAAATAAAAAATAAATGAATAAATCAGTCAAAACAAGACTTAAGTTTAATATTGCAAGTTACTATTCCATAAAAATGACACTTTAATCAGGTTATTATGTTAATGGTGTTACAACAGAAAGGCAAGAAACATCTACAAAGCATTTTAACAACTTATTAATTTATTGATCAGGGAACATTGGATTCGGTTCATTAATTGTAATAGTTTTGACATACAATACCTTGCCTATGACAGAGCTGGCTTTTTTTCCTGATAAAAACCGAGGTGGATAAGTCAGTCTAATATAGTCATGGAGAATTCATTGCAGCTGACTAAGCAAATGGTACAGGTGCTCCTCTTACCTCTGATACATGAAGAGTCCAGCCATTATCAGAATAGATGCCATGTCCACAATGATCCATATTATTTTGTAGTGTTGTTGTGACTGCAACCGACAGATGTGCCCACAGGGTCAAGGAGTGTCTTAAGTAAGCAGGTATTTATATATACTTGTATACAACCACACACTGACTGCTATAGTTGTCCTTTGAAACTACATTTTCTATATCTGTACGGGTTGCTAACCATAATCCAGTCAGGATTCTGCATGTCCTTTAGCAGATGGCAGGAGTTGGTGGTCACAGAGCTGGCCCCTGCACACCACAGCAGAGAGAAGAGCCACCTCTCGTTAACCACCCACATGTTCACTGTAACTTTCTCACTCCGAAGCTTCCTGTCAGACACAAAAACGGTGTACAATGAGAGATGCAAACAAAAACGGATACAGTATCCTGCATTTTAGTGTTATAATGTATGAGCACAATCGCGCCATTGTTCCCACTCCACTATTTATTCTTTTTCACGTTCAGCCTTTAAGCTTGTTTACTCAACCATGAACACTTTTGCTCGACCTCAGTTGTCTACTACTAATGTGTGAAAGTAGTTGCCCAGGGCTCTGTATGCTAAAACTCTACATTCACTACTTGCCTCAGAATGCCACAGGTAATCAGAACAACGAAGTGTATATGACCACTGAAGCAAATTATTAAACATTTTTTATAATTGTTGTTATTACCCGATTGCTTGTGTACCAATCTGGCTGTATTTTAAGTTTAAGTGATTTCCGCATTCTGTTTCCATATTAGATATATTGTCATAGACTTGAATGAAGTCTGGAGCCTTCTCTTTCACATACTTTCTTTCTACTGGGGGAAGCCAGAGCACCTGTAATTGAGAGAAATTGAGAAAATGGTTATATATTGAATTCTATACACCATTGTTTATTGTTAATACATGGGACTTACTAGACTTGGATCAATGCCAGATTTAAGGATGGCGTGGACTGTGTCAATTGTATCACTTCTCTGGTTGGGACTGTACAGATCAAACATTACTGAGATGTTGTGCTGCTTAGCCAGCCTGAGGAGCTGCTGCAAGGAGGGAACTGTCTGATTTTTAGCCAATTCCTTGTCTTCTTTGGAGAGTTGGGAAACGGTTTGAAAAGGATCTGTCTGCATATTAAAGAGTTGTGGACATTATGGTTACCGTTATTAAGGATGCTATACAATTAGTTTTGCTGAAAGATAGTGCTGCAGTAAAGTCCTCACCTTTATAAACCATTCACCTGCATTCAGACTCTGATATTCAGCCCATGTCAGACTGCTGCTGTTGCTCAAATCTTTGTTTGGAAACTTCTCATAGGCATTTGTCGTTCTCAAAAGAAAGTTGGAGTTATTGTCATGCATCAGAAGTGGGATTCTGTCCTTACTAGATTAAAATCACATTAAAATTATTTTGTTAATTATTATTGAGCAGACAAAAACAAAAGAAAACCTAACAATAGAAAATGAAACCATCTGTACCTGAGCTGTACATCTGTCTCAAAGGCAATCACATCACATGATACGCTCCGAGTGAAGGACATCATGGTGTTTTCTGGGGCCAGCTAAATATAGAAAGGACAGGTAATTTTTTTCTGTTATATATGTTATACTCAGTAAACACTAGTCATACATTTATATTTATTTTACTGCACAGATTGTAACTTGTGGTCTAATACAACATATGCCATATTCAATATGATACATTTATTTGCCACACTTTTTTTGTTTTTAGTTTCACTCTCCAAATATCTCAAAATTTTAAGAGTGCATTTTTTAAAATGCTGCCACCATTGTTGATGCAATGCCACATTCACATTTATATTTACATTTATTCATTTAGCTGACACTTTTATCCAAAGCGACTTACATTGTTCTACAGTAATTACCATTGGAGGACAGGTGGGTTAAGTGCCTTGCCCAAGGACACAACGACAGTATGAACTGTGGGGAGAATGAGTGAGGATCGAACCGCCTACCGCCTGTTGAAGGTAGGCTCTACCCACTGAGCTAATGCCGCCCCACAGTATCACAGTGACACAACAACAGGAGAGGACATCAATGTGTAAGACAATGAAGTACAATGATCACCATTGGAGCCCCTCGATGCCCAATTAGCTTTGGTTTGTCGGGTAAGTGCTGCTTCTCTATCAAACAAGGAGACCGGATACATAAGGGGCACAAGAAGATGACTATGGACACCATCACAAATATTATTCCAATGGAGAACTTGGAAACTGAAAGAGAATAGAGATACAAATTAATTCAACATTGGTTATGAGCTGATCTGATTAGTCTCCATTTTATGTAATAGTCTAATAGCATACATTTTTATTCTGTACATTGTATGTACATACATTATGATTGTATCTATGTATAAGGTCAAAATAAATTAGCTTAATTATAATTTGCTCTTGCAATGATTTGGATTATACAGTGAATGTCTGTTTGCACATGTTTAGACATGGGTATAGTGTTGTATAAATAAATCAGAACTTATAACGTACTGTTTCGGTTCATGTTGAGGATAACCTGAAAGACAAGTGGGCTCAGAAGTGTCAAAGCTCCAACCGCACCAAGCTGCAAAAATGGAGCTGTGGCCTGCCAGTCCACGTAGAATGAGACATTTACACTCTCTACATTCAACATGCAGGGTAAAAGTCATCAAATGAGACGTTACACACAGTACCTCAAGTGAGAGCCAAACAGTCGCCCATTCTTTATTCCACTTGAGACTGATTCCTATCACCCCAAAAGTAATTAATAAAAAACCACACACAAGGAGAATCTGGGAAAAGAAAAGACAATGATGAAGATGTAAGGTTTATGATATTATATTATTATTAGAGTTTAATAATACCTTGTGTAGCCAGTGCAGATAAAGTGGTTCTTTTAAAGCAACTTGGATCAATGCAAACAACTGCAAAAGAAGGCCAAAGATCAGCAAAGAATAGGATCATAACATAATGCAATATTGCTCTAATTGCCATTCGTTCTAAACTCATATTTGTCATAAGTGTAAAGCTTTCTCACCAGCAGGAGAACACAATAGCTGGTAAACAACGCAGCAATGATGATCAGTACCATGAACCAATTTACCCACAGTTTCAGATTTATGAAGAACTTCCTTCAAAAAAGAAAAGGAAAAAAAAAGGTAAGCACTATTAAAGGTCAAAAAACAAAACCAAAAGAGGTAAAGACATTCAAAAAAGTGCTGCTGTGTTCATAATGCACCTGCTCACTCACCAGTTAATATCTTCTCGGTCGTTAAAAGTGACCAGACAGATGTACATCCAGCAGAGGGACAGCATGGCCACCACAATCACCACAGAGAACCAGCAGCATGCTTTCTGAAATATAAAACGTACGTGAGTCAAAGATTTGAGGAAAACAGCTTACTCCATTACATCTTGACACAACAACCTTTTTAACGGTCTTTCACTGTCAATCAAAACTAGTACAGGTGGTTTATTTATTATTTCAGACCATGACTCCAAAATCCACCCACATACAGTCTGCACCATACCTGTTAGGGCCTGCCAGTTTATTTTCTTGAACCCGAACAAGATTTTCAGCCTTTCAGTCATCACTTTCAGGTTTTACTAGTGCATAACGCTACTGATGCATGTTAAAAGTGACAGAAAATTGTAAATTGAGGACAAAATATATTACAATGGTATTTTAATCCTTATTTACAAGGATTTGGAAGCTTAGGTTCCGGTAACCTAAAGTGAACAAACACTCAGCTGAAAATATAAAAATATGCTACTGACTTGTTTTCCAGTTTCCAGTGCCTTCTCCCGGTGGCAGCTGTACAAGGTCCTGCTGCAGGCGCTACAATAATCTTTGCAGTGCGACATCTCCTCTTGCTCATTCACACAGTGGGGTTGATTATCAAAAATCGGACTGAGTGAGCTTAAATAGTGCTTTCCTTGGAGTGGCTCCAAATCCTGCCTCCAAACCTTTAAAGAGCAGGTGACAGACAGCACATGAGTTTGGACAGAGAGGAGAAAAAAGTTGCAGAGGGTATTAAGGCAATCCCTGCTCAATAACAGCATAACAGGTCTCAATGGAGTCTTGTGCAGGGGATGGGTGAGGGACAATAGCAACTGGTGGCACTTACAATGGTCAGCACCACAGGGTATAGAATAGAGCACTGACCAGACTAAGAATGAATTCACACTGTTCAAGCCATAACAGAGACAGGCACAACCAAGCACCAAAAGAAACAGACCCTATTTGGACACATAAAATTATTAAATGAATAAAAAAATATATTTATGTGACTTCTTCAGAAACGTGTCTCAACAAGATTCTTTCTAAACAAGCTAAGACATGGCTTTTGTGAGTGTCACCAAAGCGCTTTGGACAAAGAAAAAGTTGCGGGAATTTACCCACATTTTTCTCACTAGCTTGAAAAAGATGTTGAGCAATAAACGTTTCTGTTCGTAAGCAGAAAAACCACATTACCTGACTTGTCTTTGGACTTTTGCCAGTTGTAAAAAATCTAAGGCAGGTTCAAGTTTTAGATCTAATCAAATCAAAGATGAAAGGTAGTGTAATATTCAACATTTTTTACAGTTTGACCCTACCATTGGGTAAAACAATGATACTAATTGCTAATATGTAATAGTGGTACATCTGAATAAAGCAACAATAGATGTTAGTGTCAACAACAAGAAACTTGCCTAACCTTAATATTTATGAGGAAGTATTAAACATGAACCTGTTGAGTAATTAAAGAATTGAGTAAACGCTTGGACAGGTTGACAAAAGAAAGTATATTAAAAATGTCACCCTTCAAATGATGCAATGAAACAGAGTTTACACTTGGGTGCTTCAGAACAGTCACTGTGATTGTCCCAGTCCAACATAGCTGTGGAATACAGGGTAATTATTTGAACAGTAGTAGGCTACATTAAAATTGCCTGATAAAAAAAATAAATTACTAAACACAAAAAAATATTTTTTCAAAGCCAACCTGCATTGAAAAGTGCATTAAACATGACAACATGACATTCTCTGATTACTTGTTCAACTGCTTTTCTTGTTGGCAATGTAAACTGTAATTAGACAAGATCAACTGTAAAGAAAAGTGATGAAAGAAATCCTGTGTGGTTATTAATGAGTCAGGCTAAATATAAAGACAGTTCAAGAGTTAAAACCATGACTGTGGTAAATTGTTCTATCTTTCTGTCTATCTACCTTACCTCAACTTAGCGTGCTTCAGGGAGTTGTCAGACACTTGTTGCCACCTGCTCTTTGCCTCTCATCTCGTCGTCTCCCTGCGGACACACTGGGGGCTCGTGGATTGAATATGAATGGCTCTCATGAATGGTTCCTTGGATAAATGGGTGTCGACGAAACTCAGTGGGGGAGGGTCAAAAAAATAACTGTCAGGTAGCGTAAGTGAAAGTTTTGATCATGTCTATTGTGAAGGCATCCAACTCTTGCAAAACGGTCCATTGTTTAGATGATGGCTGTTGGGAAAGTCACACAAAAGGTAATTCCAAATTTTGTTTGATTAGTTACTCTGTAGGCCTACACAAACAATCTTGTAAATACATTTTTTTATCTTTTTTTTTTTAAAATATAGCCCCTTAAAAACACAAAAATTATCACAAACTTTTTCACACTTAGTTTGAGTAAGGGTAAGATGCCTTTTTGATTGACATTCTATACCTTTCACATGTAATGTTTTATATCCAAATCCTACATTAATTATGCCGCTACTGAACGATAACAGAAACTCTAACCTTGAGAACAAATGGCCTACAAATTAAATTATGTTGGATTCAATTAGGTAATTATCTCAGTTGTGGTTTTATTGAGCTCAAATGTACTTTTTCTTAGGCGTCGCACTATGGACCAACGTGTTTGAGACATATTTATATTTTAATTTCTCCACTATGAGGCACCCGCACACTGTGGTGTGGGCTCTCTCTGGCTCGCGCTTGCGCAGGCAGCTGTGATTCACACTCCAGACACTAGGTGGCAGAAAGGATTGTCACAGGTCACTGCCTGAGAAGAAGGGTTTGTTGTCATCAGAGCAGCCGGATCAGTGTGAGCATTTCTTAAAACTGTTTTTTTCCTATCAAAATAATCGAACATATGTATCTGTAATATCATAGATATGATTACAATAACAGTAAACGCCAACAACGTGTAATTAACAGAAAAATGTTTACTCTGCTGCTTTGAGTTTAAGAAAGAGTTAAGCTAGCATTAGCTACTTTTGGTTAGCTAATCTGTTTTTGCAGTCTTGCAAAATGCAAAATACTTTAATTGCATACAAGTATTTAAACGCTGCTTATGCATTAAATGAGGGGCTAATTTGGAGAAAACAAGTTAATATTGAAGTATTCAAGATCTTTATGTTTTATAGATTTTATTTTCTTTCAGAAAATGGATCAGAAAATTCCCTATGATGACTACCAGCTCCCAGTGGTGTTTCTGCCGTCTTATGAGAATCCTCCAGCATGGATACCACCACACGAGGTTCGTAAACCACCTGATTCACATGCTCTCACAGTTTATGTTATTAAAAACACAATTCATACACATACTGTTCAGCCTAAAAACCGATAATCAAATGATAGGTACGGGCTTAGATGGATTGTTAATAGGTGGTACCCGTTGCCATTATTTTATTTTTTGTGTGCAATTTTAGAGGATCCATCACCCTGACTACAACAATGAGCTTACCCAGTTTCTGCCTCGAACAATTGTGTTAAAGAAACCTCCAGGAGCTCAGCTGGGCTTCAACATCCGTGGGGGCAAGGCTTCACAGCTAGGCATCTTTATTTCCAAGGTGTGTCTAGTGCTGAGTCATTGTAATCCTTGTTTGCCTGTGTGCATCATGGTTTTTGTTTATTTTTTAAGTCCACACCTTTCTGCTCTGCATTCTTGTTTGTTTGAATGTTGTTATGATGTTGTTGAAAGGTTGTCCCTGACTCTGATGCACACAGAGCAGGACTACAAGAGGGAGACCAAGTTCTTTCTGTGAATGATGTCGATTTTCAAGATATAGAGCATTCAAGAGTAAGTCTCTATAGCCTTGTCTCATATGATGCATATTAAACATCCTGTACCTTACACAAACATTGCATAACATATAAAGCTTTTTTTGCCACTGTAGGCTGTGGAGATTCTGAAGACGGCACGGGAAATCCTGATGAGGGTTCGCTTCTTTCCTTATAGTAAGTATTGTCTGATAAGAGCATAATTAATACATAGCCTGTCAGATAAATAACAATAGCAATAACTTTAGCTTATAGCTTGTTCTAAAAAAATACATTGTATACATAAATGGTAAATAAATTAGTTTATGGAGTGAACATTTATTTTCTTGTTTCCTTCAGATTACCAAAGGCAGAAGGAGAGGACTGTACACTAGGTGGCTACATAGGAATTAGGAAAGTTTGACAGAGCACTTCTCCTTGATTACACACCTTGGTCTCCATTCTGGCTCAAGTCAACTGACTAACACGCGTATTGACATTTTATTACCCCTCACCAATGTAGTTTTAGGGACTCTTTGCCTGTATCAGGAAAAAAAAATGTGCAGAATGTTTTATAAAATGTTGAGATTTTGTAATAACATACAGATGGTACAAAGAGCAGGGCCTGACACACTGCATGAAATACTAGAATGCAGTGTGTGTGTGTGGGCATTTGTCTGCACTTACAGATTTGACATATATGTGAATATATAATTAAGTTTATAACAAGAATTGCATGAATATATCAGGGAAGGTGCTTTTCATTTTTTAAACCATATTTTCATATTATAAACAGATGTATTCATTCCATACACTGGTTTTGAGCAGAGATGTAAACTATTGTTGACATTTGATGTATTTTAATGCTTAGTTTTTTTAAACTGTACATTTTTTTTTGCCTGTCATTAAAATACCATTGAAAGCATGCCTAGAATTAAATGTACTTGAGTCCATAATGAACTATTCTAGATTGAGTTCAAGACCTGAGTCTTTTGTACATCCTTCAAAATATTGTTCACTAGAGTGATGCTTCTAATGTTTCAAAGAAATCAGACAATAACTACACTTTCTAAACCTTATAAGGCTTTATTAAAAATAGAGTAGAACAGTCTCAGCCAACAAGGTTTCAATCCAAGGCTTGTTCTATATCACAACTTTATCTGAATGTCAGAAATACCACTGAAATAAGAAAATATAACATCATATCCACCATCTTTTAGGTAAATAGGCATCTATGCACATATTACAAGTAAATAAACCCCAACTACAGTTTCATTCACAAAGGTCACGATCTGATCATTCCTTCAGTGTCAGTGCTCGTATGAGGCTGTCTGTAAAACTTGAAAAATGACATTACTTATACTTTGAAAACAAATACATCTTTAAATATAAGGACAGTAGCTGTAGATAAAGTATTATACAGACAAACTAGATAGGCTGTCACCAATGTGAAGAATTCATAAACATAGTAAAGCCCTGAGCTCACCTTGAGCCCAGGATTGTTGCTGTTTATATTTAAAAAGGTTTCATGAGTTTGACCTCACATTCATGTCTCAAAAATAAATTTACCCATGTCAATCAATATAAAAACACTTCACTCAAAGCTGCTGATCACTTTGAAGAAAAAAAAAAAACTTCACATTCACTGATTGATCCTTTCAACCAAACATTTTGAAGGCAATTTGTTCTGTCAATTTCCTCTAGTGAAGAATGCTGTAAACAATTTGTACTTATAAAAAGGCACACTCACTCAAAACCTACCTTAACCTTAAGAATAAGGTGGCCTGAGCAAAAGTTCAAAATATCAAGTCCTAACAGTCCTTGTGCGCGTTGTTTATCTTCTTGATTCTTACTGTTGGCCATCTTGAACTCTGTCAGGCTTTTTGATCTAACTGCTGTCTTCACTATCGTGGGCATCTTTTTTAGAGCTCTCGTCCACATTTTCCAGTGAGTCTGACCTCTGTAGGGACAGTTCGGCTGGGTCCATCATGGGCAGGGTGTTTTGTTCTGGGTACAACCAGGGTTTCCTTTCTGGGGAGTTCTCCATCTTCCACTCTACATAGTTCTGTCCCGCCTTGTGTACACACTTCATCACCTGGAATGAATGGGCCAAGAGAGAAAACCATTAACAGCAAGCTAAAATATGACAGCGAGGGTTATAGCCTACCACACCTCCATTGTCATATAACAGAACTAGATAACTAATAGTCATAAATTATGTAGGAAGTACATGGGTTGCAGGAATTTAATGCAGTTTGTCATACTATATAGATTTATTTTCATGCATTTAATTGGGAATGTCCAGTCTCGGTTTCACACACATCTTCAGTATACACCATAGTTTCGTGCTGCTGAGGATGTGAAACCCGGGGAACAAGTTTTACCAGGAAATGGCAAGAGTTCATGCTGAGATAGCTCTTTGTCAGCAGTGTTACAAGGACAGGCCTACGGGTGTTTCTATAGTTACCATTGTCCTTTAACATACATGGAAACCCTTAAGTCTCACAAAACGCGCACACCTATTAGACACACTAAAATGGCATTTTTGTCACACCCTCACTAGTCTGACGCACTGATACAGCGTCCGAACATTTGTTAATCTTATCACTTCCAGACCCACTGTCTGTAAGTAAACAAAACTTTTACTGACATTAGGTTGGGAAGATGCTGACAGATTGTGTAAAGTTACATACCCGGGGAGCTAGAACTTGAGATGCCTTGTTTACCACCCATTTTGGCAGAAAACCTGGAGCACAAAGAAACACATGATTTTAAAGATATAAAACTCACAAATGTTGCATATCAGCGTTTGTTTTGTGAATTTGTTTTTTTGTCGTACCTCTAGGGTCAGCTTGAGAGAGGTAGTAAAATGTACAGCTGTTTGGTCCCGTGGGCTTGATCATGTAGCCAGTGAGGAGGGAAATGGCTCTCACAAGGTCATTGCGAGGAGGATATTTCTGCAATCACAAACAAAGTAATTACAAATAGGAAACATATTACTAAAATCCCGATGTCAATCAATGTTAGGAAGGCATTGTTGTTACGTGTCAGGAGCATGTGGAGCCAACAGAGAAGGTAACTTACTGGATGTTTCACTGAGAAGTTCACAATAACGTATTCGTCGTCAGTCACCTGCCACGAACGCAGTGTCACCACATCCCGGTTCTTAATTGGGCTTGGACAAATCCCTGCACATTGACAAGACAAACAGTGTTTTAGGATCTGGTGCATTCTAATCAATAAAGTTTAAGATAAGATAGTAAATATGGTACAGAGAAGTTTTAATGATCGAATTGCTTTTACAAAACTAGTACCTATACTACTCATGCTTCAGTTCTAGCCTTCTAAATGCATCTTCTTGTCTAACAGCTAAAACTGGACGCTACAATAACAAGTCAGAGCCAGGTACTTACAGGAGTAGTAGCCAACGTCGGCATTAGCAGAGAGCCTTGCAATGTCAAAACTCTCCAACATTGTGGGGTCCCACTTCTTACGGTACTGTCCATCTTGAAGAACATCATACATGGTGGCAGCAGAAACATCTTGGATTGTCATTTTACACTGAAATGACACAAAGACACATTCTTATGAAACACTGTTGTCAATTTCACACAACAACCATGTTGCAACTGAGCATGCAGTAAAAGTTAGGATTCCTCAAAACCTACCTTAATTTTATGGATTTTGGTTACATTGTTGTTTGTTTTAGAGGACACAGGGGGGACCTCCACCCACACTTGCATTCCATTGCTGTCATACTTGTTCACCCAATATTCTGTTGCTAAACACTGTTTTTTAAAGTCAGAAAAAAGACTTTCACCAGGTAAAATATTTGTAGTCATCTTGTAGCCGCAAATAGTGACCGGGTAGAATCCTTGGTGTCTTCACAATAAAGCTGGCTCACTCTGCAGTGCGTTTAAGCTACTGCTGGTATCTGTGGACGAGTCTCTAGTGACGTAGATATATGAGCGCCGATCGCCAATCAGGTTGAGCAGGATTTCTGACCTGAATACCTGAGAGATCGTGACGCCACGCAACTTCCTGCAGACAGGTGTGTACGAAAAAGGTGCGCCGTCATTTAGGCACATGGGAAATGAATAGGACTTGGTTTCATGGTCAATCTGAACAAATATATTGATAGTAGCCTTGTTTTAGTACCTCGATACATAAAAAAATAGTGAGTTGCAATGCAGTGTGACATGTTTATAGCCACACCGTCTCTTTCGTAACACTGTTGTGTAATGGCCAATGGGAGTCGACACTGATGAGTGACTCTAGGGTGACACAGCACATGCCAAAGTGACAAGTAGCCCTTCATTTTTAACTCAAGTTTTGTAGCACTTTACTCGGACTTAGGGGAGAGCGGATGCAATACCTTTTGCATTGTCTTTAATTTCTCAGACTGTTTGTGTTTAAATGCCAAATATGAATACATAGCCTACAGCCACATCAGTCTGCTATTGTAGCCTACACTGTTGTAACATGTACATATGATATTATACTTACTATTTGGACTTAAATAGAAAAAGTCAAACGTTTCAACTGACCCCACCTGAGGAGACGGTTGAAAACGTGACTATTAATGTATTAATAGTATCAGACTATTTTTCAGACATAATTCGGACTAGTGTTACTAGTTTAAATTGACCGTATATAGAAGGATGAAAAAACATTTTTTTAAGAACCGAGTAACAAAAATCTTTTTTGGGAAGTGCATAGGCTACTGACATTAAAATTACACTGCGCATTTCTCTATCTTGATCAAAATGATTAATTAGGAGATCTGTAGAACCCTAATAATGTAGTTGTATTATTTCTATACTCCTTTTATTAATTCCACACAAGTGCCCTTGGAGGACAGACTGAACTAACATGCCTAATTAAATATGCTCTTTATTAATGTATTAAATTGCGCAGTTTTGTTGTTATGGCAAAATTTTGTTGCGTTGCCACTCTCCCTACACTGGCGGTCATATTAAAACTAGTTATGCCAGCTTAACTCCTTAGATTTGACACATGTTAGTAGCTAAGACAATGCTGTTTAAAGTGATATATCTCACATTAACAGTTTAGACAGTAGGCTAAACAAAAATCCTGAAAGAAATAACTTTTTTGCAGTGAAATGCTTTTCTTGTATGTCTTATTTCATATTTGAGTTATTAGCAAAGTTGCAACAGCTCCATGATGCAACAATCTGCTCTACCCAACACGTGCTTCTCAATAATTACAAAAGACAAAAATAATGCTGTCACATAAAACAATGTATAAAAACAACAACAAATATTTACATTTTGGTGAAATATCTTTATTTTACGCCATGTGATAGACCTACACTTGTGTTTCATTAACTCTCCTTTTTATACATAAGATAGTAATAGTACATTATTCACACAAATGTTGCTAAACACGAGTAGACAGCAAATTTCAAAGAGACAGACACAATTGAGAATAGCACAAAGCTGAGTATTTAGTCAGTGACAGGTAATAGAAGAGCCCCTTGTGTTCAAATGGTTGTTCTTATGTAGGTGCATACTTGAAATGTTTAAATCTGTTTTAATGTTGGACATTTTAAAACAAGCTACAGCAAACGACTGGTGTCTTTTGTTGCGCCATGGCTAGTGAGTTGTCTGTCAGACTGTGTGTTGGAGACTGTGGTGCAGCCACAGTGTGACTGCAAACAAAGCCACTGACTAGACACTGCATAAGGTCCTCTCTAGCAGAGTCAAGAAAGAGAAAAAAAATTAAAATAAAAAGAAATGGACATTAGCAGGATGAAATATTGCCCCCTAGCAGACACACAAACAATAAATAAAATAAACAAATCAACATGCGTGTCAGCAACTGTACTTTTGGTAAAGCGTACAATATTTGTATGTCCAAGTTACAAAATAATTTAACACAAAATCAACACAAGCTATAGCAATACAGTAAAGAGTACTAAAACTACCTTTTCTGCATATTTTTACAGCAAGGATGTTAGTAAGCATTAGCTGTAGCTGAGGACAAACCATCTCTACAAAACAACTAGTGAAGCCATGAACCAGTCAGCAGGCTTCTCCTATATTTTACAATATTGTGGCTTGAGTCAGTGCACAACATTAGTGAACAAACAAGCAAGGCATCTGTGTTCTCATCCCTATAAATCCTGCATGGTGAGCATGCTGCATTTGACAAATGTGTAATAAACAATAAATTATCAATGATGGTGGGTACAGCATAGTGACCAAAGTGACAACTTTCCTGCTTTTCGCATGAAAAAGGGTAAACATTGCCACCATTTTGTACAACATTGGAAATGAAACATCTCTTGCACGTTAGTTTACCTGTTGCTATTGGGTAGACAGTTTATATGAAGGCAGTTGTAAGTTAGTGACCCTTCAAAAGTAGGATGAAAAAACCAGAGGCAAGCTATATCTTATTCTATCTTTTTTTTTTTATATATATATATATATACTTTTTAAAACAGTTATACATCCCTTCTGCACCACTGTCAAAAAAGAAAGTTTGTTCAACAGTTATTTGGCAGTTCATGTCTAAAAACATGTTATCAGAAGCAATGGTTAAATAAATGCTTGTTGGAAAGTAATAAATTGAGCGTACTGTTATACCACCAATTTCAAAACATAGACCCTCTGAAGCCTGTTTGCAGTGTCTCTAAAGACAAACCCCAAATAAATAACCAATATGTAACAAAATGTTTAAAAATACATATTATGGACCTAATTTTTTTTTTCCTTTTTTTTATAATCCCAAGCAGTTTTACTTTACAACAATGACAAGAGTAAAAGCACTAAGATTCTGAACTGTGCAATAACTTGTGAGCGGTTAGCGAAAGTCAATCTGCAGTCCAATATAATGCCATGCAACTGGATGAAAACATATTTAACTTATTCCTTGTTTAAATTTTTACTTTTGAACCATGTTTCATTATAATCTGTGTCAATACAGTAATGCACATCCACACGGTAACTCTGAAAAGTCACTGAGTTGAAAAGGTAAAGACAGTTCTATCCCAAAGGCAGTGTGCCAAGGGATAGAGAGAGTGGCCACTGAGAGACAAGCTGTTGGTGGAGGAGACAGGCTGAGGGAGTGAGGTGTACTAGCATGAGCAGCTGCTCTCGGTGACAGTCATCTCTGGCTGTTTCTCCAGTTTTATGTCGATCACTGGAAAGCATTGGTTAAGAAAACCACCAACTAAATTTGCAATTTGGACTTTATATCTATTGTTTGTTAGATTTTGATGCAGTTATCAGGAGATGGAAAATTTTAAAAAGGATACTGTCTTCTTTGCTTTTTTCTGGTGTGCTATCCATTCCAGGCAGTGCAGCAGCAACACGGCGAAACAGCTATAGGACAGGCATTAATACAAATTAGAATACAGTTAGATGATCTGAGCACAATAGAAAGACATTCTACTATGCTTACGTGTGCCTCACATAATACCCCTAGACTTGTATTTATGTTTCAGTATAAAACAGCTTTTTAGGCATACACAAACTGTTACTATTGCTTTTTATTTAACTTTTATAATTGAAAAATAACCACAACATGAAGTTTGCCATGCTTCCTCATTAAACAAACCCACAACATATCAACACAAATAATTTAGGCTTTAGTAATTGAAACAAAAAAAGAATAAGAACACAATTGCAGCAGTAAACATGTGCAAAGCAATGCAAACAATTTTGACACTTTTACCAGCAAAGCCTGCGGCGATACAAACAGGTGATACAGCAGTTAAAACTGCTATGAAAGAGCATGATGAGCCAAAAAAAAAAAAAAGGAGGGGGGGAGGGGACACAGGCATGCAGCTTAAGCTCCGAGTCCTGAACAAGATCAACGATCTCGAGAGAGCAGGACCTGTACCTGTTTCACATTGTAGCCAGTCTTTGCGCTGGTTTCAATGAACATGACATTGAGTTCCTTTGCTCTCTGCTCGCCCTCCTCCGTGGTGATCTGTCTGCTCAGGTAAAAGCGGAAAGGGCCGACAGACCAACAGACAGATATGAAAAGAAACATTGCAAAGAAAACAGGCAAAAAGAAGAGGGAGAGAGAGGGAAAGAGAACAGAGACAGCTCAATGTTGCATATTTATTGAGTTAAGAAGTAAAAGAAATGTTAACAAAGACAGGCGGAGGAAGGCGAAGGGGGAGTAGCTGCTGTGTCGAGTAAAAATAAAGCAAATGACTTCAGAAAATGTGATCACTACTTTATTTGAACCGCTATCATGAACCATAAAATATGTAAAGGATGTGCAGATGTCGACCTAAAGAACACCATAAACTTTCTTCCAAAACTCACTGGACTATTTGACAGTATGTGCCTGCAGTTGCTGGACACCAACCTGTTTGACGTTATAGCCAGCCTTGGCACTGGTCTCTATGTACATCACACTGAGCTCACGAGCTTTCCTCTCTGCCGCCTCAACAGAAACTTGCCTGCCATGGTCCCAGGGAGGGAGGGGGAGGGATGTAGCATGGAGTTGACAGAAACACACACACAAAAACAAGACAAAATAATAAAAATAAAAATGACATGCACATAACAGATTGGGAAAAGAAACAAAAAAGTATTGATATGATAAGGTGAAACAGAAATATGATTAACTAAAATATATAAGGCAATTAAAATGCTGAAATATAAATAAATGCATAAAAAATATCAGGGGATGGTACAACTGGATGAGGTACACTCAAGGAAAGAATTGTGGGAGTCCAGGCATAGGCAGAAAGAATACAGTCAATTCTGTCTGGTTCTTAAGTTGTAGGAAGGATTTAGATGAAACACTAGCCATCTGCGCAAACAGAAAAAACAAAACGAACAAACAAAACATTTACACACAAATATGTACCTCTTATCTGCCAAGTCTGTTTTGTTCCCAACAAGCATTATAATGACATCACTTCCTCTCTCTGTCCTCACATCATCAATCCACTTTGAAGTTTGCTGGAATGAATTAAGATCTGCAAGTTAAAAAAAATTTAAAATACAAATTGAGCACATTTTTTAAAGATTACAAACAGTCATAAAAAACAAAGTATCTATAATTCTCTAATGCACATTCGCTTAGTTTAAAGCACACATTTATTAGGCAATGTTTGAAGAATGAAAATATAGTCTAGTTCAGAAAGTTAAGAAAAAAAAGACTTGACAGTTCATAGCAGCTATGCAAACATATTTATTTTAAAATGTCTACAGCATCATAGTACAGCCCTGACTCACTGGTGATGTCATAAACAACCACAGCAATGGTAGAGTCACGGATGTAGCTGGGAATTAGGCTACGGAAACGCTCCTGTCCAGCAGTGTCCCAAAGCTGGAGCCGGACCTGAGGATTGGATGGAGGACAGTAATAAAAGAGATTCAAGGCAGAAGTAAAGTAAAGAACAGAAACCACAAAAGGAACTGCAAGCCAAGCAGAAAGAATAAAAATAGCCTTTTAAAAAGGTGACTGATGAGAAAAACTCAAATGCAGAAGGATCAGAGATGAGCGGCATTATGGAAAAAAGACATTAAAAAACATGCCCTTTTTTGTTTCCTACTTTCTAAAAGGTCTAAATACCATGTCTAATTTGTAAAGAACCAACTCCTTAAAAAAAAGATGCTGGGAATAAATTTAGAACAATTAAAACTAAAGCAGTCTTATGTTGTCCAGTTGCGTCCTCAGGCTTTTGCCATGCCAATAACTGAAGGACAAATTTGGGGCAGGAGCCATGATACCTACTAGCTATGTCATAAACCACCACAGCAGCAGCTGAGTCGCGGATGTAACTGGGGATGAGGCTGCGGAAACGCTCCTGCCCAGCTGTGTCCCAGAGCTGGAGCCGAATCTTTGTGCACCCACGAAACAAATGTAGCAATCGGGGGGCATAATATGAAGCCAAAGGATGAGAGGAAAACAAAAGATCAAAAAAATAATGGGAACTAAAACATGTCCACATTACTGACAAAATAAAAAAAATAACAACATGATATCAGAAACAATGAAAAATGAAATAAGTGATTTAATGCATGATTTAGGTCTAAGCAATTCAGGGCAAAGAACATAAAAGATACAATATTTAGAGCCTACCGTGCGGTCTTCTAGGTACATGGTTTTTGACAAAAAGTCAATTCCAATTGTTGCCTGTTTGAGAAAAGAATGCTTTGTGACATATTGACAGTACTGAATAAAACATATTGGAAAAACATTTAAAAAAACAGATGGAATTTCTCTGTAAAATATATACACAAGTAAAACTATATTATCATTGGCTGGTAGCAAAAAAAAAAAAAAGGCATTTGTAAATCTTTAAACCTAAATGCTGAACGTATAGCCTTTTTTTTTTTACCTGATAAGTGTTGTCGAAACTGTCATACATAAACCTTGTAATAAGTGACGTCTTCCCAACTGTATGGACAAACAAAGTAGACGTTATTAACACTCAAATACATTGTTGTATCTATGTATGTATGTATATAAAAGATTTATGACTGACTCAGTGACATCATACAGTGACTAAACTGTTACTATATTTGATGCAACACGGACTGAACCCTACACGCTGAGCTGGCAGTATGGGTGGAGCCAAATAATGGAGAAAAAAATAATACATTGCTTTAAAAAAAAACTTGATTTTAAAGTACGATACAATTGTAGATGTATATTACCACTCCATTCATATACCATTCCAGTGCTATATTAGTGTAGTATTGAAAGAAGTCGATTGGTCCGAAAACAGCGGCCGACGTGGCTATTCAGGGAGCTGCCGCAGAAGCTAACATCGAGCGAGTCTTGATCAGCGGCTAAAAACGTGATGTTCCTGACAGCACCAATATATCAATCCAAGCCGAATAATAACCGTGTTATACGCAATTACTGGTTAGTGAGACCAGTTAAAAAACAAGGTTACGGTATTGCTTTACAATAACTGCAACCGCCATAAGCTACTCGCTAACATTAGTAGCTTGTTTCCCAGCTAACGCTAACCAGGCGATGCCGCACTTTAAAATAGCAGCCCAGAAGGGATGCTTTGGGATTTTAATAACTGCAAACCAATATACAAACACAACCTTTACATAAAACGCCAAGCCACAAATTTTATCCATAGTAAAAGGCACTAATATATGGAGTTTACTGAACCTTTAACTAGCAACATAATGACATCATCTTTCGACTGAAATAACAATTTGTTTTGTTGTTTATTTACCATATATCTCATGTATAAATATATTTTTGATGCAAAAATATTTACACAGACTCGTCCTTTGCACATAAAGATACAATGATGAATATAATAATAATAATAACCAGTCCGTAGCTAACAGAGAACGCTAGTTAGCATTTGATTCTTAAATTGCCCTTGCATCCACAAATAACACAATGTTTTACAGCTGTGGCTTACCACTTTGTTCACCCAAGAAAACAAGCTTGAACTTTCGCAGAGGGTTGCCAAATTCTCCACCACCAGTCGTAGTTGACATTTTGTTAAATGACTATGAGGCTAGCAGACTTTGCTAGTGATGTGATGTCTAGACCCGGAGAGGAACAAGCAGTGTATCTTATCCCGGACCAGCCAGCAATAGTGTTCTTAAACGCACTGAAGTGAAATAGCGCTGCCAAGAGGCAACAGAGGCAAGGGAAGCTGAGCTCGATGGAGTTTTACTATTTCAATTGACAGAAGTTGCACAAAATAAATACATCTGGACACCACTGGGCTGCAAATGGTCCGTGTAGCTCTATAGGTTTTGGAAAAAAAAAATTAAAAAAGTGAAACAAGAGTTTTATTTATAGCCTACTGTCCAAAGGGAAAGAGACAGACTGTTCTTTTGGTGAACAGTCAGTTGTAATTAGTATGGCTTTTGGTAACATAAAAACAAGTATGGAGTAACTGTTAAGTATTGTATAGTCTATAGTGTTAATTTACCTTTAAAAGAAAGCAAAATTCAAATGTATTCTTGTGTAAAAGTTGCCTTTATTTGTTTGTAGTGGCATTTTAACAAATGTGTATACAGGGTACATAACACAAAGATAAACTAATTCAATCACATTTGTTTTTATTGGAGTTGAGCTCCTCTGTTCTGTGTTCTCTGATAATTTTCCTTAGTCTCAAATTTCTTTGGCCTCCAGTGTGATATCCGCTCTGTGCTGAAGACAAGAGAAATAAGACATGAAAGTATAGGTAAGTGTACATTGGGATACCAGAGTTTGTTATAGTCATGGCAGAGGTTAGATGTTACTAAGTGAACCGTGGTGTTGGGACTGCAGTAAACTATTCAAAAGCTATCACAAGGTAAAGCTATTCTCTTTTTTGTGAAAGATGCTTTAGGGTTGCTCTTGATGTGGTCTGAGTCTAAGGTGACCTCACCACAACTAAATTGGGCTTTAATCCAATTTAGAATGTAATTATGATTGAATGAATGGCACTCACCTGCAGATTTTGGGGAGATCAGGGTCAGAGGAAGCTCAAGAGTGACATCACTGAAAGTAAAAAATAAAAAAATATCCTTTTGTAAAGACAATTAGAGCATGGGAGTTTCTTTTAATACATTTTAGGTTAAGAGAAGAAGAATAAATGTCTATTTACCTTCCTGTCAGGCCGCCCAAGAGGTTTTAGTAAGAATAAAGTATACACAAACGTAATTTGTATTGTTTGACAAAAGTTTTTAAAATGACAAATTCATATTTTTGTGAGCTCACCCTCCAGACACATTCAGATTGACCTTGACTTTGTAAGAGATAATAATTCCTTGCATCTCCTCATCTCCCTGACTCCTGTTTGAAGGCAAAAATAGTTTACCTTCAAAAGCCTTAGGATTTGACAAAAGTTAAGAGGATAACACAATCCTAGAGTTATGTCATCGTAACATGGGCTCTCACTCTGGACGGTACTTAGGTAGAGCTCTTTCATGACTTACAGGGTTGTGGAGGCAAGGTGGGTGTCCTCATCTTTGAGCCGTTTATCTACTGAAAGACCACGCTTCTCTTTGTTGTTGGACAGCAGAGGGGTCACTTGAAAAGATTTCTCAAGTGTGGCATTGGGGTTTATTGTAACAGTTTACATATGTGTTTATTTAAGAAGTTTTGATACAACATTTAAATATCCTGTAAACTCAATTAGTGAGATAAGAAGATTTGAAAAATAGTTGATTTGCTACAGTAAGGTGCCAATTTAGCTTCCAAAATTGTGTGAATTAGAATATATGTTACCCCCAAAATGATATAAAGCCCCTTATATTTATATTATATATAAAGTCTTACGAAACTCCTCTGTGCATACAGCTTTGGAATATGTTTCTGATGAGTACAGCACGACGCTGGTGAGCTGCTCAACTAAAACAAAAAGAATCAAATTGCATGAAGACATTTCCTTGCTTTTATTAACAAGTGCATTCCTGCTTTCAATACATACCTGAGACTTTGATTTTCTTCACAGTTTTGGTGGACTTGTTGCTGACTTTAACTTTGACAGATATTGGATCACCATGGTAATAAATCTCTTTTTCAAGTGATGCCTCCAAGTGGACCGGTTTGTCAGACATCATAAACCCTTTGCTAATTTCAGCCTTGGGTCCTGCTTTGTTATTGGCAAGAGCATACTGGACTTTGCGAATAATCAGGCGGCAGGTGTCCCTGTGAGCTGCAAAAGATAAAAATATGTATTATTCCATTGATCAAATGCAAGACTTGTATGAGCACTTGGTGCATACAGTGCATACTTTTTTTCAATGACGGCATTGTCAGCCTCGTTGGCAATGTAAGCTTTGACCTCAAAGTCCACACCACATGCCTACAATAAAACAAGAGTCATATCTGGAATTACTATCTTGTTATTATTCATCTTATTTCTATATTCAAAGTGTAGTTTAAAATTCCACATAATCATTGAGTATATTTGGACCTTGCCAGCATCATTTGGGGCAGGCTGTAAGGCTACTGAGCATGGAAGGTTTGTTGGCATCTGTAAAAACAATGCATGTTTTGATACAAAAATAATGGTTAAAAAATGACATGAAAATAAACCTAATGTGTGAAATGAAGCCTATACTAATGTCACACCTGAAAAGCAAAGGGATATCCTTGCTCTCCGACTTTCTTTAGAAGGGACTCCTGCATGGGGGACTTGGTAGCGGTCCCTTCTGTAGGAGGATAAACCTGATTACGCCTAATCCAAATGTCTCACCTGAAGGACAGGCCAATCACATCCAGGTCGTCACTTCCATAGCAGAAGGCACAGACAATTTACACAAAGACTATAAAGAAATTGTAAAAGTCAGTCATAATTTGTGGTTTACAGTAAAAATCAGTACAAATCAATATAAATTTTATAAATAACCTTTTCTCCCATTAAGACCAGAGGGGTCCACTTTGACAACCCCATCTATAAATTTCTTGAGAACCAATATATAGATTTTTATTAACACAATCTATTATGTAAAAATATAAGAATGTGCAAAGAAATGTGCCACTCACCGACAACCTCCACTGAATCAATATTGTCCACAAAATCTCTCTTTGCCAAGTACAGGGCAATCTGAGCAAAAGAGGGAAAAAAAAACTGGAAAACGTTATTGCTTGCCAAGGTTACAAGAGTTTTGAGTTATTTCTGGGAGTTGGAAGAGCAACATATAAATCTTACTCCTCCCTGCGCTCAAGGGGTACCCTGTAATGACTATATTACAGAGGCTACTTACATGCCCATTGCCACTGGTCTTCTTGAAAACCCCGAAGGAGAGAAAGAGGACAATATGCCTGTGTTTAAGCTCATACAGTCCTTATTTTTCTATGGTATTTGTTTTTGTTTCTGCCCTTATAGCCCTTATTCTTCTCTATTGTAACGTGTCTGTTTTTGTTTGATAAAGTGCTCTTTGATGGTGTTGTCAACCCTCTGTAGGAAAACTTTCACCCTCATTTTACTTTAATAGCAAGAGCACGGATTACGGCGCCAAGGATGAAAGCACACCTGCTGTCTAATCCGAAGAAAAGATAAAACTAAGGCTCTGTAAGTAAAATACAACTGTATATATAGTATGTAACTGTAATTGTTGGATTGTGGCCTTATGGTCAAATCACTGTTGAGACATATTTGTAAAATAATGTAGAGGACAGTGTCTCAAAATCCAAACTATATCTAAACCCTTTATTTTATGTAAAAATAAATAAATAAACCGGTATACTCACTTTGATATGTTGATGGCAAAATAAATGCAGCCTACAAACAAAAATGGATGAAATTAAAAGTAAGAACACAACTATTAATTAAAAACTGAATTAGAATAGAGTTTTCTGTTTTTGTTCAATAATGGAAAAATTTGTGAGTGAAGCAGCCAACTTACAGTGTATTGTGATATGTCAGTTCTTTCTGTGGCCCTGTAATCCGTCACAGTTGATGAAAGTCAGTTGAGAGTGAATAGCGTGAATGCCATGACCTCTCCACCTTGAAGCCCTCCCTGCAGCTAAATCCATCCAAGAGGGCTGTTTTAGACACATTTATTCATTATGCTGCCAATGTTTTTTGTGCACAGTATGTGTAAATAGGAGACATGCAGGGGACATGCAGAAAGTATGGTGGTCGACAGTTTCATACCTTGGAAAATGCTATTTGAAAAAGGGGTTTTGCTATTTTAAACATATAGTTAAATAAGCAACCTGTAATTTGTTTACATGTTGATTTTGTTGGCTATATTGTCAAAAACTATAAACAAACATGTCTGTTTTTTGGACAAAGTACAAATGATCAAGGACTTCCTCTCTTATAGCTTTGTCTAAAGTGGTATTAGTTGGATTTTGGTTGTTATGGTAGCCGTGGTGACAGATGGCTTTTCCAAGCATTGTATAATCTGTGCTCGTGGCTCTTTTACAGAAATCAAGCGTTCTAGTTACTTATTACTGTAGAGCAACGTCTAACCACCTGCATCACACTAATTACATGCCTCCAAATTAGAATAGGTTCATGTTTTGATGTATTCCCTTCAATCAGGTGGCTGTGGTTGTTTAAAATTGTTTAAACTTTTTAAGGTTTATCCCACAATTGAGTCGAATAGTGTCCTTAGGTCTGCTTGTGTCCTTTACAGGTTTCAGCTCTTCACTAAGACACTGGTAAAACCATTTGTTGGACCATGTACCATGCTGTCCCTCCGTCTGCCAGGTGTAATTGATTGATTAATGAAAATAGAGGATGAGGGGGAGTTTCGGTAGATTGTCACACCTTGGCAGACAAAGATAATGAATTAGATCTGTCTGTGGTCTGTGGTTAAGCTTTTTAAGAGATTAAAGACAAACGCATTGCTCTTCTACGACGTACAGTGTCACACTCTTCATCTCAGCATATTTAATGAACCAAAGAACTTTAAAAGTCTCACTAAAACTCCCTGAATTCATATTAGAGAGAAAGATCTATCAGAACACGTTGAATTAAAAAAAACAAAACATTTTCACAAGTAACAATTCCACACAATTCAGGTGTTCAGCTACTAAACTTTGAACCCATTGTTTAATTTTTTATTGAATTGCAATAAACCTGATTATCTTTAATTGGAGGAGTAGTCTGCTGTGATTTTAATGAAAGAACAGTGTTCTGTGTAACTGTGTTACATTTTGATATTTATACAGTTATAAAATAACGTTTATAGACTCTTAAATGCTAACATATGATTCAAGTCTACATTTTATTACATAGGCATGCAGGCTGTTACAGTTTTACCTGATAAAGATGCTAAAGAGAAACTAAGTAAGTATCTTTTCTTATCCTCTCCTGGGTCTCTCTCTACACTTTTCTTTTTTTGCTGTTGGGAGTTATAAACAGTCACATAAGCCACTCATGGTTAAGTTGTTGCTCTTTAAAGTGAGTACTTTATAAATAATGCATTTTCCAGTGTTATAGCACCACCAGAAGAATAAATGACTATTCTACTTTATAAGAACAAAGATAGCTCTTGTAAAATTAGCTTGTCTTCTCGGTTTAACCTAGAGTTTCCAGCTGTAATTATATGTTCTCTGGCATCATTTCTATTGCTATTAGAAGGTGTGATTTAGGGTTAAGTCTCTACGTCATCAGATAGGGATGGTCTATTTGTTTAATAGAGGCTGTGGTTGGAGTTTTGCTGAGTCGTAAAAGACACAACAGCAAATATGAACCCAAACAGCTTCCTATCTAGTTAACTTGGCAGTTACTGTAAAAGGGAGGGAAGTTAAAAAGGGCCATGTTAAAAAAAGAAAGTGGGGCATTATCATAACCATATGTTTTGCTTAAATAAAAGGAACAAGCAGTAGATGTTAAGTGACTAAAAAGAGCAAATCAATCTTATAAACACAAAGGAAGCCTAGGAGGAGGTCAACTGTGCTGCAGACGGTTTGTTGTGTAAGGACTATCAATAGAAGTACAATAAAAGCTGAGAAAGGAAGGAAGAAAAGGAAGACGTGGGACGGGAAGCAGTTTCACACAGTAGTGGTAAAGTTAAGCCCCTCGCAAGAATTCTCCTGGCTGTGTCCGCCATCTGGAATGTGCAGTCACTTCCTTTGTCTGCAATTCACTCTAACAGGGTTGTCCTCTCCCTTTCGGCTCCCTCCCTCTGTTCTGACAGCTCTCTGTAGAACCGCTGGGAACAACGTCAGTGCGGACGCTTTTTGACAAGACACTGTCACCCCAGCGCATCCACTGCGCCAGCCTCCAGCATGAAAGTGAGACCCCTGGATCTGGGTAACCCACGTTCCACCAGACGCTCTGTGAAAGGAATCTAGGCCTGAAAGAAGCAAAGACAACTGCAGTCATCAGCTGAACTTTTTTAAGGGTGTTGCTATTTCCTTATATGGCAACAGAGCTGGGAAATCATTTGAATTAGTCTGGTTTTGTGTTGCATGGCTGTCTGGTTTTAGTGCTGACTGAGAGCCATCTGGTATGTTTATCTCGCTGCTGCTTGTATCTCTAAATAAGTTTGTGCCCAGGATGTGGTTTAATTTGTTTATTTGACTTCTCTTTCTTGTATTATTTCTGTTGTTCACACTTCATTGTGTTCACTGTTTTTGCTTTAGGACAAGACGAAGGCTTGTGTTTGTGGTTAAGTCAGAGGCACCGTCATTCCCTCAGGCCTGCGATACCTCTGACAGTTACCTTTTCCTCCCTGATTTAACTTTCAAGTTTGTTGGAGCAACACACCCACCGCAGTTCTGAGGGTCACAAGGGAAAACTAAAACAAGTCTCTGCACTAGGACATTAACACAAAGCCAGGCTGCACTTTCTTCTGCAGAGTGGACAAGTATAATAAGTTGTCAACAGTGATTTCTTCTTTTAATTCAACATGCGTGACTGCAAAAGAACAAACAGAGACCCAGGAAGTGGTACTGATGTAAACAGCGTTGATCAGAACTGACAGATCATGGGAAAACATCACTGACCATCACTTGCATCTTGAATTGCAGCATGATGAGTGAGTGTGACAGTAAACATAACAGGGCATGTTATGTGGAGCTCTTCGCCTCATGTGGATTACTTTTATAGCTTTATCAGCAGTCAGCAAACATTACCATGGCTACAGACGCCTGGTATCATCGAGACATCAGTCGTGTGCACGCCGAGGACTTGCTGGCACGAGCCGGGAGGGATGGCAGCTACTTAGTTAGAGACAGTGAGTCAGTGCCAGGGGCTTATGCTTTGTGCCTGCTGTAAGTATTACACTGACACAAACATGTAGCCTTTACCCTGATAAACAATTGAAACATTTTGTAGTTTTAAACATTTATATATAATTGTATATAACATTAATATATAATTTTAAAAAGGGGAGTTAGTTTTTGTATTTTGCAATAGGCTGTGTCTGAATCTACCAAATGTATAGAGAAAGTTAATGTGCACACCTATAGTTTTTAAATCTTCTAAACATTTATTTTGTTATTTTGTGAGACAGGGTCTTTTAAACCACAAATGAAAACACAAATGAAAAAGTTAAGAAGTTGTGCTATAGCCTGTGCTATGCCTTTTGTTATTTTCTTTTGGCCTGCATTAATGGAAACTATTCACCAACGGCCTTTACTAAATCGATTCCCCAGCTTCCCTTCCACTGTCTTATCCATCAGTTTTATGATCATCTACCAGCAGACACTTTTAAAATGCTAAGGCCTCATAAAGCTTATATGTGGGCCAAGCTTCATTTACACATACACTCCCCCAGACTAGTCAGACGTTCCTGTCAGAAAACAGTCTATCTCAGCCAGTTAAACCCTGGATAAGGACTTGTTTTCCCCGCTAACCCCTCTTTGTTCCCTGGGGCCCCAGAAAGAGGGTGGGAGCTTCAGCGACCGCACTACGCTGACTGCTCATCAAGCTGAGCCAGATACATTCCTGAAAGCTGAGCCCAGCAGCTTGCACTAACCCTTTCCCTTCGTTCTTTACCAACTCTGTAATTTCCTATTTTAATTATTGTGCCCTTTTAGTTTGTATTACCTCCATTCTGATCCTTCTTGTCAGTTTCCAGTAGCTAGCATAAGCCAGGCTAAAGGTCTCTTATCTCTGATTGTCTATAATTATAGTCATTCACACGTTAATGATCTAGAGCTCCATCAATGGTTGTTGTCTTTTGGACAATAGATTTCCTGAAAGAAAAGTGTCTTTAAATTGAATAGTATGTTTTAGTGTCTTTAACTATCTTGTTTGTAATTCATTAATACAACACTAAATTAATTTGTAAATATACTCTGTGCATGTTTTGGTAATGTCAGAAGTAATTATTATTGTATTTCAAAAGGTTTCAGCGACATGTTCACACTTATCGCATTCTTCCGGATTCAGACGGCCTCCTGGCAGTGCAGGTGAGTGTTTACCAGAATGACCACACTATATCATCAATATCCCAAAACATTTTATAAGGAAAGATGTGGGGGTTAGAGATATCACACAAAGGTTTGCTATTGTGTCTTATGAACAGAACAGAACATATTTGTGTTTCCCTACTAAAAAGGCTCTGTTACAGTGGATTTTGCCTTGTTGTTGGAACTGCATCTTTGCCATGTGGCTGCATGCTTACTGCATGAGCTCAACAGAACAGAGAAAAGTAGTTTTGTCTCAGATTCCTGCTCTACCCACACAGTAGGTCATTGACGCATGGTTGTGCTTGTTTATTGTGTGTATAAACAAGGATAGTTGTACAATCCATGACAAGGCTGGTGGATATGGTTTGTGCTAATCTGTTTTTGATGATTTTCAACACTGAGCAGTTTTCAGTGGTCAGTGACCTCATTATTAGACTATAACAACACGTCTACAAACCACACATAAATATACTGTAAAAAAAGGCCAAATTGGAAATGACTTGTTTCTTTTCAAATGCAGGAGTGAGTCCAATCATAAATGTCAAGCAGCTACTATTTACTCACACTTATAAGTCTTGTGTCTTGAATTGAGACTCTCTTCAAATGTTTTCCCACTGTCAGCAGTAAAAATATCTAGTATGCAGTTTCCCATAACAGATTTTCTCAGATGCATTGTTTCCTATTGTTTTTTTTTTCCAAATGAACCCTGAAGGTACTTTTAGAAACTCATTTAGGGAACCATTAGTGTGTTGTCTTGTGTCCTCTTATGACATATGCCACAGTTAAATACATTTGTTTAAAACTAACCTGACCTTTCCAGTCTCTGTTTAAAGACACAATAGACATGTAGGTAAAGGTTTGTATTGACGTGACACACCTTTTATACCTGTTGACTGCTGTTTTGTGTTGGTGCCGCACAGACAACACAGGGAGTGCAGGTAAACTGTTTTCGGACTTTGGAGGACTTAGTGTTGGGCTATCAGCATCCACTCAAAGGCCTGGTGTGTCCGCTTTTGTACCCTGTTCCTCGAGACGCAGACACTGGGGATGAGAGCTCCGGTATGCCTAAATGGAACAATGTTTACACGTTTTGGGCCTTTTGGGTGAAATGTTGATTTGGCTTTTTATGAATGTCCAGATGATGAGAAAACCCCTCCAGTTTCACTGCCAATCAACTCAGTGCCTGTCAAAGTGTCACCAGCAAAACCAGGTCCTCCAGCATTATTCCTGAAGTTACAGGAGCTCAACACATCTAGGTAAAATATATGTAAAAGCCTTTGTAATATCTCATGACTGTAAGTTTGCCATTTATTCTGTTCATAGTTTTTTTTACTTTTACCCATTAGTAGATAATATAATAAATTATTAAATCATCAATGTTAAATTACGATTCCTTTCTATTAATCTATTAACATACTCTTATGTGATTTTGGTCCATGCCATTGTTGGTATTTGACAGAAAAGTTTATTTTTGCAGTACTGCAAGTGAGATGATCTCTCTGCTAAACGACTACCTCTTCAGTGAGCTGCCCCTTGACATTGAGAATGTGCACAAAGGGGCAACAAGTCTTTGCCATCTTAAGCGCACTCTGGGAACTGTGTGCCAAGGCCTGGACAAGTTAGTGTTATCAGCCTAAATAATTATTTTCCACGAGAGTAGTATTTGACAAGTGATAAAAATACATTTTATATTGAGGCTAAATTTGAATCATCATTGATTACTTTCATTGATCTGTCTGACAGCGAGATTGACCTTACTCTTTCAAGTTTGGAAACCCTGGCCAAAGTTTTTGATCACCCTAGCTGCTCCTTAACACACACAAAGACTCAGGTAACAAATGCACACAATTTAAACAGCAGCAAGCACTGTTGTTGGAAAGTGGTTATGTTCAATTATATTCACTATTTTTTTTTTTTCTGAAAGGGTCCGGACAAGGAGATAGACAGTTTGCTGTGTAAAATCTCTGCCTTGGTGAGCCTCCTGTCATCTTTAGAAAAAAAGGTATATTGATGCAAAAATTGAAATAATTATACACAGTATTTAAAATCATATTGTTTGGTTAATATACAACTGTTCATTACTACACAAGTTATAATTTTAACTAACTACATGTTTATTAAGGTATTAAAAGCACTGCAAGAGGCTGTGACAAATCACAATTTAGCCGTGCAGCCAAACCCACCAACAGAAGCTACAGCCGTCAATGTAAGCTGTACCACTGCACCTGTCAAGAACCATGCAAGGCAGCTACCTGTGCACTCCTTCCAGGTACAAATATATTCACATTCACAACCATTTAACCTGGTGTCCTTCTGCTACATTTTCAAATTAATATTTTATGTAAATATGGAACTCTTTTTTTTTTCAGGTGAAGATGGTACGCTATGGTCGACAGATTGTCTCTGTCGACGTAGACACAGGAGTAGTGCTCTTTGACAGAAAGGCAGGTTCATTCAGTGTTGAAACGGTTTCACATAACAGAAGTAAGGACAGACGCGTATACATTTCTCTGTTTTATTGTACATTGTGTTATTTGTAAATGTATCATTTGTCATTTTGTGCATTAGTCCTACAGATTGTTAAATTTCAGAGCAGTCCAGCCAAGGTACAGATGGTGGTTGACAGTCACCACAACACACCCCGAGAGATGATGTTTGAGAGTGTTCGGGTAGGACTGAACATGAATTGTCTATTCTTTTTTAAACCCACCCTTTATGTACACAAATAAAATGACCACCATCTTTTTCAGAAATGTGATGCCTTCTGCCAACTCCTGCAGCTGATGAAAACCAGACACTCTCAGCTTACTGAACCTGACATGATCTCTGTGTTTGTTGGCACCTGGAATATGGGTAAGGACAATGTCCATTCAAATTATTAATGTGGCTGCACCTTTAATGAATTGATTTGTTGCTTTGCACACAGGTGGATCCCCTCCTCCTGGCAGTCTGCAATCATGGGTAACTTGTTGTGGTTTGGGTCACACTCCCGATGAGTCAACCGCCCTCCTGCCTCATGACATTTATGCTCTGGGGTCTCAGGAAAATCCTCAAGGGGAGAGAGAATGGACTGAACACATCAGAGCAACTCTTCGCAGCTATACTCACACTGACTTTAAACAAGTAACGCATTCTATATAAGCTGCAGCTAAAAAGGCCAATAAACTGGCTAAACAGTAGCGCTTGACTCACCCATAAGTTGTAATACTAAATAATGTCCTGTAGGTGGCAGTGCAGTCCCTTTGGAATATGAGGCTGGCTGTGTTCGTGAAGCCAGAACATGAGAGTCGCATCAGCCGTGTGAGCACAGCCAGTGTCAAGACTGGCTTGGGTAACACTTTGGGTAGGCTACCCCCGCTGACCTCCCACAAACAATAAAAACATGCAACTACATTATATTTGGTTTAACAATATGTCTGCTGTTCACAGGAAACAAAGGGGCTGTTGGTGTATCTTTTAATTTTAACAAGACATCATTTGGATTTGTCAACTGCCACCTGACCTCTGGAAGTGATAAAATCCTAAGGTATAATATTTAATTTCATGTTTTCCTTAATGAAATTGTGCAAATGTGCATTAATTCCTTGTTTGATGTGGTTGTTTTTAGGAGAAACCAGAACTTTGTGGACATCCTCAGACTGCTATCTCTTGGTGACAAACAGCTTGGTCCCTTTGACATCAGCCTTCGCTTCACTCACCTGTTCTGGTGCGGAGACCTTAACTACAGACTGGACTTGGACGTACAGGTTAGTTATTAGTCTTTACATTGGAAATACTATTTAATAATTGACATAAAATTAAAGTCCAGGTTAGAAATCTTGTGGGTCATCATGGACTGAATTTCCACAGTCACATTAAGTCAATTACATCATCAACTATTTATCACCTTAAAAACATTTCCAGAGTCAAAGGGATAATGTCTCAACCAGACTTAGAGAAACTTATCCATGCTTTTCTCTCCAGCAGGTTAGATTATGGTAGTGGCCTATTCGAGGGTTAACGCTGCTGCTCGGGTTCTAACCAAAATCAGAAAGTATCACCACATCTCTGCACTGGCTTCCTGTTGCTCAGAGAATAGACTTTAAAACAGCACTGATGGTTTACAAGTCTCTTAATGGTTTAGCAACAGAATACATTTCTGAAATGCTAGTTCCTTATGAACCTTCTCGGAATCGTCTTTAGCTCCGCCTACATTCAGTAAAGACAACTGCACTCACTCTGCACTCTTCATCTTTAAAATTCTTTATTCTCTATTTTACTTACTTACTTCTCTATGTTTCTTATTTTAAATGTTGTGTGTGTACTTTAAATGTGTCTTTTATTTCTGTAAAACACTTTGAATGACCCAGTGTATAAAGTGTGCTATATAAATAAAGATGCCTTGATTTCAGGATATTCTGAAACATGTGTCTAAGAGAGAGTTTGAAGAGCTCATGTATGCTGACCAGCTGACCAGGGAGAGACACAGGAGGAAGGCTTTCCTTAATTTCAGTGAGTTTTAGCTTACTATGGGCTTTAAACTGCACACATTACAAATTTTATTCCAAAGTTGCCCTACAGTGTTTTCAGCAATTTTTTGTTTATCTTTTTAAGAGGAAGAGAATATCCTATTTCCACCAACATACCGGTATGAAAGAGGCTCTAGAGATTGCTATCTGTGGCAAAAGTATAAGACTTCTGGGGTGAGTGGTTGATAATAAAGAGTATCATTCAATTTTGATTTTGATTTTTGGTTAAATAAATGTAATTTAATTAATTAGTTTCCTGATTAATCATATGAGTACTAGTGGCTAGTTTTGTGATATATTAAGAACCAGTGATTGTATTTGTATTATGTTGTGCTTTACATGGTATTTAAAATACAACCATTTAAATAAAACACATTTGGATAAAGTTTCTAGTAGAAGCATTTTGAGAGATGCTGTTGACATACTTAAGATATTTTTATGTGTATTTTTATCCTATTTAAAAGGTCTGCCGACATAGCTGTCTTTAAGAGCAGCTGTCGTTACCCAAAATAACTGAATTATTCTTAGTCTTGATAAAATGCCCGGCACAACAACAGGGACACACTTTCTAGCATATTTTCATAACACACAAATATTAAGCAATGTCTGTTGTAGGTACGAGTCAATGTCCCCTCGTGGTGCGACAGGATTTTGTGGAAATCCTACCCAGAGACGTACAACATCTGCACTGCATATGGTAGGACAAGGATATCATCATATCCTTACAAATTGTATAACAATGGCACATTACAATAGTAACACATTCATAAGATTCATTATTTATTTTAATGCAGGTTGCACTGATGACATATTTACAAGCGATCACTCTCCTGTTTTTGCCACTTTCCAAGTCGGAGTGATACCACAGTTTGTCTCCAAAACAGGTGCCGTCAATATCTTGTTCTTAACAAAACAAATATTATTCTTCACTAACTAAGCCGGTGTTGAACAGATCAAAATTCAAGCATTGAGAAGGCGTGGATTGAACTTGAAGTCATTGAGGCCATTGTGAAGACATCAAGCAAAGCAAAGTTTTTTATTGAATTTCACTCGCCTTGTCTAGAAGGTAAGACATCATAGTGAGCTATCTGTACAGTGTGTGCAATGAGAAAACCCAGTCTGATTGTAGAAGATTGTATGTCATTGCCTCAATATTCACAGAGACACGACGCTCAAGTGACAATGATTGTCAGAGTTGTGATGTTCCTGGATTTCTCAAGCTCGCATGGTCTTTTAAACAACTGCCCAAGGTAAAGAATCTCTTTGGACACAACTAAAATACCAACATTCATTGAATTGTCTTGTTCTTATCTTTTTTAGCTGTTTCCCATTTTATCTGACATGGAGTATCTTCAGGATCAACACCTGCTGCTGTCTATCAAGTCATGTGATGGCTTTGAGTCATATGGTATGTCATATGACTTGAATGCTTAAATAACTAGACTAAAGTTATCTGTGTAATGTAATTTAATGTTTTTACCTTTTTTTACATTACAGCAAAAGCAAAAATATTATAAAAACAACACAATCCATTTGCAAACAATTTGATAAAAAAATTATTATCTGGCAGGTGAATGCTGTGTGGCTCTACACTCACTTATTGGTGCCTCAGAGCAGTTTGAGACATTTCTTAGTCACCGCGGTGAGGAGATGGGCTCCATAAGAGGACGGGTCAGAGTTCATGTGCCGAAAGACAGAAGAGGAACAAGGGCAAAAATCTATGGTGGGTTATAAGGAACCTCTGGTTTCATTTTCCCGCTTCACACTTGCACTTCTGACTAAACTTCTGTTTTCAAATATACTGCATTCTTGGCTTTTCCTTATATTACTTCCTCTATTTGGTTTCTCAATGATCAATTCCTTGGCTATACACTTGCTGGCATCAACTGCTTCCTCTTTTGGCTCTGGATTAACTGACCCTGTCTGGATGTATCTTGCGACACTCAAGTAATGCAGATGAGAAATGGACAACCATATGGGCATGGCTTTTTTTCTTTATGTACTGGCACACATTGAATGAAAGTGTATTATTTTCTAAAATGTTTTTCACGTTTTTGTATCAATGTCTTTACTTCAGAATGGTTCTGTTTTGAGAAAGATGACAGACAGTCTGTCAGATTACAAATGTCTTCTGTACCAACACGGGTCCACATTAACAGGTAAGATTCACTGAGTTAGCAAAAAAGAAATAGTTCTCAAATTGTTCTTGTATGTAGTACCTTACTGTATGTGCTCTATACAGGTCCTCGGCAGCTCCCGCTAAGTTAACTCCAAGCAGCTACACCAATCCTGCCTACTTTATCTTTGAAGGTGTGTCAGTCATGCCCAAAATGCAGAAGTCTTCCCCTCAGCATAGAGACCCTCAGGTGATCTGGTCTGGAAATGAAGCTTTGCAACTCCCCAAAGTCTCCGGACGCTCGGCCTTTGACAGAAGGCCAGACCGCAGATCAGACTTTACTGAGATAGAAATTCCAGCCATCTTGCCACAATACACACCAACAGATGACCTTCATACACCCCAAACAACCTCTTCTTATCAGCTTTTCCCAGACAAAAAAACCTCTCCTATTTCTCCGCAGTCAAGGATTTCACAATATCATGTGCAGACTCCACAACCCAAAGAAAAATGCCCGCCTCAAAAAGCTGTTCAGGACTCTGCTCTGCCTGAGAAGAATCTCAAAAACCTGTACATGAATCACTCAGCGATCATTAGAAACAGAGTATTAAAGGATCAACATCGACCAGAGAGAACCAATATTATCCGGCCAGCCAAGCCTCCGGCAGCTTTTCCCTATGTCCCGTCTAAAACAGTATGTTCTCAGGCCTCTGTTCCTTGGCAGTTGGAGCTCCAGACTACAGGCCCAACAGGAGACAACTCTCTGACTGCTTTACAAATGGCCAAGTCTCTTAGTGAGGTTGATTTCTTTCCCACAGAACAGAGAGGTCCTACAATAGAGCTAAAGCCAAAATATAAAAATGGACCAAATATGCCTGGGCACAGAGGCTACAGTGGGGTTAAAGAGGTAGGACACTCCAGAGATATTAGAGTCCTGTACACACATAATACTAACTGCTTTACCTCACTGTAGGTATCTGTCCTTCAGGGTGCACCCGAAACAGTGCAAGAACTTCTCAGTATGCTGGGTCTTCAAAGATACAACCTGGGGCTTAGCCTTAATGGCTGGGATGACCTTGATTACTTTTGGTAAAAAAAAAAAAAAAAATCATCTCTATTTATTTATTTATTTATTTATTAGTACTCTGTTAATTACACTAGAAACCAATAGACACCCATGCCACACAGACCTGCTTGTTTTTTTTGTTTTTTTTGTAGATGCCAAGGAATTACACTGATTACTTTTACAATACTTTGATGATAAAACACAAATTTGTTGATGATACACAATGTACTGTTTTATTTTTTATGTCAATACAATAAATACACAGTAAACTACTGTATGTATTTACAAATGAACATAAAACAGGCCACTGACAAAGCGATGTCTTCCACAGTGGCATCACAGAGGAAGATCTCCACGCCGCAGGAGTAACAAGCTCTGCACACCGTCGCAGGATACTCGACAACCTGCCTAAAAACTGGAACTGACAGTTACATAAACTGAATCAATCTCCGCTGACTTATTAAAACTGGAAGATTAATTCAAAGAGAGAGCTAACATGAAAAGAAAAAACGGTTCTTCTACCGGATTATTGCAGCTGGACTTAAGTGTGTGCTTTTTATTAACTCAATCAATACAGTAGCACAGCCTGGGAAACTGCTTCATTCAACTGTCCATCTAGACAAATAATGACTGAGGGTAGGAGATGTATGAAAAACCTTGATGTGATCTCTAAGAGTTACGAGTTATTGCCTCATGTATAAATATTGATTTTGTTGACACGGTCTCATTCTTGTTTGAAACACCATAAAATATAATCCTCCAATTTGCGGTGTTCACTCAAGGCTAGTATTTACTATTGCCCTTTATCGTTTCTGTGTGCTTTCCTTCACTCTGCCACTATTGAGCCCAGATGTTTTAAAAGCCCTCAGTTTATTCTGTGGACCATAAACTCCTTCGCTGTGCATATCTATTGGCACATCGTCAATGAAGAAAGACCTGCTATAGCTCATGTTGTTTACCGTGTCATACATGACCCGGATGTATGTCCACTGTGCATGTTTTATGCTGCTTGTTCAACCTTAAGTGCATAAAGCAACTCTTGACTGTCACTAAGCAGTAGGCCAATAGATACTCTGCAGGAACAAGTTATTGCAGAGTTTGTATTGGCCTTTATTTTGTACTGTGTTACAGTGGTAAGACAGAAATATCTGCTTTGGGTTACAAAGCTTAAATTGAAATATTACACTGTGCTTTTCCTATGCTAGTGTAAACATTAAAGTTTGCAATTGTCATCAAAAGTATGTAACTGTCAAATAAATATTTTAGCAGTAATTTTGACACATGTTGGTATATAATACACAACCAAGGCTTATAACCACAGAGTGTAGCACAGGCAGAAGGACAGGAAACAGCTTTGAGAACAAATGTACCAGTTTCAGTGTTTTTGCTTAGTTACTTATTATTGCATTCCCAAACAATGTATGACAGCACGGATGTGTCATTGACCTGACCACTAAGTCACCCCTGTGCTGATAATGGTAGTAAGGGATTTCTGTTAACATAGCAATCAAGAAAAATAGGCTATTATTCCCTTGAACAACAATGACATCAGTTCTAAAACTTGCCAGAAATAACTTTCGCTGCTTTTAACAACTGGTAACGTATTTCTGCAGAAACATATGTATTCCATCTGTGGAGCTGTGGCCTGGACTCAGTGGGATACAGAAGCTATGGCTGTGGCTCCCTTACATTCCTGAATTCTAAACCTCAGAAACCCCTCCCAACTCACCCTACTACTCATGTTGAGTTGTCGAGCACACATAAGACTGCTGCACATTTACCACAACATATTTGACCTAAGAGGTGAAGAGGTCAGTTTACATCCTTAGTACATCTTTCCTGCTTTATTTTACACTACACTTGATACATTGTCTCTAGCTCATTAAGAACAATGTAACACACTGTGCGACAAACTGTAATAACATGTAACTATTAATGGAATTATCTGTACTTACATATTGTAGGTAGGGTTAGGGTATGTACTTCGTAGTTACATGTTATTACAGTGTGTTTCACAAGGAGGTAGATACGACGCATCAAGTGTAGTGTAAAATAAAGTGTTACCTTAACTTCTGTGTTCAGAACATACTATCAAGGAGCATCTAAACCAGAAGAACCGGTTATTAGAGATGAGAAATTAAAATTCTTGATCATGGCCCATCCTTTTACCCCTCTGTCGTGAAAGATTTGCAAATCCCAAGCAAACTATCATATTATAGAGCCCATTGTAGATCATAAAAAGGGCCATTCAACCCCATTATGACTTGAGATATGACTAGATTGTGACTTTCTTTCGGTCACTTATTAAGTTACCGCCCTATATTATACAATCATCCACAGAATTACTCATCCATAAGTGCTTTTATTTCTTTATGATCAGGTTTATAATTCCACTCTTAAAGTTACCCTGTAGGCAAAGCTGTTACTAGGAAATAGTGTGTTTAATAGTCTAACATTTTGCCTTAAGTGTGCAAAAATGAACGTAGCATTTTAAGGTTGACTAGCCCTTGTATATGGAGAGGGGTGGATTTTAACATGGCTGTGTGTGTTATGTTATGTCTTAGTAGAAGCTCTCCAGCCTCACGATTACATCAAGCTTCTTTTGAACTTGTGTTGTGTGTGTAAACACTTTGATATTCGCTTTCGTAATAATGAGAAACAGAGGTCGGGCTTCGCAGTAGCTTTAGTGCCAGTAACAAAAATGAGCTGTGCTAGTACTTTCACGTGGTGAGTTACACTCCAAGTGACTATGTTTTTAAGGTTGCAGACTCGTCCACTCAGCAATGTGACTTCCCATTTCAAGCAGATATTGTAAAAGCCGTGTTCGCTGTCTATCGTGCCGCCTGGCTTTATGTCGTAACGCCGCCATGGACTCAATATTTTCTGGGAAAATGTACTTTTAGTGCGTGTTTAATGCGCGTCTACTGAACTGTAACGGCACCACGGACCGATGGAGAAGAAGCAGGACGCATAAAGTTTTCACCAAAAGAGTGTACGGTTTCTTTGGAGTGTAGTGTAGGAGTTATCGGATAAGATACTTTGTTGGTAAGTGCATTGGCTCAATTGTTCTATTGTATTTAGACCCACTTAAACCTTAAAACAGATGCGTAACCGAGGAGAGCAATGTTTCAAACTTTCACTGCGTTGCTCTCTTTGAAAGTAACACCGCTGGCATTCAAATCAAAGCCACGCTGTTGTAATTTATTGCTATTTTAGGTTAGGTTATGTTAAGTGCAACCCACAATTTTTTAGACTAGTTTCTCAGCTAATGTGAAATTAACATTTCGAATAGGCTAATAATGTTATATTTAATAATAGGCTTCTTTGTATGTATCATAGATTAAAATCATGCACTATGGATATACATCCATAGTATATATATCCCGGAGATAACATTGCTGACTTCACCCTGACTAACAGTCCTTGCCAATGTTTGTAAAATGTGACTGTATATCTAAGCGTCTGCATCCTTTAAAAGGTTCTGTTTGGAGGTCCCACACTCACTATGGAGCCAGTTATCCTAAGCAACGTTGCCAACAACCAGTCAGCGGTGTTTGTCCCCGTCTTCAACTCCAGCTGCCGTTTTGATGAGGAGTTTAAATACATACTGCTGCCTGTCTCCTATAGTCTGGTGTTCGTGGTTGGTTTTGTGCTAAACGCTACAGCATTGTGGATGTTCCTGAAGATGCGTCCGTGGAACCCCAGTACAGTGTACATGTTTCATCTTGCTCTGTCAGACTTTCTCTATGTCATCTCACTGCCCACTCTCATCTACTACTATGCCAACCGCAGCCACTGGCCTTTCGGAGTGGCTGTTTGCAAAATAGTGCGATTCATGTTCTATGCAAACCTTTACTGCAGCATCCTACTCCTCACTTGCATAAGTGTACACCGCTACCTTGGTATCTGCCATCCCATCAAGGCTCTGACACTTGTGAAGTCCCGTCATGCGCATCTGGTGTGTGGCCTGGTTTGGACAGTGGTCACTGTTTGTCTAGTGCCCAATCTAATATTTGTAACCACTTCCAGGAGAGACAATGACACCCTGTGCCATGACACAACCAGCCAGGATGCCTTCAATGAGTATGTGAACTACAGCTCTGTTGTCATGGTGCTCCTGTTTGGCATCCCTTTCATGGTCATTGTGGTTTGTTCCTGCCTCATGGCGAGGTCACTTTGCAGGCCCAGACGTGGATTATCTGCCAACCAGCATGGAAATGCCTCTCGCCAGAAGTCTATTAAGCTCATCATAATTGTGATGGTGGTGTTTGCTGTCAGCTTTGTTCCTTTTCACATCACACGCACTCTCTATTACACGTCCCGCGTGCTAAATGCTAACTGTGAATTCCTAAATATTGTTAACTTTACTTATAAGATCACCAGACCACTAGCGAGTGTCAACAGCTGTATTGACCCCATACTTTATTTTATGGCAGGGGATCACTACCGCTCCAAACTGAGGTCTCTTCTGACAGGAAAAAGACAGACCAGCAGCCAGGTACCAGAGCAAGCTCCAAAAGAACCAATACATAATATTGCTCTGGTTTGTAAGAACTCACAATTTAAAACAAACAAACAGGTTGACAGCGGTAGAGCAGTCGTCCTATAACTGGAAGGTTGGCGGTTCAATTCCTGCTCTTCCAACAGTTCATACTGTCGTTGTGTCCTTGGGCAAGACACTTAACCCTCCGTGCCTCCAGTGTCTGTGGCTCTGGTGAATGTGAATGCTCTGTGAATGTGTGTGTGGATGTGTGAATGAAAGCACTTTGAGTGCCCACTAGGTGGAAAAGCACTATATAAAATCCAAGCCATTTACCCAAAAAGCCTGGAAAGATATACTGATTTTGTGTTTATTATATTGAATATTATATATACTGTATAACTGTATTACCCATACTTTATTTCTTGTTCAAAGTTTAAGTACCTATTTGTTCTGTTTTGTTAACCTTTGTATTGTTTTGTGGCTTCTGACCCTTTCCAACACATTACCAAAGTGGTTTTTTTTTTTTTTTTACAAACAGGCTTCTGTAGTTTTGAAATTAGGCAAATAGAAATCTTGTGGCAACCCAGATTAAATGTAAAGCAACTTACCTTTGGGTCCTTTGCCTTGGCTTTTATTTAGGTTTTTGCTTCTAAACCAAATGTGTTGCTTACTTCACAAGTTCTGAATTACAGGACTTTTTACTCTATAGCTAATACTATAAACTGACAGATAAATGTGTGAAAACATATTGTGAAGTGTTTTTATTTGATTTTGCTGTATATGCTTCACAGTTTTTAATTATACTTGCATTTCTGGCACATAGCTCTTGTGATAAATTATGTAAAAATAAATTTTGTGGCAATCGAAATAATATGTATAGCACCCTAACTTTGGGACTTGAGCCAGTGTTGTTGGAAAACTGGTTGTACTGTAACCTTGTATAAGCATGTAATAACATGTCTTAGTTTGGTTTCACTGTTGAAAGGACAGCAGTTTTTGAGGTTCATATTCATTTAAGAAAACTATATACCTGTATGTTGTATGTACCAACATGTGTACCAAGGAGGACTGAACACAGAAGAGTCACTATAATATCCTACCAGACCACAGTATTATGCAATGCTTCCTCCTTCTTCTAAAACATTTGAGTGCTACCCAGCAACTACACCTCCAGATCCCAGCTGTTTTTGTCCTTCAACTCTCACAATTGACTCTTGTGTCTCATTCAAGTGATTTCCCTTTTGCATTTGGGATTAAGTTGTGGCCAAAATAATGTTATCTGACTCCTAACAGTTTTGCAATGTTGGAAACTTTTATTAAAGGTATCATCAGTCTGGGCTACAGCTAAAAGCTTTGTATTTGCGCCATAGCTTTATGTATTGCATCAATGAAAACAAAACTAAAACTATAGTAAATGTCTTCGTGTCACAATCAGTCTCTTCATCTATAATGCAAACAATAACCTACTGAAGTGATTTTCACACTTTGGTCAACCAAGCTGAAACTGAATAAAATTTGAACTGACGAGAAGTGAGAATGCCATTTGACTCAAATAATGTTCTTTGGAATCTACTTCTGTAGAAAGAGAAAAACATAAAGGACATTTAAAACGAATCTTGATGTCAGTCATTCAAAGCCAGAGTAAATCTGCATTTATTATTTACTCACTCATGTGCACTAACGTAAAAGCTGAAAAATGCCTTATGAAAAACAGTTAACAGTCATTGTAGTTTGGTGTTACATGTGTTCATACCATACAGTAAAAAGTTGTTTTATGAAGTTGGAATTATTACTTAAACCAGCTTTGGAATTAATATATTGCTCTTCCTATGGACTGAATAGACAATAGATACTGTATCATGGTTGCCTGGCTGACCATGTGTTTTTTATCATTCGAATGAATATGACAATGCAATTCTCCTACACGTTATTATTCCTCTTCTCTTTCTTGCAGTTTAGAGAATATTAGCTCACTGGCGCCACCTTGTGGTGGGACTTTGACACTTCAAACCGGCTCCACTGTCCCGTAAGCCCAGCAGATATATAGTTGTGTCATTATTGTTTCACTTATGATATTAATGAGCTGCCATCCGTCATCCTTACCACAGTCTCATTGGGTGCCGCTCGATTTTTTTTTGGCTAAGTAAAACTAAATCATATTTTTAGCCAAAGCATTATTCCAGGTAAAGTTAGCCACCTTAAGGAAAATGCGGCAACGATTAACATGGCCGCGTATTTCGCTCGTGGCTATATTTAGGGGTAAGTCAAGTGCTCAAATTTATGACATTGGTTTTTCTGTCGGTTTATGAATAAAAAACAAGGGCCAGGCTATGTAGGCCTACCTGTAGCTTATTCAGTGAGTAATGTGGTACTTGTCAGGCACATACTCTTTACACAGCCTTTGTGTGATTGTCAGGCCTATAAATAAAATCTGGAATATAGAAAAAAACACATAATTATGCGTTATGATTTACTGCAACAATATTTGCCCTACTTTAAAGCAATACTGTAACTTTATCAGGATGTAAACCCACTGAGGGAATACAATTAGGCTAGTGCTGTGGCAAATCTCACATGAAACTATTAACTCATAAATATCCTATCTTATCTTATCTTTAAAAGAGGGACACTTCTCCGTTTCATGTCAAGAAAACAAAAAAAAAATAATTAAATGTTATAATTTGGATGATCTTCAAGCGCCACAATTTGAAGTGAAAAGTAACATAATGTCACTAATGTCACATTTTAAAATAATAAAGTGAGAAGTTTATTGCTTATTTGGTAGGCTACATTAAAGTCACTCTGGCTTTTAATTAGCTTTTTGCTGCTAAAGCAAATGTGTTGCTTACTTCAAAAATTATAAATTACAGGCATTTTTAAATCTATTGCTAGATAGGCTATATGAGGGGAAAAATTTTGAATAATTCTATATGTGCGTCCCAGTTATACATATACTGTATATACATATACATATACATATACTTACACCCAGCTCTTAATGGCCATCGGTTGGACAACAGTGAACAAACACTTGTGCCTGAAGTGAGACGGCTCAAGGACACAGGACACAGTGAGAGCGAGCAATAAGAAAAAGATTATTGGGATTTCTTTAAGATAAAGGAAAATAACAGATTTCTTTTTCCTGTTGATCTGTCATTATTTTGTCACATTGAAATACTTTGGATAAATGCCCCGACACTCAAAAGGATGGTAATAAGTTCACTTACTATAATAGGTGTGGAAACTAAGAGTGGTAAATTAGAATTTCAGTTTGTGGCTTTTACAATTTCTTCTTTTAGTTTTATTTGGGTAACGAATTAATAATTTTGTACATTTAAGCAACAGCATATAGCCCCCTTAAGAAATACCACACTATGCAGAAATATTGATTCTGAGCTGATTTTTGAAAAACACCCACGCCGTGCCCTAAAGCGACGCATTTGTTGAACATTTTTCTGTTTTCTCTCTTGTTTGGCAAATTTATAAGGCAGAGACGAGGGATTTCAAGGACGCGTGGACTTCAATTTAATCGAAGAGGCTGAGAGTGGAGTGGAAGAGTGACACACAGAGGAGAGAAGTTCATTATTCTGCTGAAAAGGAAACCAATGGCTTTCACCGTCGCCATGGAAACCGGCCTTTCTTTGGCAGTCAGACCTATGATAAGGTACTTCACAGCATTAAGCACAATTATTGCAAGGTAAAAGGGGAAATATTGCTTTCCAATGCTAATAGATGTTAGATCTTGATTGGCGTGGCGTTTCGTGTGGATGGGTGCCCCGACTGTTTCACCTGCTTGACTTTAGGTAGGCTAGCATTTAATAAAATCAGATCAAGAGGAAAGAGATAAGCCTTAAAGTGTATATGCGGCTGGTTCTTTACTTGAGCATTAAACACTTTATTACAAACTTTCAACGATAGGACTGTGTATTGAGTCGGAAATGTTTTGTCTTTTAGACATTAACAGCTTATAATTTTTTTGTTTAATTAATTAAGAAAACATTTATTAGTGTTATGAAATTCAATTATATTGTTATTGAAATACTCCTAATAATGTGCAGTACATTCTCACCTATAATTCAAGGTTTTCAGTTTAAGAATGATATATTGTTATGTTAGGGAAAATCCAAATATTGTAAAATCATTGTTGTAATATTTAATATAAAAAAATCATATAGCAGGTTCTCTCAAAATTCTGGAAGATTTGGACTCAAGTTCAAATTTCATTGGCTAACTTTTTTGGTTTTCCTTATTGACCAAACATCTTTCTAATCTGGTTTCCCATCATTAGCATGTCATCTAGTTGCCAAGTGACCTTTACAATAAAGCCTGTTGGCCTGGGCAGCAGCGAGGTCAGCACCAAGCACAACTCCAGGCCGCTGGGGGGAAGCTTAGTTAGTAGGTCGCAGGCTCCGTGGTGGGTGAAAGGATTAGCATGGTGGAAAGCATGGGAGCTTGTGTGTAAGGAGGGGTAGGGTAGTGGGGGGTGGTGGTGGTGGTGGGGGAATTGTTTTAACCCCTATTACAGCAACCACACGGTGCTTCTCTTATCTAGGCCGCTGCAGCCACTCATTAATATTCCCTACATATGGCAGTGCTTTCTGTATCATTGTCTATTAATGGGAGGGATAATCGCTCATTCAATTATCAGGCAGTCAGCAAAAGACCAACCGTGCCTGTGCAGCCCTGGTTCACACAGTGGCACAGCTCGAAACAGAGGTGTGCCAATGAGAAGGTGAGAGCGATAGCAGGGATTACAACATATTAGCTGCTTTAATAAGGCGGGCAGCGTGAATAATGCTCTGCAAATATGGATCTGTGGGCTACAAGAAACATGCCTGAACTTTGTTGCAACAAAACAGGCAAAGGTGGGTGTATTTTCTTCCCTCTATGAATTAAAAGTCACACTCATCAACTTCTTCTACAATTGTGTCATGGTCATGATAAATAATGTGTCTTGAAGAGTTACATGTCTTCAAATTGTGAAGCAAGTCCGTGGTGGGTATACCTATTGCGGGAAAGGCTGCCAAAGGTTGTAAGATAAACTCTGACGACTATGCTGAAGTGACTCTGGTGTCTTTGGGCCAAAGATGTGTGAAGTGAACAAATGTGGCGTTCATCCCTGTTGATCGGTGCTTTTTGACCTGTGCCGTGTGTTTGACTGTGGCAGAGGCCATGGCCTGGATACAAGGGCTACTGATAATAGTATGACCTCTGGGCATTTTGACCTGCAAGGCCCTTGTTGAGTCAACATGAACAGCCTCACACAGAATGAGAGGAAGAGTTGGAGTAAGGTTGTGTAGTTCCTGAGTTTCTTGAAGAGAAACTGCTGCAAGCGGTGGGTGCTTCGGGAGAGTGTGAAAAAGATAGGAGGTGAAATGTTAACAAAATCTTATAAAATATGTAGTTTGATAAATTTTCGCATTTTGAATGAACCAGAGGCGGCTGTGGCTATGGAGGGCCTTTGTTGGAGGTCCCATTTTCTCTGACAGAGCAGCACGCTCACAGGGTCAGCGAAGTTACGAAAGTAATTAAAGCTCGGTGATTCACTGCCTGCTGCAGAGAAAAGAAAGCAAGCTGTCATTCTGATTTAGAAAAATAAATTACAATTTTAATAATGGGGGAGGATGGGGGTGCGAGAACATCTAGAGCTGCGCTGGGTTGGGGGGAGGTGGGGTGGGTATGTTGGATGGGAGGAGGGGTCGAGGGGGTTGCTGGCTGCCTACTTATCAATAGTTGCAATTTTTTGAAACCGCATCGGTAGTACATTGCGAGAGCACAAGTGCCCTTAAAAAAAGAAAACCCTGGAACATTAACATACTGATTTCATGCGCATGGCAAAGGGCCTGAGCCAATATCAGAGAGGACTCAGCAGTCCTATTGTCTGCTGGGACTCTGGTCCCCTCTGATATGAAAATTCAATTATTTTATAACTAGATCTGGCGCTGCGTTTTGACAGTCGACGTTAGCGCCTTGCCAGCTGCATCAGTGTGGGGGACCAGAGGCTCCTGATAGCGAGAGGGAGGCCTTTCAGACATTGACATGTTTTTGGGGGACAAGATTGCCTAAATGTGTTGCATTTAAGGGCTGAAAGTTAATCTAATGCACCACCATTATCTCACTCAGGTAATTCCAATACCGTCCTCAATCTATGTTTACGCTCTTGCACACACCCGCATACTCGCACATCCATTCATTCTTCAGCACTTTGAATCTGATTCCCAGGCTTTCTGCATCCAAACAGGTTATGTATTTATTTATTTCCCGGCAGTGCACATTCTCAGGAAGCTGGAAACTATATAAAATAGAAGTTGTTTTCTAAGAGGCATCAGCAGTTTCTAGGAAGTGATTCTGTAGGAAGACACACAGGAAATAGGAAAAAGTACTCAATATATAGACACTATTGAAAACAGAACAGTTTTACTTTTACTTTTGGAATACAAAATGCAATCACATTCACACTTTTTACACTTTACAAATTCTTTGTTATACTTTAAACACAGTTTCATTATTGGAAATCTATTCTGCACACTGAAACTTTGAGGTGGTATCCATGCAGTCAGATAGGCTAGCCTAATTTCTGAGTTTATGGTACAAAACCCTTTCATTTCATTGTAAGTGTTCTGAGGGGGGTCTGTTAGGGAACAGGAAGCAGCCCCCTGGTATGCTCCTCTCACTCGAAGCCCACTGTGTTGTGCCTATTAACCCAGCCTGGGAGAAGACGTACCTGCCTCCGCTCATTAGGCCGCTGTGGAGTACGCGCTCAGGCTGCACAAGAATGGAACATTAATTAGTATTCTCTGCAGGGGGAACTGCCATTAGCACTTAATTAGGAGTAAGAGTACTATTCAGCCAGGCGGCCTGTTTGTGACCACCACAATATGTTTCTTCGTGTGCGTCATGGCAAAATGTTCATAACTGAACTGTGTTGTTTGTGCATTTGCTGCTGCAGGTTTTGGTATACCACTTTTTTTAAGCACAGTTTTTTACCATAAAGACACACGCTGTAGATTTAGAGCATTTTTTTAATACATATCACACAGAAAATCTGCCCTCTGTTCGAAAGTCAGCACCCTTTTATACTTGCACCTATAAGTTTTAACTCTGTGTGCTTCTTTCTCGGATGTGTTGACCTCAACAAGGGCAAACACTGTTCTCATGTGCTTGTCCGGCCTGGCCCGCTCTGGTAAAGTGGGTGATTAAGGGATTGAGGTCAACCTTTTCTCATTTGGAGTCGAGGAACTTCTTTTGATCTGCTGAGTGGGCATTCTTCTCCTTTTTTTTTGATGTTCCCTGTCCAGCGTTGTCACCACGGAGGATGACAAGGAAAGCTGTTAACCCACCTCGGTCCGCACTCTCAGCCTCACCGGTCTCCTCTGCCCCGCAACACCCTCCCCTTTCTCGGATGGTGCCCGCTGCTGTACCTTTCACTTCCCGAAATCTGAGAGGCGGAGAGGCTGTCATTTGCCAATTTGGTCTGAATGGGGTGGACAGTAGATTGAATGTCGTTTTCCCACCAGGCAGCACCATCCAGACCAGCAGGGGTGGGAGGGGCACACTGGGAGTGGGGTGTAATGTTAGAGTAAAATTAGAGCTTTGATGGCAGCTAATGTGTGTGATGGGTGGTGCTGACGTGGATTTCCAGTTAGGACGCCACAGGTTCTCTGCCTGTCTCTCTTTCTGCCTGCCTCTCTGTCTCACAGCCAAGCACTGACACACCTTTAAGATTATGTGGGCCCTGCCTTCTTTCTCAACGCTGTAATTGCTCCCTGATCAGTGTAATTATACATCTCCAACTCAGAACCAGACTGGTACTATTTCTCTGCATGGCTTTCCCCCTTCCTTCTGTTTCACACACAGACTGGCACATACTGTACGTGCACGCAAACACCCAGAAATCAGCCTTTGAGGAAGGGAAGACACTGCCCCGAACAACACTCTCATATTCCAAGGCCAGGTGAGAAGCGAGCACACACAGATTTTGTTACAGAAGTCTTCCACTTAACATTAACAGAGTGTATTATACGTTTGAGTGTTGAGACGATGAGTCAAATGACAGAAGATAAATCATAAACCCTTTGAGAAGCCATAATCTGATCTGTGTAAAAGAAGAACAGACTATAACACTTTGTAAACAGAATCCCAGGATGATATTGCATTGCATCTGAAACTTTTTTTTCACACAAAACAAAAGCAAATCCTTTCTAGATAAAGAGTAAGCCAAGTCAACACCATTGACATACAAGTTAGTAAATTATAGATTTTTTCTGTCCGGGATGGTAAGGAGCAGTTTCCTTTAGGAGTTTTGAAATCCACATTAATCACTCACAGTCTAAGCCACCCCACCCACCCCGCTCCTGCCCAGAGACACAGGGTGAGTGAAACGCAACACTGGGACCTGCCTGAGGGCTAGCAGACACACACACACACACATAAACACACATATACACATGACATAGATGTTTTGATAGGCGCTGAGACACGAGCGCAGCAGTGATGCTCACACATATGGAAGGTTAAAGGCTTCTTAAATATCCATATCAATCTGCGCGCCTGTCAGCTTGACAATGATGGAAACACAACACCATTAGCAGCGAAGTATGATCCCCGTGTGTGCAACAGAAGAGAAATGGATGGCTCTGTGGAAGACATTCCCCTGGAGGTTGGCCAACACACTGATAGTAATTTAAATGTGATCAGCTGTATTTGATAAAGTAAATCTACTGTTGACCTGCTGGTCGCACCCGACACACATATGCTACAAAATCATAGGCTGTTTCTCTCATATGAGCATGCATCGGGTAGATATCCTGTTGTAAATTGGATCTGATGGCACTGGTTTTATTGTTGTGCTGTCTCTTTTCGGTAATGCATATACGCTTGTGGCTATGCGACGTGATTGTCCTCTTCCTGCTGCACAGAAACCATTGTGCTCTGCTCTCCCTCCGATTGGAGATGTTTTGTTTTTGGGCTCTTTCACACTAGGTTTTTTTTTTTCTTTTTTTTTTTTTACACAATAGCGCTCTCCTCTCACCCAGCATGGCAAGCCTTTCAAACAGGAAGCTCCAGGTCAGTTTCCCTTGCCAAGTTTTGCAGCCTGCCATGTTGTCTATTCTGCTCAGCTATTTAAAAAATGTTGAATATCAACAATGGCTTTCACTGGTGCATTGTCAACTTTTGTATGAAGCAATCTTGGCTGAATGAGATGGGTCCCAGAGCAGGGAGAGCTCAGCTGCAGTGTGCACTACCACACCAGCGACCGGACGCCTCTCTGGGCTTTTCTAGTCTTTCTCCACTTCTCTGCCATGGAGCTGCTTCTTCTCAGTGAATGCTTGTGGCTGAAGGTCTGGCTGTGGATGTCACTGCTTTCTGCTTGTCCATTCTCAGATCCCTTGTGGTCAGTGCAGGCTGTTGACTGCAGGCCGTTAAAGGTGTGTCTAACAAGGATTGGAAGCAGCAGCAGACTTGGGAGAAGTCACAGCTTGGTGAGTGTCCTCAATTTTGTGGCCAGAGTGGGAGGAGGGTAGTAGCAAAGATAGGAGAGAGGAGGGAGGGACGTACTGGGAGATGGAGTGCAACTGTGTTGTGTAACTACTTCCATGTACTCTGTGTCGATACATATGATAACACCGTGTTTAATGGGGATGATCATTTTCAAAAGTTCTGCGTTTCACCTGTTGATTTTGCAACTGTGTTTTTACATGGCCAAATAAAAAATACAAGATGAAGGTTAAAATGCCTTTGCTTCTAAAAATCAAACCTCATGTTTTTTATTTGTTGTCCAGTTTGAATTCTTTAACATTACTCAAATTCCCAACAAACGCTCATGTTTGCTCTGGCTGCACTGGATGCATCAGTGACTTTATATGCTGAGCACAAGTGCATACATCTATGTTTGTGTAAGAGAAAGATGAAAAGCAAGAAGGGGAGCTCGCCGGCAGATAATAGTAGCTTAAGCTCTTTGTCCTGCTGTCAGCCACAAGAGGAGTGAGTGTGGAAATCGCGCCAAAGCAGCGGCTACATCTTGTATGTTTCATTGACATATCAGTCTGTGGGGCAATGAGCCGTCTCCTCTGCACGCTCTTGGGACGTTGGGGTGTTGTGTGTGTTTGCATGTGTGTGTGTTATCATCGCTGTAAGTGCAAAGCAGTCCACATGAAGCAAAAGGGAATATTCCAGTCTGAAATTACTTGCAGAAATTTATAACAGACATTCAGTTTTTGAAAATTTTAAATAGCAGTTAAATTATATATATATATATATATATAGATATATATAGATATAGATATATATAGATATATATAGATATTTATAAGAAAAAATTAAATTTGTAAAATTAGGGTTTATGATGTAAAAAAAATAAACCAAATCAGTAATTGATTGAAAAGGATGTCATAATGTTTCTCGGATTTTTATTTCTGAAATTTATTTAGAATAATTCTTCTAATAAGACTAATAATTCTTCATTATAAGACAATAATTTGTCTTATTTAAAATTATCATTGGTTTCAGTCAACTCTTAATTTAGCTTCTTAAAAAATTTATTTCACAGCCCCATAAACCAGATCCAGATATTTTTTCTAATAGTTGTTTATGCTATCCAAAATAAGGTGCCTTGATGTCATGTCCTTTTACAGACCCAGGGTGTCCTCTATGTCACCTCCTGGAGCCCAACCCAAGGCAAGGTGACCACACTCATCTGAGGCCGTCCCATCCATTATCTTGTCATGGCAGCAGCTCCCCTCCTTCGTTTGCTCTTCTCCCAGAAGACGTGGCATAATGAAACACGCAATAATCGCCACACTCATCTCGTCATGCTCAAGGTAATTAATATATTTAGAGGGCGATGGCTAACTCTTAATTAAACTATGCCTTTTTTTTAATGAGACTTGGGCACTGACTAAATTTATGAGTCCTATCTGCTTTATCAAGTGCTTGGCACACAACAAAAATTTGTCATTTTCTCCCAAATCATTGATTGTGTGCAATGTTTCTTATGATTTATATGTCAATTTAGGTTTGTTTGTTTCTTTATTTAAGACTTAATAAATTACCTCTGATAATTACCTAACCTAGTTTGAGCTTCTTAAAGCCCCAATTTCTGCAATTAATGTGATGCATATTGCAGCTACAAATTAATTTTGGAAAGTATAGATAGCAGCTTGGTGGCATTAATCATATTACAAAATTGGGTGCATTTAATTAATTAAAGTTATACTGCAAATTAATTGTGCATCCTCACAATATTATCTTAAACTAATGAAGGCCTGACAAAGGAAATGTTTCATTTTTTTTTTTTTAAAGAGACTAGATTAGTGGTATCTCAATTATGGCTAAAACAAAAGAGGGCTGCTTGCTTGGACACGCCGCAAAGCAAAAAGTGACCATTCAGCAGTTTCTCCCAAACAAAAAAACCCTGAAAGTTTCTTTTGTTTTTGCCAAAATGAACATGGTAATGATTCAAGAGGTACATGAAGAAATAATGACTGCTGTAATTAGCCAGGAACCAATGACAACATTCAAAGTGATGATCATATAGAGTTAGAGCTGCGATAGTGCCCAACAACAGCTTTTTAGCATCTGCTTCAACTTTAACATTATAGCTGAAAGTGAGGATGTCTGTTTTTTTTTTTACCAAACAATAATCTGCATTTGTTATTGCAAAATCACAAAATGAGATCTTCTTTTGGGATAAATTAAAATTACACTGATTTAAATGGAAGTCTAGGCTTTGAGAACAGATTATGTTGGACTGTTCTAGATGCAGCAACAACTACTGACTCAGAAGCAAAATCCTATTTTATTGAAATTTTCTGCTTAATTTCAGCTCAATTGAAATTTGCTTCTAATGGCTCTGAGGTCATCGCTCACAGTCATTTAGTGTTATTTTTTCCATTTAACGCACCATATCCCAAATGCCTTCATGTGAGTGTTTTCTCTAATCGACTGGTAAAGCCTCTTTCAGTGATGACTAATAATGATTGTATATTCATTTAAAAATGCACTCACCGATGTCTTCCAGTGTGGCGTAATTTCATTAGATTTTAGCCTCATTAGTCAATAAGCACCGGCAAATGTATGTGTCAATTACAGAAACTCCAAGGGTCAGTGAGTTTATTATTTTTGAGCAGCACACACTGCTGCGTTTGATTACACCAAGCGGTCTTGTAACAGTGATTAACCCTGGAGCATTTTTGAAATCCTGACGTGATAAGTGGTAATAACAAACACAGCGTGGAAGTCCTCCCGCGGCTGCAGGCTAAGTGAGATGGAGCAGAGTGTTGTATGGTCACGCCTTGTCTGTTCACCACAGTATTTTGCGTTAAAGAGATTATACCGGGTTGGTGTCAGCATGCCTTGGACATAATGAGGAGGGACATGCTTGGTCTGCCGTCAAAAAAAAGTTTTTGAAGCATTCAAGCAGCTTTTTTATGTGCTGTTTTACTCGCAAAAGGTCAAGCAGTGAGTGAGGTTCAATCGGATGAGTGTAAAAGTATCACCCCAGGGAAAAAAGTTAAATACATATGAGCTGACTAGTGTGGAGAGATGTATTGCTTTCCTCAGTTAGAAAAAAAGCTTTTGAAAGTCCCTGCACTTGTCCTGAATGTGTATTTTTTGTTCTTATTAAAAGATTTAAGTTACAGCGGTTCTGCCTTTACAAAACTTCTGCATGCATTTGGTTGATGCCTTTGTTTCCTCTCAAACTTTTAGGGCTACAGACTGTCGACAGGTGAAAATGCATAACACATGGAATACTTTGACCAGTCTGAGTGAATACTGTAGTTTTAAATTGTTATTTGTAATCATCCCAATCTGTACATTATAAATAATTTACACAGTTGTGACTACACCAGTTTCAAACCAAAAAGACATCAGACAAAATACTTATATTTATCAAGAAAAGGGATACAATTAAGACACAATTTGTTTTTGCATTGTGAACATGTCTCAGGTAATTTTTTATATTTTTTTTTATAAAACCTGTTGCTGTTTTCAAAGATTGACTGGAAAAGACAATCATTTATTGGTTCCTAGATATACAATTTAAGAACCTGCTTTTGGGGGTTGTGTGTGGAGCCATGGCTCTGTTGCCAAAACTTGAAACATATATTAACCCTTTTTTTGTTAATGTTTTTTTGTTGAAAGCACCTTTGGGTCAGAAAAGTCAAATTAACACCAAGAATACTAGCCGGGCATTGTGAAATAAAGAGGTGATAATAGCACTACTTTTCTTCCTTTAAATGACCCGTGAATATTATTTTACCTGTGTTGAACTGGGAGGACGCGCCATTCACGCCCACACAATGGGAACAGCAGACCATGCGTAAATTGTATCTTCATTTGCATTTGCATTTCTGATCCCCCCCTCCAAAAAAAAAAGAGAGAAAAAATGATGCAAATCTTAATGAGACAGTTTCATTGTGGCTGTAATTGAAAAGCCAATCTTTGTTAATTACTCTTTCAAAAAGGCCTTGTCTACAGTCACTGGGCTGAAACAAAAAAAAGTTTAAAGTGGACAACTCCAGCCGTGTATGTTGCGCGCTGCCTTGTCACTTTCGGTTGAAATGTGTCCCGTCAGATATCGGTGTTACAGAAATACGAAAACACAAGAACAATAGGAGCAAACTAAAAATCTTCATCTTAAAAGCTGAGATCGACCTAGATAGGCATTTTCCTCACCGTTTTATCCTTTTGACCAAAGCTCTTAAGCCTAAAGCAAAGCACAGGATGCGGTCGAATATAGGATTGACTTGTTGACAAAGGTGGGATTAATTTGTCATTTTTGTGTAAATGAGTCGCTCTCAATAGATTTTAATTCGCCTAAACCCCACGGCCAAATTGAACTAACATTTTCTCCCGAGGCCTAAAGGCCATAGTCCAGTCTCTGCGCATGAATAAAAGCACCTCCATCTTTGCATTAATATCTCAATTATGTCTATAAACATTTACTTTGACAATCACACTTGTCCTAATTATAAAATGTTTGAACCTATAAATACGCCTATATATATTTGTTAATGTGTGTATTTTTTATTTCATTCAGCCATTACGCAAAGGGGTATTTTCTTAAAAATATATCGAACAACAAAAATCTCTTACAATGAAGCTACAATGCAGGTTTTTTTTTTCTCTTCAACATTGACATGTGGGGTCCAGCCTGGAGCGGATTCGCGCACGCATGGCCTTCAGGCATGCAGTAATAGTTGGAGACCTATACAGTGGAATGAGAGCGGGCTGCGGTGGTGGTCCCGCGCTGCTTAATGAGGAAATTAGCCGCACACAGGCCCTCATTACCAGGACCCGGGTTCCTCCCGCAGCTCCCATTCTTCTCCTTTTTTTTCTACCGGTCGATTTCCATAAGCAGATTACAAGAGGATCAGCTCCGAGATGTGGCCAGATAAACAAATAACTGCTCCCCGAGAAGGACACGGCGACTAATTGGACGTTAGTTTTACGTCCTCCCGCAACGCCCCATTAGAGAAGATATGCAGTTCGTGCTGTCTGCTGATTTACTGCATAACCTATCTCTATGTGGTTTCCCTTCATTTGAGATAACAGTGTTGCTATAATGTGTGGTAATGAATTAAACCAACGTAAGGAAGTGGTGCCGCATTCAACATAGTCTTTTATATTATGACAGCTGTTATGTGTCCAGTCCATTTATCCTTTATATTGAGCTGAACTGTGATCTCCCATAAACTGGTCGGTCTATGGTCATTATTTCTTTGCAAAACCAAATTGTAAAATGCGTGAAGCTAATCAGTCTAAACGAACAAAACGCAGCGCGTAAACCTCTGCTCCATATTCCCCAAGCAGAGGCAGGGAGTTTTACAGAAGCAGCGGGAGGTGTGGCTCTAAAATGCACATACGCACGGTAATGCCATGTAAATGCGGGAGGTGTTAATGGCTGCTCTCGATGGCCGATCGACTCGTGTCATTAGCAGGTGTGAGCTCTTCTGCCCCTGCCGATGGTTACAGAGTTTCGAGGCAGGAGACTTGCAAATGCGCGCACCGTTTACATACTGGAGTGTCAACAAAGTGAACAAATCGGAGGTGTAGATTTTAGAACAAGCCGCGAACTGGGGGCAGACGCAGAGCGAGGACTTCGACACGTTTCAAAACAAAACTTTTCCCTTAAGAGCGGCGGGTCAGGGCAGGCCTCTCTCCTCCACAAGAGGTCGTTCATGTACTTTCCATGGGGACCGGCTCTCCGCTCAAACGCCACAGCATTTTGTTCACTGCTCAATAAAAATAAAACAACTACACAGAGAGAACGTTGTGAAAATAAACAAGCGTTGAGATTTTATAAATTTGACGTAATCTAAAAAAAAAAGTTGGCATAGTTAAATTTATAAATTTAAGGCCGTCGCTGCATTTATTTATCTGCTTGTTTAGAGTGACCTGCTTGTGTTTAATGGTCTGCACGAGTGATAAGGCTGTGATTTCAAAGGGACTGACGTGTTTGTATGGGGGGAAATACAGAGGGGAAAATGAATTCAGCCTTTCGGCGCTTCTCCGCGGCGTCTTAAATCCACTGCAGGTCCTGGAGCTGTTTACTGAGCCGACGGCCTGCGCGCTGGAAAAAAACTTCCGAAGAGGCGAAGTCAAAGTCGTCTGAGGGAAAACACTACAGATCATTATCGATAATTACGTCGAGAGAAATATGAAGTAGAATTTGTAATTTGAGAAGTGTCTCCGGAAACAACGGTAAAACATGAGGCTGGAAATGAAATGGTTAATTTTCCGCACTGTTATATTCACTCACTGCTCAGATTTGAGGGCTGTAGTGGTTTTGCTTGTGGCCTCCGCATCTAAGCTTTTTTTATTATACATTTTTTTTTTTAAATACAATAACAATTTTATGACACAGACTCATTTAAAACACTATTTATTATTTGACATTTTATTATATTGGTCTGAGATTGTATTAGAGAACATAAAACCCGGCTCTAATTTAGTGATTCATTTTCATAACATGTTCAGTTTAAAGTGGTTGTAAATATGTCTAATGTTTGATAAAACAGAAAAAAATGTATTTGCCACGGCTATAGTTTAACTTTGGCTCTCCTTCCTTCTAACCAAAACACAGCGGCGCGTGCTCTGATTGGCCAGACGCTGATTGGCTGCGCGCTGTCCATTGTCATGCTGTCAATCCGGTCACATGACGTGGCCGCTGGGCCTATTAACAGTGGAAGCAGGCGAGCAAGTTTCAGACTTGTGTTTGAGAGTGAAGAGCACGGACTGAGCTTACACCTGTGCCTCTGTTCTCCGCTCGTTACTCACTGAGGCTACCTCCAACTTTGTTTCTCAACTTTCTCTGCCGCGTGCACCCTCCAGCCGCTTGAATGTATAACATGATGGAATCCGAGCTGAAGACCCCGCTGCCTCAGTCCAATACGGGCTCTGGGCCGGGCTCCAAGGCCAACAGCGTGAGCGATGCGGAGCGGGTCAAACGGCCCATGAACGCCTTCATGGTGTGGTCCCGGGGCCAGCGCAGGAAGATGGCTCAGGAGAACCCCAAAATGCACAACTCTGAGATCAGCAAGCGCCTGGGCGCCGACTGGAAACTTCTAACGGATGCCGAGAAGCGGCCGTTCATTGACGAGGCCAAGCGACTGCGCGCGATGCACATGAAGGAGCACCCGGATTACAAATACCGGCCCCGCAGGAAGACCAAGACCCTGCTCAAGAAAGACAAGTATTCGCTGCCCGGGGGGCTGTTGGCGCCGGGAGGCAACTCCGTCAACAACTCGGTTTCAGTGGGGCAGCGCATGGACGGTTACGCGCACATGAACGGCTGGACGAACAGCGCATACTCGCTGATGCAGGACCAGCTGGCGTACCCTCAGCACCACGGCATGAACAGCCCGCAGATCCAACAGATGCACCGCTACGAGATGGCGGGCCTGCAGTACCCCATGATGTCCTCGGCGCAGACCTACATGAACGCAGCGTCCACGTACAGCATGTCCCCCGCCTATACGCAGCAGAGTTCCAACATGGGCCTCAGCTCCATGGCATCCGTGTGTAAGAGCGAGCCCAGCTCCCCGCCGCCCGCCATCACGTCCCACTCACAGCGCGCGTGCCTCGGCGACTTGCGGGACATGATCAGCATGTACCTGCCCCCCGGAGGCGACAGTGCCGAGCACTCCTCCCTGCAGAGCAGCCGGTTACACAGCGTGCACCCACACTACCAGAGTGCAGGGACTGGTGTCAACGGCACACTGCCCCTGACTCACATCTGAGGCGCGTAAAGGACAGACTCGAACTTTTCTAAAGTACTTGGATACTTGAACATTTTGATTGCTGCACAACGTTCAAAACAATTTCAAAAAGTTGGACTTGTCCATGAGGCTTTTGAAATGGACCGGTTGAGCGTTGAGCTGAAAAGTAAATTGCGTTGCAAAGAGGCTTTTTATCACAAGTATAAGCAATCAACTTATGTAGAAGAATTGGACTTCTATATTTCAACTAATGCCATATTTTCTGTCAATGAAAAGGCATGTGGCCTCGTGAAGAGGCTGTGTATTTCAGAAAAGCTGGATGGAAAGTTGCTTCATAAATGTTTACACTTAATTTGTAGAATGTCGGATGTATTGACTGTGTCCAAATTTTGTAGTCTTTTCTTTTGTTGTCCCCTCATAGGTTTAAATGAAATGTTAAGACTGTGCAGGTCGCAAACGCAGGTTTTATTTATAGTATGTTTTTCTTTCTAGTTTGTGAACCCCATGTTTTGTTGCGTGAAAATGCCCCATTGTTTTGTAAAATGTTCTATTCTGCGATGGTTCTGACAGTGTCATGTTTACTCATTTTCCTGAACGAAATGGTTTATTTAAACTGACGTTTCTATATTTTAAGACCATCCTCTATTCTTAAATGCTGAATAAATTTGTATAAAACATCATTTCTGATTTGTGTTTTGTGTTACATTAAGTTTTGCAGTGGTGCAGTCTTTTCAAACTCGCAGACGGGATTATTTTACAAACGAAGCATTAAACAAGTGTGCTGAGTAAAATATCTTTCCCTATACTGAGCACATCTTTCAAAAATCTAATGTCTGGTGTAGATTCATATTTTTTCTGCTACACAGTAATGCTTTAAAAGCTTTAATGCAGTGGCTTTACTGGTTTGGAAAACATTTATTTAATTCACTCACACGGTAACTTGTGTTAAATTTTACAATATAATCTCATCTTTATGTCATAAGTATTAATAAATTATTTTTTTTATATTTTAGTTTATTTTGGATTTGTTTTAGGCAACAAAAATTTACTTTCTTTTAAATATGAATGTTTTTTAACAGTCAGTGCATAAATATTAGGTCTAAATGTTTACAGCCCAGCAGAAACTTGTTTCTAATTTAGTGATATTTAATATATTATTTGATTTTTACATATAGCAAAAACATTATTTTTTATATTATAATGAACATTTGTTTCTTTGGGAAATCCCTAGACTGACTTTATTAATAATTTCAAATTGAGCACATCCACACTGGATGTTTTAATCTGTCTATTTATGTAGCACATATTACCATGTCTCTTTTTAAGACTTTTGAATTAATTTGTCCATGCTTACTTTGTCTCTTTTATAAAACACAGGTGTTAGGCAGAAGTTGAGGTAGTTCAGCTCTGTCCATGGAGAGTTACTGTGGGCAGTGGCGGTTCCATTGGCCTTCCCATACTTCCTCTAGGACTTGATCCACAGATCCACAGTTGAGCACCACAGCCTGGATTAGTCCCTGCACTTGAAGGGGAAAGATTATCTGGACCTCCCTGCATTCACTGACAGGGTCTTAAGTCGCTCTTGCGTGCCAGCAGCCAGCCATCACCTAATCACACTCTCCTAGTCATTTTTTTTGTAATTAAGTAGCTTTTCTCTTCATTTCAGGGCTGTTTGCTGTGGACATAATGTCAGCCAGTCTGAAAATATATTTTAGTATTCAGCTTAAAGTTCTTGCCTTCTGATTTTTTTTTTACCTTGTAATGGAAAAGAAAATTTCCTGACTAATGATCACTGAATGCTGATTGAATTTGAAGTGCGTATTTGGGTCTAGGTGTGTGAGCACTTCGCTGACCGCTGATTTTGTTTGAATGTTCTGGCAGTGAGGCCATCCAAGCCTGGTCCCCCACTCTGTCCTGCATCCCCCTTGTGCTCCCCCTTCACAGCGTGCCCTAGGGCCTCTCACTCCAGTCATGTGAAGCTCTGTGCCCACTCAGCAAGTGCAGGCATATCCTACTTCCATCTGCCTATGACCTCACAGCCCCTGTTTGTTTAACCCCCTCTCCAAAAACTAACCTAATTATAGCTTTGTAGAACATGGCTTCAGCGGATTCCCAGTGGATTTTTACCACTGTAGGCTTCCATACATGTATAAAAGCCTGAAGCTTAGTGGTGGCAGCATCACAGGCCTGTCTGCTCCTTGCTTCATATTATGTCAAGACATGTCTTGCAAGTCTTATGTCTTGTGGGAGTCTAGATGCAAAAGCAAGAGGAGTGTGTTCTGAGGTCTCTCTACGTCAGTGGGATGAGTGGAAACTCATTACACAAATCTGGCTGACATTAGTGACATCACTGATGTGGCTGCTCAACTGGCTGGGCGACTCACAGCGAGGAACACACCTTCTGATCACACAAGCACTGTCACATAATCGCTGACTGAATCTGGAGTGGTATTAGAGATGACCCAACAGCATACTTGTCTGTAATGGCTAAATGCATGAGCTCAGTTTGGGATTGCACCTACTGCTCTCCCTTTACACAAACAGACTGTATTGATTTGCTGTGGCTGGGATCTCTGGCAGGCCTTTGGAGCTGAGCCTGGAGGGGCCTACAGTGGGCTGTCCGGCTTGAGCAGGCCTGTCCAGTACAGAGAGATTGACAGCAGAGTAGTGTGTATCTAGAGGTGTGGGGGCTGGGGTGGGGGTTAATCTCCCTGAACTGGGGCAGATGTTGTTAACGAGCTCCTCTCAGGTCGACTCCCTGCGTGGGAAAATGGCATCAAATCCTCCTGGGGTCAGGGCTTTTAGGCTGACCCACTGAGAACCATCCCTCTCCACTGCACCGTCCGCTCAAGCTCTCTTCATTCACTCAGCCCTCTCATCAAAGAACCTGGAGCCTCACATTTGACCAGTCTCTCTTGTTTTTGAGTGCATCCCTTCAAGGCCCTTGCCTGAACGTACATGTGGCGCAGACAGACTTGTTCCATGATGCAAATGGCTCATTAATGATAGCTGTGGTTGTATCACCATTGCCTTACACAACCGCAAGGAATGCCAAGTGGGAAATGCTTCAAAGACAAACATGCCGCCTTTCAACCAAGTGCATCCGCCCCGCGCAGAATTACTTGTGATTATGTCTGAGAACTAAGTGAGGCCTTATAGACTCTGTTACCCACACTATAAGATCAGTGCAAGTGTACTAACACCAGCACATACAATACTAATATAAAACTAACAATAATAGTATTCTTGAGCAACACATGAGAATGGCCTGTCACGAAAGCTGTGTGAAACTTAGCTTTAACACTTCCATAATGTAAATGCATCTGCCCGTAAGAAGTATGACGTGCAACAAAAGTTACTAATTAGTTAATGCTTATTTTTAGGTGAAACCATTTGAGTCACATGACATTTGGATAGACTATCTGGCCCTGAATTTGTTCATTAATTATCACTTCTTCTCCAACTCTGACATTGTATGATATTCATGCAAAATTGTTCGTTTAAATGGTGTATTTATGGGACAACTATATGTCAACATTACCTGTCTTACACTGCCTGTCTGTGGAATTAAAATCTTTTAAACTACTAGGATCAGTTACATACAAAACCAGTCAAGATCAATGACTGTGCCCTTCTCAAGTTAAACCGTGTCATTAAAGTACATTATAAAAATGTGAGGTACTTCAATTTAAACAGAGCGCATTAGCTGTTTTAAAAAATAAAATCTATGTAACAACATAAGGCATTGCCATGTTGGTTTTGTTCCATCATAAAACCTCATGAATCATTACACAAATAGAAGGTCTCATGTCAGCGCACTTGCTTTTGGATTAATTTGGACTTAGCTTTTAATGTAAGGGTCATCCATTAAGGTGTCTGCGTGAAGGTGTGTTTACTTTGTCCCAGCAGGTGTGTGTGAATATGAGACTTTTCAAATATGAGACGGGATTACAGCTGCTTTTGTGCTAAACAAAACAAATACAAATCACATGAACAGTTCAAATGGTAGGATTGTGTTTTTTTTGCTGCTTGCGTCCTGTATATTTAGGGTTTTTCAAACCAAAAGCCTTTGAGGTTTTGTTCACCTAAGTGCATCTGAGGTTTACTTGAACTTGTTTTTGCTTGTTATTGTGGATAAAGGAAGCTGCTCTAAACCACACATACAGCAGCACGGAATGAAAGTGGATTAGGACGCCTCTTCCTGAATAACCTGTACAGGCAATTACATACAAACGGCTGCTCCTAAAGTGCGTGAGTGTAAAATTGTGCCTAGTGCAGATGCTCCCTTTCTATGCTCCTCACTTTGTCTAGGAACACTGGGGCATGTAGCGTTGCTTTTAATTTGCCAAACTAAAGTTCTGACCTCACTTCTGACCTGTCTTGGAAGAACTGTAGAAAAATTAGGGCCATGTCTATGTGCAGTGAGGTATCTATGCCTTGGGACAGCGCAATGAGTTTGGGACAATGCATTGTCAGCGGGCAAGGAGCTGTGGGGGTGACAAAAGCAAGAGATTAGGCCGCTCAACTAGGCCAAAAATATCGATTAGTGTTTGCTGAGGACAGTGAGAAGGAACAGAGATTGACAGACACACAATGGCTGCGTGGTGACTGTGCGCTCAGATCATATGGCTATTGTCAAAGTGCGGTGTTCATCACTTAATGTGCGCCCACGTGTGCCCATAGCGGACACATACTACTTATACTACACATAAAAACTCCTGACATGTAAGAAGAGCATGTTGTCAAACACACTCGCAGATTTATTCCCCTGGGGGCACTGGTCACGTTTAGGACACTTTGTCTTTTAGTGTAGGCCAGTCTGTGGGGTTTATGGGAGTGTAACCCTGGGAACGTAGGGGGTGGCTGTACACACTCAGCTACGGGTCAGTCCTGACTGACTCTGTCACTTATTGATTAGTTGCCATGGAGAGTTAGCCAGGCCATCTCTCTTGGAGGTGTGTCCCTGAGGCCAGCGGCAATGGCCAGATGAGCCTGTGGAGGCTTTGTCTGCAGGGGGTCACTCTGTGTGTGTGTGTGTGTGTGTGTGTTTGTGTGTGTGTGTGTTTGTGTGTGTGTGTGTGCAAGAGCGTGTGACCTCGCTAAAACTCACTCATGCTACCTCTATCCTCATCACTCCTGCAATGACCCCCTGGGGTACCTTTTCTTCAACTTTGGGCACTCTTGCCTCATTGGGCAACCCTCCTTAGTGGACTGGCTAAGCTGCTATATCTCTTTTCTCAAACGCATCAATGTTTATGCATATACCATGTCCCATGGGAGGTGTAATAATGGGGATTGTACCTAAATTGTCAAAAGTTATCGAGCTGTGAAATCCCTGGATTTGCCCACTCATATGATCCCCTCTCATCTCCATACTATAGTCATTTTCTCTATCATACTGAAGTTATGGGGAGTTTAACCAGAGGCTCTGCAGAGGGAGTGGTCCACCTGCAGTAGCTGAACAGTAGCTGACAGCCCCGCAGGGGACTCAGATTTGGAAGTGGTGGGCTTTTCACACCTTTCTGGAATAATTAGAACAGGACAGCATCTAGAAAAGAGTAACTTTAAAAGTAAGATCATTTTTAGTTTAAACTGTCACTATTTAGCTTCCAATTGTTTTTTAGCGTCACACAAAACACGTCTTTTAGAACTTAAAAGGGTTGAATTCAATAGTAACTATAATATTTTAAACTGTTATTTGTGCTTTTGTGCTTGTTTGTAACTAGTCTAATTAATGAACTCTTGTGTCTTCTGTTCTATTCCTCCTCTGTCTAAGAAACGTCAGGGTATTTACAGATCTTAGTATTCACCTCAGTGGCTGCAATTGTATCGTAATTAGCCAGAACAATGGCCAAAACCTTGACAAAAGACCAGCAGCAGTAAAAGGAAATTGTCCTTTAATACCTTTGCTTTTAAGCCTTTATTACAGGTTGTAAAAGTTCTGGATGCAGACGGTGAGTTTGGTTTTCACTGTCGGGGAAATACAAACTTCTGCTCTATTTCAGAAACTGCACACAAACTTCTTAACCCGAAACTTGACAACAGGCCCCACATTCCCATCCTAACATCACACCTTGGATGCATAAACATGCCAGTGCTCCACACATCACCCCTCCCCAGGGGGTCCTGCATGGCTTTAGTGCTGCGCTGTGACACCAATCAGAGGAGATGGCGGGCTCCTTTGTCATGCAAACATCCATCGCTTCTTGTCTTATTCAAATGTCTGCCCTCTCTCAGTCCCCTCTCCCTCACTACTCACCCCCCCAACTGTTACCCCTTCTACTCCCCTACCCCCGACTCCTCAGCCTCCTATCCCAACTTCTCAAGTCCAAGTAAAGCAGGCCCAGGCCTCTCTCCTGGGGGTCAGCGCATCGAGCAGTTTCCAGACCCAACCAAGTCCATTTCATATTCAAATGTTACAATCAGGCCTCTGACCCACAGGGGGCTCTTTATGGCGGCGGCCCCAGGTCACAGGGTCAAGATGGTGATTTAATAGCTCAAGCAGAGGCAAGAAGCGGGGGTGCCAAGTGATTTAGAGGATGAATGAGTAATAAAAAAGCATTTTTCCTAAGTTGTCATGTAAATTTCAATCCGTATTCAATATGAGGCTCCCTCCACATTAGGGGCATTTCTCAATGGCTTTCTAGTGAACTTCAGTCATTCAGGAGGAAGAAAGTCCATTTTCTGCGTCTACTCTTGACTTGGTGTAAACAGTAGCGGAAAGTAAAAAGCGGCACAGGATTAGTGCCGGAGATAAGGAGACGTTAGAGAGTCATCATGCTTGTATGGTGCCACTGTGTCTCAGATGTCCCTGTGCTCTGGAGTGGCCTGTTATTCCTGTCCAAAAGGGTGTGTTCCCAGTGAAGCAGCTCCAGTAACATAGGCTTGTCTGTGATTATATATGTATTAGTGACAGAGTAGACTGCATGGTTTACCTGTCTGTGTTGTTGAAGGTAACTCATTCCCTTGTTTACATTTGCCCAATATATGGCCTGGGCTGCACTCATAATATAAATATAAATGCTATAACATACAGTTTGGTCTACTCAGTCTATTGTACATTGCACCACAAACCTGTATGTGACTCACTCGGTGTGTCCTGCTAAGGCCGTCCCCTAATGTGAGTCATGTTTAAGCAAACATCCATGATGGCAATGCTATGTTTGAAATAATTTTTGAATGATCATGCTGTCATTTTATTTAAAATGTCCTTTTTTCTTTGAGGAAATCAGGTTTATCATGACTTCAAACAGTCTCTTTTGAAACAAAGTTTATACTTTTAACAATTTTTACAGTCCTTCAAACCTTTTCTACAGAAACTTAATATACTCCTCTTTTTCACTAAATGTTTTGAGGTAGGAGGAAAAAAAATACAATACTGGATTACAAAGCGTGGAAGTGAAAAAAACAAAAAATATATATTAATGATTTCTGATTTGCTTTAGGAGGTACAATACAATAAACAATAATAATAATTATATTTATATATTTACACTGACAATATAAGCCCAAAAAAAATATAGAAAAAAATACTAACACAAAACTAAGCCTCAACTTTAACAATATTCAAGGAGAGGTTAACAACCCTCTTCTTGAGCTCCGCCTACATTCAGTAAAGACAACTGAAAGTGTTTTTATCCACACGCTTACTCTTTTAATTAAAAAAAAAAAATTCTTATGTTTCTTATTCTTAATTTTGTATATGTATTTTAAATTTGACTTTTTTTTTGTAAAGCACTTTGAATTGCCCAGTGTATGAATTGTATAAATAAATGGCCTTGCCTTGCCAACTGAGCTTTGAATAGTCTCAATAGGATTAACATTGGTGATAATTTGCTCAAGTTGGCTTTATAAATTATAAATCCAATGCTACCTTTCTACATTTGTCCCTTTTCTTGCTCTGTTATCTAACTGCATGTAATGGGTGATATTATACACAACATATACTGTAGAGCAATGCAGTTTTTGATGTATATGAATATAAACCTGCTGCCTCTCCACAGGTGGAGCATCCATCAGCTGGACACAGAGGAACCGGGCACGGTGTGGACATGAGGCTGAGGGGCCACTGCGGGGCAAGGTGTGAGCCACCAAGCCTGACTGGGCACAGCTGTAACCCTCAGTCATTACCACGCCTCTGGCTCAGAAGAAAAGGGACGCTCTCGCCACATGGCCATTGTGCCACACCTGCCATGTCCCTGTCCACTGTCCCCTACTCGCTGAGGAAAGTCCCAGCAGCACCAGGCTGCATCACACTGTGACCCCCCCTCATACACATTTATGCACTGGAGCATAACACTGAGGTGCTGTAGGGACGATGGATGTCTGCAGAGGTTAAACCCGGGTAGGGGGGCTCTGTTCCTCTCTTATCTTCCCACTGACCATTCTCTTTCCCATCCCATCCCCTCCTCCACCGACACCCCCTCACCCCTTTGCTCTCCCTTTTGTGGCCCGTGCACCTGCAGTCCTTGAGTCTGGGCAATAAAGCTGAAGGATTTGTCTACTGGAAGTTGGAGTCGGACAAGTGGGGGGAATCATTAGACGGCATGGGGAAACACAAAAGCAACAGGTTCAAGCCGCTACTGTTTGATATGCTGCTGCGACAGCGTATTTCCCTGCGATGGCTTTGACGAAATGCAGTTTGACAGAGGAGGAGTGAGTTTAAGCAGATTTGTGTCCAGATTTACTCCCTGTTTGGGTTTGTGTCGTTACAAATCAGTGTGATCCGATGCATGATTAGCTTTCTCTACTTGGCCTTTGGACACTTTATGTTGTAAATGTAAAAGAGTTTAACGACAAGTATGGCAAACATGTTATCATCTGAGGCCCTGTGGACAAATCTATCTGGCCCTTAACAATTTTGTATCTGGCCAGAAAATACATTTAGTTGATAATTATGTAAAGAAATTCTACTTTTATTAAGTAAGTATCTAAAGGATATAAACCATATTTAAACATATAAAAAATAGACTTTACAAAAAACCTTTAGTTTAGTTTAGCTCCTCATCAAATACTATTTTATGAAGAGCAGCAAAAATTTTCTTCACTTTGTAATACTTTTCCTAAATGTAGGTATTTATTGACAAGAAAAAAAAACAGTTTAGCTGCAGCTTTATGATTGAAATTAATGTCATATAACAGTAATGCTTAACTTTGCCTTGTGTAAGTTTTATTACCTGATTTAGAGGTCTCATTAACACAGTAATGGAGAATTGGAGACAAAGGGCTCAACACTGGTCTGGCTCTCTAGGGAAGCAGGCTGTATAGAAATCTATGTGGGTAAGTGTATAACAAAAAAATTCTCCCTTAATTTGAAGCAGTGCTACAATATATACAGAATGTATATATGTAATGAACTGATTCTGGGCCATATTCTGCAGGGTCTCTGTTGAATTCCCCACCTGTTGTAATGTTATGTTCAGTCATGTAGAACTTTTCTCTCACCCATTGCATGCCAGACCCCCCACATTGTAAATCGGTGCAAAGGGAAAAAGATTCAGCTCTTTCAAAGTGCGACCATGAAGGCAGGGGAAATCACTCTAAACGGTCTTAATTCTGCCATTAGATGAGAGGCAGCACGGTGGGGATTGGCTGGCCCTATGCTCCATATTCACAGAAGCAGGATGAGGCTGGAAAGCCCTGCTGAGAAAATGGTGTCGTAATCAGGAGCCGGCAGTTCTGCCTGATCAGGTATACTAGCCCCTCTTCCTCACCCCCCCCCCCTCCCCCATTTCTCTTTCCGTACTCTGCCCCGTAAGGAGATCCTAATAAGCGTTTGGACGTACTGAGCTCTTCTTATGTGAAGACCTGGCAGGAGGGACTCAAGATGAAGCCTGAGGTGGGGGTTGAACCTCGAGGTACGGAGTTCTGGTGGTGGGATGGTGGGGTGCTCGTTTTTTGTTCCCACATTTGATTATTCAGGTTGGCTGAACTAAATTCTAAACCCATAAAATTCGTATCCCCTCTGGGGGACCATTTGCATATATTTCAGGACCCCCTCCTTCACATCCCAATTCCCCTTTTTCTCAAAAAGTGAAAGAGAAGGCGAAGCAACCAGGCTTGTCTAGGCTTTAAGATGTCACCGTGGTGTGAAATATGGGCACAAAGCAGGGTCTTTGAAACTCCAAACCAACCCCCCCCACCCAACAACTTTGCAGAGACTGACACATACACATATACAGTCCCAGGCATCACCAGCCACTCCGCTGGCCGTCCTGCAATATGAATTCAGAATTTAACAAGAAAAAGTCGACAACCCTATTTCAAATGTCCCCTGAACTACAGTTAAAATTTCTTAGCATCTTCATTTAATATTTGTTGTCATATTATTGTTACCACTGGAATTGGTAAAACATACATTTCGTGGCTACTTAATAAAATTATAAATCGATCACACTCTTTTAATGTAGTTTTTATCTTTTTGTAATTAGATTGTATTTGTTGTGTCAAAGTAAACAAAAACATATACAATACCACTAAATCAGCAGAGGGACTCCGCAGGAGTTCAGGACAAGTTCCAAACTTTGATAAACATCTGAAACCTTGGACTTGTAATTTTGCCAGTTTTACTCTTGTCGGGGATTAATTTTCAGACAAAAATGTTCTAAAGGCAGGTCTTAAAATTCCGCTTAGGATGTGTGCCCACCAGCATCTAGAGCATGGGAACACACGTGTAGTTGGCAGTGGCACACAGGCCGTGGACGGGGCAGGGCTGTGTACGTAGCCAGTGAGCCATGAGAGACACCTGTTCGTTTGTTTGGCCAGAGAGCGGCTTTGTTTTGCAGTGTGCCTACCCGGCCTACTGGCACTACTTTTCCTGCCCATCTGTATGGACGGCTGAAGCTAGATTTGTGGAAAAAAACGGGAGGGGGGAGTTGATACTTGATGGCATTTTGATCACATGGGGTGAGTTGCTGTCATCCTTCAACCCCGAACCCCGTTTCCCTACCACTACCACCCCCCACCTCCCTCCCCGTGCCCACTCCCTGGTGCACAGGCAGAATGCAGTGTCAGGAGGGTGAGCACTGAGCGCCCATTATGTGTGCTAACCAAAGCGGAATGCCCGGGTGACAAAAGGGGGAGGAGTGGGCTCAGGGCCGCACAAAGCCAGGGGGAGGAGAAGGCCGGGGGGAGGAGGGTGTGAGAGAGGCAATCCGCTGGGGGCTATATAGACCCACTCAGCCCCAAAAACTCCTAGGCACCCTTAAATATCCCCTTACCTCCCCCTGCAGCCCCCGGACCCCTGACAGGCCTCCCTGTTTCATATCTCATACAGTGAGAAAGAGGAAAACCTGTGCAACTTAAACACTAAGGGGTTGGCTGTTGGATGTTATGAATCATGCTCTTGAGGTGCAAACGGATGTCAATAAGATGTTTTTGCCAGTGGTTGTCATGGTTTCCAATCTCTCCCATCAGCTGAAGATGTCTTGTAAGCCTTTTCTTGCATTTTAAAATATTTAGACTGGTGTCTAAAATATAAATTATACAATTTAAGTACTAATAAATACATACATAATGTAAATACACATGTCAAACTTACTAGCCTTATATTGTTAGGATATAAAGGCTATTATCAAAAGAACTGTTATTCTCATTTATTATAGTTTGTCCATTATCAGTTTCCGACAGCATATTTGTGGCAGCTGGTACAGTATATGTTGGTACAGTATATATATGTTGTATGGGACAAGCATGTGCATGTAGTCACCTGCCTGCTCCAGAAAATAAATCTGTGTAATATTGCACGTCAAGCCAGCCTCTCAACTCCCACACAGGACCTGGGGCAATAGTGCGGCCACTTAAAAAGACACAAGACAAACCCTGAATTAACCAGCACTATGTTCACATGCAAGTAGCAGCAGATCCATTTTAAACAGTCATTTCAACCACACTACCGTATTGCTAATAACAATGATACATTTTATCAATTGAGGAAGCATTGTTGTATTTTTGAAATTGAGATAACAAAGACTATATTAGTAACCAGTTTATGACAAGCTAGGAAAAACATTTGAGGTCTATTGTAGTTGTAAATTGGCAAGAAGATTGTTTTATTGCCAGTAACCCAGACATCTCTGGAGTCCTGCCAAGTGTTTATATATAATAGCTGTCAGTACCATTGAAGTGCGTGAGGGAAATGACAGTGTCAAATGAAAGCTTATTGCACCACCCAGGTGCACCCTAAGAAAGCCACAGGGTCACTCCCCAGAGACCTTTGCTCCCTTGTGGTCCTTCCTCTTTGCCCAATTGATGAGGAGGCACTTCAAAGGGGATGCCCCAAAAGAAACTTTTGATGGTGACCAGCCCCCTTTTATCCCATTCCCCTCATATGCACACTTGACATCTGACTGCCCCTTCCTTTCATGCAAACCTCAGCCTTTCCTCTTGTATTTACATATGCTGCTGCAGGGCAAAGATAGTTCCCCATCTTATCTTCGCGAGTTCATAGGAAGTATCTTGCTGAGTTGTTTTTGTTTATGTTGAAATGCTGAGGTCAAATGCAAAACATTAGGGCCATGCTTAGGTCACAGAGTAAACCCAGCCCAGTTAATCCTGGGAGTTTTTTAACTAAATCCGACAGTGGGATTGTGGCCTGTGTGCGCACGTGTGCTCATGCATGTATGCTCATGCATGTATGCTCATAGGAGCATAAATGTCAGGTGAGAGTGTGCTGTCAGTCCTGGTGCAGTGGCAGCCCCTCCATCAGTGCTGACCCAGGCAGCCATCATTGTTCTCGAGCTGTAAATCACCCTGCTGCAATCAGGGCCTGATCTAGGCTTCTCTGAGCCCTCTCCACTCCAGATGATTCCCGTCCTGATTGGAACTAACTGGACTCCTGTCTGTGGTGGCAGATTAGCATGAATTGTTTTTTCTCTGTGCATACAGATTGGGCCATGTTAGCATTCACACCTCTACAAGGCCCCAGGGTATAGTGGAGACTTCTCGTTTTGCAGGCACAGGAAAACTAGACTTACAGCTCTGATAACTAACAAAAGGTGATAATACATTGTTATAAATAAAAGAACACCTAGCAAACATAGCCTTAAGAGTCAAGTAAGGAATGTGTTTGATCACTGCATGTACAGTTTTCAGTCTGTTTTTATAATTATTAATCGGCTAGATTTGTTGGCTATACATTTTTTGCTATACAATTATTATAGAACATTTTATACATTTATTGTATATATTAAGTTCTGCACAGGTAAAATAAAATCATATCAACGGCCACTGATATCTGTCTAACTTTCTTTTTTACATCTAAATGGTTGTATTGAGCCTCATCTTATTCTTTTGCTCAATGTAAAGTGGACTGTGATAACAGGTTTCTTTTTATTTTTCTCGTAGCCTAAAAAATGATGAGAGACAAATACAGATTCTGATATACATACATGCTAGAGTTACAACATGACTGGACTTTTGGCATGACAGCAACTTAGCTTTGCGGCTTCAGGAACACACACAGAACTTGTGTTTTCATGGAGATGGTCCTTGTCTGGCCCCCCAGAATCCTGATGACATCACAGTAAGGCCAGGCTGTGGCTTTCACTAAAGGCCTCAGGCCCTGGGTCTTGTCATGGATTAGAGACACATGAGGATACAAGGGGAATTTCAAAGAGTTAGAAATCCTACTAAAGAAGTGAATGGGACCCCCAACTTGACTGGAAGACTAAGGAAAAAGGATGTCAAACTCAACTCACTAGAAACACCCTAAACAATTAGCTAAAGCCGAAAGGGTAAATGATTTGAATGACTCTTCTGTAGATAAAAATGTTTATTGCAGCAGTTAGTTTAAAGGTTGCAGTACATCACACACCACTTTTAATTTAATAGTAATAACAGTGGTTATTAACTCTAAATGCTAAATGAACAGAAGTTAAGTGCACAACATGTAATTACCATACAAAATCAAAAAACATGCTAGACTCCCTCTGGTGTGGCTGCCGACTACAAACTTCTCAACGGTGATAATATTATTAAAAAGAAATCATGCATTTCCTTTTTCTTTTTAGCGTAATATAAAATGAATACACTTTAAGTGTATATTTATATACAGCTTAGTCTGTAATCTGTAGCATATTATAAATACTGATATGCAATATTATAATTATTATAACTATTTTTGGTTTAGTTGTCATCATTGTCACCACTAAAATTCTCATATTAATTCTCACAGCCATCACTTCCATAGCACCATCAACGATACTACCACTCTGCATCCACACACAGTATAAACACACACATGAACACACACAGTGTCAGATCAGGATATAGGGAGTAAGACATGGTGAGTTTGCAATGAAGTAAACACCTAAGCTTAAAGAATTACATTGAAAATAGAATAAAAGTAAGCAGAACTTATTTTTCATTGGTTTAGAGAATGAACAGTGAAGGGAGTTCCTTCCCTAATTAAGAGTCCTTTCTACTTTGGAGAAGGGTAAATATAATTTTTTGGCCCAGTAGTAAATAATCAGGTCTGAAGGGGTTAAATAATTTCTCTAAACTTTTGGATAATTGAGGGAACAGAGAGATAGTTTAGGTGAATAGTTTGTGAAGATGTGCTTGACTCCATTTTTATACAGTGGTATTACTGTATCCCAGTTTGTCAATTTAAACAAAGATTTATGTGTTTCCCACATATTTGTAAATAATTGTTGTAAAAAGTTTTCTAACATATGCAGCAAAAGGCACAATAGAAAACACAACACAATAAATCAACAATATTTATTTACGAATGAGACAATTAGACAGGATTTTGGACAGCGTTACAGGTATGCCGCTAATATTAACATGCTTGGCTATGGATCAGCCAAGGACACACTCTTCCAGACTCTTCCAGAAGATGGGGGGTGGGGTGGTGTTAAAGGAATTGCCTCTGGTGTACATATCCGCATGTCTGATAATCTTGTCTTGTGCGTTAGAGCGAGACTCTCCTGACATGGGCGTAATGCTGGCTGTGGTGATTTACGACTTGTTTCTTCAGTTGCTCCCATTACACTGCATTTTTATTAGGCACCAAGAGTTCCTTCATAATTCTACGTAATAACTATGTAATCTAAATAATACAACCAACTGTACATTCTCTTCCCACTGAGCTGCAGCAGTCGACTGACTGCGTTAGCTTTGCCTGATAAAGGTGCAGGCTTCAGTGCCCGTGTTTGCCTAATGCTTGCATATGTATGTTTTGACGTGTTTTGTATGTGTTTCCTTTTGCGTGTTTACCTTTTGCAGGGTGGGGCGGGGTCTGTGGTGGGGAGAGGATGAGGAGGGTGTTTTGCTCCCAGGACACTCAGGGCGCTCCAGAAACCCGAGCTTGTCAAGACAATGAGAAAAACACGTGAGACCCTGGCACATGGTGGCTAGAGTTACCTGTTCACGCTGAACTTTTGGCCCTTGGAGCAAAAAGCTCTCCACCCTGATGACTCCTGCACTGCTCCACCTGCCTTACTGCTTTCCACCTCTCAAAACGTCCCTCCCATAAACTTATGTAATGCCACTTTTAATTTGCTCCTCTGCTATGCAAACTTTCCACTACAATCAAGTTTTGTGTTTAGAACCTATGAACCTTTTACTCACAACAGATTTTACTAATGATCTTGCGAAGGTAGATCTTTCATCAGTAGCATATCTCAGTTTTTGAAATGTTTGTATGTTTGCCGTCTGTCTACCCCTGACAAAAGCCAGTCTGGGCCCCTACCATCAGATCTCCACATCCATCCACGCCATCCTTCCATCAGCCAGGCAAACCTGACTTTCAAGTCTCCCACCCACACCCATTGGCCTGCTGTCCTCTCACCTGTGCAAATACGAACCGAGGGAGAGTGAGCGAGATGGAGAAAGAGCTGTGGAAAAAGTGTGAAATGAAAAGATATCCAGGCCTTTGGTTACAGGGTGGGGCACAGAAAAGAATACCGCACAGCTGAGCAAACCTGCATAGCCATAGGACTTCACCTGTATGCTGCGGCACACCATGTTTTCTCTCTTAATCCAGCCCTCCTTTCTCTAACCGGTCCCAAAGCGACAGTAGGCTAAGGCGTTCTTTTATGGGACGCTGAAAAGAGATTTCCTTTGAGGTTGTGCAGTTGATACACTCTCCAGCATCACTTTTGTGCCGTGGTCGCAGTGTAGAGTGATTTATTGCCTTAGGGGACACTTACCTTCTTTAGAAGTGTTCCCGCGTAGGTGTAGGTATTATCTGGATATTATTCAGGAAATCCTTTTATCTAGTGATATCTACAGAAGACATTTGACTTAATTTGGAAATGTGAACTTTCATCTCGGGGACTGTGCACCTAGTTGACTTGATGAGTGAGATGATGATATGAAGCTTGACGATTGATGTTTCAACCGAAGTACATGTACCTCTCATCTCGGGCAGAGAATCTTGTCTTCAATCAGAGTCTTATTAGGCCTAAACTTACAATTATGTGAGTTTTGATGGCAATGCCACAAAAGCAACAGACTAATTTCATCCATTCAAATTTGACTTTTGTTTTTATATACTAAGTAAAGTGTGTATCTTGAAATATACTCTAATGAGTACAATTCACTTAAACTAAAGAAGTAAACATAACTGAGCCGATGCTACTGGTTTTAACCCAACTTTGATTAAAGGAATGTACCTTCCTCAAAGTGTATTGTGACTAAAGTTTTGTATTAGGTCAAAGGAAACTACAAAGAAAATTTGCATCCATTTGAAATCATGCCAGTGCAAATAGATCTCACAGTCATTCTTTAAACACATGACTGATAAAACACAATGTATCTTCGTGATGTGCTTGAATTAATCACAGGAGCAGAATAAAGACACCTCCACCTACATGTGCGATAAGACAAGATCTGATTTAAAATCTAAATCTAAAATGACAGGAAAGAATTGAATAAAAAATGTAATGAATGAAATGGGAGTCAGTGTGAAGTTTGTTGGGCAGGTGTTTAGTTTGAGCTTTTAGTAATGAAGTGTAGGAGTCTCACAACTATTTACTGGTTCCCTTCCCTCTCTTCCTCTGCTGCAGGTTTGGGCCTGAAAGACGTGCCAGACCTGCTGCCAAAGCATCAGCCTCCACCTCACCCTGCAGACATGGCAACGCACGCACACAAATGCACACGGAGGTCTCTCAAAAGTGCTGTCCTTGTAGTTTATTTCCCGCCCGAGCGTCCTTACTACACTTTAATTACACGACACGACGTACATTTCAACACATGTCTGACCCTATGTGGTGCCATAGGGTGTCACACCTGGACAACATCGAGGAGGATTCACACGCTCTACCACTACACAAACGTAAACATGAACTTGCATCTCGTTTGTCTGTTTTCCTATTTATAAAACTGTGAGCACACCTACACACATTCTCCCATGCTTGGACACACCCACTAGAACAAGACAGTTGTAGTTAGAAAATTAGTCAGGTAAAGTAAATGTCGACACCTGACACTAGTGGTCTCTCCTTAAACTTGTTTGCACCGCTGCCCCCGAACTTAATGCTAGAGCACCTACTGATTACTGTATGCTCTGAGCGAGTCTGGTAATTGCATGGTACATACCTGTTCAGGGTGTAAGCCCATACACTGAACATGAGGCCCCACTGTTACAGGGCTGGGTATTGTTGTCATCTAACTCACTACGTGTCATTGTCTAACGCATTTAGCTCACTCAAAAGAACAAAAAAATATATAATTGCATGTACTTGCTGTTGCTTGGTATGCTGCAGCTTAAAATATCACCAAAGTAATTTTCAACATTTTTCTTGCAGTTGTTTTCATGACATGGCAATGAGTCAGAGCTTGTGTGTTTGGGTTATAGTGACGTGTGTATTAGTGGAGCACGCAGGGTGTAAGCCGAAAAGCATTGCAACTATCACAGCAGGTGACCCTTTCAAGTTATTTCAGGCAATGTGTTTGTCTAATGTCAGTGTCTTTCCTCGCTTTAATCGCCTATGTTATCTTCTTGTCACATGAGATTAAATCAGTGTCTTGTTTGGCTTCCATTTGCTTTTGACTCATAAATGTTCATGCCGTTCCCTAATGTGTCATTTCACCTCCACAGCTACAAAAGTTATAATGTGCTATATCATATAATAGCAAAGTAATAACAGAAGTCAACTAAACAAAATAATGGAATACAGTCTACTTTCTAAATATATTGGAGTTGATTCTTGGAAAAAAAACAAATGGAATGAGGAGTGGCTTGAAAATGTTTTCACGTGAGATTTTTCAAAAACAAGCGACTGCATACTGTGCAGTACTTTTCTTGATTTAGTCAGGAGTAATGACAGACTGTCCTGAGGTGAACTGGGACGTCAAATACCTGCCAACGGCAACAAATATTACGTAGGAATTGCTTTTCTTTTTTTTTTCCAAAAGAAATAAATGGTGGCTAATTGTTAGATCAATATCACTCTCATTCAGTGTTGCCTACATTTAAGAACATCTGTTTAATGAACATCACTGGCAGGACATGTAAAAATAGAACATGAAATAATTTTGGGGTTTGTATGTATGTTACAGACTTAAAAATCCAAATCCCTTTAATGCTTTTCATTTCCAATTGATGGTTTATCCACTAAGTCTCTTCCCTGTAGCTGTGATGGTTTGGAATTTGTTGTTGTCATTGAAAGCCACAGAGTTGCGGTTCTTTCTGGGTGACACTTTGAACCTGTAAATCTTCAGCGTACCTCCTTCCTCCTCTCTAATTCCTCATTACCTCACGGCAGGTCATCCCAGGGAGAGATTTAGAGAGCCTCCAGGGCTTACTCCAGAGTGTGTGTTAACCTGTGTGGCAAGTGCGTGTAAGTTTGCGGGCGGGATGTTAGGCCATGACTTAAGGCCATGTGCATTACCGCGGACCACAACCAGGTAACACCACATGGCTCTGGGGACTTAGTAATGTCTTCATGTGAGGTTTTGCACTTCAGCTGAACGTACCTCGCTGTCTTTAAATATCTTGTAAGCGGCGCAACAAAAACAGGCATATATATATATATATATATATATATATATATATATATATATATATATATATATATATATATATATATATTGAGTAATTGTTAATCAAAATGAATATGTGCCATCATTTTGAGCAGTGGCCTTAGCTGTGTCTATCCTGTAACTTTAAACTAAACTCTGAAATCACAGTCAGCTCTCAATACTGATCATACATGCACCTTCTTTGACTTGAAGAGCACTATACAGTTGATAGATATATGTTCCCTGGCTCCCACTAGTGGAGCACAGCAGTAGTGTAACATCAGCCCACGTCAAGAGGAATTACAAAAATGTTTTGAAGGATTTTACTTTGTGTGTTTGTTCTGTAATATTGTTAACAGACACAAACAATTAGATGCCACAAATAAGGGAAGAATATTATTATGTCTCACTTATGTAAAAATGGCACTCTTTATCTGAGTGCAGTAAAAATGTACAGGTGCAGTGCATTTTTTTCCTTTCTGCATTAGGCTCATGTCTGAGTGAATACATGTTGTTGTGGTGTTGAAGTGTATCTTTCACCAGGTAGTGTGATCATGTCTATTGTGCTATTCTGTCTCCTGTGACAGTGTTTACTGATAATTGAGTAATTACCTGAAAAAATTTCACTTCAGGGGATCTGTCAAACTATATTCTCTTCAACCCGTCTTGGCCTCTCAAAGCTAAAACAGAATGTGTTGTAGCACGGGTGCTAATGTAGCTGTGCGGGTCCATGAGAATACATTTAGGCAATTACCAAACAGCCACAAGTAATTCACTCTAAACAGGAGCACTTCTTAAACACATAGTGATGCTTGAACACAGTGATGCTTAGACATTCATTGCACAGAATCAATGTGTTATTTGACAATCCTTTGTGAGTTCACAATCCTGCGGTGAATGGAAAGTTGTAACAGGCACTTTGTGCGTACTACTGGCCTCACCCACAATGGCATTTGAAAGACAAACAGCATTAGGTGCTGCTGGTCGCTGACTGCTGCAGAGAAAGTGGCCTTTCCTACTGAGTTACGACAGCACAGTTCAGAACTACGTCTATGGAAACTTTGTAAGCCCTTCCTTCCTTAATTCTCTCTCTCCTTCCTTCCTTCCTTCCTTCCTTCCTTCCTGCAAACATGGTGGCCATGATTAGAACACTTGGCTTATTTAAGAAGTTTAGGTTTGTTGGATTGGCCATAAAAATACCCCAAAAACAAATGAAATATGTATAAAGTCATCATTATGCTCAACTAAAAAATATAGCTATAGATATAAAAATATATATATATTATATATATATGTATATATATAGAGCATAATTATTCTCTCATTTAGTTGTAGTTCCCATAATTCCATTTAAACAAATATCTGTTGATGAGAACCACTGCTACTCCTACACTTACATTGTCCACTTTATCTGCATCTTTTGAAACTTCTACTTTCAAACTGGGCCTCAAACCACAAACCAGTGGTGTAGGTACCAGTGTATTTGGTTACAGATGCATTTCCATTTGATTGTCCTAAAAGGGGACGAGAAAAAGTAAGTGATATGACTTACAGGGATCATATTAATGTAACACACACACACACAATAATCCCACAGGACTTCCTTCCCATTTCCATTAGGAGCCACACCCAGGAGGACAGGTAACAGGAGAACACCTTTCACAGGGTCAGATTGGGAGAAATGGAAAGGACATGGTTGCTTTTGGATTTTTTGGGAATTTAAATTGGTCCTGAATTACTTTCTTCAAAATTATAAAACTATCTTATTTATTTATTTATTTATTTACATTTACATTTATTTAAATATTGATACTTTTGCCTTATGTGAGCCATATTCTCAGTTTGATTGGCTGGTGCTGTTCCCCTCCAGCTCTAGTCAGAGAGCTGGCACTCTCAAAGGGACAGTAATTTGTACTGATGTAATGTGTGAGATAGGGATCTTTCGTGAGTGCGTTATAGATTGTCATGCCAATGTGTGTGCGTGCACAGGGATGGGTTAAAGGGGGAGGGGTGTGGGTGGATCAAGCAGTGTCACTGGAATCCACAGTGTTGTGAGAGCCCCATACCTTTCAGCTTCATTAAACCAATTTCACGCCGGGGTGAGCTAAGAGAGGAAGCTCTGAATCTCAGCAGCAGCAACAATGGTGCATTGAAGGGATGAGGCGAAAGTAAATTAGGTACCACTTCACAGACGGCAAATTAAAATTTGAAAGTTGTATAGGAAAAAGTTGAGGGTAGATGATTATGTCTTTATTGTGCCCTCCCTCCTCAATCTAGAAAACCCTCCCTTCCTTTTAGCAAGCACCTTTGCCCCCCCACCCAGTGCATCCCCCCAATCCTCTAAGAAAAAATAATGATCTATTTCTTGTCCGGTAATTGGTTTCTAAGATACTCCCACTCAAAGACCAGATCTCAAATAGCAAGGTGCTTATGGCCCTCCTTTCAGCCACTTAATTTGCCTGAGCTTATCAGTAAGATTTCATATCCAGGAAAATCATATAAATTAAACATTAATGTAGGGCTTCTTTCTGTTCAATCAATGACCTCCCGCAGCCATTGAGCTCCGTTATCGGCCTCAAGAGTCGATGTTTGTCACTCAAACTGAGGGCTTCGACAAACCCTCTCACTGCAGCCTTATGCTTATGAAGACAGTTTATTGGACAAGTCCTTGAGAGTAAGAGCATGTCATGTGTTTCATTTGCTGAGGAGGATTTTTTTTTTAATTAACAAATAGAAACTGTCCAGAATTATGGCAGTGGGAACTTTAAATAGGGAATTTAATAAAAAAAATAGACTATTGAATTAAATTTCTACTGTACATACTTCTTAGGCCACTTGTAGATTTTGATCTTTTATACCATATAATATGTGTAGACTTAAATGTACCACCTTATAATGTAATAATGTCTATGTAATAAAAGAAAAAGTTCTGATTGTCAGTGGTATTTTTTGACGGCTGTAGATGACCGTTCTGTGCATTTTCTGTCTAATTCACATGTGCTCGGGTTTGTTCATGAACATGTTTGTGCTGATGTTTGTGCCCATTTGGGTGAGTCGACTTTGAACGAGTGCGTCAGTTGCGGTGGGTGCTAGGGCATTGTAGTGGGGTCACTCAGGGAGCCATAGGGGCCCCACACAATGCCCTGGCAGCAGTGTGGCTTTTACTAGGCCTCGCGCCGCTGGCTTTACGAGAGCCAGACAGACAGATCTCCTTCACGCCATAAAGCCATCAACAAGGGAACAAAAGGGCAGGTGCTGAGGCCTGCATTGTGAGCTCACCTGCACCCAGTGGGGAACAGACTGTGTCCAGCCAAGCCAAGAGGCCCTCCACACTCGTATCCCCACTCAGCGAGCACTAAAAGGCTGGTGCAGGTCGCCACCGCACAGTTAGCGAACATGATGACAGATACGGGCGGTTTATGTGCTGTGCTAAATGGTTCTTCTAAGTGAAAGTTGACTACTGTGAGAGCCATTGCAGGTCACAACATGACGCTGCTTGACTCTGTAATTATCAGTATTTGACAGGAAACCAGAGTGAGGGCAATGGGGTCAATACAATTAGCACTGCTTTACAGAATATTTTCTAGGCGTAATTTCAGAGGATGTGGGATATCAGGTGCTGGTAGTGGTGGTTTATGGCTTAATTAGATAATGTCAAAGATTGGGGAAGTACAAGAAGACATAGGCCCAAGACAGACAAGAAAGCTCCACAGAGAAACAGATGGTAAAGCTTAAAGGGCAGCCACAGGTAGGCATGGCGTCCGGCAGAAGGGCAGGCCGATAGCCAGGCAAGCCGGCTGTCAGCGGGGGCAGACTTTGAGCTGCCGTCCGGCTCAAGTGACAGATGTGTGGTGAATCTTTAACTCTGCTATAGTTCCCCACTGTCACCGCATCTGTCCCTGCCCTACACAAGGTTGCCTCGCTCCCTCCTGTGTGAAAGTGCCGACTTAAATAGAGAGCCATCACTGGACTTATTGATTAGTCCAGGCTGCCCCGGCCGGCTTCATTTAATGACCTCTGGGAGTCATTATTGAAAAGTTATTGTCTTTGTGATTACCTCACACTTTTGACCCACCATATGGGAATACCCCTGTTGCAACCTTAAGGGAGAGATTTGTAAAGCTGCCCATGGAAAACAAAAGTGCACTTGTTGCGTAATTAAAAAAGATGTTTGATTTTAGTTTACATGTCTAATCCGATTTTTAAAAAATGAGGTCATGCTGAGCAACACGTCCCAGCACAATGACATAAATAAGAGGCCCGCATATGCTCTCAACTGAAACACCAACTCTGTCATTGTCCCATCTAAATCCTACAATACAACATATCAGTAATGCACAAATGATACATTCCACTTTCATTTAAACATTGCGTCTAATCTTTTCAGATCATCCAAATGGCAGGGACAGTGCTCCTCTCTCTAACCCCACTCAGCCATGGCACTGGCGAGAGATGGTTTATTTTAATTGAAAATTAGCAAAACAAAACAAGGGCAAGAGGATCCCTGAATGGGGCCCCTTTCTCCGGAGCTCCTGTGCCGTTGAATAATGCATATGGGAGAAAGTAAACAGCAGCCGCGGGCCTTGCTGGAGGAACAATGGGGCGCACACAGCCCAACCAGGGCGCCTGATTTTATTACTGGCCAGTCAATCCCCCCAGCCTGGGAACTGTGGGACCTAGGCCAGGCAGCAGCTGCTGACCGCTTCACACTGACCAACACATCCAACGACCTGCGCAATCACACGTTCACGCCGCTGTACTCTTCCTCAAAGTGCATGGTAAACTTTGGAATATTGTTCATTTAGCTCATGTGTGTTCAGCTGTACTCTGTACACAAACAGATTCAACACAATCAGTAAACCAGACAGATCTTGTTCTGATTTGAAGAAACAAAAAAAAAACATTACTATAGGTCTTCCTAGTTTATAATTTTGTTGAGTAAACTTTAAAGTTTTCAGCTTATTTCAGGTAAAATTTAGTTGAACACATTTAAACTTATTTCCTTTTCGTCTGTGAGCCACTAGTCCGGGGTCACTGTGGCCACTTGCAAACTTTTCCCTTCCACCACAACATTCTTTGTGTGTGTGTTCTCTCTCCGGGCATTGAGATTCTGGTCTTGCTTCTGGCTTCAGCCAAGTCCCAGTTGCCATGCCGACTGGCAACTGGTCTCCCAGGATGAGTAATGATGTGATGTGGCTCTGCTCTAAAGTCCCAACAAAGACCTTATTACTACTGCAGCACCTCATAACACACTATTGTTGTCAAGTGCTCCTGATATTAACCTGCCTGCACCCGGGCTTCCTCTCCTCACAGAACAGATGTGTGTGCGTGTGTGCCCGTGTGTTACCCATTGCAATCGTGTAAGCATTTTGAGTTCCAGTTCTGATAAAAGTTAGTCAAAAAGAGCCATCCCCTAAATTTTACGGATTTACCATAAGTGAATTTATATTTTATTTTAATTTAATGAGAGACATGTCTAGAACCTTGAAAATTGTGCTGAAAACTGAATTATAAAATAAATAATCACACTGATGGGAAAAGAGTATGTGTACAGTTGCCAAAAATTAAAGAAACACACTTGCACTTGATGTGAGATGTTTGTTAAAGTTGTTAAAAATAAAGAGGAAGATGGTTCTGGTTGTTTGACATATTAATATTTGTAATGCCCACACAAAAAGTTCGTATGCTGTTTCCGTTTGTACAAATTTTTATACTGTAAGAAACCCAGGACGCCTCATCTCCTTAGCATCTCCTCAGCATCCCTGAGCCTGTGAACTGTCCAGAGCGGCCAGACCTCAGCTAAGGGTGAACTGCCATAAAGGAGAATGGTCTATGTGTTCATTGGTCTAACTGGGAGGAGCTGGGGGGCTATATGGGCTGAGTGATGCCACAGGATGTTTGAGTGTTTGACTTGGTTTAACAACATCCTCTGACAGAGACACCACAGGCTGCAGATGAGGTGAGAGATAAGACACGACTGCGATCCAGGGCTTTGCCCCAGCCATTGTCCCGCTTATCTGTGATGTAGTGCTATCTGCTAATAATGGGGAGGAGATTAAGGGACAGCTTGTCGCTGATAAGAAAAAGAAATGTTGTTTATAGTGTTGTTTAAAGAGATATCCCTATTATAGGTTTTAACCTTAGTGGTACATAGCCCTGTAATTATGAAAATATGTAGCTACAAAGTCATATTGTTGGTTTTGCTGCAATGAAAAAACAAACCACACAAATTTCCACTATGCACCTTTGAGTGACAATGCCATCTTAGAACCCATCTCGCCAAATAAATGTAATTTTGTAAAATACTCATCAAGGGTTTCATATGAGTTTGCAGAGTCCTTTACCAGGTGCAAAAACTGAAAAGAGACGCAGTTTGCTTTAATATATACTTTGACAGCTCCTCCTCCTATTTTTAAATAAAGCTAAAACATACTTTTTTGGGGATCCAGTGGATTTTTAAAACAAACAAGCTCATGTCTGTAAATCATTTATTAATGGTGTATTGTGCTCCACTTCAAACGTGTGCAGCCCCAGGACAGACCTAACATTCCCTGGGACCTAAGGAGGAGGGCCAGACAAGGTGTAAGCATCAAGAACACCTTAGCAGCTATCATGATTACACGACATTTAGTTTTTCTTTTTAATTTAGCACTTGCATTTTTCAGATAAGACAGAAGACTTATGGCATCTTTTGTTGAGTGTTGCTGTCCTAATGAGCATTCAACGTTTCAACGGAGCCCTCTTGTTTTAGCCTGATGAGCCATACACTCAGATGGGTCACACAGGATGTCTCGACTCCTCTCCAGGGAGGGGAGGAGAGTGGGGTGCTAAAGAAGGTTATCAGCTCCAAATCGGCACTGTAGCACCAGACGCCATCAAGGACGAGGAAGGGGGCTGAGAGTACATCACTGTCGCCGTGGGAAACCGCATCGATCAAATAAACTCAAGCATTTACCTGCGTGGCTCGGGTGACAGTGGGGGAGGGGGCAACGGGTGAGAGAGTAACCCTGACCCTGAAGGAAGGGCCAGGGGAGTGGGACTTTGGGCTGACATAGCTAGAGCTGTATGTAGCAATTTTCCATCTTTGAATTTTTTTAATTAAATAGTCCTTTTGCTGATTTATCTAATGAATGCCCCAATTCTACATTAACGTAATGATAGTATGCAGCTCTAAAGCACATGCACTGACATCAAACCCTATGTTAATGTGTGATATGTAAGATGAGTAGGGTGTGGCATATGCTCTGCAGTGATCACTGACTGTGTCATATTTCATAGAAAAAACTCCTGTTTCAAACTTGTTAAGGAAGTAATTAAGAATAAATCACCACCCTCACATTTGTTAAAAACTCGGATATAGATACTGTTGAAGAATTAATTACACTCCAAAGTCATTAAAAGTACACTACATCTCCATTTTTAATTACGATCATTCTTTAATGCAATCATTTTGGAAATTCATCATATTTCCCATATTCTAATGAACTTCAGTTGCAAATACTGCAAGATTACATATGACATATTATTTATACTGCCTTGAATAAATCACTCTGGTGACAATGCAAAACAGAGCTGGAGACACCTTAGTTGATAAGACGGATATTTGGTTACACGTGGTGATATGTAGATAAGATTAAATTTGAGACAGAAGGATGAGAGCATGGAGGGCAAGGAGGGGGTGAAGGCTTCCTCACTGGTGCATGAAGAACAACTTGCCGGGACAGGGTGTAGAGGGTTGTAAGGAGACCTTGTCTTAATGCAAACCTGGGGCAGGAGAGGCTCTAGGGTGAGTATTAGGGCTTGCTGTAACCTACAGCTCATCCTGCAGACAGACCCCAGGACAGGGACAGTTGACAATTGGGCAGAGTGGATGGCCGAGTGGGTCAAAGGGTCGTGTTTACCTGCGACAGGTATTTCCTCTGGGAACTGATAAGACTTGCAGAGGGGAAGTGCTCTGTTCCAGGTGAGTGCAGAGGGGCCTGCAAAATGACACCAGATAGAGTCATCAGCTCAACCCCCCCCCCTTCGCTTCAGGCTCCACCCCAACACACATAAACAGGTCACCTTTATGTCTCATGTTTAACCTGACTTTGGTATTAATTTCAAATGTGCTCACATGGCCTCTTGTCAGAAACTGTATCAACTGCAATGCTGAATTTAAGTCAAAGTAAATTGTTTATAGGTTTACAGACATGACCTGTAATGTCATCACAGTATGACCTAATACAGTGCAGATATGCCCCGCTTGTTGAATGAATAGGATCAAGTACCTGGGCGGGATTCATTCAGGTGTGTGGCTGGGGCAGGCAGCTGCTGAATGGCTGAGGTGTCACCTTGTTTGTTTTGCTTGTGTCTGCCTCTTCTTCCTCCTCACCTGGCCTGGCTCTGGAGCTCACCCCCCCTTCCACCCGCAGGCACTGAGAGGGGTCAGTGAGCTAGAACATGTTAACAACCACAGCCTCAACCACTATATTGAAAGACACACACGTGTAGGCTGAGGAGAGGCAACAGGTGGTGCACAGGCAAATGGTTGTGTTGTGAAAAAGTGACGTTGAACTTTTAAAATGGTCCTCACACGAGTTCTCTCAACACCCACGTGATGGTCACAATTATATTTTGTAACCTACCTCTGAACTTTATAAAGCTTTAGTGAATCAAAATGGGAGCAGAAGAAATTATGAGGTTGACCTTTATAGTTTGTTGAGCATGTTTTCAATCACACTGATCAATGTTCTCAAGTTTTCAGAAAAGTCAGCGTTCGAAAACGATGGCATAATGCTTCATTCACAGTGTTCATTATAGTGTAGTGAGCAATACTGAGGCAAGACAAAGGCCACCAAAGAGAAACCACAAAGGTATTTTACAATACGCACATAAAAATGTAAAGGTAATATAAAAAAATTAAGAAAAATGTGTAAAACAAACTTTGTTTTTATTTTATCAATGCATTTTTAATGGTTCACTGCATTTACAAAACTAAGAAAAACATGTGTCCTATAGGAGATCTTTGGTGCATCTTCACAGAGCTGTTATGAGCAGAGGAGGAAGAAATGGTTGTCTAGTGGTGCAGTCCTCCTCTGTTCTCCTCTCCCAGCTCCTCGTGGCCTCTCCTATCCTCCTCCATCTCCGCAGAAAGCCTCATTAGTGGCGAGGAGCTGCTGAGGTAGCACACGGCTGCCATTGTGACCAATCCAAACATCAGGTCCTCTTCATCCGAGCCCCCCACTTCAGAACCCCCAACTAAATCCCATTTTCAGGCTCCGCAGCTGCCCTGCTTTGCCAGAGCACTTAGCCGTGTCATTCTATCCGGCTCTCCAGGGCTCCGAGGAAACAGGCCTGTTTTGTGCTTGGCAGTCTCTGATATGACTCCAGAAATGGAAATGAAGCCATGGATCTTCATTAGGAGAGGCAGGTGTCCGCAGAGACCCAGCCCAGGTGAAGGAGCGAGGAGGGGGCGCACCGGCTAAGAGGAATCGGTTTGGAGGATCCATACACACTTGCGTCGGGGAATATGCACTTCTTCAATATTCCCCGACGCAGTGCTCTCCTCCACCCCAGCACTTAATTGCCCATGTAATGAGCTGCACTGAATGGGATTACTTGTGTGGAGGCACTTGAGGACCCCGTGCATTGGGGGCACCTCCTGCAGACCCTCATCTCCAGGGAATACATTTAGGATGATGTTTTCTATGAAGCACAAGGGGCAAAAACCTCGGCACTCCTTTTCTGCATCTGGCCTGGTTCAGCGTTATAGGCCCTCTACTCTTGTCTGAGAGCAGCCCCCCGCTCACCGTGGCCCCCTCCGGCTCTTTTGTTTCCGTAATTATTCATTACAGAGAGTTGGCCTTCCCTTTGAAACCTGTGGAGGTGGATGAGGCTTGGCGGTGACCCTCAGCACCGGAGCATCCTGGAGCCTGAGATGTGTCTTTGTGATCGGACACCTGTTACTTTTCCTTCCTCCATCAACGCTGGCCCCTTGCCTCTAAACACTCATTAACAGATCACAAGGGGAACAATGCCACACATCTTTGTTTACATATCATAATTAAATATCCTCATATGGCTACAAATTAAACACTAGCAGCTGTTGTTGATGACTCTGTATGTTTACCAGACTACAGAAAAAAGTTTTTGTTAGCCCGACTAAACTTTTTGAAGACATGTTATTGTCTTATTCTAACTGGAATAGAACTGAAATGAATTAGCCCGTTGAGCTAACATTTTGAGTGTATTTGATTTAGTGGGACTAAAACTGGCGGGGCGCAAGGATGCCACAAGCTATTAGTTGTTTGATAGGAAGGGTCGACCACTCAGAAGCCCCACTTAAAGCTGTGCAAATTATTGATTCCCTTCTATGCATAAATACTGGAAAATTAATAAAAGTCTACAAAACTACCTATTTGCGCCACTATATACTATAGCTTCTATTTAAACATACTGAGTGTAACGTAAATCCACAACAAGTGGAGAAGACCTCTACTTTGTCAGCTATATGCAAATGTTATTTTGTGAGCCGTGCTAAAATAAAGCATACTGTACTTTGGTGTTAATGTGTGTAAAGTGTGAAACAACCATCACTGTGGTGCCCATGCAGAGCTGGTTCTCTTCTCACGCTGTTTTTGGTAAAATATTAGCCCCCACAGGCCTGCGCAGGGCGGCTGACAAATAGAGGGCTGTTGTCCCCCTTCTCTCCCAGGGCGGAGGGTTAATGATCCCAGTTTCGAGGGGTTAAAGCCTGCCAGTAGGCCTTTCTCTCTGCACCAACAGATGTTGCTAGGGCTTTAATGCGGTTATCAAATCGGAGTGCCCTGCGAGCCCCAGGAGCCCATTGTGTGCTGGTGCATTCCAGGGCCTCGCCGTGGCGACAAGGCATCCCGGGGGCCAAGCTGGGCTCCCGCTGAGTCTTCCAGCAAGCCCCTCAGAGCTGACAGCTCGGGCGGCCCCCTTTCCCCATACAACCTCCGACGGGCTCTCTCCATTTGTGCCCTGATCCTGTCCCCTTCAGTGTCATAAAGTCATCCTCCCGCTCCCTTTGGTCCCACAGTGGCCCTCTCACAAACAGGCCCACTCACATTTTTGTTCACGACACTTGGGAACACAGGCCCACACTAGTATCACACACTAACGTTTATTCCACTGAGAATGTTTTGTATGTTGGATTAAACTGAGGTGGAATAGTGCATTTTAAGTGGGGTTTTGTCAGTTATATCTGGATTATTCATGTTTTACCAAAAGCAGATAGACCTATAATTTGATAGATACAACTTTCTTGAATTGTTTTTACATACAAAAAATCCCCCAGATACATCACTGTATCTTTTACAGCACACTGATCATTAAGTATATTTTTTTCCAAACATAAATGTATCAGTAGTGATATTTACAGTACTATACTATACTTTATAGAAGTGACTTGATAAACCAAAACTGAACAGAATTTTTATATCACTCTATTAATTCCTTCCAAATGTGCTACAGAAGCTACAAATTTATTCCTGTTTTAAAGCCCAATCACACAAACATTTACACAAGGCTGTGTGTGAACAAAGGCCAGTGCGTGTGTGATTACCAGCTCATTTGAAATTGTAACCAGGTTAAGTGTTGCTAGGTGTCACAAATTCCTCCTTGATGAATAGGTCATGGTTTTAAAGGTGATACCGGAGCCGCGAGGCTAACCCGAGCTTTCTCTGCACCCATCTGCATTTACAGTATCAATGCCAGCAGCTGCGGGATTGTTTGTACACAGATGCAGCAGTGCTTGATGATCATTTCCCCGCAGCTGCACTAAAGGCTGGAACCGGCTGTTTTTTTTGTTTTTTTCTTCTCCTTGGAATGTGGGAACAGTCTAAATCACCGTATTATGTGTATCAATAAACAATATCTATGCTTAAGGGTCAAAGCAAATGTCTGAAATGAGAAGGAGAGTAAAATCCTGAAGTAGGTATATGAGGTGAGGGAAAAACACCAGAGTGGAATAAATGGGGAATCGCTGTTCTGCAGAGGTTCGCACTCAGACGTGAGACACTCATTACAGCTCAGAGTCATTTTTCATAGGCGCTTATCAACTCACTGTGCACAGAAGATGGATGGATGACAATTACACCAATGAAAACCCCACATAACCTAATAGAGTGCTCAACGGTATCATAAGGCCATTATTATTTTTTCGACACAGCACTTCAATCGGCTAGAGTTTGATTTGGCGTAATGTCACCAAAATGTTTCAGTGTACTGCCTTTAGGAAAAGTGTGGCAGGGTTTTAGGACAATAAAAAGCCTTCTGGAAAATTTATCTAAGAACTTTGACAGGCAAAATCAGGGGGCTCAATTAAGTGCAAAATGTGTCACAGCAATAAAACGATTTTCAAACAGAAATATTTAAGCACTCTAAAGCTTTTTAACTCAAAGTGTCCCCCTTTTTCTGTTTGTTCCTAATGAATACTTGCATTATACTAAAAAAAGGTTAATGTATCAGATGAGTGTTTCTCTTTTCATTGTTGCCATTGATGCCGATGATGTTCCTGTGGCCCTCGAACAATGGCCGAAACAATGTTTGAAGAGCGCCTTGAGACCAGCTTGGGCTACGGCTTTACTTTTTATTCTGTGTGTGTTGTCGATGTGTAGAGGGATAATTGAAGCAATCCTTGACTATGGGATCTATTTATACAGAGCATAATTCCCTCTGTATTCAGGCATTATCATGGTGTCAGAACACGCACAATGGCACAATAAGGTCAATATAATGAAACTACAAAACAATATGGTGTCGTTCGGAGGAATAAAAAGTGGACCAATGCTTATTGACTTGAACAGTATTTGGGTTGGATGGCTTTAGTAAAATTATCACTTTATTATTAATGTAATTGTTTAATAGTATAGTTTGTATTGATTCAGTTCCATTTCTTGAAATTTCTTTATTGGTGCTCTGTTTCTGTAGCATCTGGAGCCAACATTACATCAGTTATCAGCTTTTTTCCCCCCATTAGGAATTTGACAAATACTCCTTTTATAACAGGCCCATATCATTCTGCTTAACTTTCCCCCGGGGCCTGAATTCAGTTATTGATTGCCTGTTCAGTTTCACTTGGAAAAGGTTGATAAAAGGAGGTTTTCACTTTCTCAATTCGATGTGACAGCTCTCTAACAAGAAGAATGGAGAGCGGCCATTCACAGGCAAATCAAGCTAATCCAGCGTGCCCCTGCTCTCTCAATGGAGAAGTCACAGTCTTTCCCGGCCCATTCCATCACAAGCGTCTCTCTTAACAAACCTTCAAAGTTCGCCTGATTCTTCCCAAAAGACAACATTGGTCTTTGTAGACCCTCTCAATCGATGTCCAAAAGGATAAATAGGCCGATAAATGTATACAAAGTCAGACGGTGGACAAAATTCAAGCGTGCTTTCTCTTTCCACACTCATTTAGTGGAAAGCTTAACATTATTTAGCTGATATTTCAAAACACTTCAGGAGTGAAGACACCATAATAATGAATGAATTAATGTTACCTGTTACTGCCAATCAGTCAAAATAGTTTTTGTGTGGCATTTGAGACATCTGAGTCAGTAAGCTGTGTAAGTAATGTCTGTAAAGTCAGAAAAAGATTTCATTAGATGACAATTTTGATTTTTACACTGCTTCGTCAATACCACTATACATGTTGAATAAAATCATTTATTTGGCACACAGTTGTTGGTTTTATTGGTTAAACATGTCTTTTGTCTTGGGTCAATAGATGGCAGCATTGACGTTTGACATTACAAGACTCAAGAATGACTTTTTAAGACTTTAGTTACACCATTAAAGTGTCTCAGGTTCTGTGCAAGAGAAAAGGGTGATTAACATGATTTTGCTTTAGCCACTGCATACAAGCTTCAAATCCATAAAACACAACTCAAAGCCATCCCCATCCCACTCTGAATGTGCACTTGTTACTGCTCTCAATTCAGCTTTCATTCCCTTCTAAAGAGACAAGGCCCAATCACAATATTGTCAGGGCTCTGTTGGTTTTCTGGTTCAAATCCTTGTTCACGCTGTTTGCTGAGTACTCATCTGCTGTGACAGCCTCAGATAAACAGTAAGTCCTGAAAGAGGTCTCCCACAACCAGATCTTTCCTGCTGGGCCACGGCTGAAACGTTCCATTCTCTCTCCATCAAGTGGAACCCAGGCTTTTGAGTTGGCCCCTGGGATCCCTCCATTGAGGTGGGCTATGGGCCAGTGCTTCGCCCCTCCTTGCCCCAGGCCACCCTCATTCTCCCAGGACACCTGTATCCCAAAGCCCACCGTGGGAACCTCGATACTGCCGATGCCACCTGAGCGCCTTGCTGTGCCAGCTGGACACATCTGACAACATCATTGGGAGTCCAAACATGCCCAGACCAAAGATAGTCCTAGCCTGTTTATCCAGGGCTTATCATTTTTAGACTGTCAAACTAGTTTATGAGGTCATGGTGATTAAGGAATCCCTGCATCAAATCTGTGTTGCCATAGCAACAATATAAATTTTTGCATATCTTAAAAATACATTTTCAAGCATTAAAACACACAAGCTCCATTGCACACTCTTCCCCTCTAAATCTCCATGGCACACTGCAAAAATGGCATCAATTAATCAGCATTCATGAACCGTTTATTTGAGCTCCCTTTTGTGTGGTGCAGGGCCTAATCCAGACAGAAACCAGCCTGTTCTGCAGCAGTGCAGACTGCGTCACACCAGCCTTTGTGGGAGAAACCCATCAACTGGTGTTTCAGGGAAATGTCTCCCTCCACTGAGAGCCTAACCTTCCCCCTCTCTCACCCTCTTCCTCTTGTGCCCCTTAGTACTCAGGGCAGGAAGCGGTATCTCTTAGAGGAGGCCATCCATCTCGCTCGCCTCTTCCAATCCAATTCACAGTCGTTTCACATGTATGAAGACATCTGTCCATATTTGATCAGATATTCCATTTTGCTGCAAATGATCCCACCCTTCATGCTCACCCATGAAGGAGGCAGCTATTTCAATGTGCTCATACTTTCCTGCATAATAACCTGCCAATTCTTTGCCCTGCAGAAGAAGCCAGTTTAATTGGGCTGTGCATTTAGAGCACTTCTACGATTACACAATTACAGCGGAGATGCATTTCTGCACGTTGCGATGTTTGCCTCAATTTACTACACTTTTCATACAGTTTAACTCTAGCTGCCTTTTCAGATGATGCAAATTTGTCTCATTTGGCTTCAAATGAAGCATAATTGCTCACATTGAAATCCACACCTTTCTACAAGAGGTTCCTGCCAGTTAGTTGTCATTAAACCTATGGGGAACAAAAATTCACAATTTCATTTCAGCACACACGCCATCTGTGTCATCTTGTGATAAAAGCAAGGAAATTGGAGATAAAATGGATTTTGACTGCATGAATGGGAAACTTAAAATCAGTTTGTTCATGTTTGTGAATGAAGAATAGCCTTTTAAAGAATCAAAACCTGTTTTCTAATTTCTTTTTCTAAAGGAGTATAAATTAAAAATGATGTTGAAAAATAATTGAATAGGGGACAATGCTGATTAAGATTAAAATTATTTTGGTCGTTTGCAGTGATAAAATGTGTTTGCTGAGTGCAATATATAAAAAAAACATTAAATTAAGTGCAAGCTAATTAGCTGAGAGGCCATGCAATGTTGGCCTCTCTACTTTAGAAAAAGGTAAACGGTGTGACAACCCTGACATGTGATCACCATTAAAGTGTTTCCCACTTCTACCTCTTCTTTTATATCACTGTCTGAAAAGTTACAGAAAAAAACTCTTTGCTGTGACTGAAGTGGTGGCCTGAGCCCTCTCCAAACAATGTCCTACAAGATACTGTTTTAATTCATATCCGCTCGTCCTTTCTTACCCAGGGACAACACAACAAACCACTGACCCACTGATACACAATTAGAAGTGATGCGGCAGTTAAGGCTACAAGCAACTCTGTTTAACAGTCTGTCTTTGACCCTCCGCCATTGAATAAATATAATGCACCCAAAGACACAGAGGTGCAGTGAAAAGGGAGCTGAGGAAGATTTTAAGCAACAGATAAGTAGTTAAAGACCTTTATAGAGTATAACACCATTATCCCTGCTGAATAAAAATAGGATTTAGTGTTTTTTCCACTTAATTTAAATCAAAAGAGTCCCCACCTTACATATTGCACTGGTAATGTAATGGAGAGAGACCCACAAAAAAGGCTTTGTGGTTCTGACACCTCCTATAGTGGGACTGTGTTGTCCTGTGAGCAAAAGGGAGAGAAAGCTTTTTCTTCTTGCCATTGCTATCTGCTAACACATTCTAATTGATGCTGCTGCATACCTCCACTGGACGCATTCAGTGAATAACGAGCCTTGGACTGAATACCCATGAATTGGTCCCCACCAAGCAAAGCAGTAAAGCCTTTGGCCCCCCAACCATTAGCCTCCCTGCGCTGCCACCATCGTAACCAGCGAGGAGCACCACCTCCCCTCCAAAACCTCCCCAAACTCTGCTCTAGCTTTACCGCCCATTAAAGCACCACCATTGTGCAGAGATGCAGCCCACAAAAGCTGTCAATCTCCTCCGGGTCCTCCAAAGCTTGGACTCACACAGACTGGAGTGACAGACCCCCCTCCTCTGTCACCCCCTAAAATCCACTCCCTTCAAACTTCTCAGCTAACTATCCCCCACCACCCTCTCGCTCACTCTTGCTCTCTCCCCAGCTCTCTCCAGCTCGAGCGCACAAAGCATCAATCTGTCTTCAGTCCCAGCACCCTTGGCCCTTTGTCCCATCTGCAGGTGCCTCTGAAAGCACCCACGGTCGCCCCAGCCTCTGCGCACGCCACGCCTAGTCCAGGGACAGGAACTGCTGACAAAGGCCCAGTGTGGGAATGAGAGATGTGTGGATGTGTGGAGGCAGAGGAGGGGTGTCCTGAGGGGCTGCTCTAAGACAGATGGCTGGGGAAGTCTCCCAACTCCTCCACAGGGGCTGTCAGTTTGAATTCACAACTACGAGTGAAACGCACAGGGAAGAAGCAGTGAAGGAATGCCCTGGAGATACAGCAGCTATAGTGTACCCTACACAACCAAACCATCAAATGTTGCATGTGTCTGAAATGTTGCTGTTAAATTATTCAGTTAAACCAAATAAAAGATTTTGTGTCTGTAATTGTGTTCTCGCTATATAAACGTATGGCATTTGTAGTCACTTGAAGAAATATTTTCTTTGAACCAAGAGGTAATAAATATATAAAAATATATAAAAATCTTTGGTAAATCACTTCATTCATTCACCAAAAGCTCTGATCTTCGGTTTGTTTATCAAATGTTATTTACATATAAGTCAGTTACAGAACCAATCCTCCTTAAAATTATAAAAATGATATATATAGGCCTAAATGTATATCCTGAATCAAAATACACCATTATATATATATATATATATATATATATACATATGTTGGAAGGAAACTTGCTCAGTTTCCAACTCTTACAGCAGTTACTTGTGAGCAACAAGTGCGTGACCTCTCATTAATGTTACTGCGCTGCCACCATGCGGACATATGCTGCATTAAAACAACCAGTTGCTATTTGTGCGTGTGCACCTGCGTACCTGTGAGATAGGTGTGATAAGTTTTGTCCATTTGGAACCATGTGGGGAGTAACATTTTTTGAATGTTTTTGAACTACTCTTATATTATTATATTCTTTCTTTTAACTGCCAGAGAGTTACAATTGTGTACTTCATGGTAATACTTACTATGGCCACGCGATGGAGACAAAGGTCAACAATAAGTGATATTTTGGCCATCCGAACTGTTACCTTATTAGATCTGACGCAATGCGTGAGTACTGCGGGTGAATTTGGGTAATTTAGAACACTGTTTGCCATTTTGACGCCATCATATATTTAAATATCTGTCTTAATAGCTGTAAAGACATATTGTACCATTCTGTAATCTTTAAGATGTTCTCCAATCATATAAAAACGAGAAAAAAAAAAGTTTTTGTTATTCATACTTTTTATTTTATTTAGTTTTTTCAAAAATTTGATAAACACCTCAATTGATAATCTGGGACAACATTATTTAAAGTTTAGAAAAAAAAAACATTCTGACTGCATACTGCACTAATTAAAAACGTATCACAGTCTTTCTGCATAAATAACTCATAATCAACCATCACAACATTATTTTCAGCACGCCTTATGCAACTATACACACACCAACCAGGAGAGCCATCCTGCTGTGTATTTGGGGTCATTTTAGTCCCCCTCAAGATACACATGGTGTATGGCTCCTCTGTCTAATGTGTCTTTGGTTGTGGCTTTTAATGTGCATTTGTGTTTGCTTTTGTTTTTCTTTTCTTGGATTGTATGTAAGCAAAATATTCATCACTTGTTAAGTACTGGTTGCTAAGCTTTCCTGTATCCCAATTAATCTTTATTGGAAAAGGATCTAAACTTATCCCTTAAATTAGGGGTTCCCAACATGGTGTTCGGGACCTCAACAGGGGGGTTATGAGATTATTTCTAGAAATCCTTAAAGAAATTGTATTCGTTTTTTTGTACAATTGTTAAAACTCTATGTGCCCTTCTCATACACAAACGGTCAACTGCCTTACCATTTTAGAATTGTTTATTACGTAGTAGCTCAGTGGGTAGAGTGGTTGTCCTTCAACCGGAAGGTAGGCGGTTCGATTCTCACTCTGACGTGTCCTTGGGCAAGACACTTAACCCACCTTGCCTCCAGTGGCTGTAAAACTTGTAATTACATTAGAACAATGTAAGTCGCTTTGGATAAAAGCGTCAGCTAAATGAATAAATGTAAATGTTGTCAAAATCCATTTCAATGCTTAAACAAGGTTTACTAAACCCTTTCAGTCTTTATTTCAAAACACTGAACACATTCTTGTTCAAACTTATGTGACATTCTTCAGCATATGATTCAAAAAAATAACACACAGCAGTCTCCACAAAAACACAACCACTCAAAACTGAAAAAAATGAAAACATGTGTGAATGATAACCCTGAATAAAAATGGAAGCATGACGTACTTAAGATGCATAACAAGGGCACAAAAGCACTATATAAATGCATGCCATTTACCATTAGTATTACAGTACAAAATACATTCACAAATGCACAGTCTCAAATTTTGCCCCAATACACTACAATGTATGAACTGGGGTTCAAACCTCCAATCTTCAAGTTATAGGGCCACTGTCCCATACAAGGAACCTATAACTATGTAAATATGACTGTAAAATCCAACGGCTACACATTTGTGGGTTAGTCAGCTTTAATATGGCTGAAGGCTGGGCTCACCAAAAAAACATGATGCTGAGGATTTACTGTAGAGAATATTATAAATGCTCCTGGTTTGGGAGTTTTTTTTTTATGAAAAAACTAAATAATAGTAATTGTGCTATTTATTTGGTTTGTTCAATTGAGCTGGACACACTCTGTTGCTGATGATAAACTGACAACAATGTTAAAGGTGTTGCTCTGTGGGTGTGTCTGTATGTGTTAGTTTTGAGAACAGAATGTTTAAAACGACCACAGTGTTAGCTTTTGGCTGTAAATGTAGATTCAGTTTTAGAAATTGTCAGAGGTGTGAAGAAATGTGTTATAAGTTTTAGAAAATGTGTCTTAGCAATTGTGAAAAACTAGTAATAAATAGCATATTTAAAACTGAAGTTAATTTTACAAACAAAAAAATATAACACCGACATTTGTAATGTTTTGTTTCTAAGAACAGATGAGTGACAGCATCAGTCACACATTATATATAGCATCATAGTGACACATGCAGCAGGTACTTTTTTTTGCGGTCAGCTTACAACAGTTTCAGCTGTAGGTAGTTTAAGACATGATATGATATGTTTTTGTACTGTTCCTGCGTACTGTATTCACTTTTGAATACACTCTCGTATGACTCAGTTGTGTTTGGTGTTGTTGCTAGATGCATAGACCTTGGCCCCATGCCCTGTGTGCAGTATTTGTATGTTTTAACCATCCCAGAGGACAATGGGAGGGTTGCGGGGCTGTCGCATTGTTATTTTGTGGGTTGCGATCTGAAAGGTTTGGGAAACCCTGCTTTAAATGAGACACTTGCTGTCCTTAACTCATCTGATCCAGCACAATGCAGGTAGTTTCAGTTTTTACCTGCATTCTTTCTGTAGTTTCACTTGGTGCAAAAAGAACAATGTGCCTCAGGTTCATTGGATTGACATCACAGCCACAAAACGCCAATAAATTAACTGTATACTAAACTCTACACAAAAATGTATGCAACTTAAGGTCAATAAAATGCATATTTTTAACATTTTTAAGGCTTTAAATAATTGTCCCACATTATCAATCATGTCTGATAAAGGCGAGGCAATTTATTCATTCAGCACAATTTATACACTGGGTCATTCAAAGTGCTTTAAAGAAATAAAAGTAAAATGTAAAATGCATAGACAAGTTTTATTAAGAAAAAGGAACAAATGAAATTTAGGATAAAGAGATCAGATGAAAAACACTTACAGTTTTCTTTACTGAATGCAGGCAGAGCTAAAGAGGAAGTTTTCCTGCCAGTGTTTGTGATTGACATTTTCCCCACCTTTTTTGGTGACATCTCAACCAAAAAGTTATGTGATTTCAGATAGACGACAAGCTTACCCAACATTTAGTTCAAGTTTAGAGGACTAGATTTGAAGTTTAGGTGTCCCACATTACCCACATTCACCCTATGTTTTATGACTTAGTCAATAGTGGACCTAGTTCAGGTTACAGTCATACTAAACCTCCAGGTTCTCTTATTTTCATAACAAACACATTTTACTGCTGGGAAGGAGGTCAGCAAAAATGCAAAAGCACACCACATGCAGATGACTGCTCACTCAAGCACTGACATATTCAAACACGAACAGACGTCAACCTCTGCCAAGCCCAGCACTGGCGAGTTTAACACGTTTTTAAATTAGGTCACATTCCTTGTGACCAAATTCCTTAGGTCACGTCTGCTGAGGTTTTATTACACGTCATTCCAGTATTACTTGTGTTTATTTATATTTATATTATTTATATTTATTTATATATTTATAATATATAATATGTAAAATGTTGTTGCATTTAGTATAATTATAACTATTTATTTTACTATTCAATATAACCTATTCTTCTAGCCCAGTATGTGCGGGCATTTCACTGTTGTTTTGACGCACACTCACGAACGAAGGAAAATATTGTAGTACAAAAACGTCGACCACATTACCCAGAATACAGTGTGAGCGCCAGTCGCCGCACCTTCGCCGGGTGGAGCCTGTGAGCGTGGGAAGGTCCGTGTACACTGCTGAGTGCTGCTGCGGTGAGGAGGAGTGTGTTTGACAGGGAGGAGAGGCGAGTTAGGAGAAATGTGCACGGATAAAGAGAAGTTAGTTTAACCTTAAGGGGGAAGTTCCGCGGGGCGGCACACTAAAGCAATACAAATGAATCGTGCGAGACTCAGCAACAGGGCGCAAAGAGAAATGTCAGGGACTGTTTCTACCTTGAGCACAGGAAAGCGCGACTAGAGCACCGCAACGCGGAAATCTTCAGTGCAAGAGAATGCGAATAGTGAGAAGACATCGAAACCAAGCAAAATGGAAACGATGTAGCGCGAATGCGGCACTCCGTGTAGCTAGAACTAACGCTAGAGTAGAGAAGAGATAGCCAAGGAGCTAGCACGGTAACTAACATACATGTAAAGTTATTTCTCTGGGAAGAAGGAGCAGAGGCTATGGGCGCCTGTTGATACTGAAGAGTTCATCTGTATTGAAAAATTAAGAAGATAGACTAAACGATGCTCCGGAGAAGGCTGAATCGTCTGGTACGTCCCCTGACACGACACTGTACACTCGTATTGTTAGCTCTGACATCCTGCTACTACAGCTAGCGTTCAATCAGCTATGATTCTACCAGCTAAGAATGTGAGCTGCCACTGCAATTTGTTTCAGCTTGCCTTTTTCTTGTAACGTTATCTGTTCAATGTGAGTCTAGTTACACAAACTGTTAATCCATAACGCCTCACAACAGAAACCAGATGTGCCAGTCCACCATTCTCGTAAATCAACTGCTTAACATATGGCCATTTAACTGTTAACTTCTTTCCAGAAATTTACGACAGACGGTAATTGGAGAAAGACTAACCCAGCGTCAGTGACCTACTGTTTATTTAGGGTCACATACATACAGGGGGCTTGATGTTCTTTTTCCTGCCAGACCTCAACAACACTGCGATAAAATGTAGGCTAGCTGTCAAGCAAGTTGTACAGTAACGTTGATTGGAAAAGACCTTGAAACTATACGCTCAATTGTAGAAACGCTACTTGTCTCCGGGGGCTACAAGTTCCTCTGGGGTCCCAATGCTAAAAATAAACTCTATTATGAGGAACAAAGACTTTAATCCAAGACCCTTGTTATCCTGTTCTCTTCACATCTGAGACTACAGTCTAGCTGATTGTGTTACATTTTATTTCTGGTACATTTTTCTTTGAATCTCTGCAGCTGAATTTGTACAGTATTAGAGTTTGGTTTGCAGCATGAATGGCTTTGACATCACGTTATAATGCAACATACATACGTATAACTGCAGTTTAATTCCTGTTAAGTTCACCTGTGAGCTTCTTGTTTACTCATGTGTTTTGTGAGGCTTGCTGAAAGTAGAATACACACTATATCAGTGTATTCAAATTTATAAATGCAAACTGCTTTTACTTCCTCTTTAGCATCCTCTTATGCATCTGCAACCTGTTTTCACAAGTGGTTAAAAATCCCAATGGGCTATGTGAGCTGTAAAGGTACCGACAGTGAATAAGGAGAAGCAATATAATAATTATAGTGGCTGACCCTCCTCCTGGCCTCTCTCTAAGTGTTGCCAGGTCAGCTGGTTTTCTTTCTTCAGGAAAGGATTGCAGCTGTAATTTCTCATCCGTCTGAGCTGTAAATAATATTCTGTGCAGAGCAGCCAGATGCACAGTCACTGATGCATTTGATGGTGTTATCTCAGTCTGTACCTTTTTGGATTCAGAGCAGCTACCCTTTGCCCACGGGAGTTACATGTGCATCGTGAAGAAACTGATAGGAAGGCGGGTTTTCTGCGCTCATACTAAAAGCACAAAGAAGCCGTATGCCTCTCACTTGGCTTTCCCTCTGTGGCGCGTGGTGCTACTAAACCCTCAGAGGCGTCTTTGTAAAATTATTACAGAAAGCAGCGGGAATGAGTGGGGTTGAGTTTTTCATCACGGGGGAAGCTCCAGAGGTTGTAATTCTCTGACAGGAATGCAAAACCCCACAGCTGCCTTTGATGTTGCTTCAAGCCCTTGAAGAGCAGCGTGATCAGTGAGAGGTGGAGCCTGGTGGAAATGTGATCGTATTCATTGTGGGAACCCCTGCCATGACTGCAGAGACACATGAACACACCACAGCAGAGGCAGCCAGGAGCTCTCCCACTGCTCTCTGTCTCAGTGCAGCAGATCAACATGTGTGAAGTTTCTTTTTATTTTCCTGCTGGTAAAAAAGCAAACACATTGTAGTGGTTAAATAAGTAGAGAGGGCTTCAAAAGGCTGTCCAATCCCACACAATCCAGTTAGAGGATGGGAACTCAACAAGCACAAAGATAGGCATTAGACAAAGTCTCACTGCATTCTTTTATTCAAAACAGTTAGTAAATTAATTTTGTTTTTAGGAAACTATAAAGTTGCTGTAAGGTTGCAGGTTGTCAACTGCTTGTTTCAAAATGTTTGAAAGACATCCCCTTGTGCTATGAACCATAACATCAAAAGAAACACAAACATTACTAGAACTGGTCTTTCCAAAGAGCTATCCCGCATGAGCCAGGTCTGGATAGAATGTCTAATGTGCTGCACACACTGGTAACAACTATCTCAATTTTTAAACTAAGTGGTCACTGTTGCTGTTCAGTTGACTGTGACTCTTATGGCTCAGAGATGCTTCGGACTTGGGACATAAGCCTCTGCTTACAGTTTAGTTTCTTTGCTAACACAGATTACTGCTCACATTCTCTTTGTTCTCCATTGGTGATGGGACATTTACATGACATTTTGTCCGTTTTGGAGAGAGTAAAGCTCAGACTCAGACACAGACATGTTTTCTTTGTGCGCGTTATGTCTGCGTGGAGCCGAGTCGGGCTGGGACCAGCAGCGGAGAGACACACGGAGTGAACGCCTTTTGCTTAAGTGGATGCACTTATGCTGCCACTCCTCTGATTTGAATGAGGATTAGACTTCCTCAATATCAGCATCCACACTCTCGTCGCCATGCTAGAAACTGTTTGCAACAACTTGTTGAAAACAAGTTTGCAGTAAACAGAGCGGCCCTTGTTGTTCAAAACATGAATCGTGATTGAATTAACATCTCAACTGACTGGAAACGTCATGTAAATCTATTTTCAACCGACCCTAGTAAATCTTTACATCCCTATGAAACACCTCTGCAGTTAGTTCTTTACTATGTATTTAATACATATGCTGTAACTATCCCATCTGTTTTTTTTTTTTAGTCAGTCATCCAGTCACACTTTGAACCCTCCATTTTGGATTTTACTCCTGAGTTTTTTTCTCAGAATTCTCCATCCTGTCAGTGCTTGTCTTTACTTGACTGTAACCCAAGCACGAGTGTGCAGGCCCTTTCCTGGTAGGAGGTGCTGCTATGCAGGAGAGGTTTGAAGGATTGCATGTCAAATGAGGTTGGACACCCCTGGGCTCTGCAAACCTGTTTCTAAGGTCAGCTGATAAGCAAGCAGGTTGTGCACACTTACCCCCCCATGCACTCTCTAACAACACTGAGAGTATTGACATAGACACAAACTGGGCACACCTGCAGTTTTACAGGGTTTACTGCTAACATCAACACCCCCAAGGTTACATTTTCAATATTTATCTAGTGTCACCTTTCTCTGGGTAAGCTCATTTTTTACACCCCGCTGCATTGCACTTTTGTTTGACCATGCAAGTTTAGTTTAGCAGTATTGCATTCAAGTTAAAACATTATTTTTAAATGGTAGCATTAACATTTCATTGCTCTATTTGGGGTAAATTTTACATTCCCCTAAAAAGCACCTGTTAGTTTTTTCTGGGGGGCAGTAGGGGGAGGGCATTCCACGGACCATACAAGGCTCACAGGGCAATTTGAGTTATCAGGCCTGTTTGATGAGGAAGGACCCTTATTGATTAGCGGGGTGCTTAGTTTTGCCACCATTAGTCTTGCCTTGTGGAGTGCGTCGCAAACAGAACTGCTTACGCTGATTTCTGTCTCTTCCTCTTTTCCCTTTTTATGTCTCCCGTGCTCTAATGGAAACCCAGCCAAATGAGCTCATCTGCAACACACAGCGGGATAATAAATATATTTAGTGACTGGCGGAGAAGCTGTGAGAAGGAGCGACAGTGAGGTCAATGCAAACAATTAATTAACAAGACTACTGTAACCTGGCTTTAAACTGAAAGGATATGTTATTGTGAGATATTTAGTGTGAATCAAAAATAGAAACGAGTATGACATAAAACAAGATAATTAAATAAAGAAAAATGTAGTCAAACCAAAGGCCTGGAAACTGTAAGCGCTTAGCGCCAACGGACCGCCTAATGCTATCTATAGAGGGTTAACATTTGAGCGGGCCAGTCAGAGGAGATGCAGTGGGGTAGCTGACTGTGGCCACTTTTCACTCTCCCTGTTAAAAGCTAGTTTCAATTCCCAGTTTGTAGTGCTAAATAATTTAGGTTGCCTCATTTATTTTGAATTCTCCTCACATCTCCCCTCCTTTTCTTGACCCATGCACATGTATGAGGCAGGTTGGCTGGCAAGCGGCACTCCGAAATGCATACATGTCATCCATATATGTATACATTTTTATTTTCTGTGCCCTAGCTTTTCCCGGAGCGCGTTCACAGAAAGATGTGAAGAGAATCCTGAGATGTTAAAGATTTTTTTAGTATGTGCCAAGCGTCTTACTGTCTCAAAAAAGATGGAAAAAAGGAGACAATCCAGCAGCAGAAAATGACTTGTCTTCCAATTATGGCTATAAGACCTTTTATCAGGTCAAAGCCGAAAGTGTTGGCGTAAAATAGCTATGATTTATTAAAGGTGTTTTTAATGTTGTATTTTTTTGTGTGTTTTTTGCCATTTACCTGATCAAGAGACATCTCGAAACAGTAGATCACTAAAGGGACACAGTTCTGTACCATGCAAGTTTCACTTACTACGCATATTTTGAAATATGATCACAGAGTTGGGGAAGCGTAAAGTGAACGACTTCAATCAAAGTCGACTCTGCTCTTTAAACGGACAGAAACGAGCCGTGCCGTTTTCTGTCATTAGTCTCATTGGCTTACTAGGCAGTGTCTAAGGATGATTAATTAAAGACCAATTACATCGAGTGTAGCCTTCCGCTTTATTAACGATAATGTCATCAGAAGGAATGTGGCTGACATGGGCTTTTTTTTTATTAAAGCTTGTCAGCATTAGGATGGACTGTAAATGGCTCTTTGTTGGTATTGCATGGCTTTCTGCCAGTCACCAAAGCCATTGTACTATTGAGCAGTTGAGCAAAGTTGTATCTCCTATAGCACACAAAAAAGCAGTTGGATCAAGCAGCTTTCTCTAAGTAGTTGAACATGGCCATTACACACACACACACACACACACACACACACACACATACACATCAGGGATCAGTGCACTTGGCTGGAAAAAGCATTCTCCATTATGGCTACACTACTTAAAATTCTCTTTAATTATAGATTAAAGTGTGTCTAGGCTTCAGCTCAAAATATGCAGGCTTGTCCTGGTTCTATAAGTTTAAAAACATTAACTGTGCTTCATTTCTCTTCACAAACGATCGCAAAAATATGATGATGCAATAGTAGCGAACAGAAAAACTGAGGAACGAAGGTCAGGCCGGTGAAGGAACATAATCTTTAATCCAAAAACACAGCCTCACTTCATGGAGGCTTTCTGTTAAAAAGTAACCTAACAAACACGTAAAAAAACTACATTCAGCAAAAATGGTGCTTAGCAAACATCTCTTCTGAGTTCAAATTGTTGTAAGAAACAGGGTGATTCTGATGCAGCAATGACCGCAGACCCATGTCAGCATTGTGTCATTTGCTTACACATTTCCTGTCATGAGCAACTTATTTTATTTTTGTCTCATGATGCATTGTCTGTCTCTCATTGTACTTGTTGTACTTGCACATTTTGAAAACAATTAAGCTAAAAGCAAATGTAAAGTAGTTACAACAAAGTGGTTGTGTTTTTGTTTTTTTTAAGGCGACCAAATGATCAAGGAAGTTGCTCTCAGTGCGTGGTCCCGATTCCCCTCCTCCTTCTCTGTGCCCTGGGACACAGAGTAATGTAGGCCAGTACCAGCCCATAGTACAGTAGAGTCAGTGTCTGGTACAGCTGCAGGGATGCCAGTAGAACAATGAGCTTTTGCCTATCCACAACAGCTCCTTGGGATCAGCCCTCAATTGAAGTTGTTATTACTCCGTGGGGTTATTCATCACTGTGCGAACTGGGGACTAAGCAGTGCGTGGCCTCTATATGGCATCTTTATACAAGGTGTTGATGAATCCATAATGGAGGTAACTCCTATTATAGTTTTACCATCAGGATGTACCGTATCGATTAGCTGGCCGGTACTTCTCATAGTTTGTTGCTTATTAATATGGATGGGTTTAGAAAGAGGTACGTTTTTATTGCAGTGCTTTGTAGTTTCCTGTATTGAGTTCAAATCGGTGTTAAAATGTGGTGTTCAATATGAAATAGGAGTTAAAGCAATGTTTGGCAGGTGTAAATGATTGGCATCTTCCTGGAGGATGCGTCATACTCTTCAGCAAGTTTGGTGTTGCTTTTGTATGAACTTAAGTCTAAAATTTGTGTTCTAGATCACCTTTTATAGTAACATAAACAAATCTACGAGCACTTATACATTGCATTTTGTCTAATAATTTGCACATTTCATGTTAGATAAATAGGGTTTTTTCTATGTAAAGCATAGAAAAACTTAAAATTTGTATCCTGATATCCTGGTCTCCTGAGTCATTATAGTAACAAACATTATAATTTGGCCTTAGGTTTGTGCTATGTTTTCTTTATAAGATGAGGTGCCCTCTACATATTCAGCACAACCTGAACAACAAAGACTGGCCTCATCAAAGAATGCTTCAAAAGGACAAACTCGTGGGCTGACAATAGGAAGAGAATAACCAGCAATGAGAGTACTACTGTGACTAACAACATTCACTACTATTAAACCATGACATAACATCAAATTTATTCTGTAGTTATGCTGTTTTTACTGTTGTCATCAACATTACATGAAACCCTTCCCAGCAGTAGAGCAGCACTGCACTGAGATAACAGATCTTTATACCTAACCACTTCTGACACTCCCTCTATCAGCTGAGTGATAAACTGATAATGGTGCTGTACTCAATGGAAAATAAGACTCACCTGCAGTGAATCTACAAACAGAGGAACACTGCATCATAAATCTTAATAGGGCAGATTATATGCCAGTGGAGCACATGTGAAGTAGTTAAAGACTAGTTGTTGAATTTCGTCATCATGGGTTGGTAGTGTATAAAAAAGGTAAATGATTATACACCAGTGGTTCATAAAATGTGTCTGAAGCTACTACACGAAGCAGAACAAACAGAGGTCTCTGTTGTTTGCACACAACTTGATCGTGTCTCATTAAAAGTGCTTATGTTATTTTCGTCTTTTTTTCTTTTTCTTTTTTTTTTTAAGCTTAATGGCGCAGCTCCCGCATGAATAGGCCTCATGTGTTTGTCTTTTATAAACAAAAGCCTAAAAAAACAACATTTAACCTCTGTTTTCGTTCAGCCCTTTCCACTTTACTCCAGCAGTTTCTTTGAAAGGAAATCTTACATCATTGATTCTGTTTGACCACAAAGTCTGTTTGCGTCTGAATGAATAATATACTCTACTTGTTTCTCACCTGCTGCCCGCCAGACTTTTCATTTGCATACATCATGGTACAGTAGTTGAGCGCGTTTGTTAACTTGTCACATTAACTTCTTTGACACAAAACAATCTGTCGGCAGATACAGCTGTATGCTTCCTCAGCCACGCTTCACTTAGGCCCTGATGCCAAGCTGAGAAGTCAAACACCACAGAGTATAGAGTCTCTCAACCAGCGCGATGTTAATTAAAAGCCAAACTTGCTGAATCCTTATACAGTCATTTGTGAGTTATATTTAGTAACAAAGCTTGAGTAGTTGAGCAGTCAGCACATTAGCATGGCACTTAAAGCAAATGAGGGTAAAAAAGCAGCAAGTGGTCAATAGTTCTCTAGGGGTTCTATATTTAGCACCAGCAACCAGAGTTTCAAATACTGGACTGGCCACTGTTCTGGAGATAGCTCCTGTCAAGACATGAAAACTGGGCGGTTCCAGACAACTTGCCATAGATTATAGAAAAAATTGTGGTCACTAATTATCCTAAAATGTTCCTTTGGTATTCCATGAGGGATAACTTTCTGTTTACTTATAATAAGACAAATGTTTTTAAGCGTTTACCTTGATATGTTATGACTTCCTGTTTTATTTCTTCAGGTATGAGGACAAAACCTGTATAAATTAGGTGACAAGACATGTTGCAGTAAGATCACGTGACTCTTCAGATGAAGAATGCAGGAAGTTTAGCAGTCAAAACATGTCACGGTAAACAAACATTGGTCTGATTGTAAGAAAACAAAAAAGCATACTAATTACTGGAAGATTGAGAATCAATGCTAACTTCAATTGGTGGTTAATGTCTTACTTAGGCCTTTACATTATAGACCTTTCATTTGTCTCAATATAAATAGATTTTTTTCTTTATGTCAGTAACCATCTGTAGAATGAGAAACAAAGCAGTGTAGTGACTGAAGCTGTGTGATGTTGTGACAGGGTGCAGTGTCATCAGTCCCAAGTCATCACTTTGAGTTTGGCAGAGGCTGAAGGCCTTCTTATATTTGCTCTTGTCTGTGGAGCACCTTCCTTCCCACCCCAGAATGGGCACTTTCCCCACTGTGTGCATAGTACAATTTGGCAAACTTAATGTAAAGCAGGACATCTCAATATTCTAATGCACCAATTACTGTAAAGTAATTACGTCTCAGCCCAAATGAGCATTGAATGTTCTTTTTAATTGATTAGCATCTGCTAATGTATTTTTAGGAGGGGTCTATGTCCTATTTGGTATTGACACACTGGCACTTCACTCAACTTTAGTTGCTAACATCATTGGTTTTGATTTTGTTTGACTCTTAACACTAAACTTAAGACGCCTGGGTTTTATCTTTACACTAGCATTGCAATCACGTAACTGCTCAGAAGTGGATCTCTTTGTCCGACATTTTATTTTATTTTACATTAAATATCTGACTATTCAATATGTCTGTGAAGGTTCTCAGTCATCCAGGACATCTTGAAAAAAAAGGTTTAAGTAAAAGTATCTGGACTCAGTTTTTCAAGGTGAAGACGTTTTGTCTCTAATTCCAAGAGACTTTATCAATTCTGAGAAACTCCTCCCTCTAGATATATAAACTAAGCTCTCTCACTAGTTGACTATTCAATAGTTCTATCTCATCGTTGCAACCTCAGGCCTTGTGTTATTTCCCCATTTTATGTAGAATCTCATATTTAGCGTGAATTATGTTTGTAGGTGTCAGTTTTTCTTTTCAAAAGCAACTTTATGTTGAGATCTTAAAGGAGTGACTTTGCAAAGAAAGAGATGACTGGAGGCTGTGTAGATCGTCAGTAAAAACAATGTCTGTATGTCAGCAGAGTTGTTTTTGTAATGTACTTTGCAGTGAAGTCATCTTTCCTGTATTGTTTGCTAAGGTACAATTGTGAAGAAGTGTATTTTCCAGAAATTCTGTAATGGCTTCAGATAAATGGACAGGAGTAGTCTATGGGGGGGTGGGGGGTGGCGTAGTGCCTCTCCTGGGGGCTGCTTGTTGTTTGATATGGAAAACCTGGATGTACTTGTGTCCTTGGCTGTGTTTTGTATTTCCTCAAACTCATTCTTCATCCCACTCTCTCTGCCTTCATCGTGTGGCAGCCAGGTCTGCCCGGTCCAGTCCTGCTGGACGAGTGTCGGTGCTTGCCAAGTAGGAAGGGGATGCAAGATCTGACAGTCAAACTGAGGTGTGAACGTTGCTACTCATGCACAAGGGACCATTATGTAAGATTGTATACTCTTTTTTGTTTCTGCCCTGAACAGAACTTTGAGACAACGATGTTGCCTTTTACACTTATTGTAAGACAAAAACAATGAGTATGAAAGTTATGATTTGCATTAATTGGGATCCAGATTGTGGAAGCTACTTTGATCTCTCCTTACACTTTGCTGTCCAGGTGGCCATTTTTTATGTATTCTCCTGCACCTGTCCAGGATCAGACAGTAATGATCGTCTGTCCCCTCAGCCCACATGGTGCAGATTGTAATGTTAGATAATGACCATCTTGTGCATAATTTATTTCTTTTACAAGGACTGTAGTGCAACTTTTAGATATGGTTACACATCCCTCTATGACAATTTGTAATGTTGTCATATATCCATTTTCTAAAATTCAAGTTATTTATTGTTATATTTGTCGTAACAGTTTATTGATTTTTATGCCTTCAAAGTACAGCCAAAATTCTGTCTTCAAAGTTTTCTATCCATTAAGGTTGCATAATTGGCTGGCTCTGGTCAGTCGCAAATTTTATTATTATTGCAGTAATTAATAATGCATAGTACCCAAGGACGCTTTACATAGTCCATTATTCATTCACTTCGCAGTCACACACTGGTGGTGGTAAGCTACATCTGTAGCCACAGCTGCTCTTCGGGCAGACTGACAGACGTGGAAGCCATTTTGCGCCTACGAACTCTCCGACAATCACCAAACATTCTCATACATCCATACACCAGTGCCACAAGGCAAGGAGGGTTAAATGTCTTGCCCATTTTCCCAGAGCGGGAATTGAACCGCCAATTGACCACTGAGCCACTACGCCCATAATGTGTACAATAACAATATTGCCATTGTAACATTATTCACATTTTGAATAATGTAAACACAGTATAATGTTATAATGTAACAGAGCACATTTGAATGTACTCAATAAGTTTTTTAACCACTAAAGGGCTGTCATAATTATATTGCATATCAGTATAGAGTCCCTACAATTTTATAGATACAACCTGAAATTTTACCTTTTTTCTTATTCACAGTATTTATGACAAGTGCATCTGTAAAGAAAGGGTCATATTTTCCCCTTGTTGCTTTGCAATTCTTTTTGTCTGCCTTGTAAGGATGAGGAATGTACTGTCCTTGTTTTGTTGAAGTGAGTCCAAATTGTGCCTGGCTCCTGACCCGGTTTCCAAAGTCTTTTAGGTCTGTGTGTATGGTGTGTGTGCATTTGTATATTTCAGTGCCATCTGCATGACAGGAAGGCACCCCCATAAATCTAAGTGCCTCTTTTATTACTTGGGAATTATAGATGAGTGACCACCTGAGACAGAAATTAAGTTATAGGCCTAGCTAGCTTTTTCTCATTGACCCTTGTCTTAGTTCCTGTGTCTGTTCTCTAAATTAACTGGCTTGTGCTCAACTATTTTCCACTAGAATGCTTTTCTAGTCACTTTAATTTTCCGCTCCACTGTAGAAATTCTAATCTCTTAATTCTGAACTTTAGCTGCAATTTAGGCTTCATCTAAGTGGAACCTTTTCAAAGCCACAAAAATACTGTGTTTTTTGTTTGTGGATTTCCTCCTTCTTCAAAATGGCTCATTTTTTCCACAGTATTTTTCAGAGTAAGTAATACCAGACTAATCTTCTTTTGTCTCCTTCTCTCTGTCTTGTCCTAATGTAGCTTGGTGTTGACGAGAGAAGAGTGGACAGCAGGACTGTCTATGTTGGTCAGCAGTCGTGTCCAGACAGCGAGGGTTTCATCCCACCCAAGTTCTGTGATAACAGGATTGTGTCCTCCAAGGTAAGAAGCACATGTCCTACTCATTTTTCTTAAATTGAAGATCATATACCCATGTTTTCTTTATACTCACCTGTCTTGGGTGTCTCTAATGTCTATGGACTTAAGCTTTCCCTGTTGTCCTCTTTCTTCCGCCTCCTGCTGCCTCTTTACGTTTGTCTTAACTTCCTGCTGAAGTGATTATTTGACTGTTACATGCTGGGGCAGTGAAATACAGCTGGCTGCTATTATTGTTTTGGCAGAGTGGCAGTTTTCCCTCAAGCTCTGACAGGCTGCTACCCAGCGTTACCTAAGTCTCACCTTTCAGTCCCGTGTCAGTGGTGGGCTCAGGCAGCGCACTAGGCAGGCTTTTAAGGAGTAGAAGTGATGGTGAATACAAAGCTGTGTATGTAAGTGTAGTGGAATTTATAGTGGTGCAGAGAGTCCCAATGAAGATGAACCAATCAATTGGCTTCTGCCAGAATGTCAGGGTAAACAGTCTTTAATTACCCCAGCTGTAGTGTTTATGCTCTGCCATGCCTCCACTCTCCATCATCCTGTTGCTTTTGCACTCCACAGTGACCAATCTCTGCATCTCTTCTTGTTGCTCTTGTTGCTACCGCAATGTCTTACACACATAAATACCACATACGCGCCTTTTTCATTACTTCCCTCTTTTTTCTCTCTGGCAAAATGAGATGGGCTGTTCTGCTGCCGCTGCATTTCAACACTCTCCCCATGCAGGCATCTCCCTGCTTATTGCTCTTTCTTGGAGAAATACTTGCATGCAAAGCTGCTTCTGGATTTGTGCATACTCCTCTGATGCTTTGTTGTGAGAAAGACCCAATAGCGCATTGTTGGGCCTCCTCTCTGGTGTTTTTAGCAGATAAAAGTGATGTTTCAACTGCAGAAGAATCAACAGTCAAGGCCATTTATAAAGAACAAAAAAGATAAGTGATAAGTTTATCGGCTCTTTGTTGAAGGGGAGATGAGTTAAGAAGATATGGCTATATTCTGGATCAATAGAATACCGAAGCCCCAGGATTTCCCTTGACATTACGTTGAGCAGATTGCCTTTCTTTTCTCCTTTCTCTGTGCAGACACAAAACAGTCTGTAAATATTTAAATGTTTCTATTCCTGCTCCCCTTTTCAAACTATTTTTAAGTGTAGGACCAAAGAGCACTGCTCTTTGGTCCTACACTTAAAAATAGTTTAAAGTATTTATTTAAAGTATTTATTTATGTGACTTACAGATGTTTTTCCTTCTCCCTGCAGTATACAGTGTGGAACTTTCTACCAAAGAATCTGTTTGAACAGTTTAGAAGAATTGCCAATTTCTACTTCCTTATCATCTTTCTGGTACAGGTAAGGACAGGCTCTGCCATCTTGTCAAAACAAACAAATAAAAAGAGTTCTCTATTTCACACGGTTTGTAACTGTTAAATCCAGGAATGTGCATGTCTAAAACCCCTTTGGCTGTTGAAAAGTTTAGTTTTGACAAAGTTGCACAGATTTGAATTGGAGGTTGTACTTTGAAGGAGGACTGATGTGTGAATAGGCAAAAGGAGTACTCTGTCATTGGGTGTACACTTCAACGACTTACAATTAGGGCTGTGACGGTATGGGATTTTTTCTTACCGCGGTGATGAAGCAAAAAGAATTGCGATTTGGCGGTTAACCTGCAGAGGTTGAGCCATTCTGCAACCATCCCCCGCCGCCACCGGCTGCTCATTAGCTGCAGCATTTTAAGTTTAAAAAAAAAAAAAAAAACTCTGTGAAATATGCTGACGTCAGGTCTCCACAACCTAGGTAGGCTGTGTGAATTTAAGGTTTTATTGTTTCTATTCATTAATCTAATTAATCTACATAAACAAAGACAATACAACCCTTTTGTCCCCTTTTTGTTTAAAGTATTGATGAAGAGAGCGCAAATTGCTGCAGCGGTGAGAAGGACAGTGGTGCACGGCACGCGTAAAGAAGTAATTGATTGTTTGCGGGCACGGGAAAAATACTTCAATCACATGATTCACATCACTACCCCCCCGCCCGCCCCGAATTTCAGCCAGTCTCATCTGGTCACCCTAGCAGGTCCGCAAGATTTTTATTTAAATTTTTTTTTTGGAGAAGATGGCGCACTTTCTCCTTCTCCCTCTCCAGCCGCAGCGGCACTCATTGCTAGCGCTGTAAACGGTTATTGCCTATAACATATGAAGTGATCTAACTAACTCCAACTGTTTAGGTTAGGCTATTATCTTTTATGCCCGTGTTTGTGTGTATTTAATTTAACATTATCTGTAAACATTACAAGTAGCCTGAAACATGGCTTAATTAAATATCAGACACACACACAAAAAAATCCCCCATATATTTAATGGACTGTCCCTCCCTTGCGCAGGATGCGGGCTTTTCCCCCAGAAGCCCTTGAACAAAGGATTTGCGGAAAAAGTAAATTATTATCAAAGATGAATGTGTATATAGTTCAGATCACACACAGTCCTGTAACTTTCAGATTAAAAAAAAATAATAATAATAATAATAATAATCATTTGCGGTGATGACCTCACACCGCAGGAGGCATCTCATTATTGCGGTATTGCGGTGATGCGGTTATCATCACACCCCTACTTACAATATATAAAAGCATAGCAGTAATTATATATTTTCACACTATTTTATTCACACAGTTCTTTTTTCAGATACAGAACAGACAGTCAACAACAAATAATAGACAGACAGACTAACAAACAAAACATTAGCAATCATAAGACTTTTGAGGAGGGGCATATTTGGTGTCTGTGTGTGTCTATGCGAGTAGAAAATGAGTGGCAGAGTAAGATAGATGAACAAATTATAAGTGAAAATAATAATAAAAATAATAACAGTGAAGGGAAAAGGAATGTAGGTAGGCAGCAATTGTGATGGTAGGTTAGTGATAAGAGAAATGTATGTGATGATAATATTTATTGTATTGTATTGATGTCTCGCAGTGTAAATTGTAAAAATCATATACGATTGTAAAAACAGTTTAGATGAGCTTAAGTGAAGCTGCTGCGACATCCCTTAAGACTAAAGCAGCAGGACCATTGCTTTTAAAGTGACAGTTCTACTGAAGAGGATTAGGGCCATTATAAAATATATATATATCTTTTGAGGGTAGAGTTCTGCGATTGAGTTCAGAAGTATGGGTGCCTGTAAGGACAGACTGCAGTAGAGAAAAGGTGCAAATCCATACAATAAACTATATAAATGCATTTAAACCCCTGTGACAGGTTGTGATGCGGTATTTGTTTGTTTTGCTCACTTTATGTTTCAGAAAATACATTTTTAATATCTCTCGCGCTGTTGCAACAGTCTGTTCACTGGCAGCAGAAAACCAGTTAGAAGCCTATTTTAGAGTTTATCTTAGAAAATGAATTAACGTGGGGTGGGGCGTTTGTGCTTAAATTAATGAAATATACTAAACACCTACAATAGGGTACCAATATCTAATATGCGCATTTACTCAAGTGTATCTTTGCGGGGCCACACTGTGAACTCTGTAGTGTAATGGAAGTGGAGGCAGTCTTTGAATTGAATTCATTTTAATGACCACACGTTCAATTCCCACTCATCCCCTTAGCCTCATCACAAATTATGACTGACTTTAATCTCAGTATTGTGACTTTAATCTCTCTTTTTTCCAAAGTGGCCCTAATCCTCTTCTGTACAGTTCTGATATATTCAAGGGCTATAAGTATTTATCCCTTGTTAGTGTATTTCCCAAAGTTTAAACAGACAGTGAAGAATAGCTTGTAGAAAATGAGCAGGTTATGCTGCACATTATTCATTAGACAGCTATATGGTGGTTCATTCAAATACCATGCGGGCTGATGTGTTTGTGCCACCCCCATATCTGAAGTGGACATTTCAAACTGTAATCAAGTGCTGACAACAAGCAATGAATGGCATCCCCTTTCCCCTGCTCAGTGCTCTTAAATGACCTTTTTGTGTATGTCTCTTATCTTTGTCTTGTCTTTGCTTTTTCCTTGCATTCTCTCTTGCTCTTCAATCATTGTATTATTTTTGTCTTGTACATAGATGTAAATGGTCTTGATCATAACCTAAACTCAGATGGCTAACAGCACTCTTGTGTAAACAGATGCTAATGTTAAGCCCGCTCTAGAGATTTTTGCTGTGGTCACATACTGCACTATTCTGAATGTGCTCTCCAATTTATAACTCCCCTGAGGAGCAACACTGCTCTTACCAGAATACAGTTGTTCTCATAAGTTTACATACCCTGGCAAAAATAGTGATTTTTTTTTTTTATTAAACTTTATTTTATTATTATTTTTATTATTATTTTTGGGGCTATTTTCAGAGAATATGATTGATAACACAAAACGTTTCTTTCACTCATAGTTAGTGGTTTGGTGAAGCCATTTATTGTCAAACAATTTTATTTACTCTTTTTAATTCATAATGACAATAGAAACTACCCAAATGACACTGATCAAAAGTTAACATTTCCCAGTTCTTAATACCAACTATTGCCACCTTTAACATCACCGCCTTTGTAGCTCACTCATCCCCAAAACATCTGTGATTCACCTCCATGTTTCACAATAGGAATGGTGTACATTTTATCATAGGCCTTGTTGACTCCCCTCCAAATGTAACATTTAAGGTTGTTGTTGAGCGGGTCATTTTAACAGAAGGCATGTCTTTGTGCATTTGCCAGCTCTTCTCCTGCTCTGTGTGTGTTGCCGTGTCGTTATGTTACTCAGCGGCAGAACAGGCCAGAGATAAGTCACGTAAACGTCATGTACAGTTATTTAACTGCAGTTAACAAATACACTGCCAGTTGTGATCTGTGTAAAAAGCCTATCTGCTTCTGTGGTAACATGATAAACTCACACAAACTGTGTTCAAATGGATAACCTAACCAAATGGAACTTGTAACTTTTTTTATTATTATGATCATTGTGTCATTTTTATGATGTAAATTGAGGGAGCAAAAGCCGTATCGGCTCAAGAAAATTGGCAGCCAGTATCGGTCATCGGCTAAGGCTGATGGGAAAAAAAAATGGTATTGGCACTAAAAAGTCCATATCGATCAATCCCTAGACTTAACCACGCAGCCCATTTTTCTTTAAGTGCCTCCTCATTGTGTATGTATAAACAACCACACCTGAGAGTCCTGTATTTCATCTGAAGTTATTTGTGGGTTTTTCTTTGCATCCCGAACAATTTTCCTGGCAATTGTGGCTGAAATTTTTGTTTTTTGGTTTGGTTTCATTGTTTTTTACTGGATGAGAGATGCAAGGGTCTGTCAGGAGCCCAGAAAATCACTGATACACTAGAGCTGTAACTAACAATAATTTTTTCTGTCAACTATTATTTATTTATTTTTTATTCATCTAGTGTTTTTTTTTAATAAACAGTATAAAAAGAACACTACAATGTTTAATATGATTACTTTGATTACAATCTTAATTAGATTGCATAGAGTGTAGTGAATTTGTCATTTTATTATAAAAAAAACCAGAAAGCATTTAAAACTATTTTTAACTAGGGAGATAATTCATTATTAATCACGTTCTTATGATTATGTTTTATAATTGGCTTGTGCCAAAAGTAAACAAAAATGCACAAGTAGCCTAATTATATGTTCTCGAACACTACTAGATTACAGCGTACTGTTAATGTAAATTAATTAAGTTAATTTTCTACGTGTGCATAAACTACTTCTAACAAACAGTAAATGTTAATTATAAGTTAAGTTTACTTTATTTTATCCAAAGCAACCTATACAGTAATATACGATTACAGTTCAACGTTATACTGTTAGCAATTAGCACTACCATTATTATCTAACATATGTTTTAATTCTCAACCAAAACACATCAGGTGAGAACGCAACAATTACTCCCAAAACTAATTGTAATAATAAATAGTTACACAGATGGCTTGACATTTTGAGGTCGGAGAGCGCCAGGATGTTTTCTTCTGAGGTGCTCGTGCATCGCAGTTGTGCTGACGTGGTACGCCATTTTAGCTTTGCTGGACCATTAAGGACCTTATTATTTGGTAAGTATTCTCATACTTTTGATAATCGTCGTCTGGGTATTTCTGATAGAATGGAATTTTTGCCATTCCCAGAAGCACAAGCAGCCATTTAGAATGAGATGAATATAAACAGTGTGACGTTCATTCATAAATTCATCTTCTACTGCTTATCCGGGGCCAGGTTGCGGGGGCAGCAATCTAAGCAGAGATTCCCAGACTTCCCAGCTCCCCAGACACTTCCTCCAGCTCTTCCGGGGGATACCAAGGCGTTCCCAGGCCATCCGAGAGACATAGTCCCTCCAGCGTGTCCTAGGTCTTCCCCGGGGTCTCCTCCCGGTGGGACATGCCCGAAACACCTCAGGGAGGCGTCCAGGAGGCATCTGAAACAGATGCCCGAGCCACCTCAGCTGACTCCTCTCGATGTGTAGGAGCAGCGGCTCTACTTTGAGCTTCTCACCTTATCTCTAAGGGAGCGCCCCGCCACCCTGCGGAGGAAGCTCATTTCGGTCGCTTGTATCCGGGATCTTGTTCTTTCGGTGAGTGTAGGAACGTAGATTGACCGGTAAATCGAGAGCTTTGCCTTACAGCTCAGCTCCTTCTTCACCACGACAGACCGGTACATCGACCGCATTACTGCAGAAGCTGCACCGATCCGTCTGTCAATCTCACATTCCCTTCTTCCCTCACTCGTGAACAAGACCCCAAGATACTTGAACTCCTCCACTTGAGGCAGGATCTCTCCACTAACCTGAAGGGGACGAGCCACCCTTTTTAGACTGAGAACCATGGTCTCGAACTTGGAGGAGCTGATCCTCATCTCAGCCGCTTCACACTCGGCTGCAGACCGTCCCAGTGCACACTGAAGGTCCTGGCTTGATAGAGCCAACAGGACAACATCATCTGCAAAAACAGAGACAAGATCCTGTGGTCCCCAAACCAGACTCCCTCCGGCCCCTGGCTGCGCTTAGAAATCCTGTCCATAAAGATAATGAACAGGACCAGTGACAAAGGGCAGCCCTGCCGGAGTCCAACATGCACTGGGAACAGGTCTGACTTACTGCCGGCAATGGGAACAAGCTCCTGCTCCGGTCGTACAGGGACCGGACAGCCCTTAGCAAAGGGCCCCGGACCCCATACTCCCAGAGCACCCTCACAGGGTCGAATGCCTTTTCCAGATCCACAAAACACATGTGGACTGGTTGGGCGAACTCCCATAAACCCTCCAGCACCCTGGAGAGGGTATAGAGCTGGTCCAGTGTTCCACGACCGGGACAAAAAACGCGTTGTTCCTTCTGAATCCGAGGTTATCGGCCGCATTCTCCTCTCCAGTACCCTGGCATAGACTTTCCCGGGGAGGGTTAGGAGTGTGATCCCTCTGTAGTTGGAACACATCCTCCGGTCCCCCTTCTTGAAAAGAGGGACCACCACCCAGGTCTGCCAGTCCAGAGGTAGAGGAGTACTGTCCCCGACCGCCACGCGATGTTGTAGAGGCGTGTCAACCAAGAAAGCCCTACAACATCCAGAGACTTGAGGTACTCAGGGCGTATCTCATCCACCCCCGGTGCCTTGCCACCTTCCCAACTACCTCGGTGACTTCGACCTGGGTGATGGACAAGTCCACCTCCAAGCCCTCTGCTTCCTCGGTGGAAGACAGGTTGGTGGGGTTGAGGAGATCCTCGAAGTATTCCTTCCACCATCCAACAATATCCCCAGCTGAAGTCAGCAGATTCCCACCTCCACTGTAAACATTGTTGGCAGGGCACTGCTTCCCCCTCCTGAGGCGCTGGACGGTTTGCCAGAATTTCTTCGAGGCTGACCGATAGTCCTTTTCCATGGCCTCACCGAACTCCTTCCAGACCCGAGTTTTAGCCTCCACGACCACCTGGGCTGCAGTCTGCTTGGCCTCCCGGTACCTATCAGCTGCCTCAGGAGTCCTACGAGCCAACCAGGCTCTCCTTCTTCAGCTTGACGGCATCCCTTACTTCCGGTGTCCACCACCCGGTTCGGTTGTTGACGCCACAACAGGCATCGGAGACTTTACGGCCACAGCTTCGAGCATGGTCCACTCGGACTCAATGTCTCCAACCTCCCTCGGGATCTGGTCGAAGCTCTGCCGGAGGTGGGAGTTAAAGATCTTTCTAGCAGGGGGCTCTGCCAAAAGTTCCCAACATACCCTCACAGTACGTTTGGGCCTGCCGAGTCTGTTCAGCTTTCTCCCCCGCCATCGGATCCAACTCACCACCAGGTGGTGATCAGTTGACAGCTCCGCCCCTCTCTTCACCCGAGTGTCCAAGACATGCGGCGGGAGGTCAGATGAAACAACTACAAAGTCGATCATCGTTCTCCGGCCTACGACAAACTGTTACTTGCCCAGAAGTCCAATAACAGAACACCACTCGGGTTCAGATCCAGGGGGTCGTTCCTCCCAATCACGCCCCTCCAGGTGTCACTGTCGCTGCCCACGTGAAGTCCCCCAGTAGAACGACGGAGTCCCCGGTCGAAGCACTTTCCAGCATCCCTCCCAGAGACTCCAAGAAGGCCGGGTACTCTGCACTGTCATTTGGCCCGTAAACACAAACAACAGTGAGAGACCTATCCCCGACCCGAAGGCGCAGGGAAGCGACCCTCTCGTTCACCGGGGTGAACTCCAATACATGGCGGCTGAACTGGGGGGCTATGAGCAAGCCCACACCAGCCCGCTGCCTCTCACCGCAGGCAACTCCATAGTAGTGGAGAGTCCAGCCTCTCTCGAGGATTTGGGTTCAAGAGCCCAAGCTGTGCGTGGAGGTGAGCCTGACTATCTCTAGTCGGTATCTCTCAACCTTCCGCACAAGCTCAAGCTCCTTCCCCACCAGCGAGGTGACATTCCATGTCCCTAGCGCCAGATTCCGTGTCCGGGGATTGGGTCGTCGAGGCCTCCGCCTTCGACTGCCACCCAATCCACTTTACATCCGGCCCCTTACGGTTTCTCCCGTAGGTGGTGGGCCCACGGGAGTGATGTGTCAACGCATTTTACGCACGTCAACATATTTTCGTAGCAGCACTATTATACACACACACACTGATTATAAGCAAGAAGTTCACAGGTGAAGATGGTTTAGTAGCCATTCAAACCGGTTTGTTCATGTTATCAGGCCAAAAGGGTAATCTACCTTTTTGATCAGGGTCATTTGGGTGGTTTCGATTGTCATTATGATTTATGATTGTGTAAACACAATTGTTTTGCTATAAATTGCTTAACCCAACTATGAGTGAAAGAAAAGTTTTTGTGTTATCATTCATATTCTCTAAAAAATGGCAAAAAAATAAAATCACATATTCTGCCAGGGCAACTTATGAGCACAACTGTATGCATACTTCATGATTATATAATGAAATCTATTACAAATCAACTAAAAAAGTCACATCTGCATTAACACATTTGAATGTTCACTTTGGCTTTGCAGAATTTACTTGAAAGAGTATAAATGTATTTTGGTCACACGTATGATGTAAATTTATTAAGCGCTCAAGGCAGTACACTAATGTTGCTTTTGTCAGACAGCGCCATAGGATTATGACTCTGATTTGTGCCATGCAGCGCGTTTTGTGAGCTTAAATGTACTGTGTATTTGCTTATGCGTGTGTTTTGAAGTATGACTCAGTGGGCGTTCTAGGCTTGCTGACGGTGTTTACCCAATCCTCTATTTAGTTGCAGTTTTTTCACTAATCTAGCCCCTATTGAGGGGCTCCTTATCTTAACCACTCAGTTTTCTCATGCAGCAGACTATTATATCATAGAAAGAAGATGTGTAAAAACAGGTACACAGACTATGTGCGCTATCATTTTCCTTTCTCTCTCACATCTCCCTGACAGAAATAAACCTAATTCCCAAAAGCAACTGATCCAAATGCTCAACCAACAACTAAATACCATCCATCCTCCTGCTGTGTCTTATCCATCTTTTGTTTCTGCTTTTGTCATATTGTCTCTTTCTTCCTGTCTATTTTTCCATCCCCTTCTGTCTCGTTCTGTCACACATTCCCCCCATCCCTCTGCAGCACAGCACTGCTGACGTCAGCAGCCAGGAAGCCCTCTGTACTTTGGTGTGCCACAAATAGACACAGTCGGATAAAAAAGCACCACTCTTCTATAAATAGCCCTGTATGTCGTTGCTTGCATTTGTTCAAATGGGAAGTGTGGGGTTAGAGAGTGAAGGGATTCATGATGAGGCTAAATGGGGAATGAGAAGGGGATAGAAATAAAGAGCGTGGGAGGATGTGTGGGCCCATATGGCGGCCTGAGGGAACTCCTGGGACCTCCTGTCTGTCGTTCACTGTGGCACACTTGCAGGCTCAGATGAAGGGCTTTGTGCTGCTTGGCTCGGCGGCTCTGCTATTACACTGGCACATCAGTAACTGCTCACGGTTCAGTATAATGCTGGGATTTTGCTCTTTGGTGCTGGGAAAGGTATTTATCCATCTGGAAGCTTAGTAGGGATGGTATCAAACATGTGCTCAAAAAAAGACTAGTTTTGAGAGAGCCTAGAGAGTTAGGCAGAAGCACAGATGTTTTTATAGTTTCAATATTATGAGACTTTCTAGGCACTCAAGGTCAGTTTCTGGATAACACTCAGTTACCTAATAATATTATGTCCCTGATAGAGTTATATATGAGAAACCTGTCAAAAAGACCGCTCCAGAAAGCATTCTAATTTTTAGTGTTTTTGGCGTTTGAATTGAATTAGATCTTATTCAAGTCTAGACATTTCAGTAAGATATGTAACCATTAAGGGACTATCTAGTTAAAAGTCACTTTCCTGCTTCAAAACGGTCCACTTGGCTCCCTCAACAAAATGGAACTTACAGATGCGTAAACTGCAATCACTGTAACAATGTTATCAGAACACATAATTTTACTAATGTCTTTTTCTCACAAGCCTTACAAGTGTTGAGGTTTTGCTTTTATGTAGGAAGAACAATGATAAAATTCAGAGAAAGATTGGCAGAGCGCAAGTATGCCATTTATACACAAATATAACCTATCTTATGGCTTAACATTACAAACAACTGCCGGACATAGCAGTCCAAACACTTTGAAGGCCATGGTTATTGAATCCATACCACAGAACTCAAGTGGTGGCGATAGACTCAGGCTCCTTGTACGACGCAAAACATATTGGATACGTGCTTTAAATGCAACTTTTGTTACCCAGGACTTAATAAAGAAATAAAATTTTCTCCTTTCTTGTAAATGTCGGTCTTGAGTGTGCTCTTGGATTCTGCCCCTTCTGTATACTTTTAAAACCATGAGTCCTAAAAAAATGTGTACTCATAAAATTGTACAAAAATGGAATGTGACATGCCTTTTTAAGTGACTGTGATTATATGACTGCCACAGTGTTCACAAACTGGTCTATTCTGGATATAGTTTGTATTCATTCATCTATTATCACTGTATGTCTGTGAAGGTTCTCAGTCATCCAGGACATCTTGTAAAATAAGGTTTAAGTAAAAGCATCTGGACTCCAAGGTGAAGGTTTTCCAATGTGAAGACATTCAATCTTTAATTCCAAAAGACTTTAAGTCTCTTTTTTTTTATTATCACTGTATGTGATTCATCGTTATTGTTTTTCTACATTGTTATTTCTATGGGACATTCATTAATATGAATAAATGTTGGGTTTGCTTCCACCCTAGGAGGAGGAAGAAAGGAACAAAAAAAGTACTAAATACTACTGCAAAAATAGGCAGATTTAATAATAATATGAGCGGTTGACTGTGTACCTACAGCTACAACTGTGCGCCTGTGAAAAATAATTTCATGATAAAGACTCGCGTATGAGTCAAAACCCTTTGGCGTTCTATAATAAAAAGAGCAAACAAAACTACTTTGAACCTTTTTATATTCTTCTTTTGGCCTTTTGACCATTGAACATTAATAGGTTGCTACAGCATCTGTGTCTGTTCATCTCATTTAATCTAAGGGCTTTCCTTTGTGAACAGGGCAATGTCAAACATTAAAGGTCTAAGGTGACCAAGGTACAATGAGGCTGTCTCGAGGGATTTATTAATCCACTATGGTCCCTACCAGTGCCCCTACTTCAATGACCACAATATGCTGTTTCCATGTACACAAGCGGCTCCTTACTCCACCTCTGCCACGCTGCATTAAAGGCTACACAGTTATTACTTCTCATCTGTCTCACCAGAAGTGCCAACTGACAAATTTCTCACATGTACTCATCTGAATCTGCTCTAGAACCTGTAAGTCCTTTTATTAGCAGTCCAAGCACAGGTTAGAAAAACACCAGAAACTGCTTCAAAACTAGGCTATCTGACACTGTAATGCCCCTGGTCACAATACTAACGAGCTGCATGTGTCTACAATGCACAGTCTGGCTCAGGAGGAAAGCTTGCCGCATTCTCGGGAACATAAATACCAGAGTAAATCCATCTTATGATGGTGAAAAGGGACACAGTAGACCATTTGTGTACTGGGTTTTAGTTGTGAGCCACTGTGAAGCCAGTCAGGTGGTAACTGGTTCCTTGGGATTACCTGATTACTAAAACCAAGTAAAGCATGTTGGTGCATTTTTGTGTTGACCTTGTCCCATGCCTTGTCCCATGCCTTGTCCCATGCCTTGTCCCATGCCTTGGCAGAAACACCCAGGCTTTGGCATGCCTGCATATTAAGCACTCTAGCCCTGGCCCACTTGATTAGAAGTTCTTCAGTCCACAACATCCACAAAAGTGTAATGTTTCTGAAAACATTTCTGCTATCAAAGAAATGCCTTCTAGAAGAGGACTACTATCTACGTTTAGTGCCCCGGCCCTACTTTTGAAACCACACAGTCTGCTCCACAACACAGTATCTCAGCAATGTATTTCTTTCTTACAGTGTAACACAAGTTGATTAAACATGTGTTTTGTTTCTTTTTTGCATAGGTGATAGTGGACACCCCCACCAGCCCAGTCACCAGTGGCCTACCCTTATTTTTTGTCATTACAGTTACTGCTATAAAGCAGGTAAGGCTATTGCTTTGTGATTTCTATAGTCACAGTATCATATTCTTTTTTTTTTTTTAAGTACATTATAACACCTTGTCATTATCACTTTCTTGATGTTATTTTATATAAGTCACAGTAAGTATGTGACTAATGCTCTCTTGGGTTTGGTTTTAATACATTGCTAGTGAAATCTGATGAAATGGGCTCTTTGGGACTGTGAGTGTGTATTGAGTGAGAGTCAGTGAGTCTCTTACAAAGATGAAGATAATCAAGAAGATAGCCTATTTTCATTGACTGCTTTTAGGATTTACATTTTATTTTGCTGGGACTTTGAAATAATACAACTGATGGTGGAAATAATTCTTCTCTAATATGGGGCACATTGACAACAAATGTGCAAGACTGTTTTTTTCTAGGTTTTAAAATGGGACACACAGTCCCTCTGCCTGACTATTAGTCAAGCGTAAGTAACCTGCATAGTTGAACTGACCATCTGTGGATCTCCTCTTTCCCACTACTCGTCCACCTGGTTTGATATTTACATTTATTCATTTAGCAGACGCTTTTATCCAAAGCGACTTGCATTGTTCTACAGTAATTACCAGTGTTACAGCCACTGGAGGCAAGGTGGGTTAAGTGTCTTGCCCAAGGACACAACGACAGTATGAACTGTGGGGAGAGCAGGAATCGAACCAACTACCTTCCGGTTGAAAGACGACTGCTCTACCCACTGAGCTACTGCCGCCCGGTTATATATATCTCTGCATCACTCAGTTTCTGCTCAACACCCTTTTGGCATCTGCCCCCTTTTGGCACATACTCTGTTTTTTCCTTTTCTCCGCATCTCAGCACCATGTCGTCTATCTCTATCTTTTATTCTTTTACAACTAGACTTTGTGCCTTGTAGTACTAAAGCCACAAATATATATATTTTTCTCTAACTCAGTGATATTTAATGGTAGGCAATGCTGGACAACCCTTGTTTCATTTTGCTGCTGTAGGCACTCTTTAGAACATAATGATGAAGCACTGAATGTCTCATTTATAATGTATGTGCTGACATTTCATATTTTACCATTTTCTGCCATGTTGGTGTGCAAATTATTACACAGTATATGTTCCTCATTTATAACACTTATATTTTATATTATTTTTTTTGCATTGACATTGTTGTAGGGCTATGAAGACTGGCTCAGGCACAAGGCTGACAATGAAGTTAATAAGTACCTTGTAACGGTGCTAGAGGACGGACGGGAGATACAAAAAGAGAGTGAGAAGATTAAGGTAGGCTCAGCGCCATCTGTTGAAATATATATTTCCTTAGTAATATTAAATACAAAGGAGAGTACGGGCTGTATCTTGCAGTGGCGCAGGCCTGTTGGTGATGAAGACGGTGGTATATTTGCTATCTTGAGCCCGTTGCAGCTACCTCCTGCCCGTCTGAGGCTCTGCCGGCGTCATGGAGGGGTGGTTAAAAAAGCAAGGCATGGCAGAGCGCAGGCGGGTTAAACAGCTGATCTTAGTCAAAGCATGGACTGCTGCAGGCATCATTAAATTCAATTAGGACATGAAGTTGTGCTCTGAAGAAGTGCTCTGATATAATAAAGTAGAAAACAAATCCAATGTATTAAAATACTAATTGTTAAATTGCTATTTATTATTTAAATTATGTAAAATAGAAAAATATTTAAAATTATCTCAATAATTTGGGCTCGTATCCTGAAACACTAGCATCTACTGACAACCATGGCTTTATAGAAGCACAAAAGCACTGGTTGGCTTAAAAAAAAAATGCTACAGAAAGGACAGCGCTGATGAGATGGAGAAGAGTAAAATCTGTTGTTAACAAAGAGAAAGCATGGCTTTAGAAGCAGAACACAGAAAACTTACCGGGGACACAGCCTGATCAGGAGCTTCGATCTGGGGTTTGGAGCATCGGGAAAATACAGTCCCGAACTTATTGGTGCTGCTATTATCCACATCTCTGCCTGTGCCTGGACCGAGTCTGACAGGAGACACCTGTCTGCTCTGCCTGTCTGAGAGTCGCGCTGCTTTCCACGCAGAAGCAAGCACCAGAGCTTGTTTTGAAGCTGACATGATCCCGCAGTGTCCATGTGACTGAGACTAACTAGGACTCTTGCTATAGGACATTTTTACATGACGTGAGTGAAACAAAAAGCCCTGTCTGGTTTCTTCTGTCTTTAGTCCACTGCCAAATTAAAATAGTTTTAAATGCAGCAGTTGACAGGTTGATGCAGATGTATGTGACTTTGTTTATAATAAAATGAGTGATAAGAAAGTATAGGCTTGTCTGAATGATTAGTGTTTTTCTAATGGTTTGCTCATCCCATATTTAGAAGAGGAAGGGCTTAACAATAAATTAAACAATAAAAGAGAATAGTTATGCATTATAACACCGCCTAATGACTAAAATAAAACTGAGTATAATAAAAGTAATGTAATTAAAGGATAATAATAATTGCTGCTGCACTGGAGGAAAGCCCTGTGATTGGCTAAAAGCAAAAGACATGTCACACATAAATCCTTCCTCCTGATACCTGCGCTGGCTCAAGTCCTGCCTATTTGTACCATCGTCTTAGCCCTAAAAATCGTAAAAATTAGACACGCCTCTTAATGATACCTGTGTTTTGATCGGGAAGATATGGCCCTTTGTCTGCAAAAAGCATACAGATTGGGATCATATGGGAGGACAGAAAACTGAATACACTTGATATTACATCTTGTGTTTATTAGAAACTAAAAAAGTTTACCAACGCAAACACCAAATCATATACTTAAATATACAATCTGTTAAAATACACATTTCTATGTAATTGTTTGACCAGGTTGGTGACGTTTTGGAAGTGAAGGAAAATGAGACCTTTCCCTGTGACCTAATACTGCTGAAATCGAGTCGAGATGATGACACATGCTTTGTTACCACTGCGAGTCTGGATGGAGAGTCAAACCATAAAGTAATATTAACCACACATTTATTTTGAAGCTTTTTTTTTGTGATATTTGTCTTGTTTGTCTATGTCATCCTTTTGTTATGTTTTTTTTAAGAGACAAGTTTCACATAATGCTTTTAGGACTGACGCTCTTGTTTTCTCCTCCTCCACTTGTTCAGACACACTACACGGTGCCAGACACTGAGAATGATCTGGAATCTCTCAACGCCACCATTGAGTGTGAACAGCCACAACCTGACCTTTACAAGTAGGCCCCTTATTATGTGCCCCAACAGATTTACACTAAAAGAATGCGCTACTATCGTTGTGTTGCATATTAGTTGAGCTGTCAGCTGGAAATGTACTGGATTAATAGGTTTTGTCATGTCTGTGATTTTGTCATATTGTTAAGAGGAGCCATTCTGCGGCTTAGTTATAGTGTTATATACTAGGACTAGCAAACGTGGGGTTAGTGTTTTCACTGCATCTGTCAGCAGAAACACTTGCTTGTACCTAAATTTAGTTAACATTAAGCAGGAATTAATCATCATTGAAGCTTCTTAGAATTTTTTTTGACATAGTCCCACTTTTGTTTTGCAACTCCTAAACTGTTCAACTGGAAAAACTGAAAATGAGAGAACAAATCCCAATCAACTATTAAGAACCCTTCAAATCTGAGTGAAATGCTGCTTCATAACATAGGATATACATAACAAAATATTTAAATCACATTTTGATTTTTTATGTTATTAGGGACTGAAGGGCACATGTTCACTGGCATTATTGACACTAAATCATGCTGTGAATGAGCAGTTGGTGAATCATACATAAGAAGCTTTATATGGAATTGTTTGTGAATGAGGACCGTGTCTTTTTGATAGTTGTCAGAATAGTATTTAGGACACGTATGAACCATAGTGCTAACTTCATACAATTTATTTAGTAAAAGCAAGTAAAAGAGTACAATTGATTAATTTTTAAACATAAAGTACTTATTGTTTTGTTAAATGTACTTTCAGCGGCTCAATATTTCCTCAGTAGTACATTGTGTCATCAGAGGATGATAATGCCACATACAGATTTTATTTCAAATTCCAGCCTCAGTGTGTTGTTGTTTCAGGTTTGTTGGCCGTATGCACATTCACAAGACCAATCAGGAGACTGCAGTGAGGTGAGAGCTCTTATGCAACATTCCTCGACAATTTAAATGAATGCACAATCAAAACACAATTGCTTAATCACTCATTTGTTTTCTTTTGCATCAACAAATCATTATTCCATTGATCCGTCATTGTAGACTAGCATTAAAATTAAAACGGGCTGGCACGGCTTCAGCCAATGCTTCTAAAGCACTCCTATGGGAATTTGTTATTGACTGCTTTGTAATTGCCAGACAAACAAATGCCAACGTCCTTCTCAAGAACACCAAGAGTGTTGTGAGCCCAGTCTGCAGTCATACTGTGTACTGTCACAGCAATTTGTAGAGTGAATGCCAGCTTGCCTGCCAGCCCTCCATTTAGGGAACTGAGGAGTGTGAGCATTGTACCACTTGTGCATCACTACACTGTTTGATGGGGTGTTGTGGTTTGTGCAGGTCATTGGGCCCAGAAAACCTTCTGCTGAAAGGTGCAACTTTAAAGAATACTAAGAAAATCTGTGGTGAGTCAATCAAAATTTATCTCAAATGCAGCAATGTGTAGCTCTCATAATGGTATTGGCATCTAAAATAAATGTATATAATAACATAATATTAGTGTCTAAAAACCTATTCTCGCTTGTGCTACAAAGGTGTCGCAGTTTACACTGGCATGGAAACAAAAATGGCTCTCAACTACCAAGGAAAATCACAGAAGCGTTCTGTTGTGGAAAAGTAAGAATAGAAAAGTTGTCTTGTATTTTGCAATTTATAACAGTGACACAGAATGATTACATTTTTATTTCTTTTAGGTCAATCAATGCCTTTCTCTTGGTTTACCTTTGTATACTGGTTAGCAAGGCTCTAATCTGCACAACACTTAAGTATGTGTGGCAGAGCAAGCCTGGGCAGGATGAGCCTTGGTATAATGAGAAAACCCAAAAAGAGAAAGATACAAATCTGGTGAGCTTCCCGAGGAATTCTTAAACATTTGTCGGTGTTTACAGGCACACATTTGCCCATTACACAATACTGTCTAAATGAAAATTTAACCCCTTTGACCCTGTGACATGGTCTATTTTACTGTAAGTTTTCTCCCCTTTCTATTAATAAACTCTGAACATCTTCTGATGAAATTTTACAAATGTTTATGTTTTTTATATAGATCATTGCCAGTTGTTTTTTTATGGCTCATTCAAACCACCTTCGTGTAATCTAACAGTGATTTTTCTCTTTTCAACAGTACCTAAAGATGTTCACTGACTTCTTGTCCTTCATGGTGCTCTTCAACTTCATCATTCCCGTGTCCATGTATGTTACGGTAGAAATGCAAAAATTTTTGGGATCATTTTTCATAACGTGGGACAGAGATTTTTTTGACGAAGAAATCAAAGAAGGGGCACTGGTCAACACTTCGGACCTGAATGAAGAGCTAGGACAGGTAATTAAGGCAAAATTATTGCTCTGGCAAAAATGTAAAAGTTGCGTATGCTTCACATTCTTCAATGTTAACAATAATTTAAAAGAATCTGCCCAAATTGCACCTTTGCAATTTTAAAGTATAAGGTAATCTTAAAATACTTGCCTCTGGGATAAAGTTATCCTTTTATTTTTTATTTTCTACGGAACTGTAGTTATATAAATAGGAAATTGCAGATTGTACGTGACTGAGTAGTTTGAAAAGTACTTCAATCCTTACATTTATTTGTCAAACACAGTTGGTTTGACAGTATTACTGTAATTATACATTAAGCTTCATTAAGCTGAATATGATTAATTACCCATTCTTAACAGTCTTTTGTTTGTGTTACCTGTAGGTGGAGTATATTTTCACAGACAAGACAGGTACCCTTACTCAAAACAACATGGAGTTCATAGAGTGCTGCATTGATGGCTTCCAATACAAGTATCGGGACGCAAGCTCAGAGCTGGACGGCTTCTGTGTCGCAGATGGACCTTTGAGCAAACTACAGCAGAAAGCTGGCAGGGTGAGTGTTGTAGTGTCCCTCCATCTGTTGGAGAAGGCACACTAGCAACAGCATATGGCCATTACACAGCTCGCTGCTCAGGAAGACCCGTCACAGGTCACACATGTACAGCCTTCTTGACATTTCAACATATGCACTCAACATGACTTTGGAACAAAGTGCTCTTGACATGAACACCTGATAATACCTCACATTTCAATTTATGTTGACACAATTCAGTTCAGAAAAATTATAGCATTTAATTAACAGACCTACTCCGACCTTGCTATGAAAATATCCATAGAAATAGTTTTTAATTTGTTTTACTTTGAAGCACTCTGAGATTATCCGGAATGAAAAGTGCGTTATTAATAAAATCTGTTATTAGAAAAGTAGTTTTACATTTTAAATTTATTTACAGGGGTTCCTCACCCATTCCACTTATTCAGACACAATGCCTAAATATGTCTCTATTTTCTCAATGTCGTTCCTTGTTTCCCGTTTATCTCCACTTTCTCTCTGAAAAGTAAGAATTAAAAAAACATTTTTTTATTGTTTTTGTAGGAAAAAGAGGATTTGTTTCTGCGTGCCCTGTGTCTGTGCCACACAGTTCAGGTAAAAGAGTCCACAGAAAAGTGTCCCAGTGAGGGGGATGGACAGCGTGACCATGTGGACGGTGTGGGAGTGGACGGAGAGTTATCTGAACTACAGGAGCAGAGAGGCTTTATAGCATCCTCACCTGATGAGATCGCTCTGGTTAAAGGGGCCATGAGGTACATAATGAGTGAATATAATAATAATAATAATAATAGTAATAATACACTTTTTTTATATAGCATGAATTAAAACTGTTAATGGACCCTTAGCAATGCTTTGTTTCTATCTGCAGGTATGGTTTTACATTTCTGGGTCTTGAGAGTAAGACAATGAAAATACTTAACAGGAACAATGATGTTGAAAAGTAAGTCTTTATTTTTTAAGTATCCACCAATAAAACTTTTATTTATTTTTCTTTCTTTGTACACTAATGGCTTGACGTAATATCTATTTTTTAACAACTTAAAGGTATGAACTTCTTCATGTGTTGAACTTTGACCCTGTGAGAAGGCGAATGAGTGTAATAGTCAGATCTTCATCAGGTAAGCCCAAAATTTGTCTCATGTTTATTTGTATGAAGATATGGATCTTAGCTAAGCTTTGAGCAAATGTACCTCTGTATTTGTCCAGGTGACACACTGCTTTTTTGCAAGGGCGCAGACTCTTCCATTTTCCCTCGTGTCCGACAGGAGGAAGTTGAACGGATACAAATGCATGTAGAGCGTAATGCAACAGTGGGTACCAATTCTTTCAGCAACTAACTGACCTGGTGTGCATAATATTTATTTTTGATTGTTATGTACTTGGTTTTGTTGCATTGTCTGCTGTGTTTGCCGATGTACAGGAGGGTTACCGGACGCTTTGTGTGGCTTACAAACGTCTTAGTGCAGGGGAGTTTGCCCAGGCAGATGCAGGACTAAAAGAAGCCAGGCTGGCTCTGCAGGACAGAGAAGAGAAGCTCATGGCTGTTTACAACCAGGTGGAGACTGGTATGACTCTCATTGGGGCTACTGCTGTAGAAGATCGGTGGGTGATAAATGTTGTCTTGCTCATAATATTAATAATAATAAAAAAACTTTTATGACTTACCTTTTATTTATTTACTTTTTACAGGCTCCAAGAGGAAGCAGCAGTGACTATGGAGGCTCTGCAGGGCGCAGGGATGAAAGTTTGGGTCTTAACAGGAGACAAAATGGAGACGGCAAAATCTACCTGTTATGCATGTCGATTGTTTCAGAAGAACACAGAACTGTTAGAGCTAACAGTGCGAACTCTAGAAGATGAAGTAAGGAAACGAGAGGAAAAACTACATGAGCTATTGTTTGAATATTATAAGAAAGCTGTACAGGATGCACCCCCAGTGAAAGCAGGCCTCTCCAGGTTTGGACCAAGAGCTTTGTCCTGACTTTGCAAGCACTATTATTGTGGCAAATAGTTAAATATTTTATTGATTGTTAATGTACTTTCTCAGTGTCATTTCCATTTTGATTTATAGGAGCTGGTCTTCTGCTAGCCAAGATTATGGCTTTATTGTAGATGGAGCCTCTTTGACGATGATTCTAAACTCCTCTGACGCCAGTCGCTACAAGAACTTATTTTTGCAGATTTGTCAAAACTGCACATCTGTGCTTTGCTGCCGTATGGCTCCTCTACAGAAAGCACAGGTCTGAAAATTCTGTTCATCTGTTAAAATTCTGTTCATTACAAAAGTAACATGTAAATTTCACATAAACCACTTGCTTCCATTTAGATTGTGAAAATGGTGAAGAACTCCAAAGGCTGTCCAATCACCCTCTCAATTGGTGATGGTGCTAATGATGTGAGCATGATTTTGGAAGCTCATGTTGGCATCGGTAAGTCTCAAACTCGTAACTTACAACTGACCAATAAATAAAAGGCAGCATTATGTAATCGTGTTCCTAACATTGTAGGCATTAAGGGTAAAGAGGGTCGACAGGCTGTAAGAAACAGTGATTACGCCATCCCAAAACTAAAGCACCTCAAGAAACTGTTGCTAGCACATGGCCACCTTTACTATGTTCGCATCGCTCATCTGGTGCAATATTTTTTTTACAAGGTCAGTAATGTTTTTCTTCTTTACTCTCCAAATACATTTTGAACTATAGGCCTTTGCCTATTGTAAGCCTGTCTTCTTGTTTCTTTTTGCCTGTAGAACCTTTGCTTCATCTTACCTCAGTTTTTGTTCCAGTTCTTCTGTGGCTATTCGCAGCAAGTAAGTATGTCCCCAGGTCTTTGAACTTCAAAGATGCTCTGAACAAAGAAAGCAGAGTCCCTTGAATTCACTCCACCTCATCCTGCATACCAGACTTTTTCCTTCAGATTGTCCTTCCCTTGTTGCCCTTTGGGATGGTTGGGCTTGGACTGATAAGTCCTTTTATACTGCCTTTATATACATCACTTTTTCTGTTATATTAAATCTATAAAAATAAGAGTATTTAATAGACAATTTTTAAAAACTTTACTTTTAGGCTCCACCCTATTATTTTTCATATAAAACATGCTCATAAGTCATCAAAATGCCTTAGTGTTTAATCCCCATGATATCAACCCATGTGTGTTCTGTCCCCATTAAAAAAAAAAAAAACCTTACCATCCTCTTTCCTTTCACTTTCCCGTCCTGCCCTACTGCTCCTCCTGCTCAGCCCCTGTATGATGCGGCCTATCTGACGATGTACAACATCTGCTTCACTTCTATGCCCATTCTGGCCTACAGCCTGTTTGAGCAGCACATCTGTATGGAGGTTCTGTTGGACAATGCTACCCTCTACAGGTAAATACAGGGAATAACAGCTCAATTTTGTAACTAAAGAAGAATGTTCTTATTACTAACTTGGTTTGAGCTTTTATTGTTACTTAATTTTTTTTAAAATAACTAAACTGTTTTCTTTTACTGATGTTTCTTAGAGAGATTGCTAAAAATGCCACGTTGCGATGGAGGCCCTTCTTATACTGGACATTACTAGGAGTGTTTCATGGATTTCTCTTCTTCTTTGGTGCCTGGTATTTATTTTGTAACCCAGCACTGCAGGATAATGGCCAGGTATGTTCTTAGACTTACATTTTAACTCTTACATGCATTTTTATATCTCGTTCATTGTAGGTGCACCTTTGATATGTCAGTGAAACGTACTCCTGGTCTTTGTCTATTTACATGCAGGTTTTTGGGAACTGGTCTTATGGAACTATTGTTTTCACAGTCCTTGTTTTCACTGTAACACTCAAGGTAATCTACTCATTCTACTTGTTCATTGGTGTAAACTTGTTTATTACATAAATTTATTTATTGCCTGTCTTCTACCTCTTTAGCTTGCGCTGGACACACGGCATTGGACATGGATCAACCACTTTGTAATCTGGGGCTCTTTGGCTTTCTATGTGTTTTTCAGCTTCTTCTGGGGAGGAATCATATGGTCAGAAAAATACACCACACACACAGTTCTTTAGCATTTCCCATCTTTAAAAAAAAACCTAAAATATTTCCTTTCTTATAGGCCTTTCCTGGAGCAGCAGCGTTTGTACTTTGTGTTTGCAAATATACTGAGTTCAGTGTCAGCTTGGCTGGTCATCATTCTGCTCATCCTGCTCAGCTTACTGCCAGAGATCCTGCTTGCAGTTTTCCACAAGCCTCGCGGCCCCCACTCACGAAAGGTAGTGCTAACCCACACCTACTCTGCATTTCTTCGCTTATTATTATGCTGTCTACTTGTGTGTTTATATTTGAAATATGAAGCACATGAACAAGACCATTAGCAGTTTGGAAGACATGGTTGTTGTGTATAACAACCATGTCTTCCAAACTGCTAATGGTCTTACCTCTTCTCATTAATGCTTGAATTTCAGTAAGACATTATATCCAATCCACCCAATTAGCCCCACAGTGGAAAATTGTGTTAACAGTGTATAACCCTTTTTTGCAGGAAAGCTGAGCCTTATGTAATATGCACATGTGTGTAGAAAAATTTGTTATCTAAATAACAAAACAGGTAATTTCTTTGTCAGTGGTGGGTTGAAAGCCTTTTAAAGAGATACATATTACTCTCATTCTACCAGTGAGTACGATTATTTATGAGACCTTCTGTTCTTTTTTGCTCTTAATTTGTTTCTTACTTTCCACTTCACACCTTCTCCTTGCTCTGTCTCAATTTCTTATTTCCTCTTTTTTCCCTGTGGACTTGCTGCCCTAAAGATGAAACATCGCCTTCCTTCCTCTGGGACTTCCACTATCTTCATGTTGTCGCAGACCGCAAGCACTCACAGCTTCTCATGGAGTGACTGAGGTCTCTTTTTTTTCTTCCTGCCAGCACTCATTCTTAAGTCTCCTCAGCCCACACAGTCTTTGCTTGTTTCCTACCTGTTGTGTTCTTCCTCTCCCACTGTTAGAGTTCCATTCTTATCCCGAAGCAACCCTGGATGGTGTTGTAAAGTGTTAACTTGGCTCCAAAAGAATGATATATTGAGAATCTCCTAAAAACTTCAGCACCTTTTTGTTAAGACATTGATTAGTGGTTGGTACGTGTCCAACTCTTCTCGGTGACTTGACTGAGCTAGCAGTGTGGAGTAGGACCAGAGGCTGAACGTGCAGTCAGCCCATATCTTTGTGTGTACTATACTGTTTTGTACCAGTCGTGTGTCCAAGCTGCCTATGCTGTTCCAGTGCCTGCTGCCTTGGCATGTCCAGTAGATGAATGCAGCACCTCAGAGCACCAGTGTACCTGCATGAGGCTCAAATCAGTAACCTCCTGGACCCTCAATTATCCCTGCAGGACCTACATGCTGTTTGCTGTTTGTGTGTGTTTATGGAAGGTTATCTCCATATAATACAGTAGTAATGTTTTTCTAGTTTTAATGCCCAGCAGGATCCTACATTCTCTAGTCTATAGGGGATTTAATTTTCCATTAAACTTTCCCAGCTCTTGCCTGTCTTCGTACATCCATGTGTACTATATGTTCCTGTGAATGTCTCCAGTGTGAACGGCTGTGTGTGGTAGTGTAGTGATGTCATAGTGTCTTTTGCCCTTCTAGAAAAAGCTGGTTGACTCAAGTGTGGGGGGCCTCCCATCTCCCCAATCCTCGGCCAGGCCCCTGCTCATGAGAACCTTTTCAGATGAGTCCAATACTGTCATTTAAACAGGTATCAGCCATTTGCAGTGGGCCATTTTCCAAACTTGCTCCTCTCTTGGTCCAAAGTCTACTCTAACCCAATAAAATCAAAGCGTAAAGTGTTTTGGCCATGTTCAAGACCCAGTTACTGTTACTTTTCTGTGTTGTGTTGTGCTGTAGCTGTCAATTAGCTAAAAAGATGCAGATTTTTTAAAGCACATTTTTATTTTGCTTTACATTGACAAATTTATGCATTGCACCGCTTCTTCAACTTCAACTTCCCGCACTAGCGTCTATGTCTTGCTGCATGTGCTTCTCTAAACCCAATTTAAAACAAGTAGAATGTCAGTCCATCTTCATTGTTTGACCAGAGAACGCTGAATGTGAAGTGATTGGCGTTTGTTAAACATCAGTGTGAATTAGCAAAGTTGGTCGGGGATTAGGTCCTCTGTCTGAGAGCTGATGTGGTTTTGTGGCTTGTGCCAACCTGTATGCATGTGGTGTGCATGTTTTCTTCGCACATATTAACTGCATTGTGACAATGTGCTAAGTTCACTGCATGATTTGACTTGGGCAGAAAGCTAATATATTGCATACAGGGGGTTGACAGCATATCAACATTACAATCTTATTGAAACGTTAGTGTGTTGTGGCTTTGGTTTGTAGAAGTGTTGTAAACTGTAAGAAATAAGTATTTTTAGCTTTGTATGATGACTAAAGCTGCTTAAAGTTTGTTTAGAAGTCAAAAACATTGACTGTCCACACCCTGTACGTTTGGTCAAACGTTAACACACTTTTTGATCAGGTTCATAAGTCCCTCAACAATTCAGCATTTCTTAACTTGCATTTCTATTTCTCCTTGTATAGCGATCAGAAAGTGACCTCCTACAAACATCCAGGTAAACTATTAATAAATAAATCTTGTGCCTGCTCACTGTCCTGCCTATGCTTCCACAGATCAACATAAAGGAATGAATCATTAATATCTGCTTTTTCTCTGGTGTTGGTGGTTGCTTGTGAGGTGTTTGCAGCCAATCATTTCCGAAGCGCTAATGATTCTGGGTGATTTCAGCATGGCATGTCCTTTCTCCTGTACAAGTAACAAAAACACACATCTGTCTATTTTGCAGATTGCAGCCGTCACACCACTCTCCTATAAGAGCCTGAGGGAAGGGGAGTGAAGTGCGTCGGACTCATCAACTGAGGCTGCGACCTGTTTAAGAGTGAGTCAGGTCACAGCTGAAGAGGCAGAATATCCTAAACGACAACTGATCAAGAGAATGAAACAGGATTCAGCAGCCTGTTTGACTCGCTGCTGCGTCTGCTTTTTGCTCCGTCCTGCTGTTCTTTAACGCATGCCCCGGATTTTAAATATCTTCACACATAACGGGCATAAGTTATTTTTTTTTTCCTTTCTTTCATTTAACTGTATACAAGCTACAAATTGAATGCAAACATGACTGTCTTGATAGTAGCTCTGTCTAACTGCTGTTTTTAACACACAGTTTCAATGTCTACTCCAAGAATGGTTCAAGTGCATGAATGGAGGCCCAAAAGAACGCTTAATTTTACTGATGCTCAGGCAGCCAAGCTCAAGTGCAAGTTTTTATGAGTACATTTTTTGCTGTTACACTTAAAACCATTCCTCACTTTAGACTTTTTTTAGAAATGACACTCATACATCTTGTGAATTGAAAAGTTACTGAATATGAAGAAAGCAAAAAGAAAAAAAGTTTTATTTCCTCAGTTGACAGCCCAAAGTATAGAAGAGGGTAATGCCATCTTGTCCAAAACGTGTGTGAGAGATCTAGACTAGTTGTTGTATATCCTTTTGGCAATTCTACTTTGCTTGAGTTGTGAGCTAATCTTTTAATGTCAGAAAATATTTAAGCGAATTCAGTTAAGATGGGTAAATTAATATATGTGCCATAGTGTGTATATTTAATTTATATCTTATAAATGTTTAATATAATATGCTCCAGGCCAAAAAGATTTCCAATCCAATACTGCTTAATTTTTAATTTTTTTTATGTGCTGGGTAGCTAGAAACAAAAAGGAAAACCAGGATTACTTAAACCTTAAATGGGGTCTGCACTGTTTTAGGTAACTGTTCATTCATTGCTTGGATTGTCACAAAGGCAGAATAATGTAAACATGCTTGAGCACATTTCAGCTGTCAGTGCGACGATAAGTCAGAGATATCATACAAATGACTGCACATGCACTAAATTAGGTATTTATGTTGTCATCCTTTACACTAAGGCAGTTTATGGTTGGAGACCTTCAGAATGAAAAAGCCACTGTGGAGGTCTTTAACTAAGACTGGAGTGTCCAGGCTTTTGTGTGTTAATTCCTTTATTCTTTTTTTTTTTTTTGTAGTGCTTTAAACATTCCATTCAAACACGCCATAATTTTAGACACTATTGGAGACTGTTTTCCTTTTTCATAAACATTTACTGTCACTGGCATATTTATTGTAATTTTACTCAAATTGTATATTTTTGTTACATGTATCTTTTTTACTGAGTGTGATCAGTTCTGAGTTCACCCGTGTCACTACGTCTTCACATCAGCTTGTGCCAATCTCATTCGAGTCTTTCTTATACTGTACACAGAAACAGGCAGCCCCTGCTCCACCATGTCCTCATATTATTTCTTTGGTTTCTTAATTTATGTAAATTAGCAATTTTATATTTTAGCACGCACTTGCCACACCACACATTAAATAAAAACAAATCTGGCTGTGAAATTACCTTTCTATTATAGTATACAAGATCTATATACAATCATAATGCCAACATTTACTAAGACAGAAAAAAAATCCCTTGATAAACTGCTGCTTATTGTACTGTCCAGACTGCACTGTGCCAGGAAAGAGGGGCTGCCTGCTTGTACAAAGAATGACAAACCTTTAAGTGATATCAGAGATGCTATTTTCAGAGCTGAAAATATATTTAATTCTAATCTTTTGCTTGTCAAAATTAAAAAAAAATAAATAATAGAATGGATCGTATTTTTAATGCAACCTTTTTCCAGCCACTTTTCTAAGAAAAGCAAAATGTAAAAAGGCTCTGTTGTTGTGGGTTAGAGTGACTTTGTCCCTGTGTCAGGAGTGGAGCGTACATGCATCTTGCATTAAAACACTCCAAAAATGTACCGCTTTGACACAGAGTATAGTCAAACTTGAAGATTTTCTGTAATAAAGCTGAACATTTTAAAGTTAAACCCATGTCTTAGTACTTTGTTACTGTTGTGTCTGCGGGTCTGTCTGACGCAAGGATGTTTGTGTGTGTGGGCGGCTGGCTGTGTGTGTACACTAAGCAGATGCTGTGCAGTAATGAGATGGTTGAGAGGCTAAGCTGGATCAGCTGAGTGGCTGCGGATCAGGCCACACCACTGCTCTCCTACTGCTCCAAGTGTGGCCTTGTGTGGAAAAGTGAGGGGAAATGTATGTATACTCTTTCTCCACACTTGTGGAAAAAAGTTTTGATCCATTCATATCGGCTGTGGGCCGAGCAGTGGGGAGCGGAGCTGTGTGAGCCTGCACATATAACTATGTACACAATGACACCCTTTCATATTTGTTCTTCTGGTTGAATGTGATTGTTGTTTATTGAAGGCTGTACTTCACATTGGACTAAATTGTTAGTTGTGGGTGTGATAGAATTTCATTTTCAGTTGTGAATGCTGTGTTTAATGATTGTGTGAAGCACCTTGTGTTGAATTAAATTTTATGAAAAGTGTTATATAAATAAAGATTGACTCTTTACTGAGGGGGTATATTTGAGTCAAATGTTCTACAGTCGTGGAATAAAAACTCTTAGAAACTTAAGTAATAATGCAGTGTGAAGAACATAAGAAGTTGGGAGGGAGTTGGCAGTGTGTCAAGAGTAGACTTGAGCTGTGCACAGTGCAGAGCTGACGCACTAAAGCTCACAGGGAGAGAGTAAGGGAGGGGAGGGGCAGCTGAGACACAAGCAGCAGTGGCCAGATGGAGCCCTGTTTGTTTTGGACACACTGACTGCTGCTGCGAGCGGGATCTACGGCCTGACTTTGTGCATCTGGAAAGGTGAAGGTGCAGCTCACACTGTCAAAAGGACAAGCCACTTCTGTGTTTGTGCTTCTGTGGACTGTGCTTGAAGGAGGGGACATCTACTTTATGCAGCTCAAGGTCAGGAAGACTCTCTCAGGGAAATGTCCTGACTGGATTGGAGGGACTACAGAGGCAGCGAGGCACAAGTTCAACTGCTGTCAGCCTTTAAACGCTATAACAGATGTAATGGGGGACTACATAACTCTGAAGTGGATATAAAGCTTGGTCCGGTCTCAGTGTCAGTTCTCCCAGGCCTGTCCCGCGTCAGATACAAGGGGAATGGGCCCGGCATCACTGCAGGAAGAGAGACAGCAAGAGAAGGAAAAGCCCAGGGAGGAGATGGAGAGTTACCACTGTCTTTTACAAGCTGGCTCTCAGCTACAATGCACTCTGCAGCGTGAGTACACACAACACTCCCAGTCCTCATGTTACCTCTTCAAACAAAGTGACCTTAAATTTATCATTTTTAATCTGAAATACATTGCAGTACTGCAGCCACTACAGCATTTCCTTGGTCAGAGTTATTGATGTGCCAGTTCTTGCAGCTTTGCTTGCAGCGTGGGCCATTGCAGGGATTATGTCAGCTATTTTAAGCTGACACAGATGGATGTTTTTGGTCATAGTAATGATTTGTAGTCTGAATATCAGCAGACTGTAGGCTTTACATCTGTGTCAGAAAAAGGAAAGTAAAGGAGTGTTTTTGGCACTGTTAAACCACAAGGCTTTAGCATGTCCACTAAAAAAAATGATAATGTAAAAGGCCTTTGTGACAGTTACAAGGTGGATCTGAAACATTTAGTTTAGTTATGATCACCTGTTTTGTGTTCTGTGGCTTTTGGCTCTGGTACAGGCTTTAATGACTTATAATTAAAACGGGTCTGATATGCCTGACAGCCTCAAGGATCAGCTGTTTCCAGAGGCTAATGTGATTACTTTGGGGTCTTGGCAAGCCTGACTTATTGTTTAATCGACAAAAGTGCCTTTTCTGTCTCTTTTGGGTTCAGTGTAGCATCACTGTGCCTTTAGTAACAGATACTGTAACAAAATAGCCACAGTGTATTAATACCTGAGGTTGTATCGCTATTCTTTGTGAAATATGAGCCCTTTACACGCCTCCGTTGTTCTAATCCATGTATATAGAATGTACACCTAAGATTCACGGGCGGTCTTATTGGTCGGATTGCCTGTCCCACCTTTGAGCAGGTGTAAAGCAGAAAGAACGACCACAAATACATTGTGTCACCATTTAACCAGTTTACCATTAGTTGCTTTGTTAAATAGACAGTATTTAGTAGTAACATTTGATCACTTTGACCATTATTAAATGCTAAATAGAAAGTCTTAATGTAATGATGAAAATAGAATTTAAAGCACAACAATAATTCACCACCCATATTTTCATCTAGTTTCTGTGTTTTTGACTTGTTTCAAACACTAGTACTCTCTACAGTCTAATCTCTTTAGCTCTTTTCATTCATTTGTCTTTGTGTAGTGAACATGTCTCTGTGTGGACAAAAGGATTTGCTTCTCTGTGTGAGGGATTACATGTTTGTATTTGGACTAAACAGACACAGGGGAATTGGTGACCTGAAAAGCATGATGGGATTGGTCTCCAAATTGCTTCCATCAATTGGACATGAGGGCCTAGGAAAAGATAGATCATATGAAATGGGCTTAGGATGCCAGAGCCCTCAGTATTAAAGATATTATGACTTTTAAGAAGACTGACTTCATAGTTTCTGAGTATGTGTCGCTCTGGGAGACAGAGAAAAACACTCTCATGTTTGCTATATGGTTTAATGTGATGCATGCTTAACCCAATACAAACAGTATTATGTAATCTATTATCTCCACAGTAGCTTCACGCGTGTTTTGCCAAACATAGAGTAAGTCCTCAGATAATTTGTGATAAGATCTAGTTAAAGGTTCACAGAGAGTTTAGGCTTATGTAGAAGCTGTGTGTAGTCTAGATGGCTATCTGTGTTTGGTCAACAGTGATAAGCTTTCCACTGAACACTGAGTCTAGATCGGACCTGTTTAAACTGACAGCAGACACTGGCAAACAGTCGTCTCTCTGTATACAGGAACTAAAGAACAAACAGGTTATTTCATTATGGTTAAAAACTAGCTTGTGTCCCCTGACAAGGATCTCTGAACACACATGCACCATCAAACACACTATATCACATGCGCCTGTAGATGAACGGCATTATCCATTCAAATATGTATTCATGACCTGTCTTTTCAAGGTCTTGTGGCACAGAACATAACTGATGATATAACGGCTCTAGCGTGACTGAAACTTTACCCTGTGTCTACGGCACATGAATGGCTCTGTCTCAGTTGTGCTTCTGTCTGATCCTGCTCAGTTCATCTCTATTACAGACACATTAAATATTCAGCAGGTACCACTAGAGCTGGTTACTCTTCCACAGGAGTCACTGTTACTGCAGTAAAGGCAAAATATGGACTCTGGTTCTTAGGACATTGTCTCTTGCCTAAAATCCATTTGAACTATTCTTCACAGGGGACAGGGGCTCCAGCCTATTCCAACTGCTGAAAGCATGATGTTCATTGCGCTTGCATTTAGATTAATTTATTTACCTCTACATCAGAGATGCTCAAAGTGGGGCCTCAGGACCAAATTTGGCCCGCAACGAGGTTTGATTTTGCCCGCCATGGGACTTCATGTTTTGTAACTAAATTTGCAGACTGACTATTGATTAGGGTGCAGTAGCTCAGTGGGTAGAGGGGTCGTCTTTCAACCAGAAGGTAGGTTCGATTCCCGCTCTCCCCACAGTTCATACTGACGTTGTGTCCTTGGGTAGAACAATGTAAGTCGCTTTGGATAAAAGCGTCAGCTAAATGAATAAATGTAAATGTAAAATTATTAAATTTGTAGAGGAGCCAATGGGTATATGTCCCAGAAACAGCCTACAGCCCTCACTCATGGTGCTCACATTAACTTTGTAAATGATTGGGTCTTAAAAAAAAGAAAACTTTAATAGCTTTAAACACTTTAAATTTAAAAAAGCTTGAGTTTGTGGACTTACAATTAGGCGCTACTTCCAGGGCTTGACATTAACACCCACCAACTGCAGGTGGATTTAAGCTAACACAGATTTTATACATTTACCCATACGCGTAAATTACGGGGTTTCTGTGTGTCTGTGGACAAAAGCAAAGCACAGTGGACGTTAGAAAAGAACCCACATTAACATAATATATCATCTTCCTCCATCTCGCCGTATCCCTCCATCCTCTTCTCTCAGACCTACTACCTACCAACCTCCTTCACCACATCCATAAACCTCCTCTTTGCTCTTCCTCTCGGCCTCCTGCAGCTCTAACCTGAGCATCCTTTGACCCATATATTGACCCTACCTTCTCTGAACAATCTTGAAAAGGTTATATTAAAGAACTACCATACAGTCTATGTCACTTCACATACAAGTACTTTCTCTCAGAGAGTACAGTTAACAACACTAAGCAGAAGTCATGGGGGTGGTTGCCGGGAAAATTTAACAATCTAGGAGCAACAACTTAGACCAGACACACTCATCAAGATAATGCACTTCAGTGTTGTCCCTGTCTAGAACCAAGTTGATGCTGGATTTACACAAGCCACAGAGGCAGCCTTTTAGGATTAACAAGACATGCTGCAACCAGCCAGATCAAGCACTGATAGAAAAGAATTTGTTATGCTCAAGCAAGTGCAATGTTCATGCACTTTAAAGAGCTAAAGATGATTTGATTTCAATCAATCTATGTCTCAAAGTGATTTTTATCTTATTCAAAGTGTAAAATGCTTTATCAATGTAAAAATAAACAGTTTTTCTTTGTATAATTTTAAATAACATGATGAAGCCCAGTATTTCCTGCTTGTTTTTCCTTGATGCAGAGGTGACGGTGCCTGTCAGCATGAAGGAAGTGGGAGGCTACATAGAAAAGCAGGTGGCATATCTTTCAGGTGAGACTGTTGTCATTTAGCTGTATACATATTCGGTCATACTCTATCACTGCATGTGTCAAGTGCACCATGTAAACTTCTTGTCTTCTTTATTGTTTCTAGGGGGTCGTGGGGAAGACTCCAGCGTCATAATCACACTCCCAGAATGCTCAGCTTTCAGTGACATACCTGAGGAAGCTTTAGCCAAAGTCTTTACATACCTCACTCTCATCCCTCGGTATGTTTTCTTTACAGAACATGGATTTTTCTTTCCTGCAGTGCACCAAACTCCTGCGGAGCTGGCCTTCACTCAGCTCAGTGTGACAAATGCCCTACCCATGTCCTGAGGCCCAAACCTCACTCTCACATTTGATACTTAATCTGGATCAAACCAAGAGTTTGTCTCACTCATCTTTACTGCAGTCACACGCTGTGTTTGAGATGTTTGCTCTCAAAAGGCCATAATAAATATTTATATTATTATATTTTTGTTACTGGATAAATTAATTTCCAAATCACAGAATACAACAGAATAACTGCACACATTTTATTTTACCTTTATAGAAAAAGGCAACCTGGAGTCAAGTTCATCATCATTTTAGATCGAAGACTGGATACCTGGGCATCCATCAAAACCGCACTTGCAAGAATAGCAGTGAGTTTCACTCTTTCTTTTTTTTTTTTTTTTTTTTTTAACCATCAAAGCTTTTTATATTTAATCAATGCTGATACTGTTTGCCAAATACTGACTAATAAAAACACTGCTGTTGTAATAAAGCTGCCTTTATGGAAATGTATCGTGAGCTGTCTGTGGTGCTGAAAACAAAACACTGCGAGCAACACACGTGCTATGTCTTGATACATGTTCAGTTTGGCACAACGCAACGTCTAAAGAATAGCAACATCTTCTTGGAGCCAAGTTTATTGCTGCAAACGCGTGACTCAGCAGAAGCGGCAGGCGATGACGCGGAGCATCGAGCAGAGCGAGAAGAAGGGAGGGAAAGTTTGCTGAGAGACTGCTGTGTTTCAAGCAGCTGGCTGCGACGGTATCTGGAAGGGCATTCTTCGGCTGGCATTGCAATCCGAAAAATGGCTGGTAACATCAAGGCAGACTGCTTTTACCGGCGAGACATGCCGAAGATCCGGAGAAGCCCGGTAATGAGCTGCATTTGACTGTGTCGTTGTGGAGTTGAGCAGGAAGTTTTTGGGCGGGCTGGCAGAATGCGGCAGTGGCATCACTCATGTAGCACTGCGGTGCACTTCTGCTTAGTCATGCGATTGTCTGCGTGTGTGAAACCTAATTGAAATCTAAGCCGTGTGTCTGGGACAGTTTGATGCACGTTTATTCTGAAATAAGACGCATACGCATGAGTATTGATCATGTGAGAAGCCAGGGCGAATGAAAGTCACAAGCTGCAGATACAGGGTGGGATTTGTCATAAAAGGAGAAATAAATAGAAGGCGTGCACTTTTATATGAACGCCTGTTTTAGAATTTGTATGAATTATGCATGCACCATGATGGTGTGCCCATTTCATTGGACATTTTCCATGCATTAGATTAGATGAGGTATTGTGAATGTTGCAGGCAGGTCTGGAACAACTGAAGTTATTTCTATGAAGATCCAAGAGTTTTGTTTTGTGTTTTTCCTTGTTTTGTGTTTTTTTTTTTTTTACTAAAGCTTGTGTTCCTTCGAAATAAGTGGTCACATTCATGATTAGGCGCAGTGGCTCAGGTGGTACAGCGGTCATCCTATAGCGGATTGTTGGCGGTTCGATTCCCGCTTTCTCCAATTCATACTGTTGGTGTGTCCTTGGGCAAAACACTTGACACAAAAATGTGTGTGAGTGTAGAGGTGAGTTTGGCTGTAGTCGGTGTCTGGCAATTGATAACAGAAGCGTAAATGGATGAGTGTGTGTAATCTAACTGATGTCAAATATGGAATATCAATGCTTGTGTGTCCGTGTACATATCTGTACAGAGAGTTTTCTCTGCTGACACGTTTGAGTGTGCTGCTTTGTTCAGGTTGTCATCTTATGACCTGCTGTTTTTAAGGCGTCCTTCCCTGGGAACCTTCACCTGGTTCTGGTGCTGAGACCCACCAGCTTCTTCCACCGCACTGTCACTGACATTGGTTTTCGCTTCAGCCAAGAGGACTTCATGCTAAAGATGCCAGTAAGGCAGCTCCTCCTCAGTTACCAAACATGTCCTACTTCATCACAAGGTACACTTTATTTGTGTTCTAAATCCCAACTCCATCGTCAGTGTTCTGTGGTCAGCACCGCAGCAACACACCACAGACCACAATATGAATACTGGCCGAATGTTTCCAGTTCCCAACACTTCTTACAATCTACTATTTTCATTCAAATATGTTGAAGATATTTGCATGGCATTTTCATTTAGCATTTGTGTGCTCCTTTAGGTGGTCATGTTGAGCTCTGTGACAGACCTACTACGCTACATTGAAGAGAACCAGCTCACATCGGAGTTTGGAGGCACTTTAGACTACTGCCACAGCGACTGGATTGTTTTACGAACAGTAGGCCCACCCCAAATACTTATTCCACACAACCAGTGCTGTAATGTTTTTGTAATTTGCCCTTTTTCACCTACAGGCTATTGAGAGTTTTGCAGTGACAGTCAAGGATATAGCTCAGATGTTACAGTCTTTTGGCACTGAGTTGGCAGAGACTGAGCTCCCAATTGAAGCAAAATCTGCAGAGTACCTTCTTGAATCTCAAACCAATAAATACAGGAAACTTAAAGTAGGTTTTAATTGATATTTCTTTTGTCCATGCGGTGGAATCAAATATCTGTAACTCATTGTAGAAAATGTGCTGCTTGACAGGATGCTATCAGGACAGTGTCAAAGGAGGGCTGCCATCTTCTCTCGAGCCTGCAAAGTTCTGAGAAAGATGACTCCTACTGGGATGTGAAGCTAGACTGGGATACTGTTCAGAGGTAAGACATGAACATTTAGATTTAGACAAATAGATTCCATTGTATCTGTTTTTGTATTAAGTCATATACAGTATATTTTTCTGTGTTTGCCTTTAGGCTTCTGGCTCAACTCAGAGACATGGAGTCAGCCTTTGATGGGTTTTTTGAAAAGCATCACTTGAAACTACATCAGTACCTGCAGCTACTTAGATACGAACAAAGCTTCCAGGAGGTAGTTGGTTTATGTTTGGTGACCCTATGACCTCCATGTTATTCAGTAATGCCATGTACACTGATGATTTTGTTTCCATCAGAAATCTGGTTGCATTATGATGTATTTCTATTTTCTTCCTAATTTTCACTCCACTAAGACGGAGTTGTGTTTGGAGCATCTCCTGGCTCAGGAGAAGGAGCTGCCTATATTTGTAGAAACTCTTCCTCAAGCAGAGCAGTCTCTCAAAAAGTTAGACATCCTTGAGTCAAATGCACAGGTAGGTTTAGCAAATCCTTTCACCCATAGACTTTTTGAAGCTTAATAAATAATCTTTACATATAACTACATTATTAAGGTGTTCACAATCACAGTATAATTTGGGTCCCATCAGGATGTGATGGCTCGGGCACAGATAATAATCCTTCATGGGCACCAGCTGTCAGCTGGTCACCACTATGCCATGGCTCTCATTATGCAGCGCTGCAATGAGCTCCGACACTACTGTGATACACTTAGTGCTGCTCTCAAGACAAAACATGCTTGTCTCCTGCAAGGACATCAGCTGCTGCTTTGTCTTGGACAGGTATTCGGACACTCACTTAGGTACGAGACACACATTTCAGTGCTAATTCTTGATTTCTCTTCTTTGTCTTTAGGCGCAGACTTGGTGTGATGATGGAGCATATCTCTTGGCCAGTCAGGTTGTAAATAAGCACCAGTCTAAAGAAGAGGCTCAGTCTGCTTTGAAAGACATTGAACATTTCTTGGAGGGTATGCCATCTCTGCTGAGCTCTGGACCTGAAATATTAGCCATTGAATATGAGGCTGTCATCACAGCACAGCTGCAGGTCTGCAACCACAAATGTAATTTATTTTAGTGAATTGTCTTAATATCCAAATGTAACGATATATTTTGGTGTTTTTCAATCAGACTCAATTACAAAAAACCTTTGAGAAACATGCAACTTTTCAGCAGATGATCCAGAATCGACAGAATTGTTTAAGGAAGCTGGCAGATAAACACATACGACCGGTCCAGCTGGTGGCCCCAAGGCCTGAAAACCCCCCACGCTCCAAGTCCCCACTCTTCTCCCCTAAGCATAGTACGTAAAGGATATTGGCACTAATCATTTCAAATACACAAGATTATGTACACTTAAAGTAGATGAGTTTATATGTACAAATTAAACTTTGTACACATAAACTCATCTACTTTCCCAGACCCTAGTATTCAGTCTTAGTTGAGCGTTTGGCCCAGCATGTGCTCCCCTTCCATTCCATATTTTCCTTTAGGCACCAGTGCTAAATTAACACATCACAGACTCGTACTGAGCTGGCTTTAGGCATTGCTGGATTGGCTGCAGGGTTAACAGGGAACCTTTACAAACAAGCAAGAACAAGGATAGCTGGTTTAATCAGTCCCCCGGGACACACCTGACTTCTCTGTTCGTTTGGCTGCTGCAGAAACACATGCTTCACATACATTAAAGGACCTTTCATCTCTCTTTGTGTCTTAAGGGAGGTTGCACAAAGCTCACTATATACAGTAATACCCAATTAATACTGTGTGTTATGTTCTTTTTTATTTTATGGGTTTTCATGAGTAATATCCTTTTACCATTTGTTCATTCATGTCTTAAAGGTTTTCACACCAACGCTAATTAGATTTTAAACAAAAAAAGACAATGAGAGTGTTCAGCAAACCCTTTGAGGCTGGGTTCAAAACTCTTCTGAACAACCTTATAAGATAGGAGATGAAGAGAAAAGTGGTTAACTTTGATTGACTTGATCTGGTACATGCATGCGCACATGCATATAGATCACTGATGAACATCCAACCATCACATGCGCACATACACTCTGTGGAGCTGGGCCTGTGATAGAAGGATGCAGCTGCTGAGATCAAAAGGACGTGTCAGTAGTGCCAAAGTACTGATCTAAAGTACTGGTTTAGATCTAGACATGCTGGCTCCACACCACACCTTTAGAGGAAGTGTCCTGTTATCAATGATTACAGTAAATGTCAATCACTAATGATTAATATTTCATTTAACTTAAAGAACAATGTGAAACGGTCACAAGGAGGGCATCAGAAACTCTATGTGGCTCACTAGTTCAGACAGAGCAGTTAAAAAAAATAATATAACTGTATGTGAAATAGTTTAGGTCTTTCTCTTTTCAGAATATGGATGTACTGTACACTGTATGGGAATTCTGCTTTTATGGCTTTTACAGGTGAGGGTTTGAAGTTTACATTTGACCTTTCTTTGCCTGGAAAAAGGACATCGCGAAAGAGCCTGAATCCCAGAAAAGTAAAAAAAAAAAATACATTTCCATTTTGCGTTACACATCCACATTCAGCTATCTCCAATTCACCTTATATTTTTAACATTTCTTTTTGCATTCAGATTGAAGTAATCCACGACTACCAGGAGAGTCGTAGTTGTGTGTCGTACAGTCTAGAGGGCGAGGACAGCCCAGATGTCTTAAAGCGGTAGGAGGAGGACCTTATCTTAACCCGTCTGTCTAACCTCTCTGAGCCTTTTTACTTTTCAATTCTCTTTGTTCATGGCTAATGTTGCCTTGTGGTTATCTTTGTGTCTCTTTTGTGTTTGCTTTGTCTGTGTCGCAGACATGTGATGAGGGAACTAATAGAGACCGAGCGGATCTATGTAGAGGAACTTCTGTCTGTGCTGTTGGTGAGAAACCCAGTCTTTTTTCTCTCATTCTTCCTAATGCCACACAATCCATGTTTGTTGTGTGTACTTTTAAACATCACAGGGTTATAGAGCTGAGATGGAAAACCCAGCTCTGTCTGGCCTTCTACCTCCAATTTTGTGTAGCAAGAGAGATATTCTTTTTGGAAACATGCCAGAGATCTACAATTTTCACAGCAGGCAAGTGAATTATGATTCATTTTACCCTCTTAAAAGCCCCATAACAACTAGTCTGCTTTGAGATATGCTATTAGCTGACATCAGAGACTAGTTTAATACAGTTTTTACTTAAAACGTTTACTGTTTTGTATTTGGTAAATTGTTTGGATACTTTAACATGTGGTCATATCAGCCCTGGTATAGTTGTGTTGATGAATAAACAGACTTTGAGCTCGGATTTATTCTCCCTGACCTTTTTTTTAAATCTAGGGTTTTTCTTCAGGCCCTAGAGCGATGTCTGGAGACCCCTGAAGCAGTTGGAGCATGTTTTCTTGAACGGGTATGGGAACCACTTGTATGGTATTTCGTTGTTGAAATATTAAACACAAAAAGACACTTACTGGTTTCTCCCATTATTTTTCAGAAAGAGAATTTTCAAATGTATGAGTGCTACTGTCAAAATAAGCCACGTTCAGATGCATTGTGGAGACAATTCTCAGACTGTGCCTTTTTTCAGGTCAGTTCAGGTTTTATTCAATAATTTCCACTGCTACAGGTTTCTGCTGTCTTGCATTAAATGATTGTGGGTGTATATTTTATTCTTATGAAGGAATGTCAAAAAAAGTTGGAGCACAAGCTGGGCCTTGATTCTTACCTACTAAAACCAGTCCAGCGCCTGACTAAATATCAGCTGCTGCTCAAGGTTAGCTGTGTTGTATAATCACATTTTTTGTAGTGTTTGTTTGTTTTGTATTGTAATTCACAAAATGAGCAGAATTAGATAGTAGACTGTGTTCTGTTTTGGACTTTTGTTTGTTTAGGAGCTGCTAAAATACTCAAATACAGATTCTGAAGCGACCTCTGAGCTGCATGGAGCACTAACTGCAATGCTTAATTTACTCAAATCAGTCAATGACTCCATGCATCAGATAGCCATCACAGGATATGAGGTAAATCACATCTGTCCACATTTAGGCTGGTAAGTGACATTTGCTAAGTTACCTAAATAATAATGATAATTATAAATGCGCAGGGAGACCTATGTGATCTGGGCCGGGTGCTGATGCAGGGCTCCTTCAGTGTCTGGATCAGTCACAAGAGAGGTGCCACTCGTATGAAAGATTTTGCTCGCTTCAAACCAATGCAGAGACACCTTTTCCTGTACGAGAGAGCTCTGCTCTTCTGTAAGCGCCGGGAGGAACATGGAGACAGCTGTGATAAGACACCCTCATACAGCTTCAAACACTGTCTCAAGGTAGGGAGACGTCTTTATATGTGTGAAAAATTAAAGAAGCCTTACAATAATGCTGCGGATATCATTTTAATCCATCTTGACATGCCTACCAGCACACATTTTATAATCAATTATACTCTTGTAGTAAATATTCATTCTGTCATGCCTCAGTTTTATAGTAGAGGTCTTCATCATAAAAGTTAATGCAGTGAGGTTTAAACCCTGCTGTATGCTCTGTATATAAACCAGCTGTGTTTGTTATTGGTGTTTAAACAATAGGTGCAGATACATTTAAAAATGCGTACTCATTACATTTAGTTTATGGTGTCTTTTAAATATCTACTTTTTGTCTACATTATTTAGAAGCAGCAATAAATAATATGTCTTTCGTCTAGTTCATCCCACGTCTATTTTCTGTAAGAACTGGGCCATGCTGTTGGTGTTGGTGTCACCACAGAAACGGGTGTCCTTCTGTAAGACTTCTTTGTTGTATGTTTTGGAGAGCAGAGGGCGCCAGATTTGGCGTCAGAGCAACAGCTGCTGCTCTTGATTTATTATTGAGACTGGTGGGAGGAAGCAGTGACACAGCGGAGGTGTTAGTAAGTGTGAATGTTGGTGTGCTGTCAGGAGAGAGGCGTTACATGATGTAAGGCTTGTGCGTGATGTATGTGCCTGTGCCTGCGTGTACACTGTGTTTCTCTTGGCAGATGACTGCGGTGGGAATCACAGAGAACGTCAAAGGAGATGTGAAAAAGTTTGAGATCTGGTACAGCGGCAGGGAAGAAGTCTATGTGGTTCAGGTAAGAACGTGCAATCTCTTTTAAGAAAGGGAAATAGTGATGATTGTTTTCTATAATTTTTTGGTTGTCTTGCAGGCTTCTACACTGGAGGTAAAGACAGCTTGGCTTAATGAGCTACGTAGAATCCTAACAAACCAGCAAAAGCTTCTCAGAGGTACACCTTGAGAGTAATAAATATAGAGGTCTAAAATTTAGCTCCAGAGTTATTAGTGGCATAATACAAACTATAAACCTGGAGAGTGTAAAAAATAAACAATTAAAATTGAACCACTTATTTTAGTAATAATTGTTTTCTGCACACTAAATGTAGACTTTATTGTTGATTAATTCAGATCATTTCCATTTTACCCGTTTCACAGATGAGGTATATCAACTTGGCCAAATGGCTGAACACATGCAGCTGTCTCCAGCGCTCTCTGAAAGGTCAGTGCCTGCAGTTGCACAGTGCTTCCTGTGAGAAGGGCATGCACACGTAAAACACACAGATGTAGTTTTCACATGTAACCACAGCTTGAGTGAATGTGAAGATATAATTTCCTGGTGTCCTGGTGTGGGACAGTGTGTGAGAAGGCTCACTGTGTCCAGTGCTGTTTGGTTGCCTATCCCCATTGCTCCCCTCCCTCACCTGCAGGGGCATGCGGCCGTCCAGAGGGGTCCCAAGGGGCTGTCTGCCGGGGCTGGCTGTGTCACTGTCTGCCGACCTGTTTCTGTGCCTGCGTTCCCGGAGTCCACGCCCCCGAAGCCCCCGGCAACTGCCCCGGCCGCGTCCCCGCCCTCAGCGCCACTGACCTGCCCTAAAGCTCAGTGGTAAACTCGGCCTGGCTTTCCTCGCCTTGCTCTGGCATGACCCACTAGACCCTGCTCCATGACCAAACCCAGAGCTATCTGTGCATTCTGTCTCCAACAAACTTTCATTCTGGTTGATAACAGCCTGTGTATTTCAAATTTACTACAAAACATACTTTTGTTTTTTGCATTTTATATTTACTATTTTACATATACATGCAAATATACAGTTTCATTCCATTACCGTTGTTGGGTTTTTTAGGCTGCTGGTTAATATGGGCTTAACAGCTACATTCTTTGTTTTTCAACAAATGCATAAATCTGGAGCTTGGTCTATGCAATTACAAATCTTTCTTTGTTTTGATACATATGTGCTTTCTGTGAACATGCTATGACACAACACAAGCCCACAGTCACAAGAGAAGCTTGCCCATAGCTGTTCTGTGTGCTGCCCTGCTGTCTGGCTGGTGCCTGAATGCTATTGGCCGTGTCACAGAGCGAACAGGACAGACTGAGTCCTTGACACTTGTGTCTGGGGATAATCTCTGTCCCAAGTATTGTGCATGAATTTCTAAAGCATTAATTAACAGATATTTGTCTGTGTTGTTCCAACAGTAAGCAGCAGAGGGCATCAGTGAGTTCAGAAGACACTGAGTCAGGCAGGAGCAGTCCAGACCCTCAGTCTCACTCTCCAAAACAGCAAAACCGCAGAAGTGAGTGTTTCTGACAAACACAAAAGCATAATAATAATTGAACCAAAATAAAGTAGATATTTAGTAACTAATAGTATGTTTAGGAAACAATATTCAGATTTGTTTTGTGTGACTGAGATTAAATTTTAAGTGTATAATATTGTTGATTTCCCAGTGTGTGTCTAGATAGTTAATTGTTCTGATGTTAACACAGAAAACCTAATATAGGTGTAAACATCTGTGTTTTCAGGTTGGCCTGGAGCTAATCACGCTGTCAACATGTGTGAGGCTCTGGAAGAGTGGCCCGGAGGTTCTGATGCCTTGCACCCGTCTGACACAGAGGAAGACAATCTGCTGCAACTGGTAAGACACCAACACACGTGGCAGTAATCTGTGTTCATGTGATGAATGGGTGATTGTTTGTTGATTGTTCTGTTCCAAGACTCCAGGAAAATACAAAGCTTTGGCTGATTGTGTTCAAAATGGAACAACCAGCATCACTATAAAGTCTGGAGATGTAATTCACCTACAGTGTGAAGACAACAGGGGTCTCTGGTGAGTTTTTAGCCTGTAACCATGCATTGTTACAAAACAGTCTATTTTCAGTAAACAAATTATTATTATTATTATTTTGCTTATGTAGCTTTAAGGCATACCCATTTGCCTAACTTAAATGGAATTTAAGTATTTTTAGGAAGATACAGTACACGTGTGTTAATTTTGCACAAAAAACAAATGTTCATTTACTTTGTTTTTATTTTTATTTTTTTATAAAAACTGTTCTTTGTACTATTCATACTGACTTAAATGTTGTAGGCTAGTAAAAAACCTGAGCCAGCGTCAGGAGGGCTTCCTCTCAGCAGGCAGCCTGCAGTCAGTGTTAGGAAACAGTAGCAGAGGACACCCCTCAAGACTGGGAGGTAAAATATCTCTTAAAATATAATTTGTCTGTCAATGTTTGTCTCTAAATGTTAGCCCTGTGACTAACTGGCCACTGTCCAGGGTGTACCCCGCCTCAGGCCCAAAGCTGCTGGGATAGGCTCCAGTCACCCACGACCCCTAACGGGACAAAGCGGTAGAAAATGAATGAATGAACTTTGTTTTTATTTTTATTTTTTTATATAAACTGTTCTTTGTACTATTCATACTGACTTAAATGTTGTAGGCTAGTAAAAAACCTGAGCCAGCGTCAGGAGGGCTTCCTCTCAGCAGGCAGCCTGCAGTCAGTGTTAGGAAACAGTAGCAGAGGACACCCCTCAAGACTGGGAGGTAAAATATCTCTTAAAATATAATTTTGTTATCTTTTCTTTAACATTAGTTTTATTGTTTACTTGTAGAACCAGGTGCCCTGAAAGTGAGAAAACTCAGCTCTCCATAGGATGGAAGGACACAATCTGACGGAGGTGTTATCTGTGAATGATGAACTGACTGAAGAAACATGTTTGAGCCATATCTGTTTTCTTTTAATTGATGACCTCTTAGACTGTACAATACAATACAAGTGCCACCAGCAAAAAGGCACAAAAAGAGTGAGCTCTTGGACAATCAGCAGCTCTGGACACTGTTCGGTCTGACTTTATATGATTTCTGCGCTAGTCAAAAACACGCTGGATGGATGAAACGTTTTTGCTACAGTAGAGGTTTTTTTTTTTTGTGAACATTACTCAGCTAATACTTGATGAGTCTTCTTTGTTTGTCTTTTGTGCATCAACTAGAACCAGGATTTTCCTAAAACATTTTTTGTACTGTTTTTCCATGATCAAGTGTAGTTAGACAATAGTTTACTTTTAAACACTTAATTTATTTAACATTTACTCCAGGCACCTCTCTGGTTTTGTGTAAAGTACCGGAGTTAAAATGCCAAAATGTGCCATGCCATAATGCCTTTTTATTCCTGTTTTTTGAAGCCCCTTACTTCTACGTACTGTTTGCAAAATAATACTCTTCCGGCTTTAACCTGAAGAAGCACTTTAATAAGATGCAAGAGCAAAAGATCCTGTCAAGTTCTGATTGTGTTCCCAGCCTGACATGGTACACCGTGCACTTCTTGATGTTAACTGCTGAATGTGAGTTGTTATGATGCAGGAGAGACATACCCCCTGCATGAAGCCAGCAGTTGATGTGTCACTGTCGCTCATCTCACTGGCTGTGAGAGATGAAGACGGATGGCGTAGACATGTGTGATGGTGTCATTTTGCTCTTGATGTGTCGGTGCTGACTGTTCCAGGAAACACAAGGGGTGTAAGGAAACACTGAGCTTAACCCATCTCATCCGCTCCATGAAGAGTGAACTGTTCTTCCTCTCCATTACAGCTCTGTTACTCTTAGCTCCTCATTTAAAAGGGATCATGCGGCCAACATAAAATATACCCTTGGTGTTGAACACTTAATTAAATATTGATTGCAGACTTAGATGAATTTGCCACATCAAATCGCGGCCCCCAGTTGGAGGGATGCCTTTGATACACAGTGTTTGATATGGAAATTAGTTTAGAGAGCAGCAGGAACTGCACGCTACACATTTCCTATGTTGCTAATTTATTTATTTTTGCTGTCATGTTGTTTCCTAATCTCATGATATATGTGTGCAGCACTGGAGTACTTAACTGCACAGTACTTAACTACTAACTTTTTTTATGATTTTGTTGTATCTTAAATCAAAATGCTGCAGATTTTGCACAGTTTTCCAGTTTGGAAAGCAAAACAAAATGCTTGAAATATCATATGAAATATCTGATGAGCCAAAAAGCCTACGCTTGCTGCTGAATGTTAATTTAAAACTGCACGGCAAACAAACATAAGCAGTTTGTATTGTTCTGCGGTCTCTGATCTCAACTGGGCTTTTTTGTACCACTCAAGTACTGTATAATAAAATGTGTATGGCAATAATTCTGATTAAAAGTTTTCTTTCATTGTATATAGCCAAAAACACATGTTCTCACTTCTAATAAAGGTAATAATCCTACTTTTGCAACAGAAACGGTAATTTAAAACATGATTTAAGAGAAATTATCTGTGCAGTTTAACTCAAACAAATACATTTAGACTTTTATAATGAACAAAAAATTTTACTCAACACTTTTGTTTTTGTTTAGTGTAGATAAATGTTGTACTGTATGCAAAACACGCTCTTACCTGCAGGTGGCGGTAAAGTAAAATGAATATAAAATCTATCAAATCAAGAAGTTACTAAAAAAGGCATTTTAAAACCTAAAAGTTAATAGTAATTCCCAGATGTCATTATCACCATCAGGCTCACTGTGCTGGATTTACAGTGCAGTGTCCTCCACCTATGACTTGATCTTTAGTTTGTCACCAATAAGTGACACAACTGGGCCCAAACTAAAACAATATATATACTGTACATCCATTATTAAGATAGACTTGTGATTTTAGTCCACTGTAAACTCTGATTGGCTTTGTACTACACACCCAACCCATCTCTGTTCATATAAACAAAAGGGTAAAACAGTGACGTACAGCTGGGTAATGTGAACACAAACATTCTTGCACAGATTTAAGTCCTAATCGAAATTCTCCATATTGTGCCTTTTAGTTTCAGAAAATAATTCAACAAAATGCGTGATATTGAAAGGAGTCAGATTCCTATATCTGTTTCGTTGTCAAAGAAGTGGTCGTCAAATACCAGCCTATGTTTAGTGAGTCCCATCACATGTTTTATCCAGCTGTAGTAAAGTGACACTCTGGTGTAGACTCCATATTTCCCCTCCTTGGCACACTCCTCTCCCCAGCTCACGATACCTGTTAGGAACCACGTGTTATAGAGGCTATTTGCATGCGGACCCCCACTGTCCCCCTGGCAGGCGTCTTTGGCCTTGCTGTAATACCCTGCACAGAACATGAAGGGGGTGATCCTGGCACTGCTGCTCAATAAACACTGTGCTCGTTCAATATAAGGAACCTCCACCTTCTTTAGGACATCTGACATGTGTCCCAGGAAGCGACTTCGCCCCCAGCCGCTGACTGTGGCCGGAGAGGCACTCTTATAAAGCGCCTCTGTGAAGGAGCGGGGTCCTATACAGATTGGTCTGACAGTGGCGGAGAAAGTGATGGGGGTCGTCAGATACAGCAGGGCTATGTCATGGTTGTACAAGCTCAGACTGGCGTTGTAGCGCGGGTAAATGTAGAGCTTCAACACCTCATGATCCTGCTCTGTGTCTTCTTTTGTGTACATGTCATGCTCTCCTGTGGGTAAACAGTGACGATTGGTAAAATCAATTAAAACACATTGACACTATGGAGAAACGCTTGTCTCTTACCCACTCGGATGAAGAAGGAGCCTTGTTTCTTTGCTACACAGTGAGCAGCAGTGATGACCCAGAGATGGCTGAGAATAGATCCTCCACAGAATAACTTTCCACTTGGACGGGCTATCAAGGCCACCTGTACACAATAAAATATAATCAGAAACTCTATTTTTTCTTATTGGTTAAGTGCTAATGGTATTTAAAACAAAAGGTTAAATATCTAATGTTTAGGGCACATTTGTTTACAGCCATGCGGTTTGCAGTTCTCTAACAGATTTAATGTGTAGAATAAGGGCGCATGCTCAAGCTTGTTTGTGCATGCTCTATTCAGTCAATCGATAAAATCAAGCCATATCTTAAAATTAGTCGGAATTTAAAATATCTGTCCATTACCTGCCATGGAATCTCCCCTTTAGTCACCACTTCTCCTCCTACGATGCGTTTGTAAGGTCTTGGTGCCTCGGTTGGGTCCTCTGCCTTTCCAAACACCCACAGGGGCAGTTTTTTATTGGGCCGTGTTTCTGTGGAGGTATTTGTGTCCAGAGAGGGAGATGTGGAACTGGCAAACGTAATAAGTGGGAGTGTCGAAGAGGTGATGTTGCCTTCACTATTGTTAAAAAATGACCTCCTGTGTGCTCCACGTACTTCTGTTTGGACCGTTCTGCCACATGGGAATTCCACTGGTAATGCAAAAACAAACCGTGTTGTTGAAATGAAGAGATATATCCTTGTTGTGATATGTCAGCAGAGAAAGAAAATGATAGGTTAATTACCCTCTGGTTCACAGTCCATCCCATTCCCAAGCAGTCTGTATCCCATTGCACATGAGCATTTGGCCCCAAAGGTTCCCATGGACTCACAGAAGTGCATGCACTCTCCATTGTTCACGTCACATCTTGTCGCTATAACTGTAGAGGGAGAAAATAAAAATAAGATAATTGCTGTTTTTAGGATCTAATCTGATAAAGGAACCCTACAGGGTACAGGAGCCGTTTATTTTAGCCAACAAAACATTTGGCGGCTCATATGAAGCCGCAATCTAGTTTTTGATCTGATTTTCACAGATTGCCACGCCCTGCTTATTCTTACCAATCTCACAGTTTCTTCCAATAAATCCAGAATCACACACACAAGTGTAATAGCCGAGGTGGTCTTTACATGAGCCCAGGTTCAGACATGGACTTGATGCACACTGGTTGCCATCTAAGAAAACAGGGCCTTCACTTATTAAACCAAACATACCAGATATCCACAATAATAATCTGAATGTGTAATGACTTATCCCTACCTTCATACCCAGCCCAGAACTCCATCTGAAAGAAAAACAAATATTTGAGATGATTTTACCCTGCTGAGAGAGACAGACAGAGAATAGCTGTGACAAATGGCTCATGTATCCACCGTCCTCTCATCGTTCTCAAAGGTCTCTCTGGCTTCCTCCAGGTCACACTTTTCTTCGATACACTCTCGCTCCAGGTTTCCTCTGAGCAGCTCCTCGAACCCTCCAGTGTTGTAACGTTTGTGTCTCCGCAGGACGGTGTTAGATGTCTGGGTAGTTAAAAAGACGGACTCTGCCAGTGGGGCCAGAGCCATCACAGAAGACTTTAGAGTGAATTTATTAATTTATTAGGACGGAGATTTGTGTTAGCTTTTGAAGTTTTACCTCCAGAGACCAACAGCGAGTCTACAAGCAGCAAATATAGTGAAGCCTGTAAAAACGAAGCCATTTCTAACAAAGAGACATGAATAAAGATTCATTCCAAAGTACAGAGCTCTGTTTGCTTACTGTGTTCAGGAAACCGAGTGTGTCAACATTTGCATTTCCACACTGAAATAAAAAAGTCCCACTAGTCTAACGAACATTTCTCAATGCACTTTTCCCCTCCAGTCGGTTTAATTGTACTTGTGAATATTAACCACAAGATGGCGCAGTTAGCTCTCGTTTAGTCCATGTGCACGTACAGAATACATTAACCATAATTCTGCAGGAAAATGCATTTACATTTACCAAATGAGATTAATTCACACAGATATGATCCTTTGTAAATAAGTGTTTAAAACATGAGTGCTGCTAGATTTCCTAAGATCATAATTTACAGTTTTTGAAGGAAGACTTGCTTAGTTATTGATTAATCTCTCACTTTGAGGTTTTACTGCATCAGAAGCATGTGGAGACTGATGATGGAGTCTGTTACTAAAGGCAGAACTGAACAGATTTGATGTCTCTAGTAAGAAGGTAACACCTGTTGGAAAAGGTCTGAGTCATTATGTCAATTGTCATCTGTCAGGTTTGGTCATGTTTTTTATGCACATATCTGACACTGTGCCAGGGTGCTGTACGGGAGAGTCGGATCCGAGAGGAACAGTCATGGACCACTAGACCAGCTCAATACCCTCTCCAGGGTAATTGAGGTTTCATGGGAACCTCGGTATTCCCCGGAGGACTTAAAGGAAGTGTCTGGGGAGTGGAAAATCTGGGCATCTCTGCTTAGACTGCTGCCCCCCCACGACCCCGCCCTGGATAAAGTGAGAAGATGGATGGATGAATGGATATACCTTTTTAACCTCTTCATGCTTTTCTGGAATACTACAACACAATATGGCCACTAGACACAATAACCCTTTGTTTACATAAGACTTTTCTTAACATATGCTAACTTTTAAATATTTATGACAGGATTTTGAAAGCTCTTCTGTGCTCTCGTGACACTTGACCTGTAAACCCTTTTGAACAACATACATCCATACTACAATAGGCCTCTCCAGCGATGTGGTGTTATGACATGGAGATGGCATGGTGGGTGATGTAGTGCTGCTGCTGACTCAGAGTGCCAGCTGAAGATTGAACCGCGGTGTCACGTTGTGGTGTGGCGCTCAGTCTGCAGCACAAATCCCCCCACAGGGACCCCACAGTCTTCTTGAGTGTTGGGCAACTATTAAAACCACCCATTTATATTTCAGTAAATCGTTAAAGGGCTGAATAATTCATACTTGAGTAAATAACACTGTCTGCTTGATGTAAAGGGTTTCAAATATTTCCCAAGGAAGGGATTCAAGAAGGCATCAGCGTTTCATCTGAATTTTAGTTTAAACTTAAATTCTATCTTTGTCTCTTGTCCTGATCCAGTCCAGAAAAATGTACTGGCACAGGAAGTTTTGACTATTTTCTTCACTATGAGCCCCACTGTAGTGGAGACAATGAGACTTTCTCCAGAGAGATGTTTAATCATATAGACATTTAGAAGGAAGTAAAATAGTCTGTGCCTGTCTATTGATTTGCAGACTTTGCCCTGACATCTCTGTCTTTTCTCTTTTGGCAGTGGCACACAGACGGGGAATCAGTGTCGGCTCCAATTAGATTAGTCACTACTGGGATTCCGAAAGGTCCAAGCTCAGAAACTCAGAGGCTTGCTCATTGCTATTGATTTGTAGGTTTCTTCTTTTTTTTTTTATTTATAATTTTTTTTCTTCTAAATTTTGCAGAGCCTTAGGCTAAATAGAGTCGGAATTACAAACAGCAAACATGTTTCTATTTAAATGAACATATAGACATTAGAATATGGCCTTGTGTGAAAACCTGTTTTACTGCACTTCTGTGTGTCAGTTTTGTTCTCTTGTTGCTCGTGTGAAGAAGATGGACCACTGTCACAGCACATTACAGCAGCCGAACATTGAGTGAGAAGACTTTGTCAAAGTCTGAACCGTCCCCAAGCTCTGAACCATGTCCAATCTACAAGAAAAACAGGAAGCTTGTGTCAGACTTGTGGCTCAAAGGCTGTGACGTTATTGAAATGTCTGTAAAAGTTGTGTAAAGCCAACTCTTTTGTAGTCCACTTGAGTCCTGTGAGCATGTGTAGTAAAACATCCGCAAGGAGTGCCTACAATGTAGGCTGGGAAAAAAAGAAACTCTGCAGGCCTCAAAGCACTCACCCCCCTCCATCACATAAAGCCTATGACATTCAGTGGTATTTGAGAGAGTCCTGCTCCGTTAATTAGTACACGATATCAAGCAACAAAGGCACTGGCCTTTACAACACCTGGATTCAACATGGATGGTGTTGGCTTTTAAAAGGCAATGCCAAAATTAAAACTGACACAACGGAATGGCTTATTTTCAGGCTGGAGGTTGTGCAGTTGTGTAAGAAACAAAAGAGTCGTCATTTACCCAAAGAAAAACGTGTTACTTTGACTTATCTGACTACATTGACATGTACCATTTTGAATGCAGCTGTGCTTCTTTTGGCTTGATCTTGTGTAAAATGTAAAGTCTCTAGTCTGGTATTCACGGTTCTGCAAGGCATGATGCAGGCGAGTTGAGAGATGCTGCTGGCTCTGAGACGTTCAACCACCGTTAATAAAAAAGTGAAGCTCTCCCGCTGCTGGTCTGAGGATAAGCTTCCCTGAATGTCATGAGCTTCTTCATACAAAGCTCTGCTGGCTATCTTCACTCGGCAGAGGTAGTGAACTGGAAATGCCTCGTATGAATTTTTGCAAACATAAATGTGCTGGTTCTGGATTCTTCCAGACAGTAGAGCATATTTTATACAGTGGCACTGGGCCTTCCAGGGGGCTGATGAAGACTTCAGCACCAGAGGGAATAGCACTATATCAGCTGGTGTTATTCATCTGCAGCAAATACATGTAGATCATCTATCCCTGAACTGAAATACACCCTGACTTGTGTGACATGAGAGATATAAAAGTGCAAACTGGGGAATGGCAAAGTCAATTACGTGCTGTGTTACAGGGAGACATGACAGAAATACAGCATGGCGCCACACCTCTGGACCATGACCCTTTAGTTACAAATAACTGTCTGACCCCAGTCTGACCCCTGTATCCCAAGTCAGTGTTTGCGGGTCCTTTCTGAGGTGATGAGCTGAAGGAGCAGGTTTAACCGTCCTCACACTGGTGCTGACGGTATCCATCACTTTTATGTGCAGCATGTTAACACACAGACATGCACAGCTACGGCTGAAGCACAATGCACAAGCTCCACTGTGGCCTTTAGGTTTACTATTCAAGTCCTTGGGCTATTTTTTGTACAGCATTTGGAGCAGTCCTATTCTTTATTATAGCCATTTATCATGACAATGCATACATATTTTATTTAGTTTGCTACAGAACACAATATCTATTTGAAGTAACACCTTTAAAACTTGAAACCAAAACTCTGCTCACTTGAGGTTCCTAACATTTACCAAAGAGCAATGCAAGAGGCATGCTTTGATAATTCTTTTTGTTGTGTAGTGCAAGAATAAACAGAACATTATTGATGAAACTGAAAGGCTTATAAACAACAAACTGTTTTTTTCATTAAATGCTTTAAACCTCAGGTGCCATTAACACGCTGCATTTAACAGAAACAACAGAAATATGAAATAATATGCAATATAAATATATAAATAATTACTATCCCCATCAAATATGAGGCCAACCCAAGCTCTGCTCTAAGTTTATCCACAATAATTTTCAGTTCAGCCAGGGTTGGAAATAACTTAATTGAACTCATTTAAGTTACTCTCTGTGATTAGATGTAAATTTCAAAAGACAATCCTGTAAAGAAGTTATGTTACAGAAATTTGCCGCAATAGTACATAGAGTATATTTTCTTTATTGTGGACTGGACTTTCCACTTTTTGAAAAGTAAGCCAAATGTTGGTCAGCTCACTGTGTCTTTGCATGTTTCGGGCTTTTAGTGCTTTAGGTGATTGTGCAATTTTTGACCAAAAAGTCCTGCAATCAGCAGACAAAACAGAGGGTCATATTGTGCTGCCTGCCACCCCTGGAGTGACTTCAGAGGTGATTGTGTTTGTGCTGGCTGTGGGTCAGTGCTTTAAACCAACTGTTGGGTTAATGTAGCAATGTGGACTGGGATAGTGTCCTGCTGCAAAAGGTCAGAGGGGACCACAGGCCATGGGCACAGTAGGCACACAACCCACTGACATTTACACTGGCTCTAACCATGGCAGTTCTCAAAGCCTCACTCCCAATAACAACAACACTGCACACATTACCCAACATTTGGTAAGTGGCATACGACACTCATATGGCATGTATTATGAGCACATGGGCTTATTGACGCCATCCCCGAAATGACCTCTGTCCTGGCTTTGCAGTGGTCAGCTCATGTCCTATTGATTTAGCCTCTTCATTTTACACTTATGCTAATATATCAATCCCAACCTGTCTTTTCTCTCCACCAGGGAATGTTAATGAACAGGCCCTTCTCATAGTTTAGGAGAAGCCAATAAATGAATGTACGCTAAAGGTTTTCATGTGGAAGAACTTCTGTGGTTACAAAAATTATACAACCGTAGATTAATTACTCATAGAATTCTTGGGAGCCATGTTAAATAGGTTCTATCTTTGGTATGGTTAAAAAAAAAAAAGTTAATGTCAATGTGGCTATGAAATCTTGATAATATTACTACTCAAGGCAGAAGTGCTCATTTAAGAAGACACCGTGTGCTTTAAACGTCTCGGGAAGATCAGAGCATGTCAAGAAAGTTTTAAAGGGGTCCTGTTTCTTCTAAAAATAGAAAGTGTATAGATCCAGTAACCCCCAGGTCTCCTTCCTCTGGTGCCACTGAGAACTGTAGAGCAGTGGGAGATGTGACATAAACCCTGAGAAGAACACACGGGACTGGACACTTCACTGCCTGGTCGTATAGAAAGAGCTATAGTGAGCATCACGCTGCATTAAAAACATCCGATCGGAGCAGAAACTTGCCTTTCTTCAGATCAAGATTGAGATCTAACATTTAGACTCAAATCTAAAGGTAAGAATTGTCAATTGTTACCACATTACAGGAGGAAGTTGGGGGAAAGTTGATTGGGTGAAATTTCACCAAAGCCGCAGCTGGCATGTTCTTTCACAAAAGCATGGGTTGCTCGAGAATAAACTAGTATTTTCAGTTTCAATGCTCTAAAAGATATGCATTTTGTCATACCTTATTATAAAAGCTCCCATTTTATGATTATACTGTTTAGTTGTGGCTGGTTGGTCCCTGTGTTACTTTGGTTGGACACTTTTTTCCTTTTTATAGCTGAACTCTCCTGGAACTATATTTTATAATATAAGCAGACTCCCTTTTAGTTCTGGTTAAGTCTCTCTTTCATCATTACCATTAAATTAAAAAGAGTTTTGCTTCAAATACACATTTGTTTCTTTTATTTTACTCGCATTCTACTCACACTGCTAATAACTTTTAATAATTCATAATAAAAATGAATAATTATTATTCCAGTTGCCCTTCACAGCTCAAAAATCAGCCCACAGACAGCTACCTTCACGTTGAGCGCAGGTTGTCAGTGAAGGCGAGCTGAATGAAAGCAACAGCAAGATGGTGCGCGTCGTGCGGCGCAGTCTCCTCGCTCTGCAGTTCTTCACCTCAGCCTCTGAAGCCACTCTCTCTCAGGCTGCGCTGGCGAATGGAGCTGCTCGTTTCCCCTCGCACCCGTCACACAGTCAAACAACAAGCGTCCACGGTGTGAATGTGACGCCGTGACTGGGGGAGCGCTCTCACGTATCCTGTTGATTCCGCTCGCCCATACGTGCGTTTACAGACGCACAGCAGCTCCGAGGGAAGCCTCAGACGAGGGGGATTCACTGGATGGCATTTTACGCGGGATTTGTTTGTAGATAGACCGGGCTTAGTTGTTATGTTTTTGTCGAGGTAGTGCGTCTGAAAACAAAGCAAGCAGCGCTCCATTTTTGCGGTTTTCGCTCCTTTCTTTGTCACAGAGTAGGTCGTGATTTTGTTCTATTCAAAATAACCAGATTCGTGGTGGGGACGGGTCCTTTCATCAATGTGCATTGATGTAGCAGGAAACGTGGAGGAGATAAGGTAAGTAGACGCGAATTAGAAGCATCTATAGACAGACTCTTATTATTTTAGGATGATATGGGCTCTTTGCCGCGTGGTGTGGGATTCCAGATGGCATCAACACTTATCACTGGTAGCCAATTATACACAGAGCTTGTGCCCAGTGGTTCTCAATTGCTATGGTCTCCCCATGGGTCTTCTGTTATGGAGCAAACTGTGATAGTAATCCCACGCTTCTCTTTGCAGAAACCTTATCTCAGCACCGGGAATCTTTGGGAAGGATTTCATTGAGGACGGTGAGCTTTTAAAAGGATTTCGATTCGTGTCTAAACCGGGAATTACACATCCAAACTGGGATCTATGAGCGGCAAAGTGGCGAAGTCTAAAGAAGACAAGGATGCTTCCAAGGGTAAGCGACAACCCCATCATTCTGCATTAGTAGGACTGTCCTAAATGAGGTTTGATTTACCGCGTCCTCATCTTTTATTTTGCATGACACCTGAGAGATGAGTGACATTATCAAGTGAGCATCCCCAGCACGGTGCATGTGAAGCTGCTGCTGTTGGAGATGTGGCCTATGCGCTGCGCCATGTGTTGTCTTGAATCAGCCGCGTTCACGTCGTGGTCACACAAAAACAAAAGCGAACAGACACTCGGATAATCTTCGTCTTCACAGTAAAAACGATAGCAGTGAAACGATAATTCTTATACCACTGACATCCTTTTAAAGTGTCGCTTTGTGTTTCTTCGGCATATTGAGAGAAACATCTGCTCAGCGTAAAGCCTCGCTCCTTCTCGAAGCCTCAGTTCATAGCTCACGGCAGGCTTTTGCCTCGCAGCTACGGGAAGTGAAGAAAGTAAACTGCCTATGCATTGCCATGGAGACAGAGCAGAGACGGGGTTGCCAGAGAAACGTGTCGGGACTAATCAGTGCGGGGATGTGCACGACACTTTACGCACTGCTACACACGTTACTGCACCTTTTGTCTCATACCTTTTCTTAAACAAAAGGAAAGATCAACAGTTGAATCTAATGGCTAAATCGTGTCCTTTGTCTTTAGGAGCCCATCACGTAGGCCTATTAGAGTCCCTAAAATAATCCCATAAACATTGTGGCTATAGTGGAATATCATAATGGGCTGCCAGCAGCTCGCTCATCGCTGCCAACCTGTTCATTTGCTCTTATTCCATTAGCTCTCCTTACTGTCATCTCCCATGTCTAAGGTGCTCACTAGAAATCACTTAATGGTTTGTTTTGGCAGCTGTGCAAGAGATGGCTCAGTCAGTGCTGTTATTATAAGTACTAGACCACACCATAGACCACACTGAGGCCTGTGTGTTTAATATGTGTCCAATATGTCATTCACAAGGATTATTAAGGGGTTGGAACAGCATCATTTATTTATTGGGATAATATTAAAGTTAAGTTGACTGGATGATTTGTCTTACAATTTAAAAATACATAATGGTATAAAGCTGCTGTCTCAAAGGGATTTGGCTTCTTATACTCTTACCTAGGCCTTATTCCAACCTATAACATTTATTCATAACAAAAACATTAACACAGAATTTGTTTTCTGACAACTTATTATTTTTATACAGTATATAAGGGGTGCAGTGGCTCAGTGGTAGAGGGGTCGTCCTTCAACCAGAAGGTAGGCGGTTCGATTCCCGTTGTCGCCAAAATTTATACTGTCATTGTGTCCTTGGGCAAGAGACTTAACCCTTTTTGCCTCCGCTGTCTGTGGCACTGGTGTAAATGTATTTGGTGATAGTCGGAGAGTCTCTGTCAGTCTGTCCCAGGGCTGCTGTGGCTACTGATGTAGCTTACCACCAGTGTGTGACTGTGGAGTGAAAAGTGTCTTTGCAACCCCGGAAAAGCGCTATAAAAATTGATATAATATATATATTTTGAACATTAGTCAGTGGTCATACAAAGTCTATTTTTGAGGGTTAAAGGCAGTCAGTGGTGTGTAGTGCTGACATTGAACTGCTCAGACAAAGTGATGTAAAAATTAACCTCTTTTGCAACTTCACTTTTTTTTGGGAAATCAGTGGTATCCCTGAAAAAAAGATAAAATACTAACATACACACTGCGTTCAACAAAGATCAGAGTACAAATGTACATGCTGGATGCCTTCAATTTTATGCTAAAAATTACACACTTCACTGCATGTCCCACTGATTTGTGCAGCTGCCCCCAACAGACACCTGCGTGGCACAGAGAGATGCTCAGGCAAAAGCAGCACTGATTGTGCCAAGGTCTGTAACCACCTGCCCCACAAATTATTTCAGTGAAACTGTCGATTAAAGCTCGAACCATCTGCAACAAAAGCATTTGACACCCCAGTTACTGAACTATTGTTAAAAAGAACAATTATGATTATGTAAGACTGTGCTCTCATTATTATTGGGTTTCATTAACAGTGTAACAACAACTAACAAAAGGAAATATTTTTCTATGAAAACCCACATGAAAAACTGAAAAAGCCAAAACCAAACCCCTGATAAAGCATGATAATCAGCTTCCAGCACACAATAGAAAAAATTGGACGGATAGAAAATGTTTGTTTTTCTTGGTGGCTCCAAAAGTAACCCTAACATTAGCAGAAACACAAAAATAGCTGGGTGTTCCCTTGTTCTTGGAGAGCCTACATCCTGAGACAGATTGGCTTTGCTTTTGCTTACTCAGGCCGGTCCTTCCTAGTGGAGTATGAGCAGAAGTGCAGAGCTTGTGCATGGCTGTTATGTGGGGTGGAAGGAGGTGTGTGTATCAGTACCAATGATTCATACTGTGTTCGTTTTCCCCTGTCCTTGTGAAACTAAGTTGTGCGGACACAGCAATGTGTCAAAGCATGACAGTTATAGGGTGCACAGTCTCAGGACTTTCCAGAACTCCATTTTATGCATTAATTTCCTTTTACTTGTAAATGGTTTGGTGTAAAACACATAGAAACTGACACAGACCTCTGCCAAATTCACTGCACACTTAACTCTATACAGTAAGTTTACATACCCTGGCAAGATTTGTGATTTTTTTTGATAATTTTTCATAAAATATGAATGATAACACAAAAACCTTTCTTTCACTCATAGTTAGTGGTTGGGTGAAGCCATTTATTTGTAAAACAATTGTATTTTAACTCTTTTTAACTCATAATGACAACAGAAACTATACCCAAATGACCCTGATCAAAGGTTTACATACCCCAGTTCTTAATACCGTGTTTTGTCATTTTTAACATCAATGACAGCTTAAACTTTTTTGTGGTAGTTGTGGATAAGTCTCTTTATTTTCTCAGAGGGTAAAGCCAGAGAAAAATGGCCAAATAAAATCACAAATTCTGCAAATATATGTCAGTTTATGAGCACAACTGTAGCATAAAGAAATTAATTAATTGCAATAGATTATTCACCTTTAGACAACAATAGAAATATGCCTCATACATATCTTTTTTTCTTAAAGGTTTGCTTTAGATTATTAGTTGGCTTCAGCAATTCTGCAGTCAACAAGTTCTTACACAACTGCCTCACTTCATTTGAGTGTGTCTCACTGATAGACTCCTCCCTTGGGCTGCCAGTGTCAGCCAGTGGATTCATGTCTATCTCACATTGCAGCTCTGAGCGCAGCAGAAGGCATAACTCTTGCATATTTGCAGGCAGATTAATCCAGATTCAGGCCAGGCACGGAGGTGAATCAATAGATACCAAGAAGGGAGTTTAGACCTGCTTCATTATTCACAATATAGACAGTTGTGTCCTCCACAGCACGCCAACACCTTCTCTAAAGAACTAATCAGATAAAGCTGCAGATAAATCTCATTAAAACATCTACGTGTAATTTGTAGAAATGAAGTTTAGGGTGTCATTTAAAACTGTCCAAAATTGCAGTAAATATTACATTCACAGAAGAACATAGGTAGAGTCAGATGTGTTGGTAGATGAGATGCATAATGTTTTTCTCAAAGTGTGTGCACACGTGTCTCTGTGTGTGAGTCTGTGACCTGCTCTCAGTGGCACCTCAGCCACTTTACACTTAGCTACATTAGTGTAAAAAGTTCAGCTGGTTAGAGAACCTGTCGCACCAGGGTCTTCAAACTCTCATTTCTACAGTAAGCAATATCAGTGTTGGTAGATTCAAATCAAGGACTCAATGACTAACCCTTGCTATAAAATACTTCTGTGAAGAAAGTCTGTTTATTCTGGTAAAGACTGTGACGTGTTGCACTGGAAGTATTTGTGGTGTCAGGCTGCTTGAGATGTTCCCTGTCAGAAGCTTTCCCGCTACTGTCACAGATTCGACCACACTGCCTCGAGGAAACAAGCTCGCCTGCATCACCGATCTGCCACTCTCCATTGCTGACTTGCATGCTTGTTGCTGTTTGGTAATGTTGAGAGTCCACTGTCATCTTGGGTTTCTGCATGACACAGGTTGCCTCTGATTGGTGTATTCATAGGGCTGGGTACCTCTCAGATTTCTGTAGAGTACACTTTATTTAGAAAAATCAACATTGCTTTAGGAAAGGAGCAAAGCTTTAGACAGTTAATAAATGTCCTTACATTACAAAAATTAAATACTATCCTAATATCTTAAAAGACATCAAATGAAATGTCATAGATGATCCGTTAAATCTCTGAACATCTGACAGCTCAGTTGCATCAGTCAGCTCGGTGCTGGTAATCCACAAAGCGGCATGTCTTTTGAGTTAAAAGCCTTTGTGAGTTGTCCTTCACTACGAAAACATGCCCGTTTCTGGAAGTAAACTGCCAACCCATGGACCTCAACTCTGAATCTGCCCTCATTTCCACTGCTGAGGTTGTGCTCTGCCTTTATTTTCAGCTCTTGTGCCTAAATGTACCCTACTATGTTTAATGTAACTAGATATCAAGTGATTTACTTTGGGTTACTTGTGATGTATTTATATTTAAAGGCAACTGCTGAAATTTATTCCTAAACAACTGGACTAGAAAAGTTTTAATTATAGGTAAATTGCTCAATCCAACATCTGTCCCCAGATATACTGACAGTAAAAACCTTGTAAACAATTGTTTTAGTAACTGAAAATGTTACTAAAGATTTACTAAAGGGATGCTGTTTAGGACACAGACACAGGCCTTACTTAAATGCATTTGTCTCTCTCATTTCACAGGACAAAAACTGGGAGGAGAGTAGTTAAAGGAGACAGCAAAGTTTGATTTACTAAGGTTTGTCTTAATCATCTGCACCTGACTTTAGCTATATCCCTTAATTTTTTATAAAAGTTAACAATGATGAATATTTTACTCCAAATAGGAAAAAAAGAAAATGTCTCTCCTGCACAGAAAACTCCTCGTTTACAAAATAGGCTGAAATACTTTTCATGTTTTCATGTGAGGTTCGAATGTCTTGTCATTGTAGGCACACAGCCCATTACATAGGTCCGTTATTCCAAGCTTAATTTAATCTACAAAGTTTTTCCTAGACATAATATCCATTTACGATAGCTTTACCATAAGACACAGGCCCCACTGTGCATCCCTCCTGCTGTGGGTTCACAGAGCGTGTTTGAGATTCTCTGTTGGGCTGAATGAGTAGCATAGATTAGGCATAGAATGTTTGAAGGTTGAGAGAAACGTTCTACATTTTCACTGTCATCCATAAACATGTGTCCTAGACAAGGTTTTGCTGCTAACACATTCATGGTGTTTAGATGAGCTGGCTGTCACTTTACCACCAAAACCCACATTAGTATATATGTTGCTAAATAAGCCACTGATTAACGCACTTCTTACTCAAAACAGCTAACCCTAAATATCTGAAAATTTGACCTAACTCTGTGTGTGAGTGTTTTAAAAGTAACTATATAGTTACTATATCTGGAGTGTGTGGGCCGGGCAAGAAGCCAGCTTGCATATATATTTATACTTTGACAATACCATTCAAAACTAAGAAATCAAAAAGGCCATTCTGTGTTTTTCCTTAACTAAATAATTAAAATAATTAATATATTATTTCTTTCTAGCCCTTAATGATTAAAGTATTTTCTCCAATGGTCTTTTTTTGCTCCTATGGCTTATAATGGTATCGTATCTATTTCAACCCACACCTGATTTTTCTATAATAATGCTTCAGCAGTAACGGGTGCAGATCAGAAAAAGAGAAATACAGTAGATATGGGATAATCTAGTACCTGTGGGTTTAGTTTGGATTACTCCCTGCGACTGTGGTTAATCCATCCAAAGATAATACCACATATATGTGTGTGTGTCAAACTGCTCTGATGAATGGCTTTCTAAAGAAGTTAACATTTTTAGATTTCATCAAACCTTCAAATGCTTCCAGATAATGCTGTATATTCTTGCTTACAGTTTTAGTTTTTAAGTCTGGTCTTATCGCAAACTAAAAGTAAAATGCAAAGGATTACGAGATGACATAATATGTGTGTTTACTGTGCATGTGTCCCCATAATGATAAGGATACCTTTGCCAGGTGTGTGACAGGCCCCCTCTCTCCAAATGGGCCCACTGCGTACCATCACTGCACACTTCATCTGTTCAACCGAGCGTGTGGCACTAACTCATTTGCAACACCATGCTGAGCTCTGTTTCTCATTGTGGGCAATATGCGCAGCAAGATCCCTGTTTCATTTAGCATGAAAATAGTTGTGAAAAGTGAAAAGGATTTTGATCCAAAAGTGTGGTCCCAGACATCCTACAAAAGGCATTGGATTAAATGCATCAGTGCTTTGGAAATATTACTACAAAGACACTTCCATATGTGATATTGAGAGTGGTTGCAGAGGTTTGGAGAGGTCACAGAAGCTATAGCAGCTTGAAGAGGTTACAGCAGAAGCATGTGTAGGGTTAGGGTTCACAGATCTGATGACCGTAGCACCCTTATGTAGATTTTAGAATGAATAGAAGGTTGTTTTGTGATGAGAGTGTCACTGTGAGAAGTAGAGCTCCTAAAACCACATTATGTCCAAAAGGTTTTTACGGCCTGCTTGACTCTATGTTTTTAATTGTGCAGGATTCATTGCTCCAGAGATGTACAAGTTTGCGTTGCTGACACTTATAAACGGGTATATCAGTAATGAAAGAAACTGGAGTCAATAAGATTGCACAAGTGCTTATAATCACAGTTGGCAGACTTGCGTGGCTGTAGTTCAATAAACGATGAAGGCAAATGATTGTTCTGGCTCAAACAGAATGCAGAAGAGTGACTGGGATATTTGTCACGTTTGAGTAAGGTGGTGAAAAACCAGAATGAGAGCATCATCTCCTCTGCATGTTTATAAAGGCAGCTGACATTGTTAGATAGACGTAGAGGAAAAGACAGAAACAATAAAACATGAAAACAAATTGTCACAATGCAGCTGTAAAACATTAACACTAATTTCTTCTCACAAAGTCTCACTCCAGACAGCAGGACTCACATCTCTCCTGCCTCATTGGTATACCACATAAAGATGTCTGTTCAACTTGATGATCTATTGTTCTATCAAGTCCCGGCAGCTGTTAAACATGACCAACTGAGCATTTTATGTAATGTGTTACTATAGATAAAACAGCAGTAAGCTAATCAACCAGGGTGAACAGATTTATATAATTTGTATCATTATCATCAACAGCAATGTGCCGCTGCGCCTCATCCTTGAAATGCTGCAGTAAGCTAAAAAAACAGATCTAGTTTTTTCAGATAACAGGACAGGATATTATGAAATGTATAGGAACCACATTACAGGCTACTCACATCTTACACCAGGGGTGGGCAAACTAAGACCTGAGGGCCACATGCAGCATGTTGGGCTGTTTAATTCGGCCCGCCAAGCATTTACAAATAACTTATTGATCATTAAACTGCATATATTTTCCTTTTTCTTCAATATTCTTCAGTGATCTCTTGATTCCACTACAATATTCTCCAAATGGAGACAACCTTTACAAGAGCTTTTCTCTCTACTCTCAGTTAGAGAGAGTTTTTACTTGTTTTAGTGCAAACTGTAAAGAGTGATCTAAAACTGAGGAGGGTGCAGCTGTAACTGGTGTTTAATATACAATGTTTATTGCACATATTGTTAATCCTACAGTTGTCATTGTCTTTATCGAGCATAAGTGAGTCCTTGTTTAGTCTGAGGTTTTTGTCTTGAGTGTAAGTACTGGATTAGTCCTGGGTTTGGTAAAGATCCAGTCTTTGGTGTAGCTCTACAAAATAAAAGGATCAGAACTTTAAAATGTTAGCTGTTGATTAGATTCTTTTGAGTATGTCATTGACTCATTGTCATCACTAATAAAATGTGCACTAGACTGTGCTAAAAACCTGCTTGTGCCAAGTAATGGTCATGTGACGGACATAGGATTTAGTGTTGGTATCTATTAACGTGTGCACACACAGTTGTGTTGAGGCTTTATGAAGGGACTTTAAAGCATTTGACAGAATAAGCTATTTTAGTCTCTTCTCATTAATTAAGGTCTGAACTGACCTCAGGACCGTCAAGCAGCTGCCACACACTCTGGAGGTCAGTACTACTGACCGTATTGATCTCTTAGACACTCATAATAGCTGTTATTGGACTGAAGCTATGGAAGCATCTGTAGAGTAATGCCAGAGCGTTTTTGAGCTGTGTTAGCTTGAGCTGGTGTCTTGACTGGCCGGAAGGACAAAGCAACACGGAAGAATACAGCAGACATTACAGAGACTATTATAGAAACTACATGCCATACTGTATATCAACTGTATATTTACTATATGTGCATAATATAAATGTTTATGCCTTTGGGCTGTGTATATCTGCCTTCTATAGCTTAGTAAGTCTATATCCACGCTAATACTATTTTGTGTTACATTCTAAAAAGGCTTGGATTGACTTGTAAGTAATGGGTTATGCCGTTTTAAGCCTGGAATCAAATCAAACAAGCAGAGAATAGTAATGGTAAGACAATGACAGTTAATGTGCTTGTATTTGATTTGCTGTGTAAAAGTGACAAAGCAAGTGTTAAACAGGAGTGGGCCCTCAACAAATGCAAAAAGCAATATATTGTTAAGATGAATGGTGTATGCAGCAGCAATCCTTCAGTAGTCCCTGTACATATACTGGAGCAGTGTCATCATGGTTGCTCCTGGTACTCATCAGGGACACATCATTTACATAATGAGATGCAGACATGGCCCCAATGGGCATTCGAGTGTTGAGTCACGGGATGGGGATTGCAAGGTGCTTAGCTTCTACGTACTCTTGATGTGCTGAGAACTGCATGGCTGCAACACTGTCACACATGCTCACAGGAACATATGCTCTGAGCCCAAGGGAAGAGGTCCGTATGGAGACAAACATTTTATTAGAATGTAAAAAGGGGAAGGCAACAGTAAATGAGTGTTCTTCTGGGTTGCTGGGTGGATCACTTGGTGCCTTACTCAACAAGGATCTGGAGTTTATTTTTGTGTGCCTTGGGATGATTTTCTTTCATGAACTGGTCTTATATCTTTTTTTTTTTTAAGAATATAGAAGTGTAAGTAAGTATTTATAAACTGATTATATAACCCATAACAATTACATCATAGATCTGAGTAGAGTGATGGGCAGAGAATAGAGACCAAAGTGTTGCAGCACTGCGGTGTTGTGAGTTATTGATGCAGTTGTCAGCATAAAATTATTATCTCAGCCTCTGTCTGTGTGATTGACTCAGAACATAACAAAGAAAATTTGTAAGGAGATCAAAAGCTAAACAAGAGTGGACATACTAAATCACAGCCTATGTCTAGATTAGTGACACCACATCAGGACGTTCAACGTACAACTCAATATTATGGCATTTACTGTATTGCTGGGATGTAAATGTGCCCCTGAGGTAACATTTCTTAATCGGCTGATAATAGATTAACTGTAGATTAATTTAACACCTTGCAGTTTTACCTAAAATATTTAAAGGGCTCTTTGCTAGTTTTGAGATTAATTGTAGCCAGCAGATCTTTTTTATTTCCCTGTTGATATCTTTGTTACGCAACATATCAGCCCTACTGGAAAAAGGAAAAAAAAGGAGATGTGAATGTATAGATAGAAGGATAGAATGGGGTCAAATTAATAACAGCTATACTGTATACTGTACACAAAGAACTGATTCTTAGTAAAGATTTTAATACAATAACTAGAGCTCCACCGATACTATCCTTGTTTAAAAATCCATAAAGCATGAACTTTGTAGCCAGTGCAGAGTGACTCAGTGTCCCACCTGACCAAGTCTCCTTTTGTTTTGTCAGATGTCATCAGAGGCTCTCAGTGGAGAATAATACTATAATTTGTAAGTAAATGGAAAAGACAAGTCACCACCTCTGCTGCTGCGTAGAGAGAGAGCCAGAAAGAGGGGTTTATGGAGGACGGGACCAGAGAGATGGCAGTCAGTGATCTAACAGTAATCCATAGCAGCAGCTTTAGACCAAGATGAAGAGTGCTTTAGGCAAGATGAAAAGGTTACACAGTAATGACAAAACGCTGCCGCTCCTCTTAAAGGTTACAGTGGAAAATTAGAACATGTACAGTGTTAAATTGCGTCAGTCACATCACAAAGAGCTCCTTTACTGATGTCTGTGGGACTGAAAGCAGTGGTGTAATTTAGCTGGACTCTTTAGAAACCGGCCTGAGTCATTCCAGCCTTGCACATTAGCAGCCGCATGTTACAGCTAAGTAAAGTACTGGTCAAAACTCTACAGCGACGAGTTACAAGTTGTTTTATGTGACCTTCGTGCCATGTTTCTGCGTGGTTCCTAATGCGGTGGAATGGATTGTATGATTGGCTCCTTCACACAGCCCACACCTTGTTTATTTTCATTGTAATTGTGTGTCATTTTTTTGCGCTATTTATTAGAGAGACTTTTGTGTGATGCAACCTCTAGAGACGGTCTGACATGCTGCAAATATATAAAGACCCCCAACAGGTCAAGAGAAGGCTCTCACTTTCATAATGCTCTTTTTTTTTTTAGGAAATTGTGTTTACTTCTATTAATTTTCTACTGCACTGGACACTAAAAATGGTTAATGGTCACTTAACAGATAAAAACAAATGCAGTCATCCATGCATTATTAATAAATGTTAGCATCTGTAGTCATGTGCATGAGATTACAGCATAAACACAGCCACAAGATACATATAATTCTGAGTTCAAAACTAGCTAGTTGGGTTGTTTCTTTTAGTCGAGGAGTGTGTGTGGAATAATAAACACATTCAAAGGATGATATAGGATGAACAGAATGTGTTTGTCCTCACACTTCTTCCAATAATAAGTCTTTACACTCATTAAAACGCTCGCCACGGACAGGCAAACCAAATAAGACATTCCCCTAACACGTCACTAAACATCTATAATAGCATTGTCTCACCCACAAGACAGGCTGTACCCATCCCCCAACACTGCATCCATTTTTGGTGCAGATAAAACTGGTTATGCTCTATGAACAAAGCCATGATTTCACTCAGCTGCTGGAATGAAAAAAAAGCACTCACACCACAACAGCACACATCTGAGGAGACATGCGTGATGAGTGTCCTGGGGTTTACATTTAGATGAGGATATGGTGCGGTGACCTTTTTACTGTACCAAATTGGTCCCAGTTCATCAGCTAAATGTGAGTGTGTGTGCTGTGAAGGGACAGATGGTGTTTATGTGAAATGCTTTGTTGCTCCTTTTAGGTTTTCTGCATAGGTGTGTTTTTCTGTACTAAGACCACTTTTAATATTTGAATCTTATCTTAGAGTCATTGGACATAGAGGTCTCTGGATTAACAATCACTATTCACCAAGACAGCTGGACTTTTGCAGTTTTATCATGTGTACTGTGCTTGCCCGTGCTTCTCTCTGATCCTGTTTATCACTTGGTCTTGGTTGGTGGGGTCTTGACACCAACACTATTGCCTTGACTCTGGTTCAAAGAAACACCCTCTACTTACATTTGAAAGTATGTAGGTTCCTTTTATTCTTTGGGCTATTCAAGATGCCTACACTGCGATAACCACTGACCTGGCTGCTGCCGGTGACCTGACCCACACTGAAATCCACAGCCGCCCGCTAATCGCTACGACATCCCTCTGCCTCAGCAACTTTTTCATTAAACATAATAGCACCACATTTTTAAAAAAAACGACAAAAGCATAGCAACTTTCTGACCTTTCTGTGAGGAGTCCGTATCCTCGGCCAACTCCAGCCTTTCTGGGAGGAGTCTGCATGTCCTCCCCAAGTCACCGCCCAAAGACATGCATGTAAGTGGCAACTCAGAAGTGTCCCCTAGTGAATGAATGTGAAAGTGAATGGTTGTCCGTCATTGTCAGCCCTGCTACTAACTGGCCACTGTCCAGGGTGTACCCCGCTTCAGGCCAAAAGCTGCTGGGATAGGCTCCAGTCACCTGCGACCTCTAACGGGACTATGTGGTTAAAAATTAACGATGTATTGCTTCAGCCCAGTGTGTTGCAGGTTGTCCCTCTTGTGCAATTAGCTGTTACCATAATAATCAGTCTCTTATTAGCAACAGATTGCAGGCACAAATTGAATGAACAAAACAGAAAAAAAGTTATAAATCTAAACTGCACATAAATCTAGCACTGGTGATCTACAGCAGACAAGTGTGGTACACGGTGGAGTGATGAGGAAAGGTTAATATATCCCCAGCTTGTGACTGAATTGATGACTCCTGCTCCCGCTTGGCATGGCTCATGCTGTTCTGAATTAAACACAACGCATTAGCATTGCAGGTGCATCCATATCCCCGCAAAATAAAACTAATGACTTCACGCTAAGACTTGAGCTATCTTGCTGTGCTAATCTTTTCGTTCCAGCTAATGTGCTTCTGTGGTAGTAGTTTCAAGCCTCTAAAAGGTAAAGAACTCATAGGGAGGTACGTGGGATACCACCTTAAATTAAGGGTCAGGGTGATTTGTTTATTTGTCTTTTATTTAAGAAGAAAAGTTTCAATGAGATTACTTTTCTCATGTCAAGGGTGTCCCAGCTCCATGGGGGACATATTGTATAGTGTTAGGGTAAACCAGAGCACCCAGAAGAAACCTTTGCACAATATTTAGCTGCATTAGCTGGTTATTGCAAATGTAGGTCTAAGAGTGCATTCACGTTGTCTTCTTTCCTTGTGCAGCAGCTGGATTCAGTTCACAAACCCACAAAAATCCATCCCTTACTGCTCCAGACAAAATGCTGTTAAATACGACTATGATCAATGACGTGGCAGCACTGATAGTTCTCGGTATGTTGTAGGTTTGACAATGTGCATCTGTTTTACTGTTTCTTAACAACACGGCATCACTCTGAATGGATCAAACTGCGTTTACACACAGATAATAAATCCACTCACCGACCAGTTATTTGTTTAAAATACCTGCCCTTTGCAAAGGCTTTCAATGGAAGCCCTTTCAAAAGGTTCTGTGTCACAAGTTAGTGGTATTCGGAAACTTAACACCGTGTTATAATATGGGAAGACTTTTGCTCATATATAAATACACTTCCATACTCATGCTAAATTGATTGATTACAGTTAGTTTGGTATTTGATATTCGTGCACTAAAGATATATTAGAGAATTTAGCAGCACTCAGCTTTAAATAAGAAATAGAGCTAATGTTGAATCTGACTCTGTCAGGCATGTTAAACGCCAAACATATACTCACCAACACAGTCTGTGAATAAGAAATGTAAATAACAAAGTCAGAAAAATGACCACATGATTACATGAACGCACCATAATAACCAAAGAGAAAAAAACTATTGCATCTTTAAACTGTGAAAAGCTTCATTAAATATTTTCATATTTGTAATAGAAGAAAGATGATGTTCCAAGCTGTCAGAACAGTGCCATTTATGTCAAAATATATGAGCAGCAGAGTCACTCACTGGCTCGCTTATGCTGCCTCCAGGAGAAACAAACACAGTGAAGCCAGTAAACCTTAGTCTTAATAATCATTCCTTCTCCTTTGAAAATGAAAGCCAAATGTTGCCCAGACATAATTACAGTGGAGTCGATGTTTCTACCTCACCCTCTTTTTCAAACTATTTTGAGCTAAACTTATTAAAGCCGTGCCGCCGCTAATTAAGTTGTTTGTCTTTGCAAAGCGATCTCTGCCTGCCCACTGCTGCTTTCTAATAAGTAGCTGTGTCAAAGAAGCTAGCCGGCTGATTGAAGATGAGATGAAAGCAGAGGAAAGGAAAGAAAATGACCATTGCAGGTTGATTTTTCTCAGCCGTGGTGCCAGTGCTGACTTGCATCAGTTTGCGCTTGTTAACAGGCGTTTGTGTGGGTGCTCTCAGGGTTTCTGCTGTTTGCTTTGAGTTGAAAAAGGTACTGTTGCTTGTCATTTTAACCCTTTTTTGTTACATTAATGACCTGCATAACTGTAAAAGTCAGCACCTATAGCACATGAATTTGCTTTTGAAGTTGTTTGTGTACTGTAACTTTAGCCATATTATTCCTTAACCTGTTTAAAGCTGTACTTGTACTAAAACAAAATGAACTACTAATTATTGTTTTATATCCAACTCTTCCCTCTAATCCATTCAATCATCAGACAACATTTCAGTTAATATGGAGCAGTTAGCAGGCAAGTGGCTCAAATCCTTTTTTTATTATGTGGAATTCCTCTGTGTTTTTTTGTCAAAACATTGATTAAAAGGTACAATATAAATAGATGTGGAGTAGACATTACAAATGTATGCTGCAGAAGTGAATTGAGAAGCCTGTGACCAGTTGGACATCTGCCGTAGAATGTGTCCGGTTCAAATGCAGAAATATATAAACACTATTTAGGATAGTCCAATACAAATTTGATACAACTCATGTAATGTATGCTTTGGTCTGTACAAATCCAAGTGCCAAGAAGATTGTGATACAGTTTTATTTCATGAAATGCATTTAGTCAGCTCTAAGTTGAAAGAATCCATGTTTAAATCCTCATTTAGATATTTGTAAACAGCCTGGCTTCACAGGCAGAGGCTGTGTGAGTTTGAAACCTAATGTCTTTCCCGTGTGCTGTGTTGGGGAGTGCTGGGGTGTGAGGGGCCCAGATCTTTGAATGTCATCTCATTCACAACATGGAAGAAAGAGCAGAACAGAGTAGTGGAACATATTTAACACATGCATTAAGCGTGAGAGTGTGTATTGGTTTATTATTCTCTGTCTAGCTGTATAAGAAAATCTGAAAGTACATTCACATGCTGATGATGAATACATGTGTCAGAGAAAGATAGCAAAGCCATGGAGTGGTAACAAATCAAGAAGCCTCATTTAGAATAATAATAATAATAATAATAATAATCTCCATTTTTATATAGCGCTTTTCCACCTACTGTAGTAGGCACTCAAAGCGCTTTACATACATTAAACTATTTACCAGTGTTACAGAACATCACTGGAGACAATGTAGGTTAAGTGTCTTGCCCAAGGACACAACAACAGTATGTGGGGGAGATTGGGATGTTATGATGTTTTGGGATGTTTCAAGCAGGGATTGAACCACCCACCCGCCGGTCGAAGGACGGCCACTATACAGCTACTGCCGACCTTTATTATTTATATGCTCTGCTTAGCTGATTGTAGTTAGATGTTAGAATATAACAGAGGGACATTCTCCGAAACAAACAGATTTACTCGATTGCTCTGTGCAAAAGACTTACAGTTTAATCTGTAGAAAGATTTACAAACCCTGAACCAGCACTGGTGTAAAGATGAGTGGCCTTTTGGGGCGTTGTGCATTTAAGGATAAAGCATCTCAAAATGTGTCAGAAACCAAATTAAAAGTAGCATCTACTCAGCTGTAGGATTACCCTGAAGTGAGAGCTTAATGCGAGAGGCTTGCATGGCAGAAGAACGGTTTTGCAAAGTTTTTTCTTGACTCCGGTGGCTGCAGGGATTCACTCACTGTATCTCCCACTTTGATGCCCACAGTGCTGCAGGATGCGGCCTGAGCCAGCAGCTCTGAATGCTGAGGAATGTCTGCACACACAACCAGCCACTGAACTCACCGTCTGCCTTCTCTACGTAGCCCTGTTTGAGTCAGATATTTTTAGTGAAACAATAACTTTTTACGGCACAATAGGATTCATTTATTGCTTGTCTCAGGTGTCTTCACCCTTTCCTTCTTTTACACGCAACCTCAAAACCTGAATCTAGCAGCAAGTACTCCTTTCTTCCTTATCAGAATTTTTATGCCTGTCTACTTCCCCTACTACCACAGCCACTCTCAACCTCCATCTCTTACTTTCTCCCTCAATGACACAACATTTCATGTTGTCAGATGTGGCTGTGCTATGATGAGCTTGTAATATCCTCACTATCTCAGCTCAGATAATGAGCAAGGACTGGGCTCATAGTGTGAGCCCTTTACCTAAACTCTGATTCACTGTTGGTAAAGTTTTGCAGACAAGGGTGGATGAGAATTGTAAAACATTATTAGGCTAGTTAAAATGATAAAATGGTGTGTTGGGGAAATTATATTTAAACAGCAGTGACCCCATGAGTCCCATCTAGCTTATCTTATGTATTAATACATTCAAAATAAATGTATGGAGGTTTTGCATAAATTTTTTTTAACTACTGTTGTGACAATAAAAAATGTTAAAGGATCACTGACAAAATTTTGCTATATTCTGCTTTGGTATTTTCCTTATTCATAATAATATCACATTGTTTTATTTTTTTTTGTTATACAGATGAAGCTAATATTTGACAATAATTAAGTTCAAATAGCCAGTCTTCTTTATAGAGTAGCACTGTTGTCTGATTCATTGAAGACCTGTATCCGTTACAGATGAGCCACTCTTTCTAATTACTTGGGATTTCTAAAACTTTGAGCTTCACTGTTGTTTCTCACACATTCCTCAAGTAGATTAACATCCTTCTCTATTATTTCACTGCAAAGTTTTCAACAAGTATTTAATGACCTTTGGTATTTCTGTGAAATCAATGCATAAGGAGCAACAGTGCCACTAGCAGCTCAAGGGTCTGGATACCAGGCTGCACTGGCGATGCTGGAGGAAATGTAAGCAGCTTAAGGAGTCCATGATGTTGTCATCTCTTTTCAGCTCAGCTCCCAAAATAACAGGCCCTATGGGTAAAGACTGGCAGAACTGAGCAGAGGACAGTCAACAGTCAGGCCCAGAACAAGCCGGCCCAGATTAGACCACATCAGGCCGGCACCAGTGCACAATTCATTTAAACCAGCCTAACCCGCTCTTTTTTTCAGATAAAAAAACTATTTTCTTGAATTCAGTCAAAAGTTCCCAAGTCAGTGCTACTTATTCATCTAAATTTAAGCAGTTCGTCAACCGTGCGTGTCAATGAGGTGGTCGTGCTGTTGGTGCTGTGCTGTCTTTCATGAACACACTCAAACTAGGCACTATTAAGAGGTTAGATTTGTTGGAGAAGGCTAGGAAGAAGTGTGTAAGTCTGCTTTTTGCTCCCCTTTCTCCCATCTAGGTCACAATGTAGGCTGCTATAGAGTTCCCAAAGTCTACTTAATATGGTAGTGCACTATACAGTATATTTGTAGAAGTGGCACTGGCCCCACAAAGACCATTCCTTGTGCATTCTTCGGTGCAGCAAGTAGCCTCAGTAGATTAAAGAGCTTGTGCTGTCACATCATGTATTGTTATCAGGACATATTGTATCATGCTGCATATTTTTATTGTATGTGTATTGTGTGGGCTCTGAGCAATGTTGTCACCCCGGATGCAGCAGTGGAGGAGTACATGGATGAGCTCATTCTCACCTGTAAATTTCATTTGATGAATTATTCATGAGACAGAGCTAAACTGGATGGAGCTGACAACAAGCTATTTCTGGAGACTTGTTTGAATTGAAATACAAAGAAAAATAAATCTTTCTGTGATGCACTGCTGACAAATTTTAATTAAATAAAACAAATAAAAGCAACAAATCAGAGTTGAATGATGATAAATATTGTGCTCTCATAATCTTTTACAGTCACTTTTGGGCTTTACAAAAACTCAGCTCTTATTGTGCAACCTTTCAAAGTCCACACATTCAAAATGTCCAGTCCAAGGTCAGTCAGTTAGCCTTGCAGATTTATTGAAGGTGCTGATCAGTTGCTAAGCTTTCATCATAGTCCTACAGACTTTTAGTGCCATGTTCACAGTTTGCTTCTGCCCAGTGTCATTACTCCTGTTTATGGCTGAGGTCAGAGGTCAGGGTGCTCAATGGGCTGCGAGGCATGTAGAGGATGAGACTTTTGATGATGGATGGGCAGAGGTGGTGCTGATTGTTAGCATTAGCTCTATGTTGTAGTTATGCTGCTTTTTGACCCAGTGACCCCTGAAGGTGTCGGCTGTGACAGGTGGATGTTGTAAGACCTTAGAGAAGGAATCAAGTCATTGTTGAGGCTGCAAAGCTCAGTTCAGGCGGCTTAAAGTAGTGCTCCTTAGATGTGGGATGTTATTATATTTGTAACGTTGCATAGCAATTGTATGGACTGAGTATTAAGCAAGCAGGGCATTGATTATTGTCTTTTCTGCCACCTTCCTATTTTTATTTTAAACTTTTCAGGTCTTCTTACATTGATTTGATAGTTTAAAGACATGTCCCATTATATTCTTTTTTGAAAATCCCATGTGAATTCAGACTAGGGCAGTGGCAAAGGTCACACAACATAATATGATGATTTTTAGATTATTATTATTATATGTATAGATTTCTACTTTTCATGGTTATTATTATCGTCTACCTTAAACATGGTGTGTGTATTTTTGTGTTGATTTTGTGTACATTTTGTGTTTGTTTGTGTGGTACAATGTTGGTGGGGTAACTTGTTTAGAACTCATACAATATGTTTGTTGTGTTTTAGGAATGAGGCGAGTGGTATTTCTGTGACAGGGCTGGCTAAACTAGTCTAAAAAGCTCTCTGTGTGGAATGGCTACTTGAGCCTAATGGCTTTTTGACGTTCCCTTGTAATCAGAGTTATGCTGAAAAGTTGAGTTTTGGGAATAGCAGTGGAGCAGAGGTGCTTTATGCACTGAACTGCATCCCCTGAGTGTTTTATGGCTTCAAGCAATAATGGAGTGTGTGTGTGTGGTTAGGTCATATGAAGGACAAAGGCTAATCCAATGTGCATTAGATTTAAAACCTGATAGACTGTAAAAAACACTGTGTGTGAGTCTGTGAGCTGGATGTTGACACTGTAAGCTTCTTCCTAAACTGTCACATCAAGGAGCCTAGTGTTCTGACATCAGTCTGTTGAGCACAAGAATCAAAAAACACATTATTCTACCATATTATAATGGTGCACCATGAAAACACACTGCCTGCCAACACGTCAAAGTCACCTGCTTTTTTACGGATGCTATGCATTTTCAACCAAACCTCAAAGACCTTAATACATACTAGCTTAATAATATTTTTGATGTGTAAAAATGCATATTGTCTCTGAGAATTATCGCCCCAGATGTAATATCTTTGTTTATTGATCTGCATAATATTTATGTGTCAAGTCAAAAACTGCCTCTAATTCAAAACAAGCCCTCTTTATTGATCACTGTAATTGATTATTTCTGGTGATGTCTGCCCCACTAAATGATTTTAAATGCTGATGTTAATAACTTATTTGAAAGCGGTAATATTATGAAGCACAGAGGATAGATTTATTCTTGGGATCTCTTCATCACAGTTGATTAGGACATCTGGCACTTAGGCAAGATGACTCTCATAACAAGGAAATGCTGGCTGTTTCAAGAATCTGTCTCTGGTGTTATTCTTGTTGTGGTAGCTTGGCTGGTTGACATTTGTGTTCAAACAGAAGGGTAAGGGGGCTAGAGCAAACATGACAAGTTATTTATTGTGTCAAGGTTTAATTTACCATCACATGATGATTTCTTGATGTGTGCTTTTTTAAATGTTGTTAAGCACGTTAAATTTTCATCAATTCTACTGGTTTATTTCTATGGGTTTTACTATCTGTCACCGGAAGACTTTGAAAGAAATGTCTCAACCTGGATAATGCAGCAATACTGGGCATACAAGGTTCACTCCTGAAAGCAATATACTCTCTGCAGTTAAACAGGGTTTTCAGTGATTGAGTCAAAGCTATGTTTCAACTGTACACGTATATTCATCAAATATTTAATACAACACTCTGTAGGAAAATACTGAGCTGAAGTCAACACTTCAAATTGTACATATGCATACTGAAAATTTTCATTCTGAGCAGTTTGATCAGCAAGTGAAGCCCACACAAGTCCTCAGTGATGTTTCTGCGAGGGTGGATTACTGTGACACAGCCATTAATGCCTAATTGTTACAATTGTCCCTCATTACGCTAGTATTGACCACACTAAGAGCTCTCGTCCCAGGAGTAAAACCGCCTCATTTGATACAATTTAGAGCCGCTGCAGTGTTTGCCAGCCTTTCTGTTTTCTGTTGTGTCGTCCAACCTGTGGCTGTTGTCATGGTAATTATCATTGTGGAGCAGTTCAGTTTTGTGGCCTTGGCTCGTGCTCATCAGTGTTGGCTGTTCAAACACAGGCGCAAACAGCTGTGGAAAGGCTAATGAGAGAAAAAGACAGTAATCTTTGGGAACAGGTGGAGGACAGTGAAAAAAGTATTGTCAAAATAAATCATGATTAATCGTAAAAAAACAAAAGTGGCGCCCAGTTTGGTGCCTTGGCCTGAGCAGTGCAGACTGTTCTAGAATGGTGTGGCGTAACAACTGGTTTTTAGTTACATGTCTATTTCACACGCGGATCATCAACAACTGGTCCTTTCCTTCACTCACACTGTCCTCCTTTCCACACCCCTCGCTCTCTCATGATATTAATTATACACTCTGGCCGCTCCACTTATTTCATTTGTAAATAAGCCAATATCGGCTTAAAAACTGTTTCTGGGAAAATGTAACTGCAATTTGGTTTTAAAAGGCTTCATTAAATGCTTACTAGAGCCCCCTAGTGGTAGTTAGAACATTCTATGGTGCTAATCCAAAACAACTTCAGCACCACTGATACTGTAATTGTACACTGCGTGAATGTAAATAGTGATTTAGGGCCATGTTTTAGGTTGTCCATCTGTCTGCTTATGCATCTCATTCTTGCGATTGCAAAACATCTGGAATGCTCTGTGGGAAATGCCTCCAGCTCAGTAAAAATAGTGTCATGTTCCTGATGATAAGTTATTAGCTGAAATTATATGTGTCAACATTGATATATGCTAAAAATACACTTAATAGACTGACTACCTTTCACAGGCAAACACATACAACCAGGAGTCAGTAATCCAAGTCTGAAATGTCAACCTGCTGGGAAGGCACTGTGAAATTGCAGGCAGCCATGGTTAGTCGCCTGTTGCTAAGCCCAAATGCTCGTCAATGCTGTGGCTGGTGTATCTTTTCATTTGCCACCAGTTGTCTGTATGTCATCTGGTGTCAGTGTATGAGCAGGCGGTTTGATAAGGCCGGGAAAAACAGCTGTCTTAAGCAGTTCCTATGTAATCGTAATCCCTCTGATCAGGCTTTCTGTAAACACCAGATAGTAAACCGAGCCTCGAGCCTTACTCACGGCGGGACTCTAGCATGGTTCTCACTTTCAGACACCTGGCTCTATGTCTATATGAGTGTTAAGTCCCGTTCACAGATAGAGATTATCATGTGATTTTCCTTCAGAATAGCATGGTATGACATTTAAATGCAAGTGGCCCCTTCACAGCTCTGATATTGTGATTCATTGCTGTTATAACATAATGACATCTTTATCCGCCCCAGTTTTTCACAGATGTTCCCTCTTGCTCTATTTCCACTCATGGTTTAGTGTGATTCTTATAAAGCCCTCACATGCAATCAAAATGAGCACGAGAAAAGTGATGTATCATTTTTAAATCCCGAAAGTGCTACACTGATAAAAAAATGCCTTGCTGCATCACTTTGTCTGTCAGTTTTCATCGTCTGTACAATCCTTAGTCCTTTCTCACACATTCCATCAGTGTGAGTGGCAGAAGAAGGAGATGTTAGCTAAACTTGCTTTGGGTCTGTAAGGCATTTATAAAAGATATGTGGCTACATGCCTGGATGGCCTGGCTGCATAATTCATATCTCGGTGTAGAGCTAAGTCCTACTCCCTTCGTTCTCCCACCACCGTACACTTCAACTGAGTAATGGGTGTGGTGTGTGTAGTCATACAACGCTGCAAGCATAAGCTAATGCCCCCTGCACTGGGGTACAAACAAAAGCCACACGGTGAAGTATCTGAATCAGAACCACTCAGCAGCTCTGGAAAGCCACACTTTATCACACTGTCCCTCAGCCAAACATAATAGGATTAAAATTTGAGGTCAAGAAAATTATAATAAATGATATTCTGTGTGAATGTGGAGGTGAGTCTGGGAGTGGGAGTATGAAGTTAATAGAGTAGTACCTGGTATAGTGATGTCAAAATATTTACTTACAATAAAATAAAAACTAACTTTTGAATTGATTTTTTAAGGTGAACTAAAAGTCTGTGTGAAAGGCCAAATACAAGGGCAGGAGAATTCCTGTGCAAAAGCTTGTACCACCACCGGGAAAAAACTTGATTTGAGTTCTTTTTGTGTTTTGGTTTATTTCTTGTATTTCTGCTTCAGTTAAACACACATAAATGAGACAACACACCGTGAAAAGTAACATCAGTGATTACTCACCTGCTAAATGTTGGACACTGTATACCTACCTTTGGAAGGACTGGTAGGTGTGGGAAGTGTATAAAAGGGAGGTGGAAATTGCACTCAAGGGGAGACTAGAAGACTGGTAGACCAGGAGGCTCCAGTGTTGTGTGCATGTGGGGTTGTCCTAATTGGAGTCAATTTCAGTTTTCTGTATTTTGTTAGGTGTTAACACGTGTTAACTGTTAACAGTTTACATTAGTACAGAATACTTAGGGTTTCCCATGTTTCTTTGAAGATGAATGTGTTTTAAATTAAACATCTGTTGATGGACCTTCTGGAGTCTGCCTCTCACTTCGACACTTTGGCCAGCTTCCTCACAAGCAATCTAAAGCTGTCAGGCAGAGCGAATAATAAAGAAAGCTGTGATATCTTTGTCCTAGAGTTCTTGGATGTAGGATAGAGCATGCATTTGGGTGGACAGTTTTTGCTGTGGCGAGTTAATGTCACATTAAGCACAATGCCACTTGGAATAAGAGCATGACTAGAGAGAGTTGAGGGCAGACACAGGTCAAACAGTGACACTTAATTTTAATATAAACTGAATTGTATGTCACTGTAGTCTACAAGGTTTCTATTAAACACTAAAAGCAGCTAATTTAATATAGAAATACAATTGCTTTTGTGTGCAATCCTATTCCAGCATGCAAAATGGAACAATGTAATGCATGTATTACTATGTTTGCATGTAAACCCATGCACACACATGACCACACAGATGCCCTGGGGCCCCTGGGGCAGACAGACACCCAAGACTTACTGACTATGCAAAGTTCACTGAGGACAGAAACAGTTGTTATACAAGCATTAGGGGCACACATAAACATGCACACATGTGGAGTTTGGTTCTCATAAACCTATACAACTTGACCACCTTAAACAAATTACGGTGAGCAGACTTCATAGTCAATACTGTCATGTTGTCACAGGTCTGCTTGGATTTCCTTAAAAATGACAGAGATAACAAAACAAGTTGCATAGACAAGAAGAAAAAAATTTACACTTAAACATTCACATGTTGTACAAAAAAGTCACAGGAGACATCTGAACTAATAGACATTAGTAGAAATCAAAGGTTGGTTGGGATTTTTATCTAAAAGTTAACTTTAAACTTAAATAAGGCGAGAAATTTTGATCAAATATGCCATGTCAAACGGTCTCTATATTTACAATTAAACAAACATTCATGTAACAGAGACGTCAGTAACCTAAATGTCCCAATTTATAAGATATTTAGATATTAATTTGCTGCTCAAAGCATTTATGTAGACCAGGCTAAAACTAGACACTATGAGCTTCAACAACCTTTTAAAATAACTTATTTGTTTGACACAATTGCTCTTGATTACTGCTTTGGCTAATGGTCCAATGTATTCAAATAATTTATGTTGTTACAAGTATATTTAAATGATCAAGAGGCCATACAAGCTGATCCAGTGTCTGTCTGCTGATGTGCCCTGTGTATAATGTCAGATACTATGACTACATCATTGTCCACATGCACAGGCGACAGTGCAGGAGATACTACTGATCACATGATATGACTTGGCTGATGAGGTAGCAAATGTTCAGACTGAGGAACAGCTGCTGGTGAACCAAATCCAATGAGTGACAGAGCAGGCCATGCAGAGGCACTGTATTTCGCTTCATATTTGGAAAGGGTTTGTAGCTGTGGCGCAGTTAGGCCCTATATAACTTTGATCAGATACCATGTGGTCATTGCACTTTGGATAATGCCTTTCAAAGCACAGCTTTATCCTACTATTACATTATTGCACCAGTGTAGAGACCGTTGAATAAAACATGACATTTCTAAGCAAATGCAAATGCATGTAAAAGATCACAGTACAATTCGATTTGTCGAGATGTTGGACTCCATTCTCTTAACAAGGAATGTAGTTCTGGATAACCTCATTTGTTCCAGTTCACATTTCAGAGCAAAGGAGGTCACACAGAACTAGTTTGTTATTTTCTTGTCTTCCATGGCTCCCATCACAAAGCGTAACAGAAGCCTGGATGTTTCCCAACTTGACACAAGCGAAACATCAAAGGGTTGTGCGCACGTGGATTCTGTCCTTCTTAAAAGGCATAATCATGAAACTGAGCCATCAAACCCTAATCCCACATATTTGATGATTCAGATAGCGTTGGTGTTAGTTGTTCCTTAATCTCCTCATCCTGAATGACTCCTTTTTTAATCCTGCATCAAACACAAGCTAGTCGTGGACTCCTGGTTCAGTTGAAATAGACAACGTGTTCATTAGTAGTTAATACAGCACAAGCTCCTGCATTTCCATCAGGACACTTACAGCCCAGGTCATTTACATTATATCAGTTTTTTTATTGGATTTGTTGAACATTATACTATAAATATATTGATAATATAATTTCATTAATTTATTTGCAAAAAAAGAACTCCCAGTTATCAGTGCATTGTTATTGGTGACAAGTTATCTGTTGAGGGTTATTAATCTCTTGGATTTTTAACATCACATTAAACTTAGGCAAGATATGGATAAAACACAATAAAGCCATGTCCCAATTCCAATATCCTACAGCAATACACAAGTTCATTTTCTGAGGTCAGTCTCTCTTTCCCTGCAACACTGCAACATTGTTTATATATGTGTGTGGTCCTGTTGGCCATCTGGGATCTGATCTGGTTGGCAGAGGGCACAGGAAGACTTTGTCCTCCATTCCTTCTTTGATCAAGGAGATTTTGGAGGTAAAGTAATTAATTAAAAAGGCTTGTCACGGCCGGTGAAGTCTTGTCTGGCTGTATGGATATGATCATATGTTGCTTGCAGACATTACATAACTCATATGAGTGTTAAATAGCTTACTATTTGTAACATTTGTTTTTGTAACAATGATTGAATATAGAGTAGTGTAGTAGATGTAGTAGATGATTCAGGTGTTTATTGTGTGACAGAGCTGAGGTGTTGATGGCTGTGCTCAAAGGGGACAGGAACTGCTGGTGACCTCATTGTAACTTAAACAGATGGAAGTGCAGCAATACTCTGCACTTTGCCAGCCAAGCAATGAGATATCAGTAAATGCATTGTGAGAGGATGTGAGTGAAATGGGCTCAACAAAGTCACTGCTAAACTCAAAGCTAAACAATACCACACACAATACTAACATTCTAGCTATCAACTGCAGTGTTCACTGCAAATGACATTAAATGTTGGTGAAAAGCCTTTTCCTGGTCTAATCTTGTATCTCATCTCAGAAACATCTGATAGTTTAATGATGCTGCAGTGTCCTCATCTCCAAACAGCAGCCATACACTGAGATTACCTGCTGTTATGCAACATGCCAGATGACAGCATTCTGCTGGCACACAGCCTTTTCTCTTACTGTTGAGCATTTTAAGCCACTTTCACTACTGCGCCACTCAAGGACAAACTTGTGACTCTAGCAAACTTCAAAGTGACTTATGTAACCCTCCCCCTAGTTGGTTTTGCTTAAAAAGAGGCAATACATACAAAAAAACAAGGACCATATTGCTGGTGCTGAAACATGGACAGTTTATAGTTTTAGAGCATTTTAGAGTTAAGCTCAGAGCTAGGGTTGAACTAAGCATTTACATTTATTTATATACTTTTATTCATTTAGCTGACGCTTTTATCTAAAGCGACTTACATTGTTCTACAGCAATTACCAGTGTCACAGCCACTGGAGGCAAGGTGGGTTAAATGTCTTGCCCAAGGACACAACGACAGTATGAACTGTGGGGAGAGTGAGAATCGAACCGCCTACCTTCTGGTTGAAGGATGACCGTTCTACCTTCTGAGCCACTGCTGCCCTAAGCAGAAAGAAATACCAGAATTTCTTAGCTTGTTTAATTATTATAATATGGGGCCTAAAGCACTGATCTGCAACACCTTTGGCATCATTATCCAACTTAATAATAATAACAATAATTATTTGTATTATTATTATTATTATTGATGCCAAATGTGTTGCTGATCAGTGCACTAGTAATAATAATAATAATAATAATAATAATAATAATAATAATAATAATAATAATAATACATATTATTATTAATAATAAACATTATTAATAATCAGTGCAATATTTTTGTGTAGACCGTAGTATGTTTGTTGCTGATTGTTTTCAACATAATGCTTCCTTTAACTGACAAGGAATCACCCAAAGATTGCACAAAATGCTGGCAGTAGGACTAACCCCTCCATTTCTGTACCTTCACTGTGTGGAGGTTGAGCGTGGGTGCAACGTCCCTGTGAGCAGATCATATATGAATCATATGTGAGCTTGCCGTTTGATATATCATAAGCTACCCCATGTGACTTAATGCCTTGAACTGCTGATCCTATTACACTTGAACCTCCTCCCACAATGTTTAGAAGTCTCCAAGGTCTAATGAGCAGCAGCCAGTACGCTTTACAATCCTATTTACTCCTGTCAGCTTGTAATTAGCATGAAAGGGATCCTCAGTATTAATCTGCCGTAGCAGTCTTTCTGTGATGTAGGCTCAACATGTTCCCATACTGTACAAGCATTATATATGTCCATAATCAAAAGTCGAGCCCAACCAATAAGGTTTTTTTAAGGCCAATACCGATACCGATATTAGGGGAAAGTGAAAGGCTTAAATCCCAAACAAAAAAAACAAACACTGTAAATAGCTACTTTGGTCATGTTAATATGTTCAATCCATTGACAGTCAGAAAGCTGCTAATTCTGTGACGCTATTATGAAGATACCAATATAGAAGGTGTCACTTTGTAGCCTATTTACACTTAATATACTATTATTAAAATTATTATTTTGCCATCTTGTAATTTATTATTGACCAGTGTCATTTACGTTATGCCTATTATTGCCAAATGACTCAGCACCACCTCTTAGCCCAGTCTGCTCGTGTTATGCGCAAATAAACAGACTGAACATGACGCTGCACACTTAATGATTATCAAATAATGATAAGTTAGAGCAGGGTCTCCCAAGGTGGGGGTAGACCCTGACTGGGGGAGATCGTGATAGCCTGGTATACGTCATACACAAGTAACTCAGTTTGCGTGGCTAGTCCAAAACATTTAACGTTCTGGCATTGTTATTTTGTGTCACAGTCTAAAACGGTTGGGAACCTCTGAGTTAGAAGAGCACAGACGAGACACCGCTCTGCTGTACATTAGCCAACTGTTCTCTAGGCAGGTGCACTATTTAGTTTAAAAACACTGGTGCACTAGTCATTCTAATTATAATGTTTTATTTACATGTGTTTTTGTTCTCTACCCTCTATTCTCTACCTTAAAGTGAAAAGCCAATAGTGGCTTCGTGAATCAGCAGTGGCACGTTTTTTAATAAAGAATATGTTTACATCAAGAAAAAACGTATTTCATTAAACACATCTTGCTAATAAATTTAACTGTTACACTACATTTACTGTCAAAGATTTAGCAGGATAATAACGCTAGGTCATCCTAACATTAGCCCTGCTAACTTAAACACAACCGGCTCACACTGACAAGCAGTTTAGGAGTTAAATACGGAAACATGTTGTTGCAGTTATCTATTTTACAGACAAGTTATAAACTTACCACTGACATAAACACTCAGCAAATGTGCTTTACAGTACTTAGCTGCTCTCTGCGTTCTTGCCTCTCCTCGGCTCTGCTTAAAGCGGCACTTTGCAGGTATGGCACATTGATTGTTTATATAGTGGATTTAATCCGCCCATTGGTCCCCTATTTTCTGATATTGTCGTTACTATTCGGCAATAAAATGGCCGTTACATCAAGGATTTTTGGCTTTTACTCCATAGTAAAATAGTTAGTAAAATAGTTTATTGATAGCGTCAACGGACGTAATAATCAAAAAGTCACCCCCCCAGAGTTGTCACGTAGTAAAAATTTAGCTCTAGAGACCAGAGTCATCTTTTGTACCAGGCTGTAAACAGGATTTTTACAGTTGTCATTGGGTTTCTGCTTATATTTCTGCTTTTGGAGCCTGCCCTCTGGTGGACGGTGGTATATTGCTATATTTCGCCGTATTTCGGCGCCCTTACACGTTGACCATTTAGAAGGTTCCATGGGAGACGCTTGGTCTGGCAGAGTTTTTTCTTCGCTGTTTTTGTTTGTAATTTTTCCGATAGAGCTCCACCTACAGCGTCAGTTTAATATTAAAAAACACTGTCTGAAAAACTCACTGGAGATGAGCGTTTCCCTGCTCCCCTCTCTTCCTGTTTGAGCATGAGCAATGAGTCAGAGTGCCGCCATACAGCGATATACAGCGAAATACCTTCGTCCACCAGAGGGCAGGCTCCAAAATCAGAAATATAAGGAGAAATCCAATGGCGAATTTACAAGTGTAAAAATCATGTTTACAACCTGGTACAAAAGATGGCTGCGGTCTCTAGAGCTAAGTTTTTACTATATGACAAATCTGGGGTGGTGAATTTTTTATTAATATGTCTGTTTATGCTATCTGAAAACTATTGTTTTACTAGGCTGTAAAAGCAGATGTAACTGCCATTTAATTAACCCTGTCACAATGACAATTGACAATATCGGTGAATAGGGGACCAATGGACGGAAATTGTCCATAGTATGTACTGTCATTGGTTTAAGCTGGCTCGCATATGACGAATGTCTAATAAACACAATTCATGTCAAATAACACAATTACACCACATTAACAAGTAATCATTTTTTCCAACACTTCATATGTCAAAAGTAGAATGAAACTATTAGTGTAATTTTGTCCGATAGCCGATAGCAATCGGCCAATATATCGGTGGGGCTCTAATCAAAAGTACCAGTGTCACATTATTCCAGTGGGCAGTCTCACCTGTGCTGTACAGTTTGCACTAATTAGAGTGTGATATATATATATATACAATTTTCCTGTTTATTGCCATAAAGAATATAAATGTCATTAATAATTACATTTACAAGTACTAGTGTCCTACTTAAAAACAGTTATCAAAAAATCAAATATGCTATATCAAAAGTCTACAAATCATTATATTAATGAACAGATAGTTCTTACCATGGCATCACAAACGCAAACAACTAATTCATGAAAACACACCATAGATTACACTTTAGAAATCCTTAACTTTTCTACCTCACCTTCCTTTCTCCGCTGCCTACAAAGTGACTTAGCTTCATAATAATGCTCTGAAGACATCTCCAAAGACAATGTGCTAGTTTCTGCTTCTTGTGAAACTGCATTTAGGCCAAGCTATTTTCGAAACAAGGGCCAGTCTTTGTGCTTAATTCTGATTCCAATTTAGTGAGTACACCGTTTGTCAAGTCATGATGAATGTGCCTCACCTTCCTGATGGATATAAGCAATTCTTCAAAAAGTTGTGCAGATTGTATCTCAGACATGAAAGTGCAGTTAATCTTGGAAAGGCTGTGACAGCGTTTGGGTTGATTACTCATGTCCTTGAACCTTATTTGAACATGGCATTTATAAGGCCTGGTGTCACTAAAGATGCTCTATCATATAAAGCTGCTCTTACGTAACACCCTCATATCCTGCCTTACCCTGCAGTGGGATGCAGATCACATGTTTTTTTTACACTGAGCAGAAAATATTACACGCAAATGCCATTATTGTTACTATAAAACCTGAACATGCTCTGTCATTATAGGAAGCATTAAAGAGGTGAGGCAAAACAAGACTCCCCCTCCCCTATTCTACTTAGTGTGAGATTTATCGCTGTCAGAGGGGCAAGGACATCTATCGCAGTGCACTGAAGGGCCGGTGTGTCGACATGGGCGACAGCTCACTCCAAGTGTCGCTCTGATGTGGAGTGAGGACTAGGGCGCTACCGTGTCATCCATCGCACATCCGTCACTCCCGATCTTTGCACTTCATCAAAGTGAGGGCAAGGATGAAGGAGACAGACTGTAAAAGATGGTGCCCACCTCCTCCCCTTTACCCTCTCTTATCCACACCGTTATTCAGTTTTATTACCCCTGATGAGCCGGCAGTTAGCGGGCTCATTAATAAACCTAAGCTGGAATTGGACATTTGGGGAAGTTCTCAAGAGGCCGGTTACTCTTGCCGTGTGACACACACACATTTTATCTAGCTCAATTACTGATACCTAGAGACGTAAAATGTGGGATGTGTTAGGGTCCAAACTTTCTAAAACCCAACACCACCACATCTATGTGCTGCCAAAATGTGAGCAATTTTTTGGAATATCTCTGGTAAGATCTGCTAGTCAGCTATGCATTCTCAAAATAAACAGATAAATGAAGAGAAGATCCTTCCATATATATATATATATATATATATATATATATATATATATATATATATATATATATATATTACAAATGATATAAATGAGGCAGGGTTTATACGGTATACAGCCTAGTTTTGAGCTGATTAATATGAGGCATATTGATGAATTACTTAGGTTTTTGGTTTTCACTTAAAAACTTTAGGATGTGGACTACATGGACAGATTACAGTTTCTTTTCAGCTTAAATTGGCAAAGCAGAGCGTTTTTGTTGGTTGTAGACATAATACGTTAATAACTTCAGTACCTGTTTGATTTGTAGACAGAACAAGACATTGAAGAGCTTATCTTAGCTTTAAAGGGTAGTGGAGGATACAGTAGAAGCACCTCTGAGCCTCTGGAGCAGAGAATGGACTGAGAGGCTCATATGGCTGAGAGGAAAGTTAGACTCTCTCTGTGTCATTCCAAGGCAGCATTAAACTTTAAGCAGGACTATGTTTTTTCTGGCTGGGGGTTGAAATGGATATTGTCTGTGGGCTTTTTGGGAACGTCTGATGGCAGCATTAGGACTTCAGGTTTCCAGGGCTCGGAGGAGGCTCTCAGATACTGATAAGTCCCAGAGGAGGGAAGGCATGTTGAGGGAAGGTGTGGAGCCCTTATTATCTTCTGCCGTTCACAGCGTTGGTGTGTTTTATGGGCCAAAGATATTGTTTAATAAAGTCCAGGTTTGGACTTTTAGACAACATAATACAAGTCCTCGTCAACTGCAATTACAGTGCAAAAAATATACAATGTGAACTTTAAAAAATGAATAACATTATTTTGATTTATTTTTTGAGTGGATTGGGTATTGTGGTCATTCATTTGAGTATAGTGATTAAGTTGATCTCTGGTCATTTTCATTAAGTAGTAAATGTGTCACTGAAAGTCAACACACTCAATTCCATTAGGAAAAGGAGATAGTATTTATTTGGGCTGATTTGCTCATAGCTAATCCATCAACAGTGAGAAAATAGGTCAATGACTGAAGCCAAGCAGGGCTTGTGACCATATGTGGATGTAGGTCTAGTCACACAGAAACACAAGGCCTTCACATTATCCCAGTGCTTATGCTGTACACTTTTAGCATCTGTGCTCATCACTTAACAAGAAGCATGACTCATTCAAAGCTAACTTGGACATTGTCTGCAGCAGTAATCAGGGGCATGTGCATGCCTTTGCATCTGCTTGTCTTCAAAGAGCTGTATTGGGAGTTTAATAAAGGTGACAATTTCAATTATGCTATATTAGTTGCCTGCCTGCTTCTATACAGTCACTTCCCGTCAAGTGCAAGACCTCCTGCCTCAATGCCTGCTTACAGCTGCTATAACACTTGATTCTTTTTACCCTTTTTTGTTGGGTTATATTCTCACTTTTCCTTTTCAGCAGCTGAGAATGTAAAATTGTTTCCCTTGTTGTTTATTGTGCTGTTTGTGAGTGTTTCATTTTTCTGTCTTTCTTTCTTCTCTCTATGCTCTCCAACTGTAGTACTACTATCTTACTTTAGTTTCTGCAATGGGATGTTGTTGTTGTTGTTTTTTTTTTTGTTTTTTTTTTTTGTATGGTGAGTTTTCTAACCCAGCGTTCATTCTGTTACGGCACTACCGCAGTCCAGGATGACGCTGCCCCAGGTACCCAGGAGTACATTATGTTACGGCAGGACTCCATCCACTCTGCGGATATAAGGAGTAAAGGGTCCCCCTTTCGTGCAAAGTGTCACGAAATCTTCTGCTGCCCACTGAAGCAAGTCGTCCTCAAAGAGAGCGCATTGCCCGAAGGTTTGTCTGCAACTCCTCCTTGTTTTGATTTGCCCATGCACCTTGCTTTCCCTTCCCCAGTCCCGTCTTGCTGCCCCCCATATTCTATGTGAACTGACAGTACTCCTCCCCTTCAAACAAACTTCTCTTTCATTCCTGTCTCATTTTAAATTGCATCTGGTGTACTTCTGCTCCTCTCTAGCATGCCTGTGTGACTTTGACTTATCATAGCAGTTTTAATGTTTAGGGCATGTTTGCTTGCTAAGAACTTGTAGGTCATTACCCCTCCCTGAGCCCCTGCATTGCTGTCCACTGCCATGTGCTTGCTTGTGCCCCTTTATGTTGAACCAAGGAACACTGCATGTCTAGTTTGCCCATTTCAACCTGTTAACTCGGCCATTGCCAGCCTGAGGCAAACCAAAATGAAGTGCAAAAGGAGGATGGAGGCAGCTGCTGCCCTAATGCGTTCAGTGACTAGGCATTTTCATTGTGCGCCTCCATCAACGCCTGATAAAACAAAAAAGTCATTTTTTTCATCACAAAAGCTGTGCAAAATCCAAACTGTTTTATAATCCCGGCTAAATGGTGATGTGCTACAGATTGCATGTCAGCAAGTCTCCCTTCTCTCCCTCTTTGCTTTCTCAGCTTCTGCCTGTGGCTTTATATTTTTGGTGGCTGCAAATATTCCTCTCAATTCATCTTTATTTCCTTCTCTTTTGCTAAAATCAGACTTCTTTTTTATTGCAGTGCTTGCGGCAGCACAAGTTTTTTCACTCTGTGTACAGTTAGGACAAAAAATCTGAAAAGCCCGTGCACATTTAGCATGCCTTCAAACAATGCACTCTTACACTCTCTGAGAATGTAGAAATTAATTTTTCTTTACAGACCTCCTGATAGGTAAGAAATGGATGATCTTTCGGCTCTTGTGTTTATTGCAATGACTATAATTTTGAATGATTTTCAATGCATCTACAAATGAGTTTACCTGTTGATTAGTGTCTGCATCCACACCAACACTTCGCCTTGTTTGAGTGTGTGAGATAGCAATAAAACTCTGCCAGTAGATGTCTAGCTCGAGAAGTACAGATATATTATTCAGGTTGACTGCAGCTCTACTTGGACGTGACTGAATTTATAAAGGAAGGAGCTGAGACTACAATGCTTATGTAAGTTGTTCACAAGGACATAATTTAAGTGGAGCAGGGATTGTATGTGCATTAAACTGTTAAAAAGCAGACGAGGCACTCTTGCAGACATATTATGCATATAGCTGTAATAAGTCTGCTTATATTTGTTATTTTATCTCAAAAGATAAACAAGAAGGTGTGTGTGAAGGGTGTAGATTTTTTAAATATCTAAACAAGAATAGTCAGCTTGTCACATTGTTACCATAGCAACAATATTTCCAAATGGTTTGTGTTGTGCTGATTAATGATCCTACATTTATCTACATATTAATGACTGACTGCAAGTCACAGTGGATTATACATAAACAATAAAGCATTTGTTGTTGAAAGAGGCAATCCAATACAACGTGGACAGATGTCTGAATGAAGTATATTTGTCAAACTAGGTTAAGACATTGGGCAATAGAATGTATTGTTTATTATTACTGATCAGTTATGCATTATTTATTTTGTTTAATTAAATCAGATCTGTGTCCTTTATGTAATATACCGTTTTAATAATTTAATCCAAACAGTAAAGTGACCATTGTAGAACCCTAATTGAAGGTTTGCAATACAATTTATGGACCCATTATTAGAATTGTGGGAATTCTAATTGATTTCCATGAATTTGCAAATTGGTCCCGTTTTGTTTTTTTTTTTTTTTTTTTCCCTTTAGTCTGGAACATTTCTAATGAGATTAAAGTGGCTGGTGGACTGACATTATGGTACTGGCTCCATATTATAGGCACATCCTCGCCTTTCAGCAAGAAGGGCCAGGGTTTGACTCCTGGTTTGGACGGGACCTTTCTGGTTGTAGTTTGCATGTTCTCCCCGGACAGTTCAGACTAGTGTGTTATCCATGTTTTGTTCTGGTAAAGAAGGTTTCAGGGACAACTGCATGTTTGCCAGAAAAAAACTAACACATTAGTCTGAACTATAGCAGCCCAGAGAACAAACTGGAATCACATGAGTTTATCTTTGCAGCTTAAGGGCAAACAACATCACAGGATATCATCCAGGGCCCTGCTTCCTCTCAGGCCTGCGAGATGTCTACTGTCAGTTCCATGTCTTACTGTTCTGTGTGAGTGCCACTTGTGTATGCCTTCGGGGGCCAGATGTGTAAATAGTCCATCTATAATTCATATGCATTCTAGACTTTTATATACAGCTCAACACTATGTAATTCACAGACAGATGTCTCTTAGAAACAAGGACCGGGAACTCAAGGCTGCAGCTGCATGTCTTAAAAATCTATCATATAATATAATTCATGTAATATTAGGCCATTGCATATTTATTTTAAAGACATTTTACCATAACTTCTATAGGAACAGCACAACAACAAACAAAAAACATACCCTTATGGAACAATATATGATAGAACTGCCATTCTCCACAGCTGAAGGAGAATGCATTCATTCACCACAGTCGATCTCTTACCTCTTATAACACAGTCATAATTTTAACCACACTTTAGCCAAAAACAGATAATATTAGCATGTTTAATTATTTGTTTTTTCTGTCGCTCTGCATGTTTGTGTATGTCATTACAGAGCATAACCAGACTGCATGAATAAGTAATGTCTATGTTAATGTGACGTGGTGCTTGGAGAGAAGAGCCTAGCAGAGACGTGTCATTGCTGTATCAGTGTGACCTCTAGTGCCATAATTTGCGGTATCCCAACACAGGGTGACAGTCAGTGTCACTGAAGCTGGACTTTTATTTCTCTAAAGACAACATTGTAAGAATCATACTATGGATAGCCCGCCCCAGAGTTTATCAGAAGAGCATTTGAAATAGAAACTGAGCCGTTATTGTATTAAAGTTAATGTACTAGTGTAGTGGATACTAGACTTAGCTATTTCAATAGCTTGGCATCCCTAATGCAGCATGCAGCAATGCTTAACCTTCATTTCCCCATTAGCAGCTTGAGTACACATTGGCTCCATTACCTTCTGTCAAAATGTAATATACCTTCACCCAGACTAACTTTTAAATACAGGCTTATGTTGCTAATGGACAGGCTTTGTTATTCTTTTATTTATAGTTTTCCATTAATTGACGGCTCCTTATTTGATCTAAGCAGGAACAGTTGAGGATTCAGGAAATAAAAATTATGGAGTGTGTTTTTACAGAGTAACTTTGTGATTATCTAATTATGTGCTGGAATGATACCAACGTCATACTCAGTACCACGTTAAGGCAGAGCAAGAAAGAGGCATCTGTCATTGCCAACATAGATTATTGTACTAATACAAAAATGTGAAGTCTGATCAAGCATTTTTTTTTAGATGATTATTTTGATACCTTTTGCCTTCTCAAAATAGAATAAAGGAATCTATTTTAGCATCATCTAGGATGATAAAAATAGCACATACAGTATTAGAAGTAAAAAACACAAAAGGAGTTGAATTATTTTTCGAACCATGTAAGACACAACAACAGGTCAGGCTTCTGGAGATGGAGGGTCAGAGTCATGTTACTAGGGTTATGTAAGGCCCCTGCTTGTGATGCCATGGATTGCAAAAATTTGCCAAGCTGCCAACTAAAAACTGGCAGTAGATTGTCACAAGCATCCAATTTTTCCCATCGCATCTCCTGCCAGTGCAGTTTCAAAGTGCTCAACCAGGGTGGGGACAAAGTCTCAGTATTTTTCTTGCCACATTAGATCACTTTGTTCACTTGTTCACTATTATTCAGTTTATGTTCAGAACTGAGTCAGATTTCTCAAATGTATTTCTTAAATTTTGAATTGTGTTATTTGCATTTTATACATTCATTCATTCATTTTCTACCGCTTTGTCTCGTTAGGGGTCGCGGGTGACTGGAGCCTATCCCAGCAGCTTTGGGCCTGAGGCGGGGTACTTGGACAGTGGCCAGTTAGTCGCAGGGCTGACATTTAGAGACAAACACTCACTCTCACATTCATTCACTAGGGACACTTTAGAGTTGCCGATTAACCTACACATACATGTCTTTGGACGGTGGGAGGAAGCCGGAGTACCCGGAGAGAACCCACGGTAATACGTAAAGGACATGCAGACTCCTCACAGAAAGACCGGAGACGGCCGAGAATGTTTGAGTCGGCCGGGTTTTGAACTCACGACCTTCTTGCTGTAAGGCAGGAGTGCTAACCACTCTGCCACTTGCACCCATTTATTTGCCTTTTAAGCCCCAGCAAACCAAAACATGTATGTACAAATGTGTATAGTTATGCTCTATCTTCATATTTTTATTTGTGCTCACTCATTCTTAATCGAGCCTGTGCCAGAAGATTTTATGGCTCAAACAAGAACAGTTATTGCATAATGTATTACCGGAATATGAAGTAGTGGATGTAGATGTTCTGTCATTGTCCTTGTCTGCAGTCTCCAGTGTCAACTGTCAAGGTTAGAGTAAATGTATGTGCGAAGACAATGGATGGCCTCTGGTGGCATGTTGTTAATAAAAGGACAATACTTTACTGTCACATAGTAGTAACACTTGCCCTTGTCAGGTGAATCTTCACTAAAGTGTCAAGTCCAGCATCATTACCCTCTGTATGTGAGTTACTTTGTCAAGGCAGGGCTATAGGGTGTGCCCTTTAGCTCCAACAAGCTCAGTCAGAGCGTTGCTTGATGTACTGCCTGACTCCTCTTCATCAGTCTCACTAGCCCACCATCAGACACTGTAGTTGGGTTACTGCATCAGTATTCTTTAAGAGCTGTAAAGATGTGTGGTTCTGTTAAACCTGAGAGGTCAGATGTAAACAAAGGATGGCAGAAACGCTGTTGCTAGTATGTGAACTCTACGTATCATTGTATAACATCTACATGCAACTGTGTTCAATCTTTATGATCAAGGACTTTAACCTTTATTGCAGCCTTTAGTGTTATTCAGGAGCTTTGAGACAATTAGACATCACATCAAGCCATGCTGTATGCATGACTGATGTCTCTCAGGCTTTTTCAGTCTCTCTGACAGTGGGAAATTAGAACTAAATTAAAACTTGATTTTAAGACTGATTAATAAGAGTGCTAACAGGAAGGCTAACATGATGTTGATGTGTGTGGTTATCATGTACCAGTGGCCTCAGATGATGTGATGTAATCAGCAGCAATTAGGTAGACTGGCAGGGAGTCCTTCAGCAGGACCCTTGATCACACATAAAGCATCTCCGCAACAGGCTAGTGTCACGCATCCGCCTGGTCTAATCTGTGCGGACTGCTGCCAAAGCACTGTTTAATATTACCTAATCTCCTTGTGTCATCTCCTCAATTGCTAATACACAATCGCCTTAATTTATCAAACATGCATATGCCCGAAAAGTGGTTTAACGTTCTTTTATGAGCAAAGTTTGACATTTATTAATTTGATCATGGGCATGTCAGTGAGCCTGGTTGATTTGTCTGTCGGAGCTGGACAGCTCCTCCCACCTATGTTATGTTATGTTTCAAACTCTGCTTCTCTACCATCCATAGTTATTATGTTTCCATTCATTCTCCTCACACTGTGCTGACTTACAATCACTGGGGATCAACATCCAACGTGAGAAAGTAAAACCATAACAAACATACTTTTCTAAGATAGTAGGACTATCTATAATGTTTTCACAAGCTGACCTTTTCAAATATGACAGTCATTCACTGTTTATCCGTCTCCTGTTCTTCTGTGTAAATAGTCCCACTTTCACTGCATTGGATTTTTTTATCTGTATATTTAAGACCATCAACTAAAATATATTCATATTTTTAAAAACACTGTTTCTATTAAAACAGAATCAGCAGGACTCTAAGAGAGCATCAGTTAAAATGCTTTCATCTAACGCACCTTTTCCAAAACCATATCGTTTTTTTGAACCAATCCTGCTTAGTATTTCTGATGTGTCCAACTTAAAAAGTACAGTTTTAAATACAAGCCGCACCTTGCACAGTCACACCGCTGTGAGAACAGCCATGTGTCTCATTATAAGTAGATGTTGTTTAATCTCAATCACTAAAGTGCTGTATTCTGGGACTAAGACTTCGGGGCTAAAATTAGTTTTGAGTTATTTATATAAACTTTGAGTCTGGGCATGCTTTTCTTGATGAGTCTTTCATAGCAGATGTCCTTTTACAATGTAATGAGCGTCCATTTCCTGGGTGTGTTCTACTTAATGAAGCAGAAATAACATGAAAGTAAGTTAAAGTGATGTTACCACTAATGGTCCCTAAACTATTCAACTTTTAGTTTTTGCAGTGCCTTCTTCCATAATAGATATCAACAAAGATCTTCTATTTATTCATTATCTATAATTTAAATTCAACTTTTGGGTCATTCATTTTGGCTTGAGCACATGTTTGATTGCCTCCTCCGACTCCCCCTGTAGGGATGCTGGCAATGCTGGATACTTGATGTTGTCCTGATAACAGACTTGTAGAAGCCACTATTCAATACAAACCAAAGGAAAAGATTTCTAAGCTGTACAGTATGTACAAAATTTCACTTGTGTACAGGAGCTCCTTAAATGGCTTAGTTGTAGAAATGTGACCGCTCACCTAATGTAAATATTTTGATGGCCACCAATCCACATACAGTTATTAGTCACAAGGGCAATCAGCTGCCTTTCTCACAACTCCATGTTATGATTTACTCACAATACCATCGGGGACCCTGAGGCTGTGAGGTCAAGACACAATAACAACACAGCTGCACAGAGCACTGCACAGGGCTATTTTCAATTCCATTAGTGTTTAAGCAAACTGTAGCCAGCTGACGTGATCTCGTTGACATACTGCAGCTGTGATTGTTGAATAACACTGCCTCTTTTTTAGGCTTTTGCTAAGGGCACCTTAGCGACAAAGAGCTCATTAATGACTTTCCTCAGTGTTTTAATGACATTTCCAAATAAATATATCCTGTCATGCAGCTTTCTGGACACTTTTAGCTTTGAACTAACACCTGATATTTCTTTCTTCTCAGTGGAAAGTCTGGCAGCTACAAAGCTACTACTTCTCTGTCAGATTCCAAAAATCTGTTTTGAATTTCTGTGCCAAGATAGCAAGAACTTTGAAACCAGTGTTTAAACAATTTGAACAACACCAAACAGAGACTAAGTTTTTAGCCTCACTGTGCTGGGTTCTTGATTATTTCTCAGTGGCAACAGTTCAGTAATCTTTATGTTTTTTATAGTTGTATGTAAAGGACTTTTCTGTGTTACTTTGCATAATAATTGCTCATGTCATGGCTTTGATACAAAACATGACGCAGTAAGCTTCCATCAGCACTTTTTCTGCACTAAACCTGCATTATGGTGTCTCCTATAAAGATTATCTAGGTTCAGTGCAGATTAGATGAGAAACGATGTGAAACACTCTGGACTGAGCATCCTTTTTCATAGTTTCACATGATTACAGCTGGCATGTGAGGGGTCGGACAGATCATCCAATCATTTCCATTGGCTTGCTGCTCTGCTTGCTGACTGTCTCCTCCTCTGCTGAAACCCATGACTGACTGATGTTTTTTTTTTCTTCTGTAATGCCCAACCCCCATTCTCAGCACACATAAGCTCTCCCCCTCTCAGTCTCCATCTTTCTCACATGCTCTCTTACGTATGTGCAGTCTCCATGGTAACGTGTGGTATCACTATGGCACTGGTGGCATAGCATGCTGCAAGCTGCTGCTGTAATGGATTTAATGTGCCAGTGCTCAGTGGAAGAGCAGCCAGCAGGACACAGCCTGAGGGCTCAGAAGGTTTGAGCCCCCTTTGAGTTCAGGAGAGATCAATGGGTTTTTACCCCATCTCCCCACTCAATACCAAAAGTTGACCTAGAAATCCTCCCATTGCAGTGTACATTGTGAGTCCTATTCAGTCAGAAAACATCAGAAAATCAGTGAACAAGCCTAGTAGAAAACTTTGACCTTTATTTCACACCAGTAGCAAGGTTATACTACCCATTTATTCACTGTTTTCTCTCAGGGGCCTCTTTTCAGTCTGAATTTAGAAATTCATTAAACCCTAGGCGCTATCGTGACAGCCTTGGGTTATAAATATGAAAGGATAGCGGTAATTGTTTGATTATATTTAGAAATTCAAAGGTCAACATAATGTTTAACCTTGGCAGAACACTGTCTGGCACTATCTTTCTCTGTAGACTTTTGCTCTCTAGTGGCCAGCAATGGCAAGACACAGCAGGGTCTGCCTCTGGGTCTTTGGGTTGATTACAGTTATATCCATGTAGGCCCTTCTTGTGCAATGATAAAATCACAAATCTAAAAACAAGGCCTAAACCTAAAACTACAAACTTGCTTCAGCAACCAGCTCAAAAATATCTGAAAATATGTCTGTCCTTGTTTTGGAGCATTACATAAGTCAGTTGCAAGAACTGACTTTGTAAATAAAACTATTTCTTTGATTTAAAGTGTTTACCAATGTTTTGTATTGTATCATAGCATAGCAGTTGAAAGGGTAATTTAAAGGATTAAATTAATTTTTTTATTGGGACCCAACTTCTGGATACAGTCTCTCGAGTCCGTTTGTTGTCTGCATTTTTTATTTTTCATCAACAGCATTAACAGAGGGACAGGCACTATCAATCCTGCACACATTTGGAGTTGCTCAGTGTTTCTGACATACAATGCCCCATGAGTATCAACTGTCAGTGATAAAGGCAGCCCCCTCTCACCTCCGAACAGGGCCCACTGTCTATCTCAGGGACGCTCAGGCTTTATCAGTTAACATAAGCTGAACCAGGTTTTTAAATGGTTTTGTGTTTGCTGATGGATTGGATGGCACAGGTGATTGTATTATTACCAAAGCAGTTAATGCAAATAGATTTAGCTTTTGTTTGTTAAAATTTGTGGGCAGGCATTGAAGAGTATGTTTATTAATGTAGTGCTGACTTTATTTCTGTTTCTTTTTTAGCCCTGGGTATAGTCCTGTTTTATAATAAACTTCAAAGAATAACTGTAAGTAAAAGATATTTGTTTTTCACAGCTGAAGCAGAAAGGATTGAAGTATGAGTAAATGTAAGCTGGAAGTTCAACTTTTCTTGTCCTCGCACGCCCTCTGATGGACAAACCATGGGAACTCAACAGCACTACTTATAATTCCTGTCTTTACAATCTGCTAACAATGCCAATAATAATACTTCTATATTGGCTTCAATTAATATCCAGAGGCTTACGAACAATAAAACGTACCTGAATGACTACAAAGCCACAAAAAATACAAGCAAAGAGATCTTCATCAAACTGCAATTACATCCCGCCAAGCAAGAGTCTCAACAACTTAAAATTCTGCCACTAGACTTTTACACTGCTGTGAATTGTATTTGTAAAACGCTTCCCCGTAGTGCTCTTGTCTCTGGTGATTGCATATCGATATATTTCAGTCCAAAGTGGAGGCCCTGTGTAACCGGTTTAGTCAATGCATTATCGGATCATTTTACAGCATTTTTGTAATATGAGAGCGAAGTCCTATCTGGCCCAAGAAGGAAGTCAAATCTTTGCAATGTATTTTTAACCATTTTTTCTGCGGGTACAATGTATGCTCTTGTTTGCCGGATCAAGAAGACCTCTAAATGAATGTTTAATGAGCATTTTAGAAGTCATAATGGCATGTCGCTAATGTCCTGTAACGATCTTCCTGTTGATGGCCACGCCTCGATGCTGCCTGCCCCACTACATCGCTGACAGTTGTGTTGTTCTGGCACTGGTTTGAAGTTTTCTGAATGTAGACAAGACGCCTCACTTCACTTCCCTCGAAGACTGCACGTATTTGAGACGGCCTCAACCTTCGCTTCGGTAGACGATAATGAGTTTTCCTTTGAGAAAAGCTGTTTCAGGTATGCGCATGTGTTTTTCCGCTGCGTTTGGTCTGCACTGTTTTTTTTGCTTGTGTGCACTCAGAGTTTTACTGAATTGTAAACTATTTGATGTAGTGTGTTGTGTTTGTATGAAATGTTCAGTATTGGTCATTTTCTGTTTTTAAAACTAATGAATGTCATGGAGCTGTCCGTGGTCCTGAAAACAGGGTTTTTCGAACGTACATTAAAAGTTTGCGGGGGTTTTGTTTTTGTTTTTTCTATTTGAATGTCAATGTTAAATTGATGCTTATATACTTCTGTTTCCTTTCCGTTTTCTAATCTAATCTAATCTAATCTAATCTGATGTAAATATGTGTTAAAATTGCGAATATAAAAAATAGCATACCGCTTGCGATTCAATTGTTGTTTTCCCATCATGCTCGTCTCACTAACACTTTAAGAAGTTTATCCTATCATTTTGACGCTTACTGTAGGTTTAATAATTCAAAAAATACACCTACCTACCTAATAGCTTAATCGCTTCTGATTGTATTTTGGGGCTCTGGGCTGTAGGTGGCAGCATTGGTTTAGATACTGAGCGTATTCCACCAGATACAAGCATCGAGTGAAACAAATCAGAGACGTATCACACGTTTCCTTTGTGTGAAAGTTGATGCTCACTCTAATCGTGTAGGATTTTAACAAATACTTAATAATTGCATTTGGTTGAGAAGCTTACAAAAATACTTTTTTTTATTATTTTTTTTATTGGACATCCTAAAAGCTCGTGTTGGGTCAGACGACACGCCAGAGAAATACATTCGTTTTATACAGAATTTGGTGGCTTGAGACTCAACTGTGTCTTAACTCACTGTAAACGATCCTCTAAACCTACACACCTGTGCAACGGCGCGTGTGCCTCGTTGGTGAGGTAAGGGCTGCGCGCAGTGACTGGGTCAGTGTCTCACTGTATCCCCCTCCTCCCCGCTGCCTGTTGGTGGGATGCTCTGAGCATCAGAGTTTAGTTTAGTCTACTCGGATACTGTTCACCATGGGGCGTATCTCAGGCCCGTCTCAAGTGTGACTGTGCTTCAGATCTCAGTCTGAGGCACAACGGCACCCATCAGGACGCAGTGAGGATTGGAGTAGATAAGGGGCGCTTCAAACAGGTGTTTCGAGCCCGTGGCTGCTCTCAACTCCATTCACTTTTATGTGCTTCGACTAGCCATGTGCGCAGACATGCAGTTTTTACCACTGCCTTGCTGCTGATGATAAAGGGAGACATGCAGCGCACTGTGAACGTCTTCACGCATCTCTGTGGTGGGACCTTTCTTCATTTTTTGTTTTTGGGCTTGGTATTTTTATTTTAAAAACAATGGACTCATTTTGCTGATTTATGAAAAAATGATCCGTTTGGGTGTTATCTAACTGTCTTCATTGTCACGGACTGTTGAAGCGTCTGCCAAGGAAACTTCGTGATCGTGGTGCACCGGACATTTCCCTCTTGAATCCAGTGTTCTGGGTTCTAGCAGGGTGAGTTTTATCACTCTGAAAGTTTTCATACACTGCTGCCAAACTGGCCATGGCAGCAGCTATCGCCAGCTCCCTCATCCGACAGAAGAGGCAGGCGAGGGAGCGGGAAAAGTCTAACGCCTGCCGCTGCGTGAGCAGTCCCAATAAAACCAAAGGGAGCTGCGAGAAACCAAGCCGACTAAATGTATTTTCCCGAGTCAAACTGTTTGGTTCCAAGAAGAGACGGAGAAGACGCCCAGGTCTGTAGTGCACTGCAGCCTGCTGTTCTACATCATTCATCACATTTCGGGTGTTGTAGGCTGTCGGGATTAAAACACTAAACCAGTGTAATTAGCCTAACTGGGGCCACTCTAGACATTGTAACCACAATTGTTATATTGTTTGTCCAGAAACGACAAACACTACCTAATATCATCATAACAAAAAAGACTTAAAACACTCCATTTAGTTCATCAGTGTCAGTAAATTAACTGCATTGTTGTAATTAAATTTTTTTCTACTAATTATTTTAATCCATCTACAGTTTTGTTATCTCAGCACCTCTGTGCCTTTAACATAATGTATAGGTAGAAGGTGTAATGTTTATGTAAGCTGCTCATACAGAGGTTTTTGCTCTTACTCTCAGCTGACAACCCTTGAGATTAGTAACAGATAGTCTTGTCTGTATGTGCCATGCGCTATTCCATACTGTCATAAGCTTTTGTTGCCTAAATTTTTTTAATTACTTTGTGGTTTGAGTCTACAAAGTTTCAATCTTGTGATCCTCCCAGTGCGCTAAACTTCTGTGCAGCAGAAGTAACCTTAGTCAGACTAGAAAGGGCAGTATTGAAAGGCAAGTGAGATGAAAGGATAGATGAAAGGTGTGGTAAACCACAGTAAAGGACACTCCACTTGGGACAATAACTGAGGAATAGAGAGCACTTAGCTCCATCAGACAGTACCACTTAGACAGGCTGGTTGGCAAGGAACGTTTCCACGTCAAAATATTGTCTTTTAGACCCACAGCTTTAATTATGCATCGAGGGAAACATATACAGACTTTGGTAATTCTATGATTGTTCTAAAAACTACAAAGAACTGAACAAAAAACAACACAAGCAACAGCATTTTACAAGAATGGAAAGAACACATACATTTAATGTTAAGGTTTTTTTCTTTTCTTTTTTTTCTCTGCTCTTGAAAATAACTTTGTTATTGTATGTTTTTATACAGAAAATAAAGAAGCAAGTATTTTTTGTCTGCATTTTGCAACAAAAGCTGCATATTGTTGTCTTTATTGACTGGATGATTTTCTCTGTGTCTCGCAAAAGAGCATCTTTTTAGTAACCCCCTTTTTGATTAGCAGCGACACATTCTAAATAAAAATATAATAAAGTTTATTTTTACATCACATTTAACATAAAGAACCAAACTGTGTTCTGACAGCTTTGTAAAAGCTCTATAAATTCATCAGTCCTATTTGAAAGCGTAATCTAGCATCTCACCTGCATGTTCCTGTCTGTGCTCTGACTCCACAGAGCCCCAGCTGAAGGGGATTGTGACAAAGCTGTACAGCCGACAAGGGTTCCACCTGCAGCTCCAGGCCGACGGAACCATTGATGGAACCAAAGAGGAGGACAATGGTTACAGTAAGTTTCACTACAACCTTTGTTTCCTCTGCCATTCGCTCACCCAAATTATATTGTTATTTATTTAAATGTAATTCTCTGAAAATTTATATTTTTTTACATTCTAGAAAATGTGTGGTGTTTTTAAAGATTTATCCCACATCAAAGACAAATACTAGTTCACTATACCTCATAAAATCAGTGTCAGTGAACAACATTATTCAACCTTTTTTATGACGTTGATGTGATTCCTTCTATGTTTGATATTGCATAGAAAAGGTCAATCGTCAATAGTACAGTAAGCATTTTATTGTTTTTAAGAATTTATATCCAGTCATGAGTGTTATTATATTGTTAAAATGTTTGTGAAAGTTCATCATTTTAGTGTGCTGATACAACATGTGTAGGTTTAGACTATAGAGTTACACCAAATTAAACTTTGTCTATAGTTTTGGTTATGACCAGGTTTGGTTTGTGTAATAATGGATTTCAGTTATTACCATTACACCCACCATCTGTTTGTTGGCCAATAAGTAAAACATTAAAGATAAGATTAATGTAAATAAGAAACATCTGCTTAACTTAATAACAACACAACAGAGGAGATCATCTCCCAAACTCCAACAGTAAACAGGGAAATGGACTTGCATGGCACATTAAAGAACGTTGATGTTCTGTGTAATTGACACTAAGCAGATTTGAACACTTCCAGAGCCTTGGAAACAGTAACTCTGTATTCAATTAGTACACTGCTGGAAATGCAAAATCCACACTAAGTGGGATGTTTTTGTTGCATGACTTTCTTTCTTGTGCAACAGCAGTGATATGTTCAGGAGTAGCACTTTTGATGGACACTCTTTTACACCGCACACATGACAGCTCTTGAAACTTACATAACCACTTCCCTGCGTCGCCAAAAGAGTTCTTGAAAAGAAAATTAAACACTGTCTAAATAAGAAAAAGGAGAAAGAGTGAAGCTCTTTGCACTGCTCCAAAAATAGCATTGTTAGGCGCTGGGCGCGCTTGTCTCCATGGTGACTGAGAGCACAGTCCTCTTGGAGCTACTGGTGTCTTATGATGGTGGGAGAAGAACTACTCAAATGTACACGCACACACCAAGTAGAAGGATTTGATCTTTGTAACTGCAGAGCGCTGATAGAACAGGTTCTTATCAGATTTTTGTGTTTAAGGATATTTTGATTTGTCAACAAATCTGATTAAATAAATTATAAATGCAACCAACAATCAGCTCACTTTTTAATATCACACCATTTTCATCAGAACAAGCAAATGCCAATCTGCAGACCACCCTTTTTTGAAACCATATTCTATGGAGTCATGTTTGCTCTAAAACACTTGTTCAGGCAACAGGGACAGTGGTCGTCACTTTTAACACGGTCTCCGGCCTGTCTGCTCACCTCTGACCATATGACCCCTTTTTTATGACTGCAATGTGATCAAAAGAGACGTCAAAAAAGTGTCAGCAAGAAGAAAAGCTTTGAAACAGGGACTCATGCCATGTCAGGGGAAACAAATATAGATGAAAAAGACTAAAGTAGCATGTATGTTAAGTTTGAAATCATAAATAACTTCATTTCACTTTTAGATTAGCAGTTTAATGTAATATCTATGTATGTAAGTTGTGTTGGTCAGACACTTTTTTTAACCCGCTCATGCCAAATTGTCAAGTCAGATAAATCTTTAAAATATCACTAGTGAATGCAGGAAAACTTGGGGTTCCTTGTCATTCCAAATTGTCCATGACTTCTTGACTGCTGGTGGGTGGAACAATCATACTGTCCCTGAGGCCTCCTCACCCTGAGCTCATCTCTCAGCTTGTCTCAGGCCGAGTGGGTGGCAGCCTTGTCATCCTCTCCGGTGTGCTCAGGTGTTCCTCGCAGCCAGGAAGTAATTGAGTTTCCCATCTTTACAATCTCCATCAGTGCGTTTTGCTCGGTAATTCTCTCAAAATGAAGTGGGTTACAAATGTGTACGTGTGTCGCGCAGGGAGTGCCATGGAGGAAGAACAGAGGGAGGTGTTTTCATAAAGACAGGGACTGCCCATATGGAGAAAAGAACTACTCACATTAAATAAGAACAAAGTGTGAAAAATCCCCCAAAACATTTTTTAGTGTCCTTGTTCAATCTGTAACCCACTGTACAACTAAGATTTCTGGCACAAGACCACAAATCCTCTGCACTGCAGCAGTGAGCAGTGTTCCAGAAAGTGGCAAAACTTTGCAGTACAGACAAAACATACTGCATATTGTTTCTTAGTTTGTCCTCAAATCATGCTTAAAATGTCAATGTTTTTGTTTTCTTCTAGGTAGGCGCACAAAAAAACACAATTTCCTAACAACTATTTATTGTTGTCCATAAAAAGGGATAGTATTGCAAGAGTCCCATTGATTTGAGGGGTGCCTGGACTGCTACAGAGCCTGAGGATGCATAAGCAGTGATGCTATTCTTGATGAGATGTACCCATCTGCCTGTTTTAAAGCTAGAATGTGGCATGTCTATCCCCCGGGACACATCTTCACATTGCTGTACTATTGTTGTCAGTCAGCGGTGAAGGTTTAGAATGAATCTTAACATGATTTAACAAGGGAACTCAGCCACAATAAAACGCTGCAACCTGAAGAAATTAGTTTTTACAAAGAATAAAATTAAGAATGAAATGTCCAGCATTTAAAGGAACAGCATAGTATTTATGAACATGCATTTTGTTTTGTTATAAACAGCATGTGGCATTTTGGCTTTATTTTTCCACATCAGTCACTGTAATCACTGTTTTATGAAAAAAACAGACCACATGATCCAGCAGACAGCACTTGAATAGCCCTTGAATAGTTGTCATAGATGTTCAACATAATTGGTGTTCCTCCTGTATACTGCTTCAAATCAGTATATGTCAGAGAGAGCCATGGGAGTTTTGCTTTAGCACAAGAACAGACACAAGAGTAAACTGATAAAAACAATGCAGGGATTTTCACTGCGCATGGTTCCTAGACTTCTGGGATTAAAAACATAATGTGCTGGCTTGGCCTGTTTATAAGTGCATACATTATAAATTCTTATGGCTGATGTTTACAGTGGTTGCTCAGAGAAAAGCCCTCTCTAAGCATGAAATAGCCCATTCAAAGATTCTATGCTGCACTTTGCTTTAAAAGCATGTAGATAACTTAGACCTTTTGTAAAGTTCTTTTTTGTCCCTTATTTGGATAATGATATGTGACTAGACATTTATATACAAATATACAGTACATCCTTTGTTTGTGTTTCTCCAGCAATGTTCAACCTTATTCCTGTTGGGCTGCGAGTGGTTGCCATCCAGGGAGTGCAGACTAAACTCTACCTGGCCATGAACAGTGAGGGCTACTTGTACACATCAGTAAGTATCTTTTTACCTACTGTATTTTATATAATGTATTTACCGTACTGTATGGTTAGCTTTAAGTGTATAAATGTGCTTAATACTTAGGATGGTCTTTTTGTCAGTGTGTGGCTGTGGTTACATAACTGTGTTACTATGATGACAAGAAAAACAAAATATATAGAAACTGTATGTAATATAGAAATATATACTATTTTTATTTTAGTTTTTGGAAAAAATACCAAATCAAATAGCAGCATTGTTTTTCAAACATAGACAGATGTATCAAATATCCAAATTGGGCTCCTTATTTTTGATCAAATGTGCATGAGTGAACAATGCAATTTTTTTCTCAAATGCCAGTGTCTGGTGTTGTGACAGGCGCCACCAAAAATGACAGATGCGTTAGATGCACCCAAAGGAGACACACACAGACGTAAATGTTGTTGACAGACAATCCTCATAGTCAAATTACTAAAGATCGTTGTGTGTGGTTAAAGGTTTGAGTGGGATCTTGATTGATAGCAACAAGCTCTCAAACCTAATGATGCCTTCCATTCTGCAGCTACGTCTGACAAATTATTGATTAGATTGGTTTCAAAGTGTGATTGCATTGCATAGAAAAGGTTTTGTCATGTACGGTAAGCATTTTATTGCTGATAAGAATTCAAAATCCAATAATGAGCCTCATTTTTTGTGTATGTTTAGACTACAGAGTTACACCAAATTAAACTTTGTCTATAGTTTTGGTTATGACCAGGTTTGGTTTGTGTAATAATGGATTTCAGTTATTACCATTACACCCACCATCTGTTGGTTGGCCAATAAGTAAAACATTAAAGATAAGATTAATGTAAATAAGAAACATCTGCTTAACTTAATAACAACACAACAGACGAGAACATCTCCCAAACTCCGACAGTAAACAGGGAAATGGACTTGCATGGCACATTAAAGAACGTTGATGTTCTGTGTAATTGACACTAAGCAGATTTGAACACTTCCAGAGCCTTGGAAACAGTAACTCTGTATTCAATTAGTACACTGCTGGAAATGTGAAATCCACACTAAGTGGGATGTTTTTGTTGCATGACTTTCTTTCTTGTGCAACAGCAGTGATATGTTCAGGAGTAGCACTTTTGATGGACACTCTTTTACACCGCACACATGACAGCTCTTGAAACTTACATAACCACTTCCCTGCATCGCCAAAAGAGTTCTTACAAAGAAAATTAGGAATAAGGACAACTAGCCCTCATTAAACAATTTTCACTGTTTCTCAAACAATGTTACCAGTGTTAATGCAACAGCTCTTAGTTCAGTCAGACATCTGTGCCAAGAAACAGAAATCAATTTAACAGCTCTTAAAGATGTCAAGCAAGAATTATGCTGGCAGAACATATAATTGTATATAATAATAAATCCATATAATGACGTAAAAATAGATAGCATTTATGTAGTGACATTGATTTGACATGGTCAACAATTATAGGCCTGGATCCCAACAAACTCCAGCAGACAGTTTATTTCTATTCATTCTTTACATTTGTTAGTTTGTCATTGGTGACATTTAAATATACTTTATAAAGCTCATTGATTATATAATGTAACTGGGTAGTATTTATGTTTAGCAATAAATTTCCTGAAAAGCCAAAAGCCTTGACAGCATAATAATCGCAGCCTGTTGTGAATATGATATGTTCTGCTTATAATTGTATTTAACAGCACTAGTCGCTGGGGGTTCCACTGGCTGAGTTTGCCTGGGGGTAATGTACACATATAATTGAAATAAAGCACTCCATCAATAAGTACACGTACACAGTAATCTGCTGTGCCGTATTTAACACCCCCCCGCCGTCCTCCGGTTTGACTGATTTGAATGATGGCTACTATGCTGTCAGTAATTAAACATATTAAATAAGCAGGATTAAGTCAATGAGGCGCAATAGCCACAAGCCGATGACAGCTGTTCAAATGTAAAGGCGATAGAGGCATGTTGTTCAGCTTTTGTTTGCAGAGAGCTATTATGGGCTCCCTTCACTTTTTACACTGTTAGTGGACACCCCTATTTTATGTTAGATTATTATATTTCTTTTACATAATTGTGACATGTCCGTATCTCGATTCTGTATTGTTTTCCATATGAAGACAGTTTTGGACCATCATATACAGTAATTCATTATTGGTGATTAACCTACACACATTATATACACTCAGCTGTAGCCTGGCCTGCAAAACCCTTAGACTTTAGAGATTAATTGCAGTATTTTTTATTTGATATTTCATACAGTTACTTAATGGTATAATGCAGAGTAATTACTGTGTCTTCTGATACTGCTGAAATTCAAGAAACAGGAGGTGGTAGAAAATGGGAAAAGCTGTGAGTGAGGCAGAACGCTTCAGTGAAAATATATTCATGCTTCAGTGTCAGTGTGTGGGAAAAGAGGCAACAATTAATGTATGTATTGCACTTACGTTTCTCCTTCACCGTTTTTGCTGGCAAATTTACACTTCTGCTATTTAACGCTGCAAAGTGTAAGGATTTGTTTAGGTCTAAGAGCATGTTTTCTGTTATAGTGTACTTTCCATTAGCGAGCCTAGACAGTGGCATTATTATTTGTCTTCTAAATTAGTGTGAGTCCAGTAGAGTCTGGTCTAGACTGCTGTATTTAAGATTTAGAGAGTTCAAAACTTTTTAGTAAACATCTTCCTTTATTCTTTGTCCCAGGAAGAAACTTTGAGGCACCGTGTCATCAAGTCAAAACCAAACCCAAAGGCAGCAAACAAGTGTGTATCATTGTGTGGGCCCCTTTTGAACTGACTCCACTCAATTAGAGATGTACTGGTCACGCTCCCCAGCCTTTTGAGCCATTTAGGAAGCACAATGCCCTTGGTAAATAACTGCCGCTGTAAGGGTTCACTCCACTGAGCTGTGTCATTAACTAGTTGGATGTGTACGGGCGCTGGCTTTTGTGTACACTACGTGGGTGTGTCTATTTGTGTTTGGTGTTTGTAAAGGGTCTTTTACACTAGCTTTAAGCGCTCCAATTTATTTCCAACCAAATGAACAAGAACAGCCCACTTTATCTTTACCAGGAGGAAAAGGTACATTTTAAGCCGACTAGAGTGGGGCACTGTAAATCGGATTTAGCAAGATTTGTCTTTAATGGTTGTGACTGTTGTAAGCAAAGTAAGAATGTAGAACAGTACTCGGTTTGGATTTCATTGGCACAATTGCTGTCGTTTTACTTTCATGCAGAAGCACATTGATTGGATTGGTCTATGAAAATACAGCCAATATTTTTACAGAGGATACCAGATCCATTAGGACACTATCTCTACACCCACTGACTGAAAGACAAACATCATCGGGCTGTAATTACTCCCTGAAGCCATAGAAAGCATCATAATTGATTGTGGTTTGACTGAGGATGAGTTGTTTTATACTGTCTGTGATACTACTTACTACTGTGGCAGTAAGTTTTGCATTTGGCAGAGCATACTGTATGTGCAGAGACTTTAATGCGTTATAATGAATGTTATAAAGAGGTCAGGCAGCTGGGGTTGCCCTCGTCTTGTAAAACACAAGTGTCTCTTCAGTGTTCCTCTCTTCTTTTGCACAAAGATAAACTGCAAGACATTCATTCAGAAAGACTGAATCTAATTAATGTGTAAGAAGTGTATGATGTTTAGGGTTGAGAGAATTCTTTAAACAAGTTGTTGTCTTTCTGATGAAATTTTTATCTTAAGCTTAAAACACACTGTTAATTGTTATGTTAATTTTGTGCAAGCATGCATGAAACCAGGAAGTGCAAAGTTATAAAGACACTGTGCTAAAGCTTTATTTACAAATGCCAAAAGCCTAGTAGCCAAATTAATTCTGGTTTATGGAGCCAGACATTATTACCAAATTTGTAAAAAAAATTTATAAAAAAAAAAAGCAAACATATTGTTTTGGTTTATAATTTAGTTTGCAATCTGTGGCCTTTACTGAGGCCTTGTTGAGACAGGTTCTTTGGAATAATAAGAAATGTATCAAAGAGCTTCCAGTAACGTAACTTTCAAAAGCATTTGTGTTTGCTAAAAAAAAAAGCAAGGGCAAGAAAAAGCTGACAGACTTCTCACTTCTCACAACATACCAGCGCCACATCAAACTGGTCTATTTTTGTCGCCAGACCCTCTAACCCTGTAAGCTAATGCTGTCATCTCTCTCTCTATATATATATAAAAAAACATTACATGGACATGAAGCCGTAACAGGGAAAGCAATGCATCAGTGATTTGTCAAAGGATAAGGTCACATAGTTTAATTATTTTATATTTTGTAACCTTCTATACATAGATTATTCTCATATGATTGAGAGAAAATGCTTTTTATTTCTAAAGTAAATATCTTCCATCGATCTGGCACTGCAGCCATGATTAAAAGGATATGAGTTTTATTTATTTTTAAATAACAAAAGATTTACTATTGAAGAAGCAACATTGAAGCTTATTCCACAGAAATACCAGTGTATCAGTCTCTCTCAGACCCGGGAATCCCCTGCCATTTTGGCGCATCTTTGTGTCCATGTGAGTGAGTCTATTGTGCTATCTCCTCCATCTTGGCTTGCTCCACTGCCATATCTGTTTATCAATAGACTTTTATTTTGTATCCAGCCAGAGTGGGAGCCACATTCACTCATTATTAGAGGTAGAACACAGATCCTAGCTCCATAGCCTGACAGCCAGTTATTTTTCTGTCCTTCATATCTGAGGAGACACTAATCATTCTGACCGAAGAAAGTGACTATGAATATGAAGTCAACAATGCTTACTTGAAATATTGTAAACAGAACTGCATTTTAATACATCATCATGACAGAGCAGAAATACTATTAGTTCTCGTCAATAAGAAGTTATAATGCTTGTTTGGAGACAAAAAAAATGCTAGCATGTTTTAAAAAATGTAGCTCCTTTTATGAAGGAGTTGGGAGTGTAATGTAGCAGCAATCTGCTGGGGCAGTAGCATCAGAGCTGTCTATGCAAACAAAGTGAATAGAGTGATCAAAAACAGTTGTTGTGTGCTGGAACTACTCTGGAGCTGAGAACAGAAGAGGACGATGCCACAAACTGCTGTCTGTCAGATCAAACAGAAAAACAGCAGTCGCAAACACATTCAGATTTTGTAGTCAAGAATGTGCACAACAATCTTAATAGTTGAATTCAAATTGTTGGTCCTTTACTTTTGCATATTTATTTCTTTATTTTTTGTACAATTCAATATATCCAGACTCATTCCTCATTCATTCCATGAGTCTATGAGTCATAATGCATTCAGACAATTTACAACGCAACAAGCTGTTTTAGCATGTTGTTTGTCATATCACAGCCCTTAGTGAGGAAACATCATCAACAACATAACTTATGTTGAGACGTACATCGTTCAGAGATAACCGCAAATACAACTGTAAACAACACATTTCTGACATTGTTAGAGAATTGATTTTTTATATGACTAGTAATGATGTGTTTTCAAACTACATATCCTTTTGTATTTTCCAATGTTAACCACGTGCATTTTGTGTCCTGTTAAGAAACGTTACAGCAAAGAAAGAAGGACTTTCTACTGTCCCTCGGTCTCGCTCAGGGGGAATTGTCTCCTGATTAGAGTGGTTTTTAGACTCTTTGCACTAGCAGCTCCACAAATTGGGCAAGCACGCACACAATGAAACACCTAACCATTCAAGCCTAAACACCCCCATGAACGCACACACAAATTCTCACCCTGGGGAAATAAACCACAGCCATACTCTTGTAGTATTAATGGGCAAATCCTATATAGGCTCAGGATTTTGAACCAAACAAAATGGGGAAGGGAACCCTGACGCAGTATGGAGCCTGGAAAAGCACATGTCTCTAAGGAGATTCCCCACTGTCTGTTCATTAGTGAAAGTACCTCAGTACCATTAAAAAATAGCACACAGTCACACCTTGCAGGCTTTACACCAAATGCATACAAACCTATTAGAGCTGCCTCGACTATTCTTCTACCACAAAGAAAGTCAATATTGAAATATATAACACTGCAGTAATATGTTATCACGCTCAACCCTATCTCAAATACAGTGGACAATAGTCTGTGAAATAGTGAAGCCGACATGCATAATTAACAGCCAAGACTTCATCTGGCCTGTATGTTTAATTAATGCTCCTCAGTATCTGTCAAATCACTGTTATCTATGCCACTAAGTGCTACATTATTCAGCACAGTAAATGGAAGGAATAGATTTTTGATCATTCTCCATATTAAAGTTAGGACTTGATCTAGAGCCTTTGGTCTTTCTTTGCCTGAATGCGTTACAGCACAATGTAGTGTTATCATGTTAGGGAGCTACTCTTAGTTCATCAGGGTGTCAGACTATGTCAAGAACATGTGAACTGGTGTCCCAACAGTTTTTTATACCACTTGTCCTTTCTCCCCTACAGGAACACTTCACACCAGAGTGCAAATTTAAAGAGTCAGTGTTTGAGAACTATTACGTGACATACTCCTCCATGATTTACCGGCAGCAGCAGTCAGGCAGGGGCTGGTACCTTGGACTGAACAAAGAAGGGGAAATCATGAAGGGAAACCATGTCAAGAAGAACAAACCAGCTGCCCATTTTCTTCCCAAACCTCTAAAAGGTAAACCAAACCATCTCTGGACTGTCATACAATTAAAATAATGCAAGATTTTACTTCAAGAGTAATTCTAATGGTTTTAGAGCAAGATTTACATGTCAAGTTATTTTACACAATCACCTTTCATTATTGAAACAGTGACACTCCACCGCAGACACAGAGCACTCCAGTGCTGGCCCATTGCTGATGTGCAGGGGGACTATAGCAAAGTTTGAAATGTCCATTTAATTAGATAATAAAAGTTAATAAATTTAAGTAATAAAGGGTCTAAATAATTGGGTAGGTTATCCTTGGAAGCTATATCAGCTTGTTTTTGGGTTCATGATTATGGCACAAATATTTAAATAATATAATATTACAATAATGCTTTGATCTAAACATCCACTAGAAATACTGTTGGGTTTCTTATTTCTTTGTATGTAACATATCTCTGCGTCAATCTCACAAATCCTATAAGCATTGTTTTATTAAGAATCCCTTTAAGAATGTCTCGAATGTGCTTACTTTCATTGAGCCATCCTTTAGCCACATACAACACTTAAAAAATATATATATATATTTATGATATAGCATTATGAAAAGAGCTAAATAGTGATGTGCAATGTTTCTTCAAGATAACTTGCAGGATCAGCTTCCAGCCGACAAGAATGAAAAGAGAATTTGTTTCGAGCAGCACAGAGAGAATCCGTTTTTACAGGCCACCAATTAGGATGCTGTGTATGCACTGGCAGCCATTACTCAGCCATGCTCAGGTTCTGGTGTGTGAGCCTGCAGCCGCCTACCGCTCCATATGCCTCTGGATGAAGCTGCTAACGTCAAGCCAATCTTCTTAGAATTCTTTGTGGAAGTGGTGCTGTCACTGCAATGCAGCTCGATTACTTTTGAGGAAGAAAGTGTCAAAAAGTGTTTCGCACTCAGGCATAAATATTTAAAAAGTGGTAGAAAAACTTTTGATGAGATAAGCTGCTGGTTAGTCACCCTTTAAAACCAGAAATGTTGTTAATCAATCAATAATTCAATGGATCAGAGGTTTCTTTGTGAGCCCTTAAATTGGCTGATGTTTACAGATCTGGTTGAACTAAAAAGTGCTGGGCTAAGTGAAGACTCTGAAGAGCCTTGGTTTCTGTTTCAGCCACTAACTCCTTTAGGAATAAACATCAAATAGCATTCAAGGCAGAAGGATGTTGACAATGTCCTGAAACCAAGTGCTCAGATTACTGATAATTCTTGAGAAAAGCTGTGGATGCAAATTGGCTTAAGCTGCGCGCACAGCAAAGCTAAAGCCCTGGCGACTCCTGAATTTATCATGAAATGAACCAGTAGTCTCCTGTGTGATCTTTAGGTTCAGCATTTTGCAAAGATAACAATGTTTTCAGCAGTAAGAAATTGTTTTGTCAGAAGTAAAATATAAAATTTTGTATATAAAATGTTTTCTTGCTAAATGTTCACATCACTAAAATATGTTGAGTAAATAAGTTGGTTTTGGATTGTGAAGAAAAGGATTGTGCTATTTTTAGCCTAACCATGTACATACACACATATACAAATATATATGTTATAAAATGTCAGCAGCTGTTGATTTTCACAATGTTATTTCTGATGTGACTCTGTGAATCTGTGCTTTCTTTTTTCAGTGGCAATGTACAAAGAGCCATCCCTCCATGATTTGACAGAGTTCTCCCGCTCGGGCAGCGGCACACCCACCAAGAGTCGGAGCGCGTCTGCTGTCCTGAACGGAGGCAAAACCGTGAGCCAGAACGAGTCCACGTAGCGCGGAACCCACCTCTTGGGCAGACACCACCAAACCTTACCTCCAGCAGAGCGTGAATCCAAGCTGATTTTTCTCACTGTTTAAGGACTAGCTACAATGACAAAACCACATCAAACGTAAACTCCATTGCTAAACACTTCCACTCTTATCTTCTGTTACATCAACAGATGTAGTAATGCATAATGGCACAATAACCATTCTGGATTAAAACAGAGTTAGAATATTATTTTGGCTTGAGATTTCTTTATTGATTGGATCACTTACTGTTTGTGGTGAGAAACCTCTAAGCTCATGTTAAAATAAGTTTCTTTGAGTAACTTCTTTTCTTGTGCACTCATGCATCATTCAGACAGTGGCAGGGTGTTAAACGCTCATGACAGCCCATAATGGTGCTGGTCTCAGTCTCGTTCTTGCTTCTGTGAATACAAAGCCTATGATGTCCCTGGCGCTGCGCAGTGTTGTTCATACTGTGGCGGGCCAGATGGTAGCTCTCCTGCGTCTTCGTGCACACGCTCAGAGACTGAGCTCTATAGCATGGGACAGCGTGGCTCTTGTTATGTTTTTCTTTCTTTTTTTTCTTTATTAAGACGCCACAGCTGCACCTTGGTTTTGCTAATTTTCTAAATTAGCCAAGAGTTGTTTTTATATCCCTCTTGTTCTCTTTCCTTGCCATTGTTCAGTATTTGTCCTTTGTTGGTTGTTCCTCATTGAAAGAGGTTTCAGCAAACCAAAGACAGAATGAAGAGTGTCCCTTTAAGCTGCTGAGAAGCAAGCCAGTATAAAGGCAAAGCTGGAACCCTTTTTTTCACTGTAGACTTCTGATGAGAGCAAGCAAATAATTTTTGGCGCAAAAACATGAACAATGGAAGAAGGAAGGGATTTTACACACTTTGGAGTTGGCAGTGTGCTGGATGTTGTGCTTTTTTCTGATATGCTTGACTACTGAAGAATGAAATGATTATCCTGTGTCCCCATTCCCTTATGTTTCGACTGTGTTTCAATGTCTCGGGCTTTCGTCCTTGTGCTTGTGTCATCTTTTGGCCGTCTTCTTCCATCCTTTTTTGTCCACTTTACTGACTGATACTGGTTGCCGTATGAGTATGGCACAAGCCCTTTCCCAGGATGCTTGTTATGTGTTTGAGTAATTTATTGTGGTGACAATATTTTCTATATCAAAAAAGAATACTGTGGACTTTTAGGTGGCTTACCATTTTATAGGACACGTCATATTTGTAAAAGTGATAAAGTAAAAAAAAAAAAAAAAACTTCCCTTTTCTTGCACAGGGCATGTACAAAACAGATCCCTTTTTGTGGGCTATGTACCCTTTTCCTTCAGCTTCATAACTTTCTGGTACATGCTTCTGGGAGGCCTTCTTTACTTGGCTGAACCTCTGAAGGTGGTTTATCTTAGGTAAACTGTTGCATGGGAGAAAGCAGGGAATTATGGTCTAGAGCTGCATGATGTAGGCTATGTGTATTAACCCATGTTGGATTATGTGTTCCCAAATACCATGCGAAATCTGATAAAACATGTACAGGCAGACACTGTGGCTGCTTGGAAACTTCCAGTTGTTTATTATTTGTTGTATACACAATAATGCACTGAATAAAATGTTTATATTAAGATATACTTTTAAAATGTGTCCTGCTGTTTTTTTCTCGCTCTCTGTTTGCTTTGCCAAATTTCTGCTACATTCTCCTAATTACCCTTCCTGTACATATTATAAAAAACAGACTGTGAAATTTATTTTGTGCAAAGTGTGTGTTTGCATCTTATGTAGGCATTTGCAGAGAACTTGTGATATGAAGTATTTACTGACAGGTCAACTACCACGAGCAGGGTGTACCTGAATGAGGGCATGGCATTATGTCAATCAGACTTTTAATAAAATCAGCTCTCGCTCCATCTTTGTTAAGTCCAGAAGTAGGGCTTTCACATTGTTGCTCACGACATACATTATACATGCAACAGATCAAGGATTACTAAAGTGAACGGTGTCCAAACGTGGCACCCAGAACAAGCCACAGCTAGACTGACCGGGTGAAATCAGTAAATGGAATTAAACCTGATGTTTTATAACAGTTCAGGTCATAGAGGTCATTTACATGTCTGTGGAGCAGTTGTCCAGGGCATTTTCAAGAAAAGGTTTTAAAAAAGGCATCTGGACGTAGGTTTGAAAGTGAAGATGTTTAGTTGTTTTTTTAGATGTTTTTGAACTTTGAATTGTCCCTTATCCAAGGCACTTAGAACAAAACATTCATTTATTCATTTTCTACCGTTTTGTCCTGTTAGGGGTCGCGGGTGACTGGAGCCTACACCCTGAACAGTTAGTCGCAGGGCTGACATATTGAGACATACATTGACAGACAACCATTCACTCTCACATTCATTCACTAGGGACACTTTAGAGTTGCCAATTAACCTATACATGTATGTCTTTGGACGGTGGGAGGAAGCTGGAGTACCCGGAGAGAACCCACGGTAACACGTGGAGGAAATGCAGACTCCTCACAGAAAGACCAGAGTCGGCCGGGTTTTGAACTCCCAACCTTCTTGCTGTGAGGCAAGAGTGCAAACCACTCTGCCACTTGCACCCGGAACAAAACATCTTCACCTTCAAACCTACATCCAAGATGCCTTTTTTGAAACATTTTCTTGAGGTTATACAATAAATGTCTGACTTACAGATAAGGAAAATAAATAAATGTACAGTATAAAGTAGCCAAAAACAGACTCACTTACAATGTAAATTAATAGACTTTGTAAATGCATTACAAATGCTAATTTAATACTGATAACATTTTGTCGAACAAAGTCCTGAGTTTTCTAAGAGGAAAATAAAACACAACTCCAATACAAGCGTTATGCAATAGGTTTAAGCAAATGGAAGACAGAGGACCTGAAGAAAATCTCTCATTAACTGCCTACCACAGCTTTAAGCTTCAGCGCTCTTAAATGCATTTTAAAAGCTGGTTACTACAGTCTGTGGTAGCTAGAGAGCTGTATTTGGAGACTGCCTCATTACATCTCTGGCCAGCAGCGGCAGGAGAACTAATAGGCCTCTGTAATATGAGCTACTTCATCGTTCATGTAATTTGACATCTCCCTACTCTCTTCATTTCCTTTTGCTCATCTCTTAGACTCCATTCATTAGGATTGGAAAGTCACATTCATTAAAGAACCTGCCTGCCTTTTTGAGACACAGCGATAGGGAGCAGCCACAGTCCTTCTCTGGTATGTCTGTCTGTCCTCCCGTCTCCCCTTTTTCCACCCTTCACCAGACTAATGAGTCTCAATGAAGGCTTCTAAAATAAGAACATGCAAATCATGCGGGTGGGTCTCACACACACACACCAACACACACACACGCACACACACGCAGACATTTCCATTTCCATTTATTCATTCAACTGACGCTTTTATCCAAAGCAACTTATATTGTTCTACAGTAATTACCAGTGTTACAGCCACTGGAGGCAAGGTGGGTAAAGTGTCTTGCCCAAGGACACAACGACAGTATGAACTGTGGGGAGAGTGGGAATCGAACCGCCTACCTTCCGGTTGAAGGACAACCGCTCTAAATACTGAGCTACTACACGCACGCACGCTTGCACGCATGAAAGCACGCACGCATGCATGCACACACACACACACACACACACACACACACTGATCAGAGATGTTGATTGAGATCAGTCTGCCATAATGTGTCATGAATCAGAGGGAGCTGTGATATATGTGAGCACTGTGTACCTGTGAATGCTAAAACTCATTAGCCTTTATCACTGCCAGCACAGACTGCCACATTCATTCTTTCTCCAGCCCTGTCTTTCACCCCACTTCGCTCAATTGTCTTTTAACAGATTTCATGTTTCAGAAAAGAAACAGGAATTAGTTACAAATTTTAATATGTAGGTCATTTTTTTTTTTTTTTTTTTTTTTTTACAAATTTTAAACTGGAATTAAAAATACAATAGTTCCTGTGTTTGCTAACCCTTGATACATTTTATTTGTTGTTCTTTCTGAGCTGAAATTTATTTGCAGACAAATTGAAGACTTTCAAAAAGTCGGAATTTACATTAATCCACATTTCCTGTTTTAAAACAATTTGTGTCTTTTTTAATGATATATAATAAATTAGTAGTAATTATTTTTTGTTCAATCTTATGCTAATGTTCCAGATGTGTCATTCTCAAAAGATGTTTGTAATACAGAAAACAATTTTCCACCTGCCATTCAAGAAGTCACTGCATGAAATTACTAGCCTGGCTCCGCCCTCCTACGTACTTCCGCTCAATTTCATTTCGCTTTAGTACTTAGTCTGGAATCGCTGTATATTCTTAGGTTTCCAGAAATCAATTTTTTGTAGGACCAATCAGCGAACAGAGGAGTGACTTGTTGTTTCGGTCGGTTTGGCGCATGCCAGACGTCACGACCACACGTTAGCGATTGGCTATGGCAGATCCTGTGACTCTGGGCAGATCCAATAGTTTTAAACTTCAACAGAGTTCCCGCATACAAGGAAGTAAACGCTTGTCAATGGAGCGAGGCCAGACTCTCTGTACAAATGAAATGTACGAGAGTCTGGTAGAACCAGGCTATGAAATTACTGCACTTATAAAACAGACTGGAATGATTTGTTCCTTATATTTTGCACACAATATAGTACAACAAACTGAATTAAGAGATGATGCTTTACAATCTTCAGATGAAGACAAAGACAACAATATTTAATTGACTGGCTGACGCAGGAGCCTCCCACTGGGAGCAGCTGCTGCTCAGATTTACATCTCTTTTTTTCACTGCTCTTCCTCAGTCACATTCTCTGGAGGATATCTTTTATTCATTTAGGCTTCATTTAGTCCTATATGTTTAAGAGGAGACGGATTGAGTCATTTATCCAGTAACAAAAAAAGCTAAAAAATATTGTTGATGAGCTATATATCATGTCTAGCTATATGGGTCTAAACCCAGGAGACATAAAAATAAATAGGAAGTTATGGGGACAAAGAATGTAGGACTCACAGCTCTCACAGGGCACAAGAGCTTTCAGAGCTTTTCAGCACAGGAAATGAAGCCAAATAAACTCTACTTTTAAGGAAGAAGCAGCAGCAGAGATGAGTGACACATAAGTGCAGATGTTATATAAAAAATATCACTTCTCTGGTAAACAAGCCCAGGCTTTGGGACGAGAAACAAAACATCCTTCTCTAAGGCGTCGTAGCAGGTGACAACAGTGTTAGACAAGCTGAGTAACATGCTGCAGGCCTGCTGTCAGGTTAGCAAACTGATGAAATTGAATGAAATGCATCACTGCAAACTCTCTCAGCCCCTCATAACACCATTGCCCTACGCTCGCTCCAAGTTGTTACAGAGTCTGTGGCTGTCCCTGTATCAACCGCTCTTCCATCATCCCCCACATGTACACCACAGTTCTCCACAGATTAGCCTGAGCCGAGAGTGCCTCGCACCTCGGCTTATCAGGCCTAGCAGCACGTCACGGTACCAGAGAAAGGCACAAAAGATCGGTTAGACATGGGGCACAGAAAGAGCACCTTGATAACATCCGCTGCAAATAGCAACCAACACCACAGTGTCGCCCATTAGACGGTCAGTACAGTTGCAATGTCTCCTCCTGCTTCTCCTTTTTCAAGCTGTAAATGGATCTATTTTAGATACTGTATCTGAACCAGGAGCCAGAAGTGATGGGACAAACTTAAGTGACAGAGAAACATGGGAAATGTATATGTTGCTGGCTAAACTTCACCAAACCAAAGATGAGATGCTTGCAGATGTTATTAAATCTAAACAGAAAGAGCTATCTAATAATAAATATATGTGTGTTATCCAGTTATATGTGTTCACCAAGAGCTTGTATTGTGGCAATTGTCCAGTCTGACACACAGGCCAAGGGCCTAATTATGTACAATGCACTTGGTTCAAACCCACAGTTGAACCACTGCAAGAAAGTTAGTTGGAAAGAATTGTTTTTTTCTCTCTCAGGTCAGAGACAAAAATGTCAGTTATGTCAATTGTTTGTTGGCTATCTGGCTCCACTTTCTAATGGCCAATTTAAGGACATTTTATTCAATACAGAGAATATCATCAGTGTAAAAACATTTACTTCCACAGTCTATTAGATAACAGATATAATTACCACAGGAGCTTACAGAAAGTCTAAATCCTTTTTTCACAATAAAGCCACCAACAAAAGCCAGTCATAACTAATTGCTCACACACCTGTCAGATTTCTGCTGGACATCTGGACGTCCTGGGTCTTACACTTGTGGACAGGTCAACATGATACTATAATTATACGATTATATAAATGTATGAGTAAATAGACTAGGAGAATGAAAATCTTTGGTTCAGGGCTGGCCTGTAACCACAGTCAGGTGTGAGAGGTGATTTTGTAAGACCATGCTTGGTTCTGTTGGACAATAGTTGCTTTTTATTAAGTGGCGTGAGAAAGTGTGAGAATGGTGATCTAACAGGCACACGAGGATGATAAAATACTTACTGTAATAGATGTGTTTGTGGCTGTGTGACTGACAGGATCAGAAACATCACACACCTGCTTTGATTTTATAGATTGAGGTCTCTGCTCCACAGTAATCCACCTGTAATACTTTATCAAAAATAAAGCAGTTTTATTGCTTTGACAATGTTTGAGTCATGGCTTTGGGGATTCTTTTGTTGGAGAATAAATACAGTTTTCTGTGGAACTAATGTTACACAATAGTGCAGTTTCCTCTTATTTTATGTTACTGTACTTTCTGACTTGTTTCAACAGGATTTGCCTCAGTACTCTGCCAAGTTGTTCCCTCAGGACTAGAGCAAAGCATTTGGTGTACTATTTATTTCCACAGGCTCACTTACTGAATGTACTCACAAATAATCAGAAGTAGTCTATCTTTTTCACATTAACATCTGTTTTTGGAGAAAGAATAATTTTTTGGGCTATTTGTCTCACTATTTTCTTTACTTTTTATTCCCATTTTCCTGCTTGTTTCACTGTAGAGGAGGGAATCCCAAGTCTTGCCTCACTGCAGTGGATGAGGTCAGGTGTTACGTAACAGATAGAAGGAGCCAGAGAAGGAGCTCATGCCATTTTCTGTTTCTGCAATAATCCAGGCGGGCGACATCCAATATTTATAAGTCTCTGCAGCATAAATGTATTCTCCCCTTGCTCTGCTACACCACAGTTTGTGATAATGAATGTGTGGGGGTAATATTCTGCCCCCAGTCTTGGATCCAGTATCACTTTATTTTCTGAACATAGACTAAAAGAACAAATAAATTACAAGACCAGTGCTGTTTTGAAAGTTTTCAAATCTGATCACTATAAAATTATAAATCTATACAATATGTTGGTAAAATGGGCAAACTGACATTTACAAAACATCCCCCTACAATGGCATTGACAATAAATAACAAAAGTAGCAACACTCCCATAAAAGTGAATTACTGTACCTTGACATTAAGCATGTGACAACTGTGACAATAAAAGTGGACTTTAAACACCGGAGCTGTAAAGACTGTAAAACAATTATACGGAATTGCACATGGACCAATTATTCTGACACACTTCAACATGTGTCCTTGCCTTTGTTGCTCCTGAGAACAAGGCCAGAGAGTTCTTGTCAGAAACATCCAGTGCTTAACTAAAGACATGAAGGGACACCCCTGATATAATATTGACAAATAGATAAAGTGGAGATTCATTGACATACAATGATTCCTTATCAGTTACACAAAACAATACAGCATTAGACCCAATAGTCCCTTTTCAAAGAGATTCAACCAATTGTACCTGTGCCTTCAATACATTTAACTAAACAATCTGGAAGGATGGCTGACTCTCCTCACTAAGCTGCAGGCTTCATTTACAGCAATTATTCTGTTATGCACTTTTAAAGCATGACCCCTTCTCTTCCACGCTACTGCACATCCACTTACTCACTGTCTCCCTTGGCTTTCTGCTGTCCTCTGCTCTGTATTCATTCTCACTATTTCTGCCACAGGCTTTCTTCCTTTACACACTAGTGTCATATATTTAGATTCAGGGTTTGTAGCCTGGCTATTGTCAAACTGTTTCAACTCCACTGGTTTTAGTGCAGCATTGAGTGCACTTGTCAATAGGGGGACTTGTGGTTGGGAGGAATAATGCTGATGCTTGGAAATGTGTGGCTTAAATTCCCTTTAACAGCTTGCCCTTAGGCCCACAGGAACTAGGATGCCAATATCTGAAGCCACTGTTCATCACCTTGTGAGTGGAACTGAAGCCAGCAGCCAATGAGATGTATTTGCTGTGTCTAACAGTATTCATTACTCAAAGAATTACTCTTGTTAATTTAAACCTCCACATTAGAAAGTCTACCATCAGCACAGATCATTTGCTAAAAAAACTGCCTATTTGACTAGGGCCAGTATGGTCTATTTCTTCAATATGGTGCAATCATTGCATTGTGGGTGAAGGAAATCCAAGACGCTTCAATCCAAGTACATTTTTAGATGCTGACATACTGCTGTAAAATCTGTGACTTTATATTAGCATAATGTCATTGAGTGTTTGCATTTGGAAGCTGAGAGTTTGTTTTTCTGTCTGCCAGTCTCACCAGGGGGCTGGCAACAATCAGAAGTTAATATCACCGACTGTTCATCACACCACAAACCTATATTTTCACATAAACTATCTGCAAATACTAGAACCACCATAATAATTAATGGTCTCATTTTGTTCTAATTAATAGTTATATCAGCTACATTAATAGCTGATATGGCTATTTAAAATTAAATCATTCATTCTCTTTTATTTAGTCATTCACTTTCTACAGTTTTACAGGTGGCTAGGGCTAAAGGTATAAAGTGTGGAAACTGTGGACATCACCAACTAATCGCAAGCCTGACACTTAAAGCCCAATTAAGACAACCATTCAAACTCACGTTCATTCTGAACAAGGAGTATTTATTTTAAAGAGACACATGTTAGCGCAGAGGATTCCTTTTAAGAACAACATGCTAATTGGATTTAAGTAATGAACATACTGCTTCGGTAGGAGATATGGGTCACTGAGGTGCACAGCGCTGATAATCAATTTGTTGTCAGCAGAGAGGAAAGGACAGAGCCCCTCATTAAACGAAGAGATCCTTTCTGGTCTTGCTGTTCAGATGGAGCAAGGGAATGAGAAAGTCGGCTCAGTTCAAAAATAAGATTTCTAGGCACGCTAAGATGGAATTTAGTTGAACACACGGCAGCCCATGATGTGTGGGTGTATCATCTGGGTACATAAGAATGAAGCATTTCTTCTTAAAAGAATGAGTATGCTTCATCCAACTGTAAGACTGGATTTGCCCATCTTGAAGAAGAAGAGATCATCCAACAAAATAATAGACCCTTGACATAATAAGAAAAGGGAAGAATTTGGAAGGAGGGTGCAGAGGTCTATGGTTGGAAGCCCACACAAGCTAGTTGCCATGGTTTCTGAGAAGTTGTGGCTGATGTCTCTGGACCGATGGGAGGCAGGCAGCTGGTTGTTGAACAGCAGCAGATGGATCAGCGCAGGTTTCCAAGAACAGTCAGGCACGGTCCCTCGCCTACATGTGTCACATCACCCCGTCATCGTTATCCCGGGCCACACTCGCACCAACACACCAGCACGCAGACCAGATACTCTAGGGGACGAGTTAGGAACCTGGATTTAGCAAGCAGTTAGCCTTTTATGTGGCTGCATCATCACACGCCACAGAACAAAGGGCCAAGACAGCTTTATGTTACTGTAAGATACAACATGAACAGGGAGACAGTTTTGATCCTAAATTAGATAAGAAACAGATACACAAGACAAAAACTGACTGAATTGTGAGTTACACGTCACGTCAAAGCTGTCAAACCTTCCCATAAAATTAATTTAGCATGATGTCAGAAAACCTCTGACAAAACTTATACATATTATAATAAATTACACAAAACATCACAAAATAGCAGTCTACCATCAAGTTATAATGTGTCTCCATGTGACTTCATAAACTGTGAGTAGAGTTGTCAAAATATTGTGGAAAAGGGGATTTTACCGGCTATTGAAGGATTAATGCATGGTTATAATATACTATATTTCATCCATACATTCATACTTGTCACAAGGTAATCAGTAATATAAAATGATCTTACTTGAGACATATAGTACAAATACATAAATGCGGCACACTGTTTATTTTATGCTCTCCTCCAATGTCTTTTTTGTGCAGTTACTACGGAGACCATCATTAAAGTCTACCGCCATGGCACTGTATCCAATTAGAGCATGGCTCAGTACCAGGTCCAGCAATGCCAACTGGTGTCTGGGCTTTATTATATATCACAGACAGCAGAGCTGTTAAGTCAAATCTAGGGAAGCATCATTATCGTGAGACTGAAAGCTGTCTGGAGATAGAGCGCAAATGAACATTGGAGTGTATGGGGAGTGTTATGGAAATAAAATGGGCAACATGATAAAACAGCTCTTAATGTTTGGATCGCACTCACTTGGCTGATCTCCAACAGATGAGTGGACAGCTAGAAGACTGAGTGGTTGTGGTTAATATCAGCTAATTAATATTCATACATATTGAGGTGCCATTCCTCCAGCTGCTCATATTTACACACTTTTGACATATACAGAGGATTCACTGTAGCTTCTCCAGTCTGACTCATGGTGCAATTTGAGACTATTTAACCATTTAAACCAGTTTCACAGCCAGGGCCATGACATAACCACTGCATCCGTGTCACTGTTCAACTCCATCACACATCTCATCCATCTTGGCCCCCATGTTGAACACGGGGAATAGGAGCAACAGTGGAATTATGTCCATTAGAGTATTTAATTTCCCTGGCAGGTGAAATGAAAATGTATTGCCGTTATTAATAATGTGCTAGCCGGGTCCAAAAACAGACCTATAATGACAGAGATGGAGTAGGCCAGTCATAATAAGCTGAGGAACTCACCACACTCCCCCAGGCTAAGCTCTCCAATGTTTCAGGTGCTGAATTTATTGTGCTATATGTGTAAGGTAAATTGCCAAACTTGTTCACATGAACTGGATATGTGTAGTGCTCTATGACATAATGAACTCCATGTATTGATTCACTCCCAAGGATAAGGTACATAATTCATCATCTCCGTCGAGTGCTATGTGTTTTCCACAAAGCTATAAATCACAGTCTGTAATTGCCCACAGCTGGAATTATTTAGCATCATCTAAAATACTAGCAGACAGATTATTATAATGTAATCAATAATGTAATCAGCACAGAGCCACAGCCTTTTTTAGACTGAAATTTTTAGTTTATATATATATTTTATTGTTTTTTTAGGATCACATAGAAGTTCCAGCTGTAACAATATCATTTGAATAAGAATGGGGTAGGGTCAGTGATATAACAAAAAATGATTTCAGATTACAGAAATACTGCCACAAAAATGTGAGCCTCTCTGTTTAACTCATGGGTCTCAAAATGTTCACATGGCATTTTTAACAAAGACATTTTTAAAAATGATTAGTCAAAGAGGAAAACATGTCCGGTCGTCTGTGCACAAATGGTAGGGATATTAAGCTAGCCTGATATAATGAGTTATGACAGAATACAACCATTAGACAATTAACACAAGCTTGATTTAACACACAGAACTCTCTGACAGATGTCACAACATCACACAACTGCCCATGTCATGATGTAATTACAGACTGATGTGGCATCTGGTTGCATCTGCTAAATCTGTTACAAAACACAGCCCATTTTTATTGTGACAGACATTCATTCATTCATTCGTTTTCTACCGCTTTGTCCCGTTGGGGGTCGCGGGTTGCTGGAGCCTATCCCAGCAGCTTTGGGCCTGAGGCAGGGTACACCCTGGACAGTGGCCAGTTAGTCGCAGGGCTGACATATAGAGACAGACACTGACAGACAACCATTCACTCTCACATTCATTCACTAAGGACACTGTAGAGTTGCCAATTAACCTGTACATGCATGTCTTTGGACGGTGGGAGGAAGCTGGAGTACCCGGAGAGAACCCACGGTAACACATGGAGGACATGTAGACTCCTCACAGAAAGACCGGAGTCAGCCAAGAATGTTTGAGTCGGCCGGGTTTTGAACTCACGGCCTTCTTGCTGTAAGGCAGAAGTGCTAACCACTCTGCCACGTGCAACAATGTGAATGCTGCAATAATGTTTATAGAGGCCCTTCTAGAATAACTTGACAAGAGTCACATTTCAATTTTCTACCTGACATGACTCCAAGTTACAAATATGTTACAACTCCTTATGCTTTTTGGCAAAAATAAATGAATATGAGTTCTATTAAATAAAAAAATTCATCATAAAAATCTAAGCTAAATGAAAGGTAATTATCATTTGTGTTTTTCTCCTGTTGCAGAAACATACACTGAGTAGACATAGTCACTTTGGACAGTCTTTGAGGTACAGTCGTTCGTATAACCAACTTGGGATTTAGATATTTGTATACCACACCGGAAGATGAAAATAAACTGATTCAAGTCAGTAATTTTTGTCAGCCATTTCCTTGGTAGGAAATGGTATATATTTCATATACCATTTCCTTGTCCGAAAACCTTACTGTTTTCTTTTTTCCATTTAAACCTCAATAAAACATTGAATATGGTCACAGGAAATTACGCCAAGACAATGAAACCAATTGTCATGCATTTTGAAAATAATGCATGGCAAACAAAGTGGTAATAAAATTGCAATAGAAGTTCTCCGAAATGCATGCCATAAATGTTTCATTATGTACTCATCCTTCTACTCATTTTTACAAACTTTTTGACTGATCAGACTATGGTAGACGTGAAACACAACCATCCAGACCATCAAAAAAAAACGTTTGTCACAACTTGTCCTTGTAGAAAACGTGATCAAATGGCATCAAAGAGTGCCAAACGTAATTGTATGAAATGTAAACTCAGACTAATAATAAATTGATAATGTACTGTAAATGTATCACTTCAGATTCTAAAAAGTTCCAAAAGTGCTTTTTACTAAAAACCTGCTCCAGTTACTCTGAGGCTGCTTTGGTGGGGGAAATACAAGCCTTTGAAAACCGCTCTAGTGTGCAGTAAACACCTAAAGGCTAATATGATCTCTGAAGGCTGTAACCAAGCCTTGCCGCTGTGAAAAATTAGAAACTGAAAAATATGAGGTGATATAACTGAGGCTTGCTGACAACACCACACCATGACAAACTTCCACAGCCTTAGTTATTTCTATTAACTGTTTCATTGTAGCTTATTGGTCACAAATTAAACCATGATAGAACTTTGAGTATTTCTTTGCTAATGAAGAGACCACTTAGTAAGTATTATGTTGCAGCCACATAAGCCAAGTAATGTGAACAGATATAATGTAAATAGGCCTGTCCCAGTTCCCAGGTACCTTTACAAAGGTTCCTCCTCCAGCAGCCCGGGGACTCACTTAGTGCAAACACCCAAAGGAGGGAACAAACAAGAGGTGAGTACTTCTTAATTTAATCATTTTCACAATTTAATTTTATGAAGTATGATCTTTGTTGTTGATTTATGTTATTTACTGTTTACTTGCAGGCCCAATCACTGGGAACAAACAAAGTAATGAAACATTTCTTTAGATTTAGCACCTCACTCTTTCATTATAATTTTTTTCAGGTTTATCTTTACACCCCTCTACATTATTGAATTATTTTGGAATTCATTTACATTTGGTCTGTTTTAACTGGGTGAATAAGACGGATGTAGTGAGTAAATGAGTCATTTGTGGAGTAAATCGAAATGTCACAAGCCTTTTCAATTCAGTCTGTAAACAGCTGACAATGGTGTTAAGTCAACAATACTTTGCTTTAGACGTCACAGTGTTTGTGTACTTACAGTACACGATGGCTTTAGAATACTTGTGTGTTTGTGTGTGTATCAGGCTGTCAGGGCTCTTCTTCACTACTAATGGTTTAATGGCCCCCCCTGTGGTGCCTCTTAAACCCCCCGGAGTGGGGCACACTCACAGTGCAGGGAGCACAAAGGCACAGCCATGTCTCTGGAGAGACAGATCTTTGTGACAAGCAGCCACTGCTGTGCTGACTGGTGTTGGCCTCATGGTGATTACCTCCCCAGGGGGTCCACATTGTAGACCCTGAGACCCACAAATTCACCTTTACATACCCTCCTGGTGCGCCTCACTAGGGGGTCCCAACACACCCCTGTCCATCAGCACTGTTGAGTGGAGCAGCCAACTTGCCATGAATTTGGGCAGTCTTCAAATCCTGATACGTTACAGGTTTTAGACAGCTTTTCCACAGCCCAATCATCTGTGCACAAATGCCATCTACACACTTATCATACTTATCAACCATTTATCTCATTTGTTTACATTCTAGGATATTTGCTGTCTATCTTATGATCATTCTTGTGATTGGCCAAAAAGTCTTTCTCTTAAGCTGAGACACAAAAAATACCTATAGAACATCCAAAACAATAGACAGTAAAACATTTTGACACATGATGTGCAGGAGTCAAAACAGCAGATTATAATGGTGACCTCACAAAGTTATAGTGTGTTTGTGTCGAGCTTTATGTAAAAGAAAAGCCACAAGCATTGAAAATCTATGCAGTTTGTGGCAAATTTTTCTTCAACGTATCCCTTAAGGTCATTGGGAAAACTCCAGTAAAATCTTCTGAAAGCTTTTTTGTGCAACTGCGTATAGAGCAAAAATATCTCACACAGATTACTTCTCACTCTCCAGTCGACCTACAAACAAACAAATGCATATTTTATACAATATGTTGAGCCGTTTCAAGTGTATTGTGCTCACACACAGGAAGCTGGGTACAATATGCAGATCTATTCCCACACATTCAGCCCACTAGCTTCTCTGTTTTGTACCAAATACAACGCTAGCGTCTTAAATGGTGCACTGTCTGTCCTCATGTGTTATGGGAAACCTGGGACTTGATGTGGTTTTAGAAGGCTGCAGCAGGAGAGTTGTCTTGCCATAGCCCAGCTCCATGTCAAGGCCAGGGAAGGCAGACAGCTTGGTTCCACTGATCAGGGTCACTGTGCAGGGCTCGGTGCCTCTAGAACAGTTCTACGCCCACCCTAGGAGCTTGCTGTCATGGAGACTGCGGTGAACTCACTTCGTTTTTCTGTCTTCAAACCCTTTATGTAGAGAATTATCTATACACTTACTATATGTGCTATGTCTTTGCTCCAGAGATGGTGCTGTTTCACTTTATCAAGCATACAAAATAATGTACAGTATTAATATTTCCTCTGTTTTTTACGTTGGAGAAACTCTAATAATGATAGGGTATGGCTGTCCCATATGCTCTTGTGTTTCTCCACATAATGAAACTCATATATCTTCCATTTTCTCAAATTATGCACTGCACTATTGTGGACATGTTAAATTTTGCAATTGGGGATTGAGGATGCATTGTTGTTGTCTGTCTGTCCACCACAATCAATAAGCTCTTTGTGCAGTGTCTGGGAACAATGATAGTATAAAGGTCTGCTTAATGGGAAAATCAATGAGAGATTCTTTCTTGTTGACAAGAAATCATCACTTACCTACCTAGGAAGTAGGAACCTGTTGCCAGTTACACTTATCATATTTATTAAACTTTATTAAAGTTGGGTACAATACTGGCAGGAAAAGGTGCTGCACCCCTTCCTTTCCTCACATTTTGCTCAAGACTGAGATTGAACATTGCTTGTGGTTATTTTGCAATATAATCTGGTTAAATGGAAACTCTGTGGCACATCAGAGGCATAATTTGTTTAGATTCTACAGTGTCTTCCAACCACACAGGAAGATTTTATTTTTCACCACTAAGGACACTTTTTAAAGTATGTATTTAAAATTTACCAAAGGCAAGTTCAGAAAAGTAATTTCTTTCATTGAGACATCTGGACATTACTGCAAGTACTGTACTGACACTTTAATGCAGTGGCTGCAGTGTCCCACTGTAAAGCCAAATTTGAAATCTCCAAGGTGCACTACAGCCAATTCTTATTAAGTATTTATGACATTTCCATTACTGGGTGCCTTCTTGCGTTTCAAAACTTTTTACCCGTGCTGCAGTCTTGCAACAGAGGTCACAAGTGATTACGGTCAGTTGTTTTTTAACTTGGTTAACCTCCAGAGGTTGTGAAAAACAAATAACGGCATAGTGGCATTCTGTTTTATATTCTTTACCCCAAACCAGAATATGCAATAGAAGGAAACTCAAGAGACACCTAGTGATGAAGTTACTCACTATGTCTCTGTTTTCTAGTATTGCACACCACTGTTATATAATTTCTTAGTGAGGAATAATATTCTATAAAAAAAAAAAAACATTTTTTTTATTACTTCCACCAGAATGACTCATTTCTCCCACATCAAAAACTCATGTCACTGTGTCACCCTGGTAGACATAATAGCTGTTTGTCCTCAAGCCTCTTTGGCTTTATTTTATTTATTTATTTATTTATTTTTGTGAAAGAACTGAGTTGATCTTAGCTGAGTGTTTACTTGCTGTCTCCTGTGTGGCTTTGCAGAGTAATGAGGTGCCTCCAGGTGCAAAAGAGACATCTCCCCTGAGTGTTGAGCCTGATGAATTTCTATTAATGATCATACACAACAGCCTTCTAGTGCTTAATGGCTGTGGAGAGATAACTTGCTCAATGCCACTCCTCTAATTGGTTAAAAGCTGCCTCCATCACTGTGAGACAGTACACCAATCCTCAATAGTCCTTAAAGTTTGGTTTCAGCATTTCAAACTTCTCAGCATCTACCATCAGACACCGTTGTGCTCCACTTTCAGATTTTTGAGTTTGGAAATGTTATTTTGAGCTTAAGGGTTATGGGTAAATACTTGTGACATATTGCCATATGGCAGCACACCCACTGTACCATATGCTGTGAGCAGCAGAGAGGACTTAAGGGAGTGACGGACCGGGCTAAAACAAGTCAGCAAGGTGCACTACAGGGATGTACATGAAGTGTCCAAATGTGTGTGTGCATCAGCTTGAGTTATGTAATAAATGGGGCAGGTTTGTGTAGCATCTTCTCCTATCATTAATTCATGTCACCCAGGACAACATGCACTGGAGGCCAAGAGCCGAGCTGTCATGGAGCTAGACACCAAGGGGCAGGTTGGTCCTGAGGGAGTTTAAAGATGTAGGATCCAGATTTAGGCGTGGTCAGACACAATGATGATGACATGAAAGGCCTTGTTATCAATGTCTGTTCTTACTAAATGGAATAGGCATTGAAATAATTTATTGATGCTACACAGTAAAAAAACGTTTATCATGTTATACTGCGAGTTTGGGAAAATGAGCAATGAAATCCTTTGTACAGTCTGTCTGAAAGAAGCAGATAGTTGAATAACTGCTGAAATAGATTTTCCACAGCATTAGACTTGTACAGTTAAAATACATTTGTAAAATAATATTTACATGGTTGCCAGTAACAGATTATTTTAAAAGAAGCTGGATTTTAAGTTGGTAACAGCCTTCTAAGAAAAACATGGGTAGGAGTGTGGAGTCCATGGGGCTGGGTAGGTTTGTTTTAGTCTCACATTTATGTACTCTACTGATTAAAAGATTCATTTTCTGGACTTTGAGGTTGCAGTTTTATAGAGTTCAAATAATAACAAAATGTGATTTTTAAGTTATTTTAAGTACCACTGAGATGTGGCAGGGGTTTAAGTTAGTGCACCTCCTCTTCAGTGACACATCAGAGACTAGGGTCTTTCCTGTAAGCCTTTGGTCATAGCTTTACCTTGAGCAGAGGGGGAATAAAATGCTTGACTCCCTTCCACAATGACACTTTTACTCTCTGTCTCTGTGCTACTTTCATGTGATTTACAAACACAGTCCCTACACCTAACCCTTAACCCTCACCTAACCTCCACCACTATTTAACCCCCAAGTCTCCTCTCCCAAGACGACTCAACTGGGCACTGGTCTATAGACAACAACAGATTGGAGCAGCACATGTGTCATAAAGTCTAGGGCCAGAAGGTTTATGTGATGACCCACCATCTTTGCTCCTGTCTTCAGTGTCTTGGGGCCAAAGAGGGGACAGCCTCAAACATGCAGTGTGTTGATTTTTATTTTTTTTTATTGTAGGAAAACTGTTTAATAACCTAATAACAAATTGTTATAAGAATAATCTGTGAAAAAACAAGCTTTTAAGAAGTCATCTCGGCTTTATTATAATGGATTTAATAGATGAGGGAAAATAAGTGTGTTCGGGCAAGCTTTGGCCGGTAACATGCTTGAAATGCTCCCCATTTAAATACAGGACACTCCAATTGGCTGGTTGGTCTACATTGCTAATGGATATTAAATCAAAGGGAGCAGGAAAAGCCTGCTGGAAAAGCGGTTATTCCAGTGCTAGCTACATCTGCTTACACAGCTCAAAAAACTAAAAAAAACACAAACATAAATCAAATAAATATTGGCAAAACATTCATGAGATGATTAATGAGGCAGAGTAAATTGCTAGACCTTGTCTGTTAAATGATGAACTGAGTGCCAGAACATTAAGGTAAGCTGTAATGTTCAGTTTGATGTGATATAATGTATTTTGTGGTGGTGAAATGATTTAGTCTGACTGCCTTCAGTAATAAAAGCAGACCAGTGTTTTGTTGTTAAGGGCAAGTTAGGGGCTGAAGGGAAGGAGATTTTGTTACTGCAGCTTTAAGTTGTAAAACCCAGCCCTGGGAATGCTTTTTTGTGTAATACACAGCTGGTTTTATATAATTATTGTACTTATGTCTCTCTGCTGTGAAGGCTTACTGTTGGCCACATTATTAAACAATATCACAAAGTAGACTCATCCATTCATTTTTAACCAATAGTGTCAAATTGTTCATGTTTTCTTTTATTAAAACCCGTGCAAATGTTTTTTTAGGATGGGTCAGGTGAGATCTTTACGTGCTTGAGCTAATGTGTAGCAGTATTATCAAGGTTGCTCACAGTTTTTTATCGGCACTGTATTGCCATATCCACATCGTGGTTATGTAATCACAGCGAGCCAGGTCTGTGGAGGCTGACAGCGTTGGATGACGGTCTGCTGATATATATCTAATTTAGAAATCCTGAAAGTTGACTTAGGTTGCACAGTGATATGAAAAAAATGTCAGATGGCTAAGACACCATGACTTTAGTTCCTTATTGAAATTGAACATAAATGGAAATACAAGAATCCCTTAGACAAAGTGAATGTGCAGCTTTGATTTCATCTAAACTAGTTTTGACAAATAATTTTATTTTTTGGGGAAATTTAGCCCTCTGAGACTAAAATGAGACCATTAATTTTGAGCTGTTTAATACAGATCTTTAGAAAGAAAAAAAAGATTTGCATCGTTCTGACACCACAGAATACATTTATCCACTAAGTGTGTTGGCTGTCCTTGCTTGCCTTGTCTTTTTGTTAGCTCTGCTCAGTCAGCTGCTCATGTCAAAGAGTGCAGCGTGGAAGGCCTCAGCGGATGAGCTAATCTCACTTTACTCAAGTCTTTGCATTTGTAAAAAGCCCTAGGGTGGTGTTGCTCTTTACTGCTGTACACCTCCTCCACAGTTAGCCTCATCACATCAGTGTATTCTCCCAGCAACTTCCTGCATTAATACTTCTCAGACACAGCCACAGCCTGAATTAGTGCTTTTACAAAGTGAACCAGAGGTTAACCCCTCAGAGCATTCCCTGTAGAGTCATGGATGACCAGCATTCATTTCACTACGAGGGCTCAATAACCAGCATTTGTGATAAGGCTCTCACAAGAAAAAAAGCGCAGTGAGGGAAAAAAACAGCTACTGATTAAAAAATTAAATAAAATAAAATAAAAATCCAGCAACAACTGATTACTTTTACTATTTAACTTGTATTGTTTGTGTTGCAAGGAGCCTCTGAATAAACGTATTTTACATGGTGCTTTCAGCTTTGTTTCATAGTCAGTGCTTGCTTGCTTTGCTACACTCCCATGAGACTCTTGTCATGCTCACTCCCATTGTGTCAAAAAAAATTAAAAGGGCCCATTCAAAAAAAGTAACCTCTGGCCTTTTATCCAACAACTAAAATACGCCAGATATAAATACATCAAAGAGAAACATTAAATTAATTCTTAATCCTTTGAAAGTCCTCTCCTTAGTGTTTCTTGGAGGGAAGATTGGATTTGATGTACAATGCTGCCACCTACAGGCCAGAAAAGAGACAAGCTACTTTATTTATTTTTTACACTCTATAAAAAGTAAATAAAAAAAACTTTTTAGAAAATACATTTAAGTAAAACACTTTTGAACTCGTTTGTTCATATAATGAATCTAAAATCTAATCTTGCTAAATAATTTTTCACTGCACACAACTGTTACTTCATTTTTTATCAAAGTAATCACTGACTTTCAACTGTTGTGGTGAGGATTAGTTTGAGTGTTAATATCATTTTACACACAGCATGAAAACAAGGTGAGTAAGTTTCTATTTTATTTCCTTTTTCACAGCTTTTATTATGAAGTATATTAATATTCAATGCGTTTACTTTATTTCTCTATGTTCCACAGTCAAAGCTCTCCACACTGGATGTTCTGAGCTGAGCACATACACTGTGAGGCTCTTTGGTGTTGCAAATGCAATACTGCTAAAGGCATTGGGCCTAATGGTCACTAAGATGACTGGCCTGGACCACATCACTGAGACCACAACCCATAAAGAGTCTAATCTGCTATCATAATGGTCGATTTAGACATTTTAGCAGGCTAGACTGGGAGTTTAGATTCCTAGACAACATCGGCTTTTTGTGGCTGGGTTGGCGTTTGAGGAGGATGCTTCTTTGAAGGAGGGGAGATCAGCTTAAGTGTCCTGCCTCTTATCCGCCCCTCCAAACCTACATTAAATTAAATGAACACAGGGCCGCCTCCTGAGAAGTGTGAAAACCCCGGGAGATTACACAGTGGTAATTAATAAGAGTAACCCAGATTACAAAATGATTGTATCTGTACATGTGCATGTATGTGTGTGTGTGTTTGACCCCTGGAGCTCACAGGCAGTCCCCAGCCGGACACACACCCCCCACTGACCAAGCCCCCCGCTGGGTGATGTCTCGCCATAGTCCCCATTTAAGAGGTTTTCTGCAACTCTTCTCTGGGCCTCTTCATCCAAATAAAGACTCCTGCTTATACCTTCATGACCAACGAGGCAAACAGGCAGCTTAGGTCCACAGGCACAAATAAATACAACACACACCGAAGCTGGACTGAGACATTTTTATTGGGATATTGCTACGGTTACAAAATCAGCAATATTTAAACACTAGATTAGACTAATTTAAACATTAAAACACAATGTATTTCGACTCTTTGTTTCTAAAACTATTATCCTGCGTCTTGTTACATAGCTATAATAAAGAAGGCCTACCCAGACATTTTGCATTGTTATCACATAAGAACTTAAACTAAATTTGTACATGTGTTAAGATTAAGTTAAGATTTGAAGCTTTATTGTCATTGCCTAGCGGTACTACAATGTAACTGAAGTGCCACGTCAAACACATCACAATAAAAACAATAAATACTAAATAAAAAATAGTCACATTGCACATTCAGAGTCCTTACATCCATGCATAAAAACTGTTTTTTGGTCTAGTTGTCCTTCTGAAAAGGTTAAAGCAAAGACAACTGGACTTAAATTTTAAGGTGAAAAACTAATTGAAAAGTAAATCCAGATGCCTTTGCTTTAACCTTTTCTCCAAGATGACCTGGATGACTGAGAACCTTCACAGACATATTTGACCTGCTCTTCAAACTCTTGTATCGCCTTCCAGAGAGCAGTAGGCTGAACAGTTCATGTCCAGGGTGGGTATTGTCTTTAATAATGTTCCGGGCCCTGTTGAGACACTTAAATGTCTTCCAGCGTCGTCAAGGAGCAGCCAATAACTGTAATAATGTTTCAAAAATGAAGATACTGCAGTCCTCAACAGTTTGATGCCCAATGGGGATGAAAAAACGTGTCTCGGTTTGTGAGTACAGAACTTTAAGGCTTCAGCTGTTCAGTAGTTAAAGCACAGTGTATTTGGGGAGAGGTCTGGATCAAATACATTGATCCTGCAGGAGACGTAATTGACACATTCAGAGTACAGATGCTCACACTCCAACTCCCAGGCAGATGATCAAATAGAGCATTTATTATAAAGTAATGAAAACGGAAATCCACTTGCACAGACTTGAAAAAGCAATTGCACTAACATAGGAAGCCACATAATGAGGATTACTTAATTCTGTCTCCGTCCAGATGTAGTGGATGTGCACACAGCTTTGGAGGAAGGAACGCAGCGAGTGAAGAGCGAGACACAGTTAACACTTTCATGTCACAGCCGTTTTCTGTTTATGACCCAACATTTCATCAGCCGTGCCCTCAAACACAATTCACCTCAGACCCACTCCGCATATCGCATGCAGCTGGTGCATTTGGGCCCGACAACTAAACCGCAAGAGAGCATTTAAACTGGAGCTCCCTCTAGTGAATGTAGAACGAGAACTGCAAAGTCATAATATAGCAGCTCCTTTTTCATTTAAAACTTCACATTAATATACCAAATAAGATATGAATAAAGTGCGGGTGAGCAAGAACCGAAAAACATATTCTAAAGTCATCATCTGAATTTACAGATAACTTTTTATGAACAAAGAAGGTCAGGTGCTACATCTGCTCTTTTAGTTTTAGGTTATTAATGAGTAAAAATAAAATCCATCTATTGCCGCCTTGTCCTATAATTTGTGTGGATTTTCCTCTTTTTGGCTGAAAGCTACACACTAAAAACACCCTTATCCTGTAAACACAGACGAAATATGGCAGAAGTGAGATTTAAAGATATATATATTCACACCCACATTGCTATGGAAGGTCAAAGTTGTGCAATGAAAGTCAGATTTATTAGGTTAAGATTTACCATACCATTTTTAAAAGGTATAATACCACAAAAAAGTAAGTATTTTTTGTGGTATTATACCTTTTAAAAATGTTTTATAATTTACAAGAAAATATTTTTTTACCTGTTTTTTTGCATGCTTTTCTTTGTCATTTCTATGCAGTGCAGTTTCTGTATTTTTAAGACATATTATTTTTTTTTTGCATCTCTTAAGGGATAAATCCAATGCTTAAATTCCTAGGACGGCAATCCTAGCTCCTCTCTGCTACCAGACTCCATCCTTAATTACATAATGGGATGAATTAATTGATTCTGTTAATCCAGGTGACCATCTGTCAGTTGGTCCCAGTCCAGACAGTGTCCTTTGATACTGGGAGCCAATCCTCAGTCAACCTTTTTGTGCCAAGCCTTTTGACCAACCTCTCCCAGTGTGTAGACCTGCCTCAGTCAAAATCTACAAATCTTTCAGAGGAACTAGTGCCATGACTTAAACCTTTCTTACATTCTTGGTATTCATACTTCGCTATGTCACATCGGAATGAAACTTTGTGTCATGTCATTTTGAATACTTAAAACAAATCCTTCATCTCTTCTACTCCGGGATTCTCAAGCTGCTGTTTCAAATAGCAGCAGCTCAGACTTCCATTAAACATGTTGCACACAAAGCCCTATACCTCTACCTTTCTTTCTAAACTTTCATCTTCACTCAGTAGGGACCTACACATTCAAATATTTATAATGGTCTTAAAGCCTTTAGTGGAGGAAGTGTGGTGAATCACATGGCTTTGAAAAAACAAGATGTAGTCCCCTCCAATAGCAGTTATTTGGTGAGGCAGCTTGCCAGAACCACTCTCATGTGTGTCCCTAATGATAGCAGTCCACAGAGGAAGGATTAGTGGGATTTGGGTGTAAATATAACACACTTTCTGTTTATTCAGAGCACAAGAGATGTCACGGGGATGATGCAGTGATACTAAGATGCTAAGGATGTGACATTAAAGCTATAAATGATCCTTTTGAACAGGGTAGCAGCAGCAGCAGTAGTACTATTATATAACACATTGCATTCATAAATCATGATTATTCATCTATTTGTATTGAATGACTAGTTAATGTAGTCTAAAGAATTCAAAAACAAAGTATTTAGTAAAAACACCGTGCTTGATGCACTGCTGAAGCAACGTGGAAAGGTGCTTAAAGGAAAAATAGACTGGTTTCTTCAACTGTACATTGCTAAAAGTCTGTTTTGCGAAACTTACAATTGAACAGTACATTTCATTCAAAAAGTTACTTTAAGTGAATGCAACTTGCTTCACCTCAGGTTTTATCAAAGCCATTCAAATTATAACACCTTATGGAGAAGTGACAAACATAATAGCGTGGTTGAGCCAGTAGAGGGTAGTATGAAGCTTGTTTGAGAGTCTGTATCCTTAACTGGCAGTCCCTCCTTACTTGAGACCAATTCCCAATTCCATGTATTATGCTATCAAGCTGTTTACTGTGGACTTTTTTGTGTTCTGTATGCTGCGAGTCGTTTCAGTTCTTGCTAAAGACCGCCAGTCTTTTTCGTATAGTGTTAAGACAATGTGATGCAAACTGAACCCAACCAAAGTGGTGATTTTGTGGATTATGCTGTCACATTTGCAGCTCTGTGAGCCTCAGATAGCAATGCATGTGACTGCGATGGCGCTCAGCACCAACTCGAATGTGTGCCGCTGAGCTTTTCTTTGCTCTAAATAAATCCTTTTTTATAAGGCGCGTAATGAGCATCAGGCCTATAAAACTCTAAAAAGAACAGAGAATAGAGACTTGCCGAGACGAGATGAGGGAAATCAAGATGAGTGAACAGAGATTTGATAGTTTGTGCCAGATCTATGGTACAGGCAAAGGGTTCTGAGCCCCATTTTAAGCAGATGCTGTTTATAAACCAAACCCTTAATAGGGAGCTCTCTGGTCTGATACTGGACTATGATCACGTTCCAGCCAAGCTTCAGTGCCCATCGTTTTTTTCTTGTTTGGGGAGAAATGCCACAGGAAAAAAGCATATATCATCTCTGTGCGTAGCAAGGGCAGCAACTGTGTGAAGCCCTAGATTTATCCAATCAAACCCAGCTCTCTGTGCTCACTTCAAAACGCCACCCTTCTGACTCCAGCTCGGCACTAAAAGGAGCCCTCATCTTCCCTCTGACCACACCGCAATATGACCAAAGAAATGCTTATTATTTTATGGACTGTGATCTCCAAGCACATGTAAAAGCCAAACCTGAAAGTGTGGCTTTTCAGGTTACATATGCTCCCGTAATAAAGCTGGACCCGGTTGGCCACCATTGCTTTTCAAATAAGAACCTCACATATATGTGGTTAGAATTCAGAAACAGCTGCTAATATCATCACCTCACGAACGTGCCCCCTGTGTTTTGCATAAAGCTAATTTTTTTATTTGAGCGCTCCAGTAAAACCCAATTCAAAATTTATTTTGATTTCATGAACCTTTTAATCTACTTTTTCCTGGCGAGTGCACAAGATCAAAGAGAGCGCCGACTACATCTCATCACGCCAGAAATAACATAATATCTGTTCCATTACTGGAAAACATTACCCAGATTACCACAGAATGTGCTTGTCTATTTGCTATTTCAAGCAGATAATTAACTGCTGTTTAGTTTTGCCCAATGGTCATAGTGAGGAAAGTGAAATTGTAATTTTGAAATACACGCATTAGACATTAATAAATAGTTAGTAGCTTAAAGATAGGAGTTATTTATCTTAGTTGGCAAAAACGACAAACCCTTCTTTTCACTTTTCCATCTGTATGCATGTTAAACAAAGTAGAACAATGTGCCTTCATCATGTTTGGAATTGAATTGAGTGACTATAGAGTTGTTAAACACAGCCTGAGTCTGGATTATAAGGTCACACACACATCAAAAGTGCGTGAAAGCCTTCTGGCAATTTAATCTCGACAGTGATTTATGGGATTGATATGTTCACAGTAAGAATAAGAATGAGGCTACAGACACGGGAGGAGGAAGATTTGATTGTGACGCTGCATAAATGGTCCTAACCTAAAGTATATTTAACAGTAAAGAATGAGACTAGTGCAATTATGTATTATACTATGTATCATATCATTGGCGTTTTCTCAAATATTTTCTACAAATGGTATTGCCACCAAATCTGAGGCACTGCACATGTAGTCATAATGCAACAGTTTAGTAAACGTGCATAAAAAGAATATCTGCATTACCCAAAAATTGTGTGGCATATTCACATTCCAGATGTATTTTGTGATTCATTTTTATCTAGTGTCTCAATAGGTGTTGGTAATAGCTTCCTCTTAATTATTTTTAGCCAAACGCCCCACCTAATTCTGGTTAACATTGTTATTATAGCATAATCTAAATATCAAACAAGCAATCATATTGTACTTGAACATATTTTATAAAAGCTTATATTTCCTAAATATAACTAAACCAGAACACCTAAACAAACAGGATGTTCTTATTGAGGTCAACATTTATGAAACAGAAGCGTACTCAATAAAGATAAGTCTTAGTTAAGTGTAATACTTAAAATAAATAAGATAAATAATGCATTTTTGCTGGAAACATGGAAACAAGGGACTGAGGAGTTATTTGGGAACTACTTTATAGACTGGTTTGTCTGAAAACATAAAACAATCATGAGCATGTTAAATATCCTAACCTAATGAAACATAAACAAACTTCTGACTATTTTTGTGGGTGATGAAATGTTAAGATTTGTTTTTCAAATCCATAAAAACATTGCAATTACCATTTCAGAGAAACAGTATTTTTGAACAAATCTGTTTTATTACTTCAGTTTGACATTGCTGACAGGCTGTAAATAATTGCATTTTAAGACACTAGCTAAGGGCCAAATAAAATCTGACCTCGGGCTGAGAAGAGCCCCTGGGGTGGACTTTGGACATGCTGCTGTAGGCTTTGATACAAACTTCCTGAAACACACAGTTACCGTTTAAGTCCCATTTTCTTGTTTGCAGGGCATTGTCACACAAATCAACCATTATTCTAATTAAACATCAATGTTCATTAATCTGTGAATGCTCACTCAACTAACCTGTTTATTCTCACTGTTTTGTGTTCCAGTGACTTTTTAATCTACAAAAAAGTGTATGGTTCAAACATTTCTGATGCCCCTCTCCCCATAATTTACAATATAATTGAGTGTTTTTGCCCATGCATTAGCCCAGGATCACAGGCCCCCGAGGTTCAGACATCTCTTTTTCTCACAACAGATCAAATAGAGCCAGTTAACCAACACATTGAATTCCCTTTGCAAGGAAAATTGGGCTGCATAAATATGGATTTTAATCACTGCCCAGTATTTATCTTTCTTCTCCACTCATCTTTTGATGTTGCCATATTTTCCAGCTAAAAATATGAGTAACATCTTAATCAGGGTATAACAGGGGAAATGCCTTGTGACTGTTTTACTTAATTGTTGTGTCACTGGGAAAAGAGATCCCCATCTTTTCTTAGTAAACATGGGAGTATGTCGCTACTGCAAGGAAGCGAAAAACTAATCACATTGAGCCAAGACATGTGGGTGATTGACTTTTCTCATGGAGCCAAGGTCCAGACAAAGGCTCAAAAGGGGGTCCAAGTGGGAAAAGCCTAAAAATGTGCCCAGCAAGCTCCTTCAGTATTTCGCAGCCGCCTTTTGTAACCACGGCCACATTTCTTGAATTGTCAGTGACTCCTCGGCTCCAGCTATACACATCAGTCACAGAGGCTGTCTTATTTATTTTTGCTGTTGTCCGCCTTCCTCTTTCTCTTTTGTTTTTGTTTCTTTTCTCATTGTCAGGTATTTAAGCAGGCTGCCGGTTTTATAGAGGCCGCTGAATGGTCTTGATGAAGCACACACTCAATGGACAGCATCTGACCCAGCTGACCAAAAGCTCTTTTATGCACCCGCCTTCTCTTTGTTGTTTTGTTTTTGTTTGTCTATGAGAAAAAGGGGAGAAAAGAGCACTTCATTGGGTAGGAGGTTACCAACGTGCTTCTGTTAAGGCACTGGGGGTTTCATTAACCACAGTCAAACAAGGGGATGAATAATAACTTATGACCTTTGAAGCAAGAAAGTTAGAAATGAAGATATCGCTGAAGCCCGTTAGAAATGTTTCTGGAAAAACTTGATGATGGCTTATTCTCATTTCAGTTCATTATATGTGAAAGAAATGCTGCCTTCACGCTCCAATAGCCATATTTGCACAATGGTGATTGAGTGCTCCCCAAAGAGGAAATGCCCACTTGATCACATGAGCTACCATGTTTGCGACTAGGGCAAGTTCTGCAGAGCTCTCAACCTGCTAACAAATCACATTTAAGTTCATTCACAAGTAACTTTTGCTTTTACTTAAGAAGATAAAAAGAGAGATTAAGTACTTTTTATTTTACCCATCTATTTTGTTCTGGTTTTATTTTCACTGTTTCATGCGTATACTGATATGGGACTCCACTGAAAACACAAATTGAGGCATTGTAACTGTCACGTCACTACGGTTGGTTGACAAACTTTTGGAATAATGCTAGATGGTTACAAAAGAGGAAAAAGAGTTGTAATGTTACCATCAACACAATTGACATCATTCAATAAAAAAAAAATAAAAAAAGAAAGAAAGAACAGGAAGAAGGTCTTTTTCCAAAAAGTTGAATGTCCAATTTTTTCCCTGAAAGCAACACTGTACCACCGTGGAACCTCCTGTTGAAGAGTGCGAGCATATTTAATAAATAAATAAAAAATTCACAAACAGAACGATCAAAGCCTTTAGCAAAAGAGAAATGTAACACCAGTCTGGACTGTCTGGCCAACTGTTTTTCTTTGTTTGACTATTTTCAGTTTTCGTCAGCTTTTCCCTTTTGAGTATTTGGTACTGTCATTTTGAGATTTCAAAGTTTAAAACTGTGAAGTTGACTAAACTACAAACAATCTCAACTTTTTTTAGGTCATAAAGATCGAAAGAAGATGGTGATGTTTGGCTTACTTTTGAGCGTATATGAATGTTTTATTTATTGATTCAACATTTTAAAATTCTCAAGCCTAATCTCAATCTTTTAAAGATACAAAAAAAGAAACAATAATAACAATGATAAAAAAAAAAAGTTTTCAAAATGAAAAGATTATACCAAATGCTGTTCTGTCATTGTAAATACAGTGTGTGTTTACATGTTTTTTGTTGTTTTAAAGTGTTGTCTCTGTTTGTTACTTTAACATCAAATCAATTATTTATAAAATATTTACAATTACGTTCTACTAATAATGTAACTTTACACATAAAGACTGAAAAGGCAAAGGGGGCTGTGTGGGGCCGATCTGTGAGAGAGACAACAGACAAAGGCTTCAGATAGGTTTCTGTAGAGCCACAGGACAAATAAATACCCTGTTATTTATTCTAATTTTTTGTGTGTCTTTAAGATCTTGCCTATTATTATCAAAATATTGCAACTAAAGTGTGTGTGGGCAAAGAACCTCTTCCTAAAAGCAAGACTGTATCATAGAAGGAGAAAAGATCATCAGTGGCTGACTCAACAGCAGCATACAATCATACTGGTAGACTGGTTAATGTTTACTTTACATTTAAAAAAGTTTTACCTTGAGCTCAGGTTTTAGAAACTGTGAGACCATTTTAATTAAAGATTAGGTCAGAGTAGGACCTCCCATTCCGACCTACATTTCATTGCTTGCTAAATTTGCGTGACCAAGCCTGGGATGGGGCTTTCGCTGAGTTGCCCCGTTCAATGGCCTCTGGGAATTCAACTGCCTCCACAAAGTCCTGAGGTCCCCTGGAACTCCTGACCACTTCCTGTAATCATCCCCACATGTGGCGGTGGCATTTAGCCCCTTCCACTACGGCACACGTCATTAGGGCTGCACTTTAAGCAGGTCTACCTTGCTCTAGGCCAAAGGGGAACTTTCTTTATGAAGGAGTTGGGGAAAGGGGGGTCATGGGAGTGTAGAAGGTGGGGGTTAATGAACCACTGGCTGAATCATACCACCTAGAGAGGTTTTGACACGCTGAGGTGGCGCCAGCAGCCTACGCTACTCTATGTATTGGATCTGGACCATCAGTGTCCGTGAGGATAGTGTTCGTAGGAGTGTTAGGGGTCAAGGGTCAAGCCACAGAAAGCTGTAAATCCCACATGGGGACCGGCCTGGAGGTTATTCAGTCATGGCGATTAGAGGAGCCATCTACAAGTTGCGAGAGAATTGGGGGTGGCATGCACAAACTGAAATCCTCCCATTTGGATCCCTATGTTTTAGAGCAGACACTATTGTTTTCCAAAAGTGCCACTTTGACAAGATGTGTTTTGTTTTTTTTATATATAGCGGGAAGAAAAATAGTCAGTAAACGAGAAATGTGTTTGTATGGAACAAGTATTAAATCAGTTCAATGTCCGTTTACTGATGCAGAATTTCCAGATCTAGTTTGACATTTTCTGTCTGGATGCATTAGACCAAGCTCTCAAAGCTACAGATCTGAAATGACAGCTACTTACTATGTCCTATCAGCAGCATATGTTCATGTGACAATTCCTTCTGGGCTTCGGAAAAAAACACTCTCCAAGATGATTTCTAAGATGTAAGTGTTTCATCAGTGCAGCACATCTTGTTGTTTAGTGGAACAACAGCTAAAAGAGCTACATGAGTAGATTAGTCATTGTACTGTTGTTGTATTATTGTACCGCTGTAAACACTCATCGAGAAACACATCAAAATATTCTTAAAATTATGTTTTCTCTAATCACACTTAAGGCAAAGCCAAAAACACCTAGAAATAACACCTTGTGTTTTCCTGTTGTTTGCACAAAACACAAACAGAGTTCATAATGAGTGTAATTTTACTGTACAGCTGGCCAGCTACATCTAATATCATCTCTCAGCTAATATTACAACCCCCTGTGTACCTGAGACAGACATATCATTTATCTTCCACCCAGAGTTCATCAAACCAAGAATTTACCTAAGCTATATCATTCATGTTTTTTCTCCGGGAGCATGCCTGCTTGATAAATGGTCTGCAATTATAAAGGACTGAAAAAAGAGTGTGTACATAATGACCATTCAATTAAAAGGTGGTATGTTTTTCTAATATTGCTCAGCACTACTACTACTACTACGATGACGCTAATGGGCTACATCTTTAATGGAAAACTCTGTTGCATTTTAAGTAAACTTTGTCCGTTTGTTTTGGACACAAACTTCTCACAAAGAAGAACAAACACTTTGAGGTTTCTGCACAATGGACGTCTGAGCAGCTCACACAATAGCAGTAAATTCTTGATCCCCTTTAGGAAGCCTGTGCTCCAGTTCACTTTCATTGCATGACCCTTGTCACCTCCAGACAAGTTAACTATGTCCTCCACTCACCCGATGTCCACACAGAGGCAGGATGAGTGGCGCGCCACTTAAAACGATCCTGTCGCATGAGAGGCGTAGCCATCACCTCCCCACATTCACAAATACGCCCTTAAATGAGGAGAAGTCAAAGACGAGAAATTCTAATCACTGCCTCTTTTTTTGTCCAGGGAGATAAATAAAGGATGGAGTACATTTTGAAGCCGGGCCAAAGGAAAGAGAGGCACTGTGAGTATTGTTGGATGATCTCCACTTAGAAAAGGCAGAGGCTGAAAAGAGCGCTGTCTTGTTAGTTGGTGTATAATGAACAACTTTCACAAGCCAGTTGGTCAATGGAATCACAGTGTTCCATTCTAGAGCTTTTACAAATTCACATTGAAGATGACTGGCTCTCAACCAACTTGCTTTTAAAGAAATAATGAATGGATTAATACTAATATCATGATAAACAATTCATTTTTATCTGTTGTGTTTGTCTCATATTGGACACTAGAGACATCTGCTTTATCTTTCTTTTTTATGTAGCTGGTTAAAAAGATCCAGAATGATTGCGCACACAGGCTAAAAAGAACCGCCTCTATTTGGTAATCAGTCTCTCTATTTTTTCATATGACCCAAGCTTTCATTCCATCCTTTTCCAAACACAAAAACTAAAAAGAAAAAAAAGTTTGTCAGTCCCCTGTTCCTTTTGTTGTGTGCTTTCTTCTTCATGCTCTTTATACTTTTATCCTAATCCCAGCCATGCATGAGCGATCAGTTGTGTCCTGTTGTTTCACTGTTCTGCTAGTTTTCAGTCAGTAGGGTTCCGCCTTTGTTCCTTTTCTTTGGCAAACACAGTAAAAGGTAAGGAAAAGAACGGGTAATGAAATCTCTTCTGTAGACTTAGGCCTTTGTATCCCTCATCAGGTTTTTTTTATTTATTTTTTTAGATATAGCTCTGACTGTAATTAAGGGGGATTGTTGCTGTGATGCTACTCTCCGCTGCCTTTCCTCTTGTCTTTGGAGAGTTAGAGGAAAGGCTGCATCAAAGCTTATACCTGAAGTCCAACAATCACTGAAACTGAACTGTTTTGAAGTATGAAACCAATAAAAACGATCAGCCAAACTTGTCAGAATAACAGGTGCCTGAAAGACTGAGGCATGAACTTAACAACACAAACAGATGGTTGAGCATTAAGAAAGTCTCAGAGAAAACACGGAAAAAGCAAACATTACTCTTTTTTGCTGTAACACCAATATCACCAGTGGCCACTCTAAATATCACCTTTATTTATCTTGTTTTTATTATCACTTTATTATCATAGTCAGCAGTTTCCACCAGGGGGCGCCCTGCATGTTTTGAGGTTGGTGGGGGAAACCTGAGTACCCTGAGCACTGGGAGAACATGCAAACTCCACACAGAAAGGTCCTGTCCAGCCAGTCGAACCTGAGTAGTCATGCTGTGAGGCGACAGTGTCCCATTAAAGCAGTCAAATAAAAGTAAAAACCACTTACAAGGAAAATGTAACCAACAAAATGGTAAATAATTGTAAATAAAATTAATATGTAATCATCAATTTAATTAGCAACATTAACACTTAAACTTGAAAGCACGTGTACACATTTAATTCAACAACTGCACCTTTCATGAAGTACAAAAAGGCATCATAAGGTGAATTAGTCCAAATTAACAGGCAAACCAACAATGTTTATCCAGCGGCAGAGTGATCCAAAGTATGTGTCAACACAGGTCTTTTTTCTCATTTGTTCACAGGTGTTGCATGCAGTGTAGGTGTCCAAGTGTAATCTCATGGCTCAGGAACATACAAAGTAGCCTGAGCTCGACCAAAGTGAATCACTTTACCTAGTATTACTTCGACTGACAAGGACAAATCTGAATTACTGCCATTGCAATTGGATGAAGACATTAAGATGGATTTAAAAAGTCTGATTATAGTTATTATATAGTCTGAGGCAATAATTAGAATTTCTGTGTACTTGCTTGTAATCAAACTGAGGACTTGTCCCCACTTTTAGCTCACTTGGTAGCATGTCTAGCTCATGGACTTTATTTGCACCAAAACATTACATACTATTACCATTCACCTTTGGGCTTTTCTTCACTTGTGTACAGGACAGGACAATCTGAACATGTGGTCTGGAGTGGATTTTTGCTGAGGTGATGGTTATTAGTGTCATTATTTCACACTGCTCTCCATATGGGCTCAGTGGAGACAGAGGCAGAGGCCTGTTCAAAGGGACAGTCATTGTTACAGGCCAATCTCTAATCTCTGTGGTTGTCTGTCCTAATTAAAAGTCTTGTGGGTACGTAGGGTGGCTGGGTATCTACTCTGCAGGAAATTATGATCGCAAACCTCTTCCTGTCGAGTCTAGCACTTGAAACTACAAAGTGACGCAGGCCGCCGTTACCTGAATGGGCTGGAATCAGAGCAGACAGCCGCATCATCCCAGCTCTTAGTCTATCAGAGCCGTGCACAAGTGGCCATTGTTGACGCCAAAAACAGGATTAAGGAGGGTCTTCAAGGGAATTGATTTTCATGTGAGAACAATGGTGGGGCACAGAACATTGGAGCTTGGGTCTGAATCACACAGCCAAAGAGCTTTATAAAAAGGGGTGCGCCGCGAGCACTGAGATTAAAGCAATCAGGTTCTTTTACCCCCACTCTTTTGGGATAGCCCTACTGCCCCCTCCGTGGCCTCTTGTCCAACCAGCACAGTCATTTCAGCCCAAATAATGACCATTGAGGATAGATGCTCTAAAAAAAAAAGGCACAGGTTGTTTATTTTTTCACACGTTTCCTCTTTCTCTTTGGTTGAAAGTTTCAAGAGCCTTTGACATGATGGAGGTATGGAGGTGCAGATTCTGGACTTTGTGTACAAAGACGGGGGCTAATGGCTGGTCTGTGTGTAAAGGAAAGCCAATGGCTCTTTGGCGGGGACCAGCATTAGGGTGAACATGACGTGTCACTGAGAAGGGATCAGGGGTGACGGATGAAAGGGACTGCCGCCTTGTCCTCTGTCTTTGACCGACTGCGTGCAGCTGTGGGTGCCATTGTGGGCCGGCTCATTTGCATGCGTTTGGCAGGAGCTGCGGGAGGTTCTCAGGCCAAGAGGAGCGGTTCTGTTTAAAATGGAGGCAAAAGGGCGGGTAAGTAAACACCCAGCGCATGCAGATACATAGCCATACATTATGTGCACTACAGTACACAAACAGCAGTGACCAAGGAAGAGAAAAGGCTGTTATTCCTCTGTCAACACCTCAGTATAAACAGTAGTAAGGCAGTTTGAGTTGCATTTTAGCGGGTGATAAGGCCATGTCACCCTGATGTCATAATGACAGAGTGAGCGACCTGAGGAGTGTGCTGCACCAAGTTCTTGGCTGGCAGCAAATGGGTGTGTCCTAGCATGACCAGAGACAGGTTTATTGGGCCTGATGAGTGCTAAGCTCCTGAGCCTTGCCACAATGGAGCCTGTGATCTTCCTTTGTGGCTCATTGGGAAGCACTGGTGCGCTCGGCAGCCCCCGTTCTGTCATTAGACAGATTGTGAACAGGCTGCACAAGGCCTAGCCAGGGATGACGAAGCCACCAGCCACTTCATTAGGGGCATTATGAAGAGGACTGACGCTTTCGTCTCTCCGCCTGTGTCCAGAATTCACAGGTTTGTTTAATCACATAATTCTCCTCAAGTGCCCCAAGGAGTCTGCAGCACAGCAAGGCCCCTTAAGGCCCATGACAACTTGGAAAGATTAATTATGTTCATCTTTTGGAATATCTGAATCAGAATGAGAGGGAATTTGACTTTGGCCCGGCGTTTTTATTTTTGCCTCTTGTCTTTTTCCAAGCAGCTCTTTGATGTGGTCCTGTTATTGTTGGACGTCTGCTACTGAAGCTTTGATATGCCTCAACAGGGGTTAAGGGTTAGCGTCCAGAGGTCCAGGGCCAAGATGTCCTAACTTGTGTCTTGGAGATGGCTGACCTCTGGACCCAAGGATTGGTCAGAGAGACTCTAGATTCCGCCCCCCTTTTGATGCGTGGTCTTTCATGGTGGTTAATTAGCCTGGATAGCTAAACGTTTAGCCTGGGTGTGAAAGAGTCGGCGAGAGCATGTGTGTCAAAGACATTGCCCAGTTTCCTGTGTGTCACCGGGTCTTTTGAAACAATGTTGGACGACTTGTTTGCACAAGACACAGGGTAATGCTGTGGCCTATTCTTGGCATCTTATTCAGCAGGAAGACTTTGGAGAAGTGCTTGACATTATACTCATTTCCTCTCATCAACATGATTTAGAGCTTTGTCTGACTATGTGCTGTGTGTTCCTGGATTATGAAACACCAAACTGAAAATGAAAATGATTGCAAACCAGATTACATAATGTTTTTATACATATATGTAAATGTATGTTTTTTTTATTCCACACTAATTTATATATACAATATGTATACATAGATTATTTAATTGATCAGATCTTGTTGCTACGGAGTTTAATATCATTTTAATGTTGTGGTCATTTCTCAAAGCCCTATGAAGTCTTTAGTAAACAACTTTGGCATTACATTGACGTACCTATAAGACATACCTACATCTAAAATCCTGTTGATTTTTACTGTCTGGATCTACACAAGGTTATTAAGCACAGGTAACACTCTTTTCCTTCCAAATCGTCTTTGGCCTAAGGCAACCTTCAATCACCGGCCCGTGGAGCAACATCAAATAAAATTTCATTTTATGTTTGTGCATAGATCCTGGGAGAGAGAAGGCATCGGGTCTTGTAGATATTGCAGAGATATTGATCGGCTATTGAGTTTCACACTGTGTCCAGACAGTTTCCATCCATGGGGAACCAAACACTAAATATCAGTCTTTCAAATTAGGCTACGCTGAATGTCTGCTGCACCATACAGAGCTCTTTTGGTATACTAGCTTTAAATGAAGAAAAAAAAAATCATAATTTTCCTAGTCCCTTTCTTTAGCTTAATTCCTCTCATTAATGTACTTAATATTGATTCAAACAGAGCTGCCGTTATTGTAAAAATATTAAAGACAACCAACAAAATCATTTGAAGATTATAGGAGATTTACTCACTGCCGACACCAAGTCTTTATTTACTTTTTTATTATCTGAAGAGAAGGCTAATTACGATTTAGATAAAGATGGCTAGAGATGGAAAAATATTACAGTTGTCTTATGTTTGTAAATCAGTCAAAGAAACATTGAGTCTTTTGTTGTCTTTTGATGATGTGTTTTTTATCGCCTCCCTTTTGCTGTTGTGGTCTTGTGTGAGCGGTTTGTTTAGTAGTCAGGATAGATTTGAGAGCAGTGGACGGGTGTTGTGTTCTTCGGCTCGGCCACCTGCAGCTGAGGATCAATCAGTTCTCCTGGACCACTTCTAACCCGGCATCAAGGCCCCTCCACCGCCTCCACAACCCCCCGCCCTCAATATGTCTGCTTAACACTGACCAGCTTGCTTTTCTTTCTGTCTCGTCTAAATCAACTTTACACGTGATGTCACGCCAAACACCAGCAGAAATATGTAGAGACAAACAGACAACTGCGATATGCCTTAAAAAACACACTGCCAAATGTCTGATACATTGACTGGGCTACATTTTCAGGAATACTTAGGTTTAGAATTTTACAGAAAATGATGAAAGGGGCCCAGGAGGAAAAAAAAACAAATGGAGAAAAAGTTGGCAAAGTACACAGGTTTAAGGCCAAATAACGATCAAATCAGATCTTCAAGTATGATATCACCGTCTTCTTTAGTCATTAAAAGTGATATTAATCCTCACACAGTTCACAGTTCATTATGCTTCTATAGAGCTTTGTAAAGTGAATACATTTGCTCAGTGTCCTCTGTCCATGTTTCTGCTTTCTGTACTGAAATATGGGGCCTTTTGGCGTTAGTAGCCCTCAGCATATCACTAATTACAGTCTTGCAATGAGAGAAAATGGCAGGGCAGCAACAGGTAATCCCACTAAGCATAATACCAAACCAATTGAACTTGCATGCTATACTTTATGTTTATATCTATTTAAAATAAAAATACTGTATAATGAGTTGTAAAAGCACAACATGAAGCTTAGCTCCAAACTTTACATACTTCCTCTGCTTTTTAGTTAAACTAAAATTTACCTGTATTTCCTACATAGTATGTCTTTAACAAGTAAAGTAAACAAGTTTGAAGTAAAATTAAATAAGAGTTTTTAAAACGCTGTTATAATTTATGTCAGTTGCTTTAGAAATTGTTAAGTTCTTATCAATACAAACTTTTATTGAATGGTTATTTTATTTTTTTACAATGTCCAACATCTATGTAATGAATATAGATATCATAGAATTTTTAATTATTATTTTTTTTTATATTCTAAAGAGCTTCCCTATTTATAGCCACAGTGTAGATTCACATGCTACACTGCACACTACACATTACCCATAATCCCATGCAGAGGGCCCATGCAGGTGAGTTGGCCCATCTATGTTTATCCCAAACAGCGGATCTAAGAAGCTGCTTTGCTCTGCTGACTCAAATCCCTCTTATTTTAGCAGCGCTCCACCTCGTCAGCCTCGTCGTGGCTCATGGGCATTGACAAGAACAAACTGGTGCCGCTGGAGAAGCTGAGGTTCTACCAGACCTTTACAAGGTACTCCCTGCTGCAAATCCAGACTAGAGAAGTTTTCTATTATCAAGGACTCTCCTTTAATGATGAAAGTAAACAACATGAACACGGGGGTTTAATATTTCATAGGCCACCCACAGGTGTGAGCCGTGTGTGTGGGGAATAGCACATAGATCCACACATACCACGCACGTCTGATTAAGACGAGCTCAGGCTCTTGCTGCAAAAGGCCGGATCTCCTGTGAGTGAGCGTTGGGTCTTGAAATATTTGCTGCCTAAGACTTTCCCCTCTTTCTCCTCCTCCCTCTCTTGGTGCTGATATATGGAACATATGGGAAATTATTGGGGGTTATAAAGGGCTGTTGACTTCAGCAGACATGCAGTAAATTAAACTGTGCAGGGGAGGAAAAACACACACTCTTTAGGATCACTTAGTGCACATTTCCTGAACAGACTCCACTCCACTTTTCTTTCCTGACTCCTCCTCTCCATCCCTTTTCCTTGTTCCCTTCATCCTTTTACTGTTGTAACACAGGCCACAGCACAATCTCGCTCTGTTCTCCTAGTTGGTGGCAACACAGTGGGGTATATCCACACAAATTAGACACATAAAACTCGTAAAGCCTGGAAAATATTTTAATAGTTTCCGCACCCCCTTAGTGGCAACAAGCTACATGTGCAGAGCTTGGTGAGTACCACCAATGTTATTGGTGCAATTAAATGTGAAACACAAGGGAGGAACATGCAGGAGCAGGAGCCCAAAATGGCTGTAAACAAGGAAAATGACACTTGACATGTTGTAATTTATGGACGTTGTTTCAAAGGCACATACTCATCCTTCCAACACTGGCAGAGTAGGGAAGAATGAGGCACAAAGATCCAGGCATTAGACGAGCTATTCACAGAATGTTAGTGCATCAAAGACACACAGAGACAAAAAAGGGGAAGAAAAAGCTGTGACTTCAAAGTGGAAACGTGATGAGCAATGCACAGATAGAGAAACCAAGGGAGAGACAGGAAGTGTGTGTGTGTGTGTGTGTGTGTGTGTGTGTGTGTGTGTGTGTGTGTGTGTGTGTGTGTCAGGCGCAGAGAGAGAGGATGATTGTAGCACAGATATAGAAGGATAGGGGAACAACGAGTTGGAAGGCCCCTCGATACAGGCATACACTCATCTCAAAGAATGCTAAATCACTCTCACACAGTTGTCTGGGGAAGAGATGACACTAGACAGAATAGAATAGGACCGGGGATCTTGTATTCTAAGCCCCACCTCAAAACAAATCAGCGTTGCTGTTTGCGTTGTTTACTCTCTTTGTCGAAATGAGGACAAAACTGAGTCAAAACAGCAATAGCTAAGAAAAAATATACACAAGTGTTCTAATGTTTGATGAAAGCTTATAATGGATTCTTTTAAAATAGCAGTCTAAGCCAGAACAACACAAGAATAATCAATAAGCCAAAAAAAGAAAGAAAATAAAATCAAAGTTGTGTATTAGTTTGCAGTAGGTCCCCATTTGGATAAAGTACACCTTAAACATGTCAGTTGTAGTGACTATTTAACAGGAAAGCACAGAAATCTCTCTTTCTTAAATCTACTTTTATCTCTTTTTTGTGAATTACTTTTGAAAGCAAATGTAGAAAAAGATCTAATGCATGTGGAATATTGCCTAAGCTTGTTCTTCAAAGTTTCTGAATCTGCCAAAGGCATGGAACAGTAAAAATTGTTTAATTTAATCAAATTGCCATCACTTCACTTGAAAGCCCCTGCTCTTTCTATTCTGAGTCATTTGTTTGAACTGAATTCCTCAGTCAACCAGGAGAAGTAATGACAATTAACTACAAATGTGACAGTCTTCAAAACAGATTTGGTAGTCCCTATGCAATATAAATGCAAACGGTTCAACTCTCAGTGTAGATATCCTGTAATTCTGCAAATGACAAGCTGCTTATTTGCTGCACCAAGCACCTCCAATTGCTGCTTATTACCTCAGTCAGAGCGAAGTGCTCTACACGCACGCAGAGAAACTATTAGAATACTTCCATTAACTGGAAGAATAAATATCCCGGTTGCAGCCCAAAGTGTCTTCATTTGGGCTCAAATGTGAGATATGCTGTTGCTATGGTAATGTGGCAATAGCTGTAGCCCTCCTCCCAGCTGTTGGTGGGTTTTGTGTGTCAGAGTGTGTTTGGGCGTGCACGGCTGCATTGATGCTGCCTCCGTGCTGTGTTCTCCTTTTCAGTCGTCAGAATAGTGTCTCTACTAATCCGTGAAAGTTGCGGCGCTCTGAACCAGCAGCCAAGCCTTTTCCCACTGAACCCCGGCCCAGGGTCTGCACAGTGCTTTGCTCTTGATTGGTCCCTCCTGTGGCAGGACTCCCCTCCCTGCTGGGCGTAGGCCCGTCCCCCTCGCTGGGCGGCTCAGCACTGCCTAATCGCCTTCTCCCCACCGTAATTACCAGCGCTGAGCCCAGGACGCACCAACACACCATTAAAGTCTGGCCAGCTAGTCCTTGCACATGCACACAGGGCCTAGATACAGGCCTGTGTGCAGGCGAGGCCCAAGTCCACCAGCACAGCACCTGCTCAGGCCCAGGATGCCCCCCAGCACTGTGGACTTGGCCCTGTGTGCTGTGGCTACAGACAGGAGAGGGGGTTGGCAGCTGTCCCCCTGCAGTGGAGGTGATGTGTTTATTTGGGCTGGGATGCAGCAGTGAGAAGCTGTGAGAGGTAACTATCTCTGTGTTGAGCTCCCCAAACTACCAAAGAATCCACCCTGCAGAGAAACAGGCCTTTGATATGTGACCACTTCAAACCACAAATACAATGGAAGCAGTCAGTTGTAGAAATACCCACGCTGGTGTTGTGTGGCCAAGGTGGGGCAGATTTGCACAAAACCAATGCTCTTATGATCTTGCTAACAATTTCACAAAACATTTAAGCATCAGTATAAATCAGAGACCGACACTTTTTCAGAAGGTACTGTTGGTGGGAGCATATGGGAGCAGCCAGGTGAAACCCAGTGAGAGGCAAAAAGTCCAAAGCCTGGTGCTAGTCAGTACACGTAAGGTTTTGGCAGTGCTGGCACAAACCAAACCCTCAATGTGAATAGACAGACACCCAGCACTCGTTAGCTTATTACTGTCTTATTAGGAACATTTTTGCCTTGCATGGATTGGCAGAGTCCCGCTAGCCACCCTCTTCACATGGCCCAGGCTCTGTCAAAGCTGATCAAAAGACATTTCTTCACATCTCCAGACGTAAGGGAAAAAAGAAGAAGAAAAAGGAGAGAATAAAAGCGCCAGAAGGGGGCATACTGCTCTCTCTTTACTCTGGTCTTTTGGTGAATGAGGACTTTTTTACAATGTCCCCTCATTTTGCTTTATTTTCTATTCTTCTATTGGCAAGGAAAGAAAAAAACACATTTCCCATTGCGTTCCACCAAATTGTTTTTGCTATATCAGAAACAATTATCCTCAGGTGAAAAATATGCCTGCAGAAATACAACCATTCCAAGGGGAGAAGGAGGTCTTCACAAATCTGACTGGCTTGCAGGCAGCCAAGACCCCCTTGAAGTGGTAATGAAAAGTGTAACTTTAGCCTCCCAGCTGTACGTCTCAATCCATAATCCTTCCCCAAAAAAACTCAGGGTAGAGCCGCCTACCACTCCCATGGCGTTTCCAGTCTGCACCCGTCCAGCACTGATTTATGTGGCCATCCCGTGTCATACTCTCAACCTGAATAGGGATTTGCGCTCCTGTATTTACAAGGGTGGTCAAAAAGCTCCCAAGAAGCACACAGAGTCCAGTCTGCGGGCCTCTTAGTCATCCTTGTCATCGTAGTGTGGACGCTTGGAGCTGAGCAGACTGACACGAGGCTCCAGTACGGCCCGAGCACTGTGACAGCAGTGCAGAGGTGAGTGTTTTTGTGGGGTAGACATACATTAGCTGGCTGACAATTAGCTGTAGAGTTCTGAGCCTGTCTATAAAATAACCCCAGGCCTGTGATCATGTGGAACACAATTACGTGATCTTATTAGTGAAACTCATTCAAGAGACTTAATTTATTAGGAACACTGGATGTAGTGAATGTAGAGGCTTGTTCTCATGGTGTTGCAGTTGTTGCATGCAGCATGGTGATTTATCTTTCAGGTTTGGAAAATTCTTGGTGGACAGTGTTTGTAAAGTGGTCTCTGAGTCAACCAGGCCCACTGCTGCAACCTGTGAATTACTCCCAACAGGTTAAATACAACGCTAATTAGTATATCTTTAATCTGAGAAGATTTGGAACATATAAAAGAGAGTGTACTAGACCAGGTCTTTTCATTTTTTTCCCCTTCACAGTGTCGAAGATGACTTGGGTAAAAGTACACACTGTGCTACTCACCCATACAGCGTGACGAAGGCTCCAGTAAGAGTTTGAGAGCAGAACACATGTTGGTAGATGGACAGGCTGTTGTGGATTTCAGCAGGCCTCTCTGTCGCCGCGCATCCACTCAAGAGTAGTAAACAAGCCAAGGTGACCTCTGGACGGTTGGGTTTATACGTCCTGCTGCTGCTTGTCTACGTAACGGTGGTGTGAGCAGCGGGGGGTGCATCCCATTTTTGTGTGCGCACACGTACCTCAAACGCATGTGCATTTGTGACACAGTCATGTGGGTAAGATTGAGCATGGGGGGTTACATTCAGAACAGGAAATGAATGTGCTAGGAACATGCACAGCGTAATTCACTTTTTACACTTCATATCTTGTGATAAATTAAGAGACCAAGTTGCGGCTGAATTTCAAAAGAAAACTGTAAATTCGTAAGGGATTTTTTTTAGAGAAAATTAGCGTGACCTAACAAAGATGTTCTAACCAATACCAATGAAGACAAAATGGCGGCTGTTGCTAAGCTAACAGTGGAAGAACAAGATCAAGCAAAACCTGCAGCTCGGTGAAAATTGTCAGAAGTAAGCGTAAACTTCTGTAAGCGCAAAACTGACATTTTATACAGTTTGTTAATGCAGCAATGGTACAAGTAAACCTTCATTTGTATTCATCACAGTTTCCAATGTTATATAAATGTTTGTGTCATTAACCAGTCAGTTCACTTCTAATTACTCAGTTTATGGCAGATGTAAACAAAACACAAACACACGGATGAGCACACTTTACTTGTGCAACATTGTAAATATTTTCCTGCAGTATTGGGAGTTATGAGATGAGTAAAATGTGACAGCTTCATATGATAGTCTGTTTGAGTCTTTGCAGTTGAAAGGCATCATAGTATGACACTAGGAAAGGCTTCACTTTTTTCTCGTTCTTCTTTTCTCCCTGTGCGTTAGGTTAACTTGGGGAAATCATGTGAGCTAGAGTTCTTTGTAATTGGGACTTAAAGGCAAGATTGGTAACTTTTTTCTCCTAGTTCACTTCACTGCCACTGATGTTGGATTTTATAGAGGTGTATAAACTTGGGGGGATTCTACGTAAAGTTTTAAACGACAGACACTTAAAAAAAGACAATTGATACTTATTACTTTAACTTAAAAAAAGTTACAAGTTTTAAATATGTTTTTACGCGATGTTGACTCTATTTGAAATAAGTGCGGCGCTGAAGTCAGTCATGTTTGTAGCTTGATGGATGTCAAATGTAAAGTTGGAGGGACAATGCTGACAGTTAAATGTTTTCTCTACAAAAGAACAGCCAAACAGATGGTGGCCTTTCATTGAGCAATCGTTCACATTTCAATCTACATCTGATTTGATCAAAAGTCTGCATCTTCTTTATTGTTGCATAATATAAACACTGATGAGAGCTGTGTTCAACACTGAAGCCCTCAGAAGAATGAAAAAGACTTGCAATCTTGTGGCAGTTAGATCACCTTGAAAAAAAAAATAAAAGAGCTAATGCATTTCTTTGTCTTTTGATCGGCTCATAAAGTTTCACAAATGTAAAAAACAATTGCATGAAATGAGAGACTTTTAAACAGATGGCTCCACAAACAAACACACAGCTAAAGATGTTTAATTGCTAAGCATTGTTTGTTGGACATAAAACTGGAAAACTGTTCTATTCTCACAGAAGTTACTTTTGTCCATCTGCTGAAACGGCAACATTAACAGTTACTGTTCAGTTCAAGTGGAAAAAAATGAATGAATTTGCCAGACGTTAATCTATTTCTTTGTGCATTTATATTTACAGACGTTTCTTATTGCTGTAATGCAAATGTATTCGACAAGTATTTTGATTTCACACATAGACAGATTCCAAAAAATACAAAACAGTGCAGCGAACATTTTATTAAATACATTTAAAAAATCCCATGACTTTGACCGCAGTTTACACGGATTATTAAAATAGGCAAAAAAATAAACAAACTTTTTCATATTTTATTATTTTCTTGTCATACTATATAAATACTTATTTTTGCAGTAATTAAAACAAATGCATTATCTTATATTTTAAGATACATTGCTAACAACTATCATTTTGATATAACAAATTCTACATTTAATAACATTATAAAGAGGAAAAATTCTGTATTTAATTAGGTATTATTTTTTAGAATAGAATTTAATTTATTTGGCATTGCTTGCAGGATTTTGTAAAAATACAATGATTTATATTATTTTATACATGACTGTATGATGTATGCATTGTGTGTAATAAAAGGTTGTGAAAATTTCCAGGTATTAAAATATTGTGACATTTAATAAAAAAATATATTTAAGCAACTGGAATGCTTATAATTTATTTTAATTTTCTGTGCAGTCAGTATTTATTGTAAACATGTTGGTAAAAGCATTTTTCAATCCTGAGGCTTATATTAATCTCAGGACAGTGCTAGTTAATAGTTTGTTTGTTAATAATCAGAGTCAGAGGCCTGCTCTTGAACTCCTTTTATTGTCTTAAGTCAATTCCTTTCACCTGACACCAATTTCTTAAAATGAACCTAAACTGAATGAGAATACAAAAACAGACAAGTGATGCGAAATAAATAGGTAAATTTTTATTATTTTTTTTTCATTATGGAACTTCAAAGGCGCGACAATTTCACTCTTTTTAAATTAAAGTAACCTTAAAGTAAGACACCCTTGTTGTTTTCTCTTCAGGCTTTTTTCCCTTCAGTGTACTAACAATTATTTAATCTATAATGAAAAGGTTTGAGACATTAATTAAATGATTGCAGAGTAAATATCTGGATCATAACATAACACAGAGTGCATTTCAGTCCTAACACATGGCATAGTGTCGCATCTGCTACATTATTTATTTTTCAGGTTTACTTCTTTGACTTTTCATAAAAATAGGTCTGTCCTGCCATCACATCACAGGCCTCGCCGGAGATGAGTGCTGCCATGGATTAGCACTGTTCTTTCTGCCGCATGTCACTCAGGGCCCGTTCACATGTTACTCGCTCATTTGAAGGACTCTCACACAAAGTTTGAAGGAGCAAGTGACAAAGTGAGGTTAAGGATTCTCCAGTTCAGTCGGCGGCATGAATGCTATCTGCTGGAAATATTTACTTCGTTGGAAAAGTGTTCAAAAGCTACACGTTTTGTGAATTTCTAATAACTAGGACCTCTGGAGTTGCACCATGTTTTTTTTAAGAAAAATAGGTCAGCATTAAGCATGAAGTTGGCTGCCAGCGTCCTGCAGCTTGTTTACGGTGACATCTCACAGCCTGGACTACTGTGCGTCTCTATTAGTTTCTAGAGTCCCGGCAGCCGCAGTGACAACCCTTATCCCTCCTTAGTGCCCCACCTCAAAGTACTAAGCTGTTGATGTGACGGAGAGGCAGAGCAGGACACAAGCAGTGAGCCAAATCAGGATACAGCTTTAGAGGACCGCTGTGCTACATTTATTGGGGGTAGTAAGGTAGAGAAGTAGAGAACACATATTTTAAAAAATATTCTCTGGTTAATGATCTGTATACTGTCAGACTTTAGCCTAAAGTTTAGAAATAGATCTATCCTGGAGGTTGATTTGGTAAAACATTGAATTTATCATTCAAAATCCACAGTACTTTACCTGTATGTTTTTAATGAGCTCAGTGAACCGCCAACTAACAGATGACAAAAATAATTTCTTAGTTTTAAAAATCTTTGTTGCAAATGGAAAGGTTTTTTATCAAGAAGCACCAGGAGGTGCTGTAAAGCAGTTAGCCTTTAATAGCACAACACCAGCAAAAACAAACATGGCAACTAAAGTGCAAGCTACAGTAAACATTAGAACAACACCCACCCTCCTTTTCAAGTCTGCTTCTTACCTCAGCCTCAGGAGATGCCCCCCGCTATGACCTTATCTCTGAAATTCAAAAGTTATGTCCTCATCAGCAGCACAGCTTAGAATGGGAGCTAAGTCCAACAGGCCGCCTTGCTTTTACCTTGTAAAGATGTATAATCTTTGTCAATTCTGTTTTGAGATAAAGCTTTAGGTTTACAATTATATATTCTGGATATTGTGTTATATCAAAAGTTACAGTAAATTCTGCATTGTTTCACAATTGCAAAGTTTTGTGGGCTTGTACAATGAAAAAAAATGTAGAAAGCGGTAAATAGAATAGTGCAGGAAGTGCTAAACTAAAAGACAAAGTGAGGCGACCTGGTCCTCTTTCGCCCTCATGTAAAGTGCTAAAGCTTACCCTGACTTTGTAACGCTGAGTCTTGTGAGTCACAACTGTGAAGATATAATGTTATTTAAACCCAATCTGTCACCAAATGGAGTGAAAAAACATGCTTGCCAAGTGCACAAGTCTAACATTACCACTTGAGACACACGCTAACACATACACACACACACACACACACACACACATCACAGATACACACACCTCCCTATCTCAATGTCATTACACTAGCAAAATCTCCAATTAATCAAAAGTGGATTCACCAGGAGTTGCTGTTAGCAGATCGCTAACAAAGGTTAGGGCACACCTTAAGGACTAAGTGACAGAAGTATTACCATAATTATTACATCATTATTCAAAATAATTAGTGGCAATAACTGCCAGGTTATTTTGTGTGGTAATGAGGAGAAATTAGAAAGTATTTTCTCCATAATTAATAAATTCTCGAAATCCTGGCATGTCTCTTGGGTCCGGGCTGCTACCTTAGACTGTGACCCATTTTGCCTTTTAAACATACTAGTTGCTAATTGTGACAGCTCAATTCACGAGTGTTCAACCCTTAACAAGTCTGCCACCCTCTGAAGCATTACTGAACATGGTGACAGACTAGGAACACTAGCATGTTTGTGCCCTGATGGTGCCCAGGTGGTGATCCGGGTTCCAATAATACATGCTGCCACATGCCCATAACTGATGGAGGGCATATGGCTGCATGCTGAAAAGTTTTTCTGGTTAACTCCTGCTGACCTTCTCGTAGGCATAAATATAATAAACATGTACTGTGAGAGTACACGTCGTGTATACCGTCAGCAGTGAGTCAAGATTTGATTTCTCTTATTTTTAAGTGTAGAGAATTATCTATTATCTACACTCAAGGGCCTCTTTGATTCAGTGTCTGTTTGTATTGGAGTCCACACACCAAGTCTTCATTAGTATAATATAGTTAATACTGTATTTTAAGAATTGCTAAGAGTACTGCTTTGCTGGATGTAAATTCTAAATCCAGCTCAGGTAGCTTGAGTAGTTCTTTGTGAAAGAGGATTCTGTTGAATTACTTTTCCTCAGTTTGTTTAAATCAGCAGGTCTGTGGTATAATGGAACGGACTAACCTAAGTACACTTTGGATATTCTATTCAGGCATATGAATTTAAATCGCTGAGAGCAGCAGTATTTAGAACCTCAGGCCACTTTAAGAGTCAAATCAACATAGCTTAAGGGCGCGAAAGAATAATAATAATGTAAAGGAAAAAATTATATATTGCCAAAATGAAATTGGCAAAGAATTCAGGGTGTGCACGTGGTAGGCTGCTCTATAAAGACATCTGCTGATTACACAGTTTGGGGAGGCCTGTTAGAGAGGAGGCCAGCGGTGAAACAACGAAAGAACTCAAACCCTCACAGCGTTAAGAAGAGAAGACTCAAGTTACTTTCACTCTTTCACACAGCAACAGAACCATGGATGCCCAAGGTGGCAGAGTAAGGCCCTTAAACCCAGTCGCGTCATTCTCATTTTGTTAATGCCTTGTGCTAGGCACAGAAAATATCTAACATAGGCAGGATTGCATGTTGTAGAGAAATACTGGATAATTTGTTTGAGCATTTTGTCTGCATACGTCACCTCCCGAAACAGAGGCTGATTAGTGTGTGCCTGCGCTGACAGTAACACAATAGTTGACATGTGTAGACAAAGACATTCATTGTTTTTTTCTACAGTTTGGGTTATATTTTGATATACATTTAGGGTAGGTTCTACCCATTTCTCTACATACATTTTACCACATTCAAAATTTTTATTCATTACACTTTCCATAGCACTTAAGAATACACTAAATATTTCTTAACTTCTTTGTTATCTGGTAAGGAAATGTTTCATGAGATATTTGTTTGTATATATTTTTTGTTAGTTACACACAGGCTCTACAACTGACATACAGCTAGACAAAGAATAAACAGACGGACTGGAGAGAGTCAGCATACTCCTCTTTTATCTTTGTTCTTTTATCACATGTCTATAAATATTGGCTGGAACAACCTTTCCTCAGTGGGCTAAAGGTGCGTTTGTGCAGTGAGAAGGCTCATTACCACCAAGCTGACTGTTTTTGTCAAAAGGCAGTGATTCAAAATGTTTTTTTAATTTACAAAAAGGAAAGCACGTTTATAAATACTTCTGATTCATTCTTATATATATGTATAAATATATGTCTAAATATATATATATATATATTTATCCTTTTATTATCCCTGTGGGGAATATTGTGTTGAATTCATATCGTATGTGCAGATGTTTCCATTGCAGTAATGTTTTGCACAACGTCTAAAGCAGGCATGCAATCCTACTTCTGTCAGCCATGTGTCTCCTGTGATCATGTTTAGTCAGTGTGTCTTGCCGGTGTTTTCTCTAAGCCTGCTCTCTTCTCCTGACCTCTCACCTAGCTCTCTTTCTTTCCCTTTGTTGTCTAGGTCAGAGTCCGTGCACCCGCGCCCACAGAGCCGCCTAGCTGTGTTTTGGTATGCAGATGCACAGATACAGGTAAGTCTAGTCCAGGTGCACCCCACAGTGATGGTGACCCGGTTTGGTTCACCCTGCTGCTCACAGGTCAGGACTAAGGCCCAGCAGGCTCCCACATAGGTCAAAGAGGGCCTCCACATCCCAAAGATGAGTCTCCAGACTGGCATGGAGAAAAGCTTTTGATGTGGGCGAGTGTTGAGCTATGTTACCATATTACTATATCCTTAATTAGCTCCAGCAGCAGCTACTTCCTGGTTGACAGGCGTAGGCCAACTAAACTGTCGCTGTAATCTCTTACAGGTGATTGTCAGAGACATTTTTAGTGCCAGTTCTTGCTTAAGTCAGGCGATAGATGCAGGGACGCGTCACTGCTGTTTACCAGGCTAATTAACTATGAAGTGACTGTAGTCTGAATGAGGGAAATAACTCACAACGCTGTAATGACCACAGCATGCATCCAAATATGTTATGCTAATATGCCTCCGAGTGCCAATTCCCTGCCCATTATTTGTACAAGTTTCACATCTATTTCCTCTGGATGCAGTTATGATGAAGAGACAAAGTTCTCTTGGCGATACTAAATGTGCCACACTGCATTCTTTATCTGTATTTCTAGCTTGCAGAAAGACATCCTAACCACTGGAAATTGCCCTCTGAGGACTGACAGCTAGAAATTGATCTCAGATTAGATGAGCACAATGCATTCCCCCACTCGCCTTTGTCACTCCCAAGTTGGTCGATCTTTCCTTAAAACTCCACTAGAGATGAAAACAAGGAGACTTCACAGCTGGCTATGGCATACTAATACCGGGACTCATTAAATTAATGGGGGCCAGATTCCCTTTACTGAATGTGGACTGATGCCCTTTGAGTTTGCCTAGGCTAGAGGCTGTGCAGCACTTTGAAAGCCCTGACCGGCATATTGAACACGTTTTAATAGAAGCCTTTGAGACTCCTGATAGGATGCACCATAATACTTGCCTTTAAGTTACTGCACCTCTCTGGGTGATCTCATCAGATAGCCACTCTATCCCCAGATTTAGGCCGAGAAAGGGGCAGGGGAAACACATGCTAAATGAGCCCAAAGGTGTCCACATCGCAGCAGAGCTCATTCTTTCCTGAGATTGGGAATCTTTGAGACATGACACCAAGCAGTCTTTGATGCAGAAAGGCGCTCATTGCAGGACTAAGACGTAATTGACTTACAGGCTGCCATTTAGTGAGATGGCCTTTAGGGAATAGACACTGGTTCCTAGTTGGACAATTGTCCACACACTGTTGATATAATTAAAGTACTCACCAAATGAAGCAGCATTTTGAAATAATTCAATCCCTCTTATGGCCATTATGAATTTCTTTTAGCTCATAATGTGAATGGCACTACTGTTCCTCCATTACACAGGCAAACTGTAGGACTGCGCCCTCTGCTATAAAGGCTTTTTTGCCATGTGTAACAATAGCAAGATTTAAAAGTTTAGAGGGTAAAGCAAAATGTATTGTTTTTAATGGCAATACATAACACTGGTTATTTTTTCATATAATGAGTAGAATAGAATATTAATATTAGGATTTAGCATATTTGCCCAACAGCAAAAAGATAAAGTGATAAGAAAAAAAATCTGGTGCGCTCTCATTAGCATGACAAAAAGTGTCTTCAGAGTACTAATACTTCACCCCTGTGCTTATCAAAATTCCAAGCAGATATAAGGATAAAAAACATTTATCCCCTGCTTTAATTTTGTAGTCAGTTTGTATAGTCATACAATAAAAGTAAACACAATGTATTTTTCTGCCTGAAATTGTGTTATGATATAATAATCATAATTGCTTTAGATGTGCTTTGTCATAATATGCTCTAGAAACAGAAAAACATCCCAAACACTTATGTGATTATATTGAGTGAGAAACTGCGTAGCCAAATAGCTGAATAAGACAAGCATGTGCATCTGCAAGAGCAAGTGACAGTAAGATTAAGCATCTCAGCCAGACAATAACACTAGAACTTCTGTGAATAAACTAAAATCCGCTGGTGCTAGAAATGGCTGACTCAGGTGAGTCGAGTAAGCATGGCTTCTGACAACTCCCTCTCTCTCACTCCCTATCTCGAGCTTTGCGTATAACAAAAGAGCTCCCTATACCTCTTACAGAAATCCATGTTGGGCAATCATTGGATTTTTGTCGCCAGCTATGACAGTAATGATTTCATAAAGCCTTTGATTTTAGCTCAATCGCCACGGCTGCAACATGGTTGGCACTGCTCATTAGTGATTCTATAAGCATGGAACATTGCTGTAGTTGCTTGTACTTACATGCCTTCCACCCTAAAGTGTGGAGGTAATTTATTCTCTTCCCAGTTCTCATCATCCTGATGCAACTCACACAGTGACAGGAATCCATCTCAGTGGTACCTGGCAACAACAGTGGAAGAGGACTAAGAGGAGGGGGAATGCATATTTTGTGATTTCAAACAGAAGATAGAGGGTGGTTACTAGGCAGGTTTTACATGACAGGATGTCATTTGCCTCCTATTACAATACTACAACGACTCAGATTTATTTAGTGTCCTCAAACTCTTATTATTATTTTAGCAGAGTGAGTATATTCAAGAGGCTAAACAATTCACTGTGAAAGATATGATCCTATATGAGCCAACTTCTCCTGCCAAAACTGAAAATATGGATTAAGCGCTTCAAAGTTAAGTAGCATATAGAGAGTATGGTTCATATTGTCCAGCCTCAAAAACCTAAAGCTAGCCAGAGACGCACTGCAGGCTGTTTCAGCATCAGAGAAGAGAAAGAATTTGGCTTGAGCTTAGGCCGCCCATCCCCATCCAAAGATGAGCTTTTATTCATCTTATTGGAGTCTTAGTGCATTGGTGTGGTGACTATGTGCTTCACAGGTGGGAGTCTGCCTCTGTCAAATAAACCAGTTCACTAAGGATGGGATTTGCCGCTGTTATTTTTCTATTAGGGAAGAATTATGCTAAGCCTTTGGAGGCCATCTTTGTGTTGCTATGGCAGCCCATATTTCCTGCCGGGTTGCGACCTTGAATGACTACAGTGCAAAGCCAAGTAGCCCCCAGAACCCTTAGAGGATTAGAACCAGGATCTCATAGTTATGCAAAACACCTCTGATATGACTGAAACTTGAATAGCTGAATGACAAAGTTTATTGAGATTGCCGCTCTTTTCATCTGATTATTGTCATTTGAATATTCCCAATCACTTGGCCTGGCTTCAAACGAAGCCTTTCAAATGGCTATTGTCAGGGAAAACACTAAGTGCTTTCTCTTTTACATGTCCACCATTAGCACAGATAAAACAAGTCTGCATTACTCGTGTAGGGAGGCTCATTCAGAAATCTTTTTCCAATACAGTAAGTGCATAGACAATATTCAACACTTCAATCAGTGGTTTCTTGATCTCTTTTACTGATTTTTAAATTGATATATTGCACTTTTTCTAAATAAAGATGCAAATATTTATGTGCTGTTTGACCTATAAATTGATTCTAAATATTTTTTTGGTATGTGTAATTCATTCTATACTACCTATAGCTCCAAAAATGCTAATTTTTTGTCCAACTCAACCATAGACCATATAGTTTTTGCTCATGAAAGCGGTTTCAGAAGTCATAGGTCAGATTTCACTTGCAACCAAATCAATAAAAAGGTTTTCTCTTCTTTAGATTTTTTATCATAATCCTTCCTAGTGTTTTCAGACTCCCATCAAAGCATGGACCTTATTTGGAGACATGTATAGACAGCTACTCAAAACTGACACGAGGAGGCTTTGAAAGTATGAGATTGACACTATTGTGGTCACCAAGAACAACAGGAGTCTACTTTGAGGAGCAAAGTGCTTTGAGTATTGGATTTCACTTTATAGTGGCAAAAGACATGCCAGAGTGTTAGTACTGGGTTAAATTAGAGTATATAAAACAACACGTGTAACAGGGCACTTCTTCAGCACTCCAAGTTGAGTAGGATAAAGTTTAAATGTAACTACTATCTTGTGATGGAAGTAAAAAGTTGCAAAATTTTACTCTACAATCACACTATTTTTTACTTCTTGAAATAAAGTGCTGCTATCAGAGCAATGTTTTGTTGTCATTTTGGGAATTGATCAGTCCCAATCCCATGCTGCATCCTTGTCAAGTGGCAGGTCTGCTGGAGATGACATGTTTTTCTGACACAGCCTTGTCAATGACTGAGTGAAAATCCCAAGCCATGCTGCTTCATTCTTTTTTTACTGACTGCCAAAGCGTTATCTATCTATCATCTTATTTTTGACAAATTCCTCACGGCCATCTTTCAATCTAATTGCACTTTGAGGTTGCTGTAAGACAAAGGCCCTGCTAATCTTAGTGCGTTTGAACTTGCCATCTTCTCCTAAACATGACAGTCACATTTTAGGTGTTCTGATGTCACACACACAGCTTTTCTGGCTTTAAAAGTTCACTCAACATGAGGTTTTGGTTGGACTTTGAAGTGTGGGGGTCTCAAGTGATGGGATTTTAGCATGCTATGTCGCCTGTGCTGTTCCCTGTCACCCACTCAGGCACTCAGGAGTGACATGGGAGCTGCCACAACACAGCCTTTTTATTCCTGGTGACTACAAATTACAGAGGAAGATAAACTTGTGCAGAAGTGTTTACTTCTGTGGGATACTTAAACTCATGCACAGAATGATTAATTCATAAGAAGAGAAAGACAGTGTTTGACATATGTTCTAAACTTTACCATAACAAAGATATCAAGTACAGCATTGCTAAGACATTCCTTTTATTTTGGTTTACTTGATTTATGACTTATTCATGTCTCTCATACACAAAAACAAGGTCTTACAATTCAATTTCTCCTCATTATGCAACATTCCTCAGTCTCAACCTGAGATAGTAAAGTCACAAAGCGATAAAGATCGACTAATCTTGTTTTACGCTTATGGCGCTGAATAGAGACCCCCTCCCCCCACCCCTTCTCCATGCGTGTCGACGCTCACCTGAGACAGAGGCGCAGCTAAGTCCCCGAGCTGCGCACACCTCTGTGTCCCGAGAATTGGGATTTCAAAAAGGGAATGATTTAATTTAGCGCTGAATTTATTTATTTTTTTATTTTTTTATACACGATTGTGAAGTAATTACTCAAGCAAAATGTAGCCTAACCGTGTATAGAGAGAAACACAGCTGACACTGGGCTACATCTAGAGCTTTAATGAAAGTGATTAAAAAGGGATGTCAGAAGAATGGATGACTTCAACAGTCAATATTAGATTGACCAGAGAAAGAAAAAAAGCGTCAATGTACAGCCCCTTAACGACGTCCTTAACGTTTTCTTTTGTGATACACTGCGATCGTTTTGATAATTCAGACGTGCACTTAAGCTGTGCATATGTGGGAATCCATCCCCGAATCGCCATGACCATCTCCAAGTGCGCGTTTATGTTGATCCGGTGTCCTCACTCGCCTTTTACGCGCACGCACGTTTGTCTGCATTACCATGGTACACGCGTCTAAATGCAAGAGTTAAGGCTATTTTAGCAAAGATGCAGACCTGGGGCGTGTGGCATGTCTAGTGCCTGTAGCAGAGCGTGGCTCGCTCTGATGTGACACAGAGCGAGCAGAATAAAAGATATTGGAAGATATAGGCTGCTGCTTGTAATTAATGTTATCTATAACAAATGACAATCAAATAGCAAGGAATATTCACTTATATATATATTTATATATATGATCAATTTTATACCTTATAAAGGCTATACTCCTAACAACTAAAAAAAAAAAAAGAAATTTAATGAAATAAAATGTTTTTTTTTCTTTGACTGAATAACTGTTCGGTTCAAAATAGTATTTTAACGTTACTTTGTTTGTTTACACGGATGTCTAAATGTTGTGAGGGTTGTTTATTATTATTTAAAAAGGACATTAAGGTAAGACTGTGGGTAATATGTCTGTGTAAAAATACGAGCGGAATCTGCATTACTCTTGTCATCATGTGTGCGGGCTGATTAGTATTATTATCCAACGTCAAATACTGTGATTTTCTCAAAAGCCGTTCATTTAGCCGTGAGCATAATTCTTTGGCTATCCGGTAGGCTTTCAAATTTACCACTTATATATAAATAAATAAATAAAAAAAAAACAATAAAAATAAAATAATGGCATGTTTCCTCTGTATGGCAGCTCATTTATGAATGAGTCCTTGGCTGAAACCAGAGAGACAGGCTCTGGTGAGTCCACGGATGGACAGACGAAGAGCATGGCCTCGGTTTTGTGGTCCTCGTGTCCCCTGCAAACAAGGCGCTACACAGTCTAGTCCAAAAGAGCTGGATTAGCCAGTGCTTTTGTTGTGTGCACATTCAGTTTTGCTAAAGCCATTCGACCCTTACTACTTGAAGGAAGCCTAATTCTCTAACGTGGAGCTGAGAAGAGTTCATGAGGACCTGCCATTGAACGCACCGCATTGAGCTTTGTGCGCTAAAAAAAAAAAAAGACAAAAAAAAGACCAAAAAAAAGAAGCGCAATTGCATCAAAAGGTGATGGTCACTGTGATAACAGTTTCCACAGGCCAAGGCGACACTTCCGGTCCATTAGCTCTGTGTGGTGTTTGAAAAGACATACACCTAAGTTAGATCAAAGTAGACTAAAATAACGCTCTGAGCCTCTCATTTAAGAAAGTACCCGCCTGTGCACGTGAGCGCAGCTTTATCCAATACGTTTTAAAGCGCTTTGCAAAATAGACTATATTTCAATCCATTCATTTTATTTTTTAGATATAGCCTCTAGACAAAGAAGGAAACGTATGGATAGACTACATTATTAGTATTTTCATTCATTAAAATGGCTGTAAAGGCTACTTAGGGTTTTCACACCTGAAATGTGGACAGGTGCGTTAGAAGAGGAGTAGCCTACCACAGAAAAATCCAAATAGCTTTCGCACGCTGTCTCACTCGTTATTTATTTATTTGAGAATCTAACCTTCATCAGGTTTAGATGACTAAAGACAGAGAAAGTGTGCGGGAGCTTTTATTTTAATTTTTCTGTGGCAATAAAAATGCCCTGTGTTCTTTATTTAAAAAAACGAAATAAAAAGTTAACATTTGTTTAATTGACTAATGACTGTCCAAACTGTTAGAGGCCTCATCATCACAGCCAATCGGGTAACCTCTCAGTTCTCTTATTTTTTATTAATTATTTAGATTCACTTTTCATATTGTCTAGTTTAAAGTATTTTTTCTGATTTGACGGAATATGTTTCTTTAAAGGTCATTTGTTCGACTAACAAACACCTGGTTTTAAACGCATTTAATTAAAAAAGTCTTTAGAGTTCTGTGTGGGCAGTCGGCAGAATGGACTTGTTGGTCATTGTGAGAGCGGAGGCCTCTGGAGGCCTCTTCTCCACCTGTGGCTCTGCCTCACAAATCCCTCTCCTGACCGAGCCCGTGAAGGCTGCGGGTACATTTTCTTTCATGAGTGATGTTAACGTGTGCTTGCAAAGAAACCGGGGCGGCGGCAGTGTCATTATGCAAGTTTTCAGTTCATAGATGAACGTTATTTAACGAAAGAAATAGACTGCGTCCCACGCCCAGTATTTAATGAGAAGCCCCGGTGGCACAGGCGGAGGAAGGTGGAAGAATTAACAAACATTTCTTTACTTTTTATGTGTGTCTCGCAGCGCACCAACAGAAAAAAAAGAAAGAAAATTTCATTCTTTTTGATTTACATATCATCATCAAATATCTAATTTAGAATTACATTTGTCATATTCATAGGCACATTATAATTTTGTAAAATAGCCTACTGTTGGCGTATTAAACGATAGCCTATAGATTTTTCAGTAATCATGTTTTTGATTGAATTTTTGATTAAATTAGTTTGTTTTTAGTTTATTTTAGTATTTTAAATTTTACTTGTGTTTAAGGCTAAAACAGCTTGAATTTGAATTTCCAAAAAGAAATTTAAAGTAACTTTTTAGTTGGACGCCTGTTTCCATTCTCAAGATGTTTTTATGACATCATATTTTTTGATATTTCTTTTTTTTTTCTTTTCAAGTAGCCTATATGTGCATTTATTATTTTAATGAATTTACCTCTTGTGCAGGACTATTTATTTTAGAATTAAGTTTTAAGTTTTAAAAGGAGATTGAGCAACTGGTGTATTCAGTCTTCAGCCTGCTAACAAGGCTAAAAGAGCTGCAGTATTATTCAAACTGAATTATGACACAAAATCCTAAAAAGTCACTTAGTAACAGTTGTCTTGTTGATGCTCCATTGTTATAATGTTACAGTGACCATTACAATTTTTGTCATGTCTGAAAACCTTTGTAGTAAAAGGTTTCCCTTGTATTGTATTTGACCACTATTACTGAAGCCATATATTAAAACTGCCTGAAGGGTGTTCATGACTCTGATAACAAGTTTGATGACAACTGGTGCTGGCAGTATATTTGATTATGGGGTGCAGTTTGTGCATAAAAGCATCCCATTCTGACCTTTTTAGTTGCACATTAGTGAGCATCCGGCTTAATGGACTGACAGTTTATAGAAATGCTGTTTTTTTGTGGGGTACAGTGGGGTACAGCCTGTTTGGACTTCACTGGTGTGTGTCTGGAATGTATTATCATTTACTTTTTGTCTGTGTCCATGTGTCATGAGCCAGACAAGTGTGGAAGCTTCATTCTTGTGTGCAGTGTAGCCTTATTAGTGCATTTTAACCCCTGTGTTGAGGGAGTCACATCCTCAACACACTAGGCTCTATTCTTACTGCAGCACGTTAACATTTTACTCTCTCTCTCCCCACACACCCCCTTCACTTTTGTCCTAAGAGGGCAATTAAGGAAACAAACGTTTTCCCCAAGATAAGCTGGCTGCCAGCTTTGCATACTAATGCAATGCCAAGTGGTTACAAATAGTGAGTGCTCTAATTACCAGCGCTGTTTTCAATCAGAAATTGCTCAATTTCCCAGGATGAGGTCTCCATGGCTAGGGAAAAAAACACAACCTGACGGAGGCAAAAGACAATCATCTCTATGTGAAGTGTGTCTGATTTGCTTTGCTGTTGCCACATAGATGTTGGTGCAAATAAGCTCATCTGCCTGTGTGTGTTAGACCTCGGAGCGACCCGCTCTATCACCAGTGCCCTTGACAAGTCAAGAAATGGATCCTGTCAGCCTCTTCAGCATTTAGCAGCACAATTATCCCCTTTCACAGGCATGCTGCATTAATGTAAACCACACCAGGCAGTAGTTGCCACTTAGTGATGAGTACAATGTGGCAAACCATGTCTGGATGAGCAATTTAATGCTGCAATTTGGTGTCTGTGTTATCATCAGTGTATCAGAGACTGCTCATTTATTAAGCAATTTCTGTTGTAGAAAATTAGGAGGAAAAGCTTTTTAATTTGGTGCTAGATATATCTCTAAAAGCAACAATAATGCCTAATGTGGCTGACATCAAACACAAAAGGTTGAGTTCAGTCTGCAGGATGCATCAGGGTATGGCTATTCTGGGAATGTCCATCCTCCATCCAAGCGATGCACTCCATGAGTGTAAGAATGAGTCACCCCATAGGACCCATCCGCTGGCCTTACCTGACCTTTAGCTCCAACAGTGGCTAATGGAGAGCTGGCCCTGGATCAATGCGAGCCAAGCTTGGGTTCCCGGTTCCTGCCCTTTCACCAGGCCACAGAGGGAGCATCGCTGCCAGAAGCCACGTGGCTGAGCCATCGACACTGCCACTCTCCCGTTCTGTGGGTGACAGCTGCACTGCCAATGAGCCCAGGGACGACATGCTGCCCTACAGTGTGGAAAGGACAGCCAGCAACCCTTTCTCCGTTTGGTGGGAGATAAAGTCACTCACTTTCCACTTTCACAGTGATGTTGACCGCACCAACAAGGACATGAACAAGCTTTAAAGATGACTGACTTTAAGATGAACTCTTAACAGTGAAAAACAATTACCTGTTAACAACAGCAGATTTATGAGACTCTTTCCTATTCTTCATGAAGCACAGGTTTATGTCAGGACAAAAATTAAGTTTTTTAGTCTAGGGTTTTATCTCCCACACGGTCTCACAACCTGCCTCTTGTCTAGACCATGAATCAGAATGCAGGTGGTTCCAGGGCCCATAAAACATTATTACAACCCATTGTGTCAACACAACTCCAATAAGCAGCAACATTGCTGACAGACCTAAAGTTAGTATTTTCTTGCATTCTGTTTTTGCATTTCTAATTGTCTTTTAAAATGTAGTAAGTAGTTTTTACAAATAGAAACAACATTTGTTAGTTAAAAGGACAGTTTCAAAGTCAATCTGATGCAGCACCATGCAGCGCACATGTGTCTGATGTTGTGATTTACTCATGACCCATATGGATTCACAACTGTATATCTTTAATCAGTCTTTATCGTGAAACCCTCACAAAGAAAATATCATGTTCAGTGCAACATTATAATTGCACAGACTGCATGTCTAACACAATGAGATCCTCCAATCTACAGCAAGTAAAACATTTATTCCATATGGAGAGCAGAAGGAAAACATCCTGGAGGTTTGTAACAGATTGTTCCTTTTATTACCATTATCAGTGATGTGATTCTGAAGCCCGGGTGACCTCCTCACAGCAGCACCTCATCTCTGAAGTCATCCACTTGAACAAACAGAAGGCTGGAAAAAAAGACTGAGAAGAGAGAGAGAGCTCACTGTCAGATAGATTAGATTGTTCTTACTAGATGAACCACTTTCAGATGACACAAAACATGCTTGAAAATTCAAAGACGCTCCAGTAGCATGGTGCTTTTTGAGGAAGAGGTTGTATATAGATATCTTCTGGAGCTCATGATCCAGTTGTTGGTCTTTTGTAATTATTGTGCTGTTACTTATACTGTCCACTTTGGATTGAAAGGCGCTCAGGAAGCCTGTAAACATGAGCCAGAAAAATGTATGTTTGGAGTGAGATTGGGCTGTGGTGTTTCTGTTTGAGACCTAAGCCTGATGCGGGATGTGGTGAAACTAATCAAAAGCTTCTTATGTCTTCTTACTGGGATATAAATGGGTTGTACAGTCTTTCCCCAGTGATTTTGCTCAGTGTTTACTGAATACGATTTTTCACACTTGAGCCGCTGTAAAGGCCACCTCTCTCAATTAAGCTGCATGGTTCCTTTCTTATAAGAACAGCCTCATATCACGACCCCCTGGTGCTTCTTATCATAGAGGCCTCCAAAGGTCCAAGTTACCACCTCCACAAATGTATGAGACTAAAAGTATACGTATGTGAACGTTAAATAGCAGGGTACAGAGTGGTCAGGGACTGGACTGGGGGAGGGCAGCAGAGGAGATGGAGGGAGGTGGAAGAGAGCCGCGTGGATCCTTGGAGTGGTGTGACAGACTCCCCAGCCTCCTGGTTGGATTTGTTGGAATGTGAGAGAGGAGGATTTTAGCACCAGGCGAGCCACGCCAGAGTGCTGCAGACTTCATGCCATCTGTCTCTGCCTCCATCCTCTCGCTGCCAAACTCATCAGACCTTTATTTCCTCTCCCTGCGTCTCCTTCTCATCCCTGTTCACAAGAGGAGCGGACATACTGAGCTCTGTTAATGTACTGGAGGGTAAAAAAATGTCTGGGCTCAATAAACAGATTCAAAAATCTCAGATGATTAATATGTATTCTTGGAGCTAATTGTCTGACAGCCCTCATGGACATAAAATGTGTGTTCATAGGCCTGCCATTTGTTACTTGACCAATGGGAAAAGACAGACAGATCTGTTGATCAGTTCATGATGAAACATGTTTGAAGGAAGAGCCAAAAGTTCACTTTATTTAGAACATTCTTACAGAAAAAGCTTTGTACCAACACTCAGTAAGTAAATGCAATCTTCAAAAAAAGCACAGGAACAAATGCTATGTTGGCATTTTCCCATTTGCCATTTTTATGAAGTGACAAACTTCGAAATTGTGGAATGAAGCAAGCAGTACCACCAAAACATTGCTGCGTAGGCAGCATGGAAGAAATTCAATAGACCTCATGACAAGGGCATAGCCTGGTACAGTGGACAACCTTTTGTCTCTTGCAAAGATTAATTTTGAATCAACTGTTAATACTTCACAAGAAAGGTTTTGCAAGTAGTTAGACTGATAGGTCATGTGGTTGCATCTGCCCACCATGCTTAGTAATGTTTATTGATACACAATCTGAGTCTCATCAAATTCTTGATGATTTCAGGACAAAAACTAACTTTAAATATTAACAGTAACTTAAATGTTTTGCTCAATGGAGTTTAAAAAAATATTGTTTATGAAGCTGCCATTTATTGTATTTATTATACCTACAAACTTATGGACAGTCTAATAGTGTTGCCTAAAATGTTATTATATTTTATTTATATTTTTGATGGAATCTATCCTTAGACTTCAAAATCTGGCTTTAGACAAGATCCTTACAAAGCCTACCTCAGACAGACTCACTCCTTATCTGTTGTGATGTCAGTAGCCACAAGATCAGTAAGTAGACCAAATAATAGAGGATGACATCGGAAAAACTGTTCATTTTTGCACTTTATAACTGACCCCTGCCCTCTCAATAAGTGTGTTCAAGAAAGATGTTACATACATGCTGTGTGTGTGGTTGTTGTACCTTTGTATGATTGTATGATTCTCTTGTTTGGACAGGATGAAGATGATGAGAGCCAACTGTACCTGCAATATCCTTCACAAACAAAATTCCCTTTCCACTGAGTAGAGCACCGGGAGACAGGAAGTGGGCAGGAAGCCTTTGAAGCTGAATCTGCTTTTTGGTCTGGAATGGCCAGGTCATCGGCAACCTGAGGAGGTGGGCAGCTGCGGGATAAGGAGACCAGAGTGGCTAAGGCTATTTCCTTCTGGTACAGCAGCGTCTAGCTCAGCTGGTATGAAAGAGACCAGTTTTCACCAGAGTGGCTGCAGCGGCTCCATGCACTGTTTTCAAATAAGAACCTTTGCACAGTGTTTCAAATAAGCAGCCTGTGCACAAAAAGTGAACCATATCCATAAAAATGACACACAATTAAAAGATTTACAGCAGAAATAAGCATGACATTTTCAGTTCAAATATATGAAATATAATTTCTCCTTTAGTCTAATCTAATGATTCGTAAGCTTAACCAGCACCAGTTTATGTCCTTTTAATGCTTTTTAAAGAATGCACTACTATCATCCATGGGTAGAAATATAACCATACAAATTTCTAGCTCTAGTTATCTGTAAGGCAAACTTGCCACTAAAATATTCACATTTACAAAAAAGAAACATCTTTAAAAAGAAGCCTTACAGAGAGTTTGGATAGTTTATTACATTATTACATTATACACAGTTTAATGTACTAATACAAACACATTTAAATGACAAAAAAAATGTCAATAGTAGTCATGAAAATATAAAAAAAAGAGAAGACATACAGGCAAAGCAAAATGTGTTCAACAGTTCATCAAAATTTCCATCAAAAATCAAATCAAACACTGAGAAGATCTAAGAATAACAGTAAATGAAAGTCATCTACACGTACAGGTTATTTAGAATATTAATCTATGTATGTTTTAAGGTTAATTGTCAATTATTCTGAATCTAAAAATATAGATTTATTTTGAACAAAAGGCTGTTGTGTTTTGTTTGAATTTTGGACAGCTTTGGAGTAGCTGAGAGCCTATGTGCTCTCCCACAAGTATGTTTACTTCTCGCAACATCCAAGCAAACACACACACACACACACACACACAAAGATTAAAATGCATCATGCCCCTTGCACCCCACCCCACCTCATCCCACCCTGCCTCCTCAGGCAGAAAAATGAAAGCACACAGAGAAATGAAGACATGTATGATTTCCACAGCAGCCAATGGTGCAGCAGCGCCTCGTACACTCTGGCCTCTGATAGGTCCATGTCGCTTTCTTCATCTCTGGGCTGTGTCTTTGTCTCTGATCCTCCTCCCAAACACAGACGAGCCAATCCCAGCACCAGGCTCAGGCTACTGGGAGGGTTACTGGGACAGAGGCATGGAAGATGTACTTTTGGAAGGAGAGAAAAGAGCACCAGAAGCTGACAGTGGTGTGAGAAGGAGCCAGGGTGTTGTTATTAATAAAGCATTAAAAAAGTGAGCACATCAAAGCGTACAGGGGCTATGCTATCATACATGAAAGTAACACACTATGGCTTAATGTTTCCTAAGGCGTGTTATGGTGACGCTGCTTTGATTTGAAATGCATTGTGTGGAAAATGGATTTACAGGAGTGGGGAGAGAAAGCCTGGTGTGGGTGCAGACCATAATTTAAAACGTGACCTTGCATGCTCTTCAAAGTGAGTTTGGTTACCTGCTTCTTAACTTTAAGTGCATGTTTAGAGTGCCAGGTGCTAAAACAGGAGCAGAGGCAATCACTGTCAGTAAAATAAAATCAAAAACTCTTAATCAAAATGATTAGCACCAATTTTCCTACTTCTCGTTTGTAAGAGTGATGCTTTCTCCAATCTAGGCCTGCAGGAAGTAAAACCTCTTTCTCATTGTACCCCCATGGCCAGGTAATTATCCTAATCTACCTTCCTCCTGTGCTCTAGCTCTTGTGCCACACTGGCTCGGACCACCTCTGCGGCTTCATTATCGGAGCTGGGACTCACTAATGGCTTGACGTCCTCTCCGAGCAAGGCTGCTGTCAAAGGAAACCAGGGAAAAAGACGACGCTTGAAGAGGAGAAAAAATCAGCCGCTAAAGTGTGAGGGGCTGCCCTTGAGGGTAAAGACTCAATAATATGGGACAATGCTCCCTAGTCCCATGGCTTTGGCTCCTTGTCCTTGTTTAATGATGGAGAATAAGGCTGGTGGGCAGTGGTGTCAAACTCAAGGTCTGTGGGCTAAATGTGGCCCTTTGCAATTTGTCATCTGGCCTGTGAATACAATTTGGTTTGCAATTTACTGATCTGTATAGCTAATATTGATTTAAATATGATAAAATAAAAAGGGTCACATCAGCAACATCATCATGCTTTAAAAAAGCTTTAAAAAAACAACAAACAACATTTCTACATTAAAACAAAACCCTTTCCCCTAATAAAGTGTATCTTGTTATTGCAATGAACAGGCATAAGCCAAAAAGCAAAAACATTATGCTTTTTTTTTCTCATATCAAGCAAGCATTATCCATTACCACTAAGATTCTTGGAGCTTTCACTGATTTAAACCACTCCACAGCGGACCCAAGGAGCCCACATCAGGCAGAACTACACAAACTGAATGCAGCTCTCCTTGGTGGAAAAGGGTTAGGGTTAGAGAGAGAACAAGAAAAAAATTAAAATAAAAATGCTTCAAGAGGAATAAGCTTAAAAACATGCAGCCACTTCAAACATATTGTCTGTTTTAATAATAAAAAAATGATTGAATACCAATACCTCTGTGGTATCTTCATCAATGAATTTGTGGGACATTTAAAAGTCTGTCAGAAGGTTGAGGGAAGTGCTCGACGCAAAGGAGGATGACCACAGGGTGTGTGAGTGTAAAGCGTTGGTGCATCCACATGTACGTGCTGTAGACAAACAGACAAGTTATGTTTGGAACTGTAACCTGACAGCATACAGAAGGACTGGGGGTGGAAATACAGTTTCACTTTTTTTTTTCCTGACAAATGACACCCTGACAGTTGGAAAAATGTTGGGGTCCCTGAACAGATTTCTCAGTTATAAAAATAAAATGTGTTGGATTAGACAAAGACAGACATTTTACTTTCTACTTTTGAACCCCAATGAGAGCAGTGACAAATGCCACCCCACCCCCACTCCGTCTGTGCCATGATTGTTTTTCTCTCCAGAAATGTCATATAGTTAAGAGGTGATAATTCTATATGGCACAAACAGACACTGACTTCTTCCAAGTGTACATAGCATATAGGCTGACACAGATGGAGATGGTTGCTCTTTAGCCTCATCCCAGTGGAAATGTTACCAATAGGTGCTCGAATATATTGCCCAAGTATTGGAAAACACACTGAGGTTAAAAATACTGCAGACCAGAGATGTGTGAAAATCTATAGTACTTCTGTGTAGGTGTAGGTGTAGGAGCCTTTATCCCTGAAAACTTGATTAAGACAGGCATCAATAAACAGCACCATAAATCCAACCAACAGTTTCGAGATATAGTGTGGGAGAGCAACAGTTCTCCTACACTGTGCATACTTTGTACGCACAATTTAGAACTGCTGATAACCTATAGATGCCCGTTTAATGTATGAAAATAGTCCTTTTTTATTGAGCAGTGCATGGAGTTAAAAAATGACATATGTATGACTTTTTACAGGATGCATGGATAGGTTTTAGGTTGTGTGTATGAGTTGTAACTGGGCTACATTCATTCAGTAATGATTCTGAAGTGTGTAGGTGGTTTTACATCTGCTATGTTAGCTAAATTGCTCTATGCTCTTTTGCAGTCCTGCCTGCACGTGAGCAGACTGACTGTGAATGACGAAGTGAAACCATCTACGAAGCATTAATATGCACATTTGTCTTTGTGTGAAAGGTTTAATTTTAGTAAAAGTTAAAGGTATACAAAACAATCACCGAACATTCAAATGAATCCCCTACTGTGTTGAGGTCAAAGTTAAGTTAAGTAACATTTTATTGTCCCCATAGGGAAATTTGTTTCCCACCCATGCATTTAACCTATCCATCATCCAGTGCCGCGGGGGCAGCCTGTTAGGAGCAGTGGGCAGCCGCTGAGCAGCACTCAGGGACTAACTCCTAAGCTTGAGCCTGTATTTAGTATTTAGAAGTACTGACTGAAGGATCACAAACAGTACAACAGAAACAGAAATGAACTGACTGCACAGGTGCCATTATCTTGCTGTAGAAATCACAGCGTCTTACTGTCGTTACACAAAATCACACTATAACCTTGTTGTATTGCAGTAGCACACAGTAGTATTCAACAGTTAGCTGAAGTTACACATACTTTTGACACATGTAATTAAAGGCACTTTAATTAGACAAGAAGCTGTTAAAGACAAAAGTACTCTTTCCTCTTAAAACTTAAAAACAGAGAAGTTTATGCAATACCTGACTTTTTATTTTTCAAAATCATCACATCCAACATTTTATTTTAAAATGTTTAGTGATAAAAACAAACTAGAAACTTTGTTTATACACTTAGAAGGATGTTACTTACCAAAGGCATTGGTGGATGATAAAGGATGAATAAAAGGAGAGGTCCAGCTCCACATGTGCTGCTCTGGGAACTCTTCTAAAAATAAATAAATAATTAAAACAAATACCATAAATATGTTAGTTTTTATATCAAATAACATATATATGTTATTATATATAAAATGTGAAAACATCATTTTTCCTTCTAGTTTCCTTCACATATAGACTTCTCATTCATCCCGTAACTAGTGGTACTTTGCACGTGCAAACACTGCTTTGCGTGTGGCCTTAGGTAGCAGCCTTACGTAACCGTTGACCCACATTATTGGAAGCTGTTATGCAATAGTCTAACTTATACAGCAATAGCAGCATCAAGGGCTATAACGCTCACACAGTGATTATGTTCTATCTCATAAAGAGGATTTCAGGGACTGCTTTAAGACATTTGGATCCTTATGATGTTTATGATGAACAATCGCTCAACACACATTAGAGCTCTAGTACCCTCATGACTGAAATTTAAATGATACTCTGGGTCCTTCTATAAAAAACAGGTTAAATTCTGGAAATAACTACTGAAATTCTGGTTTTGCACCCACATTTGAAGAGCATAGACATTGAGGAATTAAGGTGACAGTAAACACATGCCTGGGGCTCATGAGGATATTAATACACTCCACAACAACACACTTGTTTGAGTCAGATGCTATTTATCAGGAGGGTACAACTCTGTGTGGGGTTCGCTGCAGACAAGCATGAAGACACGCTTTATTTTTTGTCAGGGGTAATGTGATGATACTGGATCCTATAAGTCTTTTCTGCGTTGGAATCTGAATCTGAAACGTTCTATAAATAAATATGCTAAAGCAGGTTCCAGTGGGTTTTGAGATAAAAAAAAATAAAAAGAAGTTTTTTCCGTGTTTTATAGAAGAGAATCTTTTTGGTGAGGAAGTTCTTGAAGGTGAAAGGTAAAAGTAAAATCTTTTGTGGTCTTTTCAGGTCAGGCTGCAGCAGCAAACTTTTTATATCCACAGCTACCACTTTATCATCCTGTGTCATGGTACATATGACAGTCTGCCACTGAATATCATGAGGTAATGAATCCAGAGAGAGTGAGATGTTTTGTGTATGCAGAGGAAGCACTTAAAGGCAGGACACTATTTCACAATTCTTTTACATGTAACAGGAAAAAAAACACCTTAGTTGCTTCTATAAAAGGATACTGAAGCAATGGGAAACCTGTTTTTCTACACCACTCCTTTGACAAACCCAAAATAGGATCCAGCTAGAATGTGTTTTTCACAAACAAGCATAAGCGCAACAGATTAAATAGAAGTTTGTGCAACCTAAAGAAAAGATTCGGCAAACCCAAGGTAAATGTCTGGAGCATTTCAGTAATTGCACAGGGTCCTCTGATGAACAAGTTTAGATTTTGGTTAGCCTTATGATTATCATATGTTACAAATAAATCTTTAAAAAATATATATATGATTTACAATAAGTAGTAATAAGCAGTATTTTATGTTTTGGTTATTGGTTGTTTTGCTTAATGTTTTGACATTGTAATAGAAATATGTAAATTTGTGTGGATTTAAATGCAGTGATGACAGCAAATAATAAAGACAACTGCATTTACATTATGGTTATGGTTTGGTAATATAATAATAAAAAATGACTTGCTCTTGAAGACATGTAACTGAAAGAAGGGGCAGATCGTACCTTTGTTCACATTATAGTTGTGAGAAGCTAGGAGTGTTCCTCCATGTGGAAAGTGCAATAAGTAAGTTCACATCCAAAAGTATGAAACATATTGTGACTCACATCTTCAGCAGAGTGCAAGGTGTGCTTTTAGCCTTCTTCAAGAGTCTGTTAGGCAAACAATAGACACCATTAAAACATGCCAATAGAGCAGTATTAGTCAACAGCCTGAGTCAATACACCCCACTGGGTTGCATGTCTTCCTACAAACAGAAGCAATCGCTTTAGAAGGCCTCGGCACTAGATAGAAACATCAATTACAGTAAATTACACCAAAACAGTGTGTAACACTTCAATTTGTTTAATCTCCTGAGCTGTCGGAGGAGTTTTGGATAAAAGCAGAGCAGAGAACTGAAGTAGGATAACGTTCAATAGCCCAGAGATACAGTACATCGGCCTATCTATGCTTGGTCATGTTTATGCATAGAATGAGTTATTTTTGTTTGCATTCCTGGGACGTACTTCAAAAGCATTATTAAACACTCAGTATCAAGTTCAAACATTCTTTTTTCTGTGTACATTAAAATATTACACTTCAAATAAGTACAAAAGTGAGTCAAGCACCCAGTTCAGTGACACTTAGAATCAGTTAACTCTGGTACTTTACAATAACTTTATATATGTCAAGTACTTTTATTTTGATTTGAAAGAGTTCACAGAAAAACAAGTCATGCCAATAGGTCTTTTTTTTTATTTAAGGTATAATCTCACAAGAAAAAACAGGTTGACAAAAGAAAACAAAGGATATAAAATGAGGCCCATATCCTAACAGTGAAGAAGCACAAATGAATTTTAACAGGAGGAACAATAGCCTGAAATGTCCAATTTCTAGTAAACTTGGCAGCTCCTCCGTGACTTGCCTTGCTTTGGTTGATTATCCCGGAGGGTGCTGGTTGCTGGGGACAGATGAAAATTTGGCTGTTTCAGGGAACATTTTGGCGGGGGGCAGGGGGCCAGAGTAAATGAAAGACAAATGCGAGTAGTGCCCACTCAGCTATTTTCCCAGTCAAGATCAAAGACACGCCGAACTGGCCGCTCCACAGGAAACTTGAGATGGGTCCTGCCTTTGTTTGTTGTTGCTAGGAGACCTGCAGAAGGCTGCAAGTGTTTGCAGTGGGGTACAACATCAAAACCATTTCCAATATAGTAAATTTTTAAGACAGACATGTATTTATGTCCTGGACTTTCAATTTACACGGTGCACTGAAAAACACAAACAAATAACAAGCATATGTGCTTTAGTCATGGAATATAATTTTTGTTCAGTTTGTTTGAATATATATATATATATATATATATATATATATATATATATATATATATATATATATATATATATATAAGCTGTCTATGTGTATACCCACAGCGTATAAGGCAATGTTCAGTATTAGTATTAGCGCATGCATCAAATCTCCACACATTTTGTGCTAATATGCAGGAAGCCACAGCATGTGAATCTTCACACTGTGCCCAAAAACAACTTAAACATATATTTATAAGCTATGGTTCTGCTTCCCAGAAAAGCTAATTATGATGCTGTTATCTATTAATGGGCCCCATGACAGTAAGGGTGGCTAGACATGTGTCACACAGAGCTCATTACATATCATTAGTTCAACACTCCAATAATGTCTACACCTGCTGAGCACAAGATAATGACTTGGCCCCAGATATTTGCAGGACTGTTGTTTTCCAAGTGAAGTACCACCAGGAGGATAAGTCCACATGCTGCAGAGCTGCACCAAAATAGATCAATGCAACAGCAATGTATGTTACACATGCCTGATGTACTTTACTGTCTCTAAAACAATGCAAGTGTATATGTCATAAACAGAAAAATCACAACTCCTAGCACTCATACGGTCTGTAATATTACAATGTTATTCTTTAAAAACTAACACAGAAACATAGGCACTACTGTAGTGGTGATACATGCTGTCTTTAGTCTTAATCCTGTCCCTACACAGAGAATGTTAATGGGAGGAGGCGCACTGCAGCAAAAAAGGTGTTGTGTCCTGCTAAGCAGAGATATAAAGACATGTAATGTAAAGTAGTTTTATGTAAAGAGTGTTTCTCATTGCAGTGTGAAATTGTAACAAAATGACCTTCGTATTTGGAACTATCTCGATTAGGATTGTGCTGTGTCTGCCTAGTGTTTTCACTACAGGAGCCAACTGGCACTGTGTTAGCATCCCAGTCTGCCATGATGACAATGGCAACCAGATACCGCATGGCATGTAAAGATGACAAAAATATGAGCTAGCCAAAGAATATTTGGACAAAACAAGGAAATGAATGTAGTTGACTGTAAAGGGATTGTGCTATATGTATTTCTGGACCTCACTGTTGCTCACTGTTTTACATTTCTAGGACATTTGCTTTTTCATCCACAGAGAAAATACAGTGCGCTTTCAGGGGCATGAAAATGAGCCAATGTCTGGATGGAAAGAAGAAATGAGGCTCCTTGAGTCTTCTAAGTTTGTATCCTCTGAAGGGTTGCATTTCCTCTCTAACCAAGAAAAACTAAATATGGCCTACATCTGAGGATGCTAGAGGCTTATCTGCTGTGTCCGACTTTAACCTGCTATAACTGCAGTAATATTGTGTGACGCTTTAGCAGAGTGTTGACAGCAACAAGACACAACATCTGAACATTCAATTCATGGGAGAAGGACAAGAAGGCTAATCCCGTGCTGCATTTGTCTTGAATAAGCTGTCACCCAGAGATCCACCCCTATGTGACATCATAGCACAAAAACGTCTGGCTTCGAAAGTTTAACGACACATTAGTGCCATGTAAAAGGCAGCATTAAGGGAACACCATGTGGATTTATCACTGCTCAGCACAAGTCTGTAAATTATTTTTTGACTGGGCATGACTTAGTTCATTTGGCTGCCACCTGCCTTTTTTGCAATACAAATCCTTCACAATAGTTATTAACACTCACGGAGACTCTTTTGTTTGCCAAATCGGTAGCTACATTCACGACAGCCGTTTAGTTTCTGGAGGATTTTTGTTTTTTTCTTTTGGAGGAGAACACAATTGATTGTTCTTTTCGTTGTAATTGTAATAAATTTGGGAAGAATTTAAATGAATGGAAGACATATGTGGTGGATAAATATGATGTGTCCTCATTTACATTGAAGCTGGTCTTGGGTTTGCACATTCATGAGCGGTTCACCTCGATGACTGCTGCTTGAACCCTGTACCCCCACTGAGACAATAAAATGGCTGGATGACTATAGGACTAGCAGAAAGGGCTGCAGTTTATAACTCAGAGAGGTAAAACTATAAAAACTGCGCAAAGGTAAAGATTTAGTGACGCTAACAGAGATTGGAATTCATTTGGGGTCAGACGGCCAAAGTTACTTTTAAATTCCCCTCAGGGCAAATGAGGAAACAGTGGAACACACAGCTACAGCCCCTCTGCTTTAAACAATAGAGATGTCACAGTGAATCAGCCACTTTAAGACTTGGGCCAATAATTACTTAGTCAGTTAATAATATGAACCAGGCCCAGTTAAATAATACAAGGCCATAAAGCTCTACAATGGCTTTTAAATGGACTTTTAATAGCACATAAAACAATAATGGTGTGACATTGTATTGGATAAATTGTTTATCATTAATGGCAAAAAGCCTCTGCTCGGCGAAGATTTTATTTATGGTTTGATATGAATTCAGAGCACAGAGCATTGTTTTGTCCTTTTGTATTTCCAGTTTCCTTTTCTTTGGGGGACTTAATCACTTTGACTTAAGATGTATGCTCTTTATACATTGAGCTATATCAAGACAATTGATGTTATGAAATAGAAGCCAAACACTTTAGATCTGCATTGGTGAAACATTACTAAAGGCCAAAGCTTGTAAAATTGATAAATGAAAAGGGAGAGCCAGAATGTCAAGGCAGCGGCGTTGGTAACTATTAGTAAATGCTTTATATTACATTTACCCAGTGCCATGTTGGCATGTATATAAAAAAAAACATTAAATAATGTTGTCATAGACATTTTTTTAAAACTATTGTTTAGACAGCTATTATCTTTTGTGATAGATTTATCTTTCTGTGAACAACAAAAGGCTACTCAATGCAGACGTGCAGACAGTTACACAATATTTAATAATAATATCTACACAAAATTGGCATTCTAAATTATATTTGAACTTAATCAGATTTTTAAGTTGCATCTTAAACATTCAACATCAAGCATAGTTAATGGCTGACCGGTGCATTATGATATACTGTAGGTGTATTTAAAAAGTCTTGATCTTTTCATATAGTAAGAAAGGGCTGTTCTTGAAGAGGATTTGCTGTAAGATTCTCCTTTCTTTCTACAACCGTATTAAAAAAGCGTAAAGACGGGGAGGCACAGAAGAGAGAGGCTGACGTCACAGTTCAAGAGTCACCCGCCGTGTGTTTGGCGTCTCCGAGCTGAGACTTATCTGCAAAGAAGTTTGGACGAACAATGTGGGTGGACAGGGCGTGAAACTACTATCATCATCAGTTCTGAATGAAAAAAAGAAAACATATCTTCCACCAAAAAGAAGGCTCATTCCAATTCAGCTACGTTGTTAGGACAACGAGAACCATCCCTCAGATGATTAGTTCCACTTCAAAAGAATTTACTTTCTGCAGTGGAAACGTCCCCCTTTTGTGTCCTTACACAGGGTTTCCTCAGCCCCAAAGAAGAATCGTATGTTTAGTCAGCCTGTTTATTATTCCTTCTGTTCACACCACAATTGTATTAAATAAATAGAGTTCGACTAACAAAGGCCTATTAGCTCATAAACATGTCCTGGTACGCACAAAAAGACTGCCCAAGAATAAAGTTACCTTAAATGGTAATAAAGGCACATTGCTTGAGCCAGCTCACTTCATGAAAGACACACACTGTAAACATGCACAAAAGCATGAATTTATCTAAAAGGGACCTTTTCACAAACCCCTACACACCAACTAATAAATAGTAGTTTAAACCAGTGAGTATACAGGTAGTGTAAGTTTGTTACTTTGTTTTAATGTTGTGTTTTTCTTGGGTATAGATCAAATTGAAAATCCTGATTTAGAGATTTAGAAGATTTCATGAAGTGTTTTTGTGATGTGCAGTTGTAGCTGCAGATCAAAGGCTGGCAGATGCCTGATTGCCTAAAACTGGAGATTTTGAGAACACAATCAGAATGCAAAAGAGCTATAGTTGAGACTCTCCAGGTTCTTGAGATAAACAGACATCTTGCCTGAGCTCGAATCAGAAAGGGGCGGAGGAACACAGTGAACACACCTAAACGCACAGGTGGAATCGAGATAGAAAGAGTTTCTCCAGTACAGATAAAATAGGCAAATGATGTGACTTTAACCATACTTTTGCTTAAGACACAGTCATCAAACAATAATTAAAGGTTGTGCTTTTTGTCTGTGGGCAAGCTAACACTTTAACTCTTACTACTTTGTGACCGTGTTGACTTTTTCTGGAAACTCTACATCTATAAGCCCCAGCTAATAAATAAAAAAAAAGTCATGCCACTTCAATCATTTCAGTGGTCCACTATGGCTGTGTCTTTGATGAATGTATATTGGAGAGTGAAAAATTGGCTGGAGCCATGCCTGGCGTGGCTCGTGAGTATCATGCTTCTCTTCATGATCAGTGATGAGGCTCCTCGTGACCTACAGTATATTAATATGCTCAGCAGAAAGAAACCTCTTGGCACAGGACTCACCAGCAGCAGTCCTTTAATGTTGGCAACTGTCAAAGCTTTGATTTCTGATTGATGAGTAAGGTTGGTGCAATAACAGAATGACACCGCTGGTCATCTGCCTCCCTCCTCGCCACAACAGGAAGCATATCTTTAAACACAGAAACATGGCCCGGGCTCCAGCAGCTAGCCATTGCCCTCATACACTTTTCATGTAAAGTATTTAATAAGGTTCTCGCTGAACAAGACATGGAAAGTTGACTACGCTGTTTTAGAACAACTTTTACACTGTTCACACATTAGCATTTCAGAATACATGACAGTAGATTCTAATATGGATTACATTCACGTTAGCTGACATAAGTGTAAACAAGGATACTATATTGTTTTACTTTTGGAGTGAGACACAAAACAAAAAGGCAGAATAATAATAATTTAAGCATTTCTGTTTTTTTTGTACTGTATGTACATAGACTAAGAGTGTAAAATGTATCATTGTCCAGTTTTCTACCAGTCTGCCTGATGTTGGACAATAAGTACCCCTCAAAGTATAGTATTACACTGTAATTAGAGCTTTAACATAGGTTTAGAGGTGATGAAATATCATAAAGTAATTTAATTTATTATTTTTAATATAAATGAGAATGAGCTAACTAAAAAAAAAAGAAAAAAAAGTCTTGACTCAACAACAACTAATAGCTTCTTTCATCTATCCAATTAAAAGCAGAATATTAATCCAAAAAGTGTATTTCTTGTTTTTCATAGCTCATCTCATGCCACGGCCCTTTAATCAGCACTAAAACATAAGCTTTGCATTTTCATTTTAATGCTGAGGAAAAGGCTGTTATTTACTTGCGATTCCCATCGTGCTCTCGGGCAGTGCTGGACTCTTTCGGGGCCTATCCCGCTGATGATGACTCGTCTAATTGACAGCGGTGCTAAAAGATGTGTTGGCAAAACTAGACCCGGGCAGCTCACGATCCGCAGCCACTCAGGTGTATGTGTGTGAAGAAGGTGTGAGGAGGGCTGTTAAAATGGTGCCGCGGATCAATAGGATGTTGTTGTTAGTGAGAGACCTTCCAAGGGAAACATCAGTAAAGGTGGCATCACAAGTTGTCATGTGTGATGTTTGCAAAATGTATCCGGGATGTCTGTGCGTTCAAATGCCTGTATAAACAGTAAGCAGCCACAGTTAGGTTCCCCCCATGCATTTCTGTGATGAAACATGAGGTAATCTCACCCTTACCCAAATGAGATGGTAATGGTTTTCACTCAGGGAATTCAACAACACACGCTGGCACCTACGAGGAAGGTGCACAACACAAATAGGACTAATAATAGAGCCTACGTTCTCTTAACTCACGCTCCATATTATATGCCTCAAAAATGAGATCAACTATATGGGTCAGTGGGATTTCTGAAGGGAAAAAAAATAGAAAGGAGCAACCAAAAGAAAATGTTCTCGGGTGACAACAGATCTAAGCAAGGCAGTAGCTAATAAGAAAATGATTTGGGCAAAGTAACAGCTCAGAAGCTTAATTAACGGAGCTGGTATTAACTGATTGAAAGGGATACATGTCCACATTTGTGTGCACGCGGCCCTAATTATTTTCAACTGCTTGATTGTCTAAATAGGCTTTGTAAATAAAAGCACTAGCGACTTGAAATGTTCAAAGGGAGTTATTTTAGAAATGGGAAATGATCAAAGAACAGTCTTTCATAAATTGTGTGATCTGTGAGCTGGAATACACAGGGACTTCAGTCCTGCGTGCTGCGGCCTTGGTTTCATATTAACTTTGGAGGAGGCAAACACTACTCCACCCAAACATCTGGCCCTCTCTGGGGAAAATTAAAGACATTTATTAGCATGATAAAATATTGCTGATTTGAAATGTCGTGATATAATGTGGAGCTTCCTTTTGTGAAGCTCATTAAGTGATGGATTTGATATTACAGCTCAATATGAAATGCTTGTTGAATTAAGAAGTTGAAAAATAAGTGCGTTTTTTTAGGTAATTATGTCAGTGAATACACTTTGCCAGTAGCATCTTGCACCTGTGTGTGTAATATAAACAGCTCTCATAGTTTCTGATCTGTTTACTCTGTTTTTAAGCTTTCTAGCTTTACTTATTCTGTGGATAAAAGGAAATGGTTATTGTGAATAAAAACATGATAGCTTGACTCTAATAATCAGTCAGGGCATCTTTTCTTCTTGTGTTGTTCTCTGACGGTATTCTGACGAGATGTAATGAATAGTTTTAAATTTTTCTTTTGTTGTCTATAAAGTGTTTCCCAAATTAAATTTACCACAAAAATTTGAATTTTGGCACTAACATGATACCTGTCGCAGAAAAATGGAAACTGTTTTGCACTAAAGACATGGTATTTCCTTTTATTTGGTTGCATAATAAAATTACACAAGCTTGATTTCATAACTTGGTCAATAATAGAGACAGTACAAAACAGTCCGGAGAATGCAGAGTGCACACAAGGGCAAGTGCTAATTACTTCCACAATAAGTCGAAGTTGAAATAATAGTTTCAAATGCTGTGGTGTTACTTTAGATACTATTATTATTGAGCCTATGCTGAAACCTAGAACACAGGGTTATTTCCTGCTGACTTTTTGAAGGTCATCTGTGGAAGTGTACAAACTTGGTGGATTTGAATCGGCGCTGAATGCCATGGTTTTGATGTGAACTCCACACACACCTTTGCAGCCAGAAGGCACACATGCTTAAACAAGATCTACCGCATTACCATATCTTAGCATAGGTCCAATATGAGGTTAGGCAGCTCAATTGATCATCAAAAAGATGAAGAGACAGTCCACCACTTTTCTAAATCCTTTACCTGGACTCCTCAAAGGCACAACTGGATAATGATTCTCTCTCATGCCCCTGGTGCTCACTTTACCCTATGGCTAATGATAAATTATTTCTATCAATAGTGGTGAACTTCATAGGCGCTTAAATGACGCTGTGGTCTTTAGAAGGGATTTTTTTAATGACTGTAAATAAATAAAACTATTTAAGGACAGTTTACCGCCTGTTTTCCTGTTCCCCAAGCCTCTGTGGGTTTTAGGGTCACCAGATCCCATTTGTCCTGTCCATTAATGTCACTGCCTTAAAGCAACATATCATCACACCGCTTAGCTTGGCCTGACTGTAATTGAAAAGGCCCAGGGGGAATTCCTGGGTTGTGTGTGAGGGCCCCCTCACCAACCCACATTCATCATTGTACAGTTAGGCCCTGGGGTGTTCTTTTAACGCTGAAGGTTAACAGTGAGATCGCCAGGCCTCCTCACTTCCAACTTCCTTAAAAGTGCCCCCAAGTGTTTCTTCACACACAGGTATTTAGGTAAAAACTACGTCTAGTTGACTCTAGCAACGTATCGAGTACGTAATAATTTGATAGCCACATACCAAGAACAGGAAGCTTGTGCGCATAAAACATCCACGTTGAGCAAATGGATGGACTTCAGTGGGAGTGTGATCATAAACCGAATCCTCTCTTCAGATGTGGAGTTCACAGGCTTGATTACACAGCAGCCTTGCGATGCATACTGCAACAGATAAAATTAAAGACACGATTACGCAGTGCTTTGAAACGCCCTGGATCGTGATCACTGTGATCCTTTTTTTAAGTTACACCTCAAACAACAGAGATTTGAGAAATCATAAAAACAAGTATTCAAACGCTGTTTCTCACAATAGAACTCAATTGTTGGTAATGAAAATTGATAGACAACATACACTTTGTGCTATTTTGTATAATCCAAAGCAACCTGCTTTTTATGTGTGATGATCAAAGCTTTTTAATATTGCCAAATAACAAATACAGACTTGATGAAGTGGGTTGATGACAATATACAGAGGAGCACAAAGCGATAACTTCCTGTTCTAATGTGTAGATTATGCTTCTTTATATATACAACACCAGTTGCATTTGCCAACAGGTAAACACCATTAAAGCTCACCTTGACAGATCTATGATGACAAAGGTCTGAAGATGTGATTGGAAGGCATTGGAATCAAAGCTGTGGTCATCTTGTTGGCCTTCCCATGTCCTTTAAAAAAATATATATACATTTTGATACAATTCTTTACGGGACGGATGGTGCGCCTTCATTTAAAACATTTTGTCAGTTGTAGTGACTCAGTGACTAAAAGATAAATTGTATAGTGTAATAAAATGATGATGACCAATATGTGTAAGATATGCAAACAGAAACAATAGCTCTCTCCAAAGTAATTATTAGTATAAAGCGCATCTATGTTTTGCCAATTTTGCAACAAAAGTCTTAGAAATAAGTGTATGTGGGCCTAGAGGGCTACTTTATTAAGCTCTGGTTTTGACTGGACTTAGCAGGGGGCTGGCACCAGTGAAGTCAGAAAACGGCTTCACAGGTAAAGATGAGGAGCGGGGGAAAAAAAGATATTAAATAATAAGCATTGGCTTTGTATTTCTTTTCACAGATGGATGATTTATAAGCCTGCTTCTGCACTTTATTTAGACGATTGCATTGTCTTACGTAAGAGCCCTACTTCTGAGGGTGAGTTTGAAAGCCTATTAATTGTCAAGATGTCAAATTAACACAAGCTTAGACATGAAACAGATTAGCCGATAAATGTTCACAAAAAGGATAAGTGACATGGAAAACATATTCATCTTATTCCACCGTTTAATCACTGACAGACATACTTTATCTGGCTCAATATTTTACCTTGAGATCATGTCTGTCTTCATTGTAACAAATGCCCTCATTTGCATTGTTAACATCAGTAATGCTTAGATGCAGGCTCCTCTGCACATCCCATGATCCAGCTGAAACCAGAAAGAATATGAAACAGCAGCTCTATTAAGTTCAACACATGATCGGGCTATGTTTCATAAATAGAAGCTTTAGAGTCAAAATATGAGTTCCTTATGTATGGGGCAAGAACAGTTTACCTTAGAACCATTTCATATTGGGCCCCATCATGAAGTAAGTTCCCCAGGAGCTGCAGGGATAGAGACAGAGAAGGCACAGAAACAGAAGACCTAGCAGAAATAGGGTGGGGGCATCAAAAGCAAGCTGGGAAACAGCAGTTCCACTGACTGGACCTATAGCGACGATCTGGAAAAGCCAAAGATCAAATTAAAATGATTCTTTGTTATCTTCAACACTACAAGTGCAGCATTGGACACATGCTTGATATAGCTTAAACCCTGCATGAAGGAGAAGGAGAGCTGCATATTGTAAGTTTCGCAAGATGTCTTCCATGGTTATGATGATGCATCAAACCAAAGAGCTAGTGTGACAAAGCAGCCCACCCTCTGCCACACAGCTGGGGCTCAACCCCATGATGGCATAACAGCAACCCGGGGGTGCAAGCTGACAAGTCAATGGATCCCAAGGTGAAATGGATCTATTTACACTCAACTGATGAACACCCTGTATATCCTATCCAAAATGGCGCTTGCCGCTTGTTGCTAGGCAGAGAGCATCAGATTAAAGATGGCGGCAGAAAAGTGGCAAACTGGGAAGCAGAGGTCCAATCAGTTGTGATTTCTGGGGGAAAGGGTGTGTCAGGGTTCAATAATTATGGAACATTACCACAGCTTGAGCCAAATATACAGCAAAATTGTTACAGTGGCCAGAGAATTTATTGAACTGCCTTAATGGCCGCCACCTCCTATAGCAAATTAAAAAATCTGGCTTTTCTTTTACAAAGAGCAATAAAAAAATAAAGCTTGACAAAATTTTGGGAAAAGATGAAGACACAAGTAAGGAAGCACCTAGATCAATTTTTTTTCAAGCTCTATCTCAATTAATTTTTTTTTTTTTTACACAATTTAACTACTTATCTTCACTCAAGATCAGTTTTCTCAAAAGTGGTCTGAAACAGCATTCTTCTTAGATGAATAGCTAACTCTCACAGCTCAAGCCATCAATGTACAAACATATTTAAAAAAAACAGCAGGAAAAGTAACCTATATACTCTGTATACTATTTACACTGTATTCTAATAAAAAAGAGTTCATAGAAAGCTTTAAATACAAATTTTGTAAGAAGAATAAATAATAAAAATATTAAGGTTAGCGTTTTTTTACTTACAATGTATTTCTTAAAATGCAGCCTACTCTTTATCCATCGAAATGGGTGGGGAAAAAAATGATACTGGAAAGAAACAGTAAATATTTCAAAACAAAAAAAAACTCAACGAAATGTAAATTCATAGCACTTCAACCTGCTTTTCTTTTGATACATAATAAACTAGTTTACGTTTCAAAAGTCATGAAACACTATTTACATATGACCTTTTTATTATAACTGAAAGTAGACTGGCCTCTAAATTAATAAATATTCTGTAGGACTAACAGGACTCAAACCGGTTGTACATTTTATCTTTGGATAATACACTTGGAAAACTGTTCCTAAAGACAATAATGAGGTCATATTTAGACATCTTTAGGTAAAAAAAGGTTTACACCTAACAGACAATATTATTAGACACTCAGGGATCTGGACCTTTGACCAAAAACTTAAAAGAGAAGTCTGGGTGTTCCATTGGAGCCTAAAATGTAGGCTCAGTCAGTGCTTTTGTGTCCGTACGTGAGCAAAAGAAAATCGGCCAAACATCTAATAACCAAATGGTCCCTGATTATTTCTAGAAGCTCTGTGCAACTTAGTAAAACATATGAAGATATCTCCATAAATTACAGTAAATGGGTTTATAGGTTTATTACAGAAACAAGGCTCTTTGTGGAAACTTCTTATTTCCGCAAAACTAGTGGAAATTATAAAATGTGAAGAGAAATTTCATGAAAGTTACTAGGTTTTGTGTGAACGGTACTGACTGGGTTTAAGGACACGTGCTAGACCAAAGAGACTAGATATTTTAATCAAATATAGAATGCATAATGGATTATATGCTTATGGACAGGAGGTATATGCTTATTAAGAGGTTTATAATGAGGCACGAACACTATAGGGAAGACTTAACATGAAATTACTGTACACATACTCTATAACCTTAAGTCTAGAGCAAGAACAGTGAGTCCCGTTGATTAAGAGACCAGGCGCAGGCGCGTACTTAAACAACTCATAAAGGAACTTTAAGATATTTATTTTAATGGAGCCACATACATTAAGACATTGGTCAGGGTTTGCTGTATTCTGACATACATTAAACTTTGTTTAATTACATTCAACACCGTACATTCGGAGAGCGTTGTCTTTTCCGCAAAGCCTATTATATTTGAAATACACAACACTTACAACTTTATTTAATGTTTTTCTTTTTCTTACTCACTTAGATTTTTGAATATGCAACAGTACAAACATTAAGCAAATAAATTTTATAAAAGGTCCAATAAAGCGATGAGAAATAGTGATCCAAAAGGCCTCCGGAGGAACAAAGCGCGCACTGCGCAATGCAAGGTTTCAACATTATGACTGAGGCATGTTACACATTTGTTATTAACATTCACTAAAATACACACAGTGGTAGAAACACAGGTGCGAGTCTCAGACTGGCTTTAACGTGAGAACTAGGCTCAAAAACCGTCTCAGAGAGATGGGATGTTGCATTGCTTTGATGGGAAAGAGTCCATGCCGCCGTGGCAGGTGTACCAGCCATTGACCAGACTCTTTTGAAAGGGTGAAGTGGAGGAGAAAGTCCTTGAGCTTTGGGTGAACGTGTGAGGCGCCTGTCCACAGGACTGTCCGGACTGGCCCCGGTAGTTGCCCCGCTGCAGCAGCAGAGGCTCCAACAGGGGCCCAGCCCTGTGCGCGGAGTAGTCCACACCACTGTCAAACGAGTGATGGAGCCGTGACCTCAGGGCGGACTCGTCTCGACTCTCGGAGGAGAGGGATACGTCTTGGCTCGAGATTGGGGGGTGGGGGGTGTTAGTCTGAACCCCGTCCCGGACTCGGCTTGACCTGGTCTCTGTTATGTGACCCTCTTCTGCTGGACGCGCGTCGGCGCTTTTTGTGTGAGCCTTGTTGCAGTGGAGCTTCATGTGCTTCCTCAGGGAGCTGGGGTGGGTGTAGCACTTGTCGCAGCCCCTGACCTTACAGACGTAGGGCTTGTCGCTGGAGTGTACGTGAGAATGTTTCTTTCTGTCGCTGCTGTTTGCAAACCTCCGGCTGCAGCCCTCGAAATCACATTTAAAAGGCTTTTCACCTAGACATGGGGAAAGAGAGATGGCGCCCGGTTATGAGATGCACATTATTACCTGCTTTCTTATCTGGACTGTAAAATACCAGCTAAGACGAGTAGCTACTCGTACCCAGAGAGCAAAAATGAAACATGTCTTAAAGTTAGAGCAACCAGACTGTCCACTGCTCCCTCCCAGTGACTAGAGTGGCTAAGGGTATACTGGACCATTCTGGTTTTTAAAAGCCATTTACACGGATCTGGGTGCGTAATAAAACCGTGCTTGTCAACAAGTGCAGAGTAAATCCACTCTTAACTTTATGGATGATAAAGCTGGGACCATCAATAGACGGCCTTAAAGTGAATTGAAATGCATGGAATAAATTATTAGCTAAAAACTGATGACTTCAAATGTTCTACTTGCACCCAAAGGCCCCAAGAATATTGAAAGTCAGTTTTATTTCCTTCATTTATTGAAAAATAATAACAATACTAAGAAACAAAACTTTCTTTTTAACCTCCTCTCTTTTATCTGAAGCCATTTACGTCGTGTGTGAAAATCTAAATAAAGTTCTTCAGTTGAGAGTAATAATTTCTAATAATTGGGTTTTTGCTGTTCATGGTGTAGTAATTTTTCCATTAAATACATTTGTTTACACTTGCTAAAGTCACAAATAGCAGGCCTTTGCAACAATTAATAAAGTCACGGATAAAGTCTGCGGAGGTCATCCCGTTTACAATCACCTCTTCATTTCTTGCTACATCACTCTCTGTGGCTAGTGCTCCTATGTGCTTACGAGGAGTCCCTACTAGGCACATGCGCGTAACAACTACGTCACCGCTCTCCGGTGTCCCGGCATTTATTTATTAATTTTACTGAATGAAGATGGAGAGGCACCCAAACCAGCAGCAGGCCTCACCAGTTCTACCATGTGGGCTGCATGACACAAGCCTACATGAGTTAATATAATAATAATAATAATAATAATAATAATAATAATAATAATAATAATAATAATAATAATAATAATAATAATAATAATAATAATAATAATAATAATAATAATAATAATAATAATAATAATAATAATAATAATAATAATAAATAGTCGTAATAACAATAATAATATCAATAATAATAATATAATTAATAATAACAATATAAACATTGATAATATGAATATAAAACACAATAATAATAATAACAATAATGTAAAATGCACATTTTATTATTACTATAATAGTTATTATTGACTAACCTGTGTGGGTTCTCTTGTGGATCTTGAGATTTTCTGAACGGGCAAACACTTTCTCACAGCCATGGAATGGACAGGGAAAAGGCTTCTCCCCAGTGTGAACCCTGACATGGTTCACAAGCTTGTATTTGGCTTTGAACGGCTTCCTGTCCCTCGCACAGTTCTCCCAGTAACACACGTACTCTGAGTGCTCAGGTCCGCCGACGTGCTCCACTGTCATATGAGTGACCAATTCATACATGGTGCCAAAGGCTCTGGAACAGGGCATTTTCCCGGGCCCTTCTTGGCCATTGGTCCACTTACACAGCAGCTCTTGTTTTACACTTTGCTTGGAGCACCTGAAAAACGCATCGCCTGCCCCACGCTGGATGGCCATGTTTAGAGGCTTGTAGAGTCCCAGAAACTGTGTGACCAGCTGCTGACTGTTGCCCTTGGGACTCAGGCTCTGACCGTAGGGGTGTGTCCGCGTGAGGATGTCGCCAGGTAGACCCAGCATCATCTGAGTACCTTCAGTGGAACCATGGGCCTGTTCCTGGTAACTGGTAAAAAAAGCATGGCTCCTGTTGTCCCTGCAGCCTGTAAAGTCACGGTACCTTCCAATCCCGCCATGTTGGTTAGCTCTTGATGCCAGTTGATCAGTGACGGGTGGCATGCCGGCTCCAGAGAGATTGGCTCCGATGAGAATGCCCCTAGGGCTGTGCTCGAGCCGGTGGCTGGAGTATCCAGAGTCTGAAAAAGTGGCCACCGAGTGGTCAACATATGCACTGGACCTCGTCTCGGGGTAGTCTCGCAAATTGTGCGAGGGGCAGAGTTTTAAAGAACTGCCAGTGGGGTGTCCCATGTGCTCTCCTGCCAAAGGTGGCAGCATCACGCTGGGTTCAGTATTGCTCTCTCTGGGGTTGACGCAGGAGAGAGGGCAGCCACTAAACCTCGAAAGGCTTGTCATGTTTTGTTGTGAGTTTGGCTATGAGTTTGCAAAGTCAACCGATTCAGCACTCAAGATGCAGCTACAGGTTCAGTGTCCATGTTCCATGCTGTATATCATCTGCATGTGAAATTCTTGGCCGTGAACTTCGCAGAAGTAGGAACCAGACTCAATTTCGTTAAAGTTGGTGTGAGTCCCATGCCGTTCACTTTGCCCTCTTGATTTGTGGCAATAACCGTGGTAGTAAAATGCTTCGAAACAGGCCATGGTGCAATATAAAAGCACAGCAGGCAAACCTGCTTTTAAAAGGGGAGCTTTGGGATTGGTTGGAATGCGCGGTGATTGACAGGCGCTGGGTTTGTTTTAAAAGGGACACGCCGGCGTTCACTGCACGACTCCGTTTTCAAATAACGCAAAGAAAATGCTTTGAAATGTGCCGCGATAAAATATTGCTTCTCATAAGACCTCTTCAATATGTCTTTATGCACAGAGCACATAGGTTAATGTGAAGCTCCACACACTTTCTGATCCAAATGTCCCACACAGGTTTGCACAATAGAGACTGCGTGTCCAGGCCGATTATTGTCAAGGCAGCCATTCTGAGAGCAGTGCCAGATTTAAACAGAAGTATAGGCCTATAGCCAACTAAATCAGCAAACAGATATTATGCTACACTGTTTTGCAAGGTGTAGGCCTACTTAAATATCCCCTCAACAGATTACACGCGCTTTACTTAAAAAAATAGCAGATTTATAAAAAAATATATATATATATATCAAACAAACAAAAAATCCTTTCAGAATGTGGCGCATGGCACATGAAACTAAACACATCACTTCACAGTTGAACAAAAAAACTACTTGAAACTTATAAAAAGCCATCAGTTCATAGCTTGAAACTGTCAAAGTCCTTTCTTCTCCTCACAGCCTTAGATTAATCCAAAAGGAACCTTAATAACACGGAGGAGAAAAAACGTTACGTAAAATGTAAATGAAGAAATGTGAATATCAGCGATGGATGGGAATCACTGTTCCCTGGAAACTCCGGCAAACTTTGAGGGTTCTCTGAGGACAGCAGTTAGAGGCTGCTCCACATCAGTACACTCCCCTAGCTTTGACGTGGTTTTCATTTCACTTTTTTACCTTAAACCATTTCAGCCAAATTATTTTATCCGATGATTTTATTTTCATCTGCTCGACGTGCTAAAGACTTCACGTTTGAAATTATGTATTTGAAGACAAATACCACATATTTCCCATAGCTGGAGAAACTTTTCAGTTTATGTAAAATGGTTTTCCTTAGGGTACTGCTGACGTCACCTTCAGTGGGTCCTGTGCAGGGACAAAGCAAGAGGCCCACTTGACATTAAATAACGCAAAAGAGTAGACAGGCCCAGATAGCCTAACTCCTTTATGTTTGTAATAGACACTCATGTGTGTCAACCTTTTAACCCGATGCATCTCTAAAAATAACTGAGGCCGGAGGCCAATAAATGGGCAGTCTGTCACTCAGGACCAAAAATGGCTCGGATTCCAATCCACTTATCATACTTCAGATTTACAAATTGTACTGTATTTAAGATAGCATTATATTGTCAGCCTACTATTTATCTAATTAAATGTTTATATGTTTGCAGTGGCCTTAGTTCTTATGCCCATGGCCTTAGATTAGACTAAATCAAAATACCTTGAAGATATACAAATTATTTATCTGTTAAACTATAGGTCTTAAGTCTAGTAAGAAACAATTAAAAATTTTAAAACTTAATAATTAGATAAATACATTTATATTTACTTTGCATTTTTTGAATGAAGAAACTGAATAAATGAGCACTGAATACATAAGTATGGAGATTATTTGATAGCAGTTTTAATTTAACATCTTTATATTATATATATGTGTAATAAAACATTTTGACAGTACAATTTGGATAAATTAATCATTAGTTTGCAGCTTTAAGGGAGGAAAATTAATCTTAAATCCAGGCTCAATATGTTCATTCTGTTGGAGACAGCTCAGACACAAGCCCTGTGTCTGTTTAATTAATTAAAAAGCTTCCTACAATTACAACAATTACGCAGGGACAAGTTTTAGCAACACAGTCTAAAACCAAAACCACGTAGAGCAATTTATAGCCAGGTGTCACCACCATTCAGCAAAAGCCTTTTACTAGTCACCACTACACTGACATTTTATAAAATATAAAAATAAATCAGCAAGGCTGTCACAATCGCACTTAAACATATAATGTTTATTTGTATATTTATATTTTATATTTTTTAATCAGTATCATGCTAAATAACATGCACAACTTTTATTCAAGTTAAAATAATGTTGTTGTTTTTTTGGTTAATGTAGAGTCTCCAAACAGTTGAGACCCCTACACACAGCAGTAAGAGCAGTGAGCTGTGGAAGAGAGGACATGACTTTATGAACAGGTTTGGGACGTGTCCTTAGAGACAGATGCTATAGTAATCACACAAGTACCAGCAAGTCAAATAGCAAAAAAAAAAAAAACAAGGGTTAACCTGTACTGTTATACAACGCACAGGTGTCCAATACATGGACAAAACAATCAGGGACAAAGATCAAATGACACACTGACCTCCAAACAGAAAACACATGCCAATAGCTCACTGAAAAGGTAATTTAAAACATTTACTTCATTGTAACAAAAAGCTCAATTTAAGCTTTATGTGTGTTAATTGGAGTTGAAAATATAATGTCAATGTGTAGCCACATTAACTCTGAGAAAACATCAAAACTACAGTGAAGGTAATTTTGTTTTTCCAAATCTGAATCAGAATTGTTTTTTTTTAAACAAATGCAAGAAATTTAGAGTTAGAAATAAGTAAATCCATGTGCAGATCGTAAATACAGTCTTTTAAAGCACTTCAGAATTGAGAAGATCCTCAAAAATACCCTCAGCATCCGAAAAAAATAAAAAAAATAAACTGTTGTTCATGTCCCAAATTAAAATCCACTGGAAAAGTGTAAAAGGTAATTTGTCCATTGAAGTGTCCATAAAGCCAAACGGTATACTACTGTGTCATAACTGGACCACAGGGATACATTCTCCATTTCTGCCTGTTTCAAATCCAAGCACAAAAATTGAATAAAACTAGCCTGGTGATAGGTTTGCCTTTGTTTTCAGGAGATGAAGATTTGATTTACTGTAAGTCCATTCACAGTTAAAATCAGTAGAAGACTTCTTAATAAGACTAAGGCCTGGAACAGCCAAGACTGGGCTACAAGCCAGACAACACCAAGGTCTAAAATACTCAACTTTGCTTTCAGATCAAACACTTGGACTGCTGGATGATTTATTGAAATAACCAAACAATAAACATGCATCTAAAGGCCCTCTTTAAAACACAATGAAAAACTAAACACTCTACTTAGAAAACATGTATAAATGTCTGTGGTTTACCATGAGCTGAGGTTTTGTTCTGTTCTTTTCCAAAAGCATGTGTCTATGTCACATACATAACACACTATAATATGTGATATTTTAAGGTAACGCGCATGCTCACTCTGCTGCAGATTATTTTATAACCAATAGGCTATCCCAACGCCCAATGAGGTAACCCCAGCAGAGAAACTAAATAACCTCATTTCGCATTCCGCAGCTACAGCAGGAGTGCATAATGTAGGCTCTGAACTCAGACAAAATTTGATCTACATCGGCTAATAAGAAAGAAATGATTTAATATGAAATAATGTATAGTGGACATGATCTTTGTAACAAATAGGCTACATGCAATAAGGTAAAATAAAAACACAATAGTCACTACAGACCCTAAATTTGGGATATATATATATATATATATATATATATATATATATATATATATATATATATATATATATATATATATATATATATATATATATATATATAAGATTTATTTGTAAAAACAAATATGTGCTATAACCTAGAATGTGTTTCAATTATGAGAAAATATGGTGCTCACAATCTTTAATAGGCTATTTATATTTGATATCCCACTGAGACCGAAGAAATCATGCAAATTGAGCGTTTAAATTGACTTTGGCATAAATTCCAATTGTTGTCTATATTTTCAAATTTTTAGTTTGAGCTCGGCCAGTCTATTCTGTTATAGTGTCGGTAACTTACCAAAGTAACAAAGTATTTATTAGGCTAATGCCTTCAGTCGCGTATATGGAGCCCTCGCGTTTCAACAAGCTAATAAAATATGAAGGACATAGAGAGAACTTAACAGGCTGCTCGTCACTTGTAAGTTCAGAAAGGTCGCTATAAATCTCGCAGAGCATCTCAAGCATGTGTGTGCGTTGTGCTGCAATGCCTTTGGTGCGCGCGCATGACGCGCGAAAAGTGAAGGAGGGAGTAAACTGTGAGAGAGGCAGGGGGGGAGAAGAGGGAGCAGGTACAGACTTATCCGAGTATTGCTATACGCGAACAGTACAGCTTGTGGAAAAGTGTTGCAGTATCGCGCAAAGGCGAAAGCCCACAGGTCGGTGAGTTTGGTTTACGCGGCAGGACAGGCTGGAGCAGACCAGGTAGACAAAAAAACAACGACATGCAGAGCTACGTTCTCCACATGCAGTCTATTTGTGCCCTGTTAGTAAGAAACGGACAAGTAAGTAAACTCACCTTTAGAATCTACAACTGTCTCGAGGAAATATTCTGAATGAATGCGGTGGATGAGTTTTGGTCCAGATCTCCTAAAATAAAGAATATGAGCTCCTTCCTGGGACAGACAGAGGGGGGAAATGATGTGAAAGACTCGGAGTTAAAAAAAAAAAAAAAAAGCGCCGCTTGAAACACTCAGTGCGCCTCTGAACTTGATCAGATTGTGTGTGTCCTGCAGGGAGTCAGCGGCAGCCCTGTGAAACTTGCTCAATGGCACGAATTTTTGGCTGAGCGAAAAAAACACAGGATATTACAATTACTGCCATCTTTCTTTCTGTCTTTTATTCAACCGTCTTACACCAGAGGCTTGCAAAAAAGAAAAGAAAGAAAGAAAGAAAATCCCCCTCCCCATTTAAGCAGCCCCAATAAAGCCACATTTTGGAGCTGTGCCAAGCAAATTCAAGTTTTCGCATATAGATAGATAGATAGATAGATAGATAGATAGATAGATAGATAGATAGATAGATAGATAGATAGATAGATAGATAGATAGATAGATAGATAGATAGATAGATAGATAGATAGATAGATAGATAGATAGATAGATAGATAGATAGATAGATAGATAGATTTTATCAGTGCACAGAGAAAAGTTTGAGGAACTTTGTGTGCTTAAATGTGTTTGTGTTAGTTTTGTTTGAGCAGCAGTGCACGGTAAAATCCAGCAGGTTGTATGAAACCATGTATAACGTAGGTTCTGAGCTCGAGTTCTCCTCTACCTGCAAAATAACGTCTGTAGGAGCCAATCAAATGAACCCAGTTGAGACGAGCTGCCATCTTCAATAGCAAACACTGCCAATCACCAGAAATCTAGCCAATTAACACCCGCCTCAGCAGTCACGTGGTTAAGGGATAGTTGCACGCTGATTGGCTGACGTAGCTCTGCCTCCCGAGTTCATTTATGTTCTGGGAGTGAGTGATTGACTTTATCAGTCCAAGGACATCATCCGCCTGGAAAGGGGGGGAAGTTTGATCCTCTTTCTCACGGATCGCGCTCTACGGGAGTTTTTCTCTCCCAACTATTTTACGCATAGGATTTTTCTCTGATTCGGCTTGGTTTATTTTTTTATTTTAGGGTTTCTCTGAAAAAAACGTGGCAAACCTCGACGTGGTGTGTGCTTCTCTGCGCGCTCCGTTAAACTGGATTTAAATTTCGTTTTCAGTTATCTCCCCGCGTCCTAAGTTTGCTTCATGATGCTTCTTGATAGCGGTCCGCAGTTTGCATCGTTAGGAGTGGGGGGCTTCGGGACACCAAGACACCACGACATCGGGAACAGAGACCCTAGTTTAGGACTGAATCCATTCTCCGACTCAGCTCACTCCGCAGCTTTCAAAATCAGCCCCGTGGCTCATGACATCGCCTCCAGTCAGACGTCCGCTTTCACTCCGCAAGCCACGGGATATGCGGCAGCTCTGGGACATACGCACGGCGGCCAGGTGGGCTCGTACGGCGGCGGAGCGTTCAATTCTACACGGGACTTTCTATTCCGGAACCGGAGCGTTGCTGAGCCTCCTGCACCGAGCGCACAGCACGGAATCTTTGCAGCTTCGGCGGGGAGCCTCCACGGGCCGCCGGGGATCCCCGATAACCCCGGACATCTGTTGTTTCCAGGACTTCACGACCAAGGGGTGAGCCACACGTCACCAAGCGGACATGTAGTCAACAGCCAAATGCATCTTGGCTTACGCGGGGACATCTTCGGAAGACCTGATCCATACCGTCCAGTAGCCAGCCCTCGGACAGACCCCTATGGAGCTCAGCTGCACAACTACAACCACCCCATCAACATGAACATGGGTATGAACGTGCCCACGCACCATGGCCCCGGGGCCTTCTTCAGATACATGCGGCAGCCCATTAAACAAGAACTATCCTGTAAGTGGATAGAAGAGAGCCAGATGAACAGACCCAAAAAGACTTGCGACAGGACTTTCAGCACCATGCATGAGATGGTCACACATGTGTCCATGGAACATGTTGGCGGTCCCGAGCAGAGCAACCATGTCTGCTTCTGGGAGGACTGTCCGAGAGAAGGCAAATCTTTTAAGGCCAAGTATAAACTGGTGAATCACATTCGAGTACACACAGGCGAAAAACCTTTCCCATGCCCGTTCCCTGGATGTGGCAAAATATTCGCCAGATCAGAAAATCTGAAAATCCACAAAAGAACACACACAGGTAGGCACCAAGAATATAGCTCACTGTTTATGTAACATTTCTCTGCACTGCAGTAAATGAACATTAAATAGAATGGCATGCTTTTATTATTTATAAGGATACAGGCTGTAATAGGCTAGCTAAGCTATGGCTCCGTTTGGTTTGATAAACAAATCATTTGTTTTTCCAAACATATTTTCCGGATACATTAAGAATTTAGCCGTACCCCTTGTAATATTAGCTCAATAGAAACTCTTATAAACAGGGGTGGGCTAAAAGTTTGGTGGTGTTTTATGTTGTTGTCTTGGGGTGCTGAGAAGTTTGTGATGAGAAAATGAACTGTTGTGTCAGTTCTGAAAGTTTGATGAGTGGTCGCACTGCAGTCTCTTTGTCTCCACAGCAGACTGTATATTTTAGACACTATTCCAGACGTACAAAAGCTTTGTAGTGTTTGTATTTATGGCTGGTTTTTGGGATGGCTGCAGCCGATCGCCCTGTTGATTCAGTGTTTACTATAGAGCTGTGCAGGCCAGTAGTAGCATGAGGCCTCGTGAATAAATAACGCCTGACAGGGCAGAGTAGTAGCGGGGCTAGATCCATGTCGGCCTTCAAATGTAGGTTACTGTTATATAACAGGCAGCAGACACTTCACATGTCCGGCCTGTAGCTTTTGCAGGTGGCGTGACAATAGGACTTTGTTTGTTTGTGAGGGCTCTTGGGGTCATTGACGTTGTGTATGTATTAATCCCGCAGGTGAGAAGCCGTTTAAGTGTGAATTTGATGGCTGTGACAGACGTTTCGCCAACAGCAGCGACAGGAAAAAGCACATGCACGTGCACACGTCAGACAAGCCGTACATCTGTAAAGTGTGCGACAAGTCCTACACACACCCCAGCTCTCTCAGGAAACACATGAAGGTAATTAACGTCTTCATTACGCATTAAACACATTAACACACCTCCCTTACCCATCCCCACACTAAAGGCAGGGACCATCACAGTTTGTGTTTATTACAAATCAAATTTAGGAATTAAGTCACTGGTTGTTGTTTGGTGGTATTTTAATCCAAATAAGAAATATATGTACTTTACGACATATAAAATAATGTAGTTTTACATAATAAAAATGTTTAACATTTTTAAAAAGCACATTTTCTTGGCATTTATTGATTGTTGATTTAACTTTGGTCTTGTGTTAATCCGCATTCAGTAGCCCTTAATCAAGCCGCTTAGTTGGTCCAAACGAGAAATCCTAAAGCGTAATATTTGTTTTCAGGTTCACGAGTCTCAAGGATCGGAGTCATCCCCAGCAGCCAGTTCTGGATACGAGTCCTCCACGCCGCCAGTACTGGTATCAGCCAGCACCGAAGACCCCACAAAAACCCCACCGTCAGCCGTACAAAACACGTCTGGCCACAGCGAAGGACTGGCTCCCAACTTTAACGAGTGGTACGTTTAATGTGACTGGAAGAAAACACTTGGTCAGTGTGGACCACGGTGTTGAAGACATGTATGGATTTTACCCTGGCACTCACGTCCACACAAACACACACGGAATTAGGACAACCACGGCAGGAGAGAAGAGCAAAAGGCAGCAAGCAGCACACAGGCCACGTCCATTCTCAGGATCATGAAATTTGACTTTCATTCTGCAGTTTGGAGGAAATATAAAAAAGCATAAACATAAAAAAACACAGGCTATTACTTTCTCAGTACAAATAAATGTTTTTTTTTTCTTTTTATCTTTTAATTTACAGAAAAAAGTGTTTCATTTATGTATTTTATTTAAAAAAAAAAGAAAAAAAAGAAAAAAAAAGAAATATAATTTCACGCTGTTTTCTATGGCGGCAAAGCGCTGCAGTCGCCTCTTCAGATTGATTGTTGGAACTTCAAACAGTCTAAACGTGCCAAAGTCTTTGTCATGAACTTGAATACAGAAAAAACGCATAAATAAATATTATACTCGTGAATGTATTTCCTTGTTTGATGGGGTCGAATCTGTTGTCAGCGTCCGTTTACAGGTGGACACATGTGGTTATTTGGTTACGATTGTTACCGTTAAATATAACGTTGCCTTTTGTTAATACTGTTGTAAATACATATCCATGATGCCATATTTATCAATTTGTAATTTAATTATGGGTATAAGTTCTGAAGCATAAATAATATTTATGGAAATGTTTTCTAACAGGAACTGTACAGTTTTGGTCAAAACCAGCTTAACATTGAACAAATGATAAACTAAGTCTCCAACATCGCGATTGTATTCTGCTTTGTTTCTTTTAAACCAATGGGCCTCCACGTGTCTTATTTGGATCGAAGAAAGCATATATGAATATTATGGATTTGTCTATATAGAATGCAGATATTTCCGTCACTTTTATTTTCTTTAAGAGACCATTGACATGTAACGCTTGTTAGAACTGGGTTCAGATAAGCTGAGAAGCTATAAACAGTTATGTTGATATCTTTATATTTTGTTCGAATAAGACTTTTTATGTATTTTGCTTTTATAGGGTCAGATAGATGTCAATTCATTGCATACTGGAAAAAAGAATGCCAGCAGCCTATTGCACTCTGTACACGTTTTAGACCTAAGTGTGATGAGCTCAAAAATCAAGGTAATAATTTTATTTCATAAATTGGGGTCAACTCCCACTTCTATGCGCCCACTAAGGCACTCCTTAGTTCCAATGTCTTTGTGCAAGTATGTTTAAATGTGTGCATCGGCAACAATGGAACTGTCACAACACAGTATCTTCAAAAATAAAAAAAAGTTTTCTGTCTGTCAGCTTGCATTGTTTTAAATGTAATTATTCTGTGAAAAACTAAAGCGTGTTCTCTGTTGTGGTGTTGCATATAGAGCAGTTTGATTACACATTTGCTTGTTTTGTGTGAATAACTTGTCAAGATGGCATTTTGTGTTAACTAAATCTAGTGAAAGGTATTCTAGATCTATGTGGGCTAGGGAGAACACATTCAGTGGCAAAAAGAGTTACAGCATTGCATTGTAACCTATTCTCAAGAATTGAATATTATGCAGAAGCAAAGTATATTGTACTCAGATGAGAACAATTCAGACCACCAGCACTACTTTTAAAATAAAATGTAAAATGGTACCTCGTGACAGTGATATATGAAATAAGTTTATTTAAATAATTTAAGGAATATATGTTTTATATGCTATTTTCTATACCTTAATTTAAAAGACGTACCTTTTCTTATTCCCATATACCTTTCTGCCCCGTGTCAGACGTCAGAGCCAACTATCTGTAAACACAGCTAGAATGTGATGTTGTAACGCTTTCTTGGAGAAATGGGTCACACTCAAGTTATTCCTGAAGAGCAAAAATGTTTTACTGATGAACTGTGTCACTGTGCCACATTGAGGCAAACCATGTTACAACAGCAGGCCTATCGTTAGCCTATAGCTACCTAAGGCAACGCTTCCTTGTAGTTATTAGGCCACTGTATGTTGGTTACTTTGTTTTACCAACTATTTATGAAGAAATGTGAAAAGACATTTTGACTGAAATTAAAAAAAAATCTGAAAAGCATTTTTAAGTCTGCGCCGTTAATTATTACCACCATGTCTGCATTAATTCATATTCTGCTTAGTGACTTGAACTTGACAATTGTCAGGCGAAAGTCTTCCATGTGAGTGAATGTGAGTTGTGTGGTGATTTTTATTTTTATTTTTAAGGCATCAAAAGGGATGAAGTCATTTGTCCACAGTTACAAAAGTTGCGCACGCGGAGCCCCTCAATGTCAGGCGGGCAGCTGAGGACACCGTGTGACCGTGATAGTGACCGTCTCCCACTACTATCCACTATCCTAGACATCACCCATCAAGCTCAAATAAATATGTCAAATTGACGTTGGTCCGTGTGCCTTATAGCCTACCAGGCGCATTTACACGACTGAGCTGAACTGAGGGTTGAGATTTTAAAAGGTTACACAAACTAATAGCCGTAGTTATACTCTATACTCTTATTTAATTTACACAAGTGCAGTCGCCAGCAAGTCCTAGAAACCGGTAGCTGCACCACATGTAGATTTTACTACAGACATTTACGCACAAATGCACCCGCTCCATTTAGCTGCTTTTCATTTCTGTCCCCACATCCCCTACCCCCACCGACCCCTCCTCTCTGCTCAGTTTGTCTAGTCGCACATTTCACGTTCCTCCTCTCAGACACCGTGACGTCAAATACCAGAGACCCGACTATATCACAAACACGGCGGGCTCACGTTGAGGCTGTGCTTTACACATCGGGGCAACGGTCAGAGTTGCAGCACGCGACTCTCACAACAACAACAACAACAACAACAACAACAATATACATTTACGCAAAATCATCATGTTTGTTTTAATGGCATTGCAAATGTTTGTTTCACTGGATGGGTCTGTAATGTGTTTTCATTCTTGCCTATACTGCTCTAGATGTTATAAGCAGGCGAAGCAAAAACATAAAAGGCTTTTCTGGTCTGTTCTCACTGGATTAGAAACTAGTGAACCTCACGTGGCTGCAATTGTATAAAGACCAGAGGCTGTATCACAACAATGCTCCGCTGCAGCAGTCTACATTTCCAGTTAGCCTGTCTTATGAATTGGGGCGGCAGTGTGTGCAGCTGACTGCTGGCAGCGGAGCTTATAATCGCTGTGTGCCTGTTCTATCTGAGGAGACGGAGTTGGGAAAGTCTGCCTGTGGGGCGGTGGGGACTGGAGACTTTTGGGGCGGGTGCTACCGGTGCCGCGAGCCTGGAGCTGAAGTTTGATATCGGATTGACTGGTCAGCAGCAAACCCTTAGCCTCCCTCCGTCTTTTCAGTCAGAGCATTTGCTGGTTAAGCAGAGCGCGCGCTCTAAGAGGATAAACCGAATCAAGACAGTCTCCAACGCCTTTTGTCACGCAACGATCTTAATAAATCCATTGGCCAATTTATCACCCATTAATAATGTCGTCATATTTAAACGCATTTCTCTGAATACAAGTCACTAGCATAAAACCTTGTGTAAAAGTTCTCATTCACAGAAGACTGTGTACACTTGCAGACAAGTTTGCTGACACATGCTATCCTTTTATGGGACAGATAGGCACAATGCACTGTCTCCACAGTCACGTTCCAGGTTGCTTCGGTGTCTCTTTTCACTGCTGGATGTGTCTTAATGTAAGTGACAATATGAATTAATTTAGAGATTCATGTTATAGTCATTTGGGATTAGTTGAACATTTTATTGCAGCTTGATAGATTTACTGTATATTGTGCTAACGCGCCATGACAATCAGATTACAGTACGATGAATTTGTAAAATCACAAGAGGGATTATTACTAAACAGACTGCAAAAGAGCTAACACTGATTTAATCATTGAAAATGATTGCTTTTATTTTAGGGTAGACGTTGATGTGGTGCCATTTCCACCTCCAGCGGGCTAATGAATATGTACTCTCAAAGTGGTCTCCCTTTATGTACAATGTGCCTTTGCGTTCCACGGGATTCGTGGCTTTTGTGGTGCAAAATGATTGACACAATGACTTTGTCTTTGTTTTCAAATACTCCTAAATACCACTGAGAGACATTTCCATATAGCCCCTAATACTGCATGATGTAGCCTGCAGGCAGCTATCCCTGTGAGGAAACGAGGGAGAGTGGCGGCCTGTTCTCAAACACGTTACCATCACAAAGCCAAACCAACGGGCCAGATTTATCTGGCCTTTACTTGTTAAATTAAAGGCATGACCTTTAAACGCACTATTTATTACGCCTAACACAATAGCCTACATGTATATCTCCAATAATGTTTCTATTAGGCCTATGCCTTGAGTAACACATTCTATGGGGATGTTTTTAGTGGGATGTCCAACAGGAGACAGCGCTAATTCCCCAACATCTGGCCGGGTGTCAGAAACTTGATGAATTCCTTATCAGAGCAGGCGCTGGAATCAACGCTAATAGGTCCCCGGAGTGGGGGCTTTGGCAAACGCTCATTCAGCAAAGCAGATGTTCAGCAATTGGGCATTGCGTTTGTCTTTTGACAGATATACTATAACACGTTTGAGAGATGGTAAATGAGTAATTGACATAATTAAAATAGCCCACTCTACTCTACGTATAGTCGAACCATCTTTAACATCCTCCGAAAGTAATCCAGGACACAATCACTATATGCGCATTTAATCAAGCTTACATTATCTACAAAGTCAATAAAGCAGAGCCTCTCGTAGGCAGAGACGGGAGCTTTCACCTGAGAGGACCCCAGGACGCCTGCCGCTCGCGGGAAGCTGCCTCCTGAGGCGCTCTCATATACATCGCCTTCTCACAATGACGAGAACAATAGCCTACCTGTCCTCATTGTCCACACAATAAACCAGCACTGGTGAAAGCCCTTCCATTATTTAAAGACTTTATTCATAGTCTTTCCCGGTGATTTCCTTGCGCAAAGTTACCCAGAGTCACATGTTGCAGCACAGTCACATGAGCGGTCACATCGCTTCTTAAAATATATTTGTTACTGCATAAGAAACAAAATGTAGCACTACTTTGTTTTGTGCCCCAGGAATGCCAGGTAACACGGTGCTAGTTGCATTGTATTTGCAATCTATACTCCCCATTAGAAGCAAGTGAGTAGCCTACCTAATCCCATAGCCTACCTCTTGACCCGCCACAGCAACACCAGGTCACGTGTGTTCTGCCAGTCACAACAGCAGAGAAAAATACATTATCTATTACTGTATGTGGTCTGTTTGTGCAGAGTAGCACCTAACACCGTTTTTTTAAGGCATTCTTCTTTTAAAAATGTAACAAGGACATGAGCAAATCTGCCTTTATTCAGAGTTAACAGTTAACCAACTCTGTAAACTTATATTGTTTTTATTTCTTAATATTTAAATTCCGCTACCATCACCTAATATTTCATCCATTCATTCATATTTTAGCACAGTCTGTTAACTCAATTTTAAAGTTTGACTGGCCTCACACACAAAAAAAAAGTCCAAACAAAGTCCATGGCTGCCTCCACAAGGCTTGTGGTGTGCTGCCCCAGGCTCATGTGTTCACCTTGTATATGATTTTGGGCAGTGGTGGAATGTAACAAAGTTGTACAAGCACAATTGTTTTTTAGATTGATTTGGGGTGACTTCATTTATCCAGCTTTGCATTTTATAAATATATGCTTTCATTTAAATAGAAATGTGCACGTGAATTTTCCACAGTGAGAGAAACAATACACACACTAATGCTTGCTGGGAAGTCCACATTTTTGCTCCAGTTAGTTTACTATCCCGGGACAAACATAAAAGGGGGTGTGAGGTATGGACAGAAAGAGGAAGGGTCCAGGTAGAGGGGGGTGGTAAAGCCTGGTGCCTGGTGGAAATTGGTAGCTGATTGCCAAAGCGACCTCATGCCAGGATAATGCATGGGGCCATAGGTGTTCCCTGAGTCAATCCCAACTCCCATGCTGGTAGCTTTTCAGTGCCTGTGGGACAATCTCTCAAATAATTGTTTTGCCTGTTTCAATTCTGCTCTAAAGCCAGGAACAAAAGAAAAGTGACTGGTAGTTTCTTACTACCAGACCAAAAGTCTATTGTATTTGGTGTTATTCAACACCGAGCTCTAAATAGTACCATACATTTTTGTATGTTATGAACATCAACTGTGGGTTTAAATAAAAAGTGGGACTGAGAGGCCCAGGTGATTGGCAGAAAGCACTTTAATATTTTGCACATTTGCCTTCAAGGGAGTCTGTAACCAATCTACTGTTTGTTCAAAACTAATGGAGCCAAATGTTTCCCTGTGCATCTCAAAGACAACCTATCCAGGCTCTGCTGTGATGACCGCTGACACACTGCTCTCTGGACGCAGAGGCTCGAGAAACCTGAGCCCTCTGCTCGAGTCTGCACAGTCCCAAAACCAAATATTAAACTTCTTACACTTACAGCGCATTTTTTACAGTTTAACATGGTGCCGAGTTACCGCTGTATTATTATTATTATTATTATTATTATTATTATTATTATTATTATTATTAGGAAGCGCTTTTTCGGTTGGAGATAAAAAACTTACGCGCAGTCACTCGGGCTGCCTTTCACAAATCTAATTAAAAAGTAAACGTACATAGGCCATACTTAAATTATTAACGATCCACTTGTGCCTGAAAGCGCGTGCACTACGCTGAAGTCGAAGAAAAAGTTCAGTCACGTGTGAGGGGAACACTTGACGCAATTCTTGCTCATTCATGATATTTAATCGCTTTTAGACATTTGTGTAAAGAAAAGGTGTTTTCACGTTGGCATGCAAAATAATCAGAGTCATAGGAACGACAAACAAAAAAAGAGAAATGTACTGTAATGAATGGAGTGCGGTTAGTTGATAGAAGTGAAAAAAAAAAAACACTATAAAAAATTAAAAAATGGAATGAAATAACGATAAAGCGCTGCGGATAAATGTCTAGTGTAAATAAAACAAAAGGACAGAGGACCAACTCATGCCGTGGAGGGAAGGGCACAGTTTAATTGTGAGAATAGGTACTACGTTAGGCTCTGCGGAGCATAAATAATGCACATATAGTCCTGTCTGTCAGTGCCTTCGTTCATGTATTAGGCATAAAGCTTAGGAGACTTCTGCTACAGATGAAATGAGACGTGACAATGGGAACTGCTTCAGCCTATAACAACCAAATTCACACCTGGAACTGATAAGAACTTAATGTACAAAATGAATACACACTAGTAAAACACTTTAAAAGTAAATCAAAGCTATAGGGACTTTTAAAGATAACTTTCTGTGCCTAAAGCCCCCTGCTCTCCCCTTACTGTTTTCATCTCTGTTTATGCTTGCAACAGTGTGCCAGGCCAGTTGCTGGTTTAATTCACCTTGTGTTCGGAGTGATTTCTCCATATTACTTAAATAAGCTAAAATGTGGGCCATGCAGATGCTCTGCTCCTTGTCTGATTCAGTCGAGTGTGAAATTACGACACCAGACAGCCAGAATAATAGCTCAGAAGGGGGCTAATGTGCCTGCTACATTCACAGAACATTTTTATAATGACTGAATTACAGAGGGGGGGCTGGTATAGATTCATGCTATATACCAGTATCCACTATGTTTACACATTATGTATGGGCACTTGTCCTCATACACTGTTTATGTTGTAAAAAAACAGGGATGTTATTTGTCTTGTCAGCTGTTAGAGACAGATAGATCGGGACAATTATTTTTTATTGAATACGGCTTCATCTCTCAGAAGACATGGCCACATGCATGCCCCTGCCTTTCTGATTCCCTGTCTTTATGCACATACACATACAGGACATGAGGATTATCAACACTTGATTCTATCCCATCGGTGAAGACACCAGCAGAACCTCATTTGTTCGGCTTTACCATACCCAAATTTGGTTGGTAATACGTCTGCTGTTAGATCGTTCCAAACAGACCCCCAAATCCCCACAACTCACCATTTAACACTCCCACTGGTGCAAAATCTAATCTTCCCTCTGACCAGGGTCACTATTCTGGTGGTCTTAGCGTTCCGGCTACACCAGCTCCTATAAACTTACTCCATTGTCCCACATGAATAAACAGTTGACATAAGCATGCCACTCTGAGGAGAAATGTCATTGGATGTTGAAACCTTAATCAGGTATGTGTGAACTACACAGTGCAAAAAAAAGTGAACACCTGTTTACTTAATGTAATGCCTGTATAAGGGAAGTTCTCGTGATGCAAATATAACAATAATCCTGGCTTGTTCTCGAACTCTGAACCTCATGAAATCTGTCTAAATAAGCATGTTTTCATGTTCTCTCAAGCCCATATACTAAAACCCAAGCCTCTTCATTAGGAAGATATAGTGTTTTTAGATTGTTTTGATGTGGTTGGGGAGCAGACGGACCATTGGCTAAGCATTGGAAAGAGCAGACAGACAGTCCAAGCGGTTTAGCCTTGTTTAAAAATTATTAATCCACTTCTAATTCCAGCTGGCCCCCTGACAGCATCGAACCCATCAAAAAAATCAGCGCCTCCATTGTGAGACCTGGCAGAAGGGGACTGGGCGTATTTTTCTGCTCCAATCAGTTTCTCGAGTTTGGGCGATTAAAAAAAGACTCCCTTGCCCCCCTTCATTGCACAGCGGGGGAATAACGGAATCATTAATTCCCCATTAATTTTAGAGAAAAAAAAACTAAATGTAGAGCTTTACACAAAATAAAAAGAGCAGAGTGAAAGACAGGAGCGACAAGTGCTTTTGCTCGGCCAGAAAGTATTGAAAAGTGACATTTTGAAGGGCCCTATGGATTTTGAAAAAGTTTACACTTTACACTTTAAACACTTTGTTGAACAAAAAATGTGTCATAATTGAAATTATGTACACATTAATGCTGCTCCTAAATACCGGAAAAGCCATTTAATATGCTACTGCAAGTCACATCAATTGGTGGATGCAACTTCAGGAGGTACACAAAATTGTAATTATTCAGAATACTTCTTAGTCTTGGACTATTTATTGGCCTATATATTTAGTGTTTTTAATCAAACCCATTTCACATATTTCACATAAAGGACAGGTTCATGAGACTAATTAAGATCAATTGCTGCAATATAACCTGCTGCTTTCCTTCAACCAGAGACTATTGATATTTGCTGAGGTTGTTGTTTATCATTAGAATAGATTTAATGCCTGTTGACTTCAACAAAACAGACTGGAAAAAAATTCACAAAATCACTGGCACTGAAAAACACACGTCTACCAATTCAAATGAATCAAACAAGTGCAACATGTTATATCCAGGTTGGATAATTTCTGCCACAATTACCAGTTTTGACAACCACCCCATTTGTACATAAACACCAAAGGTGGGGTTAGTTTTCCCTCATCTGACCTAAAGTAAACCCTACAGCAAGCATTCACTACAAAGCTGGGCTCTAAGTGTGGGCCCTTTCGTCATCAATACGCATATCGCCACATGTGCAAATGCACACACACAAAGTCATGGGGCCATTACAGCTGCCTGTGTTCAGAGTGACAACCTTTCATATCTGTCTGTCTCCAAGCCAAGTGGTTATCGTCTATGCACCCAGCCATTAGGAAATGTCACAAACACACATACATGAATCAAAGTCAGTGCACATGAACACACAGGTTCTATTCAGGAAATGGGGTCCAATTAGATGTAATCAATGGCAGATAAGTAAAAAGCATCAGAAAAAAAGTCTATGCTTTTAATTTTTTTTAATTGATTTTTCTCACTCTCTTTCTTTGGGTCTGTCTTGCTCAGCCTCTTTCTGTCTCCATCTCTCAGAGTGACTTTTGAGCATGCTGAGATTGACAGAACAAAAGAGATTGTTGTGGAGATACTAATTATTTAATGAATTATTTATTTATTTTAAAAGTTGGCAATGGGTGGCGATGTGCTCAGACTGTTACAGTAGATGGAAAATTACAGGCTGGAAGACAGTGAGTGACACATGAACAGAGGCAGAAAGGGAGGGGGTGGGTCATGCCATCCAAACATGCCCATGCCCTTCAAGCCATGGCAACATCCCCCATCCTGCCTGAGCCCCCAACATACTTCCATCCAGCTTCTGTGTTCTCTGTGTTGCTCCATTGAAAGTTCCAATTTTTCAGAAACAATTCGCAAAATGACAACAAATGGCATCCAATTTACCTCAGCAAGGGGTCGCCTGTCCACAACAATAAATCCAAACTGCTAAAATATCTTTTCTGCACCTAACAGGCCCACACCCCCATCCAAAAACTCATAAGTAGGGCATGGGTAGAGTAGGCCACTAAAGACCGGGTCATTATTGATTTGACAAGTGAGTGAATAATTCATCTCTATTGGCAGGCATCAGCTGGGACAACCATTTAGGATCTCTGATGTTACTATCCTAAATCAACCCCATCACATTAAACAGATTTTTTTTTTGTGTAAGTATCCTTCAAAAAGCGGGCCTTCCCCACTGTATGGGATCCCCTTTTATATTCTCTAGTAATCTTTCCAAATGTTCCCTTCAATCCCAGATTGTGTATGATTTCCTCACCCACGTGCTGTTTAATTTATGATCATTTCCCGGTTCCCTGTAGCTCTTGGCCAGCAGGACACAAGGACAGCTTTATGCACGAGTGTAATTCACACACTCATTGGCACTGGCCCCAGCAACTGCCTCCTGTACAAAGATACTGATTTACACACCACCTAGCAATACAAGATATTAGAGGACAGATCGTTTTGATTGGCTGACACAAGCTGTTTCTTGCTAAACACAGATGTGACTGCTGAACTGTTAGTGTAAATCAGACATCCACGCTCATTTCACTCTACTTTAATGGTTTAGTCATGAATAACGGCCTGCAACATGCTTAGAAGTGCAAATCTGCCATAAGTCAGTCTTGTTAGTGCTAACAGAAAACAAAGAGGATGAAAAATGGTTCTAAGCTAGAAGATTGAGGCCAGCATTTGACTTAGTAACCATCTGAGGCTCACAAATCATAGACTGAACCATGACCTAACCCACAACTACATCTACACTAGTCACCTAAATGCTCTAATGTTCAAGCTGCTAACAAGTTAATTCACGTCTTTGACACATCTCTGAACCTATCCCATGTGTACAATAAATAAAAAATAACTCCTGCCATTTATCCTACAATACAATACTCTTTGAAAAAGAGCGCTCTGGGTGTGCTGAGCGCAGAAAGATCGAGTTAGTTTCAATCTGTACTTGGACTACCTGCTGCGTTACCAGATCCCAGGCGAGTGTGAAGTCAAGCAGACTGCTCCTCTGACTCACACTGCCTGCCACCACCTCCACGCTGCATCGTGATTTATTCCGAGACAGCAAGGCGTCCGAACTCCAAACATTAGGCCATGTTCTGCAAGACGCCTGACACTGATCACTTGACAGAGAGAGAACTGCGTAAAGTGTAACAGCAATAACACATTTAGTCCCGGGCCCACTTCTTACACTGTGGCTGCAGATTTGTTTATCCATATACAGCAAATGAATGCACAGCATGTATCTCTGATGAGTCAAACTTTCGACACACACAAGCAGCCTGTCAGGAGGTCACAGCACCATAAAGAGTGTCATGGCAAGCTGAGAGATGAAAAGTTATGTGCTTGTGCTCTGTGTGACCTTTTACTCGTCCATATGATATCACTCAAAGAGGATGGGACCATGGCATGACATAGTCCTAGCTCTGCCACGGCTCATACAATTATTATTCCACAGTTATTGCAAGCACACACCAGTCTTCTCCATTATAATATAGCAGCATAGTATTCATAATTTAATGTTTACTTCTTGCTGTATAAACTCCCACCCACTCACTCAAACAACAGCACAGGCAGGGGCCACAAGGACGTCCAAGTTTCCATTCATGCTTCTCATTATTGGGCCATGTCTGTACTTTATGAGCACGTGTAAACCACTGACTTACTGCACTTTAAAATGTGTCCTGACGGTGTTACGTGGCCATGCTGATGCAAGGTCTTATGTTAGCAGAGCAAGAACTTAAAAAGTTTGGATGACAGAAGAGCGTGATTAATTAATTAATTATTGTAACTGCAGAATGTCAGTCCCTGTCATTTACCCAAAATAATATATAAGGAAATAATAATAAAAGGATTTAACCTACCAACAACTCAGCTGTTACTAAATATATATATATATATATATATATATATATATATATATATATTTATATATTGAATGAATGTGACCTCGTTCATCACCTGTGTCTTTTCATTTTAACAAAAACATATTTATTTAGTGATGTAATTAGGCTGCAGCGTACTCCAGAGAATATCTGTGTACTTAGAAAAATACATAATTTGCAACAATCTATTTATTTATTGTCATATTAAATAAACATTTTTTCTGTCAACTATAATGATTTATTTAAAAAGACATTCATTTGATATCATGCAATCCAAGCTGTTCTAGATGAGCTTTTTCAGACATTTTGTTTTGCTGATTCTGCCCCGGCTGATAAGGCATATGTCAAATGTGCCTCACTGACAACCAACATTAATCAGACTCACAACAGGGAAAATTTAGGAATAGGAAGATGAATGAGCTAGAGACACCTCTGCACAGCGAACACAAGTGCTTTGCCGATATACTTTTATTATATCCTGCCATCAAAGCAACTCCAATCTTCTCCCTCTCTTCGCTATACTCTAGGGTTTACACAAGAGCATGTTTTGTGTGTTGATGTATGTGACTCTTCTAGAGCATGTATATGTTTAGTACAAGTGTCCCTTTATATCTTGTGAGGGCTTTTCTAAGTATCACAACGGCAGTTTACCTAAAGCAAGAGCAGCGTGTTGGTCGGCAGAGCGTTGACAATAAAAGGTGGCAGAGCAGTCAAAACAAAGTCTGTTCTTCCAGGCTGGGCCTAAGTGCTGTTCAAGAGGCTCTTTTGTGGCACCCTTAACGTGGTAAAGTGATCTCCTTCACAATTGGGACACTCCAAGAGGCCATCCCTGACAACTAGACCAAAGCAAACTTCCTCCCCGCTTCCTCAGCCTTGTCACTCTTCATCTAACTCTTTTGGCTCTGATTCTGTGTGTTACGGACCAACTTCAGAGACATAAAATCCAATAGACAACTGTGGCTTTTATCAACATTACATGATAAAGCAGAGGATCTTAGCAATAGCATTATGTTCTGCTTTTTGCACAGAAAATATTAAGTGCAGCTCAATGTATGTAATTGTATTTCACCTCTGTCTACTTTTACAATTCCATAAATTTGTCTCAATTTCCGTGCCTTTGTTGTTTAGTATGTGATATGTTGATAAAATAGTTAGACTTTGTAGTTGGGCCAGTTTACTAGGCCAACCCCTGTCGGCTCACATGAAAGGCCTCTGACTTTATGGAGAAGCTGTGAATGAAACAGAGGCTGAGGTTGAGAAAAAGCCAAATAGTGCCCAGAACAAGACAGCACAGCCCAGTTGGCCCACTGACAATTTGGCCGACAGTACCAGACTTAGCACTCACTCTTCCCAAATTGCTTCTCCTTTCTCTCTCAGCAGTGCACACAATAGAGAAGCAAATTGAAACCGAACTTTATTGGAGGCAGTAACCAGACATAGTCCATAATAAGATTGTTTGCTGTGATCCAAATAAATAAATGCCATCAAAGGAAGCTGTCTCAAACACAGATTTGACCATTCTTGTGAACTCTTCGTAAGCTTCCAAAATGAAATGGAACTCTGGTTTCAACTTAAATGAAAGGGGATTTCTTTTCTTCTTCTTCTTCTGCCTCTATTCTAACTTTTCTTCCATTCTCTCTTTGCCTCTTCTTCTTGTCTGTTGAAACATGTGGTCAGCTGTTACGCTTCCATGTGGTCAGATGATCAAAGCTGGGGAGCAGCAGTAATTGTCCCCCGCTGAAGCCCTGCCCCGGCTGGGATCAGGATCCCAGCAGGTGGGGGGGACAGCCATGAGAACGGAGGGAGAGGGTGGAGGAACGCAAGAGGCCCTGCCTGGCAGAAATAAAGACTTCCTAAGGGTTGCTCTCTGACAACAGAGCCCCAAAGGGAGAGTGAAAAATGAAGCCTCCACACAGGGGTTTTCACTCAGGGAAAGGGGCCGCCATTGGGGTGAACATTAGGCAGAGAGGGCAAGATGGAAAGCATAAGAGAATAGGATTATAATATTTGTTCAGAGCTATGAGGAACAATTGTGTGTCCATTTCACAGTGTCCTTAGAACGGAGCCTGTGTCGAATCCAAAAAGGGTTCTTTTGATGCTTCATGAAATATGGATGCTGTTTATTTCACCTGCTAAGCCTGGCGTCTATGGTAACATACCATAAACAGAAAAATATAGAAAAAATAACTACAGAAGTAAACTTGGCAGCGGCTCTTGTGGAACACTGATATGCAAGGCACTGACATGGACGCGAACACACAAAAGTCCACACTCTCTCCTTTCACAAACAAGCCAACATGAACATTATTAGCATACACAAACACTAATACACACACAGTGAGAAGGGGAAGGACCACGCATACTTTGGTCATTCAGTGTTTACCTGAAGACCAGAGGGAGCTGTGAAAGCTCACAGGTTGGGCTACTTTGCATGTATGTGGGAGCCCGCAAAACACTTCTCATTGCTGTCCGTCATTTTGATTGCCCAGCACGACTTCTCCTCCCAAACCCCCACCTCAATACACTCCCCCCCAGCCAGATGGCTTTTTTTAACTGTCTGTAGGCCCTTGCACCTCTGCTCTAACACACTAAATCCTTGAGATGGCTGGGTGGAGAGGGTTTGGGAGCTCGGCGTGGACAAATGGTTTGGAGGTAGCAGAGCAAATAAAACGGATTAAGAGGAGTCTTTTCACAGATACTTCAAAACTATTTTGGCGCTCCGCCATGGATCCCCCCTTGCTCCCCCTGGATGGTAGAGTAAAATCAGGCACCACAACAACATTTTCAGAGCATACAGATGTACGTACGTGAGATATAATAGTGACATGAAAAAATGACAACTCAAGCCAAACAGACAAGGTAACAAGAAGCTTCACTATTTATTAAATTTCTTTACAGTATAGTTCAATGGCATGGACATGTCAGCCACAGAGGTCTTTTGTGTACAGCAATCATTATGCATTGTGTACATTCATACATTTTCTGCATTCACTAAAAAAAAACATAATGCCAGTAATGACTACATACATACAAGTAAATGCACAATTATGTAGCACAGAGTGACTCACATGTTCACATTTGTGATGTTTTCTTGAGAGCAACATGAACATGCCATTGACTGAAATTTAATATTTCAAACTACTGACTGAATATTTTAAACATTCAAATCACACTTTATACTTTTTTACATTTTCTATAAAAACACAGACACTTTGAAACACACTTAACACCATTAGGACAGTAGAGCAAGCAGCCACTGCATCAAAGACATTGATATGAAGGAAATCCAAATGTCACCTCTTGGCTTTATCGAGCCAAAGGTTAGATTCTTGACTCCCCGCTGTCTCCTGTCATTAGGTTGCTAAGCAACAAGCTACAAGCTATAATTAGCTTAGCAAAATTAAGATTTCCATTTTGTTAACACAAAAACACTTATCTCAAGAGTGTCACATGTTCACTGAAAGATGTTCCGAAGGCATGCATAGAAATATGACTCATTCTTCTTGGCATGCAATGACTGTCACAACTGAGTGAGATGTACAAGTGCAGCTGTTAAAGCACACTTAATGAAAAATCAGAAAATGAGGCATGATGTTGCACTGCAAGCATCTGTCATGTGTTATTCTAAGATGCTTGTAGTATACAAATTTTGAACCTATTTAACTGTTCCAACCCCTAACACTATTCAAGATGCTCCCATGTCTGCAGGAAAGAGCATAGTAATGCTCTAAGTACAAAGTACCACCACTAAGGCAAGTAAAAGTAGAAGGATGATTTTATTCACCATTTTATAATGTCTCATATGGAGATGCACTGACAGCGTCTCTAGCTGACGTGTTACTAGGCAGCATCGACAAGGTCACCAGGATCACTCAATTAGCAGGAGGGACAAAAGCTGTAGCAGGAACTCTCCCAGCATCCCCCAACCTGATGGAGCATCAGTAACCATAAGCAGCGTTCTGTTATCTGCCACATGGCTCATCATACATAAGTCCCCTCTCTTTGCACTCACAAATAATATTCACATCTGTCAATAACAATCTTACATACATTTGGGTTCCAGGAAGGTACTAACCAGCTATTGGCTGCTGGCATCAAGTGGAATAAGAAATCTTTCTATTCTTCAGAAACTCATGCTCTAATAATATTTTTAAGGACCCTCTGCTAAATTTCCATGCTGCTTCTTGTGTGTAATGCCTGTGAATGGGTGTATCCATGAAAATGTAGATTTTTAGCACAGTGTTTATGATTTACTGATGTGTAAAATGCAAAAAATATTGTTAACTTGCTTTACACACAGTTACTAATAAAATTGGTAAATATCAGTAAATAGATAGTCACCAAAGCCATGGCAGTAGATGTTGAGCTCAACGGGGCTTGTGGCCACTACTTTACAAAATACATTTAAACTGGAATACTAAAAGTTTTAATCTAAAGTCAATAAAGATTTGAATAAAACATGTCTCAGATTCACTACTGTCTTCATTCAATACAAACAAAAAGACCAAATTTCAAGTGTGAAGAAGTGTAATTATAATACCCTCACCCCATCCTCTACACACCTTCGAGCAGGTATCAGAAGTTGACACATCACTAATTGTTCCCTTTTGGTGCCCATTAATTGCCCAGTGTTTATCTTTACACGTATCTCCTAGTCACATGTTACCTTGTGTCCCTACAGACCTTCCACAAACAGTTGGGCTTTGATTCAAATCAATTGTATGTATATATGTAGCCCAGTATCACAATAACAATTGCCTCAAAGGGCTGGAAAAAAACTAAAAAAAAGGAAGACATGGTCCAATATTTAGTTGGTCCTACAGTAGCTTAGATAGTAAAAGCAGAACCATGTTACTGGGATCAGATAGTGCTTTGATATGTCTTTCTTTCAAAGGAGTGACAAGATAAAAGTCTCAATTTATTTTCAAATCATATGTGTAACTCTGAATCAGAAGGATTATGTCAAAAAGACCCAAAGAGCTTGGACTAGTTTCTTTGTTTATGGATGAGTCTTGATGCAGTGGAGAAGGATGTTATGACAGTTGTGTCTGTTGACTCTACATGTGTGCAGTATTTAATTAGCTGTAATCCAATTGAGGGATACTGCTTCCTGTCAAGAGGGGTGCAAAGGGTCCAAAAAACAGCTTACAGGGCTATTATATACTAAGGATGAGGTCTGTAGCCTATGGGAAGACAAACCCCTAACCCGGCCTGACGCATTAAGCATCACTTGTCTTCTCAGGTATGACCTGACCTGCGCGGTGCGCATTCTGTTGGTGCCACTTTACTTTACTAAAAGACTAAAAATAATAAGACAGGAAATTTAAATGAATGTGATATAATACAGCTTTTTGTAGCTTTTATTCTATCTTGTTCTCATCTGGGCATATTTCTACACTATATTTAAAAATAATCTCTCTCTCTCTCGAATCAAATCCCCTGTTTATGAAGCAAACATGAGCCAAAGGTGTCAGCTTGTAAAGCCTCTCAACCCGTTATGCCCACATTTCCATCCAAGCCCCAAAAATGCTACAAAATAAATGACAACCGATATATACATGATTTTGAACAATTGGTCGAGGAGGATTAACAGTTGGTTGATGCAGAAGGCATGGGCTTTTTTGGATGAATAAATATAGCTGAGTGATCAAATAGAATGATTAAAAACATGGCTTTAAAACCATGGTAACAGAGCCCTTAGTATAGTTTAAGGACACCCAGCCTTTAAAACGGATGGGACAATATTAGTATTAGTATTGTCGTGATGTATTACTCATAAATGTTCAGTTTTCCCCCCTCAATGACCATTAGGCTTTTGTCTATATTGAGGCACTACAAAACAATCAACAAACAAACTAAAGCAGGATTTTATGTCTCTCTTATAATTAAACTAAACTTTCAAAGAGGCGTAGGGGCCTTAAAACTAATATGCTTCTATTCATGCAACTATGCACAAGCATGCCAGAAGGAAAACAGCAAATATGACATTAAAATGGAAAAAACCCACACAAGGGCACGCGTTTTTATAAGTGACATGTGTGAGCTACTTAAAATCGCCAGTTCAGAGAGAAATGCATGAAGGGGAAAAGTATCTTGACCTATCTGCTTATAGTGAGGAGCCATGTCGTTAAATATAATGTTCCGAGTTGCTGCTGTGATCAATAAGCCAGCTACAGAAAGAGCAAAGCAATTTAACAGTGTACACTACAATTCATCTAATCATCTTCAAAGTTTTATAGCCCAACACAAACCCAGAAACCGGCTGTAAATCAAAGACATTGTGGCGGCAACAGGCAGCTATTGATTATAGGCCTACCCTTCAGTGATGGTACATATGAAAATGTTTTCTCGATCATTTGTTTTTTTGAGAACATTTTGAAGCTACATTAATTGTAGGGCCAGTTTTAGCAATGCCAAGACATCAATGTACACTGAACAGTGTACAGCTGTAAGATGGCAAAAAGAGTCACATAAGCTTTACATATTACACAGTAAGTAACACCTGGTTGTGGAAGTGACAGAAGCAAGTTCTTCTCGAAGCCAAACCACAATACACAGTAATATTTGACCATGTCACTGATCACTGTGACACACTGACATGCTGAACACATCTGAGGTCATGGGGATCATTTGTCAGAGACCACTCTTTCCATCGGGTCATTGCAAAGCCACTAGATGGTAAGGTGGCCATAGCACCAGGGTAAGAGGGGGCTGCCAGTACAGATGCCCACAGACAGACCGCCTTGCGAGGGACACAGGAGCTGCTGGAGCCTCAGACAGCTCTCTCCATCACCCCCTCCAACTCGCCCTCCCATTGCCATCTGTGAAACACGCACAGATATAGACGCATTGCATTCAGTAACTACGAGGCCCAGGGATACTTAGCCACATTAGCAGCAGTACTCAGATCACCGTGCTGGTGAATGCTGACACAGTACTGAGAGTGAGAGTTACTACAGAGAGGGAAGCAGGGCTGCTGAGCCAGATGGTTTGGCTAAGCTAAGCCAGGCTGAGCACACAAGAAGATATACTGGCCAGGTGAATTTTTATCAATGTTTTTGTTTGGGGCAAAACTGCGATCTTTCCCTATGTTCCCTATGTGTTTCTGTGTCCTGACAGAAGAATGAATATACATAAATGCTATGTGGAGAGAATAACTTTGTTTATTAATGCAGGTATCTTGAGTGTAATATGCATGTGTGATCCTGCACTTGAGTCAAGGCACTTCCATTGGATGGTGTTGTCAATTAAAATGAGCAGTAAGTTACTTTTTACAGCATCTTTTCCTTGATCCACTAATGTATTTAAACAATATTCATCCAATTGTTGTTCTTATGTCAACTCATCCTACCCCTTTAAAATTTACTAGAATTTGACTTATTTGATAAAAGAAAATAAACAAAAGTGGAGAAAGTCCCTTTCTAAGTCATTTTTATTTTGTGTGCACATTTTAGAAGGCTGCATTAAAAATCCTCCAGCTGTCATGTAACTAAAAAAACAAATAGAAATGTCTCTTTCTAAGGGTTTTAAAATACAATTTAAAAGTCTTAATAGCCTAACAGCAAACACAGCATCAATCTAGGATGCCAAGTCAAATCTGCTGTTAATAATTAATGATTAGTCTGAGAGAGGAAAACACATTCAGTTCAGTGAGCAGAGACAGTGCAGACTTGTTCATGTAGGATAAAAGTGCTCTCACACAGATGAGCTGGGTAGACACTCAATTCCCAGACAGACCTACACATCCCATGTGCGCACAGGCTCTAATCTGTAAAGCATCCAATATGTGGAGCTATTGGCCAGTACACTGGGAGGCAAAGCTACATGGCACACGCAAACCTGCACGCTCCACTACATATAGCTGTCCAATCAGCATCTTGCCTGGCTTCCGTGCCAGTGGGCCAATCTGATGCCCCACATGCAGCACACCCCATCCCCCTCAAAACACACATCTACAGTACACATGGACACATCCAGCTGTGATTCTTGGACATGTTCCAAGATCCCAGTCTGGACAGGATTTGTAGAGGAAGGCTTGTGTAAATCATATAAGTCATATAAAACCAGCGCTATATCCTTGATCAGAGGAGGCTAGTCTAAGATACAAAGTGAACACAGGGAGGGGGGGTCACAAATAGGCAGAAGTGAGAATTGGAGAACAAGGCAGTTAGTGGTGGCAAAGAGGAACGTGACTGAGTGCTCCAGCAAGTCATTGAATCATCCACACACACAGCACATTGGCCCAGATCAGTCGAGAGATAAAGAAGGGGATTATACTTTGGCCGAAAGACGAGGAAGTAATTTGACTGTCCTCTGACTCTTTGCCACTTTTACAAAGTCACCTCTGACAATTTGTCTGTTGAACACTTAAAAAAGTACCCAAAAAGGTTCGATGTCTCAAAAATTTTCCGATAAGATATTTTTGTGAAAAATGTCTACCTGAATATCTTTGTGTACACTGTAAAGTTTTGGTTTTGTGTTTGATTCATTGTCACTAGGTTGCCCTACACTGAGGCGCCCATTAAACAGAGAAATGCTGGTTATTGTATATGCTACAATCAAAATAAGTATGTGACTATCTGTGATGTCAGAGCTGTTTAACACCACCAGGAGTTGACTGAAGCTTGCCAGTGGCAAAAGTGCTTTCGGATGACCTTAAATACGTTATTGATTTTTGTAAAACATGAATGGACACACAGCCCAAAAAGCCTACAGCCTTATGTGATTTTTATTTTCTATGCCTATTTATTGGTCAAGGTTAGTGTAATGTAAAATTTGTAATAGTTACGAATTTGGGCTTCTTCTTCAAATAGAAAACACAAACACTTGTGTTAGTGTTTTGCTTAGGGCCACGTGGTGCTTCTAATCCATAATGGATAAAAACAACAACCTTTTTTACCTGTGCTAACTAGTCTTTCTGATAGTAAGCCAAATGGTCAGCTGTCATTTGGGTTCAACCATCGGACAACAGATCCATTGTAGCCCTGCCTATTGACTTGTAAGATGAATTCAAATTTTACATGGCAATTAAACAAATGTTGCCCTGGTGACTAGCAAATCCAACACTAATTGTTGTTCTTGCTTCCTTTTTCCTTCCTTTCCCTATTTTACTTCGTCCCCCCCTCTTTTTCCCACTCTCCTTCCATTTTCCACTTGGAGGAGCAGGGAATGGGCTTTGTGTTATTGGGCCCCATGTCAAAGATGGCTCCCGTGCCTCTTCCCCCTGCTGCCTCCCCCTCTGAGACTCTTACCTCGGACTTCAGGCTGCAGCAGTGAACTGACAGGATGCTGGAGTTCAGGGCACACATATAGATGATGTAAACTGTGAAGGCCTAGAGATAACTCTATATGCATTTGATCCCATTTAAAGCCTGTGTGCACATCATAAACACACACTCCCGCACGTGCACCCCTACAGATAATTACCCCAACAGCCTCTACTGAGTAGAACGCCCATGAGGGCCCCATAACCGCTTTAGACAAGGGCCATGGCACACTCAATACCCTCCTTCTTTGTCTGTCTTCAAACCCACGTGTTTGTTTTGCTTGACTTAATGAATTTGATCTGTGGTTGTTCAGAGCATTTTGTTTAAAATATTCTTCAATCCAATGTTAACTTTTTTTACTATTGACTGTTAACAGTAACAGTCTGTTTGTGTAGATCTCATAATCAATGGAAGCCCAGTATTATCATAAAAAAATTGAATTTTTTAAGTTTCACTTCTTTCACTTATAAATAAAATAGTTGCTGCAGGTGTCAGATGAAAACACTGAAGTAAAAACTGGGATATTTCTTGCAAGCACATCAATACACCCACACACATATGCCCTGCTCTGATCACTTTGACAAATGTGTCATGTTGGCTCTAACTGAAAACTGTAGAAATATTGCGATTTAAAAACCTGCCAAAGCAGGCATAACAAAAAACTCTCCGTCTTAAGCAAATTATTAATCACTCATCAGAATTAAATGGAGTGGACAGCAGCTCCGAACAGTAGGTGCCATTTTAACTATTTCAATAGGCCAAATCTCATAATATTTAATTCAATAAAAATGACCATCCCTCACACAGACCTACATTCAGAGACTAGCCAAGAATGGAAAACATGGCAATTCATGCACTTTATCCGACCATACAAAACAGCTACGCCTCATTGAGCTACAATTTGCTGCTAGTTTTCTATAAGAAGCAAAACAAAGACTGGGATGGCCTGGTCTTCCTTTTTGTACCAAAGCAGTGGACCAAAGAGGACACAAACACACAGTCACTAAGAATTGCCGTCAGAAACCAGAGGGAAAAAAATGCTCTGGAACACACAATAACTTTTTGTGCCTAAAGTTTGAAAGAGAAACTACTCACTGACATATTTTGGGACGAAAATTGCTTTTATTATGACTAGGTCACAACATGGCAGCATTTGAAAATGCTTGTGGATAAAATACTTTTTGAACTGTCACTGCTTTTTCTTTGTATTTCAGTCTCAGATTTTCACTCAATTGCTCCCCTTTTCTGCCCTTTCTTGTTTTACAACCACAATAATTCCTGAGTGAGTAAGCAGTGTTTTGTGTGCGTGAGCCAGTCAAGGCGAAGGCCCTGTTTGTGCATTTGGTCAGTCATGCGAAAGCATGTGTGAATGAGCATGCTGCTTGTAGATGAGTGTGCTGAGCGAGACAAGAGTCAGCAGAGTGAGGGGCTGACAGTCAGCCAATCAGACAGACAAACTGCCACAGTTACGAGTTTGGCTAGGTCTATCTTTGTACCCACTGCACAGTCAAATAAATGTAATCTTTATAACCACTAAAATTATATATTATATATGGACTGGGGGCAATGCAAATCATTCTATAAATTCTGAAGGAGAAAGACTAAGCCATCTAAATAAACAAAGGCAAAAGGTTGCTTCACAATGAATACATAAGACTCATTAGCATACAAGCCAAGATCAAAAGGGTTTCTCAAGTTCAGTACATCATAGCTCTCCTCAAAGAATTCCTTATCAGACTACAGTCAAGTATGCACCACCCCCTCCTTCACCCACCAACCACCAACGTTACAGTGCAATAAAAAATAAAAAAATAGAGTAGAACAGCCCCAAATAAATTATGTTGCCATGACAACACAAGTTGAACTCTTAACAAAAGGGTACAGATGATGTGATGATTGTGCTTTGTCTGTTTAGGAAATGCGTAGATATTCCTCCCTTTTCTACTGAACCCAAACTTTGGTGTACACGAGCTGGCAGCTGTCGGTCCCGGCACAGACTGGGCACGTATTGTCGTCTGCTTGTGTAGATGAATAAATGATGAGTGCTGGACCACTGGGGTAGGACTAGGCCACTAGTCTTACCCCACAAATCCAAGATGGTCACTAATTGGAAGTGGCGAGGTGAACTGATGACACTGCAGGGATACTTGGCTTTGTCACAATGCGTAAAAGTTTTCTTGTTTCACCTCCTTCAAGGATTTAATGAATACCCAGCATGACACAGACTACTGAAAACAAAACAAAAAAAATCAGAAAAACATGTCTTATAAACCAGCAAAACTACAACACATTACACAAACAACAGCTCCACCAGCCATACTAAATATAAATATATAAAAACCTACATACTGTATAAATACAGCAGGAGACAGGTCTGTGATTTTGGTAACTTACCTCAGTCATTAACTTGAAAGCACACAACACACGTTTGTCAGACAGCCATGATAGATAGCCTGTAAAAGAAAAGACAAAAATGCATAAGCACTAAGCATCAATCATGGTCAGAAAATAGTGTTTCCGTACACAATCGATTTCCATGGTATCTGCACTTACCAGAGTACATACAACACTATTTCCCAACTTCTTTTTCACACTCCGGAAAACATTTGATATGGGGTCTGGAGGTGGGAGACAGGAAAAAAACATGTGCTAGAGTATGCATGTATCCAAATGTGTCATATGTTTAAATGTACTTTCCCTCTACAGAACAGGGCTTTTTTTTCACTAATTTTCTTCTCTCACACATACACATGCACTCACACAACGCCACTATACTGACTTGTAAAGCTGTGTTTTACACGTGTACTAAAAAACAGCTTGAGACAAACAAACACATTAAATTCACAAATGCTGAGGTCTTCAACGTGTGCCAGTGGTTGTGCTAATCTATTGAACTCTCATAAATCTAAAACTGAGACAAAGTATGTAGTGCAAGGCTTGAACAAACAACTATGTTTCACAAACAACTACACAACGCACTATTAAAAGAAGTCTGCTTTATTCTAAAAGACTGCAAATTGCCAACTGCCCCGTCTTTCAACAGTTGTTTTTTTCAGGAAATGGTCTCAGTGGCTAAACTTGGACATATTACTAATGAGCAGAATAATTTACTGAAATTGGATATAAATTCATGGACATCATTCTTGGCATCACTGGACAAGTAAAGTAAGATAATAAACATGTGTGTAATATGTAATAACCTGGATGTAACATGAATGCCTCCACTGGCTAATTAAGTTTTAATTTTTTATTTATTTATGTTTTCTTCTTCATTATTCTGTGTGTGCGTCGTTTGTTTGTTTTTTGTTTGTTTTTTTGTATACTGTGGCATTTTCTTTATTGTCTACTATTTAATCTGTGGGAAAAATATCACAAATAAAATAAAATAAAATAAAACAGAAGTCTGCAGTCTCTTAACTAAGTATGTGCTTGAGTGTACCTTAGTGAATCCTCTAATGAAATTAGGACAATTAAAAAACAGTTTACACTGCAAACACATGCAAATTGTGTTTGTCATGTTGGGGGTCCTCTTGCCACAGTGAAGGACTGATGTGTTGAAAAACCCTGTGTCCCTCTCCTGCCACACACATACATAAACACACCCGGCATCCCCCCCATCCCCATGCCACCCCCCTGGTGAGAGATCCTACATCATGACCTCCTTCAACAGTGGGTCAAAGAGAATTTAACACGAAGGTCCCACATTCCTCCAAGGTGATAATTGCTGTAACTGCTGGCAGGGGGCCATCAGGAGCAGGACAAACAAGCAGTGACTCTCTTTGCCCTTCCTACTGTAGTCCTGCTAAACAGGACACATTGCTGTGACTGGGAGAAATTACATTATCAATACTGATGTGGCTAAGTGTCACCTATCACATAGAACTGGTTTATTTGGTGTCTGAGCAGGTGTTTAAGTTAGCTTTGACCAAACCATCAACCACTTAACACATGATGGAGACAACAAGCTAGAGGCTAAAGGCTAAATAAATTAGATAGACTGGTACTGTGAAGCTAAACAGGGGCTCTACTAAAACAACATTTGTTGATTCACGAGAAAAGAACAAAACCACTTTGACATACTTTATTTCAACCATTATAAATTGGTTTATGGTATGGCTTGATTAAAATTAAAATTTGAGATGAATTTCCATATTTATCTGTTGCATAACAAACAGCTTAAATATCCAACATACCACAAAAAAATATACAATACATTTTTTGGGAACCATATGCGGCGAGTGCAGAACTATGGCCAGACGGTGCCATTGTTTCCAGATCTCTGCCAACATGTGGTTCCCCTCCAGCCACACACTAAGGCTTGGTAAGGTTATAAAAGCTAAGGGGTGATTAAGAAGCAGGAATAATGGTCTCCACAAAACTAGGAATGTTTTTACAACAGCTTCGTGATCATTCCTAAACAAACTGGTGCTGGTGATATTTGTTGTGCAGGTCTCAAATGGGAAACATTTTGGAGATGTGCTTGAAGATAACCTGAGAGCTACTAGTTTTGCATTGTTGAAGTAGCTATAGTGGATTCTTCAGGGATTATAAAAGTCAACCTTTTTTTCTCATATTTACTGTATATGCACAAAAGGTAAAAAATATATATGTACAAGACCATTACCATTGGTCATTCCCTGACTGCTAAGTATTCCCAAACCCCAAACCCCATCACTTTCCTCATTACTGGGGTTTCATGGCTTTTTAGGGGTCTGTGCTTTATCTGGGGATTTCACATTTCCCAGCCTTGCCACTTGACATGGCTCACCCAGCTGCCAGCAATCAAGTAGCAGAGGGCAGCGGTGTGGCCGGCTAAGTCTTCAGGCTGCACCTTGATTTGAGAATTGCACAGCACAGCCACTGGCCCTGCTAAGCTTCGGTAATTACAGGCCACACATTGCCTCCTGCCACCAACCCTATTTCTACATCCACCTCTTACAGTGACCTGGCATAATGTGAGGACCAGAAAGGGGTGAGGGGTGAGCACACGGAGAGATAGACATGGTCACGGGTCAGTGAAGGATTTGAGGGATCTGGATCTCAAAAGCCGTAAAGTGTGTGACAGTTTTGGAGAAAGAAGTGAGAATATTCAACACTGAGAATCTAGACGGCACATCTAACATTGTTGCACAAATGGAGCATCCTTATGTGTGTTAGCAGCTACACTACCAACATTGTTTGTGTGTGCCTAATTGAGAGGTAAGCAAAAAGTTGCCTTTAAAGTTTCCAATAAATATCCTGCCAGTAATGTTAAACACCTGCCCATAAAGTCCCGAGGAATGCTAAATGAAACCAAGTTGCAGAGCCTGTCTCCTGTCTAGGGTCTCAAGTCAAGACAGCAGGATTTGTAATGGCTGTAACCAGGATTATGGAGTTCAAGCAGAACAGCCAGGAAACAAGACAAAAAAAAAAAATCACATGCTTTCAACACTGTTTTTTCTCCCTCTAATGTCCACACGATTACAGTACAGATTTCCTCACATTATTCCTTAATTGCTCTAAATTAATGCCACAACAAAATGTCAAAACACATCATGGCAAAGTTTTCTTAATGGTGCTGAGTGATCAAAGCTGCTCACGGAGTCTTGCATAATTCTAGCGGACATGAGGATGTTTAAATGAAAACGGTTCCTTATGCCAGACATAGTTGGACAGATGACTGATTACTGCAGCTCAAGGCATCCTCTTGCTGATCTTCTCACCCCAATGTCATACAGCTCGACACCGCAAAAGTATGCAGACATAAAAGGATATCCGGACTAATGCGTAAATGTTCACACACATGCAGTGACATGACATACAGTAGAGTGGCTCTCTCAGAATATATACTCTAGGGTTAAAGAGAGACTTGACCCCAGAGGCTAGAAGCGCTGTTGTTTGTCCCCATCTCTGGTTTCCATTCCTAAAAGTACTGACGCCTTCCCTCTGCTGCACCTGTCGAGCACCAATAGACCCCCTGCTCGGACCCTTTCACCAAAGAGAATATACGGCCCTGCTCCCGGGTCTAGCCTGGCTAATTACCCCTGGCCTTAAACCAGGCTCAAACTCCACTGCAGGCTGAGGCTTTTCAACTACGGTACTCCTTCGCCACCCCTCAGCAATCTCCCTTTTATTCCGGAACCCCTTCATTCCAAAACACAGACAGGCTAACCAAGCCCAAGCATTTACGGCCAGAGTCACAGGCTGTCCCATTCAACCAAGAGCACTGCTGTCTACACGCAACCATGAATAATGAAGCTATAACTCCAATATGCAACTGCAACTAATCTCATAGGCTGCTGTACACATGTGTCAAACAGACAATAACAGCTAATGTATACATGCATATTGTGCAAGAAAAAAATAAGTTCACTTAAATACTATTTAACAAATAGAATGCTTCATGAGTATTCTGACTTCTTCCTGTACTTATAATCTTCATAATACTAAAGGTCAACTTAGTCTGAGCTTTATAGATCAAGGTAGGTTTCAGGTGAGGTGCAGGCTTTGTGGTTTCTACTGTTTCCTTCACAGCAACAGTAAAAGTATAATTTTATATGACAACCAAAGCCCTTTACATTAGAGGTACATCTTTTGATTTAATTTATAGAGTGAAAACCAAAAAGCTTTTGAGCTACATGTAGAAGTAAAAATAACGAATAAGATCCACTTTTGACAGTAACATTTATTCTCTGAACATGTTATATTCTGGGACGTTTACATTTATTTCAACTGAAAAATTAGTGGCTAGAATATTTGTGTTAAAATGTTATGCATAATATATGACTAAAAAGTTTTACTACGCCACTAAAACTTAAACAAAATGATCTAGTACAGTGTGCACTCCCACAGCCATGACTGTACAGTATGCGGGAGGCTGTACCTGGCGTGAGGCAGACACCACGTGACTGCAGCGCTTACTGTCTGGACGCACTCAGAGCCTCCCTAGTGAGGACACCACAGACAGCACAGATATAAATAGACGCCATTCATGTGTTGCGTGACTGCGGATAAAACACCACACAGACAATTCACTTAGGTAAATTTGTTAATATTGCTCATTTCTTTTAAAAAATTAAATAGTCTATGTCCATACGCTCTGGACAGTTTGTTGTTTCAAAATGCACAAAAGCGCTCAAACCATACTCGTTTCACTCCTCCCTCTTGCAATTGCCATGCAAGTGGACACAGATGTGTTTTCGGTTTCATCAAACACCTTATTAGAGCTGGATAACATAGACAACAAGCTCATTTAAACATCCCTAGAGCAACGCTACTCGTCAATGCGCTGCGTCAGAATGGGGCAAGGTAGGCTATAGCACCGCTCTGAACTTGCATGAATGAAAGTGACGGCATTAAAGCACTCGGTCTGCAGGCGACTCACTCAGCCTCCAGTGTCTCGCCTGTGTGGCGCTCTCCCGCATCCTTCACTGAGCATCACTTTGTGGAACCGGTTCGAGTCATCCTCCTAAACAAACACTGGTTCTGGACATCCTAGCCAGTCCGTCCTGCGACACAATTCGAGTTTGGACCCGTTGATGTCACTTCCTGCTTGGGTAATAGCCTGTGCAAACGAGTTCAGTCTAGGGATGTGGAGGGGAACCCTTCCTGGTAATTTTCGTGGACACCAGGGAGCCGAGTTCACAAGGTCACCTAGTAACAACATTTCCAGACGCTGGCAAGAAATACATAATTATTTCAATGGTGCTTAGGCTATTTAATCAACATCTTATTAAATTGGCAGTCACATCCACATCATCTTACCCCCTGCGAAAAATACCACAATACATAACCAACACACAGCCGTTTGTGGTATGCTATGTTAATTAAATACAGTGTGTATCACAATTTGGGAGATTGTGATTAGGCTTAATCTGAAAGGTTAAAACATTTAATGTCACATTATATATTTAATTTTACTCTCTTAACAATGTTATAAGGGCAGCATAAATGGTGGCAGGTCTACCCTAGTAAAAGTGTTTTGAACTCATTCAATTTACCTTTGAAAACATTGCATTCCTTAGTCACTGGGCATTATCCTGGACCCCATCCAGGTCTCACCTCGCTACTTTTGAACCCAAACCCAGCAGTTCGTGTCTGATCTACAGGCCCTTGTCCCCTCTCAGGCCTCTATGATAGATGACCATCAGCATGCCAATACTGCACAATATTTCAATTTCCTGCTCAGGAAGAGGAATTTTGGGGGTTGAGAAAAGTTCAGATGCACAGTGTGATACCTCACAACAAGACTCCAGCCTCCCGTGAAAAGCAGAGACCCAAACATTCAGCTGAGAACATTCCAGAACGCAGGTCCACTCTGTGTCAACAACCCCTGCCTGAAAGACAGCAACTGAGACTGCAACAGTCTCTGTAAGTTTTTGATAAATATGTTTTTAAATTGTGCATATCTATAATGCCTGTTCTGCATCGCACTGAGCACTCAACTAGTTGGTTTGAAACTTCACAATTTGCTATTTCTTTGAAACAAAAACAAGTGCTCCAATTACTATTTGTTTGAATTTTGTTTTGCACAAAAATTGCCATCCCTTTCACTGGGTTTATAATTAAAACACAATGAAACGGGTAAATCAAAAATGCCAGCACTGTGTTGAGCTCACCTTTTCTGGGACTAGTTTTGCTTTCTCTACAAATGTTAGTTATTGAGAGGAACTGCACACAGAGTGCAACCTAAACATATAATAATAAAGCTTTATTTGACTTTAGCAGGTTGATTATTGATATTTCTAAACCATTGTTAATGTGAGGGATATATTTTCAGTCGATGACTTTGTCTGGATGCACGCTGCCTGCAAAAACATACATGTATATGTGGTGTAGTATCTTGTGATAGGATGTGGCCCTCATGTGGCTTTCATTTTAAGGCTTTAATTAGCTGTATGTGAGTCAGAGAACTGTAGCAGGCTGGAGATGGCCCGGGAGGCAGGCAGTGCAACCTAGTGGTGGGAGAGGGTTTGGAGCAGGGCAAGTGTATTGTGGACCATATAGAAACTTTGTATGTTGTATCTCTAAACCTGAAATTATTGCAGTCAGATCTGATATATTGTTTTTTTAACATATTTTTAAAAACACGTGTTTGATGTAGCATGGCAATAAAGCATACTTTCCTGAAACTTTCCCACTTCATTAACTTATTATAAATATAAAATAAACTTAAATTAATGTTTTCTAACCAGGTTTGTGTGCATTTGTCAAGTGCTTCTGAAGTTTACACCTCTACCTCCACACGACTAAGTGCTGGTCTAGTTCAGTCAGTATTCCTTGTTACTACACAGTCTTAAGAGATGTCCCATCATCCACAAAAATACAGATACCCTTCCAGATGTTTTGGAAGAGATTGAGGGGATTTATGGACGGGCCTTTATTATGAGAGGGTAGGCTGTATTTGAGGAGGCGGAGCTTTTCACTTATTTTGTGTAAAAGAGGAGTTCAACGTAGAACAATCCTAAAATCACAGTTTAATAAGGGCCCAGCTCTACCAGAGCCACAGCCCGTTTTGCCTTGAAGGGAATTAATAATGAATTAAGGCACCCCCACCTTCCTCTAAAAAGATATTCATGCATGCTAATGCATCCATTATTTATAGTGTGCACAGAGGCTGGCGGCCACATGCAAGTGGGAGGGATGTAAAGATGAAGTAAAAGGGGGGGTCTTTACCCCTGAATGAAGCTTCAATGCTCTCGTAGCAACATCCACCCATTGTGACTGGTTGGAGCTGGGTGGGGATGGCTGAGGACTGGATGTGGACAAGCATAAGAAGGAGGGGCGAGGGGGCCTCACTGCCAGACAGGCAGCTCGTGCACAGGACAGGGCCGCCAAGTGTTGTAGGGGGAGGGGTGGATTAAACAAATAAATACATGATAAGAAATAATCGCGCTTGTGAGGGAGGGCATGATGGAGACAAAGAGGCTAAGAGGGACAAGGCGGGGGGTTAGTTAAGTCAGACAGGATTTACTGTCTGCATGGGTCCCTTCTTGACCAAACATTTATGTGAGACATGGCAACTTTGTTGGATGTTCTTTTGAGTGCCTTGTTAATTCACACTTTCTTGTAGAGAGGCTAATATTATTTTTTTAACAATTAAATGTGATTGTAGGTCAGATCTGAAATATAATGGATACATGTGATTGAGCCCCTGTTGTAATTTCACTGCCAGACCTAACACATAATATTAGAAATCTATGACTAAAGCATCACACAAGTTGATTCAGTGAAAGCAACTGAGGAAATTTAGAAATGTGAAATAGAAGTGTGAAGGTGAGAGAGCGGAGCTGAGAAAGATGAATCTGGGCTTCTTTTAATCCAAGCATTTTAGGTATGTGTTGATACAGTTCAGAAACGAGTAGGGCACGGAGGCTGATAAGATAAAGCAAAAGCATTGGCAGATGAGCTTTCTATCTGGCTGATCCCCACATTAGCATAGATACCCAGTCATCAGCATGGCAGGAAATCGCTGCTGTGGAGGTGACACCAGGGCCGTGACACCCATACTCATCTCCATAGATATCACCAGGGCCTTTGCGTGAAAATCAAACAAGGGTTATCTCCGCTATGTCTGTGGAGCATGGATTTCTGCAGCCAAGCTGCCTTTTTATGTTTTAGTAATCCTTGATAGTTTCTCTCTGTTCTCTGTTGATCTGTTTTTATAAAATAAAATATAGTTGTACTTATCCGTACTGAAATGTACTTATGCTGACATGAGTGGCAGCACTACTGTTAGTACAGTGATCCTGTCCAAGCTAGGACATGAGCCAGAGATGTAATAATATCAAGGGTAAAGTTACCAGTCATACATTGCAAAACCAGTTGCAACAGAATTGTGCTCCTTTTTTAAATTGTTGTTTTTTGCATTAAACACATGACACACAACTAAAACAAATCCCCCTATAAGGAGAGGTAGCTTTCTAAAAATAGATACAATATTGCCAAATTCAAGTGTATCACAAATAATCACCATGCATCAAAACGCTGCAGCAGAATCAAGACCTCCCAGAAGAAGGGAATCTGCATTGTGCAAACATCACAACCTTTGTTCTTCCAACAAACACAAGGTGAGGCACTAAAGTGTTTTTATACCAAACCTCAACCACACACAGGAAAATCCATAAACATTGGAATGATGTCAAAACAACATTGTGAGGTTTGACGGTTTTAATTTTCCACTGCTTAAAGTGAAAATGGCTAGTGCAACATTTCCTGCTCCCCCGGTGATTTTTATGACAAATACAACAGCAGCTTAATTATACATGCGACCACCACCATAAAAGCACAACCATTAACTACCATCTTGTTAACACAGAGGACCTGCCTTGAAACTGCCAGAGTTGCATTTAAAATCTTTTCACTCAGCGCTTGTCTGCTGTGGCAGATTGGCATCATTAACAAGAAAAAAACTTAACGTGGCAGCGTGTGCATACGTTTCATGCACGGGTATTGCTTGGAATGAACAGCACTACACAACGTTGACAGGGTATTTTAGGAGAAATGGGGAAAAGATATGCAAGTTTTTGTCATTTTTTTGTGATTGACAAACTGGTGCCCCATACACTTCAGTCTCCATTCATGAGGAAATATTGTGACCTCTAGTGTCTCTGACCTGACTAACACACAAGCTTTGGAGTTTTAGATCTATTTGAACTTCTCTAACCTTTTTGTGAGAAGGCTTTGCTACAATTTCAAAGGCTTCCTGGTTTTACGTTACTCACCAAACACTCCCCAGCTGTACACGAAGAGGCCACTCTCATTGGGAGATTTGTGGAAGAAGAAACTCCTTTACGTAACAAAACAAATCGTGGTAAATGAAAAGTAGGAATGTTACTGATGTTATGTTAACACCTGCTTCAACAGGTCAACATTCACAAAAGGCATGTTAGAAAAGTATTGACATTAGAAATAACCGCATACTTGTAAGCAGTGTTCAAACCCAGGGGCCTTTACAAAGAGAATTCAAAGTTGCTACTGTCATGAAGTGGAGCGGTCATCTGAATATTTTATACACTGTCTTTTAATCTACTTTATTCTTAAGATGTCTGAGGGTTCAGAGAATGTGTCAGTGTGCTGAGGGGTAGAATGTAAAACTCAGAAAAAAGCACCCTAAAGGCAAAGCCATCAAGAAGCATTTACTCAAAGATGTACAGTCCTATGTTAAGCAAATGGTCAGAGAAATGGTGACCTACTGAATCCATTACTTTTCTCCCATATCCATTGTCTTAACCCAGTTTTGTGCCCCCAGAGTGCCTTTTAAAGACCTGTTAAAAGAAAAGAAATGTGCCTCAGAATAGCTAACTTAATTATCATAGCAGCTTTTTAACATGTCAATGGTACTTGCCCTGCATGCATAATGTTGCAGTGTTATTGTGGTGGCCCCTGTGTTTCTCACAAAACCTCAAACTAAAGACACGGGGTCTATTGTCAGTAGCACATCCATCTGGATCAAGGCCATTAGAGGATATTTGCACTTCCTCTGTGGCTCCTAGCCCTTTTTGACATGCAGCAGAAGGAGCAGGCATCACCCACCAGTGAAGGGCCAATTGAGGTGCAGATTGACCAGAGGGACAGTGAAGGAGGGCAGCCAGGAGGCCAGAGCTCCTGTCAAATCTAGTGATGGACACCCACATGGGGGCTGCTAGTTGGCCCGCAGTTTCTGAGGTCTGATAGCAATTGATAGGACATGATGAGGCAGGCGCCCAGGCTCTATTCTTCTGTCCCTGGGGATGTTGGAGGGTGTATCAGAATGTCACAGTCGCCTGCCTACAGCACACGTCTGGTGTCAACTACTTAAGATATACAGCTGCCCTTGTGCTTGCCCACATATACACCATCAAAAAAAGGCATTTAGGGGGCTTTTCCTTGTAAGTGGTACTTTGTGTCCTAAAAAAAAACATCTATTTTCTTTTCCTTCTGTTCAACATCAGAACATGAATAAAACATGGAACTACATTTGTGCTGCAGCCACAGCTTTCATGAAACTGAACAGGCAAACACTCAAAACATAAATAGGTAGATCTTTGAAGAAGAACAGGAACATGTTGATAAGGCACTTAGATAAGCCTGATGTTGTTAACACTGCAACCTATACAAATGCAGCCTTGTGAATGTTCTTTTATATCTGTCCGTACATACTAGCTCGTACATGTGCATGATTAGTTAGTGCAGGTGAGAGACATGAATTGTTGTAAGCATAAATTTCCACACATGCAGAAAACCGCTCTCTTCACTTCTAACACAACATGCCGGTTGTCAATCTGTAGGTAACCAGTAACTTATATGCTTGTTGCTGGATGGACAGGCACTCGGAGCTGTGTTGGAATGCTGACAGCACAGAGATATGAATCTTGATTTGATTAAGAGTCTGAGTTGAGAATCTAAGCACTGGAGTATCTGCTGAAGCGGGTGGGCAAGGAGACTGTAGCGAAGGAGTCGAAAAGGCCAAGGTGAGGTGGCACAGGGGGTTACCTGTGGCCCCGGCTCCAACTGGGAGTAATTTGGAACAGACTGCTCCCAATGTGTTCATTAGGTTGTGATTGGGCTGAGTGCAGGTGGGGAGGGCCTGCCCAGCCTGACGCTGAATAGTCCTGATTGTGCCCTGCATAAAACGCCATCTGTTTCAATGAGGAGTGAGCAAGAGGGACTGGAGAAAGGAGGAGGGAGCACTACCGGTGAAAATTCTTGTTTTATGATGTCTGTAAAATATTGTTTGACAGAAAATAGCAGGAAAATATGCAACTATATTCTCAGTTCTATATTGAAATTTGCCATTCATCTAATTTACAACAGACAGTGCAAGTTTATCAAGTAAATTTACAACCAGGTGTGAAAATAACTGCAAACTAGTCGAACTCGGTCTAAAAATTAGACTTCTTCTAAAAGCTGTAGGATTGGTGTCTATTGCTTGCCTATAGCTTAACAATGTGAGCATACTGCTGCAGAGACAAGGGGATAGAAGACTGGCAGTACATTATTTACAGCCACCTGTCTCAAAGCTTTTTGTATTTGTATAATCCTGCAGTCACACCAAAAGCAGAAATACAAATGTTAATTTAGGTGTTCACAAAGACTGTCTGTTTACACTGTCTCTGTTTAGGAGTAAACACAACATTTGCCAAAATTACTTCAATAGTGAGCGCCAGCATGTAGTCATATTTCAAATCCAGTGTCCTGATCTGATTTTATTATTTCACTCATTTCAAGCCCTGGGAAGAGAAAGGCAAGAGCGGAAGAGAAGTAGGCTACTGTTTGCTTCTCGACTTTTGAAGCGTCTTTATCGGGCTTGGCAGCGTGGTCTTGCGTGTCCAGGCCTCATCATGCTTTTCATCTTTTGTGCTGTCCAAGGTGTGTCCAATGCACTGGGGCTTTATGTGGGGAGGGGGGACGACACATCACATTCTGTCTTCTGTCCCAAATTGGGAGGGGGGTGGGGGGTGGAGGGCTGGACAAAAAGCAAAGTTATAGAAGACCGCGGCTCATCAAAGCTGCCATACACAAAGGCTTATAAAGCGTTACTTCACGCAGAGTTGTGCCAGATGTAATTGCAGGGTTCCTGAAGATAGAGAATCACATGGAATGGTTAGCTCCACCCATGACATCATGAAAGGGTACAGCTAAAAGCCTTAACTGCCAAGATGGATGAGCATTGGTTTGTATTATTCTGATGTATAATAAGCTGAGTAAACACGTTATCTTAAAGGTTCTAGTACAAACCCACCACTTGCTCATTTAAGTTTTATGATTTATGCATAGAGTGAGGTAGATGGAGGCAGACCAGCAGAAATCAGAAAGAGGAGAAAATGCACTAAGCGACAAGTGATTTCCCTCCCCTTTTGCCTCACCATCAGCTTAATGGTATAGGCCCTTTCATGTCTGAATACAGCTTTCCACTGAAAATTATGTTGATTTGTTGTTAATAAGCCCAGAGGTTGGCAGTCTACGCTCAGTGCATGGCAGGTATAGGTAGGCTGTGGTTTTCTTGATCAACCGGAGTAGTCCTCATCTGTTTCCTGCGGCCTCCTGCTGTGATGGGACGGCTGTCGAGTGTGCATTGTTAAATGTATTCTAAGGCACAAATGTTGCCCCTGTCAGGTACAGCTCCTCTGCTTAATGTGTGTGTATAAGAGACGGAGGGAGACACAGAGTACGTGCTTGTACCGGCGTTTGTTTGCTTTACTGACAGTGAATGTTGATGGGAGCTGAGGAAAGGGTGGTGCCATCACTACAGGCCTGCAGATGGGGCTCCCTCAGGAGGGACACGCCCAAATGTTTTCCAAAACAACGTATTGTAGCAGACATCATAACGCTGCATCTTAGAGGTTCAGGACATACTTTTAAAACCAGAGAACAATGAGTTCCTGTTTTCTCTTCATGTCTCTTGTCCAAAGGCCTCCTGCCAAGGCTGCACAGGCTCACTTGTCTATCTCCACAAGGTCAAGACTTAGATGTGTCACACAAAGATTTTCTCTACCCAGCTTCACTTAATAGAGAAAGTAAATGATGAACGCTTCATCAAGGTGACATAGTCTAGTATGAGCATAATAGAATATAAATTGATTTTTGTGGCTTTCATCTTTGTAGAGGGAGTTTGCTCAAGGACCTATGTTTGTTTTACAGTCTTCTTTCTCATCATGATGGATCAGAACTCATTTTTCCTTTGCTGTAAAGTCTGTGTAGGTTCTATACTAGTAGAATTATAATAGTCATATGCAATAGTGTGAAATTTAGAGTGAAAGCAATTGTTAGAGTCAAAATAAAAGATTATACGTATTATATAAATAATGCTACATAGTACATATGTAGTAAATTGAGAATCTAAATATTATTATATATTACAGTAGTGGCCAACATTATTATAACACTTTTTTCACCTTTTTGCTTTGAAAACATGATTTAATTTCATAAAGTTTATGAACGATGTAGATGGTTGCTTTAGAGCACAACAAATATCATATGAAGTTTGTCCTGTTTTTATTCACTTTTAACATTAATATTTGGTATGTCCACCATAATGTCAGTATATTCCCTGAGAACTATTTCAACACTAATGGAATCCCATGACTTCTTCTGTAAAGGAACATGATTGTGTGACATTGACAGTGTCTGTATTCTATATTTTTTATAAAACATTATGATGGCTTTGTAGACATTTCATTTGTTTTTGAGGTATTTTTATGGCCATTTTAACAAAAACAACTAAAAGATCTAAAATATACCAAGTGTTCTAACACTAATTTCAATACCAGGATATAATATTTCAAATATATATATTTTTATACCAGGATTTTAACCATTTGTAGTTTTTTCTTGGAACTACTGGAACTCTGTCAGTGTGACATAAAAATATAGTAAGCTAAGAAAAAAAAAATCTAAACCGATAAAACTAGGTGGTTTTTCACAAGAAGTACCTGTGTTGGGCTAAAACTTTTGCAATAGCTGTAAGATAGTGTGTATTTCTATGTACGCACCATTCTCAGGTCACAGAACAAAGCATGAGGGCCAGTGAGCAAGTGTCAGAAGTCATGCTATCCCAAGGGTACCATAAGTCTCTTCCCAAAACCTCCAACATTTTTCAAAGGCCTCCTGCAGCCCAACCCCTCATCAGTAAGTGCCCCCGATGGCCCTGTGCACACCCGCACCAACCCACTGTCTTCTCTTGTGGGTGAAGGGAGAACCTGAGTGCATCACCTGGAGCCCCCCCCCAAACGTGACCAACCAGCTCTGTCTGTCCAAAATCAGCCTGAATCTCAGCGGGGGGGGTTAGTAATGATGCTGAGGAGGCAGAAACACATAGAGGGGGCAGATTTCATTTTATCCATATTTCACAAAGGCACTGCACACATATCTGTTGGACTTACAGCCCAGATAGAAAAGTTTCACCTGTCAGAGATAATTACTTATAACCTACATGGCCCTATTACTTTGGCAATTTGGATGTTCTGTGTTTACAGGCAAACATAGGTTTACAGAAACGCATTTCTGGTTTTACAAAAAAAAAATAATTTAATATCTCTATGAAAGTGTCCAGTGGGCCTCAATCAAGTGATTTGGTAAAAAACATTATTGCAAATCTAAACTGTGTCCCCTTGTCAGCCAAATCAACCATTAACAGAATTTACAGTGGGCCATAGGATAAGGGGCCTACGTATCCTGTCGTTACTAGCAAAAACATGAACATGTCTTATCTGCTGTATGGGTAGATTACACCATATTCTAGATGAAGTGTTAAAGGAGCCTGTGTGGTTCCATCAAACTAGCTAAACGGGTGAGAATTAAGATGTTGTAGCGTGGGATGAGGCAGTTATGCATATATAACACGTTAAGGCTGGGACCTCCTACTGTGGAGAGGCACGACAAAGCCTCTCTAACAGAAATACCTCTGGGACAGCTAATGATTAATTAGCTTGTGTCATTAAGTGAGGCAAATGTCACCACAGCTTCCTGGGGAAGCTGTCACACCATGTGCAGGCTACACACAAGTTTCCCCCTCAGGTGCAGAGGAAGGGGGTGGGGGGTTAGAGCTCTGTAAATAGACAAACCCTGACATCTAGTGGTCAAACATCAAGCAGCAGCAGTTTGCGATCAATCAATATTTAATCAACAATTTTGTCCACCAATACAAAATAAAAAATAAAAACACGGACAACAAAAAACAACTTCCCAAAGTCATAGCCCAGGGAAAAGGGATTGTTCAGATTTCCATTTTAAGATTAACGTCTGAATTAGGTGAGGTGACCTTTGACCTTTTGGTGCCATTTACCTCACCAACCAGGTCATAAATGTCAAAATGAAAAAGATACTTCATCACATCCACATTTCTAAGAATATATGGAAATGAATGCATAATTAATACAATTATCTAAATTTCAACACAATCGCCAAAACATTTTTAGACTACATTTATAAATAAAATGCATATAAAAGTGCATTTGCTTACCAAAGATGATGAGTGCAGGGGTTACTGATGAAATTCTTGCTTAGATTTAGATCAGTTGCAACAAAAGAATATCTTATTGCTTTCTATAATTTTACTATTAATTAAACTCTTTACATCTCAGCATTAGTTAGTCTGAATCCTATGAGGTTCAGTACAAAATCCTGGCCCACTATAAGGACCAGACAGACCAAGGAGAGGTAAAAAGACCCCTCTCTGCCCCAGGGAGTGGCAGCACAACGTGGAGAGGTTTAACACACATACACAGTGCAAGCCAGTGCTTATTCACGTGCATGCACGTTCACACTCAGTCTGCCTTGCCCTCACATAGACGTACGCACACAAAAGCACACCTGTCGGGCCTTTCCACTGCATGAGCAAAAGCAAAGAAGTCTGAACCCCCTCCTTGGTTTCTCTGTATGTGGTATCGTATGTCTGTTATATTAAAGCAAACCCATTCACTTCCCACGTTCTCATCTGAAATAATGGCATGAGCAATTTCCACATTTAGGCAAGCAAGGACACATGCCGTTTCTCACTCTTTCTTTCGCCACTCTTAATGAATGGAGTAGAATCTGGGCCCCACTGACTGTGGTCTAATCTCCCTTTGAGGATTTCTACAATTCTTCACATAAAAACGTCAATTCCTCCTAATGTAGCTGTGTTATTTGACAAAATGCACTATAACTAAGACATCTACTTACATCCTCTTATACTTTTGCTCTAAGTGAGTAAAGCCTGTGTGATTTCTCTGGTATTTGCTGCAGTTAGAAAGGCCCAAAGTTCTGCCTGCCGTCTCACAATTGTGCCAGTGTACTGGTGTGTGACGTTCATTTGTAGGGGGATCCATCAAATAGAACGATTGAATTAAAGTGCACTTTGGACCGGAGAGCTCTCTCTTTGCCACTTTGCACCATAACATGTCTTGTCCTAAAATAATTAGACTGAGGCCTGAAGTGGCTAGAAGCTGAATGGTCAAAAAGAAGGAATGGTCCAGCTTTGAATAGAATTGTCCCATCTTAAAAAAAAAAAAAACTCTATTTCTTTACACTTGAGCCTTGTTGTCTTTTGTGACTATTATCCCTATTCATTATTAGCTTTCATGCAGCTGTGCCCCTCTTAGAAAAGTCTTTGTGCCGACCACATAAATACAGGGAATGTGTCCGTGGCAGGTAGCCCTTATTGCAAGTTAATCTCCCGAAAGAGCCTCACACAAGTACTTTAAAATTTTCTCCGAGCTACACAAGGCTCATCATCAATTGAGCACTTCTTGCCTTTGTACAACTGATGAGTGTGGTGCGTGGCCAGTGACAATGGCTGCCAAGTGTGACAAAGTAATCACCTTCTGGAGAAAACACTAGTAATTACTTCTAAAATGTTTGGTCTTCAGAAACAACTGCTATTGTGCAATAAAATGAAAGGCTCCTTTTAGAAAGCAGTGCTGTGATGGTTGCTCTCAGTCTGTTTGTCATTTATTTGTTTACAAAGATTTCTGTTTGCTTGTTGTATGTAATGGACCCACATATTGTGTGGATGAGTGTGCACATCGTTTGTGGTTTAGATCCATTCTGTACGCACTCTTGAGCAGAGACATGTAATCATGCATACTAGTCCATGGAAGCCTAGTCATTTTTATCAACCTTATGAAACAGATATAAGACGGCATCTGTAACAGGTCACTGAATTGTGTCTGATTGGGTGATTATGCCATTGGAGGGATGCATGTTATCTTAGAGTTATATCTGTTTGACATGGAGATGTGATGGGCTTCCAAAGACATTTAAACGCAATAAATGGGTCAAGTCATAATGGTGCATACAATGTGACTGGCATTTACCAAAAATATTGCAGCTGGCTTTAGTTTACTCCCTTAGACAGTATTATCTTGGTATTTAGTGATCAGATCTTTCCAATACAGGTAATGCAAAAGTCACTCAAGCATCAACACAATGCTTCAAAACTTCAGAATTACTTTTTAGAATTACTTTCACTTTTATTTTTTACGACAGGTATAGTATTAATATGTCAACATTTTAGGACAAGCTGTCGAACCTATTTATACAATGTTTATGGTTATCCATTGAGCTCATCCATATGGTTTGTGTATATAGTTTGTCCACTAGAGGGCATAGCAGGTGATAATGTCCTCGAAATGTGTGTTGCTTATGGTGTGAATCCATCCTAAGAACTTGTATGTGGGAACATCTAAACACATACATGTACCACATAATTAAAATACAAGAGGTGTTTTATCCATCATGTGTAGGCTTCCACCTGCTTTAAAGAAATCTGTGCTTCACTATAATAAAGAGGGGCACTGGAGGCCCCTGTGCACACACTCTAGACGTTGTGTTGCAGTGTAATAGCAGTGTAGCAGTATAATAATCACAGGCCACTGGACGGAATAGATCTCCCCCTAGCCCTTTGTGGTCACCAGCATTTCATTTGCAATTGGAATTGTAAACAAAAGGTGCCACATCAAAGGATTTTTTGATAGCTCAGCTCCAGCAAACGCTTAAAATAAAATGTCTAATTAGGAGTGTTGCTTGTTAGCTCATGTAAGCTGTGCCATGTACACAATAATGTACCAGTTTTGTAGAAAATGCTATGATTTTAGACACTTTAAAATGTATATAGGCTTTATGTGGTGGGCAACAGAGCTGGTTTCTTAGTTTAAATCAGTAAACTAAAGTGTTAAAGTAAAACTGTTAAGGTCATATCTTATATCATATTTGGAAGATTTACAAGGTACAGGATACATCCGCAGTGTTCAGCAGCCAAAAACCAAACCATGATTACGCAACTGACTGGATGGGTGGTTCTTAAAACAAATGGGAGTAGCCTATTTTGTGAGAATATAGGCTACTGTAGCTATTTGGGCCATTAAGGCTACACAATAACGCACTTTGCCAAATTCACAATAATCCGGTTACGATGGATGGGCCTTGTGGTTACTCGATGCAATTGTTTTCAAAAACACTAACTTTTGAATTCGGCTGAGAGGTGTCTTTTGTTTTGTTGGGTCTGCTGCTCTGTTCTGGTGTAAAATGTAAAGTCTTTCTGAAAATAATGAGATCATAGGCACAACACACATTTGCAACCAACGACTCAAGACGTAGGTTCTCAGTCATCCAGGACATAATAAAGAACAAGTTTAAACAAAGGCAACCTGGTCAGTCTTTTTTTGGATCATTGGGTTTTCTTTTTAGAAATGGGTCTTGAATATCAAAGAAGGAGTTGTTATTTGATTTTTGTTGTAAAATTGAAATACCAGCCATCATTCCATCTTCTTCCGCTTATCTGGAGCTGGGTTGTGGGTGCAGCAGGCCAAGCAAAGACATCCAGACTTTCCCCTCCCTGGACACTTCTTCTAGCTCTTCAGGGGGATACCGAGGCGTTCCCAGACCAAACAAGAAACATAGTCCCTCCATCATGTCCAAGTCTTCCCTGGGTCCTCCTCCCAGTGGAACGCGCCCGGAACTGCTCCCCAGGAAGGCATCCAGGAGGCACCTGGAACAGATGCCGAAGCCATCTCAGCTAGCTCCTGTCAAAGTGGAGGAGCAGCGGCTCTACTCTGAGCTCCTACCGAGTGACTGAGCTCCACCCTATTTTTAAGGGAGCGCCCAGCCACCCTGCAGAGGAAGCTCATTTTGGCCTCCTTCATTGCCAAATTATTATAAATTATAAAAATAATTATTATTTTCTGTAACCAGACATGGTTATAGGTAGGTAACAGCGCCAAATGCAGTGGCACTATTGAACAGAACACAGGTGTTACAACAATACTTTTGACTAAGATCTGTGACTTCAGGAGGGCACTGTTGCAGATATCAGTAACTTTAATACAGAGTGATAGATTTAAACAGAGTTATATGCATTTATTCTAGAATTTAAATTTTGGACTCACTCTATTCTATTTATGTTCTGTACAAAGGCTGGAGAAAACAAGTCACCAAATCTGACAATTGTCGGCAGGACATGTAACTGAACTGTAGCTGCAATAACTGATCTAAACATTGAAATCATTGTTCAATCATTATTCATATTGCCTAGGTTTTAATTAACTACAATATCTACTGATAGGGTTAGGGTTTAGGTTCCTGTTTGGGGTTAGGAGACAATACACTGAAATCTGCAATCGTGTCTCCTGGAGTTACAGATTTTGGTATAACATGATATACATTTGTTTTCTTTAGCACTATGACCCCATTTGTTATTTTTTTTGTTTTTTGTTTCTATGTGATTTTATTTTTTTGTTTTATCATTTTGACCTAAAAATGTCTCTTATTCACCTTTGCCAAATAAAAAAACAACGCTGGTATTTAAATTTTGAATTTGAATGTATTTTTATTTTATTTTACAAAAAAAATCAAATAATGGCCCATTCTTTGGTTATTCAATAACCTACCGATTTCTGAAAAGAAAATCCCATTAACCAAAAATACACTTTTTTAGTGTTACAGCTCCTCAAGGAACACCTGGCGAGGGGGAAAGGACCAAATGATAGCCTAAAAGGCCACTGGGGACTCTAGCCTATCAAGGTGTATAATGAAGGTGGTCTCTGGGTGGTCTCTAATGCATTAAACATACTGTGGAAGCCGTACAATCAGGGGCGGATTTAGACATTTTGGGGCCCAAGGCAAACACAGACATGGGGCCCTCTACATCTCTTGTTTCCCTCCTTTTGTCAATCCTTATTAAAAAAATAAAAATTAAAAAAAAGCCCTACTTGTTACTTTTCTTCAGCAGTCTTCACACAGCAATGATGTATAGACATCTGGAGTTGTATCTGTAAAAAAAAAAAAAGAAGAAAAATAAAAAACACAGAACAACATTCTGTTTAACAGATGTATCCTCTGTAAAATTGTATGTACATAAAATGTTCTCTATACAATAATATGTATTGTCTATTTACACAGGGAAGAGGTGTCATTGGTTGTCATTTACCTTGGTTGTTCTGATAGTATCTTCTATATGGATCTGCTTGCTGCTACATGTTTTTGGACTTCTGTCTTGTGTTACTAAAGTGAGAAGAAACACACAAGACAATAAGTGATCAATTAGTAAAAATAACTTACCTTTTAAAATGTTTACCTTTTTTCTTTCACTGAATTTTTCCTGCTCTCCCTTTTCTTCTCTCTTTGGTCTTTGCCTGTCTTTTTCTTCTTCTCTCTTTGGTCTTTGCCTGTCTTTTTCTCCCTTTGGTCTTTGCCTGTCTTTTTCTTCTTCTCTTTGGTCTTTGCCTGTCTTTTTCTTCTTCTCTTTGGTCTTTGCCTGTCTTTTTCTTCTTCTCTCTTTGGTCTTTGCCTGTCTTTTTCTCTCTTTGGTCTTTGCCTGTCTTTTTCTTCTTCTCTCTTTGGTCTTTGCCTGTCTTTTTCTCCCTTTGGTCTTTGCCTGTCTTTTTCTTCTTCTCTCTTTGGTCTTTGCCTGTCTTTTTCTCTCTTTGGTCTTTGCCTGTCTTTTTCTTCTTCTCTCTTTGGTCTTTGCCTGTCTTTTTCTCTCTTTGGTCTTTGCCTGTTATTTTCTTCTTCTCTCTTTGGTCTGTGTGGGTGAGTTTCTCTGAGTGAGTGAGTGAGTGAGTGTGTGTGTGACTGAGTGTGTCTGTGAGTGAGTGTGTCTGTGAGTGAGTGTGTCTGTGTGTGAGTGTGTCTGTGAGTGAGTGTGTCTGTGTGACTGAGTGTGTCTGTGTGACTGAGTGTGTCTGTGTGACTGAGTGTGTCTGTGTGTGAGTGTGTCTGTGTGTGAGTGTGTCTGTGAGTGAGTGTGTCTGTGTGACTGAGTGTGTCTGTGTGTGAGTGTGTCTGTGTGACTGAGTGTGTCTGTGTGACTGAGTGTGTCTGTGTGACTGAGTGTGTCTGTGTGTGAGTGTGTCTGTGAGTGAGTGTGTCTGTGTGAGTGAGTGTGTCTGTGTGACTGAGTGTGTCTGTGTGTGAGTGTGTCTGTGTGTGAGTGTGTCTGTGTGTGAGTATGTCTGTGTGACTGAGTGTGCCTGTGTGTCTCTGAGTGAGTGTGTCTGTGTGTGAGTGAGTGTGTCTGTATTGTCACGTCTAAAGCACTATAATCTGACCTTGCGAGCTTTGGCCTCAGCAAATCTTGCTATCACTGATTCCATATCCAGTGACTTCCTGACTTCCTGCTCGATGGAGAGAACAGCTAGAGCAGACAGCCGGTCCTGTGACATAGTTGATCTGAGGTACGTTTTGATAAGTTTCAGTGATGAGAAACTTCTCTCACCCGAAGCTACTGTAACAGGAAGAGTGAGGAGGAGTCTGAAAGCTATACTCAAATTTGGATATATGTCAAGTAAATTCTCTTTATATATATAGTCAAGCATCTCAAATGGTGATGAGACATGTGGCGGGAATGACCTAACTGCACCCTTAACCTCAAGCTTCAGATCTTCTGCATCAATGTCATCCATCCTTTGCTCTAATCTGTGGCAGCATTCATCCAGCTTCCCTTCCTTCTCAGTGCTTCTCATTGTGTCCTGTGAGTAGAGAAATCCATAAAGCTCATAGAAGATTTCCATGTTGGAAAATCTGTTCTCTACTGTGACAAGAGCTGTATCTATTAGACATAGAAAAAAATCTCTTTTAAAGAGCTCTTCTGCAGTTGACTGAGTGTTCTCTGTTCCCTCATACTCAAACTGTTTGTTTTTCTTCTCTGACGCACCTCAGGCCAGCTCATCTCCACCTCAAGCTTCTCTGCTATCTCCCTGGCATCTGTTTTCGCAGAATGAAATCCATGACTGCGAAATTCCTGAAGATATTCTTTCACTGCCCTGATTTCTTCTCTCACTGTCTCAACTGAAACTTTGGGGCTCTGAAGGATCTTGCTCACTTTGTTTATCTGGAACAACACATTGTACCACACAATGGTACTTACCACAAAAGGCCATTTCTGCAGCTCCTTGCAGATGCTTTCAGCTGTTGAGACAACATCTGCATCTCTTTTCTCTGTGGCGTACTCCTTTAAAGCAGTTAATGCCTTCACGATTTCAGGCAGCTGGTAGCGAACAGCTTTCACAGCTTCAACTCTACACTCCCACCTGGTTGTAGACAATGCTTTAAGTGTCAAATTCTTGGCGTGTTCTTTGAGAATACTCCAACGTTGAACTGAAGAGCTGAAAAGATTGTAAAGTCGCTGTATCAGCCCAAAGAAGCTGATGGACGTCACGGAGGACTTGGCTGCATCACCAACAACAAGGTTCAGTGTGTGACTTCCGCAAGGAACATATAACGCTTTGTTGTTTATTTCCAGCACTCTCTTTTGGACTCCCTGCTTTTTACCCTGCATGTTGCTCCCGTTATCGTAAGACTGGCCTCGACAATTGCAAAGATCCAATCCTAGTGTTTCTAGTTGGCCTAAAAATGTCTCACATAAGCCTTTTCCTGTTGTGTCAAGTGCCTGAAGAAATCCAACAAAGTGCTCATGGATGGAGACACCCTTTGATAATTCACAATTAACAATTCGTAGCACCACTGAGAGCTGCTCATTGTGACTGAGGTCTGGAGTGCAGTCCATAATTACTGCATAGTATTTGGCTGTTTTCACTCTCTCTATAATTGCATCAGTTGTACATTTTGCCACAAGGGAAATAAGTTCATTTTGGATATTCTTGCTTAAATAGGTGTCACTTAGCTGTTTTGCCTGAATTCTCCTCAGATGCTCTCGCATCACTGGGTCAAACTGAGCCATTAATTGCACTTGTCCAAGAAAATTTCCATTACCAGCCTCAAACAATTTGTCTGAGTGGCCACGAAATGCAAGATTGTGCTCTGCCAGATGGTTTACAATTGCAATAAGTCGTCTTAAAATCTCTTTCCAGCGGTTTACTTCAAGAGCAATTAGATCTTGGTTTACCTGATCTATAGCTGTGTTGGTTTGTAGTTTCTGTGAAAGATTGCGCCAAGCATCCATGTTAGTGATGTGTTCTGCTGACCTCTCATGCTGTCTCAAGTGTGCAGAAAGATTTTTCCAGTAATTAAACCCATCTGCACTTAGCTGAGTGGCCTTTTCTCGGTTACCAAACAAGCGGCAACAAAAGCACATAACACAGTCATTTTTCACTGTACACGAGCCAGGACCTCTTTATTTTTTCTCCATTCTTCATTTGCAGGTAATAATTGCTGTTTGTAAATCTTCTGCCCTCTTGATTTTTAGGATAAATTCTATCCTTGCTCTGAACTGGGCCTCTCTGCACTATTGAGCAGCGCTCTTTGTCAGTGAGATGTTTTGGCCAGAGTGCTGGGTCATCTTCAAGTCCAAGTGTAACACATTGGTCAGAATGACTGCTAGTACTCATTAGTTGTTCATTGGAATTGTCGTCTTTTTCGTTATAGTCGTCGTCATCATTATTATCATCACTGTCACTGAAAGTTTCGTTACCTGCAGCTGCAGTTGAAGGATCCTCCTCATCCTGTAAAATTGCCGCGCATGTAACGTTAGCAGCAATATCGCTTGAGCAGCCTGGGATAGCACTGTCGGCGACGGCGGCAACGGGTAGCTCCTCCACGCTAGCAGCAATGCTAACATTGTCCGCGGGGCCGGGCATCACAAAAAAGTTTGTTAACTTCGGCAATTTTGATAAAAACTTTTTGCTTGCCTCCTGTTTCTTCCTTTTTTCAGCACCGCTTGGGTAGCTTCGCTTCATTTTTACTGTCAACACTCTCTCTCTAGTCTGTACACTCTGTCTATCTTCGTCAGTTTTTTGGCGCATTACAGCCTTGACACTTTCGCACATGCGCAGTAAGTGAAATAATGGAATAGTCCAATGTAGTCAGGTGGGGGGTGGGGTGGGGCTCCTGTCTGCGACACTAATGATTTGATGCCATTTTTCGCAAATGGAGTTTTAGAAATATATATTTTGCACGAAGTAAAAAAAAACTAAAAATCTTTAAGCAAGTTAATGGGGCATTTTGGGGCCCCTAGGTAGCTCGGGGCCCAAGGCAATTGCCGACCTTTGCCTAATGGTAAAGTCCGCCCCTGCGTACAATAGGCTAAACCCTTTTAGTTGGAGGTGTAGCCTAGTATGAACAACACCAATTGTTCGTTCAAATGCCTGGCACGAAGGTTAGTCTACCTTGATTTCTAATGTTGTTCTCTTGGCTTTGGCTGCTCTTCTCTTTTGTCAAGATTACATGAACAGGCATTTGATTTGTGGTTACCAAGGAGATGTGAGGGGCTGCCCGACAGATGCGAGCACGTTTAAAGCATTAAATATATGGTGCAGGTCGTAATGTTTGTCTTTTGCTAATAAAGACTCATTGTATTTAAGACGAAAGGTTCCATCCACAGTTTGGACTATGTGTGTGATGTGAAATGCCCATGTGCAATTGAAATCAAAAGGGAAAAGAGATGCGGAGGAGGGAGGGGGCTGATAGGCTCCAGCGGCGCTTCATTTCAGCGCAGGTGTCCTTGGTTTATGTGACACCTCAGCGACAGAACCAGACTAAGCATCCTAGGACTGTCGACTGCCGGGGATGATAAAATAATAACAGTCTGATCTGCCACCAAATCCGGGGAGGGGAGATGTGCTCGTGCGGATGAGAGACCCCCGCTGGGTGAAGACATGCAGCGTATGTTGGCTGAGCCGTGAATGCACTCGCTGCCATTGACTGGAGCAAAAAAAAAATTTTTTAAAAACGTGAAAGGGAGGAAAGTGAGCATCCCCCAGCTGAACGGCGCGTCACTGTCCATTCTAAGGTACAATACATCGCTACAAGATTTATTCCTCGTTTTTGTGGACTCACACGGGTGATTTACATGGCAAAACTGACGACATTTGCTGTCAATATAGTATTTTTGAATTGTGAAGATGTGGATGACGAGAAGAACGAGGCCCTGATGTCGCTGGGTGATCAGGGATCCGTGTGGATGATGTTCAGCATCCCTGGCAGCTCATGGTGCTGGATTATTAGGCATGTGGAAGATTATATGCCATGTTAGGTGAAACTGTGGGAGGCCTGATGTTTAATTCACTGAACAAAGGAGAGCAGCTACAGCCAGGTCTGCATTAAAAGGACGTTTTTCTTCAAATACTAAACTACAGATCAATCATCAGCCTAGTGCATATAACAGTCATCCAAGGACTTGTCTTGACCCGCCTGTGTATTACTTTGTACAAATACTTACAGAGTTGTGAGTCAATGCCATGCTCGTTTGGGCATATATGGGAATTTCATTTGCTGGCAGAATCTGTAAATTGTTATTATTGTGAATAAAGTAGCCTAATATTACCACTAGCAACTGTGATCTGATAGAAAAAAAATCCCTTGAACATGCTATTGAACTGGCTGGTGTAAAAATGGGCACCAACCAAACTGATGATCCTTGGAAGCCAACTTTCAGTGAAGATCCAATGTCATGGTCCTCCACTGCCAACAGCATAGTGAAGGTGGTACTCATATTGGTCATTGTATGCGTGTCCCTATTTGGGAATGTGGTTGTCCTGTTGGTATTTCACAGGAAGCCTCAGCTTCTTCATGTAGCAAACCGCTTTGTCCTCAACCTGCTTTTAGCCGACCTGCTGCAGACTGTTTTAGTCATGCCCTTTGCCATTGCGTCCACTGTACCAGGTGTTTGGCCTTTACACTCACGGCTGTGCCAAGCCCTGGTAGTTCTCATGCACCTATTTGCATTTGCAGGCGTCAACACTATTATAGTGGTCTCTGTTGACCGTTACCTGGCTATTATCCACCCTTTGTCATACCCCACACGTATGACCCCAAATCTAGGCACAAACCTAATCATCTGCACATGGGTGCTCAGCTTCTTGCAAAGCACCCCTCCCCTCTATGGCTGGGGAACAATTGATTTTGACCGCCACCACCACATGTGCTCAGTGGTGTGGTCGTCCAGCCTTTCCTATGCTGCTGTTGTGTTCATCTTCTCTTTCTGGCTACCTGTGCTCATAATGCTTGGATGTTACTGGATGGTTTTCAGAGCGGCTCGGAGGCAGAATGCACTTGTGCACCCAATACAGACCCAGTCCTTCTCCCAGCCTTACCCTCAAGACTTTCAGGGCTCTAACAGTCCTCACATCCAGGCCCAATCCCAGTTGCAGCCTCCGTCTCAGCAGGCTTGTTTATCTGATGGCCCCCACGCAGCCAGGGGGTGCCCTGTTCGAGTTCGCCACAGACGCTTTCATTATCACTGTAAAGCAGCCCGTGTCGTGTTTGTCATCATGGCGTCATATATCCTCAGCATGGGACCTTACAGCATTATCAACACTATATCTATGAACTCCAGAGCAGCTGTACCACCATGGATGTCCTCCTTGGCTTTGGTGCTGTTCTTTCTTCAGTGCTGTCTACACCCATACATTTACGGTTACATGCATCGAAGCGTCAGAAAAGAGTTTCTGGCTCTGCTCTGTGGACTCTTTTGCAAACAGGGTCGTAACAGCCAGAGCTCTGCTGTGGAGAGTTGCTTCACTACAACAGAGGGACGCTCTACTGCCCCCCCTCACCTGCCCAGCCTGGCCGCACGGGTCTTTCCACTGCGCACCTGGGAAGAATGCAACACATCCTCTCCTACCTTTGAAAGGAAGTCAAGAGACAGTCGTAAAGAGACCACCTCAACAAGCATCAGCTCCGAGAGGGAAATCACAGTCCACAGCAAACAGAGCACATAGACTGCCTCAAGATTGATCGGACATACGCTTTTGAAAACTTACAGTATGTCCTGAGGTTACTGGCATTATTTTTCTAGTTGACATTGGTTTGTTGTTTGGTTGAATTTTATCTATGACTTTGTCACAAGATTCAGTATTAATATATACAACAACTGGACTGTTAACAACAGATGAGCATTTGAATTGTAACAAAAGAAAGGAAATCCACAAAGCACAGTAAATGTTCATTTACCTCGCTGCCAGAAATGCATTTAGAGATTTTATATCTGTTATACGCGGTTGTGTCGACAAAATGTTTGTGTCAGCAAAGTGGACAAATTTGCCTTTATTATACGTAAGTTGTTATCATTGACCTGCAGTATACACACAATTATTCTTTTGCCTTATACAAATTTCCTGAGGGTATAGGATGTACTGTTTCAGTGTTAGCAAATACAACTCTGCCTATTAAAAACAAACTCAGGGTCAACTTTTGTAAAAACAAAAATTACAAAAAATGGATTAATAATATTGGTCATCTTTGAATCATAAAAATGTTTCTTTCATCAGCAACTTCAAAAGCACCTTCAATGAAACATTTTAAGAGTGAGTCATTGTGGTTAAACCCATCCAGCATGACCACAGGTATGTTGGTCATTTACCCAAACGCTAGATAATTTGGATTATAAATCTTATTTTGTGTCAGTGTAAATATGGACTGTTTGCAGCCTTTTGATGTCAGTCTTTTTTGTGTGTTCTGAGGGTAAACGATGTGTGGAGTGGATGGTCTAAATGTAGCAGAAGTTATGTGACAGATTACTCACACAACCTACAATTCTGTCCAACAAAGGTAGAACACAGCGTCTGCTGAGAAAAATGTTTTTGTGCTGTCCCACAAAATGTTTCACAGGTACATTGATAATATTGTAATGATGTTATACAGAGTCAGAAAAAATATTATGGAATTAAACTTTTTACCACCAATTACCACCAGGTAAAGCTTGTTTTTAGTTTTAAACAAAAATATGCAGATACTGCATTTTGCCTTTCTTTGACAGAAATCTATAATCTTTTCTTAGATAACTTGTGATAAAGTATTTTCAATAAACAGTACTGGGTCAGAGTTTATGAAATGAGAAATGTTTTTTTAAATGCCATAGGAACAGTTTTGTGCTATAGCCCATTGCAAATATGCTTGTAGGCAATTCAAGGTTTTGTGAGTAAGTTATTATTTAATCATAAATGTCTTTCCTTTCTATCCAAACATTAGTTGCATGTTCAGTGTTTTTTTTTTTCATACAAATTTGAGGAAACCAAATTCAATGTCTTTGTTTTTGTAAAGCTTTATTGTCGTTTAATGTGTTTTTTATGTCAGTCTCCTTTGCATTCAGCTTTTAATGTGGTTGTGGCTAATTGACAGATGACATTCCTACTTACCCTCGATGTTTACATTTACATTTATTAATTTAGCTGACGCTTTTATACAAAGCGACTTACATTGTTCTACAGTAATTACCAGTGTTACAGCCACTGGAGGCAAGGTGGGTTAAGTGTCTGGCCCAAGGACACAAGGACAGTATGAACTGTGGTTGAGAGCGAGAATCGAACCGCCTTCCGGTTGAAAGACGACTGCTTTACCCACTGAGCTACTGCCGCCCATGATGTTTTGAGATTATCAGGTCATATCATTTTGGTTGTACAATCCTAGTTGTACTTTTCTAACACTTTTAGTTAAATGAAAAAGACTGGGCAAAAAAAAGGGGCACTATACACTTTTTTTTGCCCAGCTCTTTTAATATTGTCCAGGTGAATAGATATGGATTTCTTTTAGGCCAGATTGGGTTTCACTGGAGGCCAGATTCAATCTTAAAGTTTTATAACACTAATAAACTTTTGAGTAATAAAATATGTAATAAAAGACATGTTATCCTGTACTGCTCTATCAAGAAAAACGTGTGCATGGTGAAGAAATCATTCAGAGCTGGAGAAGTGATGAGTCCTATTTAACTACACATATGATTTTGGTCAGAAAAGCTATTTTATGTTTTATCCAAACAAAACTAACTTGCAGACTTTTTTTTTTGTACCCCAAAAAATATTAAGTTTACAATAACTTAAAATAAACCTGTTTTAGTGCCCTTATAAGCATGCAAAGGGCCTTATGGATATTTTATTGGCATAAAGAAAAACAAGATACCATTATTTATTTAGATTCTTTTATTTTTTAAAAACAACTCCACACCGCTAGTCGCAAAAAGCAGCAGAGCTTTATGTACAGTTGAGTAAACGGCCTAATAGACGCTAAAGGGCGGATGTGAGAGGTGCATATGCACTCGGCTGATAAATGTATAAATAAATGTATAAATTGTGAATTAATGAGGCATTCACTGGGAGCTTACCCTAACTGCATAATGGTAGCTGTTGCATACTCTATGATACAGATGTGCTTTTTAATTACTTCTCTATGAAAATGTCAAAGTAGCCATTAAATACAAGAAAATTGACATGTATTATGAAGTCATAGTTTATATATAGATTTGAACTACAATACAGGCTAGTATTTCAGAAAGTATAGCCAATTTAGCTCAAACAAAAAAAGTCCTACAGATGCTTCAACAATCTTTAAGCATTTTTCTGTTGTGTCCTCTATACAGTATATTTACACACAAATCATTAATCATACAGTACAGGCCATGAAAAACAGACCATTAAGCCATATGGGAGTAGAGAAGCAAAATACAGATTTTACTTACTGTTCTTCTTAAACTCACTGACCCAAACTGCTCACATAGAAAATTAGCTAATTGGAATCCACATTGGTGTTCAAGGCGACACTCAAAATATTATTGGTCAAGAGAGAACAAAAAATGTACATATTAAAAAAAGAAATCAATAGCAACAAAGGTTTAAAGCACAAAAGAGGACGGGCTCTGCCTTTCAGGTACACGTGATGTTCTCAGATCAAGCCCAGGTGAAAGCACCTTCTCACAGCCAATGCACAGGAAATGGTTCTGTAATAGCTAGGAGTATTACTTCAGTCCACCTTGACCACACTGTAGATCTTATTTACAAACCAGAAGCAAGCAAAGAATCCAATGGTACCTGAGGAGGAAAATTTGAGAAAATTATAAACGGCATGCAGCACAAAGTAACAAAAGAAATACACATGTTAAAGAGAAGACGGGCTGCCTTCACCATTAGGTGCATCATAGATCAACATGAGTAAGGCAGAACTGAGAGCTTTCATTTTCTTAGAATCAATATGATTCCAAACAACAGAATTGAATGTAATGTAATAAATAATAGAAATACATAAATATAAAGTTAGCATGTGGTAGACAAAATTCCATAAACCAAAAGTGTTAAGAATTTGTGACAGGGTGGAGACGACAATCTACTCAAGACTTCAAATATACGAGCTCTAGGGCTTCAATTGTCAGATGAATTACTGTCGGCTCAATGGGAGCCAAGCAGCACCAATCTTGAATTAACTAGTGATCAAAGCAATCAGAAATCTGGTAATCTTGTACTTGAATCCTTGGATTATTTCTTGGTAATAATGTTTCAACATCTCTTTCCCCTGCTACTTAATGCTCTGTTTTAAGATTGTGTCAAAAAGTGCAGAGACAAACTAGGCTAGCTAAGTAACAGCAGAGGAGCAAGCGCGTCATTATTTGACAAGTGGCCTTTGTGGGTGAGCTAAAAACTGCTTGTCTTATCTGGTGCTACATATGATCCTCTTTCTTTGCACTCCTTTACATCCCATCCAACTCTCTCCGGCAAACCCACTCAGATTAGAGAGAGTGCAGCTACTATGCTATTAAACAAAAAAAATACTCCAGAAAAGTTATGCTATTTATAATTAGGTGTATAAATCTGAATATTGTGGAGGCCTACATGTCTAACATTTTGTATTTATATTGTCACATGCAATAAAAGTAGGTATTACACACATGCAGGAAAATTCATATGCTGCCCAGAAATGTTAAAACAAACAAACCCTGACTACTGGGAAGTAGTCAGGTAAATGCAAGTAGCTATTTCACAACAGGGTTTGTTCCTTCCTGGTATTACATGCCAGTAAAACAGGATGGATATCCTTAAACGTCACATCTTTATTAGCTCTTTAAAACACAGCAAACAATGACACATTGCTGTTCTTGTGTAAAATTAAACATGACTATAAACTGTATTGCATAGCCCTGCTATACACATATTGTTCAGCAAAAAATAAAATTTTATTTATTTTTAAATTTAAACAAATTTAAAAGGGTTGCAAGGATGGCACTACCAGTGTTGAGTGCACACTTGTTACATTTTTGGACATAATAGTTTTTAGGTTTTTTAGGTTTATTAATGCAGGGTCATGTTTTCTCAATGAAACAGAATATATTCAATTTCAATACAAAGGCATTAGGTTTAGTGTTGTGGCTGCTGTAATGCTATTTGCTAAACTATTAATTTGGTTATTTGATCAAGAAAATTACTAACTTAACAAATATTACAGTATATTAAATGAGCTCACCTGTGAAGAGGAAGAAAATGAGGACCATAATCAGTGTGTACCCAAAGTACAGGAAAGTGCTAGCTGCTCCAATAATTTGTAGTTTTGAGAAGAAATAATGCACAGCATAAATAAACAGATAGACAGCTGTGAAACCACTAGTCAGGAATGACCGCCACCACCAGTGGTAGTCCTAGAAACACAAACACAACAAAAAGTATAAGATTACATTGTACCTACACAAAATCATGCTACTATGGTGTTAAAGTCCACAGTCCACTTAGCACTTAATTCATCAAAATATACGATAATGTGTGAATCAATCTGTTACCTCAGCACAAAGGTGGAAATAGCAGAGCAGAATTGTGGCCTCAGAGCAGGTGATCAAGAGAATAATAAAAACAAGGAACAGGAATCCAAACATGTAGTACATTTGATGGGACCTAAAATAGAAACAACCATAACAAATAAATACTTGCTAAAAAGATCAAGTAAAAGCAAATGGCTATTCAATATCTTACCAAATGCTGTTTAGGATGAAAAAGAGCTGGATAAAGATGCAGCCAAAAGGAAGAATGCCCCCCATTACTATACCCGGGATAGGCTTAGTAAAGAATGACTGCTCTGGAATTTGGCGAGGAATCTGGTTTGTACGCACTGGTTGTTCTATTGCCTGTACAGAAAAGGTCAGATTTAATCACACAGCATATCATATTAAAATATTCCAACAACCACAACAAGTATGTGAGGCGCACCGGTTTCTTGAATCCAAAGTAGGCACCAATGAAAGTAAGGGGCACAGAGATCCCAAACCACATTGCCAAAATGGCAACAAGAGTGCCAAAGGGGATTGCTGCAGAGGATCCCTCAACCCAGAGAATCAGGTTCATCAGGAAGAAGTCTGCAAATACAATACTAAAAGAGAAAGGACAAGCTTTACTGCCAACTGTAAGATGCAAATGAAAAATGATAAACAATAGCTCCTTTTATCCTCCCTTTATCTAAATGTTACTCAGGAAAGATCAGTGTCAAATGTTGTGAGGGCACAGTGCTATATGCAGAGTTTTATGGTTTTGATTTGATCTAATGGGTATTTTTCTGTGTTGCTCATACTTTGTGTTAAGAACTGCTCCAATGTGTGTATTCAATGTCTATGGAATGCCGCAAAGATGCAGCGTTCCTCTTTGCTGTGTCATTCAATGAGATTAAGGAGCACAAGACTGACTGAGACAGAATACTGGTGGGAGAAACAGCCACCAATATCATGTAAAGAGGTATAAAAGGTCCTTGTGAGTTAACCTCAGCCCTTCATTCAGGGAGGATAAATATAGTACGTTAACTAACCCTGGGCAAAGGAGGGCAGTCAGCAGGACATTGGTCTTCCATTTTTCACCTCCAAAAGCTAAGAAGACAAACAAAAAGCATAGGTTAAAACTTCTTTTAAGCATATACACAGAACTGATCTATGTGAAAGAAATCAAGAGATTTTATAGTAAAATTCTAAAGTTAGTGTTCTTACTTTTGTAGAGGCGTGCAGAAACATAGCCAGCTGGAGTGCCCAGCAAAACCCAGAGGACAACAGCACACGTCATGAGAGCTCCTCTGTTAGCTGGTGACAGGAATCCCAGACAAGCTAGGACTAAAGAGAACATGGCATTAATAATAGAACAAAACCACCTTTGAATTATCCTACAAAATACAAAAACAGAATTGCTGTTCAAAATTGCACTCCAAGTAAACAAAACAAAAGATTTAGATAAACACAAGAATTAGTTAATTAAGTGGTGCTTACAAAGTGTGATGAATGTCATGATGAAGATCTGGGTGCCTTGTCCCAAGAACACAGACAGAAGCATGCCCTTCCGTGGGGGCCTGAACACATCACCATGCACCTGCTTCCAGCCAGACTCTTCTTGTGCATCCTCCTGAAAAGAAAGAAGCAGAAAATCAACAAAAAGCTTTAACCAAGAAAGTTTCTTTTTATATTCACAATAAATCAATTAGAGCACAAGACAATTGTCAAAGGTTAACCGTCCACCAAGCAGCAAATTCCTCAGAAACTTGGGAGACTAAGAAAATATTAAAAGCTGTAAAATTTGGTGGGAAAAAAGTTCTATGATTTCAATAAATTTTCTCTGCTGTTTTAGACTTTTATTAACAATTGTTCACACCACATTTTACAATGTGCGCAAGTGTTTGCTTGCACCCAGTCCACGAAATTATAACCACAAAACTCTTTTTGGATAAGCTTACATAGGTTAGTGATGCTTTTTCCTTCGAGGCTGGGAGCTTTATCAAGTCTGCCTGTAAAATGTAATACAATATAATATTTACAGTATGGGTTGAAGCTGGGTTAATTATATTATTCTAAATCTCAGCATTATAAACAATATTGTCTAAACATACTAATATTTTTAATACACAAGAAATAAATGTTTTGTTTGTATCTTATAGATGAATTTACAGATGTCCTTTTTTTTGTTGATACAGGTGTCACACTGTAATGCCCACACTATGTCCCACTGCAATCTGTCTATAGTGCACGTTACACGCATCCTAAGCAAGACAGAAGACTTATATACTCTTTTAATATGGCATTTACATTGTGGCAATGTGATACAATGTAGTATAAATGTCGCAAATTTAGAGCAGAGCACATAAAATCAACCAAAATATATTTTTTTCATTACCTGGTCGACTTGGTTGTATCGGGCAATATCCTTGTGCAGAGTTCTCAGCATAATCATAGCAACCATGCCCGACAGGAAGAGGACAATCACCAATGAGTTCATGATGCTAAACAAATGCACAACATAAAACAATCATGAAGGATGAATAAATAAAATAAGTAAGTGTACCCATTGAGACAAATGTTGCCATACCTAAACCATTGGATGTTGGTGTGAGGCATTGAGACAAGGATGTAATCCCATCTGGATGCCCATTTGATTGCATTGTTTTCCTGCAAAGAAATAAAACTCTATAAAAAAGGTAACACTTTATTTGACAGTACACCTGATACATTGTATTTACCTCATACATGGTATGTACACCATGTAACACACTGTAATAACATGTAACTACATAGTACATACCCTAACCCTACCTACAATATGTAAGTACACATAATTCCATTATGTATGGACTATGTAGTTACATGTTATTACAGTTTGTTACACAGTGTAAAATAAAGTGTCACCCTATATTATTACACAATGGACTGTTATATTAGTGATGTTAATTACAAAGTTTTAGGTTTGTAGACTTACCTCAAATTTGACAGCGTAAGTATAAATTACAGATACATCACTATCAAACTCCCCAGGGATCTCCATTGGGGTGCCTCCTTCACAATTTATAGAGTTTTCATCCTTTTGATTGATACTGGGAGAAATAACCCACATACAAATGTATTATTATTATTATTACATACTAAACACAGAAATCTGTATTCTGTCATTCAATCAAATGTAAAGCCTAGACCACACCCAACGACAACAAATGTATTGCCCCAAATAACCTCTTTGGCTCCAGAGTGGCAGCCACCAGCCGTGCCCCTGTCCATCCTTCAGACTTTCCATCATGGTAAGTGATCTTGATGTCCACATGGTTAAAGACATAAAATGTGTTCTTTTTGTTGAACTCAGACTGAAAAAAAATTAAAATGTATTTGACTTACTGCTTACCATGTAGCATGACATGCTTTAATATAGAAAAAAACAGTAATTACAACACAACTAACATTAATAACACAGGCATCTTTAACTCTGCCATCTGCTGTTACAAGGCAGCCTATAGGGAATCCTGGATTGCAATACTTCTGTCCATCTTCTACATCATAGCACCATGTAACTGGCATATTGTCAATGATCCTAAAAAAAAAAAAAAATGCATGACTGCTTTCTACTGTTGCTTGATACTGTTGTCCATCGTGTCAAACCAGTTGTACACTTGAATTACCAGTGGTGTTGGTAGTTCAGCTGCATTCCCATTTTAAGAAAATCCAATCGTGTTGCATCATCTTGACCACCTTTCTTGTAAGACTTTGCACACACAAATTGGCATTTTACATCATTCTTGAACGTGAACTGCAAAAACAGAAAATACTTATTAACATACTGTAATCACACAGCACTTTGAAACTAAACCCATTTTTTTTTTTTTTTAAACTCACCTTGTATGGAGATGACTCAATTCGTTCACCAAACAAAACCTGTCCTAGGTTCTCGGATGGTCTTTTTTCATCTTTATCTTTACAAAAGTCAAACCTTGATGAAGTTCACAAATTGATCATATATTAGTTACATACACCGTACTCACTAATTGTGCTGAAGAAACGTCAAGCTACATACATGTCATATTCATAAGGCAGGACTGACTCTACGGAGTCCAACCGATTGACGTACAATTGAATTTCTGACTGTGTAAAAAAATCACATAAATACAGATGTTATGAAAGTTTTAACATAATCCACAATTTTTACTTTCTTTCACTAATGCCTTGGCTTTTTAGGGCACCCAAACTATTAGTTATTGGTTCAGGCGTACATTGTGAATATAAAAATAACCATAATATTAAAGGGTTGTTTTAGAAACCAGCTGTGGACATTTTGGTAAGCATTCCCTAATGTTAAGCATGATTGTGCATCTTTATTACTAAGCTTCTGTTTTGGTCCCATGTAGCTAAGAGGCCTATGCAGTGCTAGCTAGCTAACAAGATGGAAATTAATAAGAAACACATTTAGAAAAGCTGTTTCAATTCTAAAAGATAGAAAAGTGCTGCAGTTGAAAAAATACTTTTAATGGTACATACCAGACAGTCTTCGACATCTTCACCTTTTCCACAAAAAGTCACTGGGGCTAAACCCGGAAGATAAAAACCTGAACACGAATAGAAGGACAGTAGCGAAAAAAACAGCACAAATCCAATGTGTATCCGCAGCTTCATTTTTGCGGACACGTTTCAAAGCAATAAGCACTTTTGTAAAATAACAGTGTCCTTTTCACTGAAAATTGTGTGCTGGTCGAATACAATTTGACGACTTTACCGGAGACGCAGTGGCTAACCTGTTTGTCGCAACTGGGGTCGGTGACGTTTACCACTCCCGTGAAGCGGAAATAGCCCTCTCAACATAGGAAGTTATCAGACTTATCTTTCAAGTTAAACAATACAAACGTCAATAGCAATATCTCCAAGGGTAGTGTTTGTCCTATTATTGAATTTAATATATTATATTCTATGTAAAAGAAATAACGTTTTACTTGAAGCATGCTGAAAAAAAGATAAATGCAAGTTACAGAAACAACTAGTGAACGTAAAATATCTTACTTTGAAAGATAGGTGTGTCTGTTGAACGTAAAGGACTTGACATCCGATATTATAACACTGACGTTGCTTATCTTTTACTTTATCTTTGTTCTTTCCAGTTTTATCAATATTTGAGTTGCTACTAGTATTGACCCATTATGCATTAGGTATTGAATGCTAAAAGGTCATCATTCTGAAGGGTGAATCAGGTTAAAATTCAGGAGTGTTGAGTAGAAACTTTGTCACTTTTTAGTCAGCTGAATCTATCAGTGCTGGATGCTGTAAGAGTAATACTCCCAAATGAATCAAGAACCCAATTGTTCTCGACCCATCTGGTTATTCAGGTTTATAAACAATGGGACCAACAAGATACTGCTACATTTAAAATTCTCACATGAACAGAGTTTATTTTAAAATGCACACATTTTAGATTGAGAAAACGACAACAGACAACCTGTACTAAATTAGTACAGTACAGCTATTGCGAAGGTACGACAACATTTTATGCCAGCGATTGAAACTTTTTATTGTTGTTAATATTGGCCTAAGTTAGAAAAATCACATGGAGCCCTAAAGAGTGTAAAGTAAACACTAAAAAGTTAGCTACATGCTCCGACACAATAGGTGGCGCTAAGCGACTGTGAAACTATCTGTTGGGGCAGACAAAGAAGAAGTGTGGGGCGAAAATAAGTCGCCGTTGTTTGCCATCGCATTCAAAAGCTGTAGGGGAAGGTTTTTGGTTGTGTCTGTCTTTTTTATTTTATTTTATTTGATATCAAATAGACCAGTGGTATAGTGTGATAACAGTTGCACTGTAGTCTCTGCTGAGCAGCAGAGGCACAAACCGACACAGCTAACGGGAGAAAAAGATCTGGTTCACTACGAGCACGTTATTCGCCATTTTGCAGCTTCTTTAACGCTAGGCATTTGGCGACGGAGAGGTAATAACGTCAGTTATGTCTGAGTACCCATTAAAAAAAACAAAAAACATCCCAATTTGAATTGCCAAAGCTATCCGATTATGATGTCGTATCCAATTGCATTTTTTTCTTTGCAGAATGGCAGAAGCTGACCGACCCGGGAAATTGTTTATTGGCGGGTTGAATACTGAGACCACCGAGAAGGCCCTGGAGCAGTACTTCAGCAAATATGGGAGGATAGTCGAAGGTAGTAAAATAAGAAATCACAGGTTTATATTTTTAGATTTTGCCACAGCATATCCTACATTCTTGTTAGTTGTGTAGGCCTACAATTTGCTAAAGTTTGTGATTCGGTGGATTCATTCGTGTCCTTCAATTATAGCTACATAAAGTTTTCTACATTGGTGACGTGCAAGTTTGTCTTGATAGGAAATGTGCACGGTAAACATGGTTATTTACGGGACGCTTGTGCTATTTTATTTAGTTTTTATTTTTATGGGTGCTCCAATCAGGATTTTTGATGCCTAAATCTTTATCTGCCGACACCGAAATTGTGGTGTATTTGATTATTTATTTATTTATTTTTAATTAAGTCACTATTTTTAAAAGCACAGAACCCTATTTTAAATATAATGTGTAGATGGTGTGTTAAACTATAAAGTAATCGCCTGACAATTATTATTATTTTTTTAATTAACTTTATAGTTTAATCCAGCAAGTAAGTTTTGCTTAACACAAAACAACAAAAAAGAAACAGATTATAGACTACTCACAATAATGTAGCAAGTTTTTCTTGAAGAATATGAGCATTGCTGCATTTATTTATTCTTTTTCTCATCTAACGCAATATAATGTCCTGCTGTGCTAAAAAGGTGCTCACTATCAACAGTTGTGCATGGAGCACAGAGGAATACCCGTGGTGCTTGTTCTGTTTTGCGTTATTATATCGGCCGTTCTAGCCGATCACACTAGCACCACTAATTTTTTGTGTTGTCTAAGGTCTTAAACGTTTACATTGTCTTTACTTTATCTCCCAATTTAGTTCTCTTGATGAAAGACCGTGAAACAAACAAATCGCGAGGTTTTGCCTTTGTTACCTTTGAAAGACCATCTGATGCCAAGGAAGCTGCTTGCGAGATGAATGGAAAGGTGTGTAATTATTTTAAGTCACAATTTCCACACATGCACATTTGTTTATTATATAATTTCTACTTTACTTTATAGTCCCTTGATGGTAAGAATATCAAAGTGGAGCAAGCTACAAAGCCTCAGTTTGAGAGCTCTGGAAGAAGGGGCCCACCCATGCACCGTTCTCGAGGTTCACCCAGGGGGCCCCGAGTGTCCAGGGGAGGAATGAGGGGACCACCATCTAGAGGTAAATTAAAATGTAACCTAAACATTTTAATGGTTCAGAGAAAGAAAAGGAGAATTTTAAGTTACATTTGTTAATCTTTACATATTATCTCTCCTAAAGACTACTATGATAATTCAGAAAATGGGGAGCCCTTTTTTAAGGGGATGTCATCTCGAGGCCCTCTGCCATTGAAGAGAGGACCCCCAGTCCGAAATGGAGGTCCACCACCCAAGAGATCAGCACCCTCTGGTCCAATGAGCAGACGTAAGTATGATGTTTTGATGAGGTTTTTGCACTTAAATTTTTCCTAAAAGGGTCTTTAGGATCAACGTTGTAATTGTAATTATTTGTCTTAGCCCCAATGTCAAGGGACAGGGATCCCTATGGGCCACCACCTCGTAGAGACTCAATGTCCAGGAGGGATGATTACCCTTCACCAAGAGATGATCATTACAGCTCTAAGGACAGGTATGTTTACAGTTCTACAACTCGGTTACTAAAACAGTTTTTTTTCAATTGGTCGCCTAAAACTTGCCATATTCTTTTTATCCAGGTCATTCTAGAATGGTTTTAGAATGAGACTGATGTCTTGGTTTTGTGTAAATTATCTAAACCCATTATAATAAAAAAAATATATACAAAAGCATTTTACGTTTTATCTTTCACAGCTACTCAAGTCGGGATTATAATTCCAGAGATTCAAGGGACTATGGACCCCCTCCCAGAGAATATTCCTATCGTGAATATTCCAGTTCCAGAGATGACTACGGTTCAATGTCCCGTGGATATAGGCATGTGATCTTAATGAATTGGAAGAAAATATGCTATGCTCGCTCCTATAGTTAAATTATTATTTTTTTTTTTGGTAGTGACCGTGATGGCTATGGGGGAGGTAGAGAACCAAGAAGTTACATGGACCGAAGTGGTGGTTCCTACAGAGATTCATATGATGGTTACGGTAAGATGTGATGACATGCGTGTAATGGGGCTCAAAGGCAATTCCAAAAACCGAGCTGAAAAAATTGTCAACAAAATGACCGCAGCAAAACCTACAACCTGAAGTCAAGATAAGACCAGAAGCTGCAGTCCCCTCTCGACTGAGGAAAAGGCATTTGAGACAGCCGTTTAAACCTTTCATTGCTGCGTTTTTATCCTAAAGCCAAGCCAGAATCAGAACTGCGCATTTCCGAAGCTCTTAGAATTTGCATAAACATTGGCATTGCAATAACTATGGCAAACCTGTTGCTCTCCATCGTCAAAAATGAATGCTGCATTTAAATAAAACAGCCTTATAACCAGCACAAATGTTGCGAAATTGTAGTGTGCCCCAGAGGGCAAAAAAAAATCATCCAAAAGCCCTTGGAAAAACAACAGTTGACCACTGTATTTCTTGCCCAAGTACTTCTTTTTAAGAAGTATCCTTCAAACAATGTCAGCAACTTTGAATACATCATACCTACAATGCTCGCTTGGACCTCCTAAATGGGAAAAAAAAAATGGCTACTCACAACTATGGCATGTCCAACTGGGTAAAACTGACCCATTAGTTCTTTACATTGCTATATTACTAAAAATATATGTAGAATAAAATCATAATGGGGCCATTTTAATGTGTCCATTATTTATAAAATTCTATTGGCAATGAATTGGCACATAACATTGCAAAGAATGTGTAAAAAATAAACCTTGCCAATTACCTGAACCATTGACCCTGCAGGTAACTCTCGCAGCGCCCCGCCCTCACGTGGCCCCCCACCATCCTATGGTGGGAGCAGTGGAAGCAGTCGTTACGATGACTATGGCAGCAGTTCCAGGGATGGATATGGCAGTCGTGAAAGTTACCCCAGCAGTCGGAGTGATTCATACCCACCTAGCCGTGGTGACCGTATGGGGCGACAGGATAGGGGTCCAGCCCCCCCTGTTGACAGAGGCTATCGCGATTCATACAGCAGCTCAAGTCGTGGAGGGCCACGTGGTGGCCGTGGTGGCAATCGACCTGAAAGAGGAATGGGTCGCAACAGATACTGAAATGGACATGGAGATTACAACAAAACGTAGACTTCGTGCACAATATTACATGTTTTCAAAAGAATCTGGCAAGGCCAAATAGTCATGTCATTTGTGGAATATAAGCTTAGCTTTGAACTGTTTCTTGACTTTCCCAGTTTTTTTTTTTTTTTTTTTTTTTAAATGTGCATTTTTTTAATTGGTATTTTTCTTGCTTATGTAACAGTACAGTTCCCAAGTAAGTGTTTTTGTAAATTCAGTGCTGTTAAAATCTGCAATGCCGTATAAGTTTGGCTTTCCTATTCTAATAAAGCTTTTAGTTGTGACAACTGCTCATTAGTTTTCAAAATGGTAGTTCTCAAAACGGTTGCTAAAGATCAAAGAAATCCTTGTAGATATGCAGTTTATAAAAAAAAAAAAAAAAAGTGCCCACATGTACTTTGGTTAAAGATTAGGCAAATGCTACTGTGAAAATGTTCCATTGTATATCCTTTGGAAATGGATTCATCTGCCTAGTGCCTTTTGATGGCATGCAACGAAGTAACCAAAGGAAACAACCAAAGGAAACAACCAAATGCACCGACATAGCCAAAGGCAACAACCAAATGCAAGTCTTTTCAACTCACCTGATAGTCAACAGCTGGTAAGCAAAGCAAACCTTTGTTTCTGATCTGTAAATGCATTTCTCATTAACCTGTTTAGCGATGCCTACTAAAAATATTCAAAGACCGCTTTTGCCAAAGGATATTAAAAAAAAAAAGAAGTTCAACTCAATGCCCTTTACAATCTAAATCGTATTCTCTAATTTCGTCAACATTCTCTGCAACCCCTCAAATCGATGGAAGATTTTTTTTTTTTTTTTTTTTGGTTTCTAAATGAATGTTGTCCAACCTGTTAAACAGCTATTGGTTATAATACTTTGAGATTCAAATAAAGTGCTCTTTTTTTTTTTTTTTTTTTTTTTTTTTTTTTAAATTGGTGAAATTAATCAAACTATCCCACAACATGCCAATTCAAACACGGAGATCACTGGAAGAACACCTTCATCCCGAGCACCAAACTCAAAACAAAAACAAGGAAAATCGGTCTGACGATTACAAAATGATCACGCTTATGAATACAGAAACTGTAATTGGATAAAATGTTAAAATATTTGTTCTCATTGCAGGGTGAACAGTCCTCCAAAGCATCTGCTTGGTTGATCGCTGGTATATGTGCTTGAATTGTGAATAACTGCGTTGAATAACGAATCCATCAATTAGAGTAAGTTTATCAGATATTTGTTGCGTGTTATGATATAGCAATTGTCTAAAATGTATGTGAATGATTTTTTTTTTTTTTTTTTTTATTCTGTTAAGATGCTGGTACAGGCAAATCGTGGGACATCGTGTTGGTTCAGCATGGAAGTGTGAAGATGTACTCGATGAATTACAGCTGGTGGCTTCAATAAACTTTAAAATACATTGGTCTGTTTATTTTTTATTTTTGCCAAAAGTAAAATGAAAGAGACTAATTATATTTTGCAAAGTGTTAATATAGCTTTTTATTGGACTGTTTTGAAGTGTTTTAAAAATCAAAAGCAAATTATGGGACTATCAAATTGTGTGTAAGTGTAAGAAAGTTGACTTAAATCCTTAAACTGGGGTGATGCCTGTTTTTTGGGAGGCAGGTATTGCTTAAGTATCTAAATTGCCAGTAGGGGTGATCTTCAGTTACTGTGTTCTATCAGCGGCCTTCCCCCAACGCATTTTTTTTTTTTTTTTTTTTTAACTTGTAGCAGAAGTGCGGATGTGAGTTGGATATTGATAGTGAACAGGCTGCTGTTTTTTTTTTTTTTTTTTTAAACGATGTATAGTTAGTCAAAGATCGCTATGAATCCAGAGGAGCAAACAGTTACGTGGTTAATATCATTAGGAGTGCTGAGCTCCCCTAAAAAGAACATATCGGACCCGGAGGAGTTTCTGAAAACCTCGCTTAAGGATGGAGTTGTCCTTTGCAAACTCGCAGAGCGCCTTATACCTGGCTTTGCTCCCAAGGTGAGTTGATCGAAGTTAACTAAACAAATCCACAATACAGCACTATCCTTGTCGCTGGGAAGGGAGGGGTTTGATGAAAACGATAGGGACGATTTAGTAACTTCTCTTTGCTGTAGGCCTTACTGTCACTGTACGCTCACAATCAAGAAGTTGGTAACGGTACGTTTTTCCGGCAGTATTTAACCTAATGCGAATAAGCATCTCTATTGAAACATTTATTGACGATATAATATTAAATGCTATTTCCTGTGGAGGGATGAAAATGATTCCGCATTCTTGACAGTGAGCGCGTGAACAACCCGACGGGAAAGTTCTCTAGCAGCAGTGTTTACGCACTGGGTTATGGTTCATAGTCTGTAATTATATATATATATTACTTCTAGACAACCTGTTCTTGTTGTAAACATCAGTTTGAGCAACGCGTGCATACTTGATAAGATAAGCATGTTGATAATGAACAGTTGCAAAGATCGTCACTTCCTTTAAAAAAAAAACCTTTTTAGTGCGACCTCGGACCTCCCCTCCGGAAAAAGCTGCACCAACAGACGAAGCTAAACAGGAAGTAGCTATTTTCAATTTGAACATTTTCTCTTTTCTAATGGACTGTCATGGTTGAGCCAATACTACAGTTATTGTGTAGATAAGAAAAGAATAAAACGCATTGACTTGCATTCAGCTGAAACGCAAGTATTGACAACAAATTAACTTTATTTTGAAAACTGATAAAGTGAGCGGATGTTTGGGGTAAATGTAGAATGTCTGACTTTCTCGGCTCTTGAGTATTTTCATGAAGGAGGCGAAGGAAGAATCCACAGTAATTTAGTAAACTGTAGGTTAGCACACTAAAGATTATTCCAACACTACTTAATTCGCTTTGTGTGAAAAAATTAGAATGTCCGCAGGTTAGCGTTTAATTAGTGACTCTGTCAGATGTGTGTGTATGCCTACCAAGCTGAGGTACTGCAATGTGTGAATATTTCGTGTGTTCAGTATTGCCAGGATCCAAGAACCGAAGCCGAGTGTCTTGGCAACATTCGTGAGTTTTTAAAGGGATGCTCGTCCTTGAAAGTAGAGGTAAGCTCCTTCAATGTATTTGTCAACTTTTCTCCCAAATCCTGCGTTTTGACATGGTTTGACCTTTCACTATCTTTATCTACTTGCCTAGTCCTTTTGAAGTTACAGACTGGATTTAACACACAGCACAGCTTGTGTTGTTATCTGCTTACCATGCTGGCACAGTTTTCGCACTCAGCCTGACCATAAACAGACATGCTGTCAGTGAACTGTCTGCCTTCATGACTGGTGCCTCTGTTTTCAAGTGACCATTTCTTAGTTTACAGCTGTGCTTACTTCCTTGTTTATACCCTGTAGTGATAGCGTGATTAAGACATATAATTGTTGTGGCCTCCACCCATTCCCTTTAGGCTATTAACACCAGGTACCTACATAGTTTAAAATCTCCTAATATTAGAAAATGCTAAATTAAATGACACACTTTTTATCAACTGCCACACCAGACAGTAAGTGCATCCTTGGCTCTTTAAATACCTAATGATACTGATGATGAGTTTATTTGAACACACATTTAGTCAGAAGGACTGCTGTAAAGTGGTTCAGTAGTTTTGCCCAGCTGGCTTGTTATGTCTGGGAGGTCCCTTTTGCTTTCATCCAAAACCAAGCTACAGCCCATAATTATAACTTTTGCAGGCAGCCAGTAGCAGCTGGGCAGTGGCTTTTGGAGAACTACGGTCAAATGTATGTTTCAAAGGATGATGCTGCAACACTAAGCCCTGCCCACCAGATGTGGTTATTTTCATATTATACAGTTGTCTCTCGCCTGTTTTCCATACCGGCAGTCCTGTGGCAGCACAAAGAGAGCAGTCATACCGTTTTCACTTCTGCCCTGAGACTCTAAAAGAGGAAGCATGCTCAACTGTTCAAAGCCTCTGATATTTGCTGTTTAAAAAATTAAATTATTGGGATTTACAAGTGCAAATCAGTGCATGTAATTAAGGGGAGTCTTTTAAACTACGGATGTAAACTATAGTCAAGGTCTGACTATGGGCTAAAGTCACGGCCTTTTGATTAAAGCTTTACTAATCATGCTTTAATTACTTTTGCTAACTAAATCTAAATACATTTGTAGTTACTATAAACAAAGCTGAATAAATGTAATCTCATTTCAATATTAAATCTCATTGTAGCCTATTATGTCGGTATGTTATAGTAACACCACCTTAAACTATAAATGAGGTCACACAGAACTCACAACCATGGCTGTACTAGTCATTCTTTATATTTATGATGTTTTATTTAAAATGTGAAATCTTAAACATGGCAAGAAAGGAGATAGCTGTCTGAGACAGAGCATGTAAGCAGTTTGACAATGTGTGTAAGAGCAACAGCAAAGGGCAATGCACATTACACCGTTACAAGAAAAATGTTAAGTCACAAAATATCAGTCATGGTAAACATGTCAGTTTTTATCTCTTTCTTTTATAGGCTTATTTAATTTCCTTAGTGTATTTTATCATAGGTGTTTGTTCCAATACTTGTAACAATTGTGAATTTAACTAACCCTGTTGCTTTTCCAGGGCTTTGAACCAGAGTGGTTATACACTGGTGAGAATTTTAGCAAGGTCCTGACCACATTACTCACAGTCAACTTTGCCACACAAGGTACGTGTTTAGATTATTTAATAGGAAGGTATATAATCAACAAAACAACAAATCTCACTTTATATTTATAGCTAACAAATAAATTGTACCATGCACAATACAAATGATTAGAATTGCTCTTGGTTTCGTCCTTTTCACAGAATTGGAACACGCAGCCATTCAGAGTGTTTTCTGTAAGCAGCTGGTATGACAGTGTGTGTTTATGTCCTGCTGAGAGCCATATTTCGACTCATGCAGTGTCATAGTCCTGTCAACAATAATGAACTCGCACACACCAAAAGGCAATATGAGTGCTTAAACTGGTACATCCAAAGAGTTTGCATCTCTGTCTTAATGGTTGCTCAGAATTTTCCATATACAAGACATACCATCGAATGGTACAGAGGCCTTGCCTATGCAGAGTAGGACAGAATGTTTAATCCACATCCCTTTTTGCTGCACACCGTTTCCCTGTCCTGGTGCTTTAGCATATGCCAACTAAAAAGGTAATTCCTGTGTTTTTCTCAGGAGGGTGACAGAATAGACACGCTGTGCATCATTTTGCATCACACAATTATAAAGTATTTATGACTAATGACTGCTTGGTGCTTTGTTTATTTGTTACCTATTCATGCAATTGAAAGTTTTTGAACCTGGTTAACAGTCATGTGCTTTGTGTTTGTTATGTTATGCGTTTCACAAAATCTAAATGTTTAGTTTTAAATTCACTTTTTCTGTGTCTTTATAGACAGTGCTGCTGAGAGGTCATGTCCTCAGTCAGGAGGGTCTGCCCCTAGTCAGCCATCCGCACACACACACTCATCAGTCAAATCCAAAGGCTCTCTGCGCAGACAATCCAAATCTACAGTGAGATATATTTTATTATCTTTGATTAAATCTACAATAAAAATTAAAAGATGTTATTTACAATAACTACAAATGAATATATATATATATATATTTGAAGATATAGTTTATCAGTGCACAAATTGTAAATTGCTGTGATCTATACATCCTTATGAACTTTTTAAAAATGTTTGGTTCTTTTGTTGTCTGATAAATCTTCCACAGGACATGTCTGAGAATGGCGGAGGCAGCGGGCAGCTGATGGTGAAAGCCCGTTTTAACTTCAAGCAAAATAATGAGGATGAGCTGTCCTTTTGTAAAGGTGACGTGATCCTTGTGACGCGACAGGAAGAGGGAGGCTGGTGGGAGGGCACACTTAATGGCAAGACAGGCTGGTTCCCCAGTAACTACGTACGTGAGGTCAAACCCTGCGGTGAGTCTAGCTGCCAAAATTGAATTTATTTAGTTAAGGAGGTAGCTAAATATGTTCAACATGTACTACTGTAACACCACTAGATGGAACTCTCTATATTTAAGTGTCTTAAGTGCTCTTTCCTCAACAGAGAAACCAGTATCACCAAAAGGAAATCAGCTGACAAAAAATTACTACAGTGTGGTAAGTGAATTGTAAATATAAAACACAAAACTTTTATTATTTGTATTTGCTTAAACCACTGTTAATGCAGATAATAGATGATTAAAAAAAAAAAAAAAAACTCATTCTATGAAGGTGGTACAGGACATCTTGGAACATGAGCGGGAATTTGTGAAAGACTTACAAACAGTTCTAAGTTGCTACCTACGACCTCTACAAGCCAGCGACAAGTAAGATTAATGAAACCAGTTTCTTCTTATATTTTCATGTAGATTACCCATATATAGGTGTACTGACTCAAAAACATTTGTGTAGTGCATTTTCCAAGGTTTTTTGAGTGGAAGAAAGTAAATAAATGAATCTCTGACTGTGTTCATTTCAGGTTGAGCAGTGCAGACAGCGCCACCCTTTGTGGAAATTTGGAAGAGATTCTCACCTTTCAGCAGGGTCTTTGTGCTGCTTTGGAGGAATGCACCAAGTAAGTCATATTCAACTTAGTTCTCTATGAAAGCCTTGATAGTTTAATAAATAGCCTGTGTACTTGTTGGTGGATAGCACTGCATTCAAAATATTTACTCTAAACATAAAAGCTAAAAGGCTGACCAGGAGCTAGTCAATAGTGAAAGAAAATCCCAAATACTATACCATACTATGTATCTGATATTATCTTTTTCTGTCCTAAACTTTCCAGAGTTCCAGAGGGACAGCAGCGTGTGGCAGGCTGTTATATGAATCTGATAAATCAGATTAAAATGTTATATCTGGCTTACTGCTCCAGTCATCCCTCGGCAGTCTGCATTCTCACTGACCACAGGTTCGCTTGTCCACAAAATCTGTGTAAAACCTCTTTTAACCTCTTCTACTTTATTAGTAAACTTCAATGCGAGTAATGAATTATACATTTTTTCTGTGGATGAGGTGTGCTTCTTTCACCACAAGGTGTCAGACTTATCATCAATAACAGGAGAGAGATGAGGGACTTTATGGTGAACATGCCAGTGCATAGCTGTGTAGTCCAGTTGTACTAGCATGTGCAGTGGTGTATGTGGATTGGTGCGTTTGACTGAATTGTTGAAGGGTGCATTTTTAATAACACAGATATGTGAATATGAAGATTTGTTAGTCTATTGGGTGTTTTTTAATTATTGGACTATGAATCAGAAATGAAGTTGAATTAAATTGTAGCTTTGAGAAAGTTTTTGCAGTTTTAAAATATAGACAGGAAGCCATCTGTTGACAGGATATAGACATTGTGGTTTTGAAGACAAGTAGCAAATGTACTACTTCACCAAAACCTTTCTGTCATTTCTTTTTAGTTTATTTTTGGGTTAGGCAAATCCAAAAATGACAACACATTCAGCACTACAACACATTTTATTTAACTCATTTGGCTCAATATTCAAACCTCATTCAAACTACTAAAGAACTTCTCCCCCTTTTGAATAAAGTAAAGGACACAAAAGGAAATGCAATTTAAATGTATAGAATTTTTATTTTGTCTGTGTCTTTAACAGTGAGGAGCTCGACAAGTTCATGGAAAGCCAAGGAGCTAATGTACCAGGAATCTTGGCTCTGACCACCAGCCTCAGCAAACCCTTCATTAGGTTGGACAAATACCCCACCCTACTGCAAGAGCTAGAGAGACATGTCGAGGTACACAGTGATATTATCAGGCCTAATCCATTGTGCATGTTAAGAACCACAAGTCAATTTAATTAACTTCTATTTAATTGTTTCAATCACAGGAGGCCCACCCTGACTACGCAGACATTCTCAAGTCAACAGTAGCATTTAAGAACCTAGTTGTAAGTCTGCATACAGTCTTGTTTTTCACAATATATATTGCCTTCAAGCTAAAGTATAGAGTACGCTTCCTCTTTGTATTATCACCGCACCATCTACAGTTAAGCAATTACTAATCCAGTCAAGTCATTTTTTTTATTATTGGGTAGAAAACTGTATTTTATAAGGTTAAAGATCTTTCTGTTAGTTGATTACCTTTTTATTTAGTTTTGCTGAAAGTTGAGTAAGCAACTCCAGCAAAGATGGAGAGGAATAATTATCCACTTTTTACATATGTTCCTTCTGGGGGAGTTTCTGAGATGCATTGTTAGAGTTGGATAAGAGGGGAACAACCACATTGTACCTGAGTGAATGCATACAGTTTCCTCAGTACACTTCTAATTTCCTAGTAAGGCAAGCAATGGCATGCTTCTTTTAAGTAGCGGTTTGAACAGGAAGTGTTTTTGCTATTTAGTTTCTTCTTTTTTGTCTGTTTGGATGATGTTGGTGGGTGGTTAGGTTTTACCTAAGGTATTTTATAATTCACTGTGCAAGATGCAAAATGTTGCATTGTCATTTCTTATGTCTGAATAGGGAGAGCCCCTACATTTTACCTTAATATCTGCATATGTTGCATGTAACATCATCTAATTGTCATCTACGTCTCACCTGTATTTTTGAATGTGTGATTAGATGCAGTGCCAAGATCTGCGGAAGCGCAAGAACCTGGAGCTTCAGATCTTGTCAGAACCAGTGCGGGGCTGGGAGGGCGACAGTATTAAGAGCATGGGTCAGGTGGTCTATATGTCCCAAGTCCATGTAAAAAATGGGTCCAGTGAGGTAAGAAAAATAGATGAACTTGTGTAATGAAGTTTGTATTGTTGTCTGTTGGGCAGACACACTTTAAATATGAATTTATTAATTTGATTGGGACAGTGCATGTTAATGAACATACATGCCACATGAATGTAAACATGCCAGATTGTAGCTGCAGGCTAATTTCCATCCGTTGTCCCAACATTCTCACACATTCACCCAGCAGTGTTACAGCTGGAACACCACTGAAGGCAAGGTGGGTTAAGTGTATTCCTCAAGGACACAACGAGAGTATGAACTGTGGAGAGAGCGGGAATCGAACCGCCAACCTTCTGGTTATAGGAAGACCGCTGTGCCCCTTACAAAATTTCTGTTTCTTTGTAATTGCCAGGAGATTGAAAAATTCTGGGAAAAAAACGAGCATTTTTCAGAACGTAGGCATGTTGCATCCTTGGTGGTACTTGATGCTTGATAAATGCTCGGAACAGAAACCTACTTTGGGGCTCCTTTTCATGTGGTTTCTTTGTAGGGGTCGTCTTTGACTGTGGTTGGAACAAAGTGCAAGGGAGACATTTGGATTGCATAAGGCAACCACTTTCCAATCATATCAGTCACCATGTTTGTTTCGCAGTTTGAGTGTCTGGCATAACACTTTCAAATATAGTGTATATTCCTTGCATTTATATTATAAAACTTGAAAAAAATTATAGGATTGCAGTTTTGAGTCTGCTCTGTCTGGTACACTTACACCACAAACATCTCTCTTTTGTGTGTTACATGCACATTTTCCACAAGATTACCTAGGCATGTTTTGTGTGTGTTTTTTTTTTTTCTGGCAGGAAAAAGAGGAGCGCTACATAATGCTTTTCCCAAATTTGTTAGTACTGCTCTCTGCCAGCCCCCGCATGAGTGGTTTTATTTATCAGGTAAGAAGAATTGCCTCACTTCAATTTTTAAGCAACAATATAATGCAATAAAATGTTTTTTTATTTTCTGTATTAGTATTTTATAGTGAATTCTTATTTGTGCATTCTTTATTTTTAATGTTTAGGGAAGACTGCCTCTGACAGGTGCCACTGTCACCAGACATGCAGAGGATACAGACAATTTGCAATTTGCGTTTGACATCACAGGTAGAAGCAATGTCGTCTGAGCATCTTTAGATTAGTTAAGTTGTTGTGGCTTGTTATAAAAGCACATGTGTACATATCATACTGGTAGTGTTGTCATTGAGAATATATTTATCTTGAAAGGTCTGTATAATATTGCACATTGAATGACAAATATAATTGTTTTATATTGCACAGGAACCATGATTGACCGTATTACAGTGTTCTGCAGTAGTGCCCTGGAGTTACAAGAGTGGCTGGAGCACCTTCAGCCTTTTACCAAAGGAGGCAGCCCTGCAGGCAGTATCTTAAAGGTTCCATTGATTATTTTCACGCTTGTACTCTGTACTTAGTCAAAACAATACCAAAACCTGTGCAAGTAGAAGTGTGAAAACTGAGACTTAACTTTTCTCACACTATCCTTCATTTCTCATTTTTCACACTGCTGCTCTTGTTTTTATTTATTTCACTTAGACTGTAGAGAGCAGGTCGCTGAGTATTGTGGCCACCCCCACCACAATGGCTCCCTTGTCTCACCTGGTTAGCCTCAATGCTGTGAGCCGTGGACCCCTGGAACCACCAAAGATCAATAAACCTTGGTCCCTGAGCTGCCTGCGGCCCGCGCCGCCCCTTAAACCCTCTGCTGCACTGGGATACAAAGAGGTAGGGGGTTTTACCACTAAAAATGTATACTTATTTATCATAAAACAAAAGAAACCTCAAGTATAAAGTCTTTACGTCAAGCTTTCATTTACTTGTTGTACACATAATTAACTGCTTTAGTTATGAGAGCTTACAGTATAGGGTCGGCTGGAAGTTCTGCTCTAGCTGTTGCAGTAAAAGACAGAGTTTATAGTTGATGCATGGGCAGTTTCTTTAAGGTTTATTCCAGTAATGTGAGCATCATATGGCACCATGACTGCTATGAGAAATGCAGAATATACCAATGGTTATGAGTATCTCATTTTCAATTGAGCTTACGTGCGGTTTCCGTGGGTGGAATGCTCTTTTTCATTGCCAACAGTAAGCAGCTTTATCACTTTCAAGATGTTTTGTTCAGTATTGTACTACATTTTTCTTTCACTGTATGGGGTTAGATAGCAGTTGTTCGGGCTAACATTACTCTGTAAAATAATTAAACATTATCTTTCTACTGTTAGAGAAAAAATATTTAATTTCTTTATTGATTGCATGAACATTTTCTTATATCTTCATCTTCCTTACTATTTAAAAAATAAAATAAAATGATGAACCTATTCTGCCTCAGACTGAGAATGTGTATGATGTTCATCATTAACTCTTCCCACATTCTCTCATCTTATTTTATGCACATTTTCTGTTTTTCTCTTTCTCCACTCTGCCCTCTGTAGAGGATGTCTTATATCATGAAGGTAAGGTTAGACCTTTGACAGTCCCTATATTTGTGGCTAAAAATGTGAGGCGGGTGATTGGTCTGCGTGTTAATGCCTATGCCCTGGTTTTGAACTGGCATGTGTTTGCTGTGTCTGCTTTAGTTTAACATCTATTATGTGCTGGATTTGTGTTTTCTGTGGTCTGTTGTGTCTGCTCCTTTTTTCAAATGCCTGTTTTTAAACATGTCAATGTACTTCCCAAGTTGTCCAGTCAGGCCTTTTCTACCTGTAGTACCTATGGGAAAGTCTGTATTTTAAAATGGAATTATTCTTTATATTGGTTGGTTTAACAATATAGAGTTTAGCTACAATGTGCACATAGTCCGATTGATTAGGCTTTATAGTCAGCCATTGCACAAAGCTGTGTATTTCTTGACCCATCACAATGGTACTTTGACATTAGGGTATCATGTTTAGTTTTTTAGTAAAATGGCTCATCTAACTACCCATATTCTATTTTGCCAAAGGCCTTTTTTTTAGTCATCACAATACAACACTTTTATTTACTATTTCCGTAACATTATCTCTGTGCAAGTCCCCAAAATGTGAGTCCTCATGAAACGGTTCTTTCCACTGCACACATGTCATTAAAAAAGGTTCCCAGATGCAAAATTCAGTCACGCACTCACTGTGATTCCTTTTAAAGGGTGTGGCTCAGCTAAAAGTAGAGCAGGTTGGTATGACTTTATGGAAGCAGCAGTATTGTTCCAGGACGCTTCATAAATGAACGTTTCCAGTTTGACTAAACCAGATGTTCTAGAAAGGAGAATCTGATTTTTGCAGCCACAAGAAAAAATCATGGTAGTTATTTATGTAATGGTAATTGTTTATCACACCTCAAGAACGCCACCAAATCACTTAAAAAAAATCCCTGGCAGAATTTATATTTATTTTGGCCATTTTTTTAGAGAATATGAATGATAACCAAAAAAAACTTTTTTTCACTCAGTTTGTGGTTGGTTGAAGCCATTTATTGTCAAACGATTATGTTTACTCTTTTACAATCATAATGACACCAGAAACTACCCAAATGACCCTGATCAAAAGTTTACATTCCCTGGTGATTTTGGCCTGATAACATGCACACAAGTTGACACAAACTAAAGGTAACCATCCTCACCTGTGCTCTGTTTGCATTTAATCAGTGTATGTTTATAAAAAGTCAGTGAGTCTCTGGGCTGGAGGAAAGTTTGTGGTCACAATGTGCTTGCTGCGTTTTGTTTTTTTGTTTTTCTTTAAAAGTGTGTCCCTTTAGGCTTTGCATACAGTTTGGTTTGGAGCTTTGGCTTTACAGACATTTATAACGGCAAGCATGGAGTGAAAATTATTTTTGTCCACATTAATCTAGGACTCAAGTAAAAGCCCAAGACCTATGAAGAAGTTTCTTCCAGGGAACAGAAAGAAAGATCGGAAGCCATCAGACGACGATATTCAAACAAGAAAAAGTAGGACTTTAAACCTCACACAATGGGCTAAATAAACTCATTATTCTGTTTTTTTACATTGATAATATTTTGTTTTTCAGGCACAGTTGCGCTTGAGGAGGATGCCCAGATACTCCGAGTGATTGAGGCGTACTGTACTGGGGCCAGCCTGCACCAAAGCACTACAGGTATCACAATATATTTATTACTCATTAGTCAGTATTAATGCAGTATATCATATTTTGCTCTTAATTTGTGTTTGTGTAGCCATGCGGAAAGAGTGCGTCCCTCAGGTGCTTCTGCCAGAGGAGGAGAAGATAATTGTGGAGGAGATGAAGAGTAACGGCCAAACAGTTATTGAGGAAAAGTGAGACAAGAATGGCGTACAAAATAGACTTTCTGCTTTGCTAATAGTAATGTCATTAGTATGTTAACCCTGGGTTCATTTGTTATCATATTTAGAAATACATTATTGATTCTGTTTAGTCATAAGGGCATACATTACACAATAACCTTGAGGTGGACGGGAACCTTCATACCATTACTAATATCCAATCCATCTTTTACCAGCAATAATTGCACACAGATTAGGCATATGATAACACTGGACACTCATTTGTGGTTTTATTTACAGGAGCCTGGTTGATGCAGTTTATGCTTTAAAGGATGAGGTCCATGAACTAAAAAAGGTAATAAGTAAGTTAGTTAAGTATAGAACACAAAACAACAATGTCTTCTTTTTCATATTTTTTAAGTAGACAAATACCTATAATTCATTCATTCTTAAGAGGCTTTTTTATTTTGAATCACAGGAGAACAAATGGATGAAACAGTTTCTGGAGGAGGAGCAGAAGTCTCGAAAGGAGTTGGAACGAGTGGTCAGGAAACTGGCCAAGCAGAAGAATGATTGTGCTTGGGACGATGGCGGCCACTGATCACATCCAGTGGGTATGGGTCATGTGAATGTGTATATTTGACTGCTCATGTTGCAATTCTGTCTCAAGAGTTGGACTGTTTTCCCAATGCATGGAGTGACTTTGCTTCGAGTGCTGGACCTTGATAAAATCTGCTCTGTCTTCCGGATTTGCTCTTCCCTAGAAGATGGTGGGACGTAGCAACACTGATAAAACAGACATCTCAAAAAACCCTGGTGACTGGCTCTGTGAACACCCCAGAGCAAAGTGGGACATATTTGGACAAGAACAAAACACTGTGCTGCGGCTTCTGCTTCTGCTGGATATATAAAGCCATCAAACCCAATAACTTTTTTTTCCCACTCCTTTTACACTCATTCATTTTGTCATGGGATTTCCAAAAAGAAAATCCACTTAATCTTTGAATAATGTCTAATATCTCACATTTTAAACTGTTTCCTCACATTGTTTTGGGTTGTTAACTGTCAATGTACAAGATACAGGCCTGTCACTTAGCTTTACATTTCTAAGATGCATGAATGTACGCTGTCTTTATTGTCCTTCCATTTAATAATAATACTTAGTCCAAAGTTATCAGGGATAAAACTCCAAAATATGTATCATATACAGCATATGTGGGTATATGATACTTAAATATATTCAAGTTAGTCTTTTTTTTCGGCTTATTTTAATATTCATTATTTATTGTTGTGGGAAAAAAACATTTAATTGTGGTGTTAGCCTTATTGCTAAAGTTTGCTGCCTTTTTAAATGTGTGTCAGCATGGCAATACTAAGAGGTAGGAACATAGCCAAGGAAAAGAAAAGTACTAATAACATTTTAACCGTAGCCTTTCTAATGACTGATTGAAGAAATATGCAGACATTTTTTTTTTTTTTTTTTGAGTAGAGCTAAGCTAACAAAGTGCCTCCATGAAGTGGTCCTTAACAAATGAGTTTAGGACCAGATTCAGACAAAATGCATAGTTTGTACGGAAGGTGTCTCACACAGTTTATGTCAATGAGTGTAATCGGACGTAAAGGTTGTATATTGGGTCTGAATGTGTTTTATTATATAAATGCAGCGGTACATTTCTTTATCAATTATGGCATGTGCACTGTCAACATGGCTTCCTACTGGCCATTCCCTCGGCAGCAGTGACTGCTTTACTGATTCAGCATGGGTTGTATTTTTGTATTTGCAGAAATGGCAATAAAAATCAAATAATTAACTCAAAGTAACCTGGGCCACTAGTTCTGTGCAATGTTTAGTTCCCATCTGTTAAATGTCCAAAATCTGGTCCTGGTTTTCAAATATGTATAATAGCTGTTTTATCTTGTTGTTTTTATTTTGTTCATATCTTCTGTGCACTGTGCTAAGGTAAAAAGCAGCACCGTAGTTCCAATTGGGACTCCTGTACACATGTGTACATTTTTTCAGAGTTATCATTACTGTTCTTGCTTCAAGTTGAGAAGCATCATAGGCTGTAGTGTTCATTTCATCAACCTCTGTAAGCACTTGGCAGGAGGGTTCTGTCTTTTTTATGTAACTATGTTTTTGGATAACTTTTTGTGTATTGTTTTTGAAATGTTCTATGCAATTGTTTTTAGTTTTTTTTTCAACAGCTTGTACTTCATGGTATATGCTACCATAATTAGTTATTAAAATGTAATATAATGGGTTCTGTTTATATGCACATGAATATTACATCACCTCAGAGGTGGAAAATGAAAAACGTGTTGGTCAATTTTGTTACCATATTGAGACTGGAAAACCTACTGGCTTTTCCATGCTACGCTCACAGTAAGTGGGGTTCAGGAATTCGTAGGTAGATAGGTTCACAAATTAGAAAAGCCTTGATGGCAGGAGTGACTCAGTGACATCCTGTGTGCATCACCTCTGCATTTACAGACCTAAGAATTGACCAAGATTTGCACTTTCCATGCAACACTACAACATGTCAGCACAACTGGGTTTAGTAATGTGGAAGACACCAACTGAAATGAGTTTTACAGTTTCATTGGAGTTAGTAAAATTCACTGTTTTCCCACAAAACAACTAATCACTGATTATTCTGCAAAAAAAAAGAAAAATTCTCTGTTGCAGAGAAAAACAACACATTCTTCTGGCCCTCAAACTTTACATATATGGTGTTTTTGTTTTGGAGCAGAATTGTGCTCTGTGGTTTTACTTGGCCTACATATTTAAGACCTTAAGCACTGACACTTAGTGATTTTTATCATGTTCAGTTGTTAATAATACTGAAACATCTGGACTACCTGTTAAAGCATGATATTCACATTTGAGAGTGTATCAAACACGCATTGTTTTATTGTCATTAAGTTTAACTTTTAAAATAAAGACACTAAAAACAAATATATACATACAAATTAAATATGATTGAAAAGTCAGGCATTTATCAGATTGCCTTTGGTTTTTCATTTACAATAATAAATAAAGTTAGAATACTTCCACAGAAGTAAGATCAGTAATTAATTTTAATAACTTATAGTTTGGTCTCTTGTCCACAAAAGGGACTAAGTAGTTCAGTCATCTCCGTTTTACATTTATCTTTATTGTTAGTCCATCCGCACTTTACTTCCGCTCACATCCACCAGAATGTCCATAATTCCTACCAGAGGCTATATAATCCAAAGGTTGATGCGCTTTCATCATAATCAACCAGTGAGAGGTTTTCAGTCCAGACACTCAGTTGGTTTCCTTTTTCTAGTTTGACCACGTCTACTGTGGTGGCCGTGCACAACCTGGATGATTTGCTTTCAACCCTGTCCAAGTGACAAAATGCCTGCATTAAAACCTTTTCTTTGTCCGTCTTTGTCTTCCTCAACATCACTCTGTTGGTCAGCGGGGTTGTGGAACTGCCATTGGAGAAAGTGACCTTGGAGTAAACGTGGTAATCACCAGATTCCAGGATGCTTATCCAGTTGTCGTGATAGTAGTTGATCTCTGGATGGCTGAATCGGCTGTATTTAAGGTCCAACTGAAGATATCCAGCTGAAGAGAAAATTTTAATTAGTACAGTAAACACAGTAAATGTATGAACATCTAATTGGTAAACAGTGAATAGGTCCTTACGTATGGGCTTATGTTGTGTTTTTGGTTGTTCAAACACCATTCGAGCCAAAGCTCTAAATGGAGCTTCATTTATGCTATTAGTGCTTCGTTGCCTTTGCATCAAATGCACTGGATCTGGAGAAACATTTAATTAAAACAATTAAACAATTGTGCAAAGCAGAAAAAAATATGAAAATAATAAGTTAATGTACCTGTTCCTGTAGATGAGGGACACACATGCTAAAATATAGAGAAATGAAATGTAATTTCTGTGGCACAATAAAATATATTTAATCTATAAGAATCTTCAACTTCAAAATAGTGCATCTACGGGTGAAGTTTTTTTTTTATTTTGTATTTTTTTTAACAACCAACATTTAATCAAACTTTATATATAAAGCACCTTGAAAACAACACAGTTGACCAAAATGCTAAACAACAACTCTATAAATAACCAGTGGTAAAATAAACAGCAATTAAAGTAAATACAACATTATGATGGGCTTTAATAAAAGGGTATCTTTTCAAAATGACCAACTTATTTAACCAAAGTAATTATCTAAATATACTCCCATACCTAAAATGCCACAAAAGGGACAAGCATGTTTCTCATGATAAAAAAAACTGTCACAGAAAATAGTAATACAAAATAATGTTGTATTACTTAACATGTAAAGGAATAAGATGGAGTTTTGAAGCTTGTTAGTACCTGTGTGTCGTTCATGTACAGGTAGATGAATCCCACAACTGACATGAGCAGATGGAGCAGTACAACAGCGGCTAGGAAGCGGATGAGGGGCTTGTTGTCGCCCCGGGGTACCGCTGAGGCCGGGATGAGCACCGACTGGGACCCATGGTGGGGCCTGGCGAGGCGCGGAGGCAGCGGCGGTGGGGCCAGGCTGGTGTGGTACGTGTTGATCATAGCGGCGGTTGAGGTGAAGAGAGGAGGCCTAGCGTCTATGACATCACCCGCTCTACTGAAGTGCTGCTTTCAAGAGTTTCACAGTTTTTCTCTCTCCACTTCCTGGAAGGGTTAACTTTATGCCGTTCTAACTTCCTTTGTGTACGTGTGAATACTCTTTATCTTTGCATCCCTCAGAAGTTCTAGTTACATGTAAAATGTAATGCTTGTTGTGACTAATACTGTTACAGGTGCAATGATGTGACAAATGAAGAATAAATATCAAAAGCTATACTAGAAAGCTACACAAATATAATTCCATGTTTGCAGTTGTGACTGAGATGTCACAATTCTATTGATGACCGCAGTGCACCTAAACTCAGTTGTGGTCCACATTTGCTCAAAATTAGACCATGTTGCGTATACCACATAACCTGGTCTTATGTGGCACTTATGATACTTTACTGGTACAAACAACAATAAAGCAGTCTTTTTTAGTTATTAGCAATTAAATAAAAACATTTAAATAAGAAACCATTGGGAATTCAAACATTAAAAGATAAAAATGGCTCATTAAAATTATTTATATATTTATATTTATAGCCACATTACCACCATATACTGTATCCACAAACTGGGCCATTTGTAACATTCAGTTCAGTTTGTGATAAAAGCAGCATTTCCTTAGTTAATTCTTCATCTTTCTTAAGTTAATTTAAGTTACTTTATTTAAGAAATATTGCATATAGCCCCTTTGCAATTTTATGCAGTGTAGTGAACAACTAGTGTGCGGTCAGTGTTGCCCCTGTAAAGAGCAATCTTTTTTGGTTTGCTGATGTGCCCATGTGAGGAGCTGAGGGAGGCTGGTCTGCCAGACATGACCCAAAAGTGAGTCTTTGGAGTCTGAGGGTCTTCTCCTTGAATGCATTGTGGTTCATCTTGACACTTTATGAAGGCCACAAAGCATCTGTAAAACTTTGTAAAGAAATAAATTGTCAAACCTAATTCACATAAACATTTAAAAAAGTCACAAAAGGCCTCTCTCACCTGGTTATTGAAGAACATGTAGAGGACTGGGTTGACCACAGTGCTGAACTTGGCCAGAATCGAGGGTACTATACTGGCCATGGGGGTCACAATCCCTGACTGACCAAAGGTTGCTATGAGGGCCACAATACCATAGGGCATCCAGCAGAACATGTAGCACGACACCATAGACAAGACCATGAGTAAGATGTGCTGCTCTCTACGCTGAGCTGCCAGCAGGTTGATCTTACCCACCTAAATAACAAATGCAAAAATAAAGCTTCATTTTAGTGAGATTTATGGTGCAAGAAAAAAAAAAAACATTAGCAAGCCGCATTTGTCATGTGTCTCGTGTATTACGGACTCCTCTATTTGTATAAAAGGTATCTGGGTAATGGAGGCTATTCTAGTTGACCTAGGGTATGAGGTAGAGCACATTTATTTAATCATATCCTTTTTATTGGCATTTCAAAGTTACCAATTCCCATGTCTTTGAAATGATGGAGATGATGGAAAAAACTTTAGAAAGCATACAAGCAGTGAGTGCATATATGACGCATGGCTTGGAAATTAAACTGGCTTTGAGGCGTTAACACTTAACTACATCTTGGAAAATGATTGGTTTAACCAAGTTTTTCTATCTTTCCATGGCGTCATCTAGTGGTAAAAACTAGACATTGACAGGTGTTACAATACCATGACACAGTAAATATACTGTAGTAGCCTCTGTATAGGCCAGAACGCATTACATGTAAAATACTGTTACTGAATATTATAATTCCATAACATAATGTAATAATAGACTATAGTGCAGATCTAAAAAGCAGAGCTAAAAATTGACTCAATTTAGTGAAAGCTGCACAAACATTGCTGTGGGTGCCTGAGAAGGGTACAAAAAAGCACTAAATAAATGCATACCATTTACCATTGAAACATGCAGGACAGGTCATGGGGGCCCTGCCTCACGATGGATTTATAGAAACATCACTACAACTCTAGTCACAAAAGACTATAGCCGATCACATCAATAATGTATTTCCTTTAGGCTCAGAGGAGACGCTCATTTGTAACCTGAACTCAACCTAAATTGTGAGTTTTAATTTTGCTAACCCTAAAAGAACCTAAATGTGTGATGTGAAACTGTGCCATTGCTTTAGCCAAGAAAACTGTACTGTAAAAGACAATTTTGTTATGAAGGCTACTAATATTTATTGTTTTCCTCCTTGAGCTGGCGCTGATGTCTCTACTGTCACAGGCTGTCCCTGTGGTTGCGACAGGAGCGTGTCTCTGCCTGCCCCTGACACTGAGCCCGCGGAGAGCAAACAGAAATTTGTCACAGACGCTCATTCTCTGCGAATTCATAAATATTAACACACTGCACTGATTAAAACCCCAGCTTCAACGTGTATTATGAAGTTTTCTCACCTCTAGTAATGAATAGTGTCTCCAGTGAAGTTGTTGGCTCAGTCAATTCAACAAACGCAGGATCTGTTAGGGGGCCCCCTAAAGGCCACGGGGCCCTAAGCAACCGCTTAGTGCGCTTACAGGCTGCTGGGCCGGCCCTGCTTACAGTTTCCTCTTCGTGTACTGACACACAATGAGCTATGAGCTAAAGTTAGCTCATGTCGTCAGGTCAGTAACTATCAGTAGGGCTTTCTTTAAGCAGCACAATTACATCCTCACTTCTAATTTCAGTACTCACTCAGTCTGGTGCGAGTGGCTTTGTGATTTCCCTCGGGACATTTTATAAATAAATGAGCACATCTTTGTGATTAGATACATTTTAAATTTCTGAAATATACTCTTATACTTTGATCTTAAATATGAAGATAATGAATGTGACAATAAATCAGTAATCGTGGCATGAATGTCTCCTGTCTCTCTGACATGTCAACTGTAATTGACTAAAAAGGTGGGGCTCTCAGCTGGAATGTGGACAGACCATCTGAGCCCCTATACAGCAGCTGTAGGAATCAAAGCCTATCTTCACTCTAGCCCCCACAGGCACAAAGAAGGAAAAATAAATAAAAAGTAGCGTGGGTCCTTAATCTGAAAATACAGTTTTGGGGCTTTGTTGATAGCTGCAAAACATTGTGTGACAGGATTGACAGCAATTCTCAGCCCTAATTATCAATCATTAGTTTGACTGGCAGGTTTATATAAACACTACACAACAGTGTGAGTCACTGGAAAGTAAAGAGATTAGTACCAAGAAGAACACAATTAGGCTCTCAATTCCACCAGACATCTAAGACACTAAAACACCAGCACTCATTCTAATCCTGCTTCCTCAATTTTGTAGCTAAATACTCTTTGAAATACTTTCAACATTGTATTGTAAAAATGTATCTGACATCCATAATTCAATCTGTCACTTTGACTATTGAGAAGTAACAACAAAGTCCATTTAAAGAGTGCTGTTCATAGATGAGTGGACACATTAGCTTTTTCACCTTACAATGCCATCACCATATAACATAGGTTTACAAAATTGCAAAATGGGGTGGCTTGACACTGTGAAGGAGTTTTATGTGTATGTTGGTTTGTGAATATACTGTATGTACACTTCCGGAAGAATGTCAGCGATTTGATGTGTAACCTACCTTTTTAATTGAAACAAGAATGCGTCCGTATGAGTAGACCATGAGCAGGAGAGGCATCAGCAGGCAGAAGATAAAAAGACACAACACATACGAGATGCTGGCCACTGAGCGCAGGTGCCACTGGACAGAGCATGTGGTGCCTGGTCCCTCCGGCCCGTAGCTGCTCCAGCCCAGGAGCGGAGGCAGCGTCCACAGCAAGGAGTAGAGCCAGGTTCCCCCAATACAGAGGCGGGCCTTTCTGAAGTCTGAGACGTCCACCAGCGCGGACCTCAGCACTGTGGTGTAGCGCTCATAGGACAGGACAGACAAGGACACCAGGGACACAATGCCTCATGTAGGAAGAACACAGACAGGTTAGATTGTGTTAAAAATATATATAAAAAAGGTTAAAATGAATCTTGTACTGGAGAATAAGTTTACTACTATTTTTATAGAAATCATACTGTACACATATTTCTTCACTGAAGTGGTGTTACACCCACAGACGTAGTAATCCGCACAAATGTAATAAACCACAAATGTTAATAAAATATTTGTAGGTTTTAAATGTAATAAGCCCACAAACATAATAAATTCCAACAAACTCATTAACTTTTACCTATAGCAAACATAATATCTATTACATTTGCAGGAATTTATTATGTTTGTGGGGCAGTAAAAATTAGGGCTTACCACACATGTAATATTTTCCCACAAACGTTATAAGAAAAGAGTATTTACTCCCACTCACGAAAGGTACTAGGATTTGTTTGTAATGCACTACTAATTTTGTTGATTGTTGATCCCTTGGTATGTCTGAATAAAATATTAATTCATTCAGAACATATTCAAGAATTGTATAGGCTGTGCAGAGTTTTTGGTTTTATTACTTGGTTTTTCATTGTTGAGATCATATATGTGAGCTGTTGTTATGTGTAAGACATTTTTTGAAAATATGTTACATATATGGTGTGAAGTGCATTTTATTTCTATGGCTTCATTTCATTTATGATTAGTTAATAAGAACAAGCATGTGTATTTTGTTCTACTACCAAACGCCAAAAAAAAATTCTGTGCCCCCACCTCCTGAAATGTCATTAGGCCTACTTCTTATTTGACTGGCTAAGGACAGATGGCATATAGAAAATGAAAACTTGGTAAATACATAGAAAACGTTAGGGCAAACAAAATTTGCCTGAATCCAAAACTTCATTCCTGTTCCTAACCGCTGTCCCTTAACCTTTGTGAGCTACGTCATGGGGTCAACAGTGAGACGTAGGAGGTTCCTTATTGAAGAAGGAAAGGAGCTTCAGTGGTGTTTCCACACTTCGACTACTCTAACCTCTCAGCGGAAACACAAGGGGAAGTTACGGGGATGCATAGGTGTTTAATAGAAATCACAAAATTGGACTACAACAAGCGCACCTGCTCCTCCACCGAGCGCGAAGGAAACAGGACAATCATAGAGACAATCTGAGCGATTCCACACCAGTAATGTTGGCCTGTTTTGAGCACTGTACAACACTAAAATCATTCAATGTTTTACAACACACACTGAACCCCACATAGACTGACCATAGGTGCATTCAGGAGGAGCACAGAGGGCCGGTCGGCCGCTTTTAATCTTGTCACAGACACACGCAAAGACCGCCCGGACAGTGAAGGCGCAACCGCGCACGAACGCCAATACACAGTGCAGCGACAAAAGAGAAGAAGAAAACCGCCCTTTTAGCAAACAGGAGTGGGAAAGAAGTGTGCGAGAGGCGGTAAATCACGGCTATGACAACGAGAGGCCGGCGTCCGTGGTATTATGTAATTTGTTGGCGATGGATAAAAAAGTAATAAAACGAAAAGAAAAACAAGGAGCAGGAAAATTCAGAGAAAAAAGGTTAAAATCTCTTGCGAGGCCTCAAAGTGTAAAAAACACAAGACCAAGGTGAATTTGACAGCACAGGTCCAAGCCAACTCAGCACTTCTCAGTCTCAAAGACAGAACCAGGAAGATTTACCTCAAATAGAAACGTGTACAGAGCAAGTGGTGAGTAGGTGAGGGAAAAGAAACAAACAAGAAAGAAGCTCATGCTATTGTTTAACTCTTGTCTGTCTGTCTGTCTATTACATGATTACAAACTCCTTTTAGTTTAAACCAGGATTAAAATAATATATGTTTATACATATATACTATATATACTACTAAGCTTTGTTAGGACACGAGGGCTAAACCAGGCCAGGACTGGCCCTGACCAAGATTAAACCATGTCTATAATAAGATTAGTCTGACCGAGCTAGATTTAAAATCACATTTTTCTCTACAAGGACTAAATCTGGTCCAAACAAAAATGTATTTAGTCAAATAGATGTGACCAAGTGACTATTAATAATCTTAACCGGGGCCATTTCTAGATTTAGCAGACAAGCATTTATTTACCAACAACAATAAAGGTAAGATCGATCCATTGGACAATATTAAATGGCTTTGTGCAAACATTTATAAGATTAGACTTGTGCAAATTGAGTAAATTAGGCGTAAACAAACAAAACCTGGCAACTGGCAACTCCAAACCTATTATTTAACACAAACATAGGCCCAAACAATACTTTTACCAAAAGGGAAAAACAGTGGCTGGTTGTCTGGTTGCAGAAGTTATGATGCTAAATCCCAAAAAAAAAAAAAAAAATACAAAACACATCATTTAATTATATTCTTTTAAAATTACAATAAATAAAATACCGTAATCCCCCAAAGCTGGAGGCCTGCAGGTGGCTGGGACCTAAGTGAATGTGGAGTGATCATTCATTTGTTCTACTTTTCTGTCAACTATTTTAAAGTTTTTGATATTTATTTACCTTGTTCTTAGTCTCAACACCAGGGTTCTAAGCTCTTATGGCTTGGCTGCTTTCTGCTCGCACTAGAAGAAAAGGACTGAAAAGCCCAAATTTCCAACTCACTGCTTCATGCTTTGCCCCTCCCACCAACTTCCTGCTTCCTTTACCCTTTCACATAGATGTTAATAGATGTTACACAATACTGATACAGTTGTGCGCATAAGTTCACATATCGTGGCAGAATATGTGATTTTTTTGACCATTTTTCAGAGAATATGAATGGTAACACAAAAACATTTCTTTCTCTCAAAGTGTTTGGGGGAACCCATTAATTGTAAAACAACTGTGTTTACAACAGAAACTACCCAAAGGACCCAGATCAAAGGTTTACATGTCCCAGTTATTAATACTGCGTATTACCATCTTTAACATCAATGACAGTTCAAAGTCTTTTGTGGTAGTTGTGGATGAGGCATTATTTTCTCAGATGGTAAAGCTGCCCATTCTTTGTGGCAACACACAGTGGCTGTAACACTGGTAATTACTGTAGAACAATGTAAGTCGCTTTGGATAAAAGCATCTGCTAAATGAATAAATGTAAATGTAAATGTAAAAAGCCTCCAGTACCTGTAAATTCTTGGGCTGTCTTACATGAACTGCCTGTAAAGAGCTCCTCAGAGTGGCTCAATGATACTGAGGTCAGGAGACTGAGAGGGCCAGTCCAGAACCTTCACTTTATGCTGCTGTAGCCAACGACAGGTCGACTTGGCCTTGTGCTTTAGATCATTGTCATGTTGGAACAAGTCCGTCCCATGCGCAGTTTCCGGGCTGACTTGTGAAAACTTTCCTGCAGTTTTTTCTGATAACATATTGTATTCATCTTTTCCTGTGCCTTTGCAGCTCACACATCCCCAAACATTAGCAAACAATTCTTTCACTCATTGTTTACATTTACATTTAGCTGATGTTTTTATCCAAAGCAACTTGCATGAAGCTTCTATTCACCAGGCAGGTGGGTTAAGTGTCTTGCCCAAGGACACAACAAAAGTATAATCTGTGGTGAGAGCGGGAATTGAACAGCCAAACTTCTGAGCTACTGCGATATCGAGGCAGGCTTTTACAATACTGCAGGAAACGCTAATGCTATGTAAGACCTTCAGCTGTGGTTTTGATTCAAGCTAATTTACAACATTAAAGATTATCATTTTTACAACAGTGAACTGTAGGCCTACCCTGAACCCTGAAATACACGGAGAGAGTGAGAGAGAGAAAGACTCACTAAGGAACTAATAAACAGTAAACATAGTAAAATATCAGTGGTAAAGGTGTCTCCAGAAAAAAAGTCCAAAATGATTGCTCTTACATAAAACAATTTTTTTGATATTCTGAATTTCAGATGTTTTCAAGTAAATATTCAGAATTTTACTAAAAGTCTTAAACTCTTTATTCTTGCAGGGATTATTATGTTGGCTAATAATCGGATTAATCATCATCTGAAAGAGACGGTCATGGATGGATTTTTATTTTTATTTTTTTTATAGGCCTATTTCTTTTATTTATCATGACTAACAAATAAATAAAATAATAAAAAAGAGTTCTCAGTTCATGTGATTGTATGGTTTAAGCTAAGATAGTTGGGTGTGCTCCCTATTATTTACACGGTGTATTAACAGGTGTTTTCCTTATTTGGATTGTCTTAGAAGGGAAGCCTAGCCTATTTTGTAAAAGACCAACACCAACGCGCATTATTATGACGTTTTGCTGTATTGGGATATAAAATGATTCTTTGCCCCATGCATTGCACCCGTCTATTACATCCTCTGGTGCGCACCGGCCACTTACCGAACAGAGAGTTGGCAAAGCCGTACCACTTGCATCCGTCCTTTCCTATGAGCCACCTTCCGTAGAGGCTCGCGGCAAAGCTGAACGGCGTCCCGAACACGCACACGAGCACGTCGCTCAGACTGATGTTGAGTAGGATTAGGTTGATGGGGGTCCAAAGGGAGCGGAACTTTGCAAAGATGAGCAGCACTAGAAAGTTACTGACGAATCCCGCGACAAGAATGAAACCGAGACAAACAGCTACCACAGTGTGTCCGGTCCGGCTCAGCCCGCCATGACCCTGATCCTGACCCTGACTGTGGGTCGTGTCCTGCGGGCTGCTGTTTGCGCTCAGACTGGACTGGCTGTCTGTGGAAAGGTTGTAGGCGCGTATGTGGACGACCATAGCAGTGAGCAGAGAGGGCTGGAGAGCTGAGAGGCACATAGTGACCAGCACATCCTGCGGTGCGGCCGACACTGAAGGACTTGAGCGTGCCCTGTGCAGCCATCAGCCTTTCATAGAGCTTCTGTAACAGCCCTCCCCTCACGTTCACAAATGTCTACTTGCCTAGAAGTTTCTCGGCGATAATAATGGTTTCCTTTCATCCTATTTTTCTGCGTAAATCGACCAAATCCTCTCCAAATCACTGTTTTCCAGCTCCTAATGCATACTTTCCAAGGCGCTGTGCGGAGTTTACTTTGATTTGTGAATCAACTTTACCCGTTACACATTGGGCTTTAGTAAATTTCATGGCAGATATAGGCCAGATTAGGGGACTGTCCAAAATGAAATTTTGTTATCCCAGACGCCACGCTCCAAAAGTATTACATTGCTTAGCCGTGCTGTTTATATTCAGAGCTATTGTCTGTGCTTGAATGCACCAATGAAGCGTGTCAGCAGCTAAGAAAGTTTCACACCTTTTCAGCAGTTTCTTTTTCATTTTAAATGAGTGAATTGTTGCCCTTAAATTATATTGTAGGTTTTTAGATACACTTTACTGCTCCTTTCAGCCCCAGTTTTTCTTTGTTGAACATTAAAAAATATATATGAATAAATAAATATATGTAATTAGCATAAACATTTCTGCTAGGATGAAAGTACCACTTTATGTTTGAGCATCATAACTCAGAGGTTATTAATGTTTGAGCTCTCAAACTGTGAGATACATCAACCACACTTGTTAGCTACAAAAAGGGTCTAGCTGAAGCTCTATTCACATTTTCTGTGAGTTAGTGTCATATACAGAGAGCTGACCCCATTCTGATCACTGAGTCATTCTTATCAATTTGTCAACCATATGAAGGTTGCATTCAAATGATTACAGCTCAACTGCAATGTCACTAATATAATACAGTCTATTTAGTATTCATTGTGTTATCTGTCAACTGACTGACAACAATACCTCAACCAAATACCTAAAGCTGATTGTGGAAAAACACCATATAATTCATCCTGAGCCTTGTCTGTTGTCAAAAGGCTTGATCCTAATAACCCTAACCCTAACACAACCAATGAAACAAACATCAGCGCAGAGTAAAGCGGCCAAACCTGAGATTCTGTGTAAATCTCTGGACACGGATGTCTCCAGCCCAGAGAATCCTTACTGTACTTTGTTCTGTACAATCAGTCTTACTGACTGTTGAAATCTCAATAGGTTGTTCCCAGTACAGTACCTGCATCCAGCCATCCTTCCCTTTATCTTGATTATGCTTGATAAAGAAATTTAAGGGATCATGGTCTTAAGCTTGCAGGGCTGCTCCAGACTTGAGAAGGCTTTCAGTTGTTACTGTATGAGAGCCTACACGATATGATGATAAGATGTGGCTTCCGGAAAGGTAGCAAATGTTGATAATTTTTGTTGTATTTTTTGGGGATTATTTATATATTTTACTATTTTAAATGGATACTACAATCAAGATCCTTTATACAAGAGAAAATCTACTTATATATAAGTATATATATGCGGGAGGAGTGTCTACGGCATTTTTCATCTTGTTCCAGAGACATAGGAAGGAGTTACAGAGGCTGCAGATGTAAAGCAAATGCGGAAAAGGAGGTGGAGGTACAAGCTTGTTTTGCCAAGGATTTTTATGTGAAATGTGAACTCCATAATGTGTTCAAAACTCCGGATGGGGAGCTGTTGCAGTGGGACTGAGATCTGTTGTGTGGTGAGTCTGTGACATCATAAACAGAACTGTGACCAGGAACAGACCCAGCACCCGATGCCCTCTTCACCAAACGAGTGTTTACTGAACAACAAGGGCCATCCCATTCTTTCTCTGCATTTGAACAACAGAGAACTTCCAGTGGACATCTGAGATCAGTGAGCTGCAGGACAGAACAACACAAGAACTCTTTCCCGTCTGCCATAAATATCAATCAGTGTGTGGCAGAGACCTATACATTTGAATTTACCCTTGGGGATTAATACAGTTTAATGTAGTTCTATATGTGTTGTGAAGATTCATTTTACTTGTAGATGTTTCATTGAAGCTATTCCATTCAAATAGATTGGTCTGGGTTTCATCTTTCTCAAAGGAAAAGGCATAATGATGACTTTTGCTTGTTTTTCCTCATTTAGAGGTATTTTGTCACACCCACTGGTTCCATGTTTTATATTTAGAAAGAAGAATGGTAATAATAGTATGGCTTCAAGATGCTCACAAAGGCAACATGTCCCTGAACAGAATAGAAATTGTTTTCCCAAACTTACAATCTCTCTCAAAAAAATCCAGAACCAAATCATGATTCTCTCTTATAATAATATTCTCAAAGCATTTGCACAGTCAGTCACTAAGAAAGTAAAAAAGGCTTTGTGCCAACAAGACAAAAAAGACTAGAATGGTTAATAATTTAACCCCAGAAGAAAGAAGAAATTAAAATATTTGTCCAAGCATATTTTAACACCTGATTTTTCATTAATTTTTCTTTTGTGTTTAAAATGCCATGCACTGACATCAATGAGCCCCTAGGTGTCATTGCAGATAGCAGGTTTGACATCCTGGTTATTTTCTTATTTAGATACCACAAAAAGTGATTTACAATGTTAGATATTTCTATTGAACTTCAAAGATAAATGTCAGATTACCATATGAATTGTTACATTAATGAGATTCTTAAAATAATCACTTGCATGCTTTCAGATTTTCATAGTCATATAACATTAGTCTTGGTAAGGTTTTGTTCATTTGTGCTGTGTCCAGTCCATGATGGTGACTCTCAGCAACTCACGGGTCTTGAAAAAGTAATTATTTAATCCAAGATAAAATAGAAGTTCCACTGATTGTTCAGCAAAACCAACCTCTATAGGCAACATTATAAACAGGGAAAATGTTTGAAACCATCAACACCACATTTCTTTATTCTTTTTTTAAAATATTTGTATTCATATTTAAACTTTTTTTTAAAAAGGAAAACAAAATACAGCACATAAATGGAAAATGAACAAATGAACAAATAACAAGTAAGAAAAAAAACACAACTATTTCACTATGTGAAGCAGAGGTATCTCCAAAAAACCCTCCCTTTATGGAGTGTATGGTGGAGTATGGTGAAGGCCAGGTCCTTCAGGGGGAAGAGTTCCAGTACTAGCTTGTGCCAACTCATTTTTGTGGGGGGGGCTTGTCACTGATCCAGGGCAGGAGAATATTTTTAGTGTGCAGGGTGTTATACAGTCTGCAGGCGCTTAAACCAGCCTTACTGTCTCTATAGCCCAGACTCTGTCACCCCAAATATTTTCCTCATGTTCTCCAAAATATCTGTCCAAAATGATTTTAATTTTAATATACAGGCTGATCATTTCTGTTATAACAGTACATTTTTATTTCTATATGCTGCATCTTTTAATGGATTGACTTTGACATCAGAGTTTCACTCACGCCATAAAACACACACTAAATTAAACCAACGGTTCACTTCAAACTGTGTTCCCAAATGTAAAAGTAAACTGCAGTGCCACACAATATGTACATAACATTTTAATTATATTTATATTGTTACATTAAATTAGATAAAAAACGTTTTTCAGTGTTATAAAAATCTAAAATTTATATTATATCTTAAGAATATAATATACAAAATGCTACTACCAATTTTATAACTGAGAAAAATCCATTTAAAACTATACAAGGGAAAAAGACTTAATGATATATTAATTGTTTAGGTATTTGGGAAACACTTTGGAGTAGTGGGCACATTTTATCAGAAATTCATGCAAAAATCCATGAATTTATGCGTGACTCATACATGAGTATATGCAAAGGGCCAAGGCTAGGGTTATGGGTTATGGGTTAGGGTTAGGATGAAAACATGATGAAAACATGATCATTCCTGGTGATTCATTAGAGTTTAATGCATGTACTAATGCATGAGTCCTGCATAAATTAATGAGTAAATTCATAATAAAATGTGCCTCCTACTCTAAAGTGTTACCAGTATTTGTTCAACAATGTGAACAGCTGAGTTACATTACATTTGAGGTTTACAGCGTTTAATTTAATACTGTATTATTCACTGGCCCACTCAATAAATTGGCTATTTAAAGTATTTGAGAAGTCCCTTCATCTAAATTCAACAAAAAAGAAGCAGCACAGTAATTTACAGAAGGAATGTCAAAGTAGACAAACAGGTTTGCCAGAGAGTGTTCTCTTTCAAAAAGCTGTTTCACTTTTTACATGCAGAAGGACTAAAGCCATTTCCACCAGTGAGTGTTGAGAAAGAAGTGAAAAGCCCCACTCTTTCAGCTGCTTTAGGATTGATTTTGTCCTTATTAGTCCTGTTAAACGATCTCTGAGCAGGCTGAGTGTGTGCTTTTTATCCTCAGTACCAGTACAAGTCCTTCTTATCCAGACTCCGTCCTGACACAGAAGAGAAGTTGAATTCAATTTCAAAGTGGTGGCGTCAACGCAAACAACAGTGTGTGTGTGTTTATTAATGAATATGTATAAATAGTAATTATGTATTATTAGGTACAAATAATTAAGATGAGTCATCCATTAAAAATGCAACAAAAATATTTAAAGTGGCAATACTAATTATGATAAAAGCTCAATTTATAAGTACAATTAAAAGGTAATTTGTGTTTACGGTAAATGGACTTTGAAGATAAGGAGAATTTCTATTGTTATAACCACTAACACACAATTTTACTAATGCATTTACATTTTTACTTCTTTCAGTAAAAGTTCTAACACTTCAGTTCCATTTTTTTATATATGTCATGGGTTTGAAAATCTTTTGACATAAATATTTGGAATGATGGAATATTTTGGGATAATTACCTGGTTCAAAGGCTGCAGCAGATTCCACTTGGGGCACTGCCCAGTTTGGGAGCAGGTCTGCCTTGGAGCTGGAGGGTATAGGTGCCATGTCAGTTCGCTCACTGTGCAACAGGTTGAGCAGAGATGTGGAGTACTGCTGTCCTGTCACGCTCAGAGCATCGGGGGACAGAGAGTACGTGATGGACCCCTCTCCCGTCCTGCCTGGGTACATGTGCCACGAGCTGCAAGGATTATCGGCAGGGTTGAACGTGACAAGGCGCTCTGCCACTGGTCGGACCTGTGCCTCTGAGTATGTGTCAGTAGAACTGCCCTGAAAGCTTGTGCTCCCCTCTGTAAGCGAAAAAAAAAAAACACCAGTCAGTGAGAAGGCCCAGATTTGACTCATTTGTACTTTGAATAAAAATAACCTGTTTTGATTGTTTTGCGCATTTTCTTCAGTTTGCTTGCAGGTGCCTTGGCTTTGCAGACTTTATTGAGGGCTCGGCTGAAGTGAGCATCCACCATGCTGCCGATGTCTCCATGAAAGTAGGTCAGGATGACACACCGGGAGTGCTCCTCCACCTTCACGGCTATTGGACTGTCTGTTGTTTCTGCCATGGGTCATTTGCCACTAAAAGCTTGAACAATTCATTAAAAAAATGTTGACTGTTTACACTCTTGTATCTCAAACAACAATTAAATGTCTTTCTAGGACTTTATCTCATGGAAGCCTGCATTTGATTTATGTTGTGAACTTTGAAAAAATAAACTCAAACTCAGAAAACAGCATACTCATAAGCATATGTAGTGTTGTTTCCTCTTACCTGACTTGCTGCTTGTTTAAAGATGACCCAACAGTGGCCCCTTGTTGACCGACATGAGCAGGAGCATGAAGAAGTCTCGCCGATGGTCTCCACAGACTTAACACTGACTCAAGAGTGACTGAATGGGTGAGAGGGAGAGGGTGTGTGTTGTTTTTGTATGAAGACAGCTATGAACAGAATGTCAACCTGCAAGTTACTCCAGAACCTAAATGACACCTTACAAACACATTCCTCCACCACCAACAAAAACTTATACAGTTTAACGTAGCAGTGTTTTTAAGAAAGCTATAGGAACATTTTGCATTTAGATGAAGAGATCAGATGAGCACCAAGTCTGTGGGAGATTTTTTTATTCATATTTTTCAGATGACACTGTTACTACTTAAAGCACACTTTTAAGACATGCGTGGAAATAGTTAGGGAACACAAAATCACACCAGAAGAGTTTTAACTGAAGATCTATTTTATTATTATTATCTGAAATATAAAATTTTAAACCACACCATAACATGATTTTTAAAGAGATTTATAAATATAAATGTACTAGTCTTAATAGCAAATCTATGTCTTTACAGTATACTATAACTCTCTGTAAATATATTTCTACTGAGAACTATATGAGGTGCCTCCAGCTGATACATTTTCAGTTAACTCCCAGATTCTGAGATCTTCCTGGTGGTGGTAATGTTAGAAGCATCTGAATCTGAATTAACCAGAGTCTTCTTTTTGCTTTGGCCTCCTATTGCAGTGTGCGTCCAGTCTAAAGAGATAACACAAGAACAAATCATTAAAAAGTGCTCGCCCACTCGTCTGCCTTTACTTTCATCAGTTACCTGAGTAGTCACTGAGTCTGAAACGGCCACAGCACAAATACATTCTCCACTGCTTTCTCACATTGTCTTTCATCCAACAGTGGAAAAAAAACACAAAGAATCCTGAAACACAGAAGCAGAGTGATAAGACACACTTTCATTGTAATATATAGGTGAGGAAATTCAACTTCTATTCTTGCCTACCTTGCAAGGAGTTGAGGATGGAAAATAGGTACATAATGGCTACACGTCCAGGCCCAAATGAGAAGAAGCCCATAGACCAGGTGAGGCCTAACAGAACAGTGAGACTGGCCACTGCTCTCAGGTCATTAACAGAGTTCTTGCTGTTTGCAGATGACTTATTGATCCTCATGTGTTTTATTTGAATCAGGACCACGATGAACACTGAAAGGTTGGCCAGAATGATCAGAAGGATAAAGCCCACCACAGTTACAAAGAAGACTACGTTGTCCTGTACCCAGCAGCTAGTGGACCAAAAGAAAGAGACAGTAATAATTACCCCCTTCAGAAGCGACCATCAGTGTAAAAGACTAGACTCACAATTGGTCAGTGGATTGCAGCACCACCGCATAGTCTTTAGTTGAATAACTGCCATAAGCGTCTTTATCTATGGCCAGCACCAGGCTCACAATGACCAAAGGAATACCTGTTAAGACACAAAAAAGACTTACCGTCAACCTGACATCTTGTACAAACGTACAGTTTAAGTTCCAGTTTATTCCTTGGAAATGTCTTTATTACTAGTTTTGAATGCTGTTGTTGCTATAATAGAGCTAAGAGAGACACAATGCATTTTGGCAAGTTAATACAAAGTTGCCATGAATGCAAAAAGGTCAGTAGAACAATTGATTGATGCGACATATATCACACTAACAGAACAATCCTCACCCCATCCAACTGCACAGAACTTGAGTATGTACGAAGGCACATAGATGTTGAAGACTTTAACCAGGGCTAGGTACATGTGCAGAGCCTCCAGGCCCATCCATGCGAAGGAAGCCAAAAGGAAATAATGGAGCGTAGCCGCAGTGGCGATGCACAGGCTGTGGTTAGAGAAGGATGAGAGCCAAGAGTCAAGAAGGAAAAGCATGCAGAGCCCCAGCAGAGCAGACGACAAGTTGATGAGGATCTTTGATGGGTTGTCCCGGCGCAGCTTCCTGAGACACAGAGAAGAAACGGATCAGTCAAAAAGTTAAACATTTTCCACCTTTATTGTCAAATGTATGTAAGAGTGACTTACTCAAAAGACAGGTAGGTGAGTAGAGTGATGCCCAGGAAAATGGAGGATACACCACAACCAATATAGGAGATAACTGTCAAAATCCAACTGTCCACTTCACTGATGGGAGTCCTGGATACATCCTGTGGCACAAAAAGTTCAATAAAAACAAAAACAAAGTCTGGCTTTCTCTAGTGGTAGCATCAGGAACAGCGACCTTAGACAGACACTGCTACGATTTAAAGCACTTAAACACAAACGCACATAAGGGCTTTTATTACAGCAGTGACAAAAAGAGCAGAATGGAAAACAACCGAGCAGATTGCATGCAGTCTGTCCCTATTTGTGGGAGTGTTGTATTTTCTGTTACACGTTATAAAAACAGACTAGTGACTCACCAAAAGCAGGGCAAAATGTGTGAGATGATCACATAGGCATCTGGTCTGATAATAGGAAACGTTTCGGGTCTCACAGCCATTCCTGTTCCAACCACCGTGACCACCTAAAACAGATATACTGCAAGATTAAAGAGGCCCATTGTCTGCATCTAAATATAAATATTTCAAAATGCAAACCGTTTTTCTGGAAATCCCAAAACACACAGTACACTTGATCATTTTGCTGTAAATATAAGAAAGCAATGGCGTTATGTCAAGTCAATCACAATTCTTTCTCATGTTTTGAAGTGTGTATATGTATTTCTTACTTGTGTGGGTTTATGATGAATTAGATCAATCACAACTCGGGCTGTTAGATCCCTCACGTTGCTGTTATTAAGGCTGGCCGACACAATGTAAGAGTTCAGTGTCATGTTTCCTTGTTTTGAATTGAGTTTGTAAGGGTCCTGTTCAAAGAGAAATTGTTAACACATGTACACTTTAGAATTATAGCGCAACGATGCAGAGTGCGTTATTGACTGCACCTGAAATAGTTCGTCTGTTGCATAGAACTGGAACTGCACACGAGATGTATTTCTGTCTTGAGAAAAGAAGTTCTGAACTTCAGGGGGCAAAGAGATACTTGCCGCTATGTTGGGGATTTGATCACTTACAAACTTTTGATCAACAAAAACCTATAAAGTTGGCACATTAGTGAATCAGTTATTAACACATTATACATTTAACTAACTCCTTCCCAGCTTTATACTTCAGCATAATGTGACAAAATAGCTTGAGGCTCCCTGACTCATTTACTAATTCCAACTCACTGTGTTGTGCCAAAACCCGGCACAGTTTGTCCTTGAACAGAAACAGGTGCCAAGCTCTTACTATATGACTTTTCATAAAGGGACTCACCTGCGGCTCTAGATTGGAAGAAACCGAGGTTACGCCAAATGTGAGACCATTAAATCCCTCTGTATCCACGTTGCACAGAGACAGGGCTAGCAAAGGAGCTGTTATACTCTCAGACGCCCCTTGGAAATCCATGGTATCTCCCATCTTGGACGTGAGATTCAGGACTCTTTTGAAAACAAGAATACTAGATGCTTAAGAGACATTCAAAAGCAGCAAGATTTGCTTTGCTTTTCTTACATGTTGGACACTAGAGAAACATTTGTGTCTGAAACGAGGATGTCAGCCATGACAGTAACGATGTTGGCTCCGAGATCACGACTGGTTCCCACGTCGACCACTTCACTGAGCTTCCCCACCACCGTGTCCAGTTCATCCGAGGAGAGCTGTGAAGAATTACTGAGCTGCACGTTCACAAGGTCCTGGATCATTCCCACAACATCGGCCGCATTATCTGGGAATTTATGTGACCATTAGGGCTTCTCTGTGTTTTGTTGTTACCATAAGAAATAAAACCCCAGCAGCATGTTCTTACCTGTGGTGACATTGACATTTTCTATATCAGGTATGGTCAGGCGTGGGATGCAGTATGACATGTCCGGTTTAGCCCATTTAGTTGTGTCCATTGTCTCCAACTTACTGGATGAATAAAAATAAAATCATTTATATTCACACACACACACACACACACACACACACACACACACACACACACACACACACACACACACACACACACACACACACACACACACACACACACATACAGACAGACACACACACACACACACACACACACACACACACACACACACACACACACACACACACACACACACACACACACACACACACACACACACACACACACTTAACACACACACACACACACACACACACACACACATACAGACAGACACACACACACACACACACACACACACACACACATACACACAAACACACACACACACACACACACACACACTTAAACACACACACACACACACACACACACACACACACACACACACATAAACACACAAAAACACACACACACACACACAAACACACACACACACACACACACATAAACACACACACACACACACACACACACACACACACACACACACACACAAACACAAACACACTACATGGTCAAAAACACATTCAGCCCAATTTAATTATCACCATCCTAGGCCTCACATTATTTATGAAGTTATTAGTTTGTCAGAGGTATTTCCTGGAGAATGGACCCTTTCATCACTCTAATAAAGAATTTATAGAAATTGATTTTCTCTTTGTGGGGAATCAATCACTATCATGGACAAGCCGGGGAAAACTGTAGGAAGCACAAGGTCATTTCCATTGTCTCCAAAGATGTCTGCTCTCATTATAATGGAGGCATGATAACTCCTCTGATTCATAAATGTATACATTAGCCACTGTCCAATGTTGTTCTTACCAAAGCCTGAATGCGGTCTCTGAAGCTGGGTTCTGACACCTCATGCTTTGGGTGTCTTGAGGAAATGTTGTTGGCCAGATATATGTCCCATAGATTGTCTTTGTTTTTTCTTCGAGGCAGTTTGGTGGCACTGAAAGACATTTGGCATATTTCTCAGTCTTGTTTCCTTAGATTTTTATATTGGTAAAGTGAAATAAAGTAATGTACCTATGTGTCTCGTCTCCAGATTTACCGTTACAACCTTAAGGGAGTCATTTATGAATGAGAACGTCAGAGCCTCTTTGATAACGCTTTGCACTTCAGAAACATTGTAAATGTAATCATCCTGAACATGGAAGGTACAGTTGTATCTGTTTGGACAATAAATATTTAAGGTTTATTCTGAATGTAGACTGAAATTACAAATAAAATCTTGACAGAGGTCCATTTACTTTACATACTTTTTCTGCTGGGCAGTCTAGAAAACAAAAGGACAAAGGTAAGAATGTCAATCCAGAGGTCATAAAATGCATATCACTAAAGTTCAAAAATAATGTATGCTTACCAATAGTCCACTGTATTGAGCTTCATTCCTGTAAATGTATAACAAAAGTTCAGATAGACTCCTTAATACAGGATATTGCACAACAATTGCAAGACTCACCTGTTTGTGGTCTCCGTTATTAAAAGATTTAGTACCTTCATTGTGGGCTTCAGAGCCAGCCTTTCATTCACCTTTTGTTCCCAGATAACACAGAGTTAGGGCGTTTATTTGGAAAAAGGAGCTTGTAGCTGTAGGAAAACAGGGACACTTACCAATGTCTTTATGAAATCTTGGGGGTTTGAAGGAGCCCCAGTTATACTTAACGTCAGATTCACCCTGAAAAATATATCTGGTTTGTCTGCAGCGACAAAAGAAGTAAAAACATAACACAAAGACAAGTGACTATGTGTATAAATATATGGATAGCAATTTTTGTTTATGCACCAACCAAAAGTCTTGTTTAGATCTAGAGGCTCCTCTGTCATATTGGCAGGATTAGCTGGCATACTCTGCGTCGGCAACACTGTGTTTTAAAAAAAACATGTGATCAGAGAAATTATAATCATGTGACGGTATAAGGCATTATTATTATTAGTAGTATAATTATTAATTAATTATTAATTATTATTATTGTTAGTAGGTATGAGTACAGTTATAGACTGTGCTCACCTGATGAATTGACTGTGTTGACTGTTGTTGGACGTTCTGTCACAGAAGAATATGAATCTAGATATAAAAAAGTATAGTAATAATTACTGGAAAAGCCAAAGAAGCCAAAGTGTCTTGCACTCCTTCACTTATAAGTGTCGACCACAGGGGATATGCATTGGCCTGTAAATTATTGGATAACCTGCATGAGTGTTACAAAAATAAATCCAGGTTGAAAAACTGCCTAAAGAGTTTGACTTCTCCTGCAAAACCCAAATCAGATCATTTCACAATGTTGACAATGGTGTGAATTAAACAGCAGTCTCCTGATAGACATCGTTTATGTATGTTGTATTTATTTCATTTAAATGCTGTGGAAAATCCAAATTATGTATTTCAACTGAATTTCTTAAATGATTTAATAATTGCTACCCTTCTTTGTTCTGTTATTCTTATAATACATTCATATTATTCCCTTTTTCATCACTTTTACATCTGTTTGTTTATTAGATTTGATTATTTCTTTAGGACAGCGTACACAAGACGAAGCAGAGATGCTTGTACCAGATTATAAACCCACCCACAGAGAGCACCGTGATGCTGGCAGGGTCCACCGTCAGTTTAAGTTGGTCAGTGGAGAAAGTGGAACTCAGCTTTGCAGTGATGACAGCTTGAACCATTTCCACCTTTGCCGCAGGTTCCACATTCACATAGACTTCACAGAGGAAGCTATTCACACAATCATGCATGTGGTTAGCTCCCAAAGGCATATTCTCAGAGGGGATCAGTTTGATGTTATGTTATTTGGATTTATCATACCACTTGTTGCAGACAGAGTTGGTCAAAGTTTGAAATTCCTGAAAAAAAAAAGGTTTATTTGTAGTGCTATGTCATATAGCTGCCCGTAAACAGTCATAAACATATTGTAGGATATTGCTGCTGCTTCCCTTTGTGGAAAGTCAAACCTAAGAAGCAGTGACGTACCTGCTGCACATGCAGTGTAGTAGAATTATTAACTCCGCCGCATGTATGGCTAGATGGGAACACAGATAATTGGGATTACTGAATTGTTGTTGTCAATCAGAGTGTGCACTCAAACAAACAGTATTATCTCCACATACAGACCTATGTGGCACCAACCTTAATGACACAGAGATGTCACTGACAGAAATGTTGCTTGAGAAAATGCTCTCCAGCTGTCAAAGAAGTGACAATAACACAATAATTTAGTTTGGACATGGTATTTGATGTCATGGTTTATTACAGTTAACAATTATTACCCAGTGTTTGGTGATATTTTTCAACGACGTAAGCGAACACTTTTCTTCATCAGTATTTTTCAGTGTGTTAACAACTGTCCTCATTTTCACTTTGTAGCTCGGCCACTCTGAAAAACCAAAGATGCCAAATTCCTTTTTTAAGAATGGAATTACAACAAATGTTTTCACCTTTAAAAACCTCTATAAAAAACTTAAAATAATTTGATAAATAGCTTAAAAGGCGTTTCAATACTAGATATTCCACTATGCAGGCTACATCTATATAAATAAAACTTTTCTTGCCGAATGAAAGCTCTTTAAACCAGATGTATTTACCACACGGTAGGCTGCTGTCAGTCAGGGGAGAACAAATGCTTTTCCAGTGTCGCAGGTCCCAGCTGACCACATCTCCATCTGTGCACTCCTGCCTCGTGAGTTCTTCTGCACTCCACTCTTTGGCCCAAATCCTAAACCGACTAATGTCACCGATGAGGCTCTTGCCAGTCTCTGGTTGCACTCCTGTTCCTCCCACAAAATGAGGCAGCCCCAATGTAAGAGTGCCATTTGGGCTTAAACGTGTGGGTGCGGAAGCCTCTAATGTTGTTTCATTGTGACAGGTTCCATTGATGTAGAGACGTAGCTTCTGCTTTCTCCCAGACCAGGTGATGCAGAGAGAGTGCCACTCTTTTACATTTAGTTTCTTTTCTACTTGTGACCCATGTCCAAACAGCCACACTGTCAGACGGTCATCTTTACCTTGGAGCCCCAGCTCGATGGCCCTATTCCCTGGAGCCTTGTACACAAAGCCTGTCCATTCTGTCACAATAGAACGCTTCAAGAGCATGCACACGCTCAGCTGCTCAAGAGGTGGTATGACAGTCTCTGGATGGAGCTGCCATAGACATCCATTCGGGATGAACTCAAGCTTCTTTCCCCACAGACTGCTGCTGTTGCTGGCTGAAGCTCCTAAACCTGAACACAGAGAGACAGATGTTACTATAGAGTGACATTCTCGGTTACACTTTTTTTGAAATCATATTTTATTTAATTCATACTTGAGCTGTGAAAGCATGAGAGCTGCACACAAATGGCCGGTAAAAACAGGCTTCTGACGATGTTCATGTTGAAGAAAATCCAACAGTCTATGCAGACTGAGTCAACTAAACAGCAACAAACAGATTGGCAGAAACAGATTTCATGTAACATTCTATAAATTCATAACAATGTGCCACTTACCACATTCATTTCCTCTGAATTGTCACGTCTGGAGTTAAAACTGGGCCTTAAAAGACATTTTTAAACACAGTCGATATTTAGCTGATGTGAAGCTATGAATATGTAAGCCAGTGTCACTTTATTCTTCTGGGAGAAAAGCTCCCCGCCCTCTGCCCGAGTTACTCATTAATTACTGGCAATAAACGTGAAAAACCAATAAATGTTAAAACATAATCTTTAATAACACCTTGAAATGATTAGTGTTAACTTAGTAGATAGATTAAAAGCCTCACTTTACTGTGTATTAACAACCGGCTTTACTGTGGAGGTACCATCCAAACCTTTTAGAGTTCCACTTGTAACAGTTATCCTGACTGAGTGTAAAGTTGAAAGAGTGAAAGATAATAAAAACAGTGACACACACCTTTATTTATACAGATGATATTGATACATAGATACAATAGAAAAAATAAATACATTTGTCTTACATTCCTAATAATAAAATAGTTAAAGCCATATTACAAAATGTTTTGGCAAAAATAAATGTGTTTTATCTGTGGTATATACAGTAAACAGTCAAGTGATGTTCCCATATTACTTGTGTCCTCAGCGTTATCAAAAAGCGAACAGGTCTTCAAACAAATCTAATTAGTTTTTACTGTGGGCTATGGGGGGGCTATGGCTGCTGCAGGATGTTTGTTTTATAAAGCCTGAAGCAAATCATGACAATAGGTTGTTTGTCAAGGTCATTTAATGCCAGTAACTTACTTTTTTTTTTTTTTTACTCACAGTGACAAAGACTTCCAAGGCTTCATGTGAAGGAGAGTTTGCAGTTGTGCATTACCATCCAGTGGTCAGATGGTGTAGCTACATGTAAAATCAGGTCTGGAAAATACTTACGGATATGGGACATTTTTGGATATTAGGCTTCAAAAACTTATTAGCACATGTGCACATGCATTTTTCCATTATATAACTCTTTATTAACACAACCCCAGAACCAGCACCTCAGTGTTGAAGTCGTGTTCAGGCCATTGCTTATTAAATTAAATTGAGGGAAAACCACAGTCAGTTTGTTTTAAATTTTAAGTGAACATTTAAGTGAGTTCCTGATTGTGCCTCTGGGTGTTTGCTCCGGTCTGCTACTCCAAGCTGGGAGTGTGAACACGACTATTTACCATTGGGAATCATTTTTTATTACAATGTGTTTGTCGTAGAAGTAGTATAGAAAGGATTTTAGAATAGTGTGAAAGCCATGAGAACAATGAAAGAGACCCTTGTTCCATAAACAAGGGTCTCTTTCATTCACTTGATAACAGACCCTTTTCTTTTGGCTTCCTCCACGGGACATACTGAGCCAAAACCAGGAGGCTTCCCCAGAGGCAACATGAGAAGTACAGGTGTGACGTGAAGTGCCCAGGTTTGAATGGGAACCTCTTCTGCGTCATCTGTGATGCAAGCTAAAGGGGTTTCCCAGTGAAAAAAAGTTCCCACCACTTTGCCTCTGCCGAATCTTGATGAACGCATTGCTGGGGTAAACCTCAAAGACACTCTTAGCTATAGTGAATATAAAAACTAAAACATCAGTGTATTATTTGTATTCGTAAAAGAATAATTTAGTGATGGAGTTTTTTCCAGCTGAAGTGTATCTCTATGCTGCATTGTTAATGGTAGGTTCTCCTGTTTGTATCTTGATGCTTTAGATTTTGCTATTATCATTGCCATTTGTTTTTACTCCAGGTGTGGAATGTGCTTTGTGAGCCCAGTTGTGATCTGACTGAGTTCTTGCATCCTAATGGTACTTGTGTCGAATGCCCCATATGTGGACCAGGACAACAACTCTCAGAGGTAATTACTGCATATGTGTTGCTCAAAAACAGTTCTGATATGTGTTTCCTATGTCCTTGTAAAACTGAACATCATTGTCAGGACTGTGGGTTTGGAGACGGCAGTGAAGGTGTCTGTGTCGTGTGTAAGGACGGGACGTTTCGCGCAGAGGCAAGTGTGGCTCCCTGCAGACGATGTACACAATGCAATCTGCTGAATCGCATGCAGGAGAAAGCATGTGCCCCCACAGGTGATGCCCTATGCGGCCGTTGTCTTGCAGGGTGAGTTTTTTTTCCCACCTGTCAGTTGAGTTGGTCTGTCAGCTGGGTATAACTGTGAGTGTGGGTTCGTCCGCAGATTTTATGACCTCAGGAGTATGACGGGTGAAACTGAGCCGTCCTGTGTGCCTTGTAACAAACTTGACACAGTCCATAAAGAGTGTTTGCGCTCAAAGGCTCCTGTTTTTGAAGCAGGTAACTGCAGCACAATAACAGAAATGGTGAAGATTTTTATGTCAGTTTTTCTTGAAGATGTCTGAAATTCTGAGTTTTTCTAACAGGCCATGCAGTCACTTCTCCCATTAAAGACTTTAGAGAGTCTAAAGAGAAGAGTAAGTGCCTATGGATTTTCAGTGTCAGCCTGTTTAACTTGGACCATGGCATTCAAACTGACTTTCTCATTAATTACTTTTTTTCATCCAGAGTTAAAAGAGGGAACTTTCTCAGCTGTTCTCATTGGCTCAGCTACAGCTTCTTCCGTTTTTCTTGTTGCACTGCTGTTATGGGCTTTCCTTTTAACTGCAGAGGGACTCAGTAAGTACGTCTATCTGTCTTTTCCCTGGTGCTTGCTTTAAAATAAAATGCACTGTACCTTTATAACCTAACCTAGAGCATGTTCCTGAGTACTGTCCCGGCACTGTAGGATTGCTGTCTGCAGCAGATGCACAACACGCGTCACTGGACAGCGACAAAGAGAGTACAGCAACACCAACCAACACACATCTACATGCTCAAACGGATGATCCCTTCAGGTGCCAACAAATGCAGCATACAGTCTCATTATTGTTCCTTTTAGCAGTCTTGTTACAATGACTTATATATGTCTATTCTCCACTTTGAAGCGTAAATTCACTAAGCTATGAGAATGAAGTGCACCCTACATCGATTGTGATCAATGTGACCACAAATATCAAGTCATCCAATCAGAAGATAGACAGTGTCACGCAAGAGAAAAAACAGGATGGACGTCAGTCACTGGAGGAGGTTTGTGCCTGCGTATTCTTACTCCATTATTTAATCAAATGTGAAATGTTAGCACATTAACTATTTGTTAACTTTAGATGGAGAAGAATCTACAGAAAATATGGGAGGTAGCTCAAGGTATGTTGTTACATCTCAGTGTGTATATGTTGTATATCAGATGTGTAAAGACATGTATCTGGCAAGACATGTGTTCTCATGAGGATTAGAGTTACATGGACATGGTAGAACTAGTATCTGTCAATTTTTTGACTTTTTTTTTCTTTCAATATCATCTCAAAATTGTCTAAACAAAGCTTTAAAACAAACTGGGGTGTGTCTAAATAAAAATGTCCTGGTTTAGACCTGGTTCATTCCTGCATACATGGTCTTTGTTCAGACCTGATTTAGTCCTAGTATAATCTCTGATACTGATTTACTTCCTGCTTTGACAAGTAAGTCAGAGTAAGTTTGTCCAGAGCCTTAGATTTCATTCAGATATCACCGTTTCACATGTAATGTTTGTGTTTTAATGATTCTGCTCTCTCCAGATCAGAGAATTGAGGCTCTTGACTATGACTCAGTCCAGGACTTGTCCTTGTTGCTTGACTCAGCTGACAACATGCTGAAGAAGTTGGGCCGTTCATTGGGTGTCCCCCCACATGTCCTACCTCACCTACAAGGCTTCCAGGACCTTTTTCAGTATCTGCGCACTTCCACCTACACACTGTTACCTCAGCTGGCCCAGGCTGCTGCACTCTTGCCTAATCCTCAAGTTGTTGCTCGGATACATCGAGCTGTGGTGAACAAGTGACTACTTAAACCCTGGAGATGAATTTGATGACACAGCTATCTTGCTACAAAGCCTATATTTGTATTCTCAAAAGCAGTATACCAACGACTCGGCTTTGAAAACATCAAACTAGGCACATTATTTGATATCTTAAAGGAGTCTGGTTAGATAACTCTTATCCACAGCCCAACACAGCAGGTGTAGTGGTCACCTTAGAACAAGTTGGAATGGTTCTGCTCATTTACAGTTGCTGGCTATAAAAGATATTATTATATATGTATTAGACTTTAGAAGTTAAATTAAGGGATATTTTCATTGTGTATGCTTTATTATTTATACTCTAACTGTTAAATAACACAATATGCAGGACATTACCAATGAACCCTACATGCTGTGAAACTTCCTGTTTACCATGTAGAATAGATGAGGAGCCCTTTGGCTAAAGCATGTGAGAGAGACCTGAACAGAGGAGGTAGTGTTCACAGCAAAAGTAAAAGTAGTCCCCTGCATATTTTGTTGTCACTAGAAGAAGTTTGCCAAAAGAAGGTTTTGTTGATCTCTCTTTGCAATTTCTAAAGCACAATAAAACTGGTAAGATTGTCATTTTTCTTTAATAATTTTGGACGCTATGGTATTGTATTAGTGATCTCACGATGAAATGTAGTGTATGCTACTAATATTCAGATATGTGGCATACGTTTGTATCTACTCTGTCATGTAACAACTGACAAATATTGGTTTGTTTTATTCTAGTAGTGACCGCTGTCTAAATTAAAAATTACATGTATTTACAGTTTTTCTCAACTGCTTTGGCACATTTTTCTGATCAGAACCTACATTTTCAAAGGTTTTAGTGCATTTCTCAAAACAGTTAATACAAACATTAAAACATCATGTAATTATTGGCTCATAGTTGCAAAGTAAATTATTGAATCAAAATCCTCAATCTCATTTCTCAAAAGTACATTTTACTGTCAGTGGAAATGTCTTAGCTGTCTAAATGAAAACAAAATGTCTCAGTGTTCATATATATGACCATAAAAATGCAACACATTTTGTCAGATTGTGCACCCAAAATAGACAATTGTAGCTATTATTATTAGAATAAAGTTTCAGTCTGTCTCAGTAGCACAACAGTTTGTCAAATAATCAACTGGACTCATACTGGTTGAATTGCACATTAGTGACTACATTCTGTATTAGACAAAAAAGAGTTACTGCTTTGTTTGCATACCGTCCTGTCTACCTAAACCTCCCTGCGCTCATCTCTGAGAACATTTTATTAGGATCAGGATATATTTATGTATATTAACAAACTATTTGATATATTATATTGTGACAAACAGTTTATCCATTTTGGGTGAACTGATTCTATAAAAATAATCAAATTTATTATAGCCTACTGTGCATATTTAAGGTTAACTGACTTATTCTTCCTCATTCTCACAATCATTCATACACAGTCCTGTTTATTTTTTGCTAATGTATATCTCATAAATGGCTGAACTTTATGGTGGGTCTGACATACTGTGACAACTGGTTTATCCATTTTGGTTACAATGCCTCAAACAATAAACCCGTGTTTTTAGGGGTTTCATTATTAAGCTGAGAGCAGCATCTACTTTGATCAGAATGACAAAAGCAACTAACAGTGTAAGAAATAACAGACAATTGTACACACTGATTTGAAACTACACGACTTTTTGTAAAAACACAAGAACCTGACTTTATGGTTCACAAAAGTAACAAAGGCATTTGGAAGTTGAATAAGTAGCCTACTTCTGAAAATGTAAGTTCTGATCTGAGAAATGTGCCAAAAAAACTGAGGAAAACTGTATTTAAAAATAAACTACTAAACGCTAGAGGGTGCTCTTGGTGCTTCTCGCACATTAAGCCATAAAAGTAGATTGTCTCTTGAACAAAATGAACCACTACTGACACAAACATCATTTTACTAAAGGGCAGCAGAACGGCATGTGCTTTTTGAACTAATTTGGAAATTAAAATTTTATGAATTATAAAAAAATATATACTGAATGATATAACACGTACCATAGAACTCACAAAAACTTATAAAATTGTGAAATGATATATCTATCTTTTTTATCAGGCTATATATACATAATGAGATTATGTATTTCATACTTTTCTCATGGGCGCACTAAAATTCACTTATGCCTTTTGTCATTATGAACGGTGACGGTGACCGGTGAATGTCGTTAGCGGTTTTCCGGAAACGCAACAGAGTGGGCCCTCTTTGGTTTACCCGCGCTTTGATGTCCACGTCCCTGTAGTGTCCGAGTCTAACCGGCTGCGATGTGTTACGCGCCCCTGGTTTAGAAAAAAACAGGGAAGGAAAACTTAACAAAAAATGGCGGAGGGTTCTTCAACTCTCAAAGGCTTACGAGTCCAAATGGGTAAGAAAAAAACTTGCCAGGCTTTGTTATTTTTGGCGCAGTTGTGTCTTAAAAACGCGGTAAGCACTTTGTAAGGTTTGTTTGCAATTGCACCGCTAACCTGGTCATTTGAACGCGTTGTAAAGGCGGCTAGTAATGTTAGCTTTCAGTCCGATTTTCTTCTTCCAACAGACTAAAACTACTACCCATTCACTCATCAGCTTAAATTTCTATTTGATAATAATCAGATAAGTTAACAAGTTTACAAATCGGTTTGAAGTAACTCAGCTAACATGCGTTAGCCTTTTTTAAAGTTTTCATTGATGGTGTCATTTTGTAGAGCTCACGTTCATTTTGGATATTTAATGTTTTGATAGAACTGGAAAGTTTTACCTCGCAAAGAAAGTTTCCAGTGACCCAGTTACAACCCAGTGTTTGATAAACATTAGTGTAGATGGTACTTTTCATGAGTTACGCAGATAAATGTAGTTATTTTTTTAGTTAAGGCTACCAGTAGAGTCTGGTGAGTGCATTAAACTCACATAATATTAGTCCTCATGGTAGAAGTTGATAGAGGTATGTCATTCAAATGAAAGAACTACAGATTGACTACGTGGACTGTAGTTGGGCAGTTATGTGTCGACATATGGCATTACCCCCTCCATCGCCTAAAGAGGGAAAAGCATAACAATGTCTGACCTGAATTTTAGATAATGCTAGAGAGGCAGACAGAGATGTGTGATAGGACACAATATGATTGTTGGATAAAAACAATGCACTATGCATACCTGCATATCTTTAAATGGCTTAGACGAAATAGTTTTCTTTAGAATAGGCAACTGCTTTTCACAAACATACTTTGATAATCTAATAATGAAATGTATGTTCGTGACAACAGACCGTATGCATTTCCCTGCAAAGTGTAGGGTACAAATGTTTAGTTGCACATTTTGAATTATGAATGTAGAGCTTGTTTTGACTGCTGTTAGTAGCTTGTCATTGTAAGTTTTTGGCTAAGAAAGAGGTTTCTGAATAGTCCATGTGGGTGTAGGCTTCTTTACTCCTGGCAACAAGTGGACCATATTTAACATTACTCTCCTTCCTGTTTCCTTTAGCTATTCCATTTAGCATTTTTGATCTGGAATTTACATCCACCCACTTTTGTGGTTTTATAAAAAAAAATCACACATTTTGGTGCAAGGAGAACATTGTTGTTACTTTAAGAACATAAAACGAATAAAAATCCTTGTGCTTCTCAACACAGATGTTTGCTCATCCTTGAGTTTGTGAAGGAAGCTCGTGAATAATAAAATAATGTTAGGAATCTGTGCATGGTCATTTCCACAAGAATGTGTGCAACTACCCTGCTATTACAATTGGAGACACTGCTGCAAGTCACTCTGCGAAGGTTATCCCGGTCGCTGCTCAGCTATAGCTGCTGCAGAATCAAAAGCATGAGAAATATTTCTGAGTTGGTTGAATTAAACCAAAAGAGGAAATGGACCAGCCTCAATTTCTAGCTCAAGGCCTCTTGGATCTTTCCACTTAAAAACGCCTTTAAACATGTCCCAACCATACTTTATTTCCAAGTGCTATGAATGCCCACAATGAGATTTGAATAGCAAAACATGATCATTTGTTTAAACTAGCATCAATATAGACTTTTTACATGGCATTTTGTGTCCGTATGTGCTGTTGACTCAATACTATAAAACAATTTAATAAGAGAATTTGTATGTATTTTGCTAAAATAATGTAGTATTGAAGTGTTAGTAATATAATGTGGCTCATTTGGACCAGGAGACTAATGTGTCATCATTAACGTGCTTGTACTTCAAATAGCTGTGGCTTACCTTTGCAAGTAATCCTACAGAAGATTTGTTGTGTTGAGCGTGCATGTGAATGTGTGTGATGTGGAGTCAGCAATAGGAAGCTATGATCATAGTTGTTTTTATTTTGACTAAAGCATAATGCAATGCATTGTGAAAAAAATCTGTTCCGGTAGTAGACTTCTTTGCCTTCTTTTAGTGCTCTGTTACAAATGGCTGTCCACCTCAGTATTAAGTACTTTAAACACTTCCTGTGCAGCAAGTGACTTTGCTCATTACGCTGCAAGGCAAAGCAAAGGCTGCAGACAGAAAATTGGTAAACCAGAGTGACTTGCCAGACCTTGCTGATTTGAATGAGGCAAGATATTTAGTTTTCATCAGATTGCACCTTCAGTTAAAGTGTAATGCTGACTGGCCTGTTTCCTGTTGGTGACCCTGCAAAGTGGAGTTATCACAAAACCCCTGGTGGTCTTCACTTCTGTCATAATGACCCAGAAGTCTGACTGCAGTGCCATATTCAGTCAGTATGTTTATGTCCAGCTAATGTCAGTCAATTATGTTTCCAGAGTTTTCAGCATTATCTGTCATACTAACTGAGAAATAAACAAACTCACTAAATTAGTCAGTATTTCACAATTAGATGTGTTTCTGTGTGTCTACTTAATACTTAGCTAGCTGTTATGTGTTATCAGTAATGTATGTTAATGTGTGTGGATCTCCATAGTGATGAAGTGATGTCTGAGGGCTCTTTTCATGTCTATGTCCACAACACACCTGGCTCTTTACAGTCTTTAGGGAAGACTGTGTCTCCTCAGTCACCAGTCATTCAGTAAACACAACTTCATCAGCACAAATCTGTTAGAGTTTGTTTATTTGATCCATTTTGTATCAACCAAAGTTTTGGAAATGAAATCAATACCATCCATGAACAAACACACAGCCAACATTTATTTAGATTAGTTAGTATTAGTAACATTTTGAAATGTCATAGAAAAAATATCTGTTTTTATTTCCTAAATCTGCTGCACTTTCACATTCAATAATCCCCACACATCACTGTTAAAGCTCATCTTGCATAGCTTAGCAACAATTATCCAGTGATTGTTTATTTATTTTCTATTGGGTTGGATATCCAAAGACAGAGGGAAGACAGAGAAACCAGTGAGGAGTAATGTGAGACAAAGGTTTCTGGGCACAAGCAGAGCAAGGGCAATGGAGTTACATGATCTGCTGATCTGCTCATTTGATCACTCAGCCTTTAGGATTACCCACAAATGCCTTTGTCTGCTAAGGTCACAGCCTATAAAGTGGTTGGTTGTTTTCATTCATGCCAACCAATCAATTGTTAGTCAGTTGTCTTCCTGAAAACAAAGAAGAGAGCCTCAGCTTAAGTCATGTAATACATGTTAGTAGAGCAAGTTATCATTCACTGTTTTTTTTTCATGACTAAAACATGATTTTAAGGTCTAAATAAAAAACTAAAATAGGAAACGTCTTATGGGTTTTTAAAATATATTTTTTTTTATCAAATTTTAAGGCTGTCACACATTGTCCTGTTCACCCTTTGTAGATTGTGTTTTTAGGTCAAACATATATATTTTTTATTCTTTCTGTCACATTACATACAAATCAAATCAAAGCTTTAAACTTCTAGCTCTGAGTTCAGTGTCAGACCGTCTTGTTAAACATTATGCATGCATTGCCAATATTTATCTGCATTTCACTTTGCTTCTATTTTTTTGTGTTGGACACTTTCTCTGCATTATTGGTAGCCATTACGTCTTCAGTGTAGGCCAATAGGAGCGGTCCTTATGCAGGAAGGAGCATGTGATTGGCCAAAGCTTCTGGTATGTGCTGAACTATCTCATCTATAAAATCCTTGATTATAAAACCAAGAAGAAGTCTTAAGGTCTTATTTTTTTGTACAGATGATTACTTTTACAGTATGATGTGACAGTATGATTAAACAGCTTTTCTCACGTGAAAAAAAAATTGCATTTATTTAATGCACTAATCTAATCTGTGTTTTTTAACTGAGCACAGTTATTATTTCATTGATACTTGGTTCTTGTGTTGTTAACTTGATTATCCACGGTCAGCAAATCCTGCAACGCTGAATATGGCCTGACAATGAGGAAAATAGGGAATGGACAAGGCTGACACCAGGGCTTTATAAATGCTTGATCACATCCTCCTGGTTCCTTCCTGCTCCTTTATCTCTTTAGTATAATCTAATGTACATTTGCTCTTTCAAACACAAAATTGAACCTGTGAACCCTATACAGCTACAGTATTTTTCAAAGGATGTAAACTGCACACGGTAGTAGTGAACTAGAACTTGAATTATTAGGTTAAGATGTGAAGAACTCCAATTATTTATCCATTCATCCATCTTATACCACTTCAAATATTGCATATTGATATTTTTAAAACTATTGTCTTAGGCTTTTATGCAAGGAAGTATTGCATTTGCCAAGATTGTGCACATGAGCTGTGTTCCAGGAAGCTCACAAGGGTTTGCTTCCAGACATGTTTCTCACAGCAGCCCATTTCTCTGAGCTTGTGATAGAAAGCAGTGTATGGCTGGCTCTAGGTTGGACTGTGAGCAGGGTTTGCAGATGGCTGAATAGCTGGATTGTTCTGTAGTTTCAAATCCGTTAGATCTGTCTTGATCTGGCATTCCTATGGGGCACGAATAAAACACAGAAAAATATTTAGTTTAAAACTAAATGGTTGACGTGCCAGTGCCTATAATTTTGATTTGATAAGTCGTTTTTTTTTTTTTTTTTGGTTAGAATTTTGCTCATCTTTGTGTTTTTTTTTTTTTTTTTTGCGGCTGTACAGCTGCTGCTGCACAGGCTCAAGCCGAAGAGCGGCGCAGCCTTTCAGGCAACAGTCCGGGGCCCACAACCAATATACCAGCTAAACCTCAAGGGTGTAAACCAGGTAAATGATGCCACACCCCAACACAAAACAAATACTGCCATGTCATGGCACTATTTTGTTCTATAGCCACAAAAAGCTGTAACACACTCTCTTTCTACTCCACTCCAATCTTAGTTTGGCTTACTGCAGGTAACCCTTAGTCATCCTCTTATTATCATAACAGATGGCAAAGCTCATTAATGACAGTCACATGCACACAGTAACAACTTGACACAACATCTTTTTATAGTCTCATTGTAATCATCCACGTGTTTCCTGTACTTTTCTCTTAATAATACAAATCCATATTTCTGCAGTTATTGACGGTGCCACATTAAGAATAGACGACCGGCTGAGGGTAGCAAGAGAGAGGCGAGAGGAAGCAGACAAACAGCAAGGTCAGAATATAATACATTTAGGTTTTACATTTTAAGAAATATTGCAAGTGAAACGTAATGTTATTAAAAGTATAGTTTACATTGTCTATGTTTTTTCACTGTCTGAGCCAAAATAATATTTTGTTCTCTTTTATGGTCATATTGTATGATCAGCATTGCGAGATTCACAGATCATGGAACGAGAACGAAAAGCAAAGCAGCAAGTAGAACGTCAGATGGAGGAACGTCAAAAAAAAGTTGAGGAGCAGCGAAGGAAGGAGGAGCAGAAGCGATTGGCTGTAGAAGAGAAGAGGAAGCAGAAACAGGAAGAGGAAAAGGTGGCTACAGCACAAATTAATTGTGCCTTTTGATTTTTACTATCAGTTTGATTATTTTACTCAATGTTTTGCTATTGCTTTGCTGATAATATATATTTATGAAATGTTTTACATACAGTATAATAATGTGTTCTCCTCTCTGTGATGCTCCAGGAGCACTATGAGTTAGTGATGCGGAGGACGTTGGAGCGCAGCCAGAGGGTCGATCAGAGGCCGAAGAGATGGTCCTGGGGAGGTCTAGCTACAGACTCGGAAGGACGGGCAGGTAAGGGGACCACAGAAAAACACAGGACCTGTACCACAATAACCCCTTTGACTCTATTTAGTGAAGTACTTGCCTCTGATGCTTATTTTATCAGGCTTATGATACATTACTCCTAAACTTGTAAAACATGAATCAACAACGTTTTTGTGATTGCTACATTAAAAGTAGTTAATTAAACAGTAATCTTTGTTATTTGCTTATTACGTATCACTTCTAAATGAATGTCCCTTGTATAGTCTATGTGTGAACCTTGTAAAACATGAATTGACAGTGTTATGTAGGATTAATTTATTTATTTGTCTCTAACTGATAGTTGGACAAAATCAAGTTAAACCTAAGAAACACATAAATATCCATTAGTAAAAGGTACTTTAAGTTGCATTGTTCCTGATATGCAGAGGCTAGATATTCATTCATTGCCTGATCTCTTTTTTTTTCCTTGAAGGGTGTGCTTCACCTTGTATTGTAGCACTCCCTAAGAGCTTTGTTTTCCTACAGGAGACTCCGATGGCAGCGCCTCATCTCCAGTAACTATAGTAGTCTCCCCTGCCTCTCCAGAAAAGCCACCACAGAGTCACCAAGGTTTTATTTTGTTGATAGTTTGAACTGGCATTGGCACTTAAACCTCACTTGTTTAACCCCCCTCCACACACACCCGCAGTCACCATCTGGCTGTCTTCACTAACAGTGTTTTTTATTCTGCAGCATGAGCTTAAGGTGTGCTTTGAGTTGTTCAAGCTCTTGGAAGAATGTATATATGGCTTTAAACTCATTTGTACTTTTGTGCACTTTTGGTTTTGGTGTGTGAAGTTGATGTAGGCTCTCAGTTGGTGGCAAAACCAGGCTGGATTTGATAAAATGTTTATGCTCTACTTTTGTGAGTGAATGGTATTTACCTTACTCTACTTAACTAAAGTTATTACTCGTGAATTACTATGAACCATATGGTTTGTAAAGAAAATGTTCTTGGGGTAAACATGGTACATCACAGCAATGAGTGAAGTTTATCATGCTTTCTAAGGAAACCTCCAAACATAACATTAGACATAAAATTCACTTCATTTCACGGGTTTAAGGCTTTGTGTTGGATCTTGTATTGTATCCCTATTGTGTGTGCATCCAAATGCCCTTCCCTTTTAGCCAACCTCCAGTGTAAACCCCTCCTCCCTTGTTTGTCTTTCCTCCTCCCTCCTAGTGGACAAGCGTTCCACATCCACCACGAACCTGAAACAGCCATCTGAGGCTGGCATCAGCAAACGCCTATCCTCCTCCTCCACCACCCTTGGCAAATCCCCCGACAAAAGTAAGTCTCCTCCTGTTTTATGTTCTTGCTCTCCATCCATTACCTCCCTGCATTCCTGCACTGTGTTTAAGCCCTGTTTATGAGACGGATAGATTTATTTTTCTATTTTATTCAGCTAGTATCTTAAAACAAATCTAGTCAGTCAAACGTAATGATTTTTTATTTTTTTACTCGTATGTATTACAAAGAATTCATTGACATAGTGCTGGATGTTTCATCATTGTCTCTCAGGTGTTAAAGCTAGAAGTTCATCTTGTAACCGGTTGCCTAGCAACCGTAATGCTGCTCAAGCCACCAAGGAGGACAGCAAAAAGCTTCAGGTGGAACAGACAGGTGCAAAAGACCCTTCTCTAACACTTACTGGTGTATTTGCATGGTTTAACAAATCAGTGCTGACTTTATAGATTTGATCAAATTTATTAGACCTGTCATCAGACCTCTTGTACAGCTGACAAATACTTATGTAGTGGGTTGTTACAGACCAGCTTCAATCCCTGTTAGTTCTTAAATGATTACCTTACTGCCTAGGAGTTCACATGAAGTCAGTTAAAGTCAAAATACACATAACCTCGTTTCTAGATTTTGTTTCAATGACTATGGCCTGTTTAGCCATAATGACAATCTCGTGTCTGTAGGCCGTTCTGTGAAGACGAGAAGCTCCTCCCTTACACGAGTAAGTGTGGGCAGACCACAGAGCCCTGCCAAACCTGATAGGGGAACAACGGATGATCAAGGTGGCTGGCATGAACAATCGACAGTCTATTTTTTTGCTTTTCTGCATTAAATAACCAGCATGTTGCCTGATGTTAACTGCTTGCACTATTGAGCTTGTCCTTGACAGCAGTGTCTGGTGAAAGAATGATCGGGTTAACATAAATTTCTGGCACCATTTAGTGTCATGGAACTCAAGGAAACTTCTTTTCCAACCTGTTTTCTTCTTATTCCCTCTTTTTTTTTCTTCCATTGCTGCATTCAGGTGACTGCTAGACTTGTCAACATTGTCTTTTGTCATTTTCTAGTAAAGTGCTAATGAATGTGTGCTCTAACTAACCCTTTGTCATACTGAGCCATGTTGCCTTTGAATAACTGGCAGCTAATCTGTGACCGTTATTTGTCAGTCCAGCGAAGGTTTATTGTAGTTGCCTAACACAGTGTGGTTTTGTTTTTTGTCACAATTTGCTGATTGTTTTCTTCTTTGAAGACGTCATTGCTGGATGTGTATTGCCTGTATTATGCTTCTTTTGTGATGTGTGTCAGTGCCATCTAACATTAACACTTCTAGTGCTTAAAGCAGCCTGTGTCTTGTTATTAACCAACAATCACCTTTAAGCGATGTTGTTGTGCAGAAAAATGTTTTTGTCCAATCAAATCTTTTATGTGTATGTCCTGGGTAAAATACCCTAGTGCTCTTTAGCACATGAATTATAATTATTCATTTTAGGTTTATTTTGCCCAAATCTCATCAACTTCGACTTCCTTTTAATAAACCCTGAGTTGAGAGGAGTAATGCGTGCTTCCCAACTGTATTGGTCTAACAGATAAGAGCAAATAAAAATCAAGTCTCTGCAACAGCTGACTGTTTAGGGTTGGGCTGTAATCCTCATTTTAAACGAGTATGTCAGCACTTTAAATATTAACTCTTTCAGCCGTAATCTACTATGAAGTTCATCGAGCAGTACCATCCTATATGGTGTTTTTTCTTTTATTTCACAAAGACAAGTGTTCTTTGTTTTCCCTTTTAAAATCAGTTTTCACTAAAGCAAATTAAAAAAGTAAACATAAGTAAAATCAGTAAAACATGTTTGAAGAACACTTGTCTTATCACAATGACTTGTGCTATGACTTTGGTCCGTTTCAATCTTTTTCAATGAGCTGTGTTGTCTTTGGTGTTCACTAATGTTTTTACCGTCAGCACACCTCTCCACAACCCCAAGGGACCATTGATTTGACCTAACTGTCCAGTTCAGCTCTGTATTACTGGTCTTAATTCACTTAACATTTGAATCTTGGATGTGTCTTAGTTCTCTTCCATGGTGTCCTTTTGTTTTTTAAAGACAGACATTTAAGTTAGAATGCTAACTATAATAAAGACCCATGTAAGATTATTTAGACATGACCTTTGGTTCTTAATGCTGAATCTGTCTGGTGAAATCACATGGTAACTTTCCAAAATTAACTTATCCCCTTTTCCACTTATGTTTGCCTTGTCCTTCCCTCCTCTGTCCCACTCTTTTATGGGCCTTTTATTTTCCTCTCTCTTTCCGGGTTATTTTTCGGCCATGTAGCTCGCAGGCCACCGGCCATCACTGTGGATGAAGGGCTCCTTAGTCGCCTGCTCACCCCTACCCAGGCCTCACTAGCTAGGAGCAAGAGTGCTGCTGCCCTGTTTGCTGAAGGAACAGATTCTCCAGGTAACGTCCAAATAGAAGATCCTGATAAGAAGGAAGGATGGCTTGACACAGATCTAGTCTCCCTCCTCCATTTAAATGACTGTAAACATGTAAAAGCAGCACATTGGTTGAGCATAAAAAAATATTTAATACTCTGCAGTGTGGCTAAAGCTCTTGTAATGATCAGCTGTTTATGCTTTGTATGTACAGTAGTCATTTGATCCAAAGTACACTCACGTGAGATAGCGTGGTCACTTGGTAAATGTACACAACTCTGCGGCTCAGGTGCACTTTGTGACTTGACACAATTGGCCTTTTTGTGTTGAGCTCAGTGGCACAGACTTGGCTGGAAGCAATTTCCTGTACCTGTAGAGACTCCAGGTCCATGCTGGGAGATTTGCTTTAAGCTGCTTACCTGTTGGTTCTTGTTACGTCAGTATCAGAGCCATTGCCTGGATTCTAGAAGTGGGTGCCGCCGAGTACTCGCACATAACTTGTTAGCTGTTGCTAGAGATCGTTTTTGTATCATTGCCATAAAAATGTGTCCATTAGTTTTTATATTAGTAATAAATGTATGACAAGACCACAGATCTGAAACAGCTTCTGATGGTGTCTCTTTTTATCATTATAGCTTCTCAGTATGCATGAGTTTGTGAGCAGGCTGTGACAGGGAGAGTTCTTGAGGTTTTAGGATTAACATGGCTAATCAGTCAAACTGACACAGCAAGCTTCTAGCCAGTAGACAACAGGACTTCGTCCTGATACCAACTACACTGGCACTGTTAATCTTTGTGTCCGATACAGTAGGGGTCTATTTACTGCATTAAGGATTCTTTTTCTTGACAAAATTTGGGGGAGTTACTGTCTTTTTGTTAACTAAAAGCATAGAAATGAGCAGTTTCAGAGCCGTTAATGGAAGCATTTGCTGCAATTTGCTGAAACGGTAAATATTTTCCTTGGATAAAGCAGGCCAACAGCTTCACTTATTTAACATTTAATTGTGTAATGAGTGGACTAATGCATTTCTGTAAGTGTGTTTTCTTGTGTGGCTTCTAATAGGCAATGGGGTGTGTTGCATGGGTTTTAGACTTGTTCATTTTGTGCCCACAAGCTATGGTCTCTGTGTTTGGAATCAAAAATGTACAGTATGTGTCTGTGATTTTGTTTGCTCTTTTCCAAGCAATCTCTAGCCCAGTCAGATCCATTTTAAATCTGCTGCCTGCAAATAAAGCTCCATCTAACAAATTGCCTTCTTTTTGTGCTCTTGTCCCCCACAAACACATCTTCTGGCATCATTTTCAACCTTCCAAAACCTTCTATTCTGTCATTTCTGCTTTACTATTCTGTCTCTCTGTCTTTCCCTACTCTTGCGTTCTATCTTTTTTACATTGCTGCTGCTTTGCCTCCCAACATGGCTTCTTAATACGCCTCCCACTGGTTTGCTCCCCTGGCCCTGCAATGACTGTGTCCTTTACCAGAGTGTCACCTGTGTCCTCGCTCAGCTTCTGCCAGTCCACTACATCCACCGCGAGGACCTGTGAGAAGCCGTAGTATTGACCGGCAGAAGAGCGGCATGAGCAGCTCTATCTCAGCAGATGGAACAATAGACCCTTCAATGGTATGAACGCAATTTTTCACTGCTATCCCTATGGTTTTGATGGTTTATTGGTGCCATCCTTTAATTTATAAAGTGTGTTTTTCTATTATTATCTTTTGTAGTGAAAACCCCATAATATATCTAGAAAAAAAACACTTTTTAGATTGTGGGGCTTTTTTTCATGGAATGAATGGTAATAAAGGCTCCTTTTAAATGCATGTCAGGGTACATTTGCCTTGCAAAGTAGTTTTGCAGGATGCTAACTATAGGAAAATCTGTCTTTTGGGAGCTCTTTGACCTTTGATATAAGTTTCATTAATGAGACTTGTGTGTCTGTGTGGTCAGCTGATACTCTTAACAATAGCACAGCCATCAGCTTTGCAGCGAATCATTGACGTTCTCACTTGGTCGCCTGTGGTGTCTGACTCTTCCGCTCCTCCTCTGAAGCAGTGAAGGGACTCATTGTGATTGTATGAGACAAAAGGATCACAGTGGCCTGATTACAGAGACAGATCAGGCCATGCAAAACAGACCCCACCCTGACCCAAGGGCCAAATGTCAAAAGACTTTTCTGATCATTACAGTGTCTCAACTTTTTGAAACTTTTATTTGGATCATAGTTCAGCACTGACATTGTGGCACATTAGTTTTATAATTTGAGTTCCCAGGCTTCTTGAAAGTATGTTAATTTTAGACACACAGATTCAAGGACTGGAAAGTACTTGAAAACAAAAATAGGTCCTTTTTAAAAGTGCTTGAAAAACTTTTAAATAAATTTGTTTTTTAATATCAATATGTATTTAAATATTACAAGTGTGAACTCCATTGACTTCATTGGATTTAATTCAATTTCTTTGAAGACAACTGCTCTAAACTGTCTAAAGTTATGAAACCTACACATTCATAACATCATTAGTTCTTTGAAATGTTGAATGTAAATGATAAGTGTAAGTGAAATGTGCAGAGGTCTTTCAGTTACACTACATATTTTGGGCTGTATAGGTGCTTGATAAAAAATAAAGGGTGCTTTAAAAGTCTTTGAAAGTCCTTCAATCTGATGTTCATGAAGGAGTGGGAACCCTGTATATCCTTATTATTATTATTATTATTATTATTATTATCATCCTTGAGGTAAAACCTGACTATGTCCAATGTGAAACCCCAGAAGAACAAGCAGACACTGACTGGAGCTCAACGTCCTGCTTCCCCTACATCTACTTCGACCCGAAACCGCTCCCCCTCTCCAGCCCCTGGTCCGTCTCCCAAGAGGACTCCTTCCCCAGCAACAGCCAAGTAAGACATGTTACAGTCATTTAGGGAGAAAATAGTAACTCTGATCACACAGACCGAACATTTTCTCTGTAGGCAAAGTCCCAGGATGCGACCACCTTCACCTGGTACAACGAAGCAACGCCCTCCATCTCCCCAACCTATGCCATCCAAACCTCCACCCATCCAGAAACCACTGCTCACTCCAACAGGGCCTCCCACTCTAAGAAAAAGGGACTCCAAGTCCAAGGATCTGTGTCCTGTTCAGCCCGTGGCTGTACCATCCCCAGATGGCAGCAAGACCAAAGAGAAAGATGGTGAGCAGTGCTTATTTTTGCAGCTGTCATTTCCTGTGAACCTATTAATCACATTTGATACAAAAACACATTTCACTTTACAAATATCACCCTTCTTAAAAACAAAAAGTTACAGTAGTCAATATGAACATGTACCAAGTGTTGGGATGGGAATCCAGCTGTTTGAAATAACCAAGAGAGACTTGGGTACGTTTTAATGCTTTTGATAAACTGTAAGATTTTATTAGTTTATCAGTGTGCATGCTTCCTCAAAGAAGAGAAGCATTTTTTCTGTTTCTTAATCATTTAATGTATTACTTAAATGAGTGTATGGTTCATTTTTGTTTATTAAAAACTGAGCATGAGAAATGACACATGATGTGATTTAAAATTGTTAAAACTGCAGTAATTGGAACTACTCCAGTTAAAATACTGTTCGTTTGTTAGGGTTAGGGTTAGGGAACTGCACTGCATATAAGAAAGAGAGTGACGTGGCAACAGTTACATTTGCAGTAAATCTGAATGGAGCAGGAGTCCTATTAACCCCCAGCTGGAGCCGCATCCTGTTCCAGATTTAGAGGTTATCACATGTGCCACCATCTGGTCAAAGTATTGCTTTGACTGATCACAAGGCAACACTTTGTAATAATAATAATAATAAGTTTTATTTATATAGCGCCTTTCCAGAGCTCAAGGACGTTTTACAATAAACAATAAACAAACAACAATAAGGACAATTGACAAAGAGAGCAGACAGAACAACAATAGGCAAATGAGAGCGCAAATACTGTAAAAAAAAAAAAAAAAAAAAGTTATGTTGTAAAGTTAACTCATTTGTCACAGCTCTCATTTTTTTTTAGTAAATAAACACCATTACATCACAGCACTCACCTTATTGCTTCTTTGATTTTTTTTACCTGCCAGACTCAAAGGGCACGACAGGCACTAACTCCGCTGCCGAGGCTGCAAAGATCTTAGCAGAGAACCGCAGACTGATGCGGGAGCAGAAAGAGAAAGAAGAACAGCTCAGGATACAGAGGGAGGAAGAAGAGAAGTGAGAAAATTGTTTTGTTTTTATTGATGTATTTTTCTTTAATTACTTGCATTTTTATTTAGCCTCTTATTGTTATATCTAATGCATGCATGTGATTGTCTGTCTGAAAATAATGAATATGTAGCTGTAAATGAAACGGTGTGTCTTTCTTGTGTCAGAATTAGAATAGAAGAAGAGAAGCGCTTAGCTGAGGAGGCTCGACTGAAACGCCTTGAAGAGGAGAAGAAGCTTGCTGAAGAGAGAAAAATTAGAGAGGAGGAAGAAGCCCGTCAGGCAGAAGAAGATCAAGCACGTCTGGCCAAAGAAGAGGCACAGAAACAAGCCGAGCTTCAGAAGGAGAAGGAAGAGGCAGAGGCCAAAGCCCTGGTGGAGGCAGAGAGGGTCCGCCAGGAGAGAGACCGCATTATGCAGAAAAACCAGCAAGAACGCATGGAGAGGAAGAAGGTATGATCAAAAATGTTATCCAGTAATAATCTAAAGGTAATATAATGACCGTACATAGCTTGTAATGTAATGACAAAATACATGCTTGTTTTGATCAGAGAATTGAAGAAATAATGAAGAGAACCAGGAAAGGAGAGCAAAATGACTCAAAGGTGAGTTCACAAAAGGCAAAGTACTAAGAACTTCTGCCTCACAATAAGAATGTTCACCCTCGTGCTATAATGGGCACGAACCGAAGCCCATAGGGAGGTCTTTAGAGTGGAACCAGTTGTCTGTCATTATGAACATTGTTGATCCCAGGGTAATTATTTTGTAGCTGCCCAGTTCCCACACATTTAAAAAGTTTAACAAGTTAAACATGAGACAACACCACAGTCAACAGGACAGAGTTATCATTATCACTTAAATATCATTAAATCAAGTAAAAGGGATAAAAGTAAGTAAAACTATGTGGTGTATTTATCCTGATTGCATAAGAAATAATATATATATTTTTTTTGGTTTGAGGTGTATTTTAACAAGCTCAAACCAGTGTTAATTTTTTTAACATGTTGATTTATCTCGTAGAAAGATGACGATAGTGACGATAAATGCATGGAGCTGAATGGAGATGAAGACGACGACCAGATTTACTGTGAGTCCAAAGGTAAGTGTTCATTTCAGTGTGAAAAGTTAATGCTAAGAGTTTGGACATGTAAATAGTAAAAGTAAATTCTAAAAAAAAATTCCTATGCAGTTGCTGAGATGGATGAAATCACCATGGAAGGTGAACAGGAGGTGTGTGATTTGTCCACGGGTGAACCTGTAGGCAGTGTGAATGGAAATCCCGAGACAGAAGACAAGGAGAATAATAATGGCACAGGAGACACTCAGGCTGTTAGGTAGGACTGTACCAAAAATGTATTGCAATTCATTTAATTTATAACCCAAAATCTAATATTTGTCTCCCCTCTGCCAGTATAATGTCCTGTAAACTGTCCGAGTCTAGAGACCATCATAACCCATAGATTATGCTCAAGTCTTTTTTACTTTTTAAAGAAAAAACAATTGTGTAATGACTTTTATAGCTGCAGTTTACTCACCCTTCTCTAACGTCTCCAGTCATCTACCCGAGGAACGTCTTGTGGAAGGCTCGGAGTTCCTGAATGAACAGGACACAGCCAAGGTTGTCTCAAGCCTCAATGGTAAGTCAAACCAGTGGAGTTTCGAGGACCTCATTGACCTCAATGTGCACAAGACGGGACCCCTCATTGAGGCTGAGGACTGTAATCAGGTTTTAATGAACTGTGACGGGACCCCAGACAGGAACAGGATTGCTTTTGAAGACAAAGGAACACCTGTCAACTCAATACATTCTTCAAATCAGCCCATTGAAGCACTGTCAGGTGAGGATGAAGTACTCTTTTAAACTAACTGTATTTTCCTTGGACTTCTAGGAAATCAAATAAGGGTTGTTCTCATCTTTTATAGAGATTTGATGCTGAGCCCTTGTCCCGAAGTACTGATGTACTCCTAAAGTTCCTCTTCAGCTTGCATAAAACCTCTGCCAGTTCATACCAGCTTTCTCCTGCTCCATGTCCTTTTCACCCACAAGAAGCTCAAGGTGAAGCAGAAAGACTGCCTTAAGTGCTAAATCTGCTCCCTACATGATAAGGAAAAGTTTTTAAAATATCTATAAAAATTACACAGACAAAATTCTGCATTTATTAAAACATCCTCCAATGTGTTTGCTTGAGGTTTCATTCTTGTTCCACTGTTCAGTTTAGTTCTGATTTCATAAGTTATATCCACTTTTGAAGATATTTTATAATGATTCTGTCTCTGTCAGGGGTGCATTGTTGTAATTTATTAATTTTGGCATCTTTGTTTGTGTAATTGTAGAAATGTCTTTTTCTTTTGTATGATACTCTTCCAGGACACATACACATGTATCTATATATACTGATTTTGAGGCAATATGTAAGTTATAAGAAGGACTGATAAATGTACTGTATTCTGTGAGTGAAGGTGAGGTACAGCCCTCACCAGTTTAGCATGTGATGTATATCTACTTGACCAGCTGCTTTCTGCAGCATCCAGACATATGGCCTTAACATTTTTTCACGATGTCCAATATTTAATCATAAGCATGTTCATTATGTTGTTTTTGCTTGAGCCATACATGCACCATCTGCCAACAGCAGATACTCTATTCACACTTAATTCACAGCTTTCAGTCCCATTTCCAATCTTGTAATTTCCTCTTTGGCCACTGGAGGGCTTTAGAATCACAACTGTGCCAGAGCTTCATAGCAGCACTGGTGAACGCGTTTGTTCAGTGAAGTTTTAGCAGTTTGTTAAACTACAGCTTTGGTCTTTTTTTGTGTCATATGTGTACAGTCTCTTATGTTTACTAACATCATCACTGTACATTTTACATCAGAGTTTCTAGTTTAAAATGAGACTGTTATGACTAAAGTGCACTGTATCCAAACCTCAAAGCTTATAACTTATTTGTTAGGTGTGGTCCACTAGTTTCACGTGTAGTTCTAAGTGTTTGCTTCTAAGCTTAAATTGTTTGGTGGTTTGGTCATGTTGCCTAGATTTCCCGAGACTTAAATTGGATTGAAAAGTCTGATTCACGCTCAATTCCAATTTAACATCTTTAAAATCTCATTCTACTAGCTGCATTGCTACCATTTTTTATATATATATTAAAATTGACTGGTGATATATAGAAATGGAATTCTTTTATTTAAGTGTTATTGTGTTCTTGTGTATATAATCAGTATTAAGCAGGTGAAGCCATGTTTAAAATGAAGAGCATTGGGATGTCAGAAACACGTCTGTGTGAGTAAAGCTGCCGACGTGCACCGGGTTAGGGCAATCAGGTTATGTTTAGACGGATATAAAAACCTAAAAATTCCTTTTACTTATTGAAATGGGGGCCAATGCAACCTACTGTATTTTTCTATTCATTATGAGTGTTTATGTATTTTATTCCCTTCTCAAATATTTAACAGAAATTAAAGTAGTTTATGGCACACATCTTATCAACATGTCAGTGCTTTAAATGTCACTTTTAAATTTGAGAAGAATGTGAGAATGGTTTGTAGGTTTAGTAGTAGCCATATCAGCTTGGGATAAAAAAAAACAACAGCATTTCACGTTTAGGCAATATACATTTAATAGTAACACAATATAATACAGACTTTATTTAATACTTGTGTTTCCCTTTTGCTCAAATGGCTTTTTGTGGACCTTGACTTTGCCTTGTTTCCTGCTGGCTCAGACTTAAGATTTTAACCTTGGCAATAATGAGCTCAAAAAAATGTAAAACCATACCATGTTTCCCAGAGCTGCCCACTTTGGCCTACTTAAAACGTTAATCTAAAACTAGACCTTTCCACTGTCGAGGAGTAGCTTTACTGTACCGTCCAGAGACAGAGTTATGTGATTTTTCTTTTTAAAAAAAATATGAAGTGATTTCCAGATGTGTTTTGAGGTATTAGCCCCAACATGCCTTCATCCAAACGTCCTCAACCCATTACTTCTCTGTATGTCCTTCATGTTTGTAGATGCTGCTTGATCAAATTGACTATGTATTTCCAGTCCTGCTGCAGGGGCAGAGCTTACCTACACATAAATGGCTCTTTTCTTTTCCCAACTTGGCTCTAACATTAGAATAGAACAGTGCCTTAGTTTGAGATTATTTTATTGTGTCATAGTTAACTAATAAAGCTTGTCCTCACCTCAGCCTCGACAATCAGTCAACCCAAGGAGGGACGCTTTGTGAATATGAATATTTCTCTGGAGAATATCCATATGCCTCCTTGTCCACATGGTAATTTGTACTGTAAATAAATCTAAAGATGTATTGAGAAGAGAAACTGTTACTGTTAACAATAAAGAATTGCAAAAATATTGTTTTGCCATGTCTTTACTTTTTGTACTTCTGAACATTTCATTGTATCCTCAAATCAGTTTACCAATTGTAACTTGATTTAAACATTCAGAGGCATAAGTGAGTCTTTATAGCTTGTATGTTTAAACAGCAGTAGCATTGCATTTTTAGAGCAATATTGTTTCCAGTAAGGCACTAAACAAGCTTTGATTTATATAGCAACCTAGATTAGAGAAGAATAATACTGCATGAAGATAGCTTTAGGAAAGATAATGTTAGTATCCACTGCTGACACAGCAAAATAAATGTACACATATGTAGATAAATGAATATATTGCATACTGACCTACCTAACTAATACAGACTCTTAACGTTTATTAGGCTACATCAATTTTCAATGCTCAAAAAAGGCTACATGTAAAGCATAATTTTTCTGTTTTGGTGTCAGACATCATCAGCACGTGTCTAGTTTTACACTTTCTTAGCACAGTCGGGGCAGTAGATATGATCTCCACTGATGACAAAGCGCTTGTTGGCCAGAGAGAGGCAGCACTTCTTGCAGTTGAAGCAGTACTCGTGCCAGGCGTAGCCCTCATAGTTGACCACATTTGTACCATGACCAAACCCTACAGAGATGAATATAGCAGGTGAGTTGTAAAAATAAAAATAAAAATTTTAAATACAAAAGAACTGGTTTGTATTAACACTATTTATACACATTATATAAATCCCAACAATTCCCATCATGTGAAGGTGTGGGCCTGACCTGTGATGGGGTTCTTGCAGCCATGGCACTTTTTTGCCACATCAGTCTTGTAGCAATCAACACAGTAAACGTGGGTTTCGTGAGAAGTAAAGCGAGCTCCTGCAAGTGGCTTACGGCAGGTGTTGCACACAAAACACTCAGAGTGCCAGGGTTGGTCCTGGTAGCTGATTCCTCCAGAGGTTATTGGCTGATAGGATATGGGTACAATTATCTATTTAATTATTCTGCAAGGCCTGAACATTAATACTGACTGATGAAAAGCTGTAACTGTAAAATGTGACACATGACCAGTCAGTCTACCTGCTTGCAGTGGTAGCACTTCTTGGCAAACTTCTTGTCATGGCAGGGAGCGCAGTAGATGTCATCACCTTTAGCCAAGAAGCTCTGCGTGCGAATTGGCTGCTTACATTCAAAGCAGGTGAAGCACTCCTCATGCCACATTTTGTTTTTATACTCCACATTCTGAGATCCTAAAACACACAGACAAACAATTATGTACTCTGGTTACAGAGGACAGTTTTATACACCAGTGCTTGATCCTCTTTGGTTTATAAGCAAACTGCATAATTAAAATAAATCTCAGCTATGTTTACCTGCACAGCATGACCTTGTAATGAATCAAATGTCTGTTAATGGACACATTTAGGAACCAAAAATAATTTCTAAATGCAACTACAAAGTTATTAATATGTAGGCCTATTACTAATACAATAACAAAGATATAAAATATAAAGGGAAAATGACAATAAACTAATATGTGCACAGGCTCAGTTATGACAATAGCACAGACCTGGCATGACCACCTTGTAGCACCCCTGGCAGCGGTTGCCATCCTCACGGGAGCTACATTTGCCACACATTATCTTGCCATCATCGCGGGCAGAGAAAGGCTCACTGGCCAGGGGCTTGTAGCACTTGGCACAGCGGAAGCAGTCCTCATGCCAGTAGCGATTTTTATGGTGCAACTCCTGGAAAACACACAGAAAAGTTAAGGTCCACTAAGTCCAAATTAATTAAAATGGGTTTTGCTTTATGCATGGTGTGGAGTCATGCTGCAGGCAATGTGTGATCCATGAAGTTTAGCAGACTTAGTGGAAATGACAGTGCTTATACTAACCCCATTGTGACTAATGATATGTGATTTAACAGCTTAAACTGGCTGTACAGTGAGAGAAAATCCTTTCATGGCATCAAAATCACCCTATACGGATATATTAAACCCGAGTAATGTGGCATTTAGCAGTCTGTCAGAAAAGTCTTCAAATGATAGAACGTCCGTTAATTATTGTTATATATTTCTGTTTGGCCAGCTGCACATTTACTTTTGATGGTTCCATCTTTATAAAACAACTGTAACTCATTTTGTCCTGAAACTTTTTTTCAAATTTCAATGTGATTTTATTTGCCACTAAATGTTATGTTAAAAAGAAATTAGGGAGTGAGTGAAGGTTTGTTGCACCTTTGCATCAGCACCAATGGGGCGTCTACACTCGGCGCAGGTGTTGGCACAGAGCTTATCGAAGCACTTGGTGCACACATGCTTGTCGTCCTTCTTCACATACTTTTTGCCGTGCAGATTGTCCCTGCAGTAGTAGCAGTCGAAGCGGTCAGTCATGGTGGAGCTCATATAATGCCTGGGACCTGTGAATACACAAAAGTGTCAGTACTCCACCACCAGATGGCAACAGTCGGACTATTTGTTTTTATTTTTATTTTTTTTACCAAAGACTCTTCTAACGATATGTTTGTGTAAATCTGTGTTTTTCAGTAACAATACTTTTAAGTCTATATTAAGCAAAGAGCCCCAAGGGGCAGCATCTTGAACAGAACACCAAACTGATGAGGTAAGTGTGACTTCAGTAAAAAGGCTGCCCCACAGATGTCTGCTTGTTGTCTACATGCATTCAGCCTGTGGTCAATTTTATCTAGCTCTCCCTGGAAAGCTTAGGTCATATTTTTAGACTGTATCTCATTCTCTATTATTCACTTCCCAAACAAAGAACAGACCTTGTCTCATGGCCAATGCAGACTTGTTTTATGCCTACATATTTTGTCTGGTGGTCACTTTATTAGGCATTAGTCTAAACACAGTTAAATAGTTGCCCCCCGTGGTTCATTCATCAACATTCTTGTGTTCCCATCAGCGACAGCGTCCAGTGGGAGAAGGCTGAGTGGTTTCCTGGAACAAGGGCGGACATCTTATCATTGTTGCTGTTAAAGATTTTCACACTAGAGGGATGTCAAACAAGTCATCTAAACTTTACATAACCTCATTTATTCATGTAGCTCTGTAAAACAATAGACACAATGGCTTTTAGTACTGTAACCATAGGGACAAGAGAAATATTTTCAAGTGCAACTATTTAAGTGGATGTGGTAAACAGCTATGTGAACGAGATGAGCCCTCCTGGACCGTGGTATGTGCCTCTGGTGTGTGTCTGTGTTTGTGTGGATAGACAAATAGCGGGCGGTTTGGAGTAAATCTGCAGCTGTGCATCAGGGATAAGAACTGGACTACGCCAAGGCACTTCAAAATCTGTCCAACTTAGTCCATCTATCAGATCACAAACACACACACACACACAATATCCAGAGTCTATTTAAAGTACAGTGACCTTCCAGACGGAGCAAATGGAGGGGTGACTACTGGGACTATGTAGCTATTGTGGCTCCATCAGAGATGTGGCCAATACATAAAGCTTTTGTTGTGACAGCTGCCCCCACCCAAACAGCCCCGGTATGTACTGTCACTCAGCTGTTTATGGACAGGAGTGTACCACTAAAGTCCCACCGGGAAGTCCTTGCTTTAGCCACAAAGGTCAGAGGAGGACCAGTTTGAGAGGTGAGTCAGAGTCACAGAGATGGGATCAAACTAAATGACACTGCAACTAAGATTTTGTTTAATTTGTCACAAACAGTGTGCTCCTGAAACATTAACTTACATGCTGTTATTATCTAAAATCATCAGAGAACAGTGGACAATACTTTTTAAAATATTGAGGAAACCTTGAAAGGGGAGGTTTTTAGATTGTAAATATGTGCTACACAAAATTGGACTATTATACTATTCATCTACTGAACTTTATTAATTAAAATTTTTATCTTGTAACACTTATAAAAACAACACAATAACAATAGAAACACATCAGTAAGTATTTGTAACTACTTAATTTATCATTTACCAAGTACTGCTTCTACATAAATAATCAGCATTAAGTTTTAAACATTATTATTATTTTTTAAACTTGAATAATCCACTTATTCAAATAATAAAAAAATAAATAATTAATAAAGTTAGTAATAAGATGTCATAAAATCATGGCAATAATACATTTTACAACACAAGTAATAGAAACGTGATGCTACATTTTAGCCCAAAACACTTAATAATCTGACCATTTCATATTAGGTTTTAGTTTTGATGATAATAAATGCATGGTTTATGGCTCATTACAATTAAATACAATGCTTTTGATTTGAAAAATAATAATACGATCTTTGACTCGTTAAAAAAATAACATTTTGTTATGAAACCCATATTATTCTAACCACAAAAATACTCCAGATGATACATGTTAAGGTTTATACCTGAGTGCTTGTAGAAAGTCATGTTTGCTTCTGGTCAGGAGCTAAGACGCTTGGAGAAAGTAAGATAATAAGATCACCAAAAGGAGCCAGTAGCATCCACAGTGGGTCAAACCTGAAGAGCATTAGGCTGAGGAGGGGGGGTCTATATACCCCTCTTTGACCCGAAGAGCCGACCCCCCCGCAGACCTCTGCTCCTTTTTAGGCTTTACATTAGAGCATGGTTACGGATGGGAGACCGAGCGGATAGATTAGTTGATACAGATTGGATTCCATTGCAATAACGTCAGAAGTAAAAATACCAGTGGGTTATGAACCCCAGCCGCAGGGGATAACAGACACCCCCAGTGCCTCGATATGTGAAATATTATTCTGATCCTGTACAAATGTCATGTTGGATCACTAACATTGTACCTGAAAGGGATTATTCACTATCATCCTACTACCAGAGGACCAACTACTCCAGTGTGCTGAGCTATTATGAATATCTTCTCAGGGGGTGTGTATGTTTTTATATATATTATGTAAATAATTATATGCTATATGTAGAAAAATTTGTCTGTCTTTGTTATTTTTTTGGTCCGGCATGTTTTATCTAAAGTTTCAGGAAACACCCGTAGTGAGTTTCTAACACAAATACAAATGGTTCCAACAGGAAGTAAATTTATCTGAGTTCAGAAGTTTAATAATTTCATAAATATTGTTGGTTCCATTAAGTGATCTCCGGACAATATTAAAAACTGTCTTCATACAGTATATTTCTCATTACAACAAACTGAGGCAGCAACTGTGTATGTGTTCTCTGTCGCCTGTCTGCAGTCGAAAGAGCATCTGGTTGTAATTATACATTTGATCTTGTTCATTAGTCGAAGACGACATTATGTTTGTCCTTTTGTAATCTGTCACCCAATTATTGTAAACCCAAAAGCCCTAAGTAACGATTGTAATGATGGGAGCAGGTTACGGCCGGAAAAACTTTCCAGGAAATGGACTGCTCTGTGTCCTTTGTGAGAGTTTAGTAAACAGACAGATACATCATTGTAATTTCTGCTTTATAGTGACCTTTATGTAACAAAATCCATTGACTTACTGTTCCATACTAAGATGTAGAAATAATTAACACTTGATTTTCTGACCATAGTCGATGTCACACTCACTCACCTAGTGCTGCTGTCAATAGTGTAATAACACAGTGTGTGGCCACAGACAACCACAGCTGCTCTTAAAAAAACACATTTGACACCTGATGAATGTTAACCAGATCAATGTAACCGCTTTATGTAAACTAAACTAAATTGTAACGCAAGCATGCACACACAGTTCTATCACTTCTCTTTAACTGGTAGTGGAAACAGGAAATTACTCTGCACTGTGCTATATATAAAACATTATTCTGTGTACAGGGACAAGCTGCCCCACTGTTTCATTCTGTCCAGCTGAGTCTCTCCAACCTGGACGCCCCTGAGTCTCCGTTATCCTGTAAATTGGGTTTGGTGGAAAACTGTGACAGGACAGACGCACAGACTAGTCAGGACAGCTTCTTCCATCTACGTACGTCAAGGCCAACGCTGCACAGATAACTCAGCTCCAAGTCTAAGCTCTATCGGGTAAACACTAATCTTTGATATGGCATTATTTGCCCATTGACCTAAGGGTTCACGTCTGTCCACGGAAGCATGGACAGACTGGTCATTATACTGTATATATACATAGTGTTGGGTGTCCACTGTCTCCATGTCCCAAATTGATGATCAATAAACCTCTGTCTTCCTCTCAGCTCTAATATTCTCTAACACTATCTATATCAGGGAAGAGGTGACTCATCATACGCACTTGACAGCAGGACAGGGACACACGCACACATTTAAGCTAGACCTTTGTCACAGCTTGTTATAACACGAATGAGGGTGTGGCACAAAGGTCCGGACGCAAAGGTTAAATCTGTGTGGACAAAAGGCCAGGAGATCTGTCAACACTGTAACACTTCTGTCAGAGGATATGAGCTGTGCAGGAGCAATGCCAACACATACACTCTCTGTAAACCAGTGGGAGTGCTCCTTTTACAAGCACATCCCATCACCATTTCTTCCACAATGCATTTAGGAAACAACAGTGTAGAAGTTCCTATTCCTGATTTTTTTAGGGAGTTGACTGAAATGAAAGTAATCTAATATGATATGAAATTGACAAAGCAAGTTTTTATTTGTTCTCAAGAAAGGCCTAAGGGATAAAACATGAATAACATAGACTTCATAATTTACACTACACTGAACATCCACCAAATGCAGTTGTATCAGTGATTCAGTCTGTGTCAGAAATTCAGCCTGACTTTACAGCACAGACATCTGCTCGATATTTTACTTCATTCTAATTTAGGAATAAAATGCCAAAAGCAAACAAGTTAATTTTTATAACCCTAACACTAACAGGGTTAAGGTAAGGCTGTGTAATTCTGTGTAAGTTGTATGCATATATTTTTCTATTAATACTCTTAATACTTTTTATTTTTTATTTTTTTCATATTTAAAGAATTGTTAAGTTCAATAGTAGTTGCCCTCCTCAAGAGACAATACTGCATTTTAACAGGCCACTCTCTCCACTCATGAAAACTAGCAGCATTGCCTATTTAGGAGGTGTTTGCTGGGACTTTGGAATTGCATGTGTTTCGTCAACTCACTCATCTACACCATCCCTTACTCCACTTTGTCTCCCTGCTCCATTTAGGAGGATAAAATACATGATGAAGCTGTCCTCTAAAGAGAAAGGATTGCCTGTACTTGAGCTAACAACTGGCACCAAAGCTCCCAGAGGCTTTCTGTGCCAAATGTCTTGCTGAAATGACAAAGAAAACAACCACAGAACTACAAAAGCTTCACAATTGATATAAATTATATACCACACACACGCCAGCCTTTATTCACGGCTAATGTGTAATTGTGTTATTGTATATGTATGTTTTAAAAGTGGAAAGACTTCTGAGACACAACAGTGGATTGATTTGTTGAACTGAGAGGTTTTCATGGCTTTCAAAGTGTGGTGATGTCATCGTAGAGCTAGAAGTGACCACAATCTCCGGGTCTCTTTAATGACCTCATGCATTTGGCTTGGCACTTGTCCATTCAGAAGGGAGGAGACTCTACAATGGATGTGCTAAACGTACTGAAGGTTGAATGCGAAATGTTGAGAAAACACTTGTTCATAATCATAGTCATGGTAGACAACTGGGGCAAGTTTATGTTTTGAACCCATTAGTAAAGGCCTGTTAATACATGTTAATCTTTGTTTTACACAGTTGTGGAAAGGAGAGGCATAGAAAATGAAACACTGTGCAGGTCATTTAACTGAAACTATTTTTAGAGAGGATTACAAGCTGTTAAAAGGTTTTTCAAAACATAAAGGTGTACGAATAAATACTGCAAGAAACGGTTGCATTGCACCCTCGTTTCAAATTTCTGGAAACAAAGTTTAAATAACAAAAGCTGGGCTAGTATTGGATAATTATTATCCAATGGGAATGTGTTTCGCTGCTGGTTAATTTTCTTTGTGCTCAGTTCAGGTCGGCTGTTCTAAACTAAGGCCCTAGGACACTGTAACGTAACCTGTGCAGAAAGCTGCACTTCAGAAATGTGTCATTTAATCCACATCTAACACTGTAACATGTTGTTGTTCAACATCTGTGGGAAAAAAACAAATTTAACAGTTTATATGGTTATATGTTTATTCTACATGCCTCTTTTTTTAAATACACCCTTAGTTATTTTGTTGAAGAACGGCTCAGCGGAACACTGTGCAATTTTATTATAAGAAGCCCTGTGTAACTTTTAGCCTAAAAATATATTTTCTAAAACTAATTTGAATTGTTCTTAGTCGTAAAATGAATAAACTCAAGCCTATCTCACTGACACAGTACCTTTAGCTGGACAGAAACCTCCAATATAATTCCTTACCTCTGGAACAAAGATATATGTGGAGAGATTACGTGAGTGCTACACATATAATAAAGAAAATAGGCCAATACACTGGAAAATACCCCAATCGTTTCAGAAGACATGTTCTTTCTTCCAAACTTGCCATCTTAAACATCTCTACTTGTAAATAAAGATAGTGACTGCTTTCTATGGGTTACACAGAGAGGGATCTGGGCCCTCTGCTGGCCAAAGGTTACACAGGGTTGCTTTAAAGTAGCACTGTAACCCTCTGTGTGAGCTGCGCCCTCTAAAGGACTCTGGGTGCAACTGCACTAACACAACCACTCATGATGAATCTCTTTTCCTTTTATTTTTAACCATTTATAGGTAAATAGTGGTTATTTATAGTACATTTGTGCTGTTTCTGCTGAGCTGTACACACTAACGCTAATCACTTTGACAGACACTATAGTTTATATTTCAATGTAAGAAGTTGATTATTATGACTATAATAGTCCTATATCCCATATTAATGCCACTTGCTTTTGCAATCTATAAGAATCCATGCAAAAGATAAGATTTAAAACATTTCCATTTCTTATCAAAGCAATTATAATGCATAAATAGTGGAAGAAATGACCGTTCACCAAAGCAAATGCAACACCATCAAGGGGCTAAAGCCATAAATGTCCAAAATGCAGACCACACCTGTTACTCCAATCAGCACCAAATCTTTACCATCTGTACATGACTCTTATTGTTGTAAAGCTACACTGAAGCGCCTAAAGAAAAAGTGCCAATTAACATGTGCAGGATCATTAATTATACTGAAATGTTATATTGAGCCGAGGTAAATGTATAGACTGCTGCGGACTCACCTCTTGGAGCAGATGAGTGCTTGTGTGCGCACCAGCAGAGTGCGTCTGTCCTCTGGATGGATTGGCTCAGAGGAGGGCTACACGCAGAGGAGGCAACGCTGCTTTAAAAGACTCAGGAAGCAGGAGGAAAAAAAGCAACTCTAGGACTGAGCCAAACCTCTGTAAGTCCTCATAAACAATGACCTCAGCCAGGAATTTAAAAGCAATCTAAAGTAGACTTCTTACTGCACTTGAGGAGAACAAATATAACGTCATATTTTATACACACCATTGAGCTTCGAGACATTACAAATAGGTTTTGTGAAGAGGTAGGGTGGCTTCGGTAGGAAAGTCCAAATGTGTGTTTGCCACATGGAGTGACTTAACACTTATCTGTCCTACTTCTCTGCTCGGCTCCTTCTTTGGTAAAGCATAGAGGAGTTGCCTCCAGATCAGTCAGAGTAAACCCAAAGGAGGCTAATCAGTGATCAATAGGGGGTTACAGTTCTAAACATATATCCTATAAACCTTTACTGTACATCGATTTCATCACTGAACAAAAGCTGCGTTAATTCAAGTCTTTTAGTAAATTATTTTAAAGTGGAAGTAATATACATGATAGTCTTATAAAAAATACATATTGTGGTTGCCACTCTGTGTATTTATAGTGTTCTTGTTATTCAAAAAAAATCTGTTGTGTTGTGAGAAAGGCCTCCTCCGGCACAAACTAAGTGGCTCTTTAAAATGACTATTTCCTTTCTGGAGTGCAGCTCCACTAAACATTCTTGAGCAGACTACAGTGAGTTGTGCCCTTATTAGGAGCAATATGTTACCTGATATTCTGGGATAATAAAATACCATCAGGCTTGTGCAGCAGAAGGTGTGGCTTTCACGTACACACTATTGAGAGTGTTTTTAATTCTGTACAGGTAAGTGAACACTTTTTAAAATAGACGGGACATTTGGGTTTTATGTGGAATAAAAGTTTAATCTGATTTTGGTATGGGCCCCACTACCTAAGTCACTTCATAGTTTGTCTGTGATGCATTAGAAGGAAGATTGCAGACATCCTCAGCAGAAACCAGATAAATGGGGAGACAGTAACAGCGTTGGCTTAAATCAAAAGCACAGGCTTCTGTTTATTGACTGCTGCACGCACATGAACAGGTGAATATATATGTACACAGATGTAAACAGTCAGTACCACAGTACCTCTTTCAGGCAGACATGTACACTTTTGCCAGCATGAACTCACACAATTTGCAGTATAAAGATAAACTGAGCACAGCAGGCCTCTTTGGTCAGCTACTTCAGAGTTTCCAACAATCACAACCATTCAGAGATTTACACTGTTTAAACTTGTTTAAAAAACTACACAAAACACACAAAATGCCACTTAATAAGTAATATAATAATAGGGGTTGATAATGTGGGGTTCTTTTATCAAAATTAGCCGAATATGGATGAAACTGAAATTCATGCTTTGTTGTCGGTCTGTTGCAAAAGCATTTAAAAGTGCAAATACAGCAGAAGAATACTGTTCTGTTTCATTAGGATGTGATCCAACTTATCTAACAACTGATTTGGATAAGCACATAAACAAAATAAAATAAAAGCAGCATGTTGATACAATAAACAGCAAATCAAGAAAACAGAAAAGACATTCTCTGAAGATGAGTGCAAAATGTTCAGCTTCTTCTAATTTTTCCTGCTTCAGCACTTTTTTGTTACATTTTTTACAAAATAAAACAGACAAAAAAAAAACATAAAAATGGTGAAAAGTACAAATCATTTCCTGGATAATGTTGTGCCAAGCTGCCTGATAAAAAAAGCACTTTCAGAAAGAAGTTCCTGCACAGCAGAAGATAACTGTAAGAGAAGAGCTTTATCTAACACTCTTCAACCATTATATCAAACCCAGTAAACACACAAATCTTTTTTTCTAATATTAGCCTTCTAATATTATCATTTTTTACCCATAGACTGTATTTTTAAACAGCAAAACCCCTGTGTTTGAGTTAGGCCACCGTGTTACGTTTGTTTCCTGGCTCCTGTCTGCATCAACAGTGTTTCCACGGAGACGTTCTATCAACACTTCCTGTTCATCAGGCAATAACAGAGCAACAACACTCTGTCCAAATGAGATCAAAAACCTACAGTGTATGACTAAACACTGAAGAGACAAGAGCGATAACTCCTCTACATATGGTCTGGGACTCAAACCATACGATTCTTCCTTTTTTCATTAATGTTGACTCTCCAACAAATCTAACGATAGCAAACTGAAAAGAATTTGGTGTACAGCAGAGAAGAGGAAGAGTATATTAGATCATAGCATGATAGTAACTTTCTAAAAAATAAAGATTGTGTATTTGGAATCAGCATTACAGGCTATGTTCCAGGTAGGATTACTTATTTCACAGCTCTCTGTATAAAATCTACATAGAAACAAAGACCTTCAATTCCAAAACTACGCTCATTTTCTTTTCTCTTCACAATAGATGAAAGCTTCATTCAATATTCACTATGTATTTTGATCCCAATGCTTAATACTAGTGCAGTGACTGTGATAGAAAATGCAAAATGCTATGACAAATGTGATTTGGCTTTAAATATTTAAGCTGTTTTGAAAAAAACAAAACAAAAAAAAATACAAAAGACTCTGCATTTGGATTTCACAAAATGCAGGACAAAAATGGCACAAGTTGTTGTTCTAAACGACAGTCTTTTCGTTCTGCCGTGAGCGTCATCAGCTTCGAAAATAAAGTGTCAATTCCCTCTCTAAGTCACAGTCAAAGGTCATTGGGAGAGACTCACACTTCTAGGGTACACTGGTATACACTATTTACAGCAAAGAAAACCAAGTAACAGCAAAACACCTCTGAGTGTATTGCTACTTACAGACAGAGGTGTTTTTATATTTATATCTAGACTACCGCTGAACGACCTTCCATTCTGAACTGGCCAGTATGGTTTGCCAGGCTTTTAAACTTAACAATTCCCAGGCACTTGATTATAACCAAATGTACATTAAAGTCATAACTGGGTCAGTGTGCCTCTGTAGCACAGAGTCAAGGCAGCGACATTCAAAAGCCTTGGGTTCCCATACAAAGAAAAACATCAAGCATCCTCAGCATGCATATCAAAGTTATAGTACTCTCGTTATATACTGTACAAACAAATCAGCTTGTGGTTGGTACTTGCATTTACACCCTAACACATGCTAATGCTACAGTAATGTGACTCACACACAAATAAAATCCAAAGTACCAAACTGTAACTAAATACCAGAACCTTAAAATTAAAAAAGTTTATAAAACAGGAATATCAGAAAAACGTGGAACAGAGCAGGTCAAAAATGAGGTAGAAACAGAGGTTTACTGCCAAATGATGTCACAAAAATGTGATAAGCAAAAGAAAGAAATGACAAAGAAATTGGAAGAGAGAAAAGGAGTCAGGTACTGCTCTTTGATTGATGGCTCTGGTAATTTTAAGGTGGACGGTCTTCCTCAAATTTGAAATGGTTTGTGTGGGTCTGTCAAGGGGGGCTCCGAGTCGTCCATGGGGAGCACAAGACGGGTGCCCCTCATAACCAGCTCATGATCTCCGTAAGTAAGCTCACGGTCCAAGTCATCAGCACCACTGGCAAAACCCGGCCCACTACTCATGTGGGCCCCGGAGGCATCTGTGTTGACTGTAATGTCACCATAGGCCAGGTTGATATCACCATCCGATAGGATGAGGTCAGAGTCATCATCCTTCAGTTGGCCCTCATTCTGATATGGACAACAAATATCACTTTAGTACAAACACTAACCATAAATACTATTCATTAATATTGTTTTTAATATAAAAAATTGCTTTTGACTTAATCAGTGCCTGACCTCGTAGGCCTGTGGACTGGTGAGGAAACGGGCAAGAGGGCCGCAGCAGGGGGGCAACGTGGCTGTAAGAGGAGGGCCACTGTGAGTGAGGATAGGCTTCAGGTAACTGAAGAAGAGGCACAAGTCAAGGGAAATGTACTAAGAAAACTATCTAGATTGATATATCATGTTATTACCAGTCTCACTGTTTTAAAAGTTATTTCAATTACATTATTTAATTAAATTTTTCTAAAACATACAAAATAAATTATGTAAAAATGTTTGTCACTAGGAATTGACTGATAATTTCCTGACTTAGACATAGATCATTGTATACATTGTGCTCCCTCTACTGCTTGAAATTATGAATTACAAAAGAATAATGCACTGCACTTCTTACCAGAAGCAGCCCCATTTTAGTATAAAAGTTATAGACAATGCTTTAAAACAATTGCTCATACTGCAGTAAGAGAAAAAGATTATTGCATATTACATACAATTTCTTACAAAAACTACAACCACTACAACCACTACAAATCACTAACAACCAGAAAAGGATACTTATGGTCAAAGTTGTACCAGATCCTTAAAAGCCAAGCACTTTCCTGTTTAGTGCTTTTTCTCTCCGATCCTTCAGCAATACTCATCTGAATAAAAATTTAGAGAATAAGTGTCTTTCTATCCAAGTCAGTAGTTACATTTTGAAAATAGTTATTTGACTTACATTATCCTGGTCAGAGTCAACACCCACTCTGCAAAACAAGACGTATAAACATCAGACGCAGCCAAAGAGAAGTACGGAGTATATAAAAGCTTTAACAGAAAAATGTCTGAGTAAAAAAGTATGACAGTTAAGACAAAAGGTAAAGTTACCGAATGTGCTGGCAGGACAGCATCTGAGTGGTGCCTCCTCCACAAATCCAAACAGTGAAGAAAACAATAAGGAGTGTGGTGGAAAACATCATCTGTCGTGCATATGTGGCTGTGTCCCTGATGGACAGGGCAAAGGTCATGGCACCTCGCAATCCTGAAATCATAGCAGTGTGAATTCATTGAGAATTTTATAAATTTTACTTTAGTATTTATTTTGTATTAGTATTTGATGTCACAACAATTTCCTCTCAATAAAACATGATGCATAAGAATTAATTCAAACATATTATTAATTGAAAATCTTTTAGATCAGCATATGTCTAACCTGCAAACATCATCATGTGCTGGAAGTTGGATCTGATCTTGTGACGTCTTCCCAGATTAAGCAGGAAAGACAGTGGGTAGATGTTAGCAGCTCTTCCCAGAAACACAGCCAGCTGAGTGGAGCAGTAGTTAAAGAAAGGACACGAAAACAAAGGCCACCTGATTCTGCCCCAAAGGTAACATTATAACTTCATTGACATTTACTTTGTGTCAAATAAACATTATTTGACTAAAATAGGTACATTAGCCTCTTTGCCATAATATATATATATATATATATATATATATATATATATATATATATATATATATATATATATATATATATATATATATATATATATATATATATATATATATATATATATATATATATATACATATACATATACATATACACACATATTTTAGCATTAATCTTTCTCATTTGCAAAGGATACAAAAGCTCCAATTATAAACATCGGATTAAAAACGTGGTTATGGAAAGTGAAAAGGGTCAGGCCCATGTAGGAGAAAATAAAATTCTCTGCCAGAAAATCAAGCAATTCAAAAAGCTGTAACACAAAAGAAGAAAACATCAGTGGTTTTCACCATGATCTTCACACACTGAAATCATAAATCATAACTTATGGTAACATGGGTTGTAATATATATTTAAATAACAAAAGCACAAACAATACAAGTGTGCTTTGTCACGAGATGCATGCTATTTGTCAAAAAATAAATAAATCTTTAGGAGTCAAAATGACAAAGTGGCGGCTGTAGTCCGGTCTGACCTGCTTGGTCCTGTCCTGAGACTCAGGGGACAGGTTGTTGTAGGTGTAGTGTGCCTGTGTGATCCCACAGAACAGCACAGCTACAACACCTAGATCAAAAACAGAAAAATAGACATATTATGAACTATTATGGAAGAAAGAAAATAATATTTGTTTGCAGCTTTTTCCCACTGTCACTAAATTTGGCAAACATACTAAATGTTTGTATAATTATTCTACCTGTAAAGCCGCAGGCCTCAGCCAAAAGGAATGTGCTCCATGACATGAGGAAGAACAGAGCTGTCTCCAGCAGCTGGAAATCCCGCAGCTTGGTAAACTTTGTCACGTAAAAACAATAGTTAAGGAAAACAAGCACTTATACATATTTTGTATTCAACATGAAGACTCTACATATATTATTAGTGGTCTATAATACTTCAAGTGACAAACTGTGGTATGCTTGAATAAGTGCATTTGACAACCACAGATTTAAAACAGAAAGGATATGAGAGCAGTGACAATTCCAGTGACCACTCCCAGAGAGAAAGATCCACTGAAGACTCCAAGAAACATTCCAAATGACTTAAGCACCGCCATGACCTCAAATGTGTGACTGTTGTCTCCCTCTGGCTGGTATGCTACTATAGACCTGATAAACACAAAAGGAGGGCATTTAATTTGCTATTTTATGTTGAAATTTATTATGTGTAATGTCTGTAAGTGCTGAAAGTAACAAACTGCATATAAACAGAATCCTTTATACATATACAGGTATTTTCAAGTTAAAAAAAATCTGAGATAGCAGGAGCGCAGCTTAAGTATCTCATTAGTAACGCAAACTGAGTAAGGCTCATAACACCTTTTCTGTCTAAATGGCTGCAGGCATTAGTACTGATTGAGCTAAAAAAGCCTTACTCAGCTATAGGCTAATTTTAATTGATAATGCCATGTAAGAAACCAATATTTACAAAAAGGCATGTGAAGTTACTTACGAAGACAGGACAACAGCCACAGCATCATTAAGCACACTCTCCCCAAACAGTAAAGCATATAGATCCACGTCCACCTGCAGCTCATGGAAAATAGCCAGGACAGTCACTGTAAGAGAGAGACAAACTAGTGAGAGCGGTCAATTACAAAGGTGATCATATACCCTATTATCAATTACAGATGCAATATTTAAGCATGCACATAGGAGCATGACTGATGTTTCATTACCAACTCCTTAATAATGCCTAAATTTCCCCCGATTTTTGAGTGTCAAAATTGCACAATTAAGACAGACTTTATAGTCACTGTCTATTAAATCAAGTAAAGAAGCAGCATTTGTACCAGGGTCTGTGGCAGAGATAATGGCTCCAAAGAAGAGACAGTCAGTGAAAAAGAAGTCTCCATCCAGCTGTCCAACATGCTTCATTAGTGTCACAGTGCCATACATCAGCAAGCTAACACGGAAACAGAAAGTATTTATGCTTATAATCATAAACAACAGTAACATAGAGAGAAAACTTAAAATACACTGCAGGTATGAAGCAGAAAAGTGTTTTGACTGAGAATTATATAAGAAATATGTTACCCAATGACAAAACAGGAAATCACAGTCCCCAGAAAGGCATAGGCCAGGATGGAGCCCAAATTACGGAAAAAGTGCCTCTGAAGTAACAAAAAGGCGGACATTCAGTTAATCAAATCACTTGTATAACTTTTCTTACTAGCTATTACTAATACTATTTCTGCGGTTGGTCATGTGCACTTTTATTGCAGAAACATATTTTCAAGAAGAAAAAAGAAAGAAATTTTTTTTTACCCGTTTCAAGCTGTAACCAGCATGGAATATAATAGGTGGCAGAAGAATATTGAAGAATACTTCAGGATCAAAAGTCACCTTTGTAACACACAAACAAGGCATCAAATGTCAGTTATGACTCACCAGCAGAAGAAAACGCTTTTATTAATTAATTCAAAATGACATATCAAGGGCAGCCTTAGAGTTCTTATAACCAAAACAGTTTGTTGAATGCACATGAAAAGACTCACAGAACAAATATAATACTTATTTGTAAACGTAAATCTATTGTCAATAAAAGCTCTGTCTTTGTGATTTTGATGAGAGTTTGTGTGTTCACTCTGAATGTAAACTATGTAAACTGACACAACAACATACAAACATAAAGATGATTTTTGGAGCTTACCTTTCGCAACATCTCATTCTCATTATCTGACACATCATCCACCTTGTTGGCACTGTCACCAATGACCCGTTTCAGAGTGTACTCATAGAATTTGCCACTGACATTCACCAGCACAGTGGCAGGGCTGGCATTCACATGACAGTTCAGAATGACATTGCTTCCATCATGAGGGACATGGATGCCATAGCGCAAGACCACACCAACAAGTAGCCCTGAGGAAAAGAGGGACAATGAAAGAAAACTATAAACAAAGAGCACAAGCACACAAGCACTTTTGGTAGAACTAAAACTTTCCCACCTCTGATCTGCCATTTAGTTCAGCAACTTAATGACTTTCTATTACTTAACAACTGCTCTGATCCTTTTCAGTCAGGTTTTAGGCCCCATCACAGCACTGAGACTGCACTTATCAAAGTCACAAATGACATCCGTCTGAACACTGACAAGGGCAAAGTCTCTGTCTTAGTTCTGTTTGACTTGAGTGCTGTGTTTAATACAGTGGACCATGAAATCCTGTCACAAAGATGAAGGAATGGAGAGGAATGGATAGGTATCTCTGGAACTGCCCTTGAATGGTTTCAGTCCTATCTTGAAGACAGGAAGTACTTTGTTTCAGTTGGTAACTGTGTATCAGACCAAATGGCCCTGCCATGTGGGGTTCCACAGGGTACTATCTTGGGACCCCTATTATTTAATCTCTACATGCTTCCTTTAGGCCAGTTAATACACAGCTGTGACGTATCCTACCATAATTATGCAAATGACACTCAAATTACAACATTTCACTCACAGCAGCTGAAAATGGACCGATCCATTTACTGTGTCCCTGCAGCGAACAGATTGATGTGTGGATGCAAAATAATTTTCTCCAACTGAACAGAGACAAGACTGAACTAATCATCTTTGGGCCACAGAAACAAAGAGAAAGTGTCAGCAGTCACCTCGAGTCTCTTTCTCTAAAATCTAAAAACCAGGTTAGAAATCAAGGTGTCATCATGGACTCAGACAAATGGCCTGCTCACTGGTCTCTCAAAACGAGGGTTAAGACAGCTGCAGCTTATTCAGAACGCTGCTGCTTGGGTTCTAACTAACACCAGGAAGTACAACCACATCACGCCAGTTTTAAAATCTCTGCAAAAACCTGGAACAATCTCCCAGATGAAGTAAAACAAGCCTCAACTTTAACAATGTTCAAGGGGAGGTTAAAAACCTTCCTTTTTAGCTCCGCCTACACCACAACTTAAAATGTTTTTTTATCTGCACTCTTCTTTTATAATGCTTTTAAATTTTCTTATGTCTCTAAATCTAAATCTTGGAAATTGTCTTTTATTTCTGTATAGCACTTTGAGTTACCCAGTGTATGACTTGTGCTATATAAATAAAATTGCCTTGCCTTGCCTTATGTATTTACGCGATTTAGCGATGAAATAAATACTTCTCTTTATACTCAAAAATATCTTGTATGGTAGCAAAATACTTTCTGAAAGTCTAGTCTTTCTGAAAGGACTATGGTAAGGAGGATTCTCATGTAATAAATCTACTGAAACATGCATGAATCTTAAATACATGGAAACAAATAATGTCAATTGTGCAGTCCCCTTAGGTGACAGTGTCGCATTGATGTTGTGTAGCAGACTTAATGATCATGAACAAAGTTACGCTAAACAGCACATTACAGTCATGGCACTGCTGGCGTTTTTCAAGCACGCTGCTGATGCTCCTCACCATAAATCATGGCCAGCCCAGTTTCATGAAGGAACCTAAATCGGCGATGTTTGAAGAGCCAGATGGTGAGGATGGTGAGTGTGAGCAGCAAGATGAAGATGAGGAGGTCTGCGCTGTCCTGTCTGTGGCTCTCCTCTGCTTTTTTCTCCGTAACGATGTTCTCCATGGCACTATCCTCCTCCTCCTGAGGTGATGCTGCTCGACAAACATAAACGCACACAGAGAGACTGGCTAGCACCAGCAGCCACTGCGTCCCCGTGGCCCTCCGTACGCGGCTGACAGTCACATTAAAGCTCATATTGGCTGTTCCCCTCACACGCAGCGTCGTTAAGGATTAAATTCTAACTTTGGCCACATATAACCCACGAACCGGCCAGCAGGAAACAGAGAGACGACAGCAACAGAGCAATCGAGGTCGAACCCGGAAGTGGAAGGCGATTTTCCAGAAAGTGTAAATTGGAATTTCAAAGCAAAATGCCAAAGAAAGTATCACGACACATTCTGATATCCTATATTCAAACAAAAGGAAAACATTAAAACTGATATAAATCACATGTATATAATTATTTGCCCGTTCTCTGCTAATGAATCTACCAGGAAAGAAGTGCTTTAAATATGCCAACTTTAATATTGATCTTTCTTCGAAATCAATTTTTTTTCTCTCAAAGAAATAAAATCAGGTATAACAGTTAAATATTTATTACACAATTTAAATATATTGTTGGAAAGAAAGCCCTTTTGTATAAACAGGAAGCGGAAGTTATGATAAATGAGGAAAACTGAAATGTAGCTTGGTGCATGAACGCGCATTTACGGGCACCAGCACAAAAATACAGTCGGCTCGCTCAGTAACTGTTGTTGTTGGATCCAGTTTAAAACTGGCAGTATTTTTATTCTGGATATGCATTAGTCCTTGTTGGAGTTACTGGACTTTCACATTTCTGTAGCTGCTTCGATAAAAAATCTCAACAAAAGATGACGTCCAAAATAAAAGGTACTGAAGCATATAGTGCTACTATTTTAGCAAACAGAGCTAACGGTAGCTAGCTACTAGCTTGTTACAGTTTTGTAAACATGCCGCTTGTGCAAAGATATGTTATTACACCATCTTATGCATGGTGCAAACCCATCGACGCCTTTACGTTAAGAATGGTTGGGAAATATAAAGTGCAATGCTATTCCACCATGTCATTCAGTCACAATTAGACTAAATTAAACCAATCATGAAAACAGTGAAAACTATCCTTTTTTACAGTTTTACTGTTTTGTGAATTGTAAATCACTGAATGACATATATATATATATATATATTTATTGTTGCACTTGTGTCTTTGTTGGTATAGTTGGGAAGGTTGGTTCCAAGAATAAGGAAGATGCACCCTATGAGCTGGAGAGTCAGTTTGTTCTGCGGCTGCCTACTGTAAGACTTTGACAGATAAAGATGCTAAATAAGTTTTTTTAAATGAAACATAAACTTGACTTGTGTTTTACCTTCACAGGAGTATGCCTCTACAGTAAGAAGGATTGCCCAGTCTAGTAGCATGAACATGAAGGACAGACTTACAGTTGAACTACACCGTAAGATGTTTTATAGATACAAACAGCAAAGGCTGGCTATCTATCTAATGAATTTTTCTCCCTTGTTTTATTTGGATAATTTGTATTTTAAATGCTTTGATTTCAAATAACTGCCTTTTCAATATTTTTTTATATGAAGGACAATGTAAAGCTCTCTACATTTAACCGTTGAGTATTATGTCTTAAATTTGTTTTTTAAAGAATAAAATGTATTCAATTAAAAAAAAAAAAGTTAAAATACACAACTCTAACCCCAAAGCTATTACATAATTCATAATAATAATGGATTTGATTTATATCATGCTTCTCTACCAAGGGACTCAAACCGCGCACAGGGCATTATTCATTCACTCCCCAGTCAAACACTGGTGGTGAAAAGCTACATGGCAGCCCTTTGGGGCCTACCACCATCAAACATTCTCACACATTCAATAATTGAGTTTTAATAGCAACTACTATTTTAGCATGATTTTATGACCAACCACTCATTGCAATAAAGCTTAATGTTTTGTCATTTGTAGCTGATGGTCGCCATGGCATTGTGAGAGTCGACCGTGTGCCTTTGGCCTGCAAACTAGTTGATCTGCCCTGTATGATTGAATCACTCAAAACAGTTGACAAGAAGACATTCTATAAGACAGCTGATGTCTGCCAGGTAAAATCATACTATGTTATAGTGTTACATTTCAGGTGATACCTGTGGATGTAAAACTTTAATATATATTGGAAACCTCTGGCAGAGTCTCTGTATTGCTAACTTTTCTATCCATGTGTTAGATGCTGGTTTGTTCATTAGATGGAGACCTTTACCCTCCTTTAGAAGAGCCAACTGGTACTGACCCTAAAACTAAAAAGAAAGACAAAGACAAGGACAAGAAGTTTGTTTGGAACCATGGCAGTAAGTAAACACACTTTGTCAGAGCTTTTCATCTTTGAGCCAAGCAATTATGTGTTGCTAAATAATTAATAATTTTTTTTCTCCAGTCACCTGTCCTTTAAAGAACACCCGCAAAAGGAGATTTCGGAAAACTGCTAAAAAGAAGGTTTTGACATTTTATTTTCCCTTCAGCTCTTTCTCATTCCTATCTGTCTATCTGTTTAGCATTCTGTCTGATGATGCTTGTCTTTCTTAAGTTTTAGTCCAAGTACATTTACATATCATACACTCAAACCGATATGAAAGTGAAAACCAAGATTTACATATAAATAAAGCCTTTCCATCTTAGTTTGGCAAGTAAACATTTCTACTTTGATCAAAGTAAAATCAAATGTGCTTGAGCACTGCACATGAAAAAATATCTTCTAGAAGGTGCAGATCTGAGCCATATTGATTTGTCTCTTTCTATTTTTAATCGCTAATGTGCTTCATGGCATGCAGCCAGCTGGTACATTTGTGTGTGATTTGTGTGTGATAGAGGGAGAAAGTAAGAGAGATACAGGGGGGGGCATTAAGATACCTCTAATACAATTTGTAAACCAATCTCTTCCTGTCTTTGTTGCAGTACATTGAATCTCCTGATGTGGAGAAGGAAGTGAAGAGATTGCTGAGTACAGATGCTGAAGCTGTCAGCGTCCGTATCCTTCTTGAATGTTTGTGAATTTAACATAATGCAATGTGGAACAGCTCTTTTTTATACTATAAAAGAAAAATGGATGAACTATCTATAAACATGAGCTGAATCTAATTTGTTTTCTAAAAATATTTAATTAGTATTTCTTGGCTCACCTCACATGACTTTAATGTCTTTGTGGAAAGATGTACTTTGTATTAGGTCTGTAATGAAACTCTAAATTTGTCTGACAGAATAAGAACGCACAGAGGCTGCTTTGAAGAACCACTTGCTGTTTGTTAATTGAGATGGACTGTTCATTATCATTGATTAGTTGCTCACAGTAATGCTAGGTTCTGAATATAGTTTTCAGTGCATGCAGGATTTCAACTAAGACATTCTGAAAAAATTACATCAAAGAAATGTAAGTACAAAGTGACATGGTTTTGATACACAGGATCCTTTTTGTTAACAGCTAAGCAGGTGATTGAGTGTTGTTGAACTTAACGAAACCTATGTAGGATGGGAGGTCATAGCTGAAGATGAGTCCAAAGAAGTAGATCAGCACGGTTCTTTGGGCAACCTGGACTCCTCACCAGGGACCTCAGGGCACAAGATGGGCCATGGCCCCTCTGGTAAGTACAAGATAATCTTTACGTAATCATAACAGTAGTAACTAATCTACTGACCATGTGTGATGATGCACAATAAAAAACAATAAATACAATGTCACAAAATTATTTTTAATTGTATTCTGGGAGTTTTCATCATTAGAGTATATGTCAATCAAAATGGAGTTAAGATGAACAGTGAACAGTTGTTGGTGAACAGTGAATCAAAGTGTTTTGGCAATGGGTCTTTGCCAGGCAAATAGATGTGCAGTGTGAAGAAGCCATCTTAAATAGGGCAGGTCATATCCCATAATGCAAATTTGTATAATAAAAAAAGTATATATTTTTTCATCTTATTTATAATGTCACATCAACAAAAAGCCAAATTAATACTATAATAATCTAAATTCATCTACATGAAAATTTCTTTATATAAAACAGTACTTATAGCAGCAATACTTGCACAAAATATGCAAGTATGAAATGGATGTAATTAACAGGTAGGGCTCTTCTAATCTGCCAATCTACATATTTCTACATGCATACAAGATCTAGGACAATGATAAGAAACTTATTTACTCTATACATTTTAGAAGAATATGTTATGGTTCAGCACATAATTTAGGCCTTTTGGGGTCAGCGTTTGGAGTGAGTCTATCCAATAGGCTTCCTGCTGAGTGTCATTGAAGTAGACAGCAACTGGGTATTCCCTGTAAGTTCTGCACATGGCGCTCTTATGTTCACTTATTCTGTTTTATTTTCTGGTGGTTTTGCTAACATAGGCCAAGCCAAATGGGCAGTGCAGTAAATATATGACATGGTGAGAGGCACAAGTGATGACATTTTGATGAGTATTTGTTTTTTTGTTTTCCAGTATTGATCAATAGTGTTTTTACAATACTAAAATTTTGATTTTGGTTCGATACCTGGCTTGAGTATCCCAATACCGATACTAGAACAATATCAGCCTGAAACTATAATCATGGGGGAAAAAATGCTAATGTTTTCTCTTTGTCCTGCTCTTACCAGGTTATTGAGCTCTGACTGTTTAATTCTGTAATATGCAGCTTTTTACAGGGATAACAACAATCATGGTTAAAATATATAAGTCTTATTCCCCAAAGGAAATGTGTGACTAATATTTCCCACACTCGGCTGACTGGTGACTGTCTATAAGTGAGAGGCAAATGCCAATGACAATCAGATTAAAAACTACATTAAAAAGCATATTTTAATGACACACTAAACTCTATAACATCACCGTCAGTTTGTGACTTACTTGTTATTTATGCAAATTAGCCGTGCAGCGATATATACTATACTAACACAAGCCTAAAAAAGCCTATGACACTGCCACAGTGTCTCAGGACGCACAGCACACCTGAGATAAACTATTATTTATCATCTGTACACTGTTAACACTATAATAAAACCAACAAAGCCTCCTGTGTGACCCAAATGCAGTCCTGGTTTGTTGCCCTCTGGTGGTAGGCCAAAGCTCGTCTGCGATCATTAGCTGCTAATTGACCCGCTTACACATTTGTTATTACAACAATACAGACTTGTAACACACGGGTCAAATATAAGCTACCAATCAAACAATACAAGACACGGTTTGAGTTTTTGACACAAACGTAACCTCAACAGAGAAGTGAACAGGACACAGCTTGCGCTTAACTCCAGCTTCCATTGCGCTCACTCCTTTACCTTAGCTTCAGTGAGGCATGATACAACAGAGACTACATGTGAAGCAATATGGAATAGCAGCTGTTTGCTGTTTTTGATTTGTTTAAGGATGCTTAAACAAATACATTTTTAGAGCATATCTGTCTGTGGTTTGCCTTGTCTCTGTTCAGGGTGAGCTGGCTGCAGTGCAGCAGCAGAACAGTGCGCTACTCATTTAACACAGCACACATGGTTATTTAAATGAAGTATTGATACCTAAAATGTGATATCATATTGATTTAAGAATCATGGTATTGCAATACCTTTCAAGTATTGATACACCGTGCAACAATATTGTAGAGTTTACTGAAATGCTTTTGGTGCAACCACATCACGCCAGTTTTAAAATCTCTGCACTGGCTTCCTGTTGCTTAGAGAATAGACTTTAAAACAGCATTGCTGGTTTTCAAGTCATTGGTTTGACACCATAATATATTTCTGAAATGCTAGTCGCTTATAAAACTTCTCGATTCATAAGCGACTCTGAGAACAGAGTTAGAACTAAACATGGTGAAGCAGTGTTTAAGTTTCATGCAGCAATAATTTGGAAAAGTCTCCCAGATTAAATAAAACAAACCTCAACTTTAACAATGTTCATGGGAAAGTTTAAAACCTTCCCCCTTTATCTCCGCCTACATTCAATGTTCACTGGGGCGGTTTGCAGCCGAGTGTGAAGCGGCTGGGATGAGGATCAGCACCTCCAAGTCTGAGACCATGGTTCTCAGTCAGAAAAGGGTGGCTTGCCCCATCCAGGTTGGTGGAGAGCTCCTGCCTCAAGTGGAGGAGTTTAAGTATCTTGGGGTCTTGTTCACGAGTGAGTGAGGGAAGGAAGGAGCGTGAGATTGACAGTAAATATGCCTATGCCAAAATTCTAAAAAATGCAAGGTCATCTTTTTATAAATCCCCTCAAGACTTTTGTTTCAAGTGTACAGGTAACATTGCACTGATCTCCCTGATGCTCACTCTTCCGGTCAGAAGCAAAGGTTAATCTTCATCTTGAACGTGTTCTCCCACCCTGTCACTCTTGATAGCTTCTGCCCCAGTAGTGTGAAAAGGAAATGGAGCCTACTCAAGCATTAGTTACTCTTTGGCCTTTAGCTTCTTCTTGCATGTGCAATTCACAGAGAACCTGTCCATCCCCTAAAAGCACATTGTGCTGGCACTTACAGGTGCTTAATGTACATCAATGGAATCACAGTTATTTTCACAATAAGCATTGTACTTAACTACTTGTAATGAAGTATTATAGTTTGCAGAATCCATTCATGCTTCAGTAACTTCTGTAAAACTGCCAACTTCTGTAGATCTTTGCCTACATAATAATAATTAACACCTCTTTAAATGTGCCCTACATGACCAGCCCAGCGTGACGAGCTGAGGGAGATCTTCAATGACATTAGCAGCTCCAGTGAGGATGAGGAGGATGAAGGGGACCGGCACGAGGATGAGGACCTGAATATTATGGACACTGAGGACGATCTGGTCAGACAACTTCAGGACAAACTCAATGAATCAGACTCTACCCAGCATGAGACTGATCGGAATAACCAGATAGGTAAAAATATTAAAAGAAAAAAATTGCTAATAATGAAACCATAACTGTAAACCAACAAATAAATGTCCACACATTTTTTTTAAATATTCTGAACATTTGTATATATTTAAGAATTGCTTTAGAAGTTTATTTGGTTATTCATCAAGCAGGTTTACCAACATACCAATAGTTTTTTATTTTAGTATTAGCTGAGAACTTGGCATACTGATGTGGACTTGACTGTATGAAAAGAAATTAAATCAGACCTTCTCAGATTCATGTCAAAACAGAAGCCAGAAATAACCTCTGCCAGGTGTCTGGACTTCTAATAAGAGGCGAGTTTTTCGGGTCAGCCTTCATACGCAGTCATGTTTTACTGTAGCCTGTATTTAAACTTGAAAACGCACCTTCGCCCACAGAGATGCTCATTCTGACAGCTATTGCCTTTCTTCCTCTGCTCACCAGGCTGACAGGTGTTGTGGCTCAGTGTGCATTCCAGACAGCTGTCTGGGCTGACGGCTCAATGCCTGCTTATCTACATACATGAAGCTGTCAGCTGGGAGCCCTACTGGCCATCTCCTGTGCAGTAGCCCAGCCGAGCCTTTTAAAATGTGTCAGAAGCTGGCAGTGTGTGTTTTTGGCATCTTTGCAAAGTTGTAATAAATGGGTCTGTAGGGATTCTCTCTGCTGCATTTTGCACATTTAACTGGAAGTATAAGATTTTGAGTCAGCTGGGGGGAGCGGCGGACAATACAATTAGTTTGGAGGGTGGTTGATGATAATGGCGCCACAGGTTGTTGTTGGGCACAATCACTGGCTAGATTTAACAAGCCTCTGTGGAGCCTTGAAGAGACAGATATAGTTCAGTGTCTTTAGTTTTGAAGCCTGCTGGCTGACATCCTTTTAAATGGATTTGCTCCCATTAACTATAATTTGTCTAACTAAAATGGAAATATCCAAAAAGATGATTTTGCTCATCTTGCTGCAATGTTTACTCTCAGACTTTCACTTGACGCCAAAGCAGAAGCTTAAGTGACACTTTTTTCTTATACGTGAACCTCTTGATGTTTTTCTGCAGTAATGGAATATCAGGTGCAGATCAACAGCATCAAGGCCAAGCTTCAAGAGACCCGTGCCCGAAAGAAACAGCAGGAGGAGCTCATCATGAAAGTGGAAAACCAGGCCCTCAAAGTAAGCCCGTGAACACTCACCCAGCCATTCAGAAAGTAGGTCTGTACCAGTACAGAAACAAAAATTAAATGCACATGAGCCTGAAGGCAACAGCAAACTGAAGTTACATTTTTTGATTAACAAATTAAACATGAAAACAGTTCATTACACAGTGTTGGAATCTTTTATCTTGCATTTTAATGCTTTACATTTGCCCACCAGTCCTTGGTATACTTAGCTAACAAGGAATGTCCTGATGCTCTTTATTGAAGACTTTACACTCAAAGAATCATGAGCTGCCATGGTCCTTTTTTGCGTTGCCATTTAGAGTTCTCATTGCCTGGCGTTTGGGGAGCACCATCTTCAGTTGTTATTATCACAGGCCCAGGGAAAAGGTCAGCTGTCTCTGACTGGCATTCTAAGTGGCCTTTCTGTCAAAGAGGAGATAGTGACATGGACAGTCAAGGCAGACACACATTTAAGGCCAGCACAATTTAATAAGGCCCAGCATGTTCACTTGAACAAATCTTGTTGTCTTTTTTTTCACAGAACCGTTTCCAAGCCTTGTTAGATGAGATTATTCAGCAAGAGGAGCGAGAAATGGAACAAGTAAGATGCTAGGATCAGTCCTGCCTGACAGTCTTTGGCTGTTTACACTCTATGAATTTTGCTTTTCATCATTGAATTGTTGCTTTTTGTGTTGATGGTCCCCACCTGACTTAAGCTGGTGTTTGTATTGACAAATGAATGCCATGAATTAATGTGAAGAGACATGTTAATCATCATCCACTTACCCTCCAATTACACCCGGGGCAGTGGAACATCAATCTCACCTTCTATTTTCTGCTCCAACAGCTGGCCTCCCTGCAGGAGCAGCTGGACTCTCTGATAGAGAAGTAACCAACAGGGGGCAGCCTTCGGCCATTTTCTTGCTGCTAAGACAAGAGGGAGACAGACTTCAGAATCAAGAGTCTTTATGACTTGAGTTATATTACCTTTTTTTTGCTGTTAAAGTGTGCTCTTTAATTATCTCATGTTGCGTTATTGTCTGTATTGTTTTTCACCCTGCTCCTATGTGTTTTACTCTGGCAGTATTAATTTACTGATGTTAGTATTTCTTTTTTTAGAAACAATAAAAACAACAAAATCTTTTTCTATTTGTCTTTTGCTTTTGTATAACATCAGGATAGTAGAAAACCGTATGTGTATTACTTTGAATCTGGTTGGTTATAGTTAACAAAGCCCTCAGAAATGTGCATGTTTTAATTACACATTGCATTTAACTCTTATTTTTGGCTTCTTGCAGTTATATTGCGAAAGGTATTTATTGAAATTAAAATGTAAAGAAGTCTGCTTCCTATTCCGTGTCCTTGATGATGTACACTCCCTCTATTTAGATCAAATAGCAACCTTATGCCATGAGATTACTTTCCAGAAGCATCTTGACGTTCAAGAGTGTTCTGGACCTTTCTCCTTTTAGCATGCTATTTGGCCCCTGTGGTCATCTCTTCCTGTCTAGCTCCATCCTGCAAGAATTGCCCTTCCAATCGCAGGAGTAGACGAGGGATTAACTCGTCAGATTAAAGTGGCCATCTTCAAACCCTGGCTAATCCTGCCATCTGTCAGAGAGCAGCTAACAGCCAAGACTCTCTCCACTGGGCTAATTAGAAAGCCAGAAGGACACAACACTAGAGAAAGAAAAAAGAACTTTACTGTCTTGAGTGCTGACAATGGATGAAACTTACCTTCTCAACCACCCAGGAGTCAAGAAGAAGATACTCGCTGGTGGAACTGGCCCTCTCCCTCACTTCCCACCTGGGACAAAGGTAGTCTTACTCAGAAGTCAATTAACAGCCCAGTCCAGCCATTGTGGAGAGACATTTTTAGACTAATTTCTCTGTGTTGTAAAAATGTCTATTTATAGTTTTGTGATCCATTGCTCACATCAGTTAGACTTTTGTGAATTATTCATGATGGGAGGAATTATTCTGTGTCTGGCAGATACACACAGAGCAAACATTTGGTCAACCAAATTGCAACATGTTTCTTGGCACTGTGTCTGTGTGCTTCTGATCCGCTGGTCATCAAGTTTTCTCCTTTCTACTCACATCCAGCCATATGGCACGAAGCCTGGACACTATGACAAACATTTTCCAGGACAATGCCAGCATGAATGTCCAGCATTACCTGTGTGTCTGTATTGTAATGTGTGTTTCCTCCCTGGAGAGCAGATTTCAACTCGCACACAAATGAGTTCAATGATTATACACAATCTATCTAGATTATAAATACAACAGAATTGTATAGGCAATTGTATGACATCTGTCATAGCCTTTATGTTTTTAAACAGCAAAACCAAAATGCTCAAAGTCTGATAATTTATTTTTCTAACCATTTGTCATTCTCCCATGTACTAGCTGGTTTTCCATTTTCAAACCCTCCTGGACAATTTTGAAAGGACAGTCATAGATGACAGTCATCACGCAGGACGACCAGCTGAGATCTTTGTTGGAAAGATGTTTAAAATGGAGGTCTGGGAGACACTGCTGATGTCCATGAGAATTGGAGAAGTGGCCGAGTTCTGGTGTGACGCCATTGTAAGTTATTCTGAAGGCACACACAGCAAGTAATAGACCCACTGAAAGAGATCTAATAAGTCTTTATGAGAGCAAGGGAGGCTTTTGCTCCTTATTATCATGCACATGAATCAACCCTCTGAGCCTCCTACATTGTAGCTATAATAAACACACTGTATTTGTGAGAAAGAAAACATCAGCATGCACACAGCCCTTTTGTGCAAATGTTAGTCATTTCCTTCTGGAGAAAATGTTTAATTTGCAAGTAAAATAGGGGACACTTTTTCCATGTGGTGCTGATTGGTTGAGGCTAACAGCACCGTGGGGGTGGGGTGGGGGTGATAAAGTGCTTCTGTTTCTGTCTTAATAGTATTAGGTAATGTAAAGAAATGTAATAAAGCAAGTAATTACAACAACCTCAGACATACAGCCAAAGCCATTAAGAACTATCTTAGAACTAGCTACATATTTGAAAAATGTTCAAAATGTTTTTTTTGTTTTTACATTTACAACATCTCTTCAAACCTAAAACATTTGTTTGCTCATATGTTCATTTTCCAGCACACAGGGCTGTACCCCATTGTATCTAAGGGGATGCGGTTGATCGCTCAGGGTAAAGACCCCCTGGAAGGCCAGAGACACATGTGTGGCATGGGGAACCTCTTTCACTATCACTCCACCGGCTTCCCAGAGCTTGACGAGCTGATGAGGACCCCCCAGCCCCTCATATTCATCATGGAGCTCTTACAGGTAAAAAATACATAAATAAAAGAGTACACCAGATTGTGACAAAAGAACATGCAGCTGTCTTCCACAGAGTTGGCATTTGTAAAAATAGTTTGACACTGTAAAAAAAGGTAAAAAGGCATATTTACTTATTTAAACTCCTCAGGCTGGAGGAACACTCCTACACATACCACTGTATTTTCTAAAATCCAGTGACAGTGCTGACAAAATCTTAGTTTCTCTTCGCTTAAAACATGTAGCCGTGAAATAATAGATTACGGACAACATGCTTTTGATTCGGCAGAGGGTGCAGCAGTTGGGATTAATCATCATCACTGTCTGAATGAGTCTTTTGCACGAGCAGACGATAGATATTTTTAATGCTTGTTGTCAGTTTTTCCTCTTTGTTCACTGCTGTGCTTTTCTCTCACCCCTGCTGCTTCCAGGTGGGAGACCCCATGTCTTACCACAGAGAGTCGTGGATGATGGAAAAAGACGAGAAGCTGCGGTCTGTGCCAATCCTACACATGCAGGGCAATGCACTTGTCAAACAGAGGGAATTCAGAGAAGCTGCCAGCAAGTACAAGGAGGCCGTCCTGCTGCTCAAAACTGTCCAGTCCAGAGTGAGTAAAGGGAGAATTCAGGAAATAACATGGAGATTGGTGTTTGTTTTTGTTTCTTGTGTCCTTGATTACAACAGTAGAATGGGACGGGGGCATTTGAGGCTTCACCAGTCACATAAATTATTTAAAAAGTGTGTATAGAAGAGCAGCGTAGCAGCACTGATGTCATTCTTGTGTAAGCAGGAGATGCCGGGTGATATAGACTACATAAACCTGGGCCGGATGATTGTCCCTTTGGAGTTGAACTACTGCCAGTGTATGCTGGAGCTGGGGGAGTATTATGAAGTCATAGAGCACACCACTGAACTGCTGGAGAAACACAAAGGTAATGTTTCCTCTATGGAGTTAATAATAGCTGAATAATAAAACAAAAATAAGAACCAGAAAATACAACAAGTTCTGCTTCAGTAGTAAGTGAGAAGAACAAGAAACATATTCTGAAAAAACATTCTTCGTATATTACTTCACCAGCAATCACAGTTTATTGTTAGATGTCTGTTTACCATTTCTCATTAGATCAAGACTCATTTTCCAAAACCCTAAAAAATAAGAGCTGTTCCGCATTTTCAGTCAAATTGGCTAAAGCATGAAACAGGGGAGATTGGTCATAAGAACAAATATGTTGAGTATTAGTTAGTATAACTGTGCTTTATGATGCAAGTGTGAGGAAGCAATATTCCATGTGGATATGTGGTATATGTATTTAACTGGCATGGACAAAATAGGTTTAGTGCAAATAGCGTTGAAATAATTGTCCCAGTAAAAAGCAAAACTACTGCTTTGGGATCTGTGCTTATAGGCCTTAGTATAGATCTCCTCACTGTGAATCCAGCTCACTGTTAGCACCAAGACAGTGGTTCCCACAGGTCCTATAGTTTCCAGATTTATATAGAGCAGTAATGGTGGCTGGGAATGTGGAAAAGTGTTCTGTGAGTCATACTTTTAATACGTAAGCACTGCCTGCTACTGTATAAACACTTCAATTGACTTCACTTACATCTGTAAAGGACTACTGGGTCATGTTAGCACACAACACAAGGACAATCATTACGTTAATAAACTAGAAATTATATATATTTATAGAACTATTCCAGTGGTGTTAAACTCAAAGGTGAGGGGCCATTTTAGTAAATACAGTATTGTTCAAAATAATAGCAGTACAATGTGACTAACCAGAATAATCCAGGTTTTTAGTATATGTTTTATTGCTTCATGGCAAACGAGTTACCAGTAAGTGCAGTAGATTCTCAGAAAACATTCAGCATTCATGATATGCACACTCTTAAGGCTGTGTAAATGGACAAATAGTTGAAAGGGGTGTTTTAAAAAAATAGCAGTGTGGCATTCAATCACTGAGGTCCTCAATTTTGTGAAAAAACAGGTGACTTAAGGATGTAGCCTTGTTGAACATGCATTTGAAAGGCTGAGGAAAAGGGGCTGTTTAAGACATTGTTCAGAAAAACAACGTACTTGGATATATATATATATTTTAAAACACCCCTTTCAACTATTTGCCCAATTGCACAGCCTTACGAGCGTACATATCATGAATGCTGGGTCTTGTTTGTTTTCTGAGAATCTACTTCACCTACTGGTAACTCATTTGCCACGAAGCAATAAAACATATACTAAAAACCTGGATTATTCTGGTTAGTCACATTGTACTGCTATTATTTTGAACAATACTGTAAGTATCACTCAGGGCCCGAAGACTGTGACACTATGGTAGATTTTATTAGGTTTTACAGTGTTTGAATGTAAGGTTTTATCTTCATTTAAGTCTTTATCACATCAGTTTGTTTCCCCATTTATCATTTTTCCATTTATGCCCCATTTCCATGAATCAATTTGACTGATTTTAAACCTGTTCAAACTCAACTAAAACCTTTTTAAATCTGACTAAATCTTGTTCAAATTCATCTAATACCTTATCTCATTTTACAATTCCCTATTACATATATTTAGAATAGTTTACTGCCTTTTGTCTCTGATTAATGTGCAGAAATATAAGTCACAGAAATATCACCTGGCATCTGGCCCACGGGCCTTGAGTTTGACATGTTCAGTAAACCTAATTCTTCAATTTACACTTTATAGTTGTTATTTTTTCTGACCTGTGTTGTTATGTTGAAAAAGTGGAGAGCATGAAATAAAGAAATAAAGAACTGCTGACAGTTTATTCCAACACTCATGTATACCCATATTCTTATAAGTGACTCATAATAGCACATGAGCTTGATGCCTTTTTTCATATATATATATATTTTTTTCACAGCAGGGTGTTGCATCTGTACAGGTGTGTGGGAGGACCGAGGTTCACATAACCCAAGGTTTTCTAGAGCACGCCTAGGAGTTGTACTGTCAAACCCATGGCTACGCATATATATATTCCTACAGGAGCTCACATACAGGCAAAGTGTCTACTTCAGAGCCTTAGGAATTATGCTCCTCAGCCACAGCCAGCATCCTCTGAGGCAGCCTTTATTTTTAAGGCCATGGATTTCGGCTTTGTATTTGTTTGTGGCAGGAGAGCGATCAGTCCATGTGTTGAAATGGTGGGCAGAAATATGTGAGCTCTACTGCGTCCCTATTTGTCATCATCATCATTGTCACACTTTTGGGGATTTATTGCTTCTCCTCTCCACCTGCATTACTCTCCCTGCTGTTGTTTTCGTCACTCCAGTTCCCGTCTGCATCCCCTCTACTAGATGAAGCCTGCTGCAGTGTCTGTGCTTCTGCCAGAGGCAACAAAGATATCTGTTTGAATTTTGGCTGAATAAAGATTTTGCACAGAGGCAAATTAAATGCAGAGAAACAGAAAAATTGAGTTAACCCAGCAGCTCATGATCTTGTTTTGTCGGGGGAGAGGCATTGCAGACCGGGAGGATGGGTTTTAATGGAAAATAATTTGCTATTTTTTTTACATAATTTTGAGTTACCAAGCAGAGAACTGAGAGACAAATTACCACCTGGGCTGCAGGTTATTTTTTATATGCCAAAGTTTGACAAAAAAGTCTTATTCTTTTGCTGTTTGTGTCTGTGTTGTTTTGTCTCCCAGACTGTGTGAAGGGTTATTACAAAAGAGCCAAGGCACATGCCGCTGTGTGGAATGAAAAGGAAGCGCGCACTGACTTCAACATGGTAGCGCATCTGGACGTCACCCTGACCTCGCTTGTCCACAGAGAGTTGAAGAATCTGTCTGAACGCATGAAAGAGAAGTACTGGGAGGAGAAGGAGCAATACTGGAATAAGCTGGACAAAAAGGACCAAAAGGAAGAGGGTGAAGAGACTGTGACAAATACAGAAGAATATCCAAGTGAAGGAGTTCAAAAAGATGAACCCAAAGGTGCTGCTGAGGTGGAAGAGGAAGTCCAATCATCTGAGACGAGGTTGACACAGGGAAAAGACTGGCAGCAGATGTTACGACTGGTCATGTTGCTTCAAAAGGAAGGGAACTTCCTCATAACAGAGAGCCAGTTTAAAGAGGCATCTGACAAGTTCAAAGATGCCATGGAATATGTGGACTTCCTACAAAATAAGGTGAGGGAATTAATGAATCAAAATGTGCAATAATATTATGTGGTGGATGTCAGGATTCTTCAGTAACAAACAAAATAAAAGTGCCCAAAATTCACTGCAGTTTGCTGTAAACTGTAATCATCTTTCCATTTTTTAAACAGCAGTGCAGCTGCAGCATTGTAGGTATTCTGGTAAAGTGAAGAGCAGCTAAAGAGTGCTAAAAATAATAGTTATCACTCTGACAGCACTCGCCTGCGCTTCTGCTATTTCTTTCTTAAACTTCCTCTCCTTTGCTACACCTTGCTGTCTAGTCTGTCACACCTTTCAAACACAATAAAGCCCACCACTCCCATCAGCCTTCATTGCACTCTTCCTATCGCTGTACCTTTTCCCAACACTTTTAACCTAATCAAATCTATATCTTTAACTCCCCTTACTTACACATACTACCTTCATGTTTTAAACTTCTTTCATTTATCAGCCTCAGTTACAGCTCTTCTCTCCCATTGTGTGCTCTCTCTGCTCTCAGCGAGTAGATCAACAGGGAGACGACTGGGATTCCCTCGAAAAAGTACGACTTCCCTTGGTGCTCAACCTCAGCCAGTGCATGTTAGAACTGAAGCAGTACCAGCAAGTGGTGGAGCTCAACAACAAGCTACTTAAGAAGCATAAAGGTAAAGCACAAAAGTATGTTGGTAGTATTTATCACTGGGGGGAGAAAACAGAAGATTAGATAAAACAAAGACTTGGTTTGATTTAGGGATAGGTGCATCTTCATTACGCACATTTGTCATATTCGAAGCTTAAAAATAACAAGAGCTGTTGCGTGGCCTTCAGCAAATGCCTGCTGTCACATTGCAACAATCCTTGATCCCTCTGTTTACCAGGGAAATGGAAACCAAACATTCAAGCATTGCTGAGTCTTTCTTTTGTTCCCCTGGTACCCACCCGTGGACATCACAGTCAGAAATATATTCACTGTTTTTGTTTCTGCTGTGTCTGAATTATTTATAGTTGAGGCTGATGTGAAATGGTGGTTCTTAGTCTTTTTTTCCCCTCTCATTTATGTCTCAGTAACGTTTTCTGTCTCGCCTTCTGTTTCACACTCCCACTTGTAACTTTTTATTCTTGCTGACCTCTTGATCTTTGGTCTTTTCACACCAATTATTCTGCCGTTCATACCTCTGCAGGTAACTTTAAGGCAGTATATCAGCGAGCCCGGGCGCACGCTGCTTTGTGCAATGAAGACGAAGCGCGGAGAGACTTTGCCATGGTGGAGAAATTGGACCCAAAATTCAAACCTGTTGTTCGTCAGGAGCTGAAAAAGCTAGGCGAGAACATGCGCACCATGCATTCCCACCAGAACAAGAATTATTGGGATACAACGCAGGAAAAGTGGGGTCCAGAGGGAAGGAAGGCCAAAGCTGCAGCTAAAGCAAGAAAAAAGAATGTCAGTCTTACACAAAAGGAAACAGGAGCTAAAGGGAATGATCAAGGGGAAATTGTAAAAGATGATGGTAAGATGGAACCAGCCAACACAGAGGATAAAGTGGGAACTGAGAAACTTCCAGATGAGAAAACAGAAGCGAGTAATGAAGAGTCAGAGTGTGGGAGAGCAGAAGGGTTAGATAATAGAAAGAGTGCTGTGGAGGATGGCTCGGATGCAGCGGATAATCGAGACACGGATAAAGATAGTGATCCGGCGCCCACCAGCAAAAGAACCGATAGTGTAGCAAGCACCAGATCAGGGGACGATAAGGGCATTAAGAAGGGTAAATGTCAATCATGTGTTGCTCCAGAACCAGGAAGAGCTAGTGAAGGGAACAAAGACAACAGTAAAAACACAGAAGAAGGTGGCACTTCATCAGCGCAGAGCTAAGCGGAAGAGTTAAAGGACAAGAGTGGAGAACGAAAATAGTATGGACAGAAATACATCTATTAAAGAACTACTTTAGACGTACGTAAAACCAAATTTAAAAGCAGGAAAACGCATTTACATGAACCTTCTGGCATCATCCTGTGTTTTATTACTATGGCATATGTTAAAGCACATGGGAAAACAGACACTCACATATACACAGGCTAATTGCCAAATACAAAGTTTTTATTTCTGTACACAAAGTACAAAGCATCCAGTAACTCACTTATTACAGTATAAAGGCTTTCTTCAGAAAACTTTTTTTTTAGTACAGATTAAAAACTCCAGACAGCAAGTAGTGTTTTAAGTGCTGTACATGGACAATAACATTAACTCAAAACAGACACTTCTGAATTATTAATGAGGTATATTAATGGTGATTTAAACTCAGTAAGTATATGATATAATGTAGGACAGTGTTATCAGGTGATACTTTGCCCTGTCATGTGCAAAGTGACATGTTACAATGTACAAAGCAGTTGCAGAAGAAGAATGATTAGGGTTGTTACCAAGTCGGCGACCACATGGTGTAACAGTGGTCGATACAAGGCCTGGTTGCAGCATCCTCTCGAGACAGGACTCCTGTCTGTGTGAAGGGCCTTTGCTTCAATCCCCCCGCTTCAGTCACGCTGCAGGGAGCATGGTTTGTGTTAGTGCATGTCTGTGAGCGTGCTTTACAGGGGGCCACTAGCTGTCCAGAACCCCTCTCTATAGAAAATTGTACATTGATCAGACATCACATGAACACATGGATGGGATCCCAGTGCGGCTGGATGACCATCAAAGCTAATCTAGACGCCTCTTGTCAAACAGCTGTAGAGTTATATGTGAGGCCAAGCTGTGTATAATAACTCTGTCATATTATCACCTAGTGTATTTATTCAATTATGCCTCTTTACTGTCTGTAATTAAACATAATAAATGTTGACGTGCAGCCCTATGGGGAAGGCCTTCCTTTTTTCACACACTGTCAGTGTTGCATCAATTGTCTTCTCACAGTGGACCAAACAAGACAACATAGAAATGGCAAATGTAAAGTGCTCATTAGTGAATGATGTGATATGAGCAAAATAAATCACAATCTAAGCTGCTGGTTCCTGTTCAAAACATACAGTTGCCAAATGTTACTTCAGCACATGTTAATGACTTTGTTGTGAGCAGCTACAGAATGAAAAGCTTCAGTGAAGATTGAGTGAAGACGAGGAGGGTTGTATTTGGCAAACAAGTCGCTCCCTTGCTTCCCTTAAGGCTATTAGCATTTGTATTATGAGCGGCACATCACCTTTCCAATTCGCAAATCTGTGGAACTGCGTCCTTGGGGACAGTTCCCTAGCAACAGTATCAAAACTAACCAGGCAGCAGAGGTGCTGAAGAGAATAATGTCAAATGTGAGCGCTACGTGCCTGGAGCTGGAGCCCATAATGAATGCAGCACTGGGTTTCAAACTCATGTGAGAGATCAGAGTGAAGTTAGAAGGTCTAAGATGAATTCCTAACTGTGTTTTCTGTAAAAATGAGGCATGATTGTTAAGACTCACAAAGAGCCACAGTGTACTTTGTTTCAGACAACCCTTTTGTCCACTTGGGCAGATTTTTGCTGTGGCAGGCACATCAACGTGGTTCTTTCCGACAAGCCCTGAAGCAAGAAACTGAAGCTTCTCTCATCTTTCTCTCATCTTTTGTCGCTTCAAGCACCTTGAGTTCACTTACAAAAGTGTGAACCGTATTCAATGTATGGTTGCTCACATGCTGTGTGCACTTTCTGTTTCTATCTGTTACTGTGTCCTCCAGATGAGACCTACCTTCCCTGAATGAACAATCAACAAAAGTCTGAGTAAGAAATGTCTGAGTAAGAAACCCATCTTTAGTTTAAGGCATTCATTGACTGTGCTATGTTCACAACAAGAAGCATCCTATGACCCTGAAAATGACTTATTTTCCTAAATGCATTTAATTATGCATTAGTAACTTAAATAATTAGTAACATAAAACTTGTTCAGCAGAAAGGCTACATGTTTTAATCTATGCAGAAAGGGATTTATTTTATTAGGAATAAGTCAGTGTAGGATTGTATTATGGTGCCGCACTTCATCCCCCCTGTAGTGTCTAAGATTGGGCTCGCAATGAGAGAGAGCCTGGCAGTTCCATTGCCTGGAGCTCCTTCCTTTACTTTTTCTGCACACAGCAGGAAAGCACCAGATACTCCAGTGGACTATGCATGCACACATTACCTCTCTGAAACTCATTTTTTCCCACAAAACAAAGTGGTGCACAACTTCGAGCTTGTCTAAATTCTCAGAGATAAATGGGTTATGGTTGTGTATACACTTGGGTAAAGCACCACATTTGATTGGCATGCAAGAGGCTGTTTGTGGAGCAGTGCATAATGCATAATGAGCAAAGGGGTGTAGCACAGAGGAAGTGTGGATGTATGTAGCAGCAAAAAGTAGGAGTGCAAGTGGCGTAAAGGGCTCACTTAGGAGAGGCGAGCGACGAGAGCGACAAGCAGTTTGAGAGGATTAGAGGAATCCAGTGTGTGCATACAGAGGCGCTGTGCTAGTCGGTGCTTTGGCTGTCTTGAATAAATCATGGATTTAACTGATGCTGTGTCATTCACACAAAGTAAATAAGCTCGTTGTGGGCGCTGTCAAACTCCCTGACAATCTGCACCACGCAGCCACATGAAATGCACCGAGCCCAGCCCTGATCTAGTTGAACATGCCACCTCCCTTCAGAAAACAAAAATAACAACCCAGATGACACATCCAAGAAGGGAAAAACAAGAGGATATCCTTCACAGAGCGTTTGTCTCTTTGTGGAAGGTCCAATTTGTGCTGTGGATTAATACAATAAAGCTTCACAACTCCGAACAACTACACAGATACTGGTAAGCACAGTGTCTTGGCTGAACATTTTTCCTTTACATTAGTCTTTCCCTGAACTGCTTCTGCTAAAGTTAGCTTCCTTTGGCTCGTTAACATGGTGTCAGGCCGCGCTCTCTGAAGTTATCAAGCGCAGCCTGGCCAAACGGACATCAGCGTGAGCCTTTAGCAGTTTGCATGAAAAAGGCTTTTAGTGCACAAAGTTCCAGTGGAGGGTTAGCTCTGGTTAGCGTCGCCACTGCATGATGAGGCCTGACCCCCGCTGCAGCCACAGGATCCCCTCTTGGCGATCAGATGTCTGCTCTTTAAAGCCCACTCAGTCAGATGTGTGAGGTGGTGCCTGAAATTATAAATCAAGAAAGAAAAGAAACAAGTGAGTGTGCAAGTGTTTTTGCTTGTGATGAAGAGGGCTGTAATTATAATAATCCCCATCTTTGTCACAGGCATCGGACTGCTCAGCAAATTGCAATTTAATCACAAAAGACCAGTTCGCAAAGTATGTGACACAGATGCTGTACTCTCCTTTGTGCTACTGTCTCTCCTTATCTGCCTCCATTTAATCTCGTCTTTCCCCTCGACTATCGACCCGCACTAGTACATATTTGCACTCGTCTCAATCTCTCACTCTCCCACGGGGCGATGGAGGAGCACAGAGTCTGTGCAGAGCTCACCGGGTTCAGAAGGGAAGACGTTTCTCAGCTGCTCAATGACCTCCTGCAACTGCAACACTGTGTCCTGCTCGTGCTCTGCCTCTTCTCCTGTAAAGTATGCATAAAACAAATGTTACATGGCAATGCAACAGAGGTCAAATTCACTCAGAGTGGGAAGCTTTGCAGAGTGCATGCAAGATGTGGTTTGTGCTTATGTTAGGCTACAACCTGAATGTTAAAAATCAATAAAACACACAATAGATGCACATTTTCTGATGTTCATTACTGTTATATCCACTTGAACATTGATTTGTTTATGAAAATGACTAGTTTTTATGACATACTAGCTGACGAAGATTCAAATTAGACCATTCTGACAGATGCCCGCAGCAGCTCTGTCCCAGTCTGACCTCTGCGTTCTGAGTGAACCGGAGCACAATAGCAGCCTCCACATTCACCCCACATCTGTTTGTAGCTGACCTGCTGTTTCCGTGTCGGTGGTCTCCCTGCTCGCTGGCTCTCCATGGCGACCCCCTCCGGACACGGGGGAAGACAGGGTGGATGGCTCGGATCCATTTGCCTCTGAATCATCTTTGGGCTGTTATGAAAGATATTATTTTGTATGAATGATGGCCCATATTCATCAGGCCTCAGACTGCCGAGTCATTTGGCCTTTCACATAATAGTTCACATAATTATGAATGTGACGCTGATGGCACTCGTCCAGCGGCCCTCAGCAGCCTTCTGACAGCAGCTGTTCCACAAAACCATTAAGTGACTCTGATTTCTGCCTCTGTACTGAGATTAAATTGTTGTTACGTTTTATTAGTGGATTCTATTTTAAACAGCGGCATTGCTCAAAAGCTTCGACAGAGGTAAATTTAAAAGTGCACTGATCTTTGCATAATATGATTGGATTTGTTCTGTGTAAGCATAACGGCAGTGTTGTGTAACTGTGCTAGAGATTACATGCCAACTGACAATTTCACAAATCTATATAATTACAATTTACATAGCATTGCAATTATGAGAGACATTACAAGAAATAACTTAATGAACTACTCTTGATGTCATTTCCAAAGTGACCCGTATTCTCTGTATCTTTGTATTTCCACTGTACATTCTGGTATACTATTGTACAGCTTTTACAAGCTGTACCCACTGTTGTCTTTGTAACAACTCAAGAGGTCTTTAAAGACATTTAGAAGTACATCCTACAGGTCCCACAGCAAGTATTACATATTTTTGAAGGGTTATGGGTGCAATATAGCAAATTTAATCCATATACAGTGGTGACCAAAATGATTAGAACATCTGACAGTTTTTACCTCCAAAACCTTAATTTCATTTAATTATGGTAAACAATGTGCATTTATATAGATTTTTGTACCTTCTTGGGCACCCAAAGCGCTTTACATTATGCTTCTATTCACCCCATTCACACTCATTCACAGAGAGAGAGAGGGGGGCTCACAGCCTTCTCTGACCCCCACCAAACTCACCTCTGCAGTCACACACATTCATACACCAGAGCTGTGGCACTGGAGGCAAGGTGGGTTAAGTGTCTTGCCCCAGGACACAACAACAGTACTGAACTGGAGAGAGTTGAAACGCCAACCTTCCGGTTATAGGAAGACCGCTCTACCACCAGCGCCACAGCGCCCCCAGCATAATGTTCCTGAAACATGCTCTGAGCATAACAAATATCAGATGAAGTAAGTCCGACTGTTTTTATTCAACTTTAATATTTGGCATGGCAACTTTTTGCAGCAGTTTTTAGCAGCACATCTCTCATAATGTTAATATATTTTCTGAATTTCAACACTTATGTTATCCCAGTGCTTCCTCCGGTAAAGGAACATAATTGTGTGACATCAACAGAAAAAGGCCTAGTTGTTTTTTTGTAAATGATCTAAATCTCCTTATGATGGCTCTATTCTATATTTAGCATAATGATGACTTTGTAGACATTTCATTTGTTTTGGGGGTATTTTAATTACCAATTCAACAAAAACATCTGAAACCTCTTAAATATGCCACCACTGTAGAGTAGTCTAGAGTAGACTCCTAATAAATTGTTTAGTCAGTCACAGGCAGTGAAAAGGCAGTGAAAATGCCCTGTTAATCCACAGTTTTATATCTAAGTATGGCATGTGAATTTTGAAAAAAAAAAAAAAAAGTGTTTTATTATATTATCACTTTTTATTACAAAAGCTAGTATTACCTCTCATGCGCCCATAGTGTCATTTGATCAACACCACAGTTACGTGGAAAAGAGGACCACATGTTCTCTATTTCTGTTCACTGGGTGACTACCTGTAGCAGTAGCTCCCTGAGCCTGCGCAGCTGAGACTCCAGCTGTTTGTTGTGGTCTTCTAGAATCTGCATGCGGGTCTCCAGGCGGGTCTTGTGCTGACGGAGGACACGCGCCTCGGCCAGGAGCTCCTCGTCCTGTCCTCCCCCGGTGGGAGACCCCAGACCGCCCTCACCTGCCTCAGTCAACATGGGGACAGACGCCGCCTCCTCGTGCTTCCACTTGAGGCGCCTGTACTCGCCCTGCAGCACCCTGATGGTGATGGGAGTAGAGTCAGTCTTCTCGTACAGTACAGCGAGAAACACTGCATAAATCCAATTTTCAGAACGTTTTTTAAAACCGCAGTATTAAAGCAGAAAACTCAGCAGCATTCAACAAAATGAAAGTATGATTTCCTCCTGGCAGAGCAGAGGTACAGGGTGAGAGAAACTATATTAGGATACTTTTTAACCATGTGGCTAAATGCACGGTGTATGTTGTTTTTTAACGCTGCTTTAAGATTGTCATGGTTGATTAATATGCATGCAAATAAATGAACTATACATACACAAATTTATACAACTGAGAATATGCAAAAAGCTTCTCTTATACCAGATTATGAGCTTACATCTTTTGTTAAATCTGTTGTTTATCAGTACAACTTGCACTTCCCGTCTTGACAGTGCAATCATGTTAATGTATTCAATTTAAATGAACGCACTACTTCAGTATTATTCCATACAAATAGAACCACAGGAAGTTAACAATATTGCACCGCATGGGGAGCAATTATTTTAGTTTGAATAAATAATGAATTAAAGCTGAAATACATCAGTATTATTATACATTACTATTTGTTATAAAGGTATAACTGACTTATCTATGAACATTATTTAATTTTATTTTTTGGATGCTGAACCTATGACAGTGTTATTCCTCCAATAGAATAATGACGTATTATTCAGATGTTGATTTAGCTCTCTTATATTTTAGCACACAACATATACCAACAGCACATATTAGTAAAACTCATGGCTGCAGAGTCCTAACATGTGTTACATGTGTAGAAGAACAGCAGTGGGTCAAGGTTTTAAACCCCTATAGGGCACAGGGCATGACTGTGTGTGTGCCCGGAAAAGGTCACTAATAAAAAATTATTCATTTTACATTATGATTCATTCACATGAAGGTTGCCTCGGGTAATCAAAGCAGACAGGAGAAACAAATATGCTTTGTTTACAGAGAAATGTTTGAGCCTTTTAGAATGAAGATAAATAATCCAGCCCAGCCATTGACTTCTAGATGAATGAGCGACACAGATGCTTTTATATATAAGTTGTCAAACTGCAAAATGATTTATAAATATGCCTGATCAAGGTCTGATTGTAAGGGATTTCCTATTTGTACTTTCAAAGGCGGGAGTGTTAGTGTTAGAAAGGGTTTATATTCAAGAATAACTTTGCCAATGGCAACATGGCATTGTCTGGGACCTGCTGCATAAATGTGACAGATGCACACACAGTCCCATTCACTTTGAGTTTAGTTTCACATTTTTATAATCTCACTTGATGCCCTATTTTGGAGAATTAGCAGTAAATTGTAGCTATCTTCTTTGTAGTTTTGAAAAGTCATATTAGCAGGAAAGGCCATTTCTAATAAAACAGAGGATAGAACTTTATCATTAAATGATAGAGTCTGCAGTGAATGCATTTGTCCATCTGCTATGCAACAAATTTAAATAAGTTTTCAGGCATCCTAATATCCGTGTGTGTTTGTATGCAAAGTGGATTTTTGTCAATGTTTGATTTTTTTTGAGGTTTTGAGGTAAATATGCTACCGCTCATTATTACTTCTCTGCACTGACAAAAACCTAACTCATCACTGTCAGTATCAGTATGTGGTCCTTTGCCCCTCACCTGTTCTCATTCTCCAGCCGGGCCAGGGTGCATTGGAGCTGCTCCTTGTCCTGGTGCTCAAGCTGGGCGAGTAGCATGTGCTGACCGCAGGGGGAGTCCGGGTCCAGGGCTGGGCTGGAGTGACGCAGGAGGTACTGATCTTCATCCCTGAGTCCCCCACACAGGAAACAGCACACTGAGCCAATAGCACACAGCCACCAGCAGCACAAAGCAGAATGCAAGACAGGCCACCAGCGAGCAGGATGCGGAGCCATGTTAGAGAACGTGACGCAATGAGAAGAGACAGGATGGAGTGGGAGAGAACGCTCAGGCAAAAACACTCCCGTTCCAAGGTCAGAGGAATTAAACTAGAGAGATATGATCTCAATTGAAGTCAGCCACAGGTTCAGCAGCAAGACAAGCATACACCAAAGTCCATACCCGCTTCTGTCACTGGTAATCTTTAATTTCTTGTGAATTTTTACCTTATGCCTTGGAGCTACTCCTTTGTCTCAAACTCTAAACTCATTTCTCCCACTAGAAATGCCCTATAAACACACCAATAAACACATGTGAAATAGTTATACTGTATTTTATGCCAGATTATTATATTGATACTGACTTGTGGAATTCATTAAAAAATGTTTCTCTGTTGATGAAGAGACCTGGTTGCATCGCCTCTCTCCAATTCCAAAGGGTTCCTCTAATATACATTTCTCATTAATAACTAGTAACAGTCAAAGTTGAATGGTGTCCAAGCTACTGTAGAACACAAGAAATGTTACCACAAACAAAGAAGACAGCCTGGCCATTGACGGGAGCTGAATGATTCAAGCACAAAGCACTGCAGATGCTATAAGGCCATGCAGCTGAAAGACTGACTGACATGAAGAAGTAAATATAAAGGGCTGAAATAGAAATAGCTTCTACAAATAATAAAAACACACACACACATAGGGCTGTGGTTACAGGCATGTAGCCAAGAACAGGAAGCAGGCTTGAGCACAGATGTAAGTGGTGAAAGTTTCTTTGGGCTCCTGGTGAAATGGAGGTAGTGTCAATCACGGCCTTGGCTCAGCTCACACCCAGCGCACTTTTGCCAAATAATGAGCATACTTCTCTCACACACGCCTGCAGACCTAAAAACCTGGGAGTCTTTGTACAAAGCTGCAGGGCAGGCAGCCATAACTTTAAAACATGATAAAAAAAAATGAAAAAAATGAAAAAAATCCAAGAGGAGGAAATGATTGGAAGCATACAGAGATGTCAAACAAAATAAAACATGCTGCACAGAAATACTTGATCTCAAATAAGCTCGGTCTTGACATGGTTGTAATGACTCTCTTATCAGACATATTTCTTTCATTGGAAGGAACTTTTTTGTCACACAGTGTTTTCAATACATAATATTGATTACTTTTTATTTGTGTCATTCTCTTTGAGAGGCATATTTTCCCATTGGCTCCACTGGATGGCTGTTACATGACTCTGTTTCACCCGTTGGCCGATGCATATATAACAATTCATCATTTAGGCAATAAAAAACAAATATGTAAAAAAAACAGCCTTTATGTCATATATTTTTAAACCTATTTCCTAGCTTTGAAATGATCTATGTAAAGAATCATATACTCATGCTTTACAATCTTGTCAACAATTAATCTTAACTTGTCACCTTTCCATTTATTATTTAATGCATCAGCCACTGAGAACAGCCCACTGTTATATCCTGACCCAGCCACAAATCAAAGTGAGATTTTTACTTAAATGTGCAATTAAAAAGTGGTTTAGTAATATGTTAGTACATGAAGTAACAATGACTGTTTTCTTCTTGAATCAATGATGTTAAACTACTTTTACTTGTTTACAGTCTGATTGTCCTTTTGGTTCTGCCATGCCACATCTTTTAAAAACACCAAGCCGTGTGCAATCACTGCACACAGACTTTAATCATAGAAAGAAAGTCCCCACCATGCTCTCACTCTGGGTTATTTTCATTATTGGGCTGATTATTTATGTGATTGAACAGCCATACCCCCCAGCGTGCAGGACAACATACATAAACAAAGGAAAACAAATGTGTCAAGAGGAATGGATGTGTGCATTTAAACTCCCTCACTGGGAGTGGGTTTAAATGCAATCCCTCCCAGTGGTAATGAGGGGGATTGTAATGTGTAGGTGGCGGTATACTCACAGACTTTCATCAGGAGAAAGGCTATCTGTGAAGAACGAGCAATTCTGGCTCTCCATTTCCGCCAATCTGTTTGTGCACAACAAAAGCATATACATTCAAATATTGCTTGGTAAAAAAACAAAAAAAAAACAAACACTACAGATCAACGTAGATCAAAAAAATCCTTCTCTGCTCATTTATTATGGATTGCAAGCTGTCCAAGAAACATTTAAGTGACAAGACTGCCGAGTGGGAAAATGCTAAGCTGTAAAAATGTCCACAAGGAAAAAGTTCAGATAAAATACTGGCCACTGTCTACCAGCATGCTGCCAATAAAAGTGCCTTTTAGGACTGTACCGTTAACTCCACATTGTGTCTGTGAGAGAGGCTTTCAGGACCAAGGACAGCGCTCGTAGCTGTGCATTAAGTCCTGCTGACTGTGGACGGCTGCTCGTACAGGCTGCTCTGTAAGCGCTTTTACAAAAGTGACAAAAGGAACGTCCCTGGCAAAAACTTTCTGACTGCTCATACAGTCTGGCTTGATGCGGTAAGAAGAAAAACATTGTTGTAAATGAGGTAAAATACTACTGCCTTGCACAATGTGATAAGACAGGTTAGAATGACAAAAAACATGCACCATGTCAATATAATACGGAAATATATAAAATCATTAGCTCTAAAAGTCTAATGGTATTGATGCTGGAGAATATGACCATAAAAACCTACCAACCACAATGTAACACTTTTTTTTTAATTAAAGTGACTCTATGTAACTTTTCACCATTAAAACCTACAGTCTCAAAGTCAGACAAGGAAGGATGTATGTATCGTAGTAAACCCAAAGGATCTTCTACATGTATTTTCTAAGTGACGAGGCACGCTGTCTTGTGTCAAAAATAAATCTCACCAGAATCTGTCACATAAACCCAACTCTCTATGTGTCTTTTAAGATATAACAAACACTGACACTTAACATTCCTATCTGAGTTTTCAGCATAAGTATAGTTGCACTGAAAATTCTTTAGTAGCTAAAAATCTAGACAAATATATATGTGTTATATGTCTACGTGGAGAGTTATATTTCTGGAACCTATACAGCACAGCGCTAGAACCCCAGGCAGAACTACAGCTAAGCATCTTAAAACGTTGGATGTTATCTAAAGAGTCTTGTCATCAACAATACCTTTGCCCACCTACAAAGTGTAGCAGCTGTAAATTGTGTGTGAAAGTCACAAACATACATATTCACTGAAACAAACTATAACAAGTAGAATGCTTAATTAATTGAATAATTAATAATTAATCATTAATTTAATGTTTATCCATCATAAACTGTCCCAATCTACTGCCTGTCATTATCCACTGTATTATCCATGGCAACTGTCAGATGATCAAAGTCTTGTCTTCTGCTTTAACTAGGGCAATTATCAAATGCAGGAAACCAACACAAACACAATCGGAAAGCCTTCTGGCAGCTTTTATATGTACATCGCATACAGTACATGAAAAAGTGTGAGATGAGAGCAGCGTTCAACCTTCTTTGCACTGTGCCATATGCTAGAGCCGACCCTGCTGCATCATGTTTCGCAGAATGTCATTGACTGAAATAAACAGTGGAGGGATTTCGATTGTGTCTTTGCAGTTCCTATGCAACTGTGAATGAAGGAACTTTAGGATTTATCCATGTCCTGGTACTAAAAGCCACCAAAGCTGACTGCTCATAATTTATCCAGCGACACTATTCATCAGGAAGAACCACTGCCAGCCAGGGACAACAGTAAATGAGAAGGGATAGGGCAGCGGGTAATGGGAAACAGTGATGGCTGTGCATGTGTCGTGTACATACTGTATGTGTGTATAGTAGCCCAAATGTAAATGGATGTGAAAGGAAATGAGAAAAAGAAGAGAGGCTGGGTAAGGCAGAGAGGTGAAATCCTAACAGACTTCTAAGAGGTTTTATATTATGTTCTGCTCATCCGTCTTCCATAAGATGTCGAACCAGTGCTAAAGATGAAAGAGATGAAGTCTTTTTGCATAGATACAAGAGTAGAAGGAGTGTAGGAGAAAGAAGCGAGGATGAAGTATGGAGAGTGTGTCTGTACTTTTGAAATTTCCCAACCCTGAACAGCCTGTACTTTATCCAGCCTGATGTGCCAACACACACCTGTCAATGGTCATTTCCACTATTTGATGCCCCCTTAATGTCTCATTGTTGTAGAGTGAATTGGATTCTAAAATCTGCATAATATCAACTGGCAAGAGAGAAGAAAGTAAAAGAGAGGAGATAATTGAAGTCAATTCTTGATTTGAATTCTTCAACAGACTAAATGCTCCATATTTTTATAATAAGTATGTCTTCGACTGAAACAGTGATCACATGAGGCAGAAGAACAGGCAAAGTGCACATCATGTTCTGCTTTTTCCTTCTGCCTGAAACTGTATTTGTACACAGTATACTGTTAATACACTTCATGGTTAGAAAAAAACAATTATTTATTCACAAATAAAAAGTTATCTAATTTTTTTTAATATAAAACTGTCAATACTTTAAATTTCCTACTGAAGGCAAAAATACTAAAAAGGAAAACCATAACCTACATACTTGCATCAACTTCTTATAATTAGCGAAAAAATATACATAAAAATTTAGCAAAGTTGGGAAATGGACCTGGTTTTGCAACTGGACGACCAGACATGGTGCAAATGTTTGCACAGGTCCCATGAAATATAAAATAATAAATAAATTACACGTTACTCCGGTAATGCAAAGTAAATATTCCAAAACTTGTAAGAAATGCAAGAATAAACTAGGTAATTATTTCCATTTAATGTCTTAGAACTTGAAAAATGTCTAGGTGACAAAGTTCCACTGGATCCAAAGCTCGGTGTACTGGCTATAAATTCTTTGACCGTTAGCAAGATCATGTCTATTATGTTGTATGCTGCTCGTTTGTCCATTTTTCATGTGTCAATAAATGAGTATCCATCAAAAATAACATTGTGGTATGAAAAACTATTATTAATTGTCCCATATGAAAGAATGTACAGTGTACTCTAAGGGACGGACAATATTGTGAAAGATTTGAGAAAAATCTGCAGATTTTTTGGCCCTGAATGGCAGACAATCACAAGCATGAACATGAACAAGGACTAAATTTGACTTGCTCCCCCCCGAATTTTATTGGATTTGAATGTAATAATACTTTGGATGTTTCTTAGTTTTTTATTTATTTATTCTTTTTTGTTTGTGTTTGTGTTTGTGTCTGTTTTCTGTTCTGCGTTGTATCTTTCTTAATACTGAAAAATAAAAAGTAATAGTAATAAAAATAAGTTGCAAGGTTGCTCTGATACTGTAGCACCAAGAGAGAGCCTTCTTTGACCCTGAAACATTTCTGTCACATTTTTATAAGGTCAAACCGAAGCCAATAGTCTTCTTTTTCATTAAAATCAAATAAGACTTTCCCTGTGGCACACATTTTTATTTCTGGTTAATTTTGGTCAAGTTCCCTGGTGACGGCAGTCTTGGGGAAAAAAACTTTGTTTGAAAAGTAGTGAATAAAATTCAGGGAAAGATGTAATGATAAAATGCGAGGGTTGTAAGAAAAGATGAATTTGCATTTTGGAGACAATAGAAGAGTGGGATCAGAGATAAGACAAAGAGAAGAATGGGAGTAAAAAGGACAATCATACAACCCTACTCTATTGTTGTGTTGCCTTCCTTTTGGCTTTGTGTGAAACAGTTGTGAGCGGGAGCCTCAGGGAGGAGATGCACAATGGGGTTGTGGGCAGAGCTGCCGGGACAGTGGGCATCCAGCGTCAGACACACAGACACTGACCCTCACAGACAGCTCCCAGGTGACCAATGTGTTCGGTGCCCTTGCAAGTGACAAGCCGCTAGGCACGCCAAACCCCACTGACCTCCGTGCGCACACATCCTTGTTATGAACAGCAGCAGTGCAGTAGTGTCTACCCTAGCTGGAGTACAGCGCAGCCAAATCAATACTTCAATCAGCGCGTGGTGGGGGCTACCAGAGCCACGGCACAAAAGGCAAAGGCGACCCAGAGAGGTTGAAGGAGCCAGACTTATTATCGAAAGGGAAGAGGAAAGTAGAAAACTTTGTTGCAATCGTGTGAGTGTTGTGGGCCACGTACCTGCTGGCGTAGTGTTCAATCCGGCTGTGAGTGTCAGCGTGGGGCAGTCTGGGGGACGAGCATGGCCTGCAGACAGTCAGAGCCAATACTTCAGCTGAAAACTCAACAAATACACAACAACTTGGACAGTAAGCGGGTGCAAGGGAACTAAAGCAAAAAATGTCAATAAAATAAAAGTGAAGTCAATAGTTATATGTTTGAAGATATCGGAGTCCTATTCCTAAAATTGATTTAAGTACTTTGTTTGATGCTTTTTTGTTTTGGATGCTTGGTAAACAGTTTATTGTTGTAAATTATTACAAGCATTACTTAATCGATATTCATGCTTTATAATTGAAAGTATTATTATGCATTATCTTTTATTTTTTATTCTGTTACTCACTTATGTTTATGCTTTACATTTACTTCCTGCTCTCGTGTGCCTCTTGATTACAGTTTTAAAGACAAGTATAGACCTTTTTAAAGGCAGTGTAATCAAAACAATACACACCCGCAGCGACTATTTTTCCACTATCCACTATTCCACTATTTTTGTGGAAGTTTTTTTCAATGCATCAGCTTTTGGATTTCTCCGTAAACAACCACGATCTTACCATCATTGTCTGAGCCGTGGCCTCTGTGTCCACTGCCTTGTTAGATATAAGAAACAATTTGTTACATTTTTGTTTCCAATCCATTAATCCTTTGTGTAAATAGGGCATTCAGAATATGAACTATCTGAATTATTTCTATTTCTGCCCAGGTTTTGAAATGTCCTGTGGTCATTTTACATCGCCATCAATTTTTAATGAAGCTAGATACTTTTTTCTACTTTGTTTGTAGTTCTGTTTGTCTCGTGTAATGTTCCAGGTTGAAAAGTTGAGCCCGGCAGAAACAAAACGTGTGCTTGTATAATCATGCGGTATCTTTCTGGGTACTACAGTGGCCCTGAGGTCTGTTTTGTGATGATCTCACTGAATTGAGACTCATTGCTCTTGCTTTTTCCTTTGGGTCAAACTCGCTCATGTGTTGATTTTTATTTTATTTTGTGTTTTTATTTTTTTCAAGCCAGACACTGGAATAACATTATGGAAATCACAACAAAAGCGCTGTCCTTTAAACCCATTTGGGAAAAAATGGAGTGGCCAAGCATAATAATTAGTTTACTATTGGAGAAGTGATGCTATTTTGTCTGAGACTTACGTTTCTGAGGTTTCGGCTTCCAGCACAGACTGCACAGGTAGGTAACCTCTCTGTGGGTGCTTGGTGAAGTACTGCTTTGACCTAAACTTATTCTTCAGAGTCTTGGCAAAGTCCCTCATCTTCTCCCCTGATGTTGTCTGCCGTGTGATGTAACAGTCGACGGGAAGTTTGAAGTAGGAGACAGACAGGAGAGACACGACTTGAGAATTTCAGGAAGTGTTTATCTTCTTTTCCTGTTTCTCTGAACTTGTAGAACTCTAAGCCTTTCTGCCCTTTTTGTTATTATAAAACTGACCTACTAGCACACTTGGCACATTCAGTATTCTAAATGTGTCGAAATGGTACCACAGTATGTGTGTGCAAGCCGAGAAGAAAGCTACTGCTGAGTCATTCTTCATCTTTAAATGACCTAGGATTGTGGTAGGTCAGAGTCACATGACAGAACACTATGAGTTGATGTGACGAGATACATCCTCTAAACTAAAGCTAAGAAAATCGCTGTTTAGTTTGACAGCCTTACATTTGTTATGTTTGACTTACTGGTGTGTAGTACTCCATAATGGGGTAGTGCAGCTTCTTTCCCTTGGTAGTACGGCCGGTCAGAAAACATGTCTGACAGATGTCCACATTGAACTGCTTCAGACTGCGATACCTGTCAAGATCAATGCAACACAAGTGAACTGTATAAGACAAGTGTGGAGGGAGCGCACTGTGTGTAACCATGGACTGAGAAGTTACAGGACATTTGTCAATCAAAACTGCGTGGTTGTCAATAGTGATGTAACTATCAGGCCTAAAAGTGTGATCTAACACACACCGGAAGCCTTTGATGGGACACTGTTTGCAGACGTAGCACTTGGCCTGGTGTTTGGTGGACTCAGCAGCTGCCACACGATGCAGGACAGGCAGCCACACCATTGACTGGGGCTCCAGGCTCATCCACTCCAGAAAGTGAGACACCTCGATGGTAGGTTTCCCTGGGGCCTGTGAACACAGCGTGGGAGGAAGTACTGTAAACAAGCCAAATATAGAGCCGGCAAAGGACAGGTGAAGTAATGAAAACTGAAGGTTTCCACTAAAGCTCTGGCAGTGGATTAAAGAATCAAAGGGAATATATACATAATAGAAGCAAAGCATTGGTATGAGATGTTCCACAAGGACTGGACAATTATTTTCTTAAACGTCAAGTAAATAATTATAAAGTTGAAGACAGCAGACATAAAGGTGTCTGTTTTTGTGTCATAGAGACGTTGAGAATTGCAGAAAGTGGGATAAAAAGGAAGTAAACCTAATAAAAGAATGACTTGCGAAGCGCAGAGAATCCTTGATGTGCTAAATTCTCATTAAGTCTACATCAGAGATGCATTAAGAGGTTGATTTCCCTGGGGCTTCCTCCACTGCTCAAGCAGAGCAGCATAATAAATGTGTATGTGTGCTCGCTGATCACAGGCACGCCGTGGCGTTCAGAGGTGCTAAGTCTCCGGGGATAAAGTAGCTCTTCTCTGCAGGCAGTGGAGACAGACTGACTCCATGTGGGAGGTCAAATAATAGCCCCTTGCACAGCGCACACCTGGAACTGGCACTGACTATTCTGCTCACGCTGCTGCATCACAAAACAGCACAGAGCAGATGGGACGCTTTAAACATCAATAAAAAGCTGTGTGATAAACACTCTGTTGTCAAAACACTGCTGTGTGCCCCTGTATCCACTGAGCTGCAGAACTTAGTGGAATCCAAAATGCCCTCCACTAAATAAAAGCATGTGCTGTTTTAGCTTATTCACTGTTTGAACGTTGACTTTGATCTAATAACCTCTCTGCACTGAAACCTTTGCCCGGAGAATCACTGAGAGCCTAAATGTTCTGCTGTACGCCGGTGGAGAGCCAAAGGGAAGTGCCAACAAATGTCAATCATATCTGAGCCAAGTGATAAATAGACAAACGGGTCAAGCCCCAATTCACAAAACATGGATATTTCATCGCCAACTAAATGCCCTCACATGGAGCAAATGGGTAAAGGAATTGATTTAATCAGCCGTAGCAGATACAGGAAGCATGGACCAGAATAAAGTGTGTGTAATTAGGATGTGCTTCAAAAATTAGGGAATTAAAAGGCTTTGCTTAGGCCAACTTGTAAGAGATAGTGGCCTGCCCCTAACTACTCCATAATTATCAGGTGTCCTGCGTATAATGTCAGAAGGTACAGTTCACTCAACCTGCTTCAAAACACCAGCGTCAGATGTAATGAGAACAAGTGCTTCCTGGTGCATAATAGCCTAATTAGTCATTGCTTTGTAAGATTATGCTCTCTTCATATCAATATTCCAATACATATATTTTCTATGATGAAACTTTCTAATTTCACTTCACCTACAGTCAATGCCTGGTGAGTAACATCCTGCATTATCCACCACTGGCTGTATTTTAAATGCATTAAAAGGAACTCAGTTAAATATTCATCTGATGTAATGTCTGCATCTTTGTACAGCAACAGTCTCCACATGCGAGGCACTATTGCCTAAAAGCGTTTAACTGCTCCTCGAGAGGACAGTCTGACGGAGCTAATGTCAGTCGAGCACAATGGGCATCCTTGGCTTTTATAGAAGAAAATGACCAAAGGAAGACATTTGAATTTGCTTTGTAGGATTATAATTCTACTTTATTTCTTTTTTTAAAACACACTCTGTGCACACTCTTTTTCTGGTGGCCATTGTTTTTTCAAAACAGTAGGTTAAGTAACTCTTTTGAGAATGATGCATGATATTGACCTTTCTTAATTTACTATTGTTTTACCCACCAGTCTTCCTACTGTACTGAAACACCTGCTGCAGCACATTTAATCTTTAAAGTATCAGTAATATCTGAAATAGCACTTAAAAAGCATCATTTCCAGAAATATGCTCTAAAGTATAGGTTTTAGTTTTACTGAAATATCCTGTAACTTATTAAGGTTCATTAAGTCGGTCTTAGAGTGGAAAATGCATGAGGGCTGTCTCTATTTTGGGCTCACCACACGAAAGCAACTGCGGACACTGGGCTCCACATTGCTGCCTCCAAACGCAGCCACTTCCCCGAGCTGTCGTGGGATCTGGATGGCCTCGTGGAGCAGCATACTGAGGTGACGCTGGTCAGTCGCACCCCCGGGACCTGAAACCTGACGGAATAGGTCTACAACCAACAGGACACAGAAGGAGTCATCATTAAACAAACTGCAGCTTATATTTTTCACACAAACACTAACTAGAATAAAACAGACCAGAGGAAGATGAAAGTTTGCAAAGTCAAGTCAAAGGCCTGGATGATTTGCTGATGAAATAGCTGCCTAAGTGAGCGTTGGGAGCTTTTGAAAGAGGCCTGTCACTGAGAAGATAAATGCTGACGGTCATGTGACGATCCCTCTAGAAGCATGCGTGCAGTCTGCTTTAGGTGCTCTTAATCAAGCCTACAGGGACAACAGCGGGCTTTACCACCTGCATGTGAAGCAGGTCCCTTCACACAGCCCTCATAACCTGAGCTGCACTACGCTCAGCCTTTTAAAAGCTTTGAACACTTTGGTCGAGAGGAGTTCTGGACAGCTTTTATGAAGACTACAATCTCCAAGCCATTTACATCTAAAGCACTCCATCTGCAGTGTTTACAGCACAGTCCTTGGACTATTCTACACAAGAGATAAACCTAATAAAGGGTTCATTCACCACAAACTCTCAGTATAAATCTGGTTTGTTTATAAAGTTAAAATTACATTTTTTATCCATGTGATGTCTTGTATTTAAATGTTACATGCAAATATATGACTACATGTAGAAAATATACTATTATATTATTAGAGACACACAAATATTAAAATCATTATCAATACAAAAAATATATAAAACCTTTCAGATATGTCTTGCAAAACATATCAGCTGAATAATTGTAGTAATATGAAAAGAATCACACAAATAAGTTGTTCTATGACTTCTAAAACATGAACAACATGAATGAACTTATCTGTGGGAGAAAGACACAAAAGCAACATTGTTTAAATATTTTAGAAAACATTACATTTTGAACAGAGCATAAATCAAAACTGACAGAAACCACAACTGGTTTATTTGCCCTTATGAATTGGTATTTTTTTGTTTTCTGGGGTCTTTTCTAATGTACTCTGGTCTTGATCTTGACTCGGTCTCACACTGCAGTGGCCCTTGGTCTGTCACTTGGTTGGTTACAGCCTTGTTTATGGTAAACCTAACCCTGATCTGGATCATGACTTAGTTTGTATGGTCTTGACTACAAGGCAAATGTGCTGAAGAAATAAGCTGGTATTGTTACCTCCTATTGCAGTAATGTCTTTATTTGGTGAAAAAAGACCTTGAGTAAAAGTGTTATGGCCGCCACATGTATACCTAAACCCGGAAAAAGAGTCTCGGCTTCCCCTAAACTATTCAATTGATAGCACATGTGTTATCACAGATGGTGTGCCAGGCATGAGTAAACCTGGCTCTGCTTTTGCTGTGTTGTCCCAGATCTGGTATCAAATACAAGCTGCTCATATCAGCCATTGTGAATTCAAAATACTCACTTACCATTTTACCAAGGATGAAAAAGCAGTTTATATGTCTTCATTTAAACACTACTAACAATACTAAAACATAATGACATGATTTATGATCAAAGAAGAACACTTGGAGAGTGCTCCAGCTTTTTACTAGTTGACTTGTGAAGACAGAAAGCCATAGATAGCATATATTCATGAATGGAGTTTCTGACAAGCAATCCTTTTACGGCCCCTAGTGTACTTTGTAAAAGTAAAGAAAGCTTTCTTCATCATGGCTCCAGAGTAATTTCCTCCATTAGACTAAGTGGACGGCTTTATGCTATGCTGGCATATACAAGCGTTCTGTTTCTGACTTATTGTTTTGTAGTGGAGGAGATGCATTAGGCCCATCAGCGGGCATCAGACTCACATTTGTACTTCTCCTGGACATCGGCATTGCACAAGCTCACCAGTCCCATCTTGAAGCTGAGGACACGCATTTTGCCATTTCGAGCACTGATTTAGAAGAAAGAGGAAAAAGAGCATTAGTGTTATAGTAAAAAGTCTCACTCTTGACTGTGTGTGGGTCTTCATGTAATATATTCCTCTGCTGAGTCCTGTTTGGAGGCACAAATTATAAGTTTGTCCTGTTACTTCAGTCAAAAAACCAGAAATGATTTGTAAGCTGGGTGCCTCTATGAAAAGGGTTTTACTGTTAATAATGAATATGTTTGTGCTCCAAACCATGTATATGGTCATGGGCAAATAAAATAAATGAAACAAAGTGTTGAGAAATAACATGGGTCAAGGAGTACAGCACAGGTCAGTGCAACTAAGTGAAATTGTATTAAGAGCACATCGAGAGGAACTAAAAGGACCACAGGGATGTGAGGTAGTATTTTGCTGCTGTGTTTATGCCCAGGTGAACAATATTGAGCCCAGGTATACCACAATGTCACTTGCAAACACCCTTGCATGCATAATATAAGTCCAACATGGCTATGCTTTCCGTTTGGATTGAAAACTGCCCAGCGGGGATAAAAGGACACTGTTATGATATAATGGCTTATTTTTGCACACAATTATTCTTTCCGAGAAAAGAATGATAGAGAATATTGGAAAGGTACTGCTGGATGATTGGTTTCAAGAAACAAATGCACCGTCATTATACGTGTTAAGATTTCACAGCTCGCGTGCCAACAATGGTCTGGAGGAAATGAGAAATGCAGTGCCAAGGCAGCAGTAGTTGGCAAAAGACGCTAGCTGATTGAATTAACATTTGAGCCGTTAAGTGGGGAATCAAGAATATCACATACATCAGAGAACATCAGCTCAATGAAGTATAAAATTGAATCACTGACTGAGAAGAAATTCAGGGCTTGCTTTTCAAAAATCATAGCGGGGGATACTACTTTTAAGACAGGAACATTATTCTGAGCTGAGATTATTATGAAGAACACGGCACAGGCAACTACAACATGTAAAGTAGCTCTCCAGCATTCTGGGAGCAGGGACCACATCCTGTCAGCACCATGTACACTCTTTCTGCAGTGTGACGCATGCCAGCTTCAATATGCATCCCTGGAGCTGTTTCCCAGGAGACACGTCACTCCTGCACACCCTGAGAGCACCTGACATACAGAGTTTATATACAGTATGTACAGTATATATTCTGCACACACAAGCAATAATATGAGGCCATCATAAATAAACCAAAATGGCCACACAAATCATCCTCATTCTCATTCACCGCAGCTGTTTATTGGAAGACAAAAAGCAATTACTGAAATTTATGCAGAGGATAAAGCCTGTGATTGTCTCTCATTAGCAGCCAGTAGTTAAGAGGCACCAAGCTATTAAACAGCGCAAGTGGGGTTACTCTTGTGCTTTCGGTGCCTGGCTGAGCCCAGTGCTCTCTCCGGAGAGATGGCAGGACACAATCAATCAGTGAGTAAAGATTGGTGACAACTGGCATAGCGAGAGCCGCAGCGTCGCAGGAGAAATAACTGGCACTCGGCCTGAACATTTGCAGAGTAGGTTTAGCTGTTTTCCTAGCGTGGTCGAGGCCTAAAGAGAGTGCTGAAGTGTTGTGAAGGACTGTTGGAGAACTGGGATCAATGTCTTGCCAAAAACAACAGTGAGATTCAGGGAGATGACAAATTAAAGCAAACTGTTAAATCCGGAGAACCGAGTTTGAGTCACTGAAATGTATCAGCATAGCAATAAGTACAGTAGTTCAGAAATTTAGATTTCCTTTTTTTTTTATCTGTTACCCTCCTTTTCTTTCATGTGGCGTGTTTGTACTCAGCAACAAGCAGCAACTTCAACTCTAATAACGTTAATAATATAATAATTTATTCAAATGAGAAATTATTCTTCCTTACAAGGTGTTGAAGTGAGCTCAGTGCTGCCAAGAGTGGGAGGTATCTGTCAGCAGCGACAAAGAGAGTGAATAAGTGAGCTTACAAGAGTCAGAGGCTGTGATATGAAGTATAATGTTCTCAGATGATGGCCGTACATTGAACAATCTCATTTAGAACAAGGAAAGGAGTCATTTGGCCAGGAACATAATCCCCACACAGCTCATGTTACACTTTATACGTTCTGATGTGAAGGCTATTTCAGAAGCCAACTGAACACGAGCCATAAGTATATTATTATTTCTTTCTATACCAAATACTACACTATATACACCATTCTGACCCACCTGTCGTAGACATTGAGCAGCCAGTTGAGGCACATGTCCACACACAGTGGGACGTTGACCAGGATGGACCGCTCCTCCTCCAGCCTCTCGTACAGAGCTGTCAAGCCGTGGATGACCTCCACGACGTCCATTACATGCTCAGCCTGCTGCAGCTCCTGCTCCCTGAACACCTCCACCAGACTGCTGAGCGCCACCAAGTCCACTGCAACACAACGACAAGTCACTACAGGACGATTCCAAAACCTGCAACAACACTATTCTAATTAAACTTGGGACAGTGTTGGTGCAAATAAAACAAAAATAATAATTAACAGTGAAATGTTCAGTTAGTTGCATGGGATGGAAGGACTAACAGAAAGGCAACACAAATTGAAAATGTAAAAGTGAAATCTATAATCTAAATCTTTCAATGTACTATGACACTAACTTCATCAATGTCTTATAATTTTCTGCAGTTTCTCAAACTCAGTTTAACATTTAATTACATCTATCCAACTTTCTTCACTGGGATTGGCTGGAAGCTTCAATTATAAAAATGTCCTTGCCACGTAATTAAAGCAGTAAAAAAAATAATAAAGACAAAGGGCTATTGGTTTATCATTACCACATTGTTCTAAAAGGGATTGAAAAAGTAGATTATGTGAAGACTGTACTTCTTGGAAACAGCTGACATCAAACGAGTAAAGCCCTAGCGTATTACCCAGGTCACTTTTTATAAAATAAAAAAAATGTATAAATGAATAAATAAATAAACCAAAATTAATATAGTATTGTTTAGAATATTTTTATTACCATTTAAGCCCAACCACATGATTCAAGAGCAGTGACACAAATCTGATTTTGCTCTTCTAAACCAATTTGATGGCCTATCCCTAGGAGTGGCTCTAAAAGCGTACACTGCAGATGCCAGGTATAATTGGATAGTGCGATAATAAGGCAGAACCCAGCGAGGAGATAACAGTTGTATTCGGAGAAAAATCATATAATGTATTTCTGACAGGCTTTTACACAGCACTGTTCAATCATTCATAAAGTGTGCAGCAAGAGTAGAATAGGGCGAGTACTGCAGTTATCGGAGCGCCATGGCAATTAAATACTGTAGTGATATCAACTATAGCAGACCGCAGCGGGATGAGATAAGAGCGTACACAAGAGAAACAGAGACAGGAAGTTACTAATGTTTTCACAGAGAGTAGGCCATGCTGTGTGTCTAAATGCTTTGAATTGGAATTTTTACTGAATAAATGGATGGCCCGTCTGGTTATTCAACTATGTGTCTATTAAGTTGTAACCATAGCAAACCCAGGCTCATTGAAGCAGTCCTGATTTCTGAATATGAATTTTTGTGCAGAGGTACAGAAGCCGGTCGATCAGAGAAGATAAAGAGGAAATGCAATAGGATGCAATACTGAACCCTTGCAATGGCAAACTGGATTATTTGGGGTCAATTAGATAGATAGGAGAATGTGACAATTAAAGAAAACAATTATATGTGAAGACAAAAAATGGCACAATGTGGCACAATGTCTTAAGTTTTTGCACAATCTTTATCTTGGCACTGATGGAAATGAGAAAACTTAAACAGGCTTCTGACTATTATCAATTTTTTTATTATTGCATAGTAATGGCACAGGAAAGCAGATTCGGTTAGAAGCGGAAATGGTTAGATCACATTCCCAAAGTGGGCTGGCCATAATGGATTGGTGACGATGCACGATAACAGTGTACATTATATTCACGGGAAGAGGAAATAGAGTACGCACATCTCAGCACTTTCTGCACTCGCCGTAGCTTCATGGCTGTTCTGTATGCCGAGAACTTGATGTTGTTCAGATCCGCTAATGGAGGGAGAGAGAGATAAAAGAGATTAGAGTAAATGAACTGATGAGGGAAAACAAACCAATCCTGCATCCCTCGCCGATGCCATCGAGGAATTTGCTGTGTTGTTTATCACACTATTGCAGCCCATAATTATACACTGCATCATCAATATCATCTGTGTACAGTACCGTCCTACAACGGATGTTGGTCGTGGATAGAAGCCCCCCCTTTTCTCCCCTGATAGTTTGTGTCAGATCAGATTAACGCGACAACACATCATGTCGTTTAATCACAATTAATTAAAGGCTAAAGTAAAAAGCAATCAGAGTGCTGGCAAATTTGGCCTCATAGGTTAATGACAGTAGCAATGTAGTCCCTAAGGTGCGTCAAATCCAAGGACCATAATGAGCCGTGTGACAGGAGTTTCAAAAAGAGAGGCTAGTGAGGCTGCAGGGGCCCAGCAGGGTTCCAGGTTTCAATGAGCACGTCACCGAGGACTTTTTAATTGTCTCCTTACTCACCCAGTGCCTGGTACAGCTCTGTCATCTTTGGATGGTCCCAGCATGTCGTCTGGGCTTGGTGGCTGGGAAGAAAAAAAATGAAAAAAGAAGAAAAACACACAAAAAAGATGAGGAAGATACTATAAAATGAGGAAGGAGGAACATAGTTTGGAGATCAAGGGAAAACGAGAACAAATGAGAAGGCGAGGTGTGGCAGGTGGGAGAAGAAAAAATTTGATCTGAGGCTGGTGAGAAAATCCGAATGGGGAAATGAGAGGGCAAGGTCAGCGAGCAACGTTTACAAGAGACTTCAGCCCTTTAATTTGCTGCATGTCAAAATGTACAAAAGGTTTTCGACGTCTCTGTGGTAGCAGTCCATGGAGCATACTGCCTGTCAACTCTTTCAAAGCATAGAATCAAACATGGAAACAAACTTCCTGCAGTTGTTTGCTCAATTACCACGTTAAGTGTCGTAGAAATCCATCACAAAAATATTGAGAGATACAGCTAAGAAAGAAAGAAAGCCTAGAAATAAGTGGCCTTCAAACAGCGGGAGCAGTCAGTGATAGAATGCCAGAAAATTAGAACTCCCACCTCCAGTGCTAAAGTAATGTCACCTGTGATTTCACTGAACAGACTCCAACATTGTGATTTGTTTTCAAATGGTTAAGGACAATTATTGATGTCAAAGTGTTTAGCATTAGAAATATTGACAGGTTGGTATTACACAAAACAGACACATTCTAAAGAACATTACAATACAGGTAATAACAGAGATAGTATTATCTGTTAACATTTTACAGCTTTATGTACTGTTTAAATATTTGTACATCTACAAAGAGTTTTATTTAGACATTAGATTTACAGTACTGCTCATAAGTTACCCTGGCAGAATTGAGATTTTTCAGAGAATATGACTAATTACAAAAAAAAAAACTTTTTTTCACTCCTAGTTACTGGTTGGGTCAAACAATTGTGTTTACTCTTTTTAAATCATAATGACAACCAAAACCCAAATAACCAAATAACCCTGATCAAAAGTTGACATACCCTGGTGATTTTGGCCTAATAACATGCACACAAGTTGATTCAAACAGCACAGAAAAAAGCCTCAAAACCTCTGGAACAAAGTCATTTGGAGTGATGAGACCAAAATTAAACTTTTTGGCTACAACCACAAAAGCTACATTTGGAGAGGAGTCAACAAGGCCTATGATGAAAGGTACACCAGTCCTACTGTGAAACATGGAGGAGGATCACTGAAGATTTGGGGATGTGTGAGCTACAAAGGCACAGGAAAATATGAATGCAGCATGTTATCAGAAAATACTGTTGGAAAATTTGCCCTAGAAGCTGATGAGTGCAGCCCTGAAATGTACTGGGACATTCCAACATGACAACAATCCAGAGCACAAGGCCTGTCCTTGGCTACAGCAGAATAAAGAGAAGGTTCTGGACTGGCCATCTCAGTGTCCTGACCTCAATATCATTGAGCTACTCTGGGGAGATCTCAAATTTTCAGTTCATGCAACACAGACCAAGTATTTACAGGAACTAAATGCTTTTTGCCAAAAAGAATGTGGAGCTTTACGATCTGAGAAAATAAAGAGCCTCATCCACAACTACCACAAAAGACTTCAAGCTGTCATTAATGTTAAAGGTGGCAATACACGGTATTAAGGACTGGTGTATGTAAACTTTTGATCAGGGTCATTTGGGTAGTTTCTGTTGTTATTATGATTTAAAAAGAGTAAACACAGTTGTTTGACAATAAATTGGTTCACCAAACCACTAACTATGAGTGAAAGAAAAGCTTTTGAGTTATTGTTCATATTCTTTAAAAAAAATACCAAAGAAATTACAAATTCTGCCACAATACATACCGTAACGTATTGTTTTCTTTACTGTTTGTTGTTGAACAGAGCCTCACTCCAAGAAAATAAGAGTATATGTTTCACTAATTGCCAAGATGTTTATTTTTGACAGAAGGTCCTGATGAAGTTAGGTTAATGCCCACATTCTTTGTATTCAACGGGACTTTTGCATTCAGAATATAGATGTCGAGCTTTAGGTCAAACTTCCTCTCATAGTTTGTTGTTGTACAAGAAAAAAGCCTTGTCAAGTGCGTCATTTTTCAACAGCTGCCAGATGTCAAAGGCCTACTGTATAAATGACACAATCATAACAAAGATAGCGTCATAAACACATGCAATCCATAGCACTTACTTGATGTAGTAGGGCACTTTGTTGGGGGAGATGGCACGCTCCCATGGTATCTGCACTGAACCTGTGCAAACACGCAAACGCTGAATCAGTTTCAAAAAAGACATGTTGTGTGTGAAAAGCCATTGTGTACTAGGTCCCTGACAGAGTGTCCAGACAGAGTGTCCATTCAGAGCTCCTTAACAGAGCTACAAAAGGCCCAGGAAAGCCATGGGAACATTTCTATTGTGAGGGCTCTCCGCAGAGTGTTGGCCTGTTTGGCTTGGACTAATGCAATACAGGAGAGGAGTCAGAGGCAGGAAGTGGCAGAGTAGTAAATGGTTTCCAAACGGGACCATAGGGGGACCAGACACAGCATCAAAGAGAACATACTGTACTAACACAAGCAAGCAATAACCCATTTCATTGGACAATATACAGTACAAACCACTTTGTAGTTTTTACCAATAAATACAGTTTAGAGAGAACATTACTACAGATTTAACCATGCAGCATGAAGGCACTATCTCTGAAACCATCAGAAAACTGCTGAGAGATGAACACAAGAACTAAAAGCTGCTGATATTATAGTAGGTGGCTGAGAGGGAGGTGGTGTTGTAGCCCACTGTGCTGAATGAACAAGAAAACAAATGGGCCAGATCATGCAGAAGAAGCATGTGATAGGGAAACTATGTGACTATATTTGTTTTTGAATTACTGCTGGTGCTCAATAACACAAGCGTGCTGAGACAAAAACACACAAACACAAAGCCAGACATTCCTTCAGGGAGCAGTAGTCTGAGCCGGCTGTAGACTTTTACTTTCTGAGCCCCAGTGCGGCATCTCAGAGCCAGCATGACAACAGTAAAATGCAATGGGGTTGCTGAGGACACAGACACTGCTTAATCAGTCAAAAGCGGGCAAACTAAATCACATTTGTGAGCCCCCTGCTACCTCTGTGAAGCCTTTAAAGAGCAGCAGGTAAAAGAAGAGACAGAATGCACAAATATGTACGGCCGCTGAAATGAGGTCCTGACTGTTGCGATGAGCGGCACTGGGGATGCTAAGTGCAACAGTGTGCCTTGACTGATGAAGAGAGACAGACAGACAAAGCCTGTCAGCTCCACCTCCAACCCAAAGAGTCTCACACAAGTCGACTTCTATTGCCCTTACAGAAGTCTTTTTATGTATACTCGGTGCTTTGGCACAGCATGGAACAGATTGGTGCAACATGAGGCACTGACTTCAAAAAGCACAGGAGAGCTCTTACTGGAGAGGAAGTGTTGCGATCCAGGACCAAAGTCTCTGTGTGCATCCTGAAGCTGTTTCAGCCGCTCCTCGATGGAACCCTGAAAAAAGACACGTGGAGTTAAATCAAAAGGAGATGTGCTGCTCTCACTGCTCCGTCACAAATCCCCACAATAGAAAAAGGCAGACCTACACAGACCACCTGCTTCCTCTCTATTACTTAACCATGGAATATAAATGATGCCTTTTTCCTCTGAAGCCCGTCTTGCAGGACTCTGAAAGCCTTTGAAGAAAAGCGTTGAGGAAATGGAAACAAAGATTACAAAGCCACGTATTTAGTTGAAATGAGGACAGTGAACAGGGCCATGTGCTGCATCAATAACCAAACACTCATAAAGTTTGCCTTTAGACGCACTGACATCAGTTATGTTTCCAAAAGTAGGATTTAGTGTGCCCAATCTGCATTTATTTTGATTGTCAATGTAATAAATTTGGCACATGAGTCAATGTTAGTCGGGAGTGGAAACGTATCCTCAAACACATGGGAGGTAAATCCACTCACAGTGAGGTACAGACAAATGGTGAAGGAGAAAAGGTAAAGGAGGGGCCTTAACTTGAAAGAGAAGCAGAAATGGGTGGTAATGTGAGAAGAGTTGGCCTCATTACACTGTTCACACATCATTGCTCAATTCCTGAAAATAAAAGTGCGATTTAATTGATTTGTATTAATATAGCACGTTGTCAATGTGCCAACTGTGGCTGTTGTACAATCTATTTGTTGTACAAGCATTTGAGCCGCTGCCATAAGGAAGACAAATGACTGAATTATCCATGGTCGACAAACATTACCAAATCAAATTTAGAAATATATATCATAATGGTGAGGGGGCCTGAAATCAACAGAGCACACAATGTTGCTGGGATTTAACATTTATCATTTTAATTATGAGAGGAACGGGACAGACGGTGCACAGACTCAAAGGCTTCTCTGCATTTTGCTTAATTTCAAATTGAAGGAAATATTGATATCCATTCAGTCTAGATGAAAAGCAATGACACAGTTTTAAATGATATGAAAGGTCTAAAAAAAAAGAAACCATAAAGGGATTTTTTGTTGACTTAACTTCTGAAAACATTAAAGAACTTCAGAAACAAAAAACAGCATCCACATGTTCACACACCTCAATGAACAGATGAACAGAACAGAAGTGGATACCTCTGCAGCACAGGCACGTGTTCTTTCATGAACCCGGGTTTGAAAAAGAATCTGCAATGACTCATTACAACCTGTACAACTCACAAGGCTCTGGAAAGAATTAACAATGAAGTCTGTCATTGAAAAAAAAAAGAATGTTCCAATTAAGTAAAAAGCTCATTAAGCATCATCTAAAAAAGCTCAAAGATTGTATTAATTTTTTGATCAAAGAGCACTGTAGCATATAACCTTTGACCTCATTGAAAAAAATGATGGAACTTGCTAAAATAATTTCTTTGTGTGTGGACACTCATCAGAGGGATGAACATAGAGATTTACTTATAACAGAGGGATTTATAACTCCTCTAGGGACAATGAGAAGAAACTTAAAGAGGTCATAGTGCAAGGGTCATAAAGTGAATTATGTTTTGAAAAGGACTGTTGACCATGAAACATTGGTTCCTTTAATGTTTAAAATGCACTGTGTTTAGTCCATGCAGATACAAACAGTAGGTATGTTGTATAGGTAGATGTTTAATATGTCTTAAGTGTTTGAAGGTGGGCAGGATCTCTCCTCCCCTCCTAGTGACACAAAGAAGTCATCAAGTAAAGACTTTCTGACTACTCGGTAAAAACCCAGTTCTGGGGGTGTTGGCTCAGTTTAGTTTTATATTTTTCATTTTGTTTTTCAGTCTTTATCTTCTCTCAGTCTCGTCAGTTCATAGTTTTGTCTTGTCTCATCATTATGAAGTTTTTCTGGGCAATGGGTTTTTAATTTGTTTATTTCTGTCAAAAGTGTTTTAATGACTTTTTGGTTTATTTGCTGCCACAAGCAATCAACTATAAAAATCCTACAAGGAACTCTGAACATTTTTGAACAGTTGGCATTTTTACTTTTAAACTGACACAGACAACCAGCACCTTCTCACAGACAGAGCTGTTTCCTGACCTCTGGCCCGAGGAAGAGCACTGCTGGCTCTTGGTCAGAGAAAGAGCATTAACAGCCTGTACAGAGACTAGCCGTCACTACAGCTGCGTCATCAGCAGTACTAAAGCAGCTCGGACCAGTTGGTACCACCACGTCCCGTTGGCCCTCAGCTTCTGCCACCCTCTGACCTACGACCTGTGACTCCTTGCCTGGTTGCCTAGCCTGGTTCTTAAGTAAGATCTGCACAGTTTTGAGAGAAGGCATGGAAACAGATGTTTAATGTTTTAAAGAATATTTGAGTTTCCCTCAAATGGAAGATGCTGAGATGTTTTGAATGTCTTATGGGAGAAGTTTATTGACCCGAAGACAAGACACTTAATAGTGTAGCATTGAATAACCAGTCTGCCAAGCATCCGGAATAGCACTAACCTACAGAATCTAGACTCGTGCTGTGTCATTGATCAGGCAATGTTATTTGGCCTTGCAGTTGTTTAAGCTAAACAGGGACAGAGCTACAACGATATAGATGCAATCACAGCCTTGGTGTGAGGGAAGGGCTCATGAGGCACAGTTCTAACAGAGATGGTCACAGCCTTAATGAACAGATCTTTATTAAGGTTAAAGACAATATATATAGAATGGATAATTCCCCAACAAACCTTATAACTTAACTTAGACATAACTCTTCTAGACCTTCTTCAAATGTATAAACTACGCAATTCTTAAATGAATCTTAAATGAAAGTTCATATCCCATCTTCAATAAGAAAGGTTTATTGTTTCAATCCTTGAAATACTGCCATTATTTATTTAACTTCTAGGTTACAGTTTTGGTTATTAATTTTTGTCAATACACATCATTATTTCTCATCGCTTACTCTGTGTGGAGTTGTTTCACTTCAGTATTTAAATCCCTGTCTGTCTACAAACTCATGCTAACACACCTTTAAACTTATATTAGGTTTCCATATTAATTATTATTTTGTCTTTTGACTGTTGTCCCGTAACTTTACCTTTAGCCTAATCCCATCCCATGAAGGCGGCATGCTACAGAGTGGTTAGCACTCGTGCCTCACAACAGCCTTTCTGTGTGAAGTTTGCATGGTGTCCCTATGTAGGTTTTCTCTGGGTACTCTGGCTTACCCTACCACTAAAAGACAATAGCGCTCCCCCCTTTTATGGGTTATTGTAAATCAGAACTGCTTCTCAATTGACCTACCTGGTTATGTAAAAAAAAAAAGAAAAAAAAAGAATAAACCCTACAGCACTTTGGTCATTGCAGTTTAACTGCATCAATACAGAAACCAAAACTAACAAGCAGTCAGTGCATGTGTCTTCATGTGTATTCCAATTATGGCACTGATACAAAAGAGTATGTCTCCAAACTCCTTCAACATTGGCAGCTGAGACTGCATTACTGTGATGAGTTGCTGAACAATCCAATAGGTTTCACTTGGAGGACAAAGCTCAAACCAAACCAATTGACTTGATTTGGTAGAGTCAGAGTGCAGGAAAACACAAATCAAACTGAAAGCTCGCTGCATTCACCTGCTCTGTACCGTTTTCCCTGCATTGTATTTTATAATGAAGGACAAAGAAGATGACGGCCAATTAAAACCCTGTTGAGGGTTGGCTAATAAACATGGAACTGAGAAGGTGACAAGTGCAACGGGACAGGGTGTTCTCAGAGGTTTTTGCTGTGCTTGTGGCAGCTCTACAGAAGCTGCTGAGAGAGAACACAGTCTACGCCTAAAGTAAAACTCTGTTGAATAACTGTTCTGCTTGTTGCACAGTGCAGCCATACACTGAGAAAGGCCGCACAGGGAGAGCAAATGAAGGTCAATGTTGCATTTTGTTCTTGTATTTCTGAAAAGATCTTTAAGAATACATGCCTAGGAGTCATGCATTGAGTTATTTTACTGGCAACTTCTTAAATCTACAGCTAATACATAGTAAAAAAGTGAGGGCTCAGTAACAGTGGACATATTTGCTCTTTTCCCCTGTCTTTATTGAATTGAGCTGGTTGGTCTTGTCTGCTGAAAGTAAGGATAAAGATTATAGGAGTCCACCAAGAAGGATGACTCTCTGACTGAACTAAGTCTGTAATGTACTAAGTTTCTGCCTCAACAGCAGCCTCTGTACAACAGCTTGTCTGTTGGAGTCTACACTGCAACAAATGAAAATAATAAACATTCAGAAGCTGACTTTTTATGTGTGCATTACTGTATTTGATTATCAGCATTGTTGAAAATACATACAAGTCAGGCGTTGTGAGCAGTGGACCAGGAGACACAGACATGTTAAATAGACATTAAGATGACTGAGAGAAGCTTACTCTACCTGAAGCACTTTCCATCTGCTGTTGAGATGCTCCAGGGCGCGGGCGTTGTCCATCGATAAATGGACATCAGAAATAGCCAGCTGGTGGGCCAGATCATTGACATGCTTCATGCCCTCCTTCACCTGCGTCAGCTCCTCCTTAAATAACTGAGGCATTTGGAGAGAAGTATGAAAGGACAGACCGGTGCAGGGGTGGGAGGGGTGATTAAAGATGAGGAGGAGAGGACACAGCAGCAACAGGTGAGAAATGACATATTAAGTGCAGAAAAATACAAAAGGCACAGGACAGAACATTCAGTTTGGACAAACGCCAAAGAAATTAATAATATAAGAAAAAAAATCAATAGAAATGTAATCCATTATACTTGTCAGTTCTGTTTTGGAAGTAATTTGGCAGCAACTGTAAATTAACTTCCCAAGCCAAAGTGAAATAAAATACATTGTAATGGACTAGAACCAGCTTTATAGTTATACATTTACGAGAAAGGAATTCAGAAAACCGGGAAATGATACACTGCCTTTTGAACAGAAGCCTCAATGACTTTGCTGTTCTAACTGTTTCAAGGTTGTCATTGATTTTACAAGAAGCAGTGGACGGTATATGTATAAATTATAAAGTTGTGGCTACATAAAATGGAAGTTTGCTACAACTATTTCATTCATGATGGCAAAAACAAAAACGTGTAATTTAAAAATTTTATTGGGTATTGTAATTGTCAGTTGTATTCCAAATGATAGGCTGACAAATTAGCTCTTGCCGTACCCCTAGCACAGACCACTTATTACCCTGTGAAGGCTTGTTGAGAGAGAGTTTTCAAATTCTCCACTGGCTAATTTTGACCTAAAACATTTGGCAAGTGTACCTCCGAAACTCTCCAAATTCTTCTTTTTAACTTTTGACTTGTCTCTATGCTGAGCACCCGGGTGTTTCTATTTATGCTTAGCTGATTTGTTATGTATCAGAATATCAGAGGGATCCATGAGGACAAGTGACAGTCCTGGCCTGAAGAGCTGGTAGAACATGTGCTCGCTTTGACAGGAGTCTAAACACTGGCATGATTATCATGAAGTGCCCTCACTTCTAATGAATGAGCGCGCTGCAATTACATGTAGCGACACTCTGCACTCCATAATGACTAAACCAATGACCTGCCATTCGTCTAACAGCATCTATTCACTGGAGGATCGTAGCCCCCTGCCTCTCCCCGGTTTCTGTTTGAAGTGCCACATTCTTGTCATAGTGTGTCACATCAGAGCTGCCCTGACAGCGGTGTGTACACAAGCGAGCGAAACAAACACAGGACCTGATACAGATATCAAATATTCATAAGTTACATATCACTGCAGTGTAGTGGTGACATAAAAGTTCGAGTCTCTATTTTGATGTCTGTTTATGATATGTCAAAGTGTCATAATGTCTACAACCACAGCTCGAGGCAATAATCTCAAAGAACACATGCTTCTATTTGAATTGTGTGCTTAGGGGAGATGACAACTGGGGGGTAAGGGGGAGTAGAGCGGTTTGTACCTTGGTGGCATCAATGTGGTCCTGCAAAGAGTCGATGAAGAGGTCGCCCACAGGCTCCCACGCATCTCGGACCCCCTCAGCCTGCTCCAACGCCACGGCCAGCTCCTCCATGGCCGCCTGGATCTGTAGTAACCGCTCCAACGTACGCTCCATGTGTCTGCGAAAAAAGAAATGGTAAACCTTTTTTGCTCTGATTAATTGGCTGTTTTGTTACTGATAATACAAATTAACACTTTATTATAAAACCCTAACCCTAAAAGTCAGTGCATTCACAATAAACAGGTTCAAAGTATTTTTGTGGTTTAGAAACTCTAGCTTTTAACTAAAGAAACTCTTTATTGAATATTCTGTAATACTGCAAATGATTTATAAGCACACAATAAATGCAGCACTTTGTCACCACAAAGGATGACGACTTGCTGTAATGGTCTAAATAAAAACACTAATTACAATTAAAAACATTTGTCACTTTAATTTTCTACAGCTACAGATGTAACTCCATACACAGTGTCAAAGCATGTCCGACCTGTGGCGGTCTACACAGCGAGCGGTAAGCTTTTCCCACAAGTCACTCGCCACGTTCGCCTGCTTCCACACAGAGCGGCTCACGTTGAGTATCCGCCGCCGTGGAGACATTTCTGTAAAAGTAGAGACGTTATAGATTAAAAAATAAATAAATGAGGACACGTAAAGAACATGTGACCTGAATGAATGAATGAATGAAAGAATGAATGAATGGTGAGAGACAGTTCCACAATGAAAGCATGTAGGTGCAGAAGCCACATACAGTAGCTCACTTTCTTATTGATCTAGATGACATTGTGGTGAGGGTGAACTCAAGCTAATTGGTCCCGACTCGAGGCACTTTTCCTACACCCCGACACCGCTGCTAATAACTACTAATGGAGCGTTTCACTTGCATGAGTCCCAACCAGTGGCAGCTCGGGGGCTCTGAGCTGAACAGAGGTGAGTATGATATTTTGGCAGGAGCAACAACTGGCAGAGACTACGAGGGGTGCAGACCTTTTCCATCCGTCAGCGACTCCTCGGGTTCCTGGAAGGGGTGCTGAGCCAGAAAGGCCTGGGCTGACTCAAGGACTGAGTAGATGAATGGCCCACGAGACTTCACATCCTCCATGAAGGCCTGGCAGGAGAGAGGCACAAGAGTGTCAGGAAGAGAGAATAAACTGTTTCCAAAACCTAGAGTGTTTCCTCGTGAAAGATTTAAACCAGAGAGTCCTAAAGGCTATAGAGGCACATGCTCCATAAATAAATAAGGCTTGTCTCCTACAGACATAACCTTATGTAAACAAAGAAAACCATGCATTTGAGTTCATGAATGTTGTAAATGCAAAATAAAAACTGATTTTTTTCAATAAGCTACAAGTAAAATATCTATTTTAGCCTATTTTCTAATTGTGTAAAATGTGCATGAAATATCACTTTGGTATATTAAAATTGTATTAGACCAGTTTACTCTCTTCTTTTCTGGTGCTGAACACCAAACTATCAATGTAATTGGACAGATAATTGAAAGATTAATGTGAGATAAGAATAAATGGATAATGCTGGTCTGAACTCATTAATCAAAAGGATACCTGCTGATATTCTGTGTTGAAAAATGGAGGTTGCCATGGCAGTCGTTGCACAGCGAGAAGGTTTATAAGCATTAAATGTGTGTATATGCACTAAACAGGCAATATTTAAGGTCATGTCAAACCAGTTAATTAAGATGATTAAACCTAGATAAATGTGAATGTGTGAGTTTTGTTTTGCAAATTGCCGGGTAGAACAGATTGTCTTTTGGTGACCTCAATAAAAGTCCAATTAGAGTCCAATCTGGAGCCTAAAGCTGCCGTCAGATCACATGAAATGTACTCGCGGGACACAATCATGCCTCAATGGGCCACATTGACAGTCACATTGACAGGAAGCAACTCAGACCCTCGAAGTGAGGAACACCCACATATGAAACTTCAAAGGCAGGGAAACTGGTTCATTTGAATACACAGGCCACCAATAGTTCTCAATGGGAACACACAGAAGATCAGCAGGGATGTGCCACAGGAGATTACATGACTGTGTTAAATGCCTGGAGCGCAATACAAAGACAAATCTACGGGGTGTGTTGGTCGGCTGGTCTGTTCTGTTGGAGGGAAAGCTGCAGAGGAGCCACATTAAACAGCGCTCCCTGTGTAAATCACAGGCAGCGTGTAGAGTAACAATGAAACACACATGGAAGGACGTGTCTTGGGAACATCCCCTGGCCTGGGAGACAAGCCTAATCTAATCTGCTTATGCCAGGACAAGTGCTGCACAATAGTAACAAACTCAAAACAAAAGTTAAAAACAATAAATGCAAAGTAATGAATAAACAAACGTACATGAAAATATTTCAGAACTGAGTATAAAATGAAGACAACATTTTTATCTAAACTGTGCAGGTCATACTATTTGTTCAGTGCTCCATTGAGTCTTTCCTGATGCAAGGTTTATATTAAGGGTATTAATTGGTAACTATAAGGATAAGGATAAGGATTTGAATAATTAATCAGCTCTTCTGTCTCATTTAAATGGGTTATTTTGAGCTGTTATTTGCCTAAAAGTTACTCTAGTGGAACAGAGTCTGACTATTTGTTCTGTATAAAAGACACTGCAGGTATAATGCCTGGGATAGCCCTACTCCTCAAAGTAATTTATTTAGTTGAAGCCACTGTTGTCAATCCTCTTATGCTATAAAGAGATTACAATTTCATCCTGGAATCTACATTACTAGTGGAATTAGCAGACGTCTGTGTCTTGTGTGTGTGTTGCTGCAACAGTGTTTTGGTGCTTGTTAAAAAGCCAGGACCAGAGCTCGGCAGGCAGACCTGATAACACCCAGAAAGCAGAGTTAAACAGAAGGCCCCTAGTGAGGCGCCAGCAAATAGCAGCCGGCACTGAGCAAACACGCACAAGTCTGTAACAGCGGGAGCTGTGGCACGAGATAAAATTCCCAGTGCAAAATTCAGGAATAAAACCTGCCACCGTTCTCTTCTGGCTCTTTCCACTCGTTCTCTAATCACAAACTGCCTTCTCCTACCTCTCATCCTCTCCCCTCTTTATTCACTGGATCCCTCTTTAGCTGCTTTACTGCCCAAAGATGAGCTGAGCCATGGATTCCCTGAGCCAGCTGTCATGTTAAAACTTTAATTCCAGCTAAATTTCACACTCATAGGCTTCAGCTTTGGTTGAAGGCACATTAAAAGCGAAGCCTTCAGATCAGATTAAGATATATTATGCATGGAATAGAAGAAGTCAGCAGGAGGAAATAACATCATTGTCTAAATATGTTGATGGTGTCCCATTTACTCCTCCCTCTGGACAAACCCTCTCAGTGTACATGACGACACAGAGTTTCATTTCGTTTTCTCTCTCATAAGAGATTCTGCATCAGACACCAACTCTCCTCCATTGCTCAAATGCTCACTCAACCTCTTCCCCTTAACCTTCCCCAGCAAAGCTTCAGTCTGTCACCTCCCCAAACAACCTCCAACACCGCACAAACTGCAGTGCCGAGCACTTTCCCCACGCCCACGCAAGTGACCTCAGAATAATTCCACTCAAGATCAATTATTCACATTTCTTAAAACACTTTAATTCTCCAGAGAAAACCAAGATGCAATTTCCCTCTCTGCTCTGTTGGAAAAGTTTTAGAGCAACCGTACGCTTGGGAGAATGAGGCATCTCAGATTATGAAGCATTGCAGTGCTAAAAATGGAACATTGAAACGAGAGGAGAGGTAATATTTAATAGCCTATTTTGAAGCTTGTGCTGCATCATTGTACAGCACAGGTTGGGAAATAGAAATTCATGAAAAAAATAAAAATGGTGGAGGGGGAAAGAACAAGAAATGACACGTCAAAAGAGAAGTAAAGGAAACACGAGCAGAGTGTGACTGCTGCTCAGTTGTCCTGTTAATTGGACTGATTTTACACAGCACTTTGCCTTGTAGTGGAGCAGGGTGAGGCAGGAGGCAAAAAAATCCACTTGCTTCTAATACAAGTTGGTTTTCGGGGACATGGCACAAACTGTCAGCAGAGAAAATTGGAAAGAAGAAGAGAGGGAAAGTCTGCTGTGAAGCAATTACACGTTTGAGTGTTACTCTAGTGTGCCGTGCCTCATGAGATACGGCACACCACAGCCATTTGCCATCACATAAGAGAACACGTTAAGGTGCGCCTGGGAGTGCGTCCATTCTAACTGTCACTTTAAAAACTGAGCTGGGGAATAAAAAGGATCTCTACCTACACAATCATTTAGAAATGTTGTCAGATCATTGACCAGATGATAAAGTCGGCACCACTGCTTTCCTTTTCAAGCAAAATAAACTTTTCGGAATTGCAGGAGTCAATTTGACACCTAACAACACTTCTTTACAGACAATGTGACCACCTACGGTAGCCCTGAAGGGACATTGTCAAACAATCAAAACAATGAGATTATATAAAAAACTAAATCTATTTATTCATGAATTTTATAAAGATGCTCTGGATTGTGTTCACTAAAGAAAACTGAATGTGCTTCTCCAGCAGTACTCAGTTTGTCAGCTCTGGACAATTAAATCAGGATGTCAATTTTTTATTTTACACAATGCGCCTTTAATAAGCAATTTTACTAAAGTTAACTCCAGCAGTTATTCTATTTTATTGTCAAATTAAAGGACTCTAAAGATCGTCAGGTGAGAGTCTTGTAATAAGAATAAACGGTAATGGTTAGATGAGGCCCAGGTGTGTGCTCATGGACTAATATAGGCAGATAACTAATGAGCTCTAACTTCAGTTTTGTTGCAGACTGTCAGAGCGGTGCATTTTGTGCCTGGGTGGCCTCAGTAAAACTCTCATTAGCGTCCAATCTTCCTGAAGCCTAAAGCTGCTATCAAATCAGATTTTGCCAGATGAAATGTAGTCGCTGGGTTCTGTCATGCCCCAAACAGACAACACTGAGTTGCATAAACACCAATGAAACTTTAATTAACTTTAATCATTTTGCAAAGCCAAGTAGCAGGCATGTTGCTGGGTGACATTTTGTTTCATTTTTAATATTTTCTTCTGGGTTTAATAAAGTTGAATTTATATGATTTTAATCTAGGCCTGGAAGAACTGCATTCAGTCTTCTGTCAGTGGCTTTGAGCAGCATGAGGTAAACTTTATCTCCAACAAGATGACAGTTAAAGGTGTGCTGCACAACAAGCAGCATGAGCAACAGCATGTACAGTACACACAAACAATGAAAATATATCACATAGAGGCCATAATAAGTAACGTTACTTTTCGGGCATCCCTGCTTCATCTCATTGTTTTGAATGATTTAGCAGCAATGAGCAGTTTTCAGAGGTAACATACTGTATGTTTGCTGTTATAAAAACAAATAAAATACATTTTGGTGATCAGACCCAGGCTTTTCTTTTCTTACAATGTGGTGAAAGAAAATTGAGAATTCTGATTACCTACACTATTATTTTGAGCCATCCCGTCTTCGAGGGGAAAGATGGACTTGAAAAAGAAAGCACAGATTTATGCTGTGGTCAATAATGTCTGATATTATGAGCCAGTGTGTCCTTCAATCCACCCAAGCCCTTGAATCAAGGCCAGTTGAAATCACTGAAGCGTTGCAGGAATTATCTGAGGGCAGGAAAAGGTGGAGACAGACTACACTGTCAGCAACTCTAACCGTTCCCCTTCAGCCTTAAACTTTGACAGTATAGTATCTCATACTGTAAACCCGTGGGCCGGGAGGGAAAAATGTGTGTGGATTTTAAACATTGTGGAAATATGTATCATCAGAGAATAAAAAATTAATTAGAAACAAAGTGGCACAGCAAATTATCATATGACTCACTGTTAATCAAAATCTTAATTTGCCTTTAAGTGACAGTTATTAGGGTTTACAGCACAGAGAGTGTTTGTGGATATTCTCTAAAGACCAATGCCAACTTAACCTTCAGGCTACAGCTGTGAATAAGAATGTAGTCAACAGGCCTGGTTAAATAAGACCCGGTTAAATAAGACCCGGTCAAATAAGGACAAAGACAGAAATCGCCCAAGCACACAAACTTTAGGCTCAGATGAATGTCAAATAAGCATTTGTTGAGGCTCGCTAAAGGAAAAGGTCTCATCTTTGCAAACTCTCCTTCACCTTTTTCTGTTCCTCACAGAAAACTGCTCTATCAGTGGCCTAATGTCTGCCGGATGACTGAACTATAAGATAGTTTTGAGGTTTGTATTGACTGATACTAAACAATAAACTCACTTTTAGTCCATGTTGGGATATCAGTCAACAAAGAACTTCAATTTACTGGCCTTTCCATCAACTGATCCCACGTTAATGTTGATAGGAGCCAGACGTCTCAGTAATAACTGGAGGAAAAATTAACAATTTGAAGACTTTTCTTTTTTATTGTCTGTGCCATATGGAGGCATTAGAAAAACTGCAAATGTTAATGAATGTTTAGTTTCTGACATGAGATGAGGTTCTATTAATGTTCAGGTTATTATTCATCATCATCATATTATTATCTTTTTTGGTTTCTGTGTTGAGAATTTAGCTCACATCACAGAATGTTTAGACAAAGTTCTGCTGATGAAGAAATGAGGACTTAGACACTTTGTTGTCAGATGTAAAAGCATATTACTAATGATTTACTTAAATAGCCAAAAGTCCAAATATTCAATATAAATGATTTAATTCAGAGTGAAGTAAGAATGCAGCCACCTTCAGGAGGGGCCGGTGCAAAGTGGATTGGGCGACAGTCGCACACGGACATGTAATGTGGCGCTTTAGGGACATGGAATATCACCTTGCTGGGGGGAAGCAGCCTGAGCTTGTGCGGGAGGTTGCCAAAATGAAGTTCCCCTGCAGGGTGGCTGGGCGCTCACTTAGAGATAGGGGGAGGAGATCAGAGTAGTTCCTTCACATTGAGAAGAGCCAGCTGAGATGGCTCGGGCATCTGTCCCAGACACCTCCCTGGGAAGGTGTTCCTGGGCGCGTCCCACACATGTAGGACTATAGGAGACTTAGTCTCAACTTATCAAACAATCACATCATTCTATTAAAATGAAATTTACAAGCATTAACTGGTTAAGGTCCCTCAATCAATATTGTTGGTGAATTGTCCATTCTTCATAGTGTCCTTAACCTTAATCAAGATCTTTTTATAAAGCTGTGACACTACATGTAGAATGGAAAATTCCCTTTAACAAATATGAGTGCTGTGTGTGTAAAGCAGTGGCAGGTGGGAGGTGTATATAGTGCTAATTGTTGGTCCCTTGAGGTGCATGTGTAATGTGGAGCTGCATAAAAGCTTAAATTGTTACAACACAATACCTGGTGGAACTCCCTTTGGTGCTGTACAGCCCCCACGTCGCCTCCAATGGGCAGCTGCTCTGACAGCTCCTCGTCTTTGGCCGTCAGCCATTCAATGATCTCCTGGAGAGAGAGCTGTAGTTTCCCGCTATTGTCAGAGAAGGCCTCCAGTCGCACCCTGCCATAAACACAGACACACAAACATGCCATCAAACGGGGACAGTCTGTCATGCTGTGTGGAGCTCAGTTTTTGCAGATGATTGTTTTGCACATTTGATAGCATTAGACAATTTAAATTAGTACACTATATAAAGGCTGTGGTCAACTGTGGCTGACATGCTGTGAATACTGTATATAACAAAAACTAAATCTAAGAGCGCAATTAATAATTAATTTTCTTGGTCCTATTATCATAACAGATGTCAGGGCTATATTGTTAATGTCATTAAACATTTACAATTCCAAAGCCACCTGAGTGTGACCGAACCTTCCAACAAAAAACTGCTAACTGGAATTTTCTATCTCTTATCTGTAATGTAAAAAGCTTTTCCATTTTGACAAAAATATTTTGTGGTTTCTTTCCAACCACTGGTCTTCTTTGGCCAAAGTGTCAACTTTACTATCCCACTTGTGCCCTGTGTCTTTTAAGAATTTAGGGGCGGCAGTAGCTCAGTGGTAGAGCAGCTGTCCTTCGACCAGCGGGTGGGCGTTTTGATCCCCGCTCGAAACATCCCAAAACATCATAACATCCTGCTCTTCCCACAGTCCATACTGTCGCTGTGTCCTTGGGCAAGACACTTAACCCACCTTGCCTCCAGTGGTCAGCTGGAGTAACCAGTAACACTGGTAAAGCGCTTTGAGTGCCTACTAGGTGGAAAAGCACTCTATAAATACAAAAAAATAAAAATAAAAATAATAAAAAGAATGTGGACTGCTGACCCTAGTCTATTTGGGTGTGATTGGTCACATGCTTCTGCTATGGCTGGGTTTCTTAACTGAACCATGAATGATTGTGGAGAATTAACCTGTCAGCCACCTGCCAGCAGAACAACATATCCTTGGGAGGTGTAGCTCTAGCATCAGTGGCACAGCTGGCAGTGGTGTGGTGGTGGTGTGAAAGCAGACAGTGTTTCATTCACACAACCAAACTCACCATTCAAATATTATTATTCCTGCATATCAAAAATGACTGGCACTATCACGTCAGATATAAAAAGCAAAAGAGCAAGAAAAATAGACAGCCAGAGTGTCACTTCCACACTTTTAATTGAGGGTTTAGATCACTAAAATTGTATCAGTCTTATATGTGACAGCACCAGGTAGATGAACTTTATCTTCAAAGAAAGACAAGGTAATCACAAGAGGGCAGCTGTCCAAAATATGGGTTTGAAGAAGACAAACTGCTCATTCATATTCTGTCAACGTGGAATATTTGCATGACACCCATCAGTAACGACAGTGAGTTAAACTGTAAGGCAATTTCCTGCAAACTGAATTTAGCACAGATGAGCTGTGACATATGAGGGATTAGATATCACTTTAAAGTTGTGGGTCGCACCGAGGCATGTGGGAAATGTCTTTAAAGAGGAAAAGACGGAAAGGTGAAATCAGGCTTGTAAGTGTGCATTTCTGAAATGATAGGCCTTTTTGTTCAACCTTACGTCAAAAAAACGGTGTGAAGCAGACCGTGCTGTCCCTTAGCCTGCCGCTGCCCCTACAGCTCGGTTTGTTGTGGTAATTGAAACACAGAGGAAATGCTTTTTTGTGGCCCCAGCCGAACAAGCTCTCATCCCATAACGAGCCTGAATACACACACATAAATGCAACACAGAGAGGTTTGTGACTCAAATTAGAGCAAACCCAGGCCTTGGATATGTCCAAGTAAGACCATCCATCAAAGAATGTCGCTGGCACTTTTCACAGAGAATCATCAAAATAGCTTCACACCACACAGCAGAGCTCAATAGCACATGCACACACTCCAACCCCTCGCCCGATTCCCATTACCTACAACGGTTGAGACAAATAGTGCACTGCCTGTGCTGTAATGGAAACGTCACTGCATGTGCCAGCAACTCGTGCCTTGTGACACAGCAGCAAAGCCCTATTTTGTTTGTCAGCAAACATATTTCATCTCTTGTGAAATGAACATTTTGATTATATATTTTGATTATATTTGATTATAAATAGTATGAGGAGATTTTTCTATTTCCCCAAACTTACTTTTAAAATATTGAGGGAGCTTGTTCATTGAAAAGATCTGTTGTAATGTCTGAATGTACAGAAAATTGGTACACCATTGGGGTTATGAAGTGGCAGGACAACACAAACAAGCCATGGTTTCTGTGAAACCAACAATGACATCAATGGCATTATAGATAGGACGGTGTGTCTACTTCTCTGTGTTGTTTGAACTGCCAATGTGACAGGTCTGAACAAAGAAGAAAAAAAAAACACTTCTTGATTGGTGAGCATTTGTGCATGTGTCCCCATCTCCAGCTACTCAATAACAGCCAAAAGGCTTGATGACAATGTCAGAGATAATCAATAGCAATGGACTAATGGGACACTGTGAGACTTAAGTGTGTGACAGACTGCTTCCTGTTTTTGTCCTCAGCGCGGGACACGCTCGACATAAAAATCATATATTAGCGTCAGGAAGAAAAAACTGCCACAAGATAAAAGGAGAGTCTAAGCTCTTGGATTTTTAGAAAAATCTTGTCCAGCACCAAAGAGATAAAGTGCATCCAACAACAGGACTTCTCTGAATAAGCAGCACCCTGTCCTTGAGAGCGACACTGAGCCGCTCTCACCACTTTCTCTAAATACAATGACAAGTAAAAGATACAAGTTTTCTGTTCTTTTGCAAAGCTTGATTTTGCATTTATAGTTATACCTTCTCAGGTATGAAACCTCAATGTGCTAAGCTAATTAAAGCTCCTCAAGGACAGTCAAGTACAAATCAAACTCCCCAATCAGCCAGAAAGATTAAAGGGAGAAGCTTAAACTTCAGTGATTATTTAATGTCAGCAAGGCGTTTTCTGCTGTGTTAGAAGAACTGACAGTTTTCTTGGGGCCCACAAGCTTTGAACCCTGCCTCAGTTCTCTTTGCTCTTTTTCACTCTTTGTCTGTTGCAAAGGTATTGCAGGAGCTGGCAGGAAGCATGTTCAGCCATGACACAGTAGCATCTGGTTAAAAGACTACAAATCAAAAGTGTCAGAAAAATCTCAAGAGGGGCACTTGAGTGAGTAAATCGGAGAGCCTATAGTGCATTTTCATTTGACAACATTAGGTCCCGGGTTAAGACGGGAATGCAGTTGGAATCTCAGAAGTACAGTATGTAAAAAAACAAAATACAAAAATTGTGAATTAAACCTTCTTTCTGCCATGAGTTGCTCCATGACTTTCTTTTACCAAAGAAAATCTCTAGACTTCAAATGATGATCCAAAAGATAAGAAAAATACAAGGCTTTCAATGAGGCTCCTTTTATTATTAGAACCATTAACTAGTAACTGTTTTGGAAAGAACAATAATAGATAAGGACAAGTGAACTGCATATTAAACAGTAAGATTTCTGTCTCCGAGAGCCCAGGTTTTTGCAGTGAGCCCTACATCCGATCAGTTGAAAGTGGAGTTAGGACCCCAGACACCTGACTTCTCTTATTTGGTAAGTGCTGTGGTGCCCCTCAGCTGCACTGAGCATGTTGTGTGCACAAATGAATGCAGCAGTTGCATGCGCTGCTGGTCTCAAATGGCAGCAGTAAAATCTGGACTTCAATATCAATAAATCATGTTGCATGATAGCAGTATAATGCACACGGCACATTTGGGTTTACCAGGCTGCCTGAAGGTCTTCTGCATGTGACACATTCAAAACAGATGTTTGATGTACTTCCAGAGAGTACACCCTTAAATTTACACCGCGCAGAACTCTGATTGTGCTCCATTTAACAATAGTCAAAATATTTCATTAATATTACGTGGCATCCAATTGATCAATTATTGTCTGACTCTTTTTAAACATAAAAGCAGTTACAATAAAACCAGAAATTTAATTACACAAGCTCAAAAAATCTACTCTAAAATAGTGTGTGGCTTTACAAATTAAAATGCAAGAACATGCAGGAAAATGTACTTCTTACGCAGGAACAACTTAATCCTGCTTATAAAGAGTGACTTGCAGCTATCATTAACCCACTTTCAACAATCTCTGTCAAGAATCATCCTCTTTCACATGATACTTGCTCAATCTGCCAGTTTATAGGCACATTATGCAGATGGTCAAACTAAACTCACAGACAGGGAATTTTAGTTGTATGGCATAGATTATTGGGTTTGTTGCCAGTAAATAAGCTGTGAATGAAATTAGATGACTCATATTAATGCAAATGGACCCTGTGCAGGAAACAGGAACAGCAGAGTGCTTTTGCCTTTGTTCACATATTTGAAGAAGCCATTAGACAATTATAATACTCAGGCTTGAGCAGCAGGTTCTACGAGAAGAGAAAGTATGTTTAGGGATAAAGGTAAACTAGAAAGTGATAATTAAAGGCATTAAACACTGCTACTCAAATGTCAATGCGGAGTTTGTGTATGTTACGGAAATGCAAATAGCTTCATTACGATGTTATGGATTTGAGAATGTGTATGCTCAATACTGAAGATTTACATGCTGTTGATCTTGTCTTTTATTACAATGTAGTATTTCAGTTATAGCACTTTGTGTAAACCAGCTCGTCCTCATCCATAAACTCTTTATTTGACCCCATAAAGCAAGTTAGAAAATGCCCTCAGTAAAATATAAATGGCTTGCCCGATTGTACTGTTTTTCTATTGGTCAAAAGCCAAGATGCAGTTTTTCTCTGTTTTGGAACCAGATCAAGTAACCTGGTGTATTTCCCTTCAGCTACATTCTGAAAACCAACCAGCTGAGATAAAAAGATTGATTTATGTATTATATATTGAGTATGGGGTTAAACTGAGACAGAGAATTACTTAGGAAGCATTACTTGATGATTCTGATACATGTTTACCATCTGTCCTCACACTCTTAAAATAAATGATTTCCAAATAAGCTGAGTGGCCATGGTCCAAACTAATATTGTATGCAGTTCACACGCAGGTAGAAGACAGTCTGTTCTTTGGTGTATTCAGTGGGGTTAGAGCAGCACTACACCATCTGCCTCTTGTCGCCTGAGTTTGAAGAATTCATGAAGCAGGAGCAGAAGAGCTACTGTGTGGTTTCTAAGATATGAATTATATTACAGGTCTCACATATGGAGATGATTTCTGCTTACCACCAAAACAATGCAATGTTATACCTAAAGCCATGTGCTTAAAGGACATTCATTAGCATTTAAAAGCATCTGTACCTAAGTGACCTTGATGCAGGTGCCTGGTTTGTAGTCATTGCAGTAAAGAAAAAACAGGACTAAAGGACAGGCCAACAACATAAAGTTTTGTGTGATAGATTTTAACATAAGCAACACTGTATATAGCTAAGTATCCAACCCACGGTCATCATTCATTCGCTACAGGGTCGCACAGAAAAACAAACATTAATCAGTATTTTCTTTGATTTTGATCTAGACAATTGCAATATTCCAGTCATTTTATTTTGAAAACGTCCAGCAGGGCCTTTCTCCCACACTTGACTCCATTTGACTTACTCACAGCTCTTCCATGTGACACACAAAAAAATATATATATATCCCTGGAGAGGTTCTTTTATAAGAGGGATAGGCCCAAAAATGACACAGCAGAAGACACGACTACCAACCACCTGCATTTAAAAGAAAATACCACGAGTCCCACTTCAGTTACGAGGTCATCGCAACCGCAACGGGTGATACAAAAGCCCAAATCCCACTCTGTCAATGCAGTCTACATTAAACAAAAAGGCTCTACATTTTTTAAAAGAAAACAAAGCGAACATAAAGAACAGATGCAATTAGTGAGTGCCATTGTCTCCCCTCACTCTTAGATGGAATCGTCCCATTGCAGGGTGACACAGTGGTTAACACTGCCGCCTCACAGTAAAGGAGTGTGGAGTGTATGTTCTCCCTGTTCTTGAGTGGGTTTTCTCCGGTTACTCTGGCTTCCCCAACCAACATTAAAAACATGCTATGGTCTTCGGGTAGAGACAGGACCGGGGTACCTGGGCGCCAAAAATGAATTTCTCCACGGGGCTAAGAAAGGGATAATAAATAAATAAATACATCATTTGTATAGTAATTATTTAATTACATTAATGTTGAAACTGTAGCCTGTTATTTCTGTGTTATGCGCATGTGAACTATCTAAAGCAAGTCCCAGGACACCCCCCTAAATATTGATGTGCTGCACATTTATTTTACAACTTGAGTTGGAGTTAAGGATTGCATTTAAGTGAAATTTATTTTTATAGCACTGGTTTGAAATCTGCTCTGGTCGTGAGTTTATCTCTGCCTCACACAAAGAGACATGCAGGAATTCAGACTCACATTAACACCTACAGGCCATTTCAAGCAATTAGCCTTCAGTGTGCCGAGTCAAATCCAAATGTGGGTCAAATGTAGTATTTTGGAAAACAGCTCAAAGCACTTGCACAAATATATAGATATGATGACATTATAACCAGCCCAATAACATCTTGAACAAATGCAGGTTCTTTTCTAACTTTGAGCGAGAACTAAAATGAGTTTTAGGCAGCTGCCGAAACAAAACCCATTCCCTAGAGCAACATGATGATTGATGGTTAAAGCTGCCCATAGACCCACTCACACCTGACATAAGGCTGTTAACCCCTCTGGCAGCGCAGTGTGACCCGATCATTAACATGTAATTAAAAACTTAGAAAACCTGCAGGCAGTCAACTGTAACAGGCCAGAGGATATGCAGAGAAAGTGGGGCAAAGAATCACCAAAGGGCCAACTGCACAAAACATATCCATTTTTCACTGTGTAGAATTAAAGCACCTTGTATTGTCATTTTTGTAGTTTTTGTTTATAATTTTTTTGGTAAATAACCAATATTTTGACAGTACTTTTACATGATTACTGATTGTAGCCACTCAACTGAGACAATGCAGATAAAAACAGATATCTGAACAAGAGATGGAGGATTGAAGTTATTTGACAAAAGCAGTCTTTGAGGCCCGCCCCGTCCCACAGACAGACGATCAGTGTGGGCGGTTGGCTTTGCAGTTATCTAAGCCATGCAGCAAATAAATTTGTAGCATGCCACAGAGCTGCCCACGACAACCCCTATGGGCATTCCCCGTGGAGCCAAACAGTGGGCCTCTCACTATAAACCTCGTATTGTTACCGAGGGTTGACACTGTAATAAGCAGATGTGACCTTTACCACAGAAAGATGCCAGGTGCTGATGACACAAAATATGTTGTTTTTGTACATTTCACACACAAACACTAAAGTAACTGGCAGCGTGGCAGTCATGTGTACTTCCATCAACAAGATTTCTGATTATTTTTAGGCCCAGGTAACACTTTGTGAGGTTGTGATACAGAATAATTGTTATATTGTTTACAAAAATTCATTAAATTACATATTTAAACACTTGGGCAGGCAGGGCCTTCTGTTAAAAACACGCTATAGTCTCCGGTTTGTCAAGAAATGCTTTATTAGACTCTAAGAAGATGCTATCTGACAGTATGGCAAGCACTCAAGACAAGTACAGTACAGATGGCCTTGATAATCACATAATGAACACAAACATGAGATGAGATACAAAAGCACACTGTTTGAATCATAGATAGTATAAATAGGTTTGAATACAGGCCCATGAGCTGACATTTAATTATAAAATTAAAAAATTATATTATTGAACTGTATTAAAAATTTTATCCAGTTTTGTCCCTCTGCGTGTTTTAAACCCTGTAAAGGCCATTGAAGTAGAAACATTTTATGGATTACAAAGCTCATACTAATTCTACTTTATCCGTCAGGTCATGTTATAATGCAGTCATCACAAGCCTGCTATCTTTTCTTATACAAGATGTTTTCAAATAATTGCTCCATTGTCTTTTCAAATGCATGAAGCCTTAAAATAACTTGTCTAATGTCAAGTAAGCAGCATAAAATTACTAAATCCACCCACGGACACCAATTTTCTTACACAATAGTTACAGACGGCTGAATCACTTCAGCAATATGCTCATGGTAATAAATGTCTTCTTTATTCAAAATCACTTTGAAGTAATCACCTAAAAATACACTGCTGCAGTTTGCTTGTTTGTAGCCATTATTTTAATTCTGCAGAAGACATTAGCCCAAACTTGAAATAGCACACAGCAATATGAGTCTGCATGTTATGCCAGCGAGAGAGCAGTTTGGTGAAGTGGAAAACACATGCCTCACATCTGGTGAGCGTGCGGCTTAATGATTTAGTTTGCCTTTTATACAAGACGCCAGAAAAGTGATCAAACCCCTAACCTTCTGTTATCGGCCCCGAGTCCAATTAGCCGGCACTCTGTCACACTGATAAATTCTCTGCGTGACTGCCATCTGTACGCATTTAGAGGTTGCAGTTTGTGGCACTATTAAGTCCTTATCTAAATTGCTAATTTGTCGGGGTATGCTCAAAAATAGGTGTGTTCACTTCATTATATCTTCATCTGAGAAGCGTCTTTACTATAATCCTGTCTGCGTGGGTTACTATGAGGATAACAGTTTAAAGGATATAAGGAAGCAGCCATAACTTTTATTGGACCTGAGTCTAATCCAGCTGTCAAACAATGCCAGACAGGCCATTACAGAGCCAGGCGTCTGCAGTTGTCCAGCCACTGGCACAAAACGCAGCCAGACGTTTTCTTCCGGACCTCAAGGTTGGACAGCCTTTCACTCAGGCTCTTTCTTTTCAATCAATCTAACACTGCCAGACTGCCACAGCCCCACCTATATCCTACCTCTCTCTTGTGATGATTTAATACCAGCTGTCACCATCCTTTCTGAAATCCTCTCCCTCTTTTCCTGATGAGGTCAGAGAGCAACCGAGAATAAACAGTCACTGCAGGCCATTCATAGTGATCTCATTACACAAAGCTGCGGGGGAAACTGTCTTAACAGATTTTACAAATATCCTTCCTTAACTTCCCCCCTCCCTCGTACCAAATACGTCAGGGTCAAGTAAGCAATTAAGGGGCCAATTGTCTAAACAGAATGTCAGCCTGAACTGAAGTAACAGCAGGCCTGGACTTTTTCCAATTAGGCTTCTGAGGACAACATGAACGCACTTTAATTGTTTTCACCCAGACAAACACACTCGAGTGGAACCAATAGTATTAACCCATAAAATGTCTTTCAAAGGCAAAATGTGACACAATATTGGACAATTCTTTTGAGTTAAGCAAGTGTTTAGAAAAAATAGAAAGCAAATAAAAGACATCATTTATAGCTTTAAAAGGAAAGTTCAACATAAAGACAACATAATGTTCCCCCAGGCTGCACAAGCACAGCTGCAATCACATTAATATAGATTTAGCTAAAGCTAAAGCTCTGTATTTACTGTTTTCTTGTCAAATAAACTGGAGTTTTGTATTGCATCACATTAGGTGTTTTGATCCGTGCTAACAAATGTGACAGCTAGCTGAAACCAAAAATCCGATTACTTGAAAGCTAAATTGTCTTTTCTGAGAACATTGGTCTGTATTGTCATTATTGTTGCTTGAAGGTTCAGAAATGCAATAATGTGTCACAGCTGTTGATAAATTACTTAGACTAAAGACATTTTTTTCCAACAGACCCTTTTTGTTCCTTATCTCAACATCTTTCAAAAGCATCCTCTGGTAAGGCTGAGGATTTGTCCCGTTAAAGCCCAGTGTGAGTGGCTCCTTACCGGATGTTGTGGGACTTGCGTTTGATCTCGTTCCAGCAGAGGTTCATGTCTCCCGTTTGGTGCAGGCCGCCCCCTCTCAGTCTTTGACACTCAGTCCCTTCCTCTTGGCCCTCACCGTCCAATGTGGACTGGCACGGCACACAGTGGCATCCCGGCCACGAGGGCCGCCCCGCAGCTACAGACACACACAGGCGAGGTCGCATTAGAGGAGTGGTCCTGATGATATTATTGGATATGATGTACTCAAGGATTAAACACATAAGTTATTGTTTGTAACAGGAATTTCAGATGTCCATTTTTGACAAGGCAGAAAATTTTAAGACAAACAAGTCATGTTCCATCAGCAACTAATAATGTCTTGAAAGCATTTCCAGCATGTCCATACTAATGTGTTTGCCTTTTCTTTTTTGTCTAATCTTGATTCACACTAGAGTTTTAGACATGATGACAGCCCAGCTGAGACTCATGTCACATCATTAAAAATTAACTGACCACTAAAAAATGAAAACGTGATGCATGTGCAGTGATTTTAAAAGGCCTATGTTTTTGTGTTCCTAAATGATTTTATAATAATATAAAATGTTGTGATACATTAATGATGGTTTCTACTGGTGAGTTCTCACTCAGCAGGAGTATGTAATGAAGTAACTGCAAATGTGGACAAATACTGATGCGTCTGATCTGAGAAAAGTACATTTAAGAGCTGTCGAGTACAGCCTTATCTGAAGCGAGGAGATGTGTGATTTTCTCATAATAAATGACTATACAAATGCACAGTGCTATCTTGTTAAAGCACAGCACAATAAGTGAACTGCAGAGAAGCAACATGAAAAATCAGTCAATAAATCAGGAGCTACTGCAAAAAACCCAAAATAAATAAATATGATGCTGTCCTGTTGTGAGATAGGAGACATGAAACATGACATAGCACAGGTTTTATCCCATTATTCCATCCCATTAAATCAGAGGAAACAAAAAGCTTGTTCTTTTTTTTGCAGTCTTTTAAAGTAAAAGGGAATGTGAGGCTAAACTTGAAGAGGTGCAATCCCCTGATGGAGCTGGAGGAAAAAATATCAGGCAGCCGACCCACACACACACACACACACACACACACACACACACACACACACACACACACACACAAAGAGAAAAACAGAGAGAGGGCAGACACAGCTCACAGATGGTTCAGGGCAGAGCAAGCTTTTCCAGGTTCACAAGCTCTGGGTAAATCTTGTGTTTAGTCGTCCTGGCTGTCAGATGTTCCCTGTCCTCTCTGTCCATTTTACAAGCTTTACTTTGGAGCCACATGACACTCAAGCTCCAGCCTCTCTTATTTTTCTTTTTTTCTTTTTAACATTTAGAGCATTCACAACACACAGACAGATACCTGCTGTTAGGCAGTAGGATGGATATATCAGGCCTAATTATTCTAATAATCTTTAGCGCACACAAAGAACAAACAAAGCAATAAGTAGATCAGGGCATTTTTGATGGCTGCAAGAAGGTGCGTGGTCAACAAACAAGCAGGTCAAGATGCACAAAGTCAAAGTTACTCTTGGTCAAATAATAATAATAATAATAATAATAATAATAATAATAATAATAATAATAATAATAATAATAATAATAATATGGCAACAATGTTAATGCTAGTTCTGAAGAAAAGTGCCAGAAAATTCAGAGGCAAAACTTCTAATGAAACTTTTAATATTCAATTTGACATAAACTTCCTGAGTGCAAAGCTACATGAAGAGAAAACTATTCAACTTTTTGCAGCATTTTTTTCTTTCCAAACGCCTTATCTGCCTGTCCGTTCGTTTCCTCCTCCACATACACTCATCTCGCTGCACCTTTCTAGTTTGTTCTGCAGACCACCACAGATTGGATGGACTTTCTTTTCCTTCCACAGTATATATCTCATGAATCATCAGCATCTCGTTGCCGCTGCTGTCTCCTGTTATCTCCCCGCTTCCTTCCCTGGGCTCTTCCACCTCAGACAGTTCCGGTTGGCGCAGGTGAGCCTCCTATGAATCAGCACTAACCTGGTCTCCTTTCATCGGCCCCAACCGAAGCCGCGTGTGACTCGGTGCAGTGCGTTGGAAAAACCTCATGGAGCTGGCGTTCCCTCAGCACTTCAGAGTGAATAAAACATGGACAAGTATGCAGCGAACAGTTTTACATGACAGGCTGATCCTTAAGAGCAGAATGGCAGCATGGTTTGTCTGTTTGCTTTCGAAAGCTGCCTCTTGGAGATGTGAAATTGAGTTGAACCATGAAAAGCATCCAAACACAGTGCCGCTAACACCAGGAGAATACCCCGCAGGCAAGAGACTCTGGTTTATTTAGGACTAAAGAGAGAATATTGTGACTGACAGGCCTCAGGTCTTCATGGTGTCACTCCATCTTTGATTGAAAGTAGCATCACAAAAGTTAAAATTCAAAAACAATATTTACAGAAAATCTAATTTAGTTGCAGGGGCTTATAGTAATTATGGCATCCAAAAAATATTAATTACCAGCATTGGGAACATACAAAAATATTCTTGGCTCTGCTCTGGTTGCTAAGTGTCATTCTCTTCACTGTTTTCTGTTTATTTTCACTGTCTCCATCAATAAAGGATCAACGGTAAAGAAAATATAATTCAAGAAAAAAGCAGAATTCAAGCAGCAGAACTAATTATGTGTTGCTCTTATACATACCTTTGTTACCTTTTAAGGGGTATGTGGCATAAAAACCATCACAGCAAAATAAATTAACTTTATTTATAATGTTTGAGAAGTTTTATTTCAGCCAAATGGACCACAACACCACTCCAACATGTGCTAGAAAATGATATGACATGGTTTGTTGGGCCAGTGAATAACTACAGTATTTGTCATATTTCTTTGTACATTGTATTTGGTCTACAGTCATGAATACTGTTTTCAAAAGCTATGATTCCAGAAAGTATAGACTCAAGAAGGGTTTATCTAAAAGAAACTTGCAATGCAAATGTCGCTGTCATATACTTTTTGTAAATACATGTAACACAAGTGTCACTAGTCTGGCAGTTTTAACTTCAAAAACACGAGTCAAGCTTTAAACATGCATTATTTAAAGCCTTGATCAGATGTGGCATTGTTCAGCCAAGCATGAGCTCTGTGTGTTTTTCAGATTTCCCTGACATGCTACAAAGTGACACAGACAATATTCCTCTTGCTGCTATGGCTACAACTTTCTTCTTCTTTGTTATCATAAATGTTACCGACATCAAGCCTTAGACTTCCTTATTATGTTAACAATGCATGCATCTTTACAAATCTCTCTCTCATTTTTTTTGTCCTCTTGAGTTGAGGCTGGAAGGACATTTCTTTGACAATATGTGAATTCTAAATCAAAGGGGTTTAAGATAAAAGATGAGTGGATCAAAGACACATGCTGCATTGATGTTACACACTGATGTTAAACTGAAGCCAACAAGACCGGAGCACAGATATCCACAAGACGATATAAAGATTGGATTTACTCTCATTACTGAGCGCTGCGGAGAGATGTGACTCTTGACAATGTGTAGTACCTACCTTCACAGAGCAGACAAGGATCCCAGCCTTAGAGTCTGACCATTTAGCCGAAGATGATCCAGAGATAAGTCAGTGTGATAGAGGAAGATGCAGATAATAAGGCCAGACTTGTCTCTTGGTCAATGCTGTCTCTGTCCTTGTGCATTCCTGCTCAAACCTACATGACCACCACACACACACACACAAACACACTCAAACAAAACCAGTGGAAACCAGAAGGCAATCTGCACCGAGTCCACAACCCACAGAGACAGAGCAGAGTACAAAACATTGACAAAAAGAATACACTACACTTCAATCAGTACAGTGTGACTCTTTCAACAGCTCTGTCTGGTTTATGCACAGTGAATGAGGATTGCAAGGGGTCAAACAAAGCGGCAGAATATGAAAATGTGAAGCGTACCCGGGGGTTGCAAAGGTCATGTTAACAGATAAATGGATGTCTGTGTCTTGAGCGTTTAAAATAAGGACGCACACTTTATAATCTTGTGGTTATATTCTCCATTTCACTGAAAACAAGTCCTTATTAATGGTTATTGTCTAAAATACATTAATAAAAACGCTCACACAGATTGGACACACTCGCCTTTCACACTAATGAATGTAATTGGAAAGTGTCCAAAGAGCCTTCTAATATTAGACTTATTATAAACACAGAATTCACAAACACATAATGTCGCTGCCAATAGGGGCACAATGTTTGTATAAAGAAATGATAGATTCATATTAAAACACACATCAGCCCTGACAGATGGATTGATTGTACTGAGATGGAGCTAATTCTGTGCTGTAATTGTGAATAGATCCTTCTGTCACTGAGCTAAAGCCAACAGAGATTTGTACTGCTTTTACACCCACAATTACAACACTTAACAGAAGTTATAAAAGCCATTATGCGCCATCCAAAAAAACCAACGAGGAATGAGACTGACGCCAAGAAGCGACCGGCTGGGCTTAGGCAGAATGTGCCAAACAAGGATTTTAACTTGGGGAAATACTGCCAAGCCAGCAATGACTCAGGCGATATGGGTGTCCGGGAGGCTGCCGCAGAGGATGGGACATTGTTGATGTGCTGTCTGCTTTAGTGGCAGAGTGTTGGATCGCAGCCTGATGGGGGTTAGTCGAGGTTGGAGGCTTGCCTTCCCACTGCTCGGTCCCAATGTTTCTTCAGCAGCCACCAGTGTGAAGGGAAAGGGGAAAACACACACCCTCCAGCTTTAGGACGTGGGAGGTGAACAAACTCTCACAGCTGCAATAAAACATTAGAAAAGCCTGAAGGTGATATACTGTAGTTCTCAATGGTGTTTTTGAATATAGTAACATGACGTCTGCGTGTGCTTGTGCAGATGTACTTCATTACATTTATTGCCAACTTTCTTGACTGTATTTTGGAAGAGAATGGGCATTGATTAAAATATTAATGAAAAATAAATAAATCAATTCAAAATGGAGACAAAGTTTACTTCTCTGTGAGTCAATGCTTTGCCTATCCTCTAACCCACACACTCTGCAGAAACACCCTCCCTACTGTCTCCCGCTCTTAAACATTTCCATAGAGCCACTCCATACTACTGTCAGCCTCGCACTGTTATGCCCTCCAACCAGACATTTCATTGCCCTTCCCACTTTATTATCGTTTCAACGACAAAGTCATTTCCCCCCAGAGCAAGCACACCATTTGCAAACTCTATTTATATTTACATGCTGTTGTATGTATCCTGTTGTAAGCTTAAAAAGCATAAAGGCGGGTTGCAAAATAAAAGCTCAGCTGATATTAACACTATTTCCAGTGAAGGTGCAATAGGGACATGTTTTATAGAGCACTCTATATTGGTTGCTCATTCTTTTGATGCAAACGTTAGCTGAGTGATGGTTAAGCCTTTCATTAGGCTGAATGCTGAGTGGAGCACTTCTATAGCTAATACATGTGACCCTGAATAGTCAATCAGTTCAGTCACATGTACAATACATAGTGTTCATGTGTGATTAATTAAACACTCAGCAAACTTTTTATAAAAACGCAATAGTCCATGCCAATTTATGAAGGTGCATTAAGCTTGTATCGTATTTCTATTAACTTGATACAGTAGATGTTTCGTGCAAACCATAATCTCCAGCTTCCATCAGAAGAAGATATACTGAAAATAATAGGTAATGCACAGCTTTATAATATCACCTTTAATCACTGACAGGAAAGGCCTCAAACACACCTTCATGGGTTGGATATTAAAAACGGGGAATGAGAGGCATGTATTCCTAAAATCCACAACACAAACATGGAAAATAATGAAGCTAAATACAGCACATGAAGACAACATACAGTATCTGCAACACATTAGGTCAACAATCACCAAGTGTGGTTGTTGACCTGTGTGCAAAACCATCCACTAGTCCCTGATCCTTAGACAGACATTACTGTTTAATGCGTTGCTGTAAATGAGCATCAGCACAGGTACCAGACATTTGCAGCAGGGGACTGTGCTCCGGACCATTGGCAAAGAGAACACTGGCAATTATAATAAAAAAAACACAGAGACACTTCGATCTCTGGGGATATTACCTGAACACATAGGGTCAGTTGTTGAATAGTTGTTGCCAGATACCACCGAGCATCCTGAGTTTGTTTCAACATTATCCAGTACATCCAGTACAGTAAACAGGAATGAGTTTTTAATCAGCAGTACATGTGGCCTTTAATCTTTCATCAACATTACAGGCGCAAACACACTTTGAAAATCTGAACAACCAAAGAATTAATTTAGACTTCATCAAAGCAAGTACTAAGACAGTATGTTTATAGTTTAGCCTGATTAGTATTTTTTAAAACAGCTTCCCTTCTATGAAAACAGATTGCAAACAAATCTCCACTTTGCTCAGCTCTGATGTCACTGGTGCCGTCAGCATTAACATGACTTTAATATGAACACTGTGCCCTTCTGTTTTCATGCGGTCACTTTCGACTCTCCTGCTGTTTGCTTCTGAGAAACCGGAATGTACAACTGAGAAACAACAGGTAATCTCAGACATACTGTAGTAGTTCTGCCTCAAGATGTATATGTCCATCTTCTGTTCAGTTATGTTTATGAGTAATGAACAGGTCTTAACAAAGCCTGGTTTAAAGGGATGCTTCTAGTGCTGAACCTATTTCCAAGAGCACGTCCTTTAAGTGACACATTGATATAAATCAAAGTTACAAATTGAAAACAGAAGGCTATGGGGCCTGAAGCCACCACTGGAACACAAAAACGATTTCTGAGATGCAATCGTTCATTAATGTTGCATAAGCAAAATGGTGATCAACTTAACAGATTGAAATGTCTTCATTGGTGAATAAATTGCAGTAAACATCCACAAACTCAGTGAGAAAATACAGCAGGAGATAGTGTAAAGACATCACGGCTGTGGAGGTGAGAGTCAACGCTAAAAAGATGTTAGAAACATGCATCTTGTTATGTGGTGACAAAGTGGCTTTATAATGACATTCATTTGACTACCTCAAACTGCGGTCCCATGTCATTTAACAAGAAAAAAAAGGTTAACTATCTAGTTTAAATCATATTTACATCCAAATGCATCTGCTGTATTTACACTTAATTAAAGAGAATGAACACAAAGAACTGCACAATGACTGTGTCGGCTGTGCTGATTAAAAGTCACCCCTATCATCTCTTCCTAACAGTGCAGTGATGTGTGCCATGGGACTGCCTGGTTCAGAAAAGAGGCAATTTAGCAAGCCTCCAGTGAAATCCCTCCTAATTAAGACGAGTTTCTTCACCATGAGAGGAAATATTCAGTTTGTGGTGGGAACATGATGAGGCAATGGAGTTCAGAGGATCTGTCAATCCATCTAAAATAAACCACAACAACCCAGTATTTCAGTAAAATGGAAAAGATTTAGTCTGAATAGCTCACTTGTTAGTGTTTATTGTATATTTCCTGTTATTAGTGATTACTGATTGCTCTCAGTCCTGCTCAGGTCCATAACAACATATCCAGTTGTTATTCATCATAAGACATCATGTCCTTTATGCTAATCCAAACATAGACATAGACATAAGTAACCACTGTCAACATTCTGCAGCCTTGTATTCTGGCATGAGAGGCGTGAACATTCGACGCCTCCTAACACTGTGCAAACAACGAGGTATAAAATCTAATGTTTGTATTTCTTTGTAAGCAATTCACCCTGTACCACTGTTACTGTGCATGAATTGTTTTATTCTTGCAAGAATTAAGCCGGATCATTCATTCCAATTTATGCTGTCCTGTTGTCTTCGTCGTCTCACTCATTGATCCAAACTAAAAATTATTTAAACAGTGAGAATCTTGGCAAAACATTTCAAATTAACACAAGAGGCAAAAATAAATTAATGTGACACTCGCATGCATTACCAAATTAATTTTTTTTAACCCAACCACACAACCATCATTTACCTGCCTGAAGATCCAACAGACATGTGCCGCCCGTTGCTCAAATGAGTGTTGTTTGTTTGGTGCTCTATTAGCTGGGCCTCAGCTCCAAAAACACCATTTAACAAACATGTTTTGCTTGTTTAAAATCCTTTTAATGTTTTAGAAAAACCCTGTACCAGCATAAAGCATTAGCTAATGTTTTTGAACAAACTGAGCTTTTGGAGAGTATATACTATAGTATATGCTACTTTCAAAACCAGCACATTTACACAGTCTACGTGTGGTAGTTACATGTCTTATCCAAAGCTTTTCACATATAACTCATCCAACATTATCATAATAATCTAGAAGGATTTTTGATTACAGGCATTCCTAAAACTGCATCCGAGACAATCAATAGTAATCCTTTCCAAACTACTGTTGATTGTTAAGTATCTTCATACATCTTTATAAAACTGTGACAGCTGGTGAAAACATAACGGAGCTCTGAAAATACATTCATTTTGCTCAAAGCGTGCGAGTGCATGTGATACCTGAATGAAAACGGGGAATAATTAGAGGTATTCACAGCCATAGTGCACAGAGTGATGTATGGTATGTGCTAATGATGAACATCCACTGTAATAGAGGAAGCACAAACCAGCACAGAAGAGGCTCTAATGGATTCAACACTCCATTGAGGCTCATTTGAAGCACGAATGTCATTATAAAAGCAAGAAAAGGTTTTTGACAGGGAGTGCGATGACATTTGGCTCTCTGCTCAACTGCCCACACTCTCTGGCCTGTCAACCTTGTCACTTCCTATTTGCTGAGGGGGCTATTGAAATTCCAAGAGACGGGAATCTGGTTGACAGCTTTCTGTCCATTAAAAAGGTGACAATGAATTCTGCAGAATTTTTGCAGCTGACAGTGAGAGCAACAGTTATGGCATAAATCAAAGGCTGACTGAGAAAGAGCAGCAATGAGTGCATTGCCTAACGGAAGGGGAGGGATGCAAGGCACACACAGGGGATATTGAGATTGAGCAAACATTACAACAGAAATAGAAATTGCAACATTGATGCTTTGCCTTGTTAGTGGGACATAAACACTAGAAGTATGTAATTAGGACAGGCACAAATGCATTGTGAAAGCATCTGTTTGTGTAAACAGGGTCACTGGGATCTGTTTTGCTCTCACTGAACACAAATGAATTGATAAAAAGTGTGTTTCTTGAATCATTTACATGATTTAAACAACTCTGCATTAATGGAAAACACTTGGATGGAATTGGGGCAGGGAATGAGCATCAGTGTAAGACCTATTTAACTTTACTTCAATTAGGGACTGAATATTTCGACTTTGCGATCTTTAACCTAAATAACAAGCGAGTCATGAGTAAAATCAATCCTTATATGCTGTGTTTGCTGACTGGCAACACAGAAGAAGGATGATATCATTTGTTTCCATTAAATAAATCTAGGGAGGGCTTTAGCACACTAACAAAGTGCTAATGATAAAAGAGAAGTAAAAAAATTCAGGTAGAACTCATCTTCTGAGACCCACATTAACATACTTTCAGCTTCCTTTAACCTTCATGTTGCCCTCAATTTTAGCTCCATTCATTCTGGTAATTTTACCCAAAGGAGATCCAGTTTTAAAGCCACTTCACACGCTAAAGCCTTTCACACAGGACAGAAGTGCAGATTGGGTTGGAAAGACTAAAGTTAGTTTGCCAAACAGACTATCCTTTGATTAAATGGCAGTAGGCAGAGAGCGGGGTGGAAGGAACTGTGCTGACATTTATGGCTCCTGAATGCACCAAAACACACAAACTGAACTTTGAAAGAAGCATTTATCCTGAGTGGGTGCTGTTTGGAACATTACGGTATGTTCCAATGGGTCTTGTGATATGAAATGATTTATAGAGCTCTGTCAACATGAGTTTAACCCAGAGTTGTGTTTCAAAGCATGGAGCTTGGTTGGAGCTAGCTCGCTGGTTGCCACAATAGAAATCAGCTTTTCTATTATAAACAAGTACTGCAATGTATTTTTTGTTGTTATGTGTATCTGAAAAAGAGTATGTGATGTATGTAAAAAAAATACACCCCCAGTCTTCCTGCACCCTGCCATTGACCTCGTCCTGCACTGCCCACATGCTCTGAGTTGCACCGGGACGCCAGCTCTAATCTTTGCCGGCTGTGGCACATAGGTGGCGATGACACTTTTGATCTGCAGCCAGACAGAAAAGGAGGAATCACTTGTCAAAATGTCCGTGCACATTTGCCTCTGCTCCCTGACTGGTTCCTCCCTGTGGCCTCTTAGTGCCAACAAGCCCTAAAGTCAGACCACACGCACAAGGGGCACTGGGGCAGACACACAACAAAAAATGCATCCATAAATTCCCAGCCAAAGCTTGAAAATGATCAAATGAGGCATGGCAACGAGATTCACTGTAAAAAGAGTTTGATCAAGCATTTGAGCATTCAGGTTTGGTTCAAAGTTTTAACATAAAATTGAAAGTGCCGTGGGAGAAAGTGTAAGAGGTTGTTGATTTTAATTAGTTTAAAACCCACAGGAGCAGTCCCCTGTGAAGTTATTTAATTTAAGCACTAAGCTCCTGTTGACAGCAATGAGCCTCCGCCAAATTCTCTCTTAAAGACGATGCCCTATAACCAACCGTCATATATGATGTATTAACATTTTCTACAGTACAACTTTTCCATTCCAGGTTAATTTCTGTCTCATAAATATTTGAGGTGCCACATAGTGCACAGGCAGACGACAAAAGCAAGTCTTCAAGAGGACTTTTTGTGCTCCAGTGAGGACGGAGCCCCAATGGAGAGCAGCTCTTTAATCAAGTGTCTAAGCAGACTCATAAAGCATCCTGAAAGGCCTCCCTCAGGCTCCTCGCAGGGTAAACAATGCCATCACTCTGCGATGATGCCGAATTAAGATATTACCACATGCATGTAATTAACATTTGTATCCAACCGCAGAACAATGAATCACCTTCACAACCGTCTTAAGTAACTGCAGAGGTGGGGGGTAACTAGCTACGCCATTAAATTTAATTAAGTCACTTTTTTAATACATTGTCCTTTTAGTAAAGGGTCAATTTTACATTCAAATAGTGACATTATTTTCTCAATCATGTCTTGGAGAATAAGGAGTACAAAAGGACAATGTAAGAAACATTGCTAAATTGTGAGCAAATACAAAACTGTCACTAGTGTTAGCTCTATATTGTGTTTGGGGGAAAAAGAATGAAACCTGACTCAAACATTTTGTTTTTACTGTGAATATTGAGAAGCCTTTGTTATTGCGTCTTCTATGATACAGTTTTGTGGAATACAATTTTGTGTAAAACATACAATTTTAGAGCTTGTTGTCAACAGCAGCTCTTGTTTAAAAAACACTAAGAGTCACAAACTGCATGGCTTCAGACCAATGCAAGCGTTTAATGAACAGGAGTCCCTAGAGGAAACAAAGAAAATGACACAAAATACCAGAGATGCCCTGGCTGCTTGTGAGATGACATGGGCCACAGGACACCATACAGCAAACAGTCAGAATGATACTTGTTCCAGTACAGAGCACATTATCCTGTCATCAGTAGACCATAATAATAAATGATCTACAACTCTACCTCCAACGAGCAAAAACTGTGCAATGACTGAGGTATTTTCAAATCCAGCAATTTAGAAAGATCTGATAACTGCCTGCCAGCTTAGTATTGGTTTAGGCACATCTTTGGTTTTTAAATACAATGACAGCACTAAAACAATGACTGAAGCTGTGTTGTAGTCCAGTTTTAGAATCCAAGTCCAAGTCACCAAAGACTAGAACAAGTCGAGTCCTAGTCAGGTCATTATCGCTTGAAACACAGGTCCAAGTCCAAAACAGTTCCAAAAAAGTTGAGTCATTTTTTGATGAGTCTGAGTCCCAAACAAAGAGAGAAAGACTGACACATTGTTTGGAATTTTAGTTTTGTATAAGCCTATTTTATTGGGGTTTTGATTATGGCATATTAATTAGGGCTGTAGCCATGCCTATATTTTTGTATTTATTTATTCAAACCCACTTACACAAGAGTTTAGTGTAAAGTGAGCAGCCGTTTTCAATTGAAGTTCATTAACTTGGTTATTGTTGTGTATGTTTAATGAGTTTGGATAAATCCAGGACACTTACAAATCAGTATCATTAGTAGGCTCAACTTCACCTGGATTCAGGAGCTGGGAGTTAAATGAGAGTGGCTCGGCCCGCCTACGACCGCATCCAACAGATGGTGCTTATGTTGTCACAGAGTGGTCTGTGTCTAAGTCCAAGTTATCAGTTCTCAAGTCCGAGTCAAGTCACGAGTCCTTGTGTGTGTGGTTTGTTAACTTTAATTGATTAAATAGCTCAAAGATATTTCCTGGAGATAAAAGAATACAGAGAAAATAAAATCTCAAGCTTAGTGTTTAGGTCTATCAAATGACAAGATCAAAAGTTTGAAGCTACAACAGTTTTATGCCCAAAGCCAGCGAATATATAACGTCTCAAGTGAGAAAAACATGGCAGTGAGGCAGTGAGAGGGGACCGCGGTAGAAAGCCTTTGAAGATCACAGTGCTCCCATGTAATGCGCTGTTTGGTGGCCCATCAACAGCTCACAAGAAGATGCCCTCTTTTTCCCAGTAATCTGTGCTACGTACTTTCTTTTTTCATTCCCTCTCTTTAACCCTCTCTCATTCCCAGAGAAGGTTTGCGATGCACAAAGAAATGGCGCGAGAGAGTGTTCACATCTCGTGTATCCTTTATATTCCCATTAGCCTCCACAAACTGTCACAAAGTACCTGACACCAACTGTTTGCCGCACAGTGCAAAAAGCCTGAGATGCAGGAGAGACGAGGAAAAGTGCGGCGCAGCAGTGCCCAGGGATGGTATAAAAGAAACGCAAGAGGAAAACAGAAAGGATGAGAGGAAAAGAGCTTACTGGTAATCAACGAGGGCAAGCCCCAATGGAGGATGCACAGTCTCCAAAGAAAGAAGTCTAAATTTCGAGGAAATTGAACAGCTTAGGAAAACACTTTAAAGCTTATGGGTAGATGAAGGATTCAGAAAAAACAGTATGGGAGTTTAGAAATTGACTGTATCTCCACATAACATGGTGTAATGATAAAGCAGATTCACAGAGCTGCTTGGTAGTTTGCCTAAAAATATATCAACAGACTATGTTGCTCATACTTGGTCGTATTATTGGCCTCTCCATATGCCTTGGCCTGGATAGACACTGTTTATTCAGATATGCCACACTTAATTCTTCACCCTTTCTCACAAATTAATATGAGTTTGCAGCCAGCGGAGTGACACTGTTCGGCTTCGCAGCATCATTTTAAAGGGCTTTATCGGTCACATTAATGAAACAATCTCCTGCTCCCACTTAAACTGATTTCTGCACGTTTTATTCTATTTATCAAACCCAGTCAGAGGTGACCCATGCTGCGAGTAACCCTCTGGAGGGTGTCTTTATCTGCTTTCCAAGTGACAGACTTTGCAATCATCTACCTGCCTCCTTAGCTGATTTATAATTAATTACATTGCTTGCACATAAGCCTTGTGAAATAATACTGTCTCATGGTTTTACAGGGATCTAATTTAAGTAGAAAAACCTCAAACGTATATGTAAGGGAAAATCAATAAAACAGTCCAGAACTGAAAAGAAACCTCAACCCAAAAATAATGCACAGTCATAGTTAATTTAATCAAAGATCTGCATCATGTTTGATTGCTTTGTTCACATCTCCTCAACTTCTTAATCAGTGGGAAAGGAAAGGCACACTTAGTCCAAGCAAATTAAATTTTCAGGTCATAATGAATGCCCTTCATAAAAGAAATGCCCTTTGAGGTTGTTACAAAAGTCCAGCGATTGCTTGGATCTGCTCTCTTTCTATTGAACAAGAAACAAAGTGAACGGCTAGTTCTTAAAAGAATAAACTCATACATGGTTTAAGGCCTGGCCATGAGCTGGTACTGTTGCATTTGTCTCTTTCATAATACAATGAACAAAGATCTTAACACTTTTGTTTTTGCCCCTATTTTTCATTAGCTGAACTCAAAGATCTAAGACTTGTTCTATGTACACAAAAAAATATTTCTTTCAAAAATGGTTCACAAATGGTTCTTCTTTGGTGAGATAATCCATCTACCTCACAGGTTAGGCCTTTTATTGTGGCCAGCCTAGGCACACCTGTGCAATAATTTTTGTTTTATTGCACAATTTTTGTTCAGTATACGCACACATTCATACACTAGTGCCACAGACACTGAAGGCAAGAGGATTTAGGTGTCTTGCTTAAGGACACAACAACTGTATGAACCGGGGAGAGGGGGAATTGAACCGAAACCTTCCGGTTAGAGGATAACATTTTACTTTTGTTTCGTCAGATACAGTAATTACCTCAAATAGATGGATGATTCGATTGAGGTGGTGGATGGGTTCAGTTTTTTTTTATATTACACAAAGCCAGTTCAGCGCTTTGTCCTTAAATGTCTGGAAACAAGGATATTACATCCCCATGAATCTGTAATATCAATGTAGATCCCCTTAACATAAAACTTTCCATATGTTTACGTTCTATTTTGGGTCAATAGCTGGTTAAGACATATACTATCAGTAGGGTTTCTGGTCATGCTATTCTGCCTGGTATTATTACACCACCTATCACTCAAGCCCACTGTGTACATTATTCATGGCCCAGAGGAGTTTGTCAGAGGCTGTGACCGCAGGTGCTGTGACAGCGCTCTCAATCACAGGCGCCCACGCCGCCTGCTCATCCGACCCCTGCATGACATGGTCGGCCCGCAGTCCGACTCTGCTAAAGAATCTGGCCCACAGCTAAAAAGTAATTGAGCGGGATTCATTCATAAATGAGTCCAGACGTCAAATAATCCAGAGACTACAGCTTCAGCGGGGGCTATGTGTTATAGCTGAAAGCCTGCAGGTCTAAGTTGTCCTCCACAAATAACAACCAGCAGCACACATATCAGTGCACGCTTGTCAACTTCAGCACACTCCTGGGTAACAGATAGCCCGTAGATTTTATTAACTTGTTTGTTCAATTTCACAGGCCACATAACTCCTGCTGTCATCACACATGCAAACACAAAACTTCTGAAAGCGCTGTTACCGGTGAGGCGTGAGGTGTATTTCTACTTTGATGCCCCGCCATCCTTCATGGCAACAAGAAAATTGCACCGCCACATATTTCTGCTGACAATGTGAAGACTAAACTGAAAAGGCTATTTAACCTGTTTTGCTGCAACCCATTTTCATGCAATCTTTCAGTTGTGTGCCAGAGACTTTCAATCAGACAGTCGAGCTGTTGTTTGTCAAATGCTACGTAATTTATGACTCAGCTTTGCGTAATGTTTTTTTATTATTATATCCTTTATTTAACCAGGTGATATCTTTATTGTTCAATTGAAGGAGAGAAACAATAGATACTGTAACTTTGTCATCAGCATAAAAATGAAAAAAAACAGCAATGGCCTCAGAAGAGAACCCTGGGGTACTCCTTTAGTTACTGAAAAAAGGAGGAGGACATAACACATATACTTGACTCATACATCTTCACAGATTTAGACCTTTACAAGAATGCATGGTAGTTTGACTGCCTTTATAGGAGCATGTTTGAAATGTAAGGCCACTTCCCAGTGAGATGGACAAGCTGCACTGACCAGCATCAAGAGAATGCATTATAAAATTGGGAAACAGCTAACATTGCAAACTCATTCTATTATTATTATATTTTTTTGAGTGTCTGGTGGAGTACACGACAGTTAATGACAGGGCTAAAAAACACTGTTAAAGTCAGAGTGAACTGTTTCCATGTGGTGCTGTGGCGTTTAGTCTGTTGTTATCTGAATTTCCATACTTAGTGATAGAAGTATTTGGTCTAATAGAAGCATTTGAGGATTAAACAAATAAGAACAAAATTAATAAACCCATTTGATTAATTTGAAATGAAAGATGTAATATTTATGCATCAATAGGCTCTCAGAATTGATTTATAAATCAAACTATGGCTGCCTAAAACGTAAAATTTATCTTTAAAAGGCCATATTGGCAGTGAACTAGATAAAAATAAAGCTTAAATCATTTATATTTGTATTAAGTATTAACCAATAAATGAGCAAGGGGCTACTAAAGTTAACAAATTAAATAGCAATAAGAGGTCACAATATTTGATATAAATACAGTTATAAATTTATAGAGCACTTTCATTCAAACATGTAGATACTATTATTATTAATAAGTCAAGGCTGATACAAAATAAAAGATTGACTCCAGCTCAAAACAACAGACTCCGCTGAGCTCCAGCTGAGGCTGCAGATTAATGAATGTGTTCATTCCTTCATGCAGGGATTACCTTCTCTCTAATGAAGGGCAATTCAGTGCTGCTGGTAGGACCAGTGAAAGGACCCTTTGGCCCTGAACTGCACAATTAATGTGCTGCAAGATTAGCACCAGAGGTGATAAGCCTTTGGAAACATCCTCAGAATGCTAAAAGAGCAACAATAAAAGCACACAGAGTAAACACATAACCTGACGTCTGCAACTATTCTGTGTGTCGTTTATGGAGCAACATATAAAAGTGCAGCCACAGACAAATTATTAGTGACTTCCTATAGCTGCTCTAATGGCTTGTAACATGATAGTGACACTAGTTCTCTGTCACTCTCTCCAGCAGCACAGGAAAATTGAGCTGTCAGCATGAAAGGCACAAGACAGTGTGCAGTGTTTTACATTCAGAGCTAAATCTTACACAAAGGCTACACATACCATTTTTGAACAGTCAAAACATTTAGGCTCATAAGCATCTGCTACAAGAAAGGTGATCCCAATTAGGGCAAGCAAGGATGTGCAGAATGTAGTAAAATCTGTTTATATACTAAAGACCCCAGAAAGACACAATGGAGCACAACTAAGCTGCCTTAACAAATACTGATGTTCCAACTTTTTGTTGCACTTTGTTCCCACAATAATGGTACTTATGCATAAATGATAATCACATTTTCTCTCTGTAGCCCGCAGTGAAAAACCTGTGACACCCTCAAAGCTTATGTATAAGTGATAGACACGTCAATTTAAGTGTCTTTCTCTAACCCACATTCCACCGAGCACTGTGCTCCTCAATATTTCACTCCACATTACACTTGTTTGTAAACTGTCAAGTCAAAATGACATTCATTAAGTTCTACTTTACTCACTCGTGTCTACAAAAAAGCTTTTATGTAAAATAATAGAAATCATTCATCAAATCAAATCAAGCAAATCTGAAGTCATAATGTTGTAATTTAGGAGTTAATTGACAACACAGCATGTGATTCATTCTCAGCATTTGACTTAGAACGATAGAAACCCAATCTTAAGATCTCATTAGGAAGTTTTGCTGAGTCAGTGAGGAATAGTGATTTTATTCCACAGAGACTTTACTATTCACCAATCATTAATCTACAAAAAAAAGGGATTTTATTTACAATCACGAACGTCAGAGCCTTCTACAGAGACACACTCAGTGACAAAATTAGAGAAGGGTGTCTGACAGCAAGGTTAATGGTATAGCCTAGCAAGTATTTGTAGTTATTTTTTTTCTTCCATATAAACAATTAGTCTGGTCTCTATGTATTTGAGTTCCAGAGGCAGTATCAACAGACACATAATTAACTACTTCTGGACACAATATGTTAGACCTATGAGAGAATTAATGCATTGCATAAAGCCTGCCCTATTTCACATAAACAGGCACAATTGATTGGACAGGATGGATGTGAAGGACCCCTTTTACTCTTAGTTTGGTCTCTGCCCGTTATATGGCTTTTCCATTCTGTCAAAATCCAGTGATATAAAATTAGCATTGCACATTGTCACATTGATTTCAGGACCATTTATACATATCCCTGTTTAATGAGATGTATATAATATACAATATAAATTAATTTGGAAGTTTGTACTGTAAGGTTTGGATTGCAGTATTAAGTAAACCCCATTAACAAAGCAAGTTCACAAATCACTGAAACCTTGTATTTCCTAGTGTAATGCAATAGTTTCAACCTGGCTGCATACATAATAATAACATTAACGGTCACCTGTCCAATGAGGTGAAAAGCATTTACTTGCACCTAATTGGCTTTGGTATGGCGTAGTCGAGCTGTTCTAATCACACTGGCCTGTAATAATATCATAATATCCAACATCAAATTAATGGTGAGTGCAGGTCTGGCTGTGGGCAGACAGGGCAAGTGAAGTAAATGTCCTCAGACGTAGAAGAAATGTAATTTGGCCGCGGAATGCAGAAGAGAGGGAACTGTTGTGAGGGAAGTGGAGCAAGCATCTGTCTCTAGCAAAGCAAATGTCAGGTCCTGTTAATCTTATCTGAAAGGCTGCCTGCTGACGTGGATTTAATTTGTACACAAGTGCACAGCAGCTATATTACATGAGTGCACACTGACTGTAGACGCATGTACATTTGCATGCGCGGCAGATACGTTTGCAAAGCACCACCTATTTACCACCATCTTTTATCATGGCACTGACCCACACGTCACGACTCAGCCCTGTCTGCACACGTAAATCCCCGTTTCCTCAAATGGGATGCATTGGGATGCAGCAACATAAACAACCTCACCTCCGACATCTTCCAGCACAGGCTTTAAAAGACAAATGACTGGCCATTTAATCTCAAACACAGAACCGCATACATCCATGTCACAAAAACAAATACTAGAGCTGACTATATTTCTCAGTCCAGTCAGCACTCCCGCTCTCTAAGCATTACCTATCATTCTCAAAGGCGACAGGATGAGAACGGGGAGAGATCTATGCTAAGTAAAATGGGTAAGACGATAGGGAACTGCCACATTTGTTCATCCTCAGGCCTCCTCTAAGACACCAGGAGTCAGGCCTCTAGAGGACAACACAAGCCTGGCAGTCTCTAGTTCACTACAGCACAAAACCGCAGAACAACCAGGGACCAATGGGTTTTTAAAAGAGTAGAAGTGGAAGTCAGTGAATGTGATGCAGAACATGGAGTGGGTTTCTGACACTCCAAGGCACTTAGGGACGTCCAGGGCGGGCAACAAGATAAGCTGCCTTGAACACAGATTAGTGGGAAACACAGTTAGGATGTTAAAGGCGGACTGCCAATTGTTTGAAGTTTGGTAATCAGTCACAGTATTATCCACAGAAGGTGGCAGACAGCTAACTAATGTATTTCAGTGGGCTGTTCCAGTGCATGAAACTCCATAAGATCAATGCCATTTTAAGTATATGGTGGTATAAAGTACATACTCTCACAGCTTTATTTGTCACACAGCAGTGTTTTACAGTACGGAACTAAAGCCCAAATGTGCACTTCACCATAAAAATGCTCATTTAAATATGCAGTTAAAAGTCCAATGTTTCCACAAATGTTCAGTCACTGTGTGGATTTGTGGATCTGTTGTGTCCAATGAGGCACTTGTCAAAGAGATGCAAGCTAAAAGTGGGATATTCTTTATCTTCATGTTACATGGTTTGGTTACAAACAGACTTTTAGAATAAAGTCATGAGTGTAAAGGACTCACTTGTCACCACCTGGACATTGATATTTTTTAGCTTCTCAGATTCATACAGATCTAGACACTCTAGGGCAACAGACCAGCTAATTTTGTAAATATTACATTCACTTACCTGCTTTATGTGTATTACTTCTGAAGCCTTGTTCATAATTTTATTTAACTTGCACTGCTGTATTATATTACTTTTGTTGTCTACTCTTTAACATTGTGTCAAGCGAATTGTTAATTATTGCTCAATGCTCTCACTCCTGGTAAAGGTCATATGCTTATCCACATACACTTTTGACACTTTGTCTTCAGCTGTATCTCCTATTGGCTCCAGGCTAACCCAAACAAGACAAAGACATCACTTTACACTACATCTAATCACTGTTGAGGGACGCATCCACATAAACTCAATCACATCCATGACTGACACGTCAGATCATTACACGTTAATTCATGACGACCCTGGAGGTGAGAGGCGGGCATAATATAGCCATAAAAATGTGCTGAAAAACTCTTTAAGTAAATCACCTGTACCATGTTACATGTGTCTGAATTGTTTCATTCATACAAGAAATGTATGAATGAATCTCATTTGTGATTCGAAGCAAGCAATTATTTTAACATATTGTATAATGTCTGACACCGTTTATTGCTTAATGATATAATGTTCTTTCAAGAACTGGAGTGGCAATTGCCTTGTATACATGTGCTTGTGTGATTCAGAGGACTACAAAAAGCCACAAAAGTAGAAAATATACTCAATGCATCATTATAATGTGACTCATATCAAACAATATATTAAATAACTTCCATGTGGGCACTCCTCTCTGCCTCAGCAAAGTCTGAGTCACCAGTGACCAGAAGAGAAAAAAAAAGATCATGCTTTTCCAATGAAGCAAATAATAATTATAAAATGATTTTGGTGATAAACCGAGCTGATGGGAGGCTGAGTGTTTGAGGAGATAGACTCTGAGGGAAACATATTGCTGACAGCAGTTCATGATATGTTCTTGAATATGATATGAACACAATGGAGCCATATAAAACCATCATTTTTCACAGTTGACTAGGAATGACTAGAAGCAGGGGTGTGTCAGGGGGGTAACTTTTGCAATTGGGCAGATGAACGCTCATTGGGAGTAAAGCTTATGCTCCAGAACAAACAATGGTTTGAACGAAAACAATAAAAAAACAATTGCATACGGTCTGTCACTGACTACGGAGCAGCCGCCTGCAGATAAGAGAGAAAAGGGAGCGAAGCAAGATCTCCACCGCTGACACAGTACAGTAAACCCTTCTCAGATGTCTTGGAGCGAGATAACATTTTAGCAGGCTGCAACTTCAAACCAGATCTGTTCATGTGTAGCATTCGGTGCTCGACAATGTTCCCTTACGCCACAGTTGGAGGAGTTAGTGAGCTTTGTGGCTAATTTCCTTGGCAGCCCCCGGTTTGGACATGGGTCTCGTCCCTCAGTCTGGCTCCAACCTGATTGTTGTCGTACAGCTAGCGTTTATGACCTTCTCTAAGCTCCCTTCATGTCGAGCCGCTTTCTCTCTGTAGCTCTCTGATGTGACGCTGGGCTGAAGCTCAGTAATTTGGAGTCAGCGATAAGGGCAGGCAGAGGATATTACTTGTGGGTAGACAGTGATTGAATTGGCTCCAGAGGGTCAAACACACCTAAATGACAGCTCCGTGCAAACCCAGGACGCATTTATTTAACCGTGAGAAGCCCCCAAATGACAGCAGCAGCTTGGTGTGGGCAGACATGATGATGAAATGCACCAAAGCTGACCTGCAAGGTAGAGCAACCAGATAAAAACAAAAGAAATGGTTCATATTGACTCTTCATGTGAGTCTAATTTATGTGTAGGAAGAAGATAAAATAAACCTAGGGGGAGATTGATTTTGGTCAGGTCAAATAAGCCTGGAGACAGAAAAGTGATTTGCAAAAGCATTCTACCAAACAGGAAATTGGCGTCAGTACAAAATCACCAAGTCCATGAATGTTACATAAGTACAAAACTGCACACGCTCACTGGAGAACCTTACTGAAGTGTGACTAACGTGTGCAGCTTGAGAATTCGGACAAAACACTTTTCTTTGCCTCAGTGACACTATACTTTCAAATGCAGTTGTGAAGTTTGACACAGTTCAGTAGATGACACCTGGAGCCAAACAAGCTAACATGCCTAAAAAAAACAAACAATCGAGAGCTCAAATATAACCCCTTTTGAACCCTCTGGCATCTTCGTCTTTGTACGTTTCACGCTTGACTGGACAAAATGCCTATTTTACATGAAACATGCACACATGAGCGCCCAAAGAAGCACCAAAAAGAGCATGCAAACAAACAAAGCCAAAAAAAGAATGAGCGCCCCATAATCTCTGAAAGTCTGTTGGCCTCATTTTGGAAAAGTCAGGAGTGAGGAAGAGTATGGTTGACTGTTACCCAGCGGTGAAGACGTGATTGACGTGGCTGCAGGATCGGAGCCTCCTTGGAAACAAGCCAACGCTTCTTTTGTGGCCCTTGCTCCAGCGAAGGGGGGGGGCAGTTTGTGGGGGAGACCACTGGATGTGAAGAAGTAACAACAGCAGTGGCAACAATCTCCTCACACTAGGGGAAACCTGTAGAACAAAGAAGAGAGTCAAAGAGTCCTTTCTGGTGGCCTGTGAAAGATTTGAAGAGATTTGGTAAGAGCTCGAGGGGTTATAAACATACACACAAGTCAGCTAGAAGTGTTCCCTCCTAAACTCTACATAAAAGGGTTTGGAAAGAACTAACGAGGCAAATTTAAGTTCAAGCAACAACTTTGGAATCTAAAGAATTGGAGCTATTCTTAATGGAAGAAATTTCTCACATTTGTGCCAACGTTTTTAAAAATGTTTTCTTGTCATTGTACAGCAGCACAACATAAGCAGTGCACATCTGACCATCACACAGACAACACATCTCATAATACAAAAACAGAAGAAGAAAAAGAAGATCAACACCAACAATGTTTTAAGGTTTATGTATACAGAATGCAAAGATATGGTCATAAATGCTGTTCCATGGAGTTTGGTCTAAATGTAACACCTTTATCTCATGTCCCACTAACCCAGTGACAGTCAGACTTAAAAAGCAAAGCAGTGACAGCGGTTGTTAGAGAGACAGGACACTGAACACAAAGTAACAATTTCATCCAAGCACTGGAAGAGCTATAGATCAGTAAGGCTCCAGAACTGTGGCCCAGTTGTGGGGCTGTTTATTATCAGCAGACAGCACACTGGGGCCTGGAATATAAGAGCATTAAGACACTGGGTGCAGGCCGCTGGGAGGCTGCGGGGCTTGGGCAACGTCGGCTGAATGCCAATGAGTGTCCTGCTCTCCTCCTTCAGATTTCATTTGCTGCTCTGCCACAACACAACAGTACAAAGCATCTCTATCCCCGCCTCGGGTCCCACGGCCATGTTAACTCAGAACCCCAGCATCAAAACCACCTCACATTAAGGCCATTACCAGCACTGTAAGCGTGCTAATCCACTTTGATATGATACCACACAGGCCTCTAAAAACAAGGGTGAGGTGTGTCACATTTCCAATAAATCCAGAGGGGAGCTGTGCAGAGGTTCACTGCAAAAAAAAGCATTCCCTTACAGTTCAAAACACATATAAAAGTTTAATGCCAAGCTGGCAGAAAGCAGCCCTCAGAAAGGAAATGAGCTGAACTATTTTCAGGAGTACTACGTGGCATTCATAATTGACATTATACTTTTATATATGAGCATTATAGTCTTGCCTTTTCTGTCTGACATTTAGGCAGCAACATTAGCGAGACATCCGCTGAGCTCTTTGTGTTTGAAGGTGCTCCGGCGTGTTTGTTTACAAGTGTGTGAATGACAGGATTTGGCATTGCTTTAAGTGACTCAAGAAATCTGACAACTGTAACTGTGACAACAAAGAGGCAGCCATTCCAGATGAGCAAAAAGATAGATCTTCATTTCTCTGCGAATATGATATGAGATAATGACATAAGAGAGATGTTATAAGGGAAAAGCACAGCCCAGACAGAACACACAAAGAAGTAAAGGAGATTATACTTTTAACTCTGTGCTGTTTCAATACTACATACTGAGCTGTTATAACAATCTGCTTATGTAATTCTTGGAGACTGAATGTAAGGACAGTTTTGTGTATGGTCATGGCCAAGCGCTAAGGGAAAAGAAAAAGCCATCAATGTAGTGTTTTACAAAACTACTGAAAAAATACGCAACGTGTACTTTCAAAAGCAACTGCCAACGCGCTGCATAAAACTGAATGTCAACCTACACGGATGGAAAAAACACAAACAAAAAACAAAGACCACAGCAATGATAGCTCCACTTCAGAGAATGGCGCAGTAAAACCACAATGAACTGCCAGCTCTGTGACAGTGACGATGAAGAAACAAGAATAACTCCTGATCCATCTGAGAGGACGAGCAGAAGAGTAACCTGACTACAACACCTATAAAGATATAAAAAAAGTGTCTGACATGTAAGTGCTACAGAAAAAGCTTAAAGCTTTGGAATGAGTTTTCCAAAAACTGTGCAAGTTATTGATAAGCTGGTCCAAATGCAAGATGGTTGAATCTGTGTTGGGACTAATTGAAGTCTAGAGAAAGGATGTAGTGTAGATGTAAGAAAGCCTCTGTCTGAAAACTGTGAACATTTACTCAAATTCACCAAATACTGCTTTGCGATTGCTTTTGGTCTTTTATTAAACGTTCAAAAAAAATGTCCTGTGTGCAGTATCAGTGTGTGCTGTTGGTTCAATTAAAATAAAGTTTCTGTGGCAAGCAGGGCCTTTTGAGCACCTTGGCATTTATTATTTAGGGTTATTTGTCTAGCATTTAACAAGTGCTGTGGTGTTGTTTTAGTTTTAGCTTGTTTTAGTAGTTATCTTATCTAAATGATGAAACATAACATAGAATGGAAAAACACATTCAAAAAGATGTCCATTTGGGTAGATTTTTAAAGATTTATTACACACCTAGTGCATCAAAGTGAGGTGTTTCTAAGCCATACATATTTCCAACTCCATTAATGCACTATGTAACACCATGCAACACACTATGTAACTTTCTTTTCCATAAAATACATAACTTCAAAATCCTTTAGCCTCAGTGTTATTTGGCTAATTCCTGACATAAGAAGGATCAATATCCACTCTGACCTAATATCACTCTGGGACTCTGAATGATGGGCATGTTAACATATGGTGGAAAATGGTGGCACGGTGATGTCCATGGTTCGACTCCCAGGTACGAACAGGGCCTGGAGTGGAGTTTGCATGTTCTGGGTTTCCTCAAAGTACTCCGGTTTCCCAGAGTTGGGCGTAGCTGCCGACTAGAAAATGTAGGGGCTAAAAAAGGGATGAAAAAAAAAAAACATCTCTTGCCGAATCAATAGTGATTTAGTCAAGACCACATTGAATACACAATACAGATAAATTGTACAATACAATAGATACAAGGGAACAGTTTTTACACCAATTTTCAACTGAGAGTTCAGACTCATGCAGTGTTATTACAGCTGAAATTACAATTACTCCCAGCCATACTGTATACTGTATACATACTGTATGTCAAGACTTAGGCTTTAAATTATTACATAGCCATCAGCTGTGTTACAGTAGATCCATCATCAGCTATTTACAGTAAAACACCCAAAGTGGCCCACAAACCAGTGTCATTCATTAAATATGTGCCCTCACAAAGGCAGCATCTAGAGAGATATTCTAGGAAATCAGGATATAACAGCAAATAGACATTTTCATCTAGTCATTATTAGATAATGTCATGTTCTCCCTGCAGGGTTTGTTTTTAACATAAGAATAAAATGTGGATAATTTGGCCCTGTGCACTCAATTATTTAGAATGTACTTTGCATACAAACTTTTGCACAGTTAAACATAACTTGGAAATAATTGATATTTAGTTAAATACCAGTGGGTCAAGAAGAAAAAGGAGTTAAAAGTGTCCAACAAGGGACAGCCGGCAGAAAGCCTGCTGCACTTTGTGAATGTATCTGTGCAAGTGGACCCAGCGCAGAAGGCCTAAAGGCCCAACCGCCAGACTCCATACTGTCAGTAACTCTATGGGAGTCAAAAAATATTTAAGACCACCTACTGGGATTTCAGAATCCAGCGATTAAGACTGCAGCACTTCAAGTAACTTCATTACATTCTACGTCTTTCTTCCTTATACAAGATGCAGCTCATCATCTCCAAAGCCTTCAATAACTTGACTACCATGCCCCGCAGACCTTACAGACCTTCTCCAGCATCACTCCCTATTTGTCCAAGACAATCAGATGCTATTCTTTGCGCATCCATCACCAGAAGCAAGCAGTGCCACTCCTTAAGAGATTGAGACCTTTGAGGCAACAAACAGCGGACATGTAGTATATCCATATCTAACTATACTACTGTAATTCTCACCATTTGGTTCTAGCTTTTGTTGTTTTATGTATTGTGTTCTTCTGTTATTGTTATTTTGCCAAAGATTAAATTCAAGAAGGTGTGCAAGCCAAATACCAAGTCCTTGACAGATGCATGTGCCTAGACAGCAGGACAAACAGAGTGAGACAGACAAGACCTTAAGTGCAGACCTGTCAGTCGCACACGAGCCCAGCACTGACACTAACATGATGTATTAGTGAATGGTAGCATTTAGGTTGTGTTTCCTCATCACTTCCCCTGTGGCCAGCCACTAACCCCTGAGAGTCTAGCTGCCTCCAACAACAACATTTCAAAAGCGATACAGTGCGTGCAGGCTTTTACCAAGGACACCAGGTTGGCCAAGCTGCTCCGTCTCCAAGGTGGATAAGGGGCACTCGTCACCGTGAGCAATTTTCACGCATTCCTCCTGCCAGCTTTATTCTTTTGCAGCGTGGGGCTGTGAGAGTTTAGTCATATAGCTGCAGAGGCTGCTTGTCAATTTAAATAGGGCAGCACACTGGAGTGCACTTCAACCGCACGATGCAATTCATCATCCACACTGCTAACCCCTCCTGTCACTTTCATGCCGGTCAAACGCCAAGAGTATTTTGTCATCAGAGAGGGGTGTGCGCTCATTCAGAAAAGTATATTTCAGGGGCATGAAATAGCTTTTGATTGGAAAGCCATGAAAGAGGTTGAAAGGGCTTAATTGAATCAAACTTATTGGAACAGACTGGAGATTAAAATCTGGTCGGTGGTGGTCACTAAGAAAGACATTGGCAAGGAGAACAGGTCGCCGATACACACGAGCAATCACAGAGTAATTACAAGGCGTTTGCGCTTAAAGTTCACAAAGGTTGTACTCCTTGAGAATAGAAGAGAATGTAAAAGAGAGCGCTAGTGTGTGTGGCTATTGGATTTTTAACAAAAGAGATTTGGAGAAGAAAAACATACTGAAGACAGCAAATGATTTAAGACTGATCAATAAATGAACTGAAACAGATTACACTGACAACTGAGAGAAAGATTTATGATAGGGCATGAGAAATAGGGGGTAATGGCAGATGTGTTGTGTTGGAGATAAAGAGAATAGCAGATAAATGGACTGGATATCCTACTGTATTCTGGGATATGAAGATGGAGAGTGACATAGATGGCACATCCTAACAAGAGATGTCCGGGAACAAGGCAGTTGTCCCGGCCCAACACCTTCCATTAAGCCAAGATGTGTGGAATAAGTAGTGGGAAGGACTTCCTGTCACTCACTGTAATTTCACAAGTATGTCACTGTTCCCCATTGCAGGCAGCCTGGGATAAATAAATAAAAAACATTGCAGCTGGTGCCCAGAGCCTATGAAACCTGAGTCTGCTGCTGTGCACTTAACAGAACTGAGCAGCATTGGACTTATTTAGCACCATGTCAGTGTTTACTGCACAAAAACAATAAGTACTTTGCTGCAAAGTTGACCTTTAAGTGTAGTTGTTTAACCAATGACTTCCCTACAACACAGCTTTTTTATTTAGATTAATTTAGCTGTTCTCTTTTCAAGTTGGCAATTAGGAATCCTAACGCAAATCTATACAAGGATATTTAGTGTGATTTCCACAATTTGGAGAACACTCAAGGCTCGGTCCATAGAGCCGCACTGTTGAGGTGGAACACTAGCTCTCACAAAGCCCTGTAATCAACCCTATTTAACACTTTGGGGAATCATTTGGAACAACAACTGCAGGGCAAGCAGTATCGCTCAACATCAGTGCCAAGCTGTACTAATGCTCTTGAACTCAAGCAAATCTCTGCAGCCAGAATTTAAATGTTGTGTGAAATCTTCCCAGTGGAGAACAGGCTCCGAGAGCAGCATACAAAATTTCACCAATTATGCTTCAGCCTTGTAATGCCTGCTGAAATGCTTGGACAACACATATGTAGTAAAAAGTAGCATCGAAGGTAAGCTATAACAGATAAAAAACTGATAATACTGACTCATAACAGAATATTTATATGACACTGCAGCTACACAGCATGGACAGTTTCTCTTTAAAAGGCAGTTTGCACAGGTACCGTGTCAACATGATAAATGTGTCTGCCCTCAGCTTAAATGCAATGTCAACATGCCCCACTTGGATTTCATTCTGCATTTACTATACATGTGTAGCATCTCATGTGAATCTTCATGTAACTTCAGACTAAAGGGAAGAATATATGAATACATACTGTATATAATGCAATTTAAGGAAACATGCCATTTACAGAACATATTGTAGGATACATCAGGAGTGGCCATCTAAAGATATATTCATCAACCCGAACCATCAGGATGAGCCTTTGATGTTTGTTAATGATGCAGTGTAAGTGGCAGCAGTAACAACAGCTGCTGTTCTCTCTGTATCAGGTGAAAAGCTCTGTGTTTTGAAATCTTTGGGCTGTCAAAGGAATGGGTACTGTAAAAAGGGGCTGTTATTGTTATTGATTTGTGAAATAAATTTTGTTAATTTACTTATGTACTGTTTTTGTTTGTAAACAGCATGAGTTCTAATTTTATATTGCAAGTCTGACCTAAACTAAATGTTCATCTGCATCACTCTCTTAGAGAGAGATGTAATAATGTGATAATGTCGTTTGACAAACGTGACTCTGCTGTGTCTGTGCTGTAGCCACAGAAAGTTATGTTAATGTTTCCAACTTGTGGGCCGTGGACCAAATCCTGTTCTTTGTGAATTATGAACAGTTCTCACTTTAAAAACATAGTTGTGAATAAATCTTCACTTGGTAAATTTTCTTTTATCTTTTGTCAAATACAAAATTGAGAAAAATGCAGTAGGTCGTTTTGATTTTACAACATGATGTATTCTTTTTTAAATGAGAAGGAGATCACCATCAATTTTTGACTATTTGTAACAAAGTAAATAAAAACCAAATGATAAAAAACTGTGTTGTATGCTGTTTGTACTTTAAGTATACTCAGCGATCACACATGATTGAACTATATATTAGATTGATTTTAGTTTTCAAACACTAGAGCTGAGGGGATATACATGACTTCTATTATGTAGCCCGGCCCTTCATAAATTGTTTACCAATGCAGCCCCCAGTGATAAAAGTTTGGACAACCCTGGTATACATAAAAACCTGGGTAATGATGTGTTTTAATAACCACATTAATAGACAAGGTAAAAAAAAAAGTTGGTTTTACCTTGTAGTAGTGTTATTGAGGGTGATTTTTGGAGTATTGTCTATATGCCAAAAAATGTGCACACAACTTTTTCTGCAACACAAACATGTGAATACTGCAGTATAATAAATCAAATTGACATGATGCATTAAAAAATCTGAACTGTTTCCTTCACCTTTCTTGTCAGTAGACTGGGAATATGTGCCCAACCTGACGGAACAGCCTGGTGCCCACAGCAGAGGTGGAGAGGCGCACGTACGGTGAGCGTCCATGAGCATGTCCTCTCCATTGCTGTGTCCTTGCTACCACCCTGCTTTTAAAAAGCCTTGACTACATTATTCATAGAAAAGCACTGCTAAGATTTGAGGAAAGAGTAAAGACAAGAGTGCCTCCCAACATCCTGCAGCGAAAGGTGCACTTAAGGTCTCGCCCTAGAAACAGGAGGATGATGAAAAAAAAGAGTGAACTTAATAAATGGAGATATGGAATAATCAGCAGAACGTCAATGAACCAAGAATAACTCTGATTTTACTGTATATTTGACTACATTTTGTGGAGTAAAAGAGTCTTATGTGGCATGACTATGAAGCTCAGGTTTTGTAGTATCAAATTTGGTAATCCAATCTGTCATTTGTAAACTGCATTTGCTGATTAGTGAGACAGTGTTACCAACACATGTTGATGAAAGTGGAAAGACACAATCAGCAGAAATGGTTATAACTACTTTGTTTTGCTCCATATGTTGATTACAAGTAGTTTTGGGACTACGCACATTTTTAACTCTGTGGCATCTAAAGTTTTAATTAGGTGTTGGAGCAGCTCACAACCTCCCCTACTGGCAGAAAATGATAAAGCACACTTAAAAAAGCAGCGCCCAGCAGAGAATACATTACAACATGGGAGTTTGACCAGTTTGGCCAAACTTCTAAGAATTACAGTTTCCAAGTTATATGCCGTCAATAAATCCAGACAGACAAAGTTTTTGTCCCAGGGTTGAGTGTTAAAATTAGTCACAGGCCATCTTCTCTGGTGATGAACCCAACCTTCTCGGCCACTGAGTCCAGAGAAAGCATTTTTCTCACAGGCATATCCCAAATAACTTTTTATGAATAATTACAATTGCACTTTGTGTCAGTCCACCCAGTGATAGTCCATCATTAAATCTAAGTAAATATTTCTATTAAATATGTTTTAACGATGCCCCTGACATGCTGAAATTGAACAGTTAAACTTATCCTTAGAGTACGACTGCCAAGTGTGCAGCTTGAATCAGCTGAAGCCAGTATGTCACCTGTTTATAACCTCCACTTAAGAATTCCCACTTGAGGATTTGTTATGCATTTCACTTTGTAGTGACCCTCTTGGTTAGAATTTTTTCTTTTATGTACGTCTCTTCTAGTAAACGTTTGGAAGATGTTTCCCTCAGGCACTGTTTCAGCTGAGCTCTGACTCTCTCCATTAAATATCAGTGAGAACATCTCGGAGGTCTTAGAGGCCTCTTTAACATGCACCGTGTTATAATATCTAAAGGGGGGTTCAAACAACTGTCTGCACTATTATTTATCCCTAAGCCTTTGGATTATTATTTGTAATTGCATTTTTATGAAGCTTTTGATCAAAATAAAGGATTTTTATTTTAAGAGAGGACACTGGCTTTGTCTGAGGTGGACACTGTGGTTTTATTGGCACCAGGTCATCTTCAAGTCATGTCCTGGTCATCACTTAGAAAGAAGAAGACAGCTCTTCCTTTCCTGAGGGCCCCTATCTACTCTTGTTATCGGCCTCCATGCAGCTGTAATGGGCTTTCTGTTGACTCTGCCAGATTGTCATCTCACTCTTGTGGAGGGGTTACAAACTGCTGCTTCATCTCAAAGCAATATCTGTGAGAGGACAGGGTTAATCTTGGATTTATATGTGGTGGATGAAGATCTGGAAGTGATTGAAGCAGAAATGACAACGGTAGGATGCGATACATAGGCAACAGTTATATAGAACAACAATGCACAGCTAAGTCTGCAGATTATATAGACAGTTATAATTACCTTTTTATTATCCTTTGCAATATTAAATAGCACAAATGTTCAAGCAATGACCAAGACAAATTTCCCCATTGGGGACAATAAAGTTTAATCTAATCTAATGAAAATACAATGGATGCATGCTGGCTAAACCCCAAAAAGGAAATTATATCATGAATTAAATAGCTGTAGATTCTGTTTGAAACATGGTCTTACCACAAACACTAACCAGTCCTTGAACTTTTACTCTCATGTTCTGTCTGTCTCTGCATTTAATGATAATTATGTGTTTCTCCTGGGTGGGTCCTGTCATGTCTCCTGAATCTTCACAGGACCAGTATAATTGCTTTTTCCTTTAAGTCACTATGCACAGCTCAGTGTTTAAGCGCTCATTTACATGAGCAACAGACAGCACTCTCCATCAACGCTTCAGGCAAGATGGATTTGCTCACAACTAAACAACAGCCAAAATATGTACACAAAGAACTGATAATAAAAGTGGAGCAGTTGGCAGGGATTTTTTTTAAGAGTTGGTTAAAGCACTACAGAGGTACAAGTGGAATAATTGGAAGAACACCGAGGAGGCCAGGACACATCCAGCTCTGGCACAAATCACTCTGCTGCTGTCAGGCGAAAATGGAAACTTGTTCTGTCACCAGCCACCAGCAGTTGGTTGCACTAGAAACTCGGTTGCTAGTAGCAACGCCGTGCCACTTCTATTAACATAACAACATCTATTATCATTTTTTTTGGTCACAGTTGTTATTATTAATGATGCTTAGTCACTTCATAAATGCTTATTATGCAAAAAAGAGATGAGTCTGGAACTGACAGTTGTCGAAACAGAGATCATTAAAACTATTTTTTACTTCTATTGTAATTTCATGGGTTGCCTGGAGGCATCCTACTTTGGAGGTTCACAAATGAACAAACAACAAGCCAACAGGGTCTTTTGTCCTTTTTATATAGACTCTGACAATGCAGCTGTTACAGCATCAGGCTTTTGTTCCCTTGTACTGCTGTTTATAAGCGTCATAGCCATCATATAAACTAGTCGTGTCTTGCAACATCACAAAATTTGTTGTTTAAGTTTCTATATTTTAGTTAAGTTTAAGTTAAAAGATACTATGGTGGCTGTGAAGTGCAAACAAAATAACAAATCAGAAAACAAATTAACAAAAACATCTTGAGTGACAGATGTCTCGTCCAATCAGAAGTAAGAATACCGTTTACAAACTTTACCTACCTTTTCCGGTTTGTCTGAATTGTTGTTGTGTTTTTGGTTTTGTTCATTTGTTTTCTGATTTGTTATTTTGTTATTTTGTTTGCACTTCAAAGCCACCGTAAGATTTATTGTTACCACAGCTGCCAATGAGTGGAATAACAGGCCTTACTGGGGAATTTGTGCTCATTTATTCCCACAGTTGCTCACATGATGATGTATTTTTAAACTGAACTGTGCAGGATTTAGTGACATCTAGTGTTAAGGTAATGTTTTTCAGACAAGTCTTCATGTTTCATTTGTTTCAAGTGTTCTGTTAATCCCACACATTGCATCTTTAAGTGTTACAACCTAAATCATTGAATCATTAGCTGCAAACATCAAGGGAAAAATATGAAGGAGGCTTCAGAGAAGTGCCAGTGCCAAACCATCTGCACTGTTCTTGTACTCCACACTGCGCTCTAGCACCACTCCTCAGTAGATGTCAGCTCAATCACCCACATATGCAGCAGAAATATGTCCGCAAAACACTTATTGTTAAAATTACCCTTCCTTGCCAATAAAACTAGGCACTTTTACAGCGCATTGTAATGTGGTATGGGCCGGCATACAGTATAGTTAATGAATTGTCTTGGCCTTACCGTAATAACAAGCACAATTTTATGCAAGACACACTGAGCATTCTCAAGCCCACAGAGAATAATCATGAAGTGTGAAACGTTTGTCCAGATTCCAGGAATGTGTTCTTGAATATCTGTCATCCTCCACCTCCACAACATATAAGCAAATGACAGCAGAAATCTAGAAAGTGTTGGTATGTGTTGCATTAATGCAGGCCAAATACAGCCTCCTCCTCAGTCATGACAAGGGCAAGGAGATGAGGCAAAACACTGTGATCAAATAGCAAATAAATGAAGAAACAGCAACAAGCAAAGGGGAATCGGAATTCTTTTTTACACCTCCTCACATTTTCATAAATTTAATCAGTCCTATGTCCCAAGATTAAACCCAATGTTTCCAGAAATTTGAATAAAATATACAATGAACTTATATTATCTTTTGTACACTATCAGCAAATGTTAAACCCCTTGTTTTAAGGCATCCTGCTGCTTGATGAAAAATATAGTACAGGCTGGATTATTTTATCTCAGCACAGAATACTATACAGCTTTACTTTAACTTTACCATGGTATGAGTCATGCAAGTGAATGTGTCATGCAGAGACTGTTCTTCTTGAAAACCTGATAAAAAGACACGGCATTTATTTTCATGTATGGCATTTCTTTGAAGTAATAGATTGATGAGCCATGGTAGATATAGTGCCATATATACTGTCTTTCCTTGCAGCATTTTATAATTGGCCACCCAAACCTCTTATGCAAAGAGTGATTTGAAATTCCCCCACAGTCATTCCAATCATGCATTAAAATTCCTTAAATTCGCTTTATACCATTTAGAACCAATCCCGGCTGTCACATTGAGTTTGCGATGAGTGCTCCTTCTCCGAGGAGTTCCTAACCCCCCCCCCTCCCACCTGGATCTGTCAGGAATCTGGCTGAGGACAAACAGATGATGTCTAACCTTGTCCTTGCTCTAACTGCACTAGCTGCCATTAAACCACTGATGTCAGGCGACTTCCTGACCAGACTGTCCCACCCACAAATCATCCTCCGACCCGCCCCCTCTTTCTTTGTCATACACTCCCAGTGCTCCCGATTTACAGTATGCTCGGGTCATTGAAATGCCAGAGTTCAATGGGAACAATGGTACGTTAGGCTAAATGCAACTGAGTTATGTTGACAGAAACATGGTTCTCTCTGTTCTTTTCTGGAGCTGGCGGCATTCCTCTACCTAATCCCCCGACAACGCGGCATGACATTTTAAGATGGATGATATTTAGGAGGCAGTCAGGGTTTTATTTTGAGCAATGGAATTAGCCAAGGTTAGAGAAAGAAAAACAAATGCAATTAGTGCATTGATTTTTAGATGGAAAATGGCCACGCGGGGATCGATTGGAAGCAATAAAGACCATAAATAAGGGCGCTTACAGCACTGAGCAATGTGATGCTTTAGTGCCTCACAATAATACTGTCCCTTTGTAGAGGCTATTGTTGGTCTTTGAGGCGTGAGTCACAACAAAACTAAGTAAACTAAAGTATTTTTTTCCCCCACACAGTTTACCAAAGTCTCTACCTGTGGAGATTCAAGCAGTTTGGGATCTTACTTGAATGGTTAAGTCCTCATGCCTACTGCAGGAGGAACACCGTTGAAATGTTACCTGGTACAGAACATAAGCATCCACTGGAAAATAACTACCTGTCCTTGTCAATCACTGTGCCCTCTGTAATTTAGTTTCCATGTTACAAGATAAGAGGGGAACGTCAACAACTCGGCTAATATGAATGAATGTGATTAGAGAAGATAGAGTGGAAAGATCTCCAAATTAAGGGCAAATAATGATCCCATGCTAAAGCCACTGACAGTAATTAACCATCTTTCCAATTCCACAACAGTGAAGAATTTTGGGAGACTATAATTTGTGAGCAATCATAAGTTTAGCATAAAAATAGATGTGATTCCATTAGTATTATAGTCTTTTGAGTATAGAAACTCTTCCTGTGTAGCAATAACATGTTGTGATGGCAATGCCCTGGTCTTTTGTCGGTCAAGTGATTCTCTTAACTCCTTGACATTGTCACGAGGTTGCTAGGTTACTGCCAAGGACTTAAGAGAATCAATACATCCTGCCATGAAATAACATAACACTCATAGGTTTCCTTAATAACTGAAGCATGTCATTTTCACACAGAGGCTTAAAAGTGTCAAATATTTGATAACGGAAATTCGGAAAGTATGCCCATAGCGGGTCAAGATGGCTGAAATAGTTGTTTTCAAGTGGTGTTATATGTCTGTGAAGGTTCTCAGTTATCCAGGTCATCTTAAAGAAAAGGTTAAAGGCATCTGGACTGAGTTTTCAAGGTGAAGACGTTTTGTCTCTGATTCCAAGCGACTTTATCAATTCTGAATTCAACTGATACTAGAGCTGAGCTTATATCTCTAAGAGGGAGGTGTTTGACCTGAAACTAACTCTCATTGGTGTCCAAATTTTGTCCAGACAGGCCAGATAGTTTGAAGAAAGCTTTTTTTTTCTCTTTTTTTAATTGTTAACAATTACGAGACCAGTACAGCCTGGTCCAATCAGGTTTAGTTTCAGGCCAAACCCCTCCCTCTAAAGATAAAAGCTCAGCTCTTGTATCAGTTTTTTTCTCAGAATTGAAAAAGTCTCTTGGAATTAAGAGACAAAACGTCATCACCTTGAAGGCCAGTTGCCTCTGCTTTTACCTTTTCTTTAAGTTCTGTTCTGAAAGGCCTTTTGTGTGAAGTCTGCATAGAAGACAAGGCAAAGAGTGTACAAAAGTGAGTCGAACACTTGTGTGGGATACATAAGAACCGATCCCAGGCAATAAATGAGTACTACAATAATGTTTGATAGCATATTTATTGTCATCTATCATTGTAGGTCTGCAACAACTAAACTGCGATTAATCGCTAACTGGGTTATTTATAGACTCTGAAACATGCCATGTGCTAAGAAAAGAAGGTTCATTCGTTCATTATTCATTCATTTCCTACCGCATAGTCCTGTTAGGGGTTGCAGGTGACTGGAGCCTATCCCAGCAGCTTTGGGTTTTAGGCAGGATGCACCCTGGACAATGGCCAATTAGTCGGGCTGACTGGTCTGTAGTATTATAATCAGTTTTAAGCAAGAACAATAAAACACTTCAAGTTTTTTACAACTTTGTTAGTCAACCAGGTGCTCATGCATTTACACGCACTTCACTATCCAATTATTAATCAATAAATCAAAAAGATTATTGTCAGATTAATTGATTAGAGAAATAATTGTTAGTTGCAACATTATATTATTGATAACATTTTAGTTTCAATGCATGGACACAATTTTGAACAATAGCTGCACTGTGCTTACTTAATAGGAATAGTCCATCTAAGTGACACATCTAAAGTATTAAATTTACTCTGAGAATACGTCTGACTTCTTAATAAGGCCTTGTGGCACTTGTACATATTAATGTCTCACTTCAAAGTCTGGTATCATTGAGAAGCAAGATAGACATGAGCCGTGAAATACCACTTCTGTGTCTGAAGGCCCAAAGAGATCCACATCAATGGCCCTTTTCATTAAAATAAGAAACACAGAGCAAGCAAAGAACGAATTGTGGAAATTCCACGCCCCTGAGCCAGACATCTCGAGAAGAATAGACTCCTTCCACTGCCAATTCAGTAAAGCCTGCACAGCAAATTTCACACAGGCATTTTGCACTCTGCTGATAAAACACTTTGAAAGCCCAATGACACAGACAATGTCTTCAGATGAGGAGAAAGACACATTTTATCCTCATCCCTTTTCATCAATGTCCTAAATACAACCAAACCAAACAGAAAGGCGCAAAAAAAGGGAAAAAAAATTATACTGACATACAACGCCCCCACACACTTCAAACAAACTGCATTTAAAAGGTCCCAGTTAAACCTGATGCTCCTGAAATGTCTCAAACAGTGCACAGCAACAGTGTTCCAAGCATTATTTGTGATTAGGTCTATTAAGCATGAAGAGGATCCGTTACAATGGCACTAGATCCCTGCACCTGTCGCCCTCTCACTCGCTCCCCTCTCTACTCCTGTCAATGGACGACGCTCACTTCATTTCCATGTCCCACTCAGGCTTTTTATGTATGGATAAATAGACAACACTGGTGAATGAGGGCCTGTTTTATTGCCTTATGCGAGTGGAAATGAGATGGATTACTGAGTCAGAATGCTGTAAATCATGCCAGGCGTTCACCTCATTGGTTTTTACGGATCTCGTGAAGAACTGCCTCCATTTTGATTAAGACTTCACATATGGAAAAAGCCGTGCTAATGTTTCCACTGTCATCATTAAACCAGCCAAGCACAGAGTCAAGTCAAGAGCGCTATGGGATGTCATGAGACAGAGGAGGATGGTTCAATTAAAAGGCTCTATAGGAGATCATCAGCCGGTCCACAGTGTGTCCTGTGTCACTCGCAAGCAGTAACTGAGCACCAGAGAGTCATTACACATCCAGAGTGACTGTAAGAAGTCAAACTGACTGAGCAGCTATACTGTTTTGTATACCAGAACACCTTTGATTCAGGACAGCTAAAATAGAATTATGTCTTTTTAGATCAAAAGTCTCAAGTACTAATACACACTAATATCCTATATGCCAAAAATACTGTCCAATCTTAAAAGTAACAATCTACCTGTTAAAATGCACATGGATTACTGCCCCTCTCAAATTTGGTCACACATCTTTTATTCCTTCCTCCTTGCAGCTTTTACCTATAATACATTTTGTTCTTAAGTGTAGAAATGATTACTGCTTTTTATACTGATATTTTATCGCCCACCTTTCTTATCAACAAAATAAAATTGCACTGTATCAGCTTTGAAATTTGAAAGCAATTTAATCACAAATGAGCCCAACTAAACAACTGCAGGACATGCCATAAGCCCAAAATACTTATGTTTATCCAAGTATACTCAGCCAATAACTGACAGGTGACAAAAATATTATATCGTTGACAAAAAGAGTTGTGTGTCCCATTATAAACCAGAAACTAAAAGTGTATTTGTACTAAAATGAGCGATAAACCAAAATTTATTACATGTGCATGATACCATTAGGCTAGACCGCAAGTAGGAAAGAGACTATGTTGTCTATAAATTCTGTGATGAGGCTATTAATGATTTGAATTTGCAATCATAAATTCAGAAAGGCTAGGATTAATTTCATGCTAGCCCTTCCAATTAGAAAATCAAACCAATGACTTATGCAGTTGTTGACACCTCATATTTGTTAAAGGCAACCACCTGAAGTAATGAATTTGTGTTCCAGGAGGAGACGCTGTATGTGTGTGCCATCACTGGGCTTTATGAGCGGCTGCAAAGTGTGATTTAATGGCCCCTTATAAATGATAGCCACAAACATTTTATTTCTGTTTTTGCTGGCTTCTTATGCTGATGGTTTGAGCTGATCCGTAACAGCATCACACGCCACACCCTCATCAGCTCCATCCGTTCGAAATCTCTCTAACAGCGTCCTACTGCCTTTTCCCGACTCCTGGCACTGCTTTAGCCATTACCCATGGGCCAACACTGCCCTTCTCTAGAACACACTGACATTCAGATGCTATTTGAAGCCATTAGGCCATCAAGGTCAGCACTTAACTTACATTTTCACAGCTTCAGGCACCACTTTTTTCATCATGACTATTTTCGTGTTATTGTTATGTTTTCTAGCAGAGTGCATGAATGTGAGGTGGTGGATTCTTGTGTGACAAGATTCATTCGAAACGGAGGAAGGGGTAAAGCCTGAGCCATCCAGGAGACATTTTTAGTCATTGCTGTTATACAGCGTCTGATGAATTAGCTGGCACCGCAGGCTATGCCCACAACCCTGCCGAGAACATCTTGATTCTTCATCTGGGAGAAGGATGATGGGAGCCAGGCCAAGGATTTGTCAGTTTAATCAAAAAGGAAACATTAGAGCAGGATGAAAGAGTAAAAACCTGAATCACAGCCAGTGAAACGGGATCGGGCAAATGGTTTCTCGTCTTCTCTGATAGGCAAGTTCGGGTTCATCAATTTTATGATGGAGTGAAAGGCAGCTTTGTTAGGAACAAGACTTTGGTGGGAAATCATAACTTGTCAAAGCTGTTGGGGTGAAATATAGTAGCCACAGCCCTGGGTCCTAGATTGAATACAGAGAAGAGAACACAAAAACATGACGGTCTTATTAGCTTGATAAAAATGTGTTCATTATGCAAACCTGTTTAAAGTCATTTAAGTAAACTACTAGTAATAGGAACACGTTTAAGAATCTCTCAGCAAGCCAGCAGTTTAATTGGCTTATCATTTTAATGTTTGCATTTCATTCTCCGGTTTCTGTTACAAGGTGGTAACATGTATTATATTATTTTTGTCCCTGTTTAATAATCAGAAGGCATAATGAGGAGTAACTGAAAACCCGTCCCCAACGGCTTGAGCTGGGAGCCAAGTAATTACTTTAGAGTAACATGAACATTTTTATATGCTTGTGTTTTCTTTGAGCTCAACGTGTATGGAGTCAATCCTAAAGCCAATTGATCATGACTCCTAAAGCAAATACTAGCGTAGCGTTGCCCCACCCACACCCCCCAGCTGAGCAAATTAACACAACATAAGTGAACTTTAATTTCCTAATGACAAATGCAAATGCGCCACAGAAGAGGAATGACATTCATATGTGATGAGCTGGCAATAACTCGTGTCAAAAGAGGCTTGTGGGGGCTTTTTTTTAAAAATATGCATCCTCTCATTGCCTGGCAACTCCTCATAGGCCACTGTTGCTCATTCACAGCCTTTTGAGATGTCAGGCTATACTGCTTAGAGAAATTGAACTCCAAACTCAGCTTCACGAAACAAGAAAATTGCTGAACAAATCCTCGTCACGTTCTGACTGTGGAGAGACTCATCTGTGCAGAGGATCAAACTGATGTCACAGCTTCATTCTGCTGCAGAGACGCAAAAGGAGATTTCCTTTGATAAATCCCACCAAATTTTTTTTTTTTTTTCCAAACATTAATTTCATGGTACTATCAAGGCTGTTTCGGGATTGAGGGATGGAGGAACAAATTGCTTTTTAAGTTGCATCGAGTGTTCCCTCTGGATGCCACAGACTGGGACGCCTCTCCCTCCAATTAAAGCCCCCCTGTTGTATTTAAAAGCATAAGATGTAATTAGAACATTTAGTTTCATTAACACTTGCATTTCTTGCCCTCCCACATGCCACGGTTTAATTATATGCAGCGCATTGCGTGAAGCCTGACAGGAACAGAGAGTTGCTATAGCAATGACCACAGCTGAGATATGCTTATAAATCCTTTAGAGCAGCAAGGACTTAAGAAAATAAATCAGCAACATACTATCTTTTTGTCAATCAAACAGATATGGTTTAATTTACACATCACCAAATAGAATATTTTAAGAATGATCTGTAATAAATACAACAGGCTTTGGTCAGTCACATGTTCATATACCAGAGGGTATGGGGCCATTCGGAATAGGGACATTGGCTGGTTGGTCTTGTAAACATTGCATCAACAGCGGTGGAAAATCCTACTGAGAAAGTTTCAGGCTATTCTAGCAGACACAACAAATATGAGCAATACAATAATCTACAGAAAAGACATACTGAGTCAGCCCCAGTACTCCTCACTTCTACATCAGCTTCTTCATTACCAGCTGATCCCACGGTCAACTTGTTTCTACTTCAAATGATTCAGGTTTTGTCAGGCCACAGGAAATGCACTTCCTCTTGAGTGCAACTCCTTCCTCCTCAGCCTATAAATGACCTACAGGTGCTGTGGGTGTCTGCTTCCCAGCTTTTCCTCAAATATGACTTTTTGAAGACGGCACAGCTAGAAATCCATTGTGCTGCGATGGCCGCTGTCAGAGTCATTACAGCTACATTTCTTAACGGGAGAATGAACTGCATTCTCGTTCCCTGCAATACAAATCGATTATCTAAAATCGCTCCGTGAACAAAGTAAAAGGGACACCTCATTCACAATCATACAAACTGTTTTTTTCTGACCTACTCGCCCTACTCTCTCCATTAGCCATAAGCTCAGATATCATTTCCTTGTTTTAGAAGCTTATAGTGCAAGTGGTGTTGCACTGATTTACAAAGCAACTGATGTGAAATACAAAGTCACTGCCCGCTGTGAGAAAGTCAGGGTTTTAGAAAACCACAGTAATGGTTCATCATTGTATCGGTTGAGGACTACCAGTTATTTGGTAAGAGGGGAAAAAAGAAGAAAAATCACTCCAAAAAAATTCTGCAGTGAAACCTCAAAGCTGAAAATGGATCTCTGCTCAGACAGTTCACTACACGAGCGATTCATCCTGAGTAAATCACAGAAGATAACTAAAGTATGGATACAAATTTAAATATTATGAAGGAATAAAAATAAAGAATTAATATTAAAAAAGAAACAATGTGACTATTCAATTACTGTGCATCCTTTTTGAACACAAATGAGCTCCTTTATGAGCTACTTTATAAACCAGGAATTTGTTTGAACAGCTTTGTGTGTACAGTACATTGCAAAAAGTTAATATGCTCTGGAACTTGACACTAGGATTTCAGTTAAATCTTAACCATCTCCCAAGTATCGGCCTTTTACCCATAGCTCCTTGGTGATCCTTGGATACTCTGATATGTAAGTGCTGCTTAGTCTGACCTCTCATTCAGTGGTTGAAGGTTACTGACTGGATGTGACCTGCTGTCCTACACACCCAAGGCCTCTCTGTGGGGGGTGTGTTAGAGGTGGACTGGTGAGCACCACTGAACTGCAGCTGTCAGGAACGCCTTTGATGGTTTAATGAAAAACGCAGCCAACAAAACCAGAAACCAACACCTTCAGATGTCTGTATATTGTGTGGGACTCAAATTTATTACAGTGTCATAATATAGTAATTATATATTATACTTTTTATGTGGTAAATATAAAAGACCAGCTGTAAACCCTTCTGTCCATTACACACTGAGTTGATATTAGTGCTGCAGCATGTGGCTCTCCACCTGAATCACACAGCAGCATGTTAAAACTGACATTTCATTAATGTGATCAGACATGTACAACTATGCAGCTATTACAAAACCTGTTACAACAATCCTGGCATAATCGCTGCCGGCACAACATTTCACTTACCTCTCGCCTACAGGAAAACTAACTCTGGAGTCTACTTTTTTCTTTGAACCCAGCAGTCCTCTCTGTCTGTAAAGCAATGACATTAAAATAATGTATGGACTATCCAACCAGGCTCATGCAGGATTCATGATGACAAAGATTTGCCAGTCCAGTTCCGGTCTCCCTGCTGAGAGCAGAGTGAATTTGAAAGCACGGCTTTGACATGTAAAGCCATATACTTTCCTCTGAGGTGATAATGGACTTTATATCTTCCATGCACATTGCAGTATAGCCTTTAGCTACGCTTAGCTACCAACAGGGCTGAGAGGGAAACTGCCCCGGGGCCCAAACCCTGCAGGGCCAAAACACTTTCACTTTGGGAATTAGTCTGTGGTGGATAGAACAGAACCTGCTATTCTCATGTGACTCCTGCATTTACATAAAAGCTGAGGCCTATTTGCCTGTTGAGATACTAAATGATTCTGACAATGACATTACAAAAGCCTTTGTATATGAGTGTTCATTTATTTAAAACTATTACAGGCTCTGTCTGTTCATGTTAAATGCCAGACTTCAAATGATGTTGTTTGACTGCAATATTGTCTGTGCAATATTTAGGATTGGCTGAGGAGTTTTTCTGGAATTTCATTAATATTTCCAATTACAGGATATATGTTGTATATGTTACTGTAATACCACTGAGGTTATAGAAAAAATATATGTTAAATCATTTTTTATCATGTTTGGCAGCAAAGCAGCTACTGCATTTGATTTAAATGTTTTAAAAAGGTCTGTAAAATGTTGCAATTTACTTACAAACAGAAGAAACTTGACTTAGCAAGACCAAAACCTTCAGCCCTTACCTTCCACCTTCTATAATAAATTAAACAACTAGTGATTTCTGTATTGAATGGAAGCATTTTGGGTCACAATATGTGGGGCATTTTTTCCTCTTTTATGCTTTATTTTGTTTGGAAAAAGTTAAAATCAAAAAATGATCTCAATTAACTAACAATTGCATTTAGCAAAACAGTTAAAAGATTAACACAGTGTAGTTTCAAATTACAAAGTAAATGCTGATACCATTTTAGTCTTAAGTTTTTAAATGCTAAGCTGTAAATAAACTGGTGGGGTTATTATTGTATACAAGCTTTAGTGCACCTGTCTTGAGCTGCAACTGCATACTTGTGTCTGTGTGAATATACACAAGCCCCCAAAAATGTGTCTCGAGGAACGTCTGCGTGCGAGTTCTGGTGTGATGTCGAGTCTAATTAGCCCGTCCTGCCATGGGGCTTATTACTCACAGACCGCTGGGAGGAGGGAAGAAGACGACGAGGAGGTAAAAATAAAAGGCCACACGGGCACACGCTCGCCATCATCTGAGCTTCATCTACCCTGCTTTCTCACTGGGAACGCGACAAGACTTTGATAAGGGCACACGCACCCCACTTAGGACAGGGCTCATCCTCCTCTTGTGCTATAGCTCCACACACAGCCACAGCTGCATCCTCAGCCGCACAAATCAAGACTCAACAAAGGGAAAGAGGTCTGTTTTCCAAAATAGTTTATTTGCCGAGATGTTATCTAAAAGCACATTTATATTTGCTGAGCACAACATGGAGGCATCACTGTATTTATACACTTATCAGGCATAACATTATGACATTATACAAATTATTACACTTGTTTGTGTTTCAAATCACATATTTAAGCTAGTGCACTTCCAAGCAGAACAAAATGGAAACACTATGTCTTGCAATTGGTCTTGTAGAATTATTGTTGTTGTAACATCAGTAATCCAAATGCATACTATAATCAATATAGGCTACTACATGCTAGACATGCTTTAGTAATTGCTTTCAAGAATTGTGGCAATGTGTTGTGCAATTAGCAAGGGCCTATTTTTTATGGTCTAAAAACATTGCTACATTTACCAATTTTAATAGTCCAACACTTTTACTTTAAAGATAAAAAGTTCACTTGCTGCCGACAGTTGCTGTGGTAACGAGCTAATCAGTGTTATTGACTTCACTTGAATCATTTGTTTTGGGAGATTGGAAGTGGCTTCACAGGTTAGTAAAGTGCCCATTATTTTGAAAAAAAAAGTAAATAGAGAAAATAAATGAAATATGTTTTTTAGTTTTTACTTTTTAGGAATAGTAAACAGCTTTTGCTTTTACAGATACTTTTGTTTCTACAGAATGTGCTTGGCAAACTTTATTTTCCTACTTCAGCAAAGGGCAAACCAGTACAGTTGTCCCGGGCTTCAGGGTCGGGGGCTCAAAACGAAGCCCTAATATTCTTTAGTAATATGGACAAAATGATATCTGGCCATAGGGTTTGTCCAGGGCCCCATCAATACTGTCAGCAATCCTGATGACAATGGATGGATTTCTACTACACCACAGACAAGCTACCAGTGGAGATAAAGTGATTTATTACAATGACATTGTATTACAGACTATGTTTATTTCTGTACAGAGCATGTCCTTCCAATTGAAACAATCCACTGTTTCCAAAACATTAAGCCCTGGGTCACGAGCAGTGACTGTAAAAGGGAATGTATTATACTGTCAATGATCACGAGTGAGATTAAGACACTCAAAAAAACAAGGCATTTAAAAGAAGGGACACAGCTGGGGCAAAAAAAAAAAAAACTGCTTAAAACAAGCAAAAGAGAACTACAAAAACAAAGTGTTAGAGGCAGCTGCCGGAGAACAACATCAAAGAAGTGTGATATGTTATCACAGGTTACAAGAAAAAGAACTCTCTGACCATAGAATGAGGGAAGAGCCAATGAGTTCAACAGGTTCAACACAGCAGCCTGTTCTACCTCCTACTCTCCCTTTGACATCTCCTCCACTATGTCAGTGTCTGAACTACCTGAAAAAGCTGCAGGTCCAGACAATGTTTCTAAAAGAATATGCTGGTCAACTCTGTGTGCCATTGCAGAAGCTCTTTAACCTGAGTCTTCAATTAGCTATAGTCCGTACTGCTCTAGATCCCCTGTTTGCCTACAACAAACATATTAGTGTTTAGGATGCTATACTATATTTGTTGAATAGGGTCCACTCTCACCTGGATTCAACACCATCAGACCCGCCTATTCTTAGTTAAAACATATGCCTGAACGGATTACCTGAAAAGTGGACCACAGTATGTCAGGCTGGGAAACTATGTCTCAGAGACTGTCATTAGAAGCACAGGGGCCCCTCAAGGTGGTGTTCTTGCTCCATTCCTCTTCATGTTATACACTACCTCCTGCCACAGGAGTCCTGCCACATTCAAAAATAGTCTGATGACACAGTAATAGTGGCTTGTATCAAAAGTGGACAAGAAGAGGAAAACAGGAACCTTATAGAGAACTTTTATAGATGGAGCCAAAAATTTATTATGAAAACCTCCAAAAACTAAAGAGATAGTCAATGACTTACACCCCCAATTCAAACTGTGACCATTAGTGGAGAAGATAAGGAAATAGTTTCCACCTATAAATACCTGGGAGTGCATCTAGACAACAAGTTGGACTGGTCCATAAATAAAGATACAGCACTTTATTGGAAAGCTATGGTCTTTAAATGTTAACAATAAAGGCTGCAGATGTTTTATCATGCGGTAATGGCTAACTGTTTTTTATGCTGCAGTCGGTTGAGGGTGGGGTTGCAGTCTCAAAAGAAAAGTTGGTAGATGACTTGAAAAACTAGAAAGGGCTAGTTCAACTATAGGTGTTAGTTTGGAGACTTTGGTTGACGTAGTAGGGGAACGGATACACAGAAACGATGCTTTAATGAACAACTTGGACCATCTCCTGCATTCAGCTTTTGAACAACAGAGAGCAGCCAGTGAACGTCTGAGATCAGTGAGCTGCAGGACAGAACACCCCAAGAACTCCTTCTTCCTGACTGTCAAAAGCCTCAACAATCAATCAGTGTGTGGCAGATGAAGACTATTGACTGAATCAACTTTTTTGAAGAAACTGAATTTTTTTTTTATTATTATTATTATTTTCATTTTAATGGGAATTTATGTTATCCACAACCCTTAGCAAGGCATTGCCAAGAACAGCCATTGTATGGTGAATGTAAGGCTGATTACTGTCAGGTTAACGCCCTGCAATCAGCCCTATGCACTCTGATTAGAAGACTGTGTGCCCATTAAAACGAGGAAACGAAAAGCACACAAGCAATGAGTCATGAATTTAATTATGGTTGAAGGAGACAGGTAAGGGCAATGAAGTCAACTGTGGAGCTGAGATCTACAAATCCTTCTGCACACAGTTCCACCTTTTATGAATCCTTCTTTGTGTCAGTTCAATCCATTGTTGTATTCACAAGGGAAAAAATATCTGAAATAACACTATTCCCTTTGACATTTTTCTTTTCATTTGCTGCCTGGTGAGCCACCCTTTGGGTCAAGAAGATCATTTAATTGTCCATTTTCAACCCTGCTCCACATCTCCTTTGAACCAGAGTGAAAACGTGTAATTTATCACTTTGTTTGGCTTTGGAAACCAATACAATAATGTGATTTAGAGCGCATTGTCCTTAGTCAACACCAGAGAGAATCAAATGTACCTCAGGGTGTTAAGGAGATGTTAAACGGGGGCAGTTTACAACTTTGTGTACACAGAGAACAAAAGGAATGGTTTATTAAAGTCAGATGTTACTTTGTACTTTGGCTGACCTCATCTGCGATCGTAGCTGTCAGAAAGAGTTGTGAAGGTGACTGGCAAGTGCCTGTGTTATAAAACAGATATTAAATGTGGCCAGTGAGTGTAAAAAACGAGTGTAATTTATTAGAGGATTGTAAGTCATAAAAATATAGGATTATCTTTACCTTATTGCAGCTATCTTTAGGTCAGTTTAGCACAGTGGACATTAAAGTAAGTGTTCCTTTCACAATCGGCTTCCTCTAGCTTTTAAACCTTTGGTTTTTACTGTTCTCATCCAGATTTAACCCGGGGTCATCCCTTAAGGCACAGCAAAGCAAAGTGACCTGGTAATTTTTAATGTAAAATAGAACCCGGGACAGTAGAAATATACTGGACAATACTTCACCAATGGACACCAAGGTGACTAGCAATGGCCAAGAATTTATGTCACATACGTTAAATCCACGGAGTACTAAACATAAGCATGTCGCAGTGACCGAAAAGAGCTTCCATACTAAACAAGACAGACTATGTAGCTAGTAATGCTAACTGGAAGGTATGCAAGTAGCCTGCAATCCTTATTATGCTTTAAAATTAGGCTTTGAAGTTGCTTCTTTGAAGTGACCATTAACGGACATATTCTGAGTAACTGAGGAATGATCTCAAGATGATCCCCCTAAAGAGTAGTCTGCAACAAAACGGATCTGTCCCATGGTATAAAACACTACCATTACAGTATCTTTAGCAGCAACAGCACAGTTAGAAGCTATATATTTGGCAATGGATGTTTTTGCTTTACAAATTGAGATTATCCAAACAACGTTCTCTGCGATTACACTTACAGCCCCAGTTTCTGTGGATTTTGTATAAGACCTTCATATTTTTCAGTCGCATTTTGAATTAGATAAGTCACACTAGAAAACAAATCTTCAAATGTTGTAGACCAGGCTGGTAGATCAGGGCTTTGCTAAAGGCTAATTATGAATACAGTACTGGAGTTAGGCTTTTTGTGCAGGCTTCACTCTTGTCATGACTTTAAGAGACTCCTTATGTAAACAGCTGCTGTGTGTTACCCAGCCACCATATGCTGCACATTCAGCTTCAATATGCGTTTATTGTGGGTGACAAGACAACTGGAGTTTAAAATATAGGAAGCAATTCCCAGTCACACTGCTTATGATGTTTGAATCAAAATTTTGATGACTTTCCATTTTTTTGTCGGGCTGCTGTCTTATACCAGACTGCATTCAATTTCTCTAAACTCGTCTGTAGTGAAAATAAGGAAACAATAAGTAAACTTTTTTTACTTGCGGCACAAAACCTCATTTAGCCAACCATGAAAGTGTAAAATATGATCCACATTTCCCTATAATAGTGTCTAAATGAGTATCCAAGCAGTTAAAATTGTGTTTGCTGTGCTGCCCATGTGCAACAGCTCATTTACTTTAGTCTACATTTTTATCTTTTTATCACAGCACCCCAATTAACTCTAAAACGTATCAGACATTGTGCAGGCACTTGTCCTTTAGTCTTTTCTTTCTTGTGTCATTTCCAAAGTTGACACACAAGCCCAGACACACACACTAACCATTACTCAAATTGATGAAAACCTCCATCCCATTTCTTTGAATTCCCTCAAAAGGACTATATAAAAAAAGCACAAGTGAAACAAGCCTCACCAAATCTCTCGAGTTTTGAAAAGAGCATGAAAGAGTGCGGGGATAAAGGCTGTCAGTCTGAATTCCGCAGATAAGTTTTCAAGATGTTAAGGCCGCAACTCTATGGAAAATGCAATCAAGAGTCTGGAGGAGACTCAAACAACGAGGCTGGCATTCGCAACAAAAGCCTTGAAAGCTTTAGATAAACAGTCAGGTGCTATTGAGGTCAGCGTCTTTCTAACGTAACACCTGCTTCACTTTGTCATCTGTCTGTCCGTCCATCTTCTCCGTTCCTTCAGTACTCGGCTGATTAAAACAGCGATGATTGATTGACGCAGCAATCTAAAGTTCACGCCTGGCGTTTGCTGTGATCATTTGCATAAATATATACACTCTGAGATCTAAGAATAATAGACTCTTCAAAGCCATCACTTAGGTCTTTGAATCCAGCAGACAAAGAGCTGAGGCTTGAAAGCAGTAACTTAAACAGTAAATGGTTTTTGCTTTGTGACCAACAGTGGCGTGTGAATGCTAGACTTTTGTATTAAAACAATTAAGCAGTAAAAAACAGGTAGAAAGAATGGTATGAAGGACAGGGTGATGATTCATTTAAAATGCTTCAATGACAGATTATGGAAACATCTAAAGATGGATTAAGTGTGCATATTGTTTTCAGAGCTGGCATTTCTACACTTAAATGTACGTATATCTGCAGCATTGTTAATAAAAAAGGCATTGTGAAATGGTGCACATACACTGTTAGAATTATGGAGTTCTTTACATAATTTATGACATATCCACAATATGACTCTTATACCTGAAATAATGAGCAAAAAGGCTCTAGTCTTTTTTGTAAATATTGGAAAGGTGTGATTAGTTCTATAATCTGTCTTTTATATGTGTTCAAATTTCACCTTGTGATTAGAAACATGAAAAAGTAAATATCTAATAACTTTGTTTTTGTTTGCTCTATTGTGAATATTATAAATACAGTATATATACATTAAACATAAAAACTTTAAATAGTATTTTTTTAATTATGTGGAATGTTGAAGTAAAAAGCCTTTCTGAAATTATTTCAAGCCTCTGTCTCTTAATTGCCTGCTCTCTGTGCATCATTTTCATGCTAAGAATAAGTGAGAATTAGAAAATAATGTCTTCCAGTAAGTTTTTCATAACTTTGAAAAAAAAAAAAAGTTTTAATAAAAGGCACTTTATAGTTTGGGCTGTGTCCAAATATTTAAATAGTGCTCATCACTAAAAGAGCTGTCGGCTGGTAGCACTTAATGTAGGCTTTCTGTGGTTGTTGTATACAGGGTTCACACTATCTACAGCTACAGCTCACAAAACTACCACACTCTCAACACGTCTAATGACAACTAATAATGCAGAAAGGAAAAAAAAATGAATAAATGCACAAAAAAAAAAAGCCTGTGCAGAGTCAACCAAAAGAAAAACACCATATATCAAAGATTTAATATGCCAGCTGTATGTTTAGTAATCAAAGCAACATCTTGTATGGAGAGGCGTTATATCCTGTGGGGGCTTTTGGCAGTTCACATTCATTGGTTTTGACATGACTCACTGCCTCTTCACGAAGACGAAGCACCAACAGGAGATTGACTCTAAAAATAAAACCTCAGCACCTTCAGCGTTTCCTTTACAGACGATACATTTTGCACTGATACCGAGACAGCTGCGGCGGCATCGAGCCCAAAGACCAAGCCGAGGAACAAAAGCTTTGAATGAGCAATGAGTCTTTAGGGAGCAAATTTGTGAACAAGCCCATCGGAATGGGTTCGTCTGTGTTTAATGTGTTAAGAACAACATCTACTGGCATATGGAAAGGTCAGCTTGATTGGAGAGAGTCAGAAAACTCAAGTCAGTGAAACTCAAGTGAAATCAAACACACAGCCACCGCGGTTACGATGTACTAGTCCAGGTTTATTCTTAGATCTTTTGCAAAAACACAAGTCAAGCTGCTGGCTCAGTCTGGATGAGTTCACCGACCTGCTGCTCGGTGCCAAAAAGCAGGATTTAGCATAAAGAAGCACTCTGGAGCAGGGCAAGGACTAGCGCAGTAACATTTCACAGACTATTGGATTGGTCTGCATAGCAATAAGCTTGAACTCTTAACACTGCAGTTTCCATAGGAACTAAGTGAGGCGCTTATTAGCGGTAAAACAGATTGACGAGATACTTGAAGTGCAAGACTATTAATGTTCTGAACAGATTTAGGCATATAAAAAAATTTATCATATTTCTCCATTGTGTGTGCGGTTTCTACAACACATAAATAAATATGGCCAGGGGCAAGTGGGCTAATTTAAGATGGAAATCCTGTAGACATTAAAGAGGTTGAAAAAATGAAAAATTGCAGCAAATTAGCATGGTTGTTGAGTGAATTTACACACAGCAGTTAGTTCATTTGCCTTTTGCGTGAGTGCATTTGAGACGAGAGCCTCTTTGAACAGAGAATACGTACTTGGATGTATTGGTCAAGGTGGCTCCAGTAACATTCAAGTTTTTAATACAATGTAGCTCAACGTCACTGCGTCCCACTCCCTGGTGAAAACACTGCATTACTCATATACTCCTACTTTAGAGACATGCTGTGTAATAGGATATGTCACTAATGGAGCAAGCACCCATGGGCGCCGCCAAATAAAAGCAGACAGAATTAATTGCAGCCTGCTGTGGTGACCTTTTCTCTTTGATAAATCAGAGATTGCTATTAGCCTCAAAAATGCAGCTTTGAGAGAAGAATCTAAATCTGTATTGACTGAGAGTACCGGCACTTGCAACACATAAACTACAAAGAATTTTCCACTTTAAATGGGGCAGAGAAATGTGTTGTTTTATTGTCTGAGGGGGAAGTCAAATTCCGATTTCATCACTCGGTAAAAGGGAAGCATTCCCGTGGCGCTCAATTAAACTTCAACAGGAGGAGCTTCGTAAGTCTCCGCACGGTGAATAATGTAGACAGTCGTTTAGGTTTTTCTGGTTCATTTTGAGATTTTGAGTGATGCTGCGAGACAATGTCAGCCGAGGCTTGTTGATAGACGGAAACCAAGCTACATTCAAATGCAGAGAAGCAAGATACTCAACAACACAAAGACTAATCAGCTAAGTACTGAACTAATTAAATTCAAGGTGAAACATGCAGTTATAGAGAGACCATTTAGATTTCCTCACGATTTCATCATGATAAAGTGGTTAGGTCTTATTAACTATTAAACAGTGAAGAATACGAGGTCATGAACTCGGCATTAGACGGAGCACCTGGGCTGCTGAGTGTAAAAGAAGCTTATGGCTGAATAATGTTCCCTTTAATACATTTTCATTGGTTTAACTATACATTTTTAATAAGACACCTCCAAATATACAGTATATGTGTTCGTCATCAGACAAATGCTCACAGTGGGACAGGGAAGAGAAACTAAGGGATTTTAATTAAGTCACAGTTTGAATGACTAATTTTATTTTGTACCAGTGATTTATTGGACAGCTTCGGTCACCAGTACCTTTCGCAGGGGTGGCTGGTGAATACAAAAAAAACAATCAAAATGAAATAATGTTGCTCCCTGCACCTCAGTATAGAAGTTTACATAGGCATTAGTTATTTATAATGATTCCTCACTTCTAAATCTAATATTCAAAGTATCTCCGAAAGGGCTGCATAATGAATAAGTCTGCTTGTTACTTTGGTAAAATGTCTCTTTGACTCAGAATGATTACATTCTTCTTCTATTCATTCTTTTTTTTAATGTGATTTAGAGAACAAAGTTGTGGGAACACAGTACAAAGATAGAACGTGGATACAACCATCTACTGTCTGCTGGGGAAGACTGAAATGGAAGCACTACAAAAGAGAGAAAATATAGAATTTTATCTCTTATGCAATATCTCAAGTCTGTGGAACCAGAGCTGTCCTTGGGTAACTTGTGCAAACAGGCTCAACATTTCACTGTACAACTGCAGAAAACATTTATACATTTTATAAACCTGTAGACTACTTTTGTATTGTCACCATATGTCTCATTAATTAACATATCAACATTAAAATACATAACACAAACTCAAGGGCGTGCGTTTTTTTAGATTGAGACATTATCATTGTCTAACAGCTATGACCAGTCTGTGTGTTAGAATGACTTGTGGCACTTATTGACGAACATCTCGCTTCTTTAATGCAAATATGAGAGTTTGAAATTGTGTCTTAGATGAGTCACAAATCTGCAGGTCAAAAAGTGTGAATTTGACGACAGATAAAGTGGTGACCCCGTTGAGGCCGACATGTCACACATGACACGGCACTGATCTGCAGAATCATTCAGAACATGTCCGCTTTAATTGGAGCGTGTTAGCACATGTGTCCAAGATGAAGTCTGACCAGTGGAGAGCAGATACAGGGTAACTCAGTCTAACCGGACCTGACACCAGAGGAAAGATCATTACGTGCAAATAAAAACTAGATTGATTAACAATAGGAAGAATTCTTGAAAAAAAGAAGCCACAGCCAAACAAATGGAGCAGCAGTAGTAAGAGCTATATGGAAGCCAGTGCAGAAGCCATTAACTCCAATTAGAGTGGAGCGGCTCTAAGGGGGAGGGCTGCTGATGTAATGTTATAGAACCACAGCCTCCAGGAGATCTGTCCTGTAAAGTTGTATATATGACAGTCCATTTGGGACAATTAGAGGCAGCTAAGCATTTAAACTAAGAAGGTTCATATTGGGTCGTCTCATGACACAGCATCGCCATTTAAGAAATGTTGGCTTGTTCATTCAGTGTGGGAGACTGCTTTCAGTGTGTAGGAATGTGTTTCAAATGTGATCAAGAGATGGATTTAGTCAACCACCTGTGACGCGTATAAATCTGTCATTGCAGTATCTGTTGCTTACAGCCTGTAACTGACAATTTATTTTCTTTAGGAATGACTCAGTAAACAACCTGAGATATATCACCAGCAGTCATAGCATCAACAGGCCTCAGCATCTGCACGTGTGTAACCTGTAAATAAATATGATATGCATGTACGCATTTGGTGTGTTTAAATGATAACAAAAAGAAAAACATTTCAAATAATGGGTTCAATGTATCTGTGTATACATAAGTGCTGCTAAAAAAAAGGCCATAAAATAACCAATAATTCCGAAAAGCCAAAAAGCAGTGCATGAATTGACAAAAGTCTGACGAGAGCTGAACTAAAGTTTGAAATTATAACTTTAAAATAACCAGTACTGACTGGAATAATTGGCAAATAATAAATTATTATAAAAAAAACTGTAAATATAGATGTTACAACCATAAACCAATATTTTTACTCATACAAAATGTTCATCTTGGAGTCATTTAACATTTGTGGAGACTTGTCTGTAAACTGAGACAAAACCATGCAGGTTTGTTTATAAAAGTCTAGCTTGTCTTGGGTTATATGACAGATATAGCCCTATGTTTAAAAAAAAGATCATTAGTATTTGGTATTTATGAAATAACATCACTTACTCTGACTTTATCCACATATTTTCTAACTTTCATGCTATGACAAGTTAGTTATTTCCTTATCCATGTTCTCTATTGTCTAAAAACAGAAGCAGTAATATTTTGGTGTCCCCTTTACAAAGAGACTGAACCATTAATTTCTTTTAATAATCATTTCTGCATGGTTAGGAAACAGCACATACCTGCAGTTTCTCCTTCATTTAAATCCACTTTCCTCATGGTCATCTTGTTACAACGCTCGCTCTCGTGAGAGACCATATTAAAGATGGCTTGCCACACAGGGCCATAGAATGTGCTGGCCCTCAGAGCACTTCTCAGAGCAAGGCCTGCCGTTAGACGCAGTAAATAACCAGCATAAACGTGTCGGGGGAGACAAGCGCCAGACACCGGCCCATTTAATGTTAATAGGAAAGCATTGGTTACCAGATTCTAAATAATAGCTCACAGTCACCACAGCCAAGGATAGGTACCGCAGGCGCAGGAATTTATGGAGTTAGCAAATTGCTTTTCTATCCCCATTCTTCCACCATTTGTTCCTTTTTCCCCGCATCTCTCAACACGAGGCGCAGATGATGGAGAGGTGCGGCGAGGTGATGGCACTGTTGCCTGCTGCTTGACTGAGCACACCTGTCCTAGGGCCACAGAGGCAGGATGATGCTCTGAGGTGTACAACAGCTATCTGTCCGTCTGGGGCTCAGGAGGGAGAGCCACTTGACAGGCTGGAGATATTTTTATTCCAGCAGTGCCCAGGGTGTTTGGGTTGTGACCGCTGGCATTTTGGTTGGACAGAAATAGTCTGAAATGTTACGAACATGATAAAACGCTAACCTGTTAACAATGGGACCTCAGACCACAGCCATTTCTTCATTTACTGAATACATTCTTTATGACGGTTCTGCTAATAGTTTTCACAATGATTTACAATATTTATTATCAAACAGATTAATTATTTAGCATTTATTCATTCTTTAGCTGAAATTAAAATGCAGCATTGTAGCTTTGGTTTTGACATTAGTGTGGGGCATAAAAAATCATCTGCAAGGCCAAACAAATGCACTGCCTAAAGGTGTCACTGTGAATTCATATTGTCATGAAGATGAGGGAATGTTTTATGAATACTGCCAACTCCAAGGCCAACCAGAGCACCAATGAGGGATACGGCAATATCTGGATTCTTCGCCAACAGTGTCAAAGATTAGACTTGTTTCCCAGAGATTTTTGTTTTTTTTTGCCTAAATGCCAAGTGCCAGAAGGTAAGTAAAAGATTTGTCAAAAGAACGCATCCATATATTACAATGACATCCTGCAGAGTTTTATGTCCATAGGTGGCACACAAGACAGTTCTCTGAAATGCAGAGAAAAGACTATGTAGAATATGTTTTAAAGTGTTCTAGCTGCCACTGCTAAACCAAACTAGTCTTTAACCACTACAAGCTTCCTCTGCATTGGTTGCAGAGTTGATTGATGCAGTGTGGTGTATTTGCTTATATACAATGGTTTACAGAAAGTGTATACTGTATGTGTGACCATGTGCTTTTCTGCTCATTATTCCATGATGTGCAATCATCTATGCCCAGAAAACTACTCTTAGACCTATGTATTAGACATGGTCTTTCTGCCAACTCCACAGGCAGGCATTGTTGAAACCCATTATATAAATAATACACATCTGCAAGTGTAAATGAGATACATGGATGCTTGTACTGCTTTTGATTATCCAGGCTGCAAAAAGATATAAATAAATAAGAACTGCAAGTAATTAATGCATCCACTGATTCAAGAGGTGATTTTCGGCTGGCGGGGGAAAAGAGAAACAACAAATTACTTTTTAACCAAACAAAATCCAACAGTCATAACCTACTGTGGAGTCACCTCATCCAGTGTGGCAAAACAAAAAAGGTGAATATAAATCACCATGTGCCTCACTAAGGGCCATCAATAAGGTCGGCTGTAATTAAATCATAACTGCTCTTTGCCACGGTCCACTCCATGAGGTTGAAGAGGTCATCACTTGTAAACTCTCTGCTATCCTTTTTCCTGAAAAACATTGACGCTGCGGAACTCCTCGTTAAAGTGTGAATTAAATCTGAAGATGCGACCTAGTATCACCTTTGGGTTGTTAAAGGATTTTTTTTTTTTTTTTTTACACTCAACGCCACTACAGCAGTTGGTAGGTTGCTAATTCTTAACGCTCGGCTAGAGTTACCAAAGACCGCAGGCAGACTTTAACAGAGAATGACATTTCCAGATCACTCTCCTGAATTAAAAAAATAAAAAAATAAAAAAAAGGAGCGAAAAGAAAAGCATGCCCGAGACAATCTTTAACACTACTTGCTCTCTACATCATGCTATAAATAAAACAATCACAAAATACATGTTTAGGATTCATCAGAGGAGACAAAAACAAACCATGAAGGGAACAAGATTAAACACCTTAGAGAAATGGAGTATTTCAAATGAACCTTTCACACTCTGAAAACAGGGAAAATTGCTCGGAAAATAAGTCAAGTTTGAAAGCATTATGTGATATATGGGCAATGGCATGCGTGATTTGAACAGATATTACGGATATTAAAATGGATACTGCTGTACGATTGGATCGTTCTTCTCAAAAACCCAGCTTTGGGGTTTTGAAAGAGTGGAGAGTGTTAAAAATGCATTACATAAAACATGACCAGCAGGCATGTAGATGGAGAGAAGCAGTGACAATAGAACATACTCTTAATCCTTTTAGCGTCTTTCACAATTTGAGCTTCAGTACAGTGTGGAGCCTTAAGAGAAAAAAAAACAGTCTCCCTCTGCCAAGGGGCGTTACAGACAGACACACACAATGTACACACTGCACCTCTGCATGGTCAGGTCTGCTATTAATGTGCATTTTCACATCTTCAGCGGGTGATCAAAGACAAATCATTGCATCAAATTGGAATGTCTTAAAGCCTCTTCTCCTTTAACAAACTGGTTGATTATTGTTTTCTTGAGACACAAAAGCCATTGACAAGAATGAGAAGCGTTTTAATCTTCCACTCCAGAACAGTTTATCCCATTTTCCTTATGTGACCAAACAACTTTAAATTTATCCTGGGCTGACCTAAAATAAATATAAAGTTACTGACTCTGTGATCAAAGATTAAAGTATACAAAAACTAACTGTCAAGACAGAGAGCTGGAGTATGGCTTTTGATGTTCAGAACCCACGCAATTATAGTTTTATGAAGGGAATTTAGTGTTTGACTGTTCAGCATCACCCCAGCCAACATTCAACAAACAGAACAGCTCTCACTGAGTGTAGAGACAGAACGAGACACTTCAAAACTGTTGGGACATTTTCCTTTTGTTTGTGCTGGTTAAAATAGAAATGAAAGTGTACTAATCCGGACACAGACTGCTTACGTTTGCGTTTCAAAATAAGACAGCCAGTCAAAATTACTCTCCTTTAGATAGACATTTCCTCTTATTCACTCCACAATGCCGCACTTTAGTCTTGGGGACCCTCAAAAAAAATGGAGTTGGAGGCTTAATAAGCGCACACCGTGTAATTGTAGTCATAATTACTCGCGACATCCAGAGTTCAAATCCGGCTCAACACCTCGGTCTGCCATCACACGTCAGTATCCGCCCATGCCAAATGATGAGGCACAAAAGACTCCTTATTTCACAGCAGGATTCAGACTTGGGAGAAACTTAAAGGTTGTTTTTATTTGTCCCCGGGCGCAGAATGGCTCAAATCAGTTTGATCCAAAATCAGTAAATAAAGTCAGTAATTTTGTTACAATATGTCAAATTCATGTATTATATTAAAAAAATAAAACACATCTACACACATGGGTTTCTGAGTTCAGCATCTTTTTGTTCCGGACTTTCGCCGGTCAAACTAAAGCACACGGCTGCGTCCTTGCTCTCAAAAAGATGTCATGCTGCCAAACTATGACTAAAACGACACACAGCCCTGGCAGCATCAAAATACGCAAGAATAACCACAAGCTTTAAAATCTTGTCACACTGCGTTTCTGTCTGCCCCAAATCTGAGGTTTACCGGATTGAAAAACCAAAAACCCATTCTCCGCGTTAACACGAGCAGGTTTTGACCAGACTTACCTTCTTCTCCCAAGGCAGAGATTTGGTTCAGGCGGAGGGCGCGCACTTGATGTGGATATACACAGTAAAGAAGCTGCAATAAGCTACTCCCGTGCAGCAACGCGGTGGAGACATGAGCAGAAGAAAAGTGAGGAGAGCAGTGGCGGCAGCAGCAGTAGCGCAGCGCTGTGTGTGCGAGAGCCTGACATCAGAGAGGGTTGCTTTAAGGTGGCTCCGCTCGTTTACATCAGCAACAGTCTCATCTGGAGCCTCCGAGCATGTGTCTCAAATGGATGCGAATAGAACTGAAGAGAGAAGAGACGCGGAAAACTTGAGCTGCAGCAAGAGGCGGCAGTGAAGTCTGCTTTAGGGGGAAGCGCCAACAAACTGTCAGAGTGCAATTCTGCTCGTGGCTGAGACGCCACATCTAGTGCAACTTTTCCATTATCCTTGACTGTCAGCGTATTCAAATGTCACAGACGAGACTTAAAGGCACGTCTTAACTTGTGTATACGGAAGAAGTCGTTTTTTTGTTTTGGCACTGAAGATATTACACCAGCAAGTTTTTAATTTATATTAAAAGCTAAAGAATATAGAGAACACACTTTGCATTCAGTCACTTCAAAGAAAACAATCCAGGGAGATCCATTTTGCATTTAGATGTTTCCTTTCTTAACTTTATGAGCCTAGTTCTATGTATCCTTAATAGCCTGACCTGCTGCACTGACAGGTGGGTGAATGAGGATGATGATTGTTGATATGCATTTGTCTGTCTGGCAGGGAATGATGACTGCAAACTGAATTGCCCAAATGGGCTAAATAAAGTTTCCTGAATGTGAATCTAAACAAAGACCTTTACCAGAGAGTTGTGAGAAAGCCCCATAATTGGTGATATAAAATGTACACATTGATTTGCTTACACCTATTTATTGTGCAAGAGACAAAGTACAAAAATATGATGGAACAGTAACTGTATATACACTAGGCTACAGGAAGCAAAAAATCTTGAATTCTAAGGACATGCTAATGATGAAAGAAATTCTTTTTAGTAGCTTTTGTTGCTATGAATTTACAATCATTCATTTAATTCAGACCTGTACAGAACACTTTGACGTGCTTTGGCGATCAGACACCATGTTAAAAACACACAAACCAAAAAAAAACCTATTTACAGAAGATGTTCAGATAAATATCAAAGGATTTGATTGAAAGTAATGAATGGTTACAGTTCGGGCAAGTCTCTTAAAAGTCTCTGAGGTGGGGGGGGTTCCTCTCCACTGAGTTGAGTCTCTACCTCTGCTGTGTGGAAACGCCATCTCCCTGGCTGTTTCCTCCTGTCTCCTGCCAGCTGATGTTACTCTGAATAAAATGTTTAAGGCCGTCATAACCCTGAGTGACCAGATACTCCAGGTACCAGCTCCAGGGCTTCGAATGCTAAAAGAGAGATGCACAATGTTACGTCCAGATTTTCCACTGTAACATGTCTGATACTATAATACAAGTTCCATTTTTTTAAATGTACCTTTATGGAATTGAGGTCCATGTCTTTTCTTCCAGGCCAACACTGATAAAAAAGAGCATTAATATTTACTGTCAGCCCACCAGGGTAATTCACAAACGATCACTGCTGGAAGTTGCAGTGGGTTGGAACCAAAAAAAGCATATACTTGTATTATTAAAACATAGTGAAAACCACATCTCATTCCATTAATAATACAATGTCTTTCTGTATTAATGTATCTTGCATGAAAGCTACATTAATAACACATTTGTCTTCGCTGTAAGTCTAATAACCAGAGTTTACAGACAGGCAAGCATGCTGATCCATCAAGTGCCTCTTACAGCATGTTACAGGTTGAAAATAAGCAGCTTTTCTTCCTTTAAGGTTGCAGTACTCAGCGTATCTGCAGATTTCTGAGATTTAGATTTAAAACTTTTTAAGGACCCGTGGATACCCTGAGTAATGTTCAGATTTTCAAGCATTATACAGTTGTAACCAAGCTTACCTTCTGGTGAAAGTCAACAGCATAACTCAAAAAAGCCGGGTGGTGGATGAAGTTAAATCTTGCTGGGTAATTTGGTACGTTGCTCTTGAGAAGCACCATATCTTCCAGATGAACGCCCATGCCCGGTTGAAACATTTTGGAGTTCCATAAGCAGTTCACCATACACACCACATAGAGATTAAACTCACGGAACGTCTGCCGACTGATGTGAAAGGCCTGCTATAAAACATAATGGCATGATGGACAGAATTAGAAGAACTTGTCATGATTACTATTGTGCTGATTCATTTGCATTATCATTTAGAAAGCCTATTCATACTGCCATATTCAAATGTGCTAACCGTCTGCCTGACACATTTAATAATGAAATGTCCATATAATGTTTTATATTTATCTTTTTCTATCATCGTTATGTACACCATTGCTTATTGGAGTTGGAAACTGAAGATTTCTTAATCTCTGAAAGACATTTAAAATGATCCAACGATGCAAAAAGAATAAAAACATCACACTCTAGCAGATCTAAAATCTCAGAAAATATTCTCCAAACCTTTATAATAACAGTAAGGTCTCACCTCTGTTAGTTTTTCTTGATTCTTGGCTGATATGAGGTTCACCTTGTACCTAACCAGAAATAACAAGGAAAGACCAGTGACCCAGACTGAAACAGGATCTTTAACATTAACATTTTAGAACTATGAAGTGAAGTCAATCGGTCATAGCTGTAAGAAATTGCCTTAATGAATCTTCAAGTTACAGGCAAAGCTTGAATTCTGACAGAAAAAGCAGGAGAGAGCTGAAGTGTATTGCTTCTTAGCTTCTCATTATCATAGATTAACATGTAAGTGCCATGAAGCCATTTTAGTCCAGTACTGTGCAGTCATTAAATATGAATGTAGTATGACATATGCCATGAAAGGGTTGCATTTAGAGTTTTATTGAAGCTGGAAACAGGAGAAGCAGCCCCACCTGTACATAATAAACGCCAGTCTGTCGACGCTCACAGGGTCAGTGGAAAATAGTGCTGGGTAAAAAACACCAGGTGGAGGCGTCACCACAAGAGGAAGTCCATATTTCAGAAACATATCACACACCTGCAGAAAATGAGATACAAGTTTCAAAAAGTGAAAGATTGCCACTACTTTTAAAATGGTTGTTTCATCTTAAAACAAATCATCATCAGTTTATTTACGGTCTCATAGAAGTCCAAAATAAAGCTGAGAAGGAGAGAATGACAGCCTTCAAGTTGAAGCCCCACAGTGGCCAGTCGACCCACGAAATGTACAAGCTCCATCACAGAGTCCTTAAACCCTGACAGGGTAATGTTTCTAAAAACAAAAGCCCAAAAAAATTTAACTCACGTCATTGCTTTAAAAAAATCTCACAAGAACATTCACATCAATGTGTTTTACCACCTGGTTCACAAACTGAAAAATTTACTAAAATAAATGCTCCCTGTGAAGCTACATAGAAAAGCAACTGTATTTCTAAGTTGAAAATTATTTTACTTGATCATTGAACTGCATTTATTTTATAAAACATTAAGATTAGATAGACTCTGAATAAAGATAGAAAAGGGGAATTTATGAACACAGAGTAGGCTTCCCCATTAATAAAGTGTTTAAAAACTGCTGATATTTGAGAAGAATAGATTTTTAACTCGACTCTGCCAGCTAGAAAACACAGAACATAGTTTGTTCCACAGTCCCATCTGGGCTCCCGCTGAAAGCAGTGGCAAAAGGGCAGGTACTGTAAATGAATTCCTGGCTGGTGATTGGATTTATAAACTGCAATTGTTCCAATCAGAGCAGCTCCATGTTGTTAATGGTTCATAACGATAAAACAGTCACTATATCTTCAAACTTCAAAACTCCCAGACCTGTCAGGACTGCCACATCATTGGACACAAGAGTCATAAAGGTCCGGGTTTAAACTGAATACTTTGCTTGGAGCAGGACAAGAGTTTTAATAGTTAATAGATTTGAACTTTATGGGAAAATATTGTATATATTATTTTTAAATATAAATAATGTTCCATTGCAACAATAATCTAAAACTATCAAATATTTGTATAACACTTACATCGAGGTATGACTATTGAGGCTGATGTCCAAGTCATCTTCCAAAGCATACACTGAGTGCCAGGTCAGCCATTTTAACAGCATATTGTTGAGACACTCCATCAGTCCACACTGAATCCAGACAAGGACAGAAGCACCCACCAACACAAATTAACTTAAGTATTAGAGGCTGTAGCTTTCATCGTACAAAAATTAAACATATGTTCTTATAACAAACTTACCTTGAAAAATAGTGTGGAGGTAAAGAAGAGCTGCATCAATGGTTCAAACAAAAGTCGCCCGATTTCTGAAAAACAATAAAAATTTTAATGTATAAAGAAGTTTCTTTTATCATTTGAAATAGTCACAGTCATTGTTAAACTCTACTCGTAAATGTTTAATAAAGATAGTCTAACATACAATTAATCAAAGTTGTAGCAGAATGACTTTAACTCACGGGAACTTGGTACAACTGGAATGTTACTCATCAGGCCGAGGATCTGTGGTCGCATTAGAGCTCCATCCCAAACATTAAGAAATTTGTAAAGAAAAGCCTCTGTACTGGAAAACCCCTCCTGTCAGAGATAATCACTGATAATTAAACAAAGAGAGTAAATAGATTTGGATTACATTAGTGAGGAAATTATGACTAACCTGGAGAAAGTGCTGGGTTGATAGCAATTTGTCCAAAAATTGCAGGGCCTCCTCTGAATTCTGGGAGAGTCCGCCATCATTGGAGAACAAGAATTCTAAAAATATAAAAAAAACTTGGTATGTGCGAGTGAAAATTTGAAAAAAGAAACACAATTTCGGATTCAGAGCATCTTTATACTGTGAGATCTCTTTAACACCCTTCTGTGAAAAGAGCCCCTTTGATATGTCAACTAAGCACAGTGTGAAGAGGTTCAACACACGGTCAGCTTTGGTTTGGGCAATTCTTCCTTAAAGAGGACTTTCCCCCTTACCTTCGTGAAGAGCATAACCAAGCCAGAAGTTTAAGCGTAGGAGGGCAGACTCATCCTGTACACAGTCCAGATACTGCAGTGCCAGACTGGAGCCCAGCAGTGAGCCCATCTGAGCAGGCAGCTGGTGAAAATATCGAAACAGAAATGACATAAAAACCACAGATACAAACCAAAATAATACATAAACACAAGACAAAAATGCTTGCCCAAAACTGCATTCCATGACTGCTTTTAGAGAATCAATTGATGCCTTTAAATGTTATACTAAGTTTGTTTAAGTTATTAAAGATTCTCCGTGCTTCAAGCATTGGGGACAGTTTTTAGTTTAGTTTTTAATGTCTATTGAAGTGTAACTTGAATTGTAAAGCATTCTCAAATAAACTATATCATTATTCCCAAAAAAACACCTTCACCTTATTGCTTTTGACTGAAGGAGGAGCAGGGGCAATTTGTAAATGATTAATGTTTTTGACAATGCCAGAAATTCTAAAAATAAAAGGTGAGAGTCACTGTCTTTCTTCAACACCTTATTCCTGGCCATAAACCAGCAAATTGATGCTTTCACAGTTTGAAAGTCTTACTGCTTACAAGGGCTTATTGGCCCGTAAAAAGAGTAGATTCATTTAGCATGACGCATAAAAGTCTATAAGCTATTTAAATTACTTTTATTATTTTATTGGGTCACTGAATCTGCAGGACAAATGGACATTTAAGTCTCATTGACTGAACATTTGCCTCTAATTACACTGTTTTCTGGGTGCTCTGTTCAGAAACCTCTCATTCAGAAAAATCCTATAGATTTTAGTAATCCTTATTTAAAAAAAACACTTTGACTAGCTAGTCTAATCCAGTGGGCAAGTTTCTTTTTTTCCCTTTCAGTCAGTACAGTCCTACACCTTTACAACAGTAACAGAGCACCACCATGTGGTTTAAAGGATATAACGCAGATGCTTGTATTCATTCTGGCCTTGTCTTTTTCCTCATTATAGTTCAAAAGATTCTGACATGAAAGAATCAGAGGCTGTTAAAATGCCATAACACTGATATCTATATTTACCTCTATTTGGTGCATATTCTCCAACAGCTGAGCAAATGACTGAATCTGCACCAGGGGGACCACCTTTCTGCTGCGGGATGACTGGGTCAAACTCTGTTTATTGACCACAGAAGTCAATGCAGGTAGTTCCATGTGGGCGCGTTTCTGAAAGAAAGAAATCAGTGACAGACCCAATACTTATATTGTATTACACTATGTGTTTTACAATTGTAACATAGATCAAATGTATAGGGAGCCTGAAATTACAGACTCTCTGTACCCTTTTCCTAGACGCATGGAGAGACAGACTGATGCTAGAGGTAATATGAGAACCATTCCTCTTCTGGACACCAACTAGAACTGATTTCCAGGGAGAATTGTGGTTTCTAAATCCAGTCTAAAACACAATAGTAAACATGTATGAATAATAAAGTCATAGTATTTAATAAACAGTTAATCAAAGCAAACACTTTATATACAAACCTTCATTCTAGATGGGATAGAGAGTGTCACCAAATCAGGGGAAAACACTTTGTAAAGTGAGAGCAGGTGCAGGAGAAATGGCTGCCTTCCCTGTAATGGATACACATATAAAGGAAAGTCCAAAGATTTTGACTAGTTACCTACAGCAAAACAAACCACAAACAAAGAATTAAAATGCATTGTTTTCTTAAAGGTGACCCACCAGAGGTCTGCTTACCAGTTTAGACTGCAACTCCAGAAGCTTCCTCACTCTGAAAACTCGAACTGCATTAACAACACAATGGCACATTGTAATCCATTAACTATGAAAATGGGATTTGTATTAAAACAAAACATACTGGGTAGAAAATGGTCCAACTTACTGCTTTCTTTTCTGGTCAAAAGGTATAACAGATGGCAGATGAAAGGGCACTGAAACAACAGTATAATGAGATATTAGTGATGAGTATATTATGTATCTGAGGCAAGTATCAGTCATTGTTTCATTTTAGGTACAGAAGTGGAAATGTAAGTTCTATTACTGGTCAAGATTCTGAGATTTTTACAGAAAAATGGATGGCAATGTGGTTTAAAAATGAAGTAGACATACAGACTTTGTTGTTGTACAGCTTCTTTGACAATATTTTAGAATTATTTTGCAGCAGATGAACACTTACTAATAATCATTACAATAATGCAAAAGTGTTGCATATGGCGCTGCTGTTTATACATTGATAATATAAAAACACACTAATCTTACTTCTTTAGAATGTGTTCTACGTGTTAAAACTGTGAAATAAGCAGCTGCAGTGACCATACACTTACTACAGCCACAATCAGAATAGGTTTTGTACAGGATGGTTTAGTCGCCTCTCGTTGTCATGATAATGTTAAACAGAGCATCAGGGAAAGTATGTTGGTGGAAGGTAGGCGGAAGGTAGGCGGTTCGATTCTCACTCTCCCCACAGTTCATACTGTCGTTGTGTCCTTGGGCAAGACACTTAAACCCACCTTGCCTCCAGTGGCTGTAACACTGGTAATTATAAGAATGTAAGTCGCTTCGGATAAAAGTGTCTGCTAAATGAATAAATGTAATGTAAATGTAAATGTTATAGATCATGTATGTGTTTCAATACCATTCTTTCATCATTCCTCTCCTACTGAAATCTTCCTTACAGGTTTACAAATATAAATCACATATAAGTCTTCCAACTATCCCCAAATTTTTTTACAGTGGCGCTTATCCCCTTCTAAAATGAGGTCTAAATATTAAGACACTAAAATATTTTCCCATTAAAAATACTATGTCAAAATGTTTTTAAAAGACAAGGCCAAAAAAAAAAAAAAACACATACCAGATTTTCATCCATCACAAAGTTAAAGATGAAGCCATAAATAGCACGGAGCTGATCCTTTGCATCAATCATATCAAACATGGTCAGCACCCACTTCACAAAGAGAACCTTGAAAAAAGAAACGAGTGTAACTTAAGACATTCTGCCGGCCTAGTTTTGTAGAGAGCTTGTTTGAGGTCTACAGCCTGCTCTTCTTGTGAGAGTAGTGTTTTAAACAAACATCAAACACAGATACACACAAAGTCTATAGGCAGACTATGAACTGGCTAAACAAGACAGCCACCCATCAGCTGTGAAACTAGCCTAAATGTAACTAAAGTCTGATTCGGTATAATTCATACTTCTCTCTATTATGTAATATATTACATTTGTAAATGTTCAATTTTAAAGCATCAACATGAAGTACTTACCTGTGTGCTGACTGGTATTTTGCTAATACCCAGCCAAACCACAGCTCGGACAACAGCCTCTTGTGGCACCACACTTGAGGGGATCAGGCACTTCAGCACTCTAGCACATGGAGAAGTTCCTAAAAACAAAGACAAATCAGTTATGAAAGCAAAAATGACTAATGTATTTTCAGATGTGGCAATGACATGCACTATAAAAATTTGAAGTAAGCCTCAATCTAAAACTGCTGCTTAAAACGTTCTTACCCATTCGACAGCTCATGGCAAACTCCAGCATAACCGATATAGCCTCTGGCTGGAGTCCTTTACTGTAGGCCGTCTTCTCCAAGTACACCAGGTTTCTTTCAAAGGTGTCATTTCCAAGGATTGGAGTGCCTTGCTTAACTAATAGGGGGAACAAAGAGAAAAATGTATTGTTTACATGCTGATGTAATCTCATATAATATTGTATTGCTATATTTTTTTTTTCTAAAGCAACACTTTGTAACTTTTCAGGCTATATAAAACCAAAAAATAAATAAAAATACTGTTAGATTTTCATAAATATCCGAGAAATATCCTGGTTGTAATGTACATCTCATAAGATATGCTTTATTTGTCACACGCAGTTATGTATTTTGTACCTGCAGCCAGTAGCAGAAAACACAGCATACAAGATCTATATAAATATAAAAACACTATAAACACAGTACTATAAAATATAAATTAATCTGGTGCTTAAACAGTACAATAAGTGAAATTGTTTATTGAAATCAGAGTAGAGCAGACGGAGGGCTTGTGGATAAAAACTCTTCTTCAACCTCTCCGTCTCCTCGTCTAGTCCTCAGGCAGCAGAAACGCGGCCTATTGGTATCAGGTAAAAGACAGTGGGTCCAGGGTGGATGGGCTGTTTGAGGACCTTCTTGGCCCTCAACCTGCAACGCTGTGTGTAAATGTCCTGCAGGTTGGGGTGGTTCTGATGGTCCGCTCAGCTGAACTGACCACACTTTTTAGGGCCCGGAAGTCCTGCCTGGTGCCGTTTCCCATTCAGGTGGTGATGCTCCCACACAAGCTTCTCTCGATGGTGCAGGTGTAAAAGTTGCTGAGAACCTTGTGAGAGAGCTCTCGCAGGTCTCCAAGACATATGAGGAGGTAGTGACGCTGTCTGGCTTTCTTCACGATGTGTGTATGTGACGAGACTAGAACAGATCCTGTGAGATGGTCACTCCCAGGTATTTGAAAGTGTTCACCCTTTCCACCTCAGAGCCCCAGATGTGTAGTGGTGTGAAGTCCCTCTGACGATTTCTGCTGAAGTCTACTATCAGTTCTTTTGTTTTGCTGTAGTTTAGCAGAAGATGGTTCTCCTGACACCTGTAATCCAAGAGGGAGACCTCCCTCCTGTTGGCTGTCTCATCATTGTGGGAGATTTGTCCCACAACAGCAGTGTCGTTACATGGCTTGCGTTGATATTATGTATGTGAGATGCAATCTGAGCAATAGTAGGTGCCCTGAAACTCAGTTACATTGTGGACTTTCTGTCAAAATAGCCACACTTGGTCTTAAAAAATAATTTTTCTTTTATGTAAAAGACACAATTAATTTGAGCCTATTTTAATAATTTTTAAGCACAATATTTTTGTGCATAACGTTACATTAGTGTTGTTCTAAGTAAGTCAATCTAGCTTTCTTTCAATAATCAAATTCTAAATCCATTCCAATTCTTGTTGAAAACATGGAAGGAAAGTACTTTCAACTTGCATAATAAAAAACATCTGAGTAAATAGTTTTTTTTTTTTTTTTTAAGAGTCACAAATAAGTGTTAAACAAGAATTTGTATAAGATTTGTTCTTGGCCACAGAAGTAAATAACATGTCTAGGTCTATACTTAAAACTTTACGTTAGAAAGTGAACATCAATGTTGCCATTACTAAATTATTCTGACATCTCGGACCGAGCATCAGAAATATATCTTGGCTAGCTAACGTAAAACATACAACAAAATTAGCTACGTTTATTGTGAGTAAAACGGTTTAATAAATAACGCCTTTCAAGTGTTTATATCCTTAATACAATGCTTGCTCTGTACCGATCAATGTTGGATCAACAAATAGCTTAAAACTAACTTAGCTCTTAACCTTAATAAGATTCCTTTGAGCAAATCGTATGTTTATACTAAACGTACCTTCAGCGAAGTATTTTAAGGCCAAAGCAAAGGAGTCTTCCGCCTCGTTTTTCCGTCTCTCTTTTTCTGCGAGTCTCAGACTTCTATTAATGCTGCGGTTTGACAAAGATTGATCGTTTGGAGACGATTGATCTGAATCCGAGGCTCCTGACAAGTTTAGTTTTGCTGCCATTTCTACATTGCTGACCGAAAGTATTATTTCATATGTGCGTTGTGCCCTCTGCCTCAGCCATTCAAACAAAACTCAAATCATCCGCGCGACCGTTTACCCTGCGCATGCGCAGTATGGTCCATGGACCAAGTTGCATTGTGGGATTTGCAGTTCACATACACCCGGGTCGGGTCAAAATGAATGGTCGAAATGAAGTAAGTAGCTAGCTTTTTGTTTAGCTTTCTTGTTTGTAACGTAACCTTAAAGCAAGGATGACTGAAGGAGTGTTTCTTTTTTGAGAATTTGTATTAAACAAAGTCATAAATTGAGCTGTCCTACTTCTAGTAAAATGGAAAAACAAAATTTACAACCCGCCCCATGCAGTGAAAAAAAGCGTTTTACACATGGAATAGAACATACTAACCTTTGGGTGGAACCAAAACTAATAAATTAATAAAGAACATTTAGACGTTTTTTCCGTGTGTGGCAAACGTTGCATTACATAGACTGTTTTTCCAATTAAAACCAAGTATTTTTACCAAGCCTATGCCTAATGTTGATTAAAGTCTGTGGCTTGTTCTTTGTAGCGTTGAATTAATTGTCAGGATTAGATATACTGAATAAGAAAACTGAGTAGTTTGCTGGTTTACACTTAAATAACTGCCACATATTTAGTCAGACTCACCTCCAAATCTTTATTTCATGTCTAGAGTTCACAGAAAGTTAGAATTTTTAAAAATCTTAAATGAGAGCTTATCCACCATGTAACTCTGTCATAAGGAATGTGAGCTCCAATAAAAAAATAAAAATAAGACATGATTTAAAAGACACTGAGATGGCTTTGAATTACAGGTGGAAAAGGGTACACAGGCAAAAAGGTAGATCTGGTTGCATTCTGCTGCAGAAGCAAGCAGCAAATATCTGAGGCAGCATCGGCTGTCCTATATAGCTTCAAACTACACTCTGGTTTACAAAACAAAAAGAGAAATTGTTCATTTCATTGTGAGAATTAGGATTCATGCATATTTTTGCAAACATCAACAGACTAAGATGAAAAATGTTATGTTCTCTCTTAGTCGTTAAACAGTTGATATGTCTTAAATACCACCTGATATGCAATCAAAGATCCTTTTGATTACTCATTAAATGAAACATGATTACTATTACTACTACTACTACTACTACATTATTTGTTTTGCACATATTTGTACAGTTAATGCTCTTCCCATTAAAACAAACAATATTTCCTTGATGAACTTCATACTTAAGTACATCACAAAGTATATGACAAAAATTTATGAGTGAGGGGGTTCACCGGTGTGACAACATGTTAAGCTATGGGTTTTCACAGCTGATTGTCCACAGATATGTAGAGGGTGTATGAACATGTACAATTTTCACATTAAAGAGTGCAGAGAAAAAGAAAAAAAAGATTATTCAGTCCACCGTTCAGATGCATCAGGGTTTGTGTTCAGGAGCTATTGTTACTGGAAGTGAACATATCCTTAAGATTTTTGAATTACTACAATCCATAAAGCACAACAATATGCTTTATGTGGCTTGGACCAAAGTGGGAGACAAGCCTAAGACTGCTTGACTTTGTTCCTTTCCTGGTCATTGATGTACTGTTCTTCTCGACTGTCCTCTCTCTCTGGTCGGTCATCACTTTGACGAGCAATAAGAAGTCGGCAGGTGAGAAGAATACCAAAAACTAGAGCATGGGCATATCGCTTTAGAGGGTCTCCTACAAGTTGGTGGAAGAAGAGGACTGCCAGCATAACCAGAAGGAGCAAGAAATTAGCTACATCCTTTGGCTTTCCTGGCACCAAGGTGAGCACCACACCACAGCCAACTTCCAGAGAGCCAATGATCTTACGGAGCAGGACAGAGCTGATACCAATTTTCTTCAGGCCTGGTAGTGCTTTGGCATAGCTCTTGTAGGCCCTTTTCTGGAAAAAAAAAGTGAAAAAAAGAAGACAATGACATTAAAATATTAATCAAGTAAAATGTGGGTCTAACGTATTGTGTCTAAAGAAAGGATACTTATTGTGTAGAAAGAAAGGACTATCCTGCATCTATCTAAGGACACCTAAATCAAGACAGAAGCATGCCTTTTTTATTTTTTTCTGAATTTGCTTATTGATGTATCGACAATGTAAGTGCATAATTTGTAATCTTTAAACTAGCTACATAGAAGCTATCACTTTTACTGGGCTTTTGAACGTCAGCACCGGCGGCAGGTGCATCTCCTAGAATTTGCTCGAATGCGCCGCCATTACTCTTAGCATGCCAGTTGCTTCAGAGATGAAAGAGCAAGCACAAAGTATTACAGTGTGAAAAAGGAATGCCAATTTAGGGCGACTTCATGCCCTTAGTGGATATATGTTCACAGGATTTATGAGGCTATTGGACTTTACAAATGGGACTAAGACAAATGAATTATCCTTTATAACCATTTCAAATCTACGTCTGTTTAAATGTTTTCGCTAATGGCGGTCATCTAGCCGTTAACTGTCGTTTTTGGGACACTGACCGATGGGCAGGATCCAGTCTTCTGCCAAGACCATTAACACTTTAGATTTAACAGATGTAGAACAATTATTTTGTGACCATACAGTACATGGTTAGCTGCCGTGTAAATGTAAGGAAACATGCTACACACACAGTCCAAGATAACACGAGCAACTAAGGATCGACAGCAATTGTTTGCCATATATTTTGCTATTTAGGTCAGCGTCTCTCCAGACATTATTCGAGCTTGAAAGCTTTTGGCGTCTGCAGCATCAGAGAACAATGGCTTTCCTTCGAAAATGCATGAATTTACCGCGAGTTATACTCACCATTTCACTATATGCGTCTTTGCTTAACCGCGGAGTTAGTTTAATGGTCCCCATAAATACGAAGAATAAACCCAAAGCAAAAGAAAGAGCCACGATAGTTACTGTTCTTGGTGAAGCCATATTTCAAGCATGCGAGCAAGCGCTTCCCCCCTGAACTGAACTAGAGTCGGATGGTTTCCCAGAGAAGATGCGCCAGCCGCTAGGGGGATGGGCTTTTGGAGCAGAGACAAACATGGCCCCCTCTGCTGCGCATCCAGGGCATGGGCAGCAGTAGATAAACAGTACAGTCAACATTTGATATGCAGCCAATGCCAACATAATAACTTTTAACTTATGAATGCAACTTCAGTATTTTAATTAAACGTTTGATCAGAATCACACATCGCCTATTTTTCTTAAATTGGCATAAATGTAAATGATATGAGGAAATTGCTGTTACACCACTCAACATTTTTTTTAAATGTATTTTTTTTTTATCTTGAGGGGAAAAAAAAAAAAAAAACACAATTTCACAAAACACAAAACTTTATTTTAAAAAAAAGTTATTTTGCTAGGGTAGGGAAAGCATAAAATTAACCACATTAATAAATAGATGCTCAACAATATCACAATTTAACTCTATATATATTATTTAAATATTCATGTTAAATAATAAAATCATTATTCATCATAGTTACAAAATGTAATTTACACTTTAATTGTAAAAAAACAAACCAAAAACAAACACTACATTTAGGGCATCCTTTCATTACACAATAGTTATTCCACAGATTCCGTGATAAGATGCTGAGTAAAGGATACAAAATAAATAAATATATATAATGTTGGTTAGTTTTAGCTGGACCATATATCTGTATGCCATTATGCCATATCCTGAAAAGAGTTCCTCTCAATTGCACTTATTCCTGACGTTCCTTCAGTGCCAGTATTGCTTTACGGTAAAGATCTAACAGGAGACAGGAACATTGTTAAAACCAGGATTACATAACTACTTTCCAGATTTATAACCACTAGAGCACTAGAAAAATGGTTTACCAAAGGTTGCAGACAGGTCCACAGGCTGTGCATAAGCATGAGCCAGCTCCTCAGTGTTTATCTTGTTTTTCCTTTTTACAATTTTCTTCTTTTTCTTCTTTTCTGCTTTGACTAACCAAACACAAAATTTGTATTTGTGAACCTACTACTAATATTGTGTATATATATAATATATTATAACATTTGAACCATTTTACCTTTGAGGGGTTTCTCCTCATTGTCAGGTGATTCTGGCACTTCCAAAGTTTCTTCTTTAACCTTTGCTTTGCCTTTTACTTTACCCTTCTTTGGTGGGATCAGGGCAGAGCTGGCTCTCTCTCTGTTTCCTGCAAGCTCTTCATTACCATCGCCATCTTCCTCTTCCTGTTCCGGTTCAATTACTGATTCCTCATCTTTTTTACTTTCTGTGGCGTTTAGGGGCTTCTTTTTTTTCTTTCTGGTTGTCAACTTTTTTATTGAAGCCTCCTGTGTTATAAAAATATATATTTGTCAATCAGTTAATTAATTAATTAAGCACTTACCTCCAGTGGAACGTTTTTTTTTCAAATTGATTTGACTTTTCTAAAATAAATGAACAATAGTCTAACCTTTTGCAGCATGTTTCGAATGGGTTGCAGTTTCCCTTCACTTTTTGACTTTTTCTCTCTTTCCTTTGGACGATGGACCTGTCGAAGATTAGACTTGCTGGACTCCATTCTAAGTAAAAAAAAATAAATGAAAAGAATTCTCATAAAAGCATTTTAGCATTTGGACAGAATAATAAAACAGTGTTTTGGCTTGTATACTATTGCTAAAATGAGATGTTTTTTTTTTTTACCTCTCTGGCTTTGATTTTTTACGAACTTTGTCTATCTTCCTATTTTTTTCTTTTTCTCTTGGTTCCATTGATTTCTTGCTGTCGTGGATTACACGGGCACAAAGATTAGGATAATCCAGACAAACCGCTCGCAGCAGCCAGCGAAGGCCTCTTAGAGTCTTCCTGTCTGACCATCGTCGCAGGTCCATTAAGGCTGAACAAGGTTCCTGCAAAGTGAAGTTAGAAAATAATAAAACAAAGATTTTCATTTCACCCTTATTATGTTGTTGTGTTCTACATCTATAAGGTTTATTTACATACAACTTACAATATGGCACAGAGAGCGGCTTTGGTTAACCAGCCTTTCCAGAGATAGACTCTCTATTAGCTCACTTCCAAGCAAAGCATTCATTTTGTCTTGCTTGTTAGCCAGCCTACAACAAAAAAGAATGGAACATTTAAGATTTTTAAAGTAGATACTTTTGGCCTCATTGGCCATCAGAGGTACAAGGCATAAACTGAGTGATCACAAAATATATGAAATGGGCTCAAGAAACGGGCTCAGATAAAGTTTTCATGTGACTTACTTCCTCACACATGCCAAAACACATTTTCAGAAGCATACACTCAATGCTACTATATGCATTTGATAAAAAAAAAAAAAATTAAAATGGGGGGCATAGCTTAGTTGGTAGAGCACTTGCAAAACGCTAGAACAATATGCCCAATGTCATTTTCATCTCTCTCACCCTGTTTCCTGTCAACCTACTATCAATAAAGACAAAAATGGCCAAAAAATATCTTAAAATACAAAACAAAAATCTGTTAAAATATCTATACTGCACAAATAAATTGATAAATAGTTTGACTACTGATGTAATACTGTTAGGTATAAAATTAGATATTTACACCAAAAAGGGTTTTCCTGCCACCCTGGGGTGTTTTAACAGGTCAGCTAAGACCTCTTTGACCTCCTTCATCCTCAGTCTGTCACAGGAGTCCACCACAAAGATGATCCCATGAGCTTCGCCATAATAATCCCTCCACTTGGCCCTTGATTCAGCTGATCCTCCTACATCCAACAAAGTAACCAGGTAGTTTTCCACTCTCAGCTCATATCGGACACAGCCTTGTGTGGGTCCCGCTTCACCTCCGTGGGGCTCTAGAGCAGATAGACAATGACTGGTGGGTTATTTAAGGTTAAATAGTATCTTATCCATATAGTGTACATTTCATTTATTGTACCTCTCAACATCCCTCGGATGGAGGATGTTTTTCCTGCTTTGTCAAGACCCACCACAAGAATAGTCAATTTCCTGCATAAGGTCATAATATTAATTCATTTGCAGCTATATCAGACAATAAAGGCCCACAGATAAAGTGTCATAGCACAACCTTTTGGCACAAACTGTTATTGTGTTTTCTACAAAATGTACCACAATGTTATACTCTATTTTGAGACTGAATGGAGATTTTAGATTATCCCACCTGATTGGTTCCTGTATTTTGGAAACCCAGCTGCAGCAGTTGCTTATCAGGTTGAACATGTTTACTTGAGGTGAGCACAGTGGCCACCATTTTCTCCGAAACTGGTACCTGTGAGAAGATGGAAAAGTTTAAGATGGCTCTTAACTAAACACACACACCAAGGTTGTTAAATGTGTGAAGTTAGACATTGGTCCCGTTTAAAGATGCTTTGAGTCTGTCTTCTGCGGGCTTAGGACACATGTACAGACGGTCACTCTAGTTAATGTTTCTCAGCCAAGGTTGTCTCTCTGCTTCTAAATTCAGTGCGCTTTTAAGTGATTTTAAATTCAACTGAAACACACATTTGCAACAGGTGTGTCTGAGGTAGCCGGCCGTGTGCTATAATAACACTGATAAATCTTCCTGTGTTGACTGCATCTGCCAAGGCACTGTAATCTGCTAAAGCCACTTTAGAATGGCCTGCTATAAAAGTATTGTTAACAAGCTGACCCATATTTGTTTTCTCTGAAAAACACTGTAAGGTCACGGCAATAAAACTTTCTATATGTAAAAGGAGAAATAAAAGAAATACATTCGCACGAGGCAATCCTTGCATGTACAATAACAAGACCATCACTTTGACTATCAAGAAAACCTTAGATAATTAATTATTAATTATTGATAATACCTGGTAATGGTATATTTTTAATGTTTATTGAGACTAAATGATACTTAGATTTAGGTATATGATTGATAAGTTAAGTTTCAAATATGATCATTTCAATTTGCAGTGTAACAAATCAATATTCTGTAAAATCCTAAGATAACTAACAGAATAACAGAATTTTGCAATGCAGTTATCAATGTACAATATGCAGTTATTATTGTACAATAAGACAATAAGCACAATAAGCATTACTAAAAAGTGTTTTAAACCTGGTTGGCACTAACAGTAACTAATAATGAGGCACTACTAAGTTTTGCTGTTTGTTAGTGCAATAAAAATCTGAAGAAATACTCACAGCAGAAAGTCTGTGGCCATGCATTTGTTTTGGTGCAAGTCTCTTCTGACATACTTTACTCATCAGCTACAGAACTAATCAGGCTCACAGTAAGCCTTTGGTCACCCATGTGGGAGGAGTAACCTGGGAAAGGTGGTATTAGTATTGGCAGTAAACTGTGCACTGATTCCATTGGACAATGTGGTTCCTCTTTAATTAAACCAAAGAGAAGGTGCACAGATTTGTCCATGAGATCTAAATGTGTCTGTGGTGTGATGTGTGACGCACTCTGTTTCCTTGTTTAAAAGTAATGGTACTGCAGATAATGCCATCAAAACTATTAATTAGGTCAGGTTTTATTTTATTTCTTATCTGATAATTATATTAATTACTATAGCTCAAACATGTACGTTTGACAAACTGATTTGTACATTGTTTGGGTGGAGAATTAGTCAAAATTGAAAGACAATCATAAAGGACATGCAGTAACTACTTTTAAATTAGAATTTGACAACCATTAAAGATAAAGTAACTACAAACAATTGTTAACAAAGGAGAGCTAATTTATTACGTTAATTAATACAAAAAGGTTGTTAATACACAAGAAAAACCACTAGGTGGCCTCATTTACTGACTGCCATAAACTGCTGCCACAAATAAAAAAGGTCACATTATTGTTGTGACAAGCTTGCTCTGTAGTCATTCTTGTCATTAAATACTGGATTTATCTCTACAATATACATTGTAGTAAACAGCATATTCATTTGACTCCAGTGTCGTAGTGTTCAAATTGCTTTAGAGGAGAAGACTGGACAGAGAGAGGCAGAGCTGGCAGTAACAGTAACAGTCATTTGATGGCAGCAGCCAGAGGTCTGGAAGCATTGTTTTCATGCGGGTGTTATCTCATTATGTTATTTAGCCCTTGTCCAATCAGGAACTGCCCTGCTCTGCTGAATAAGTACATCCCAGTCTCTGACCACAGCTCAGTGTCAGCTGATACCAACACACAAACAACTATAGAAAAAGCTGCAGAGGTCTGTAATGTGACCACACCCTCATGCCCTACCATACCTCACATTACACACATGTTACAAACCCCCAACTGCTGATGGTGCAATATAGGTTACACTAAGATTTTTATTTTTTAGCCCAGTTACAGACAATATGGTTAACATATGACTCTAATACATAGATAAACAGAATTTAAGACTCATGACTGCTTCACCATGTACATTACATTAAAGTCTTTGTAGGTTGCTGTGGCCATGGTGTCCTCAGATCACAGTACTACATATTTTAATCTTGTGACTCACCTCAAAAAAAGATCAAAGGAGTGTCAGGACGGTGTTACAAGATCATACAACATTGAATGTAATATTGAACAAATGTTAGGTGTTAAAGTCAATATAGGTCTTGAGGTTATAGGTTATTTCTGGTTTGCAGGGTTCACTTATCTAATTTTTTGTTTGTGGTTTGTTGCATAAGCAGTTGGGCAAACAACATTGCTTGTCTTCTTTGGCTCAAATAGTGAACAAAATAGTATAAAATAGTGGGAGAAGTGTTTGTTAGAGTGACTAGGAAGATTTGGTAGATTAGGAGTTTGATGATTTAGAGAGTGTGTAAATGGGGGTTGTGTTGCACCTGTTCGAGTGGCTGCTTCTCAGTTCTGTAGGTCTCCACAACCAGGGCAAGTCTGCCTTACTGGTGTAAACTAAAAATGGAAGCTGAGAGCATAGGGCCCCTTTTTGCTTGTCCTCCAAAGTGTTTTTACTATGCTAGGACAAATGCTCTGTTCTCAGCACTGCATTTAAAATGTTAACAGCACTTTATAAATGCATCATTATATAATGATAGTTTATATTATTTAATGAAAGACAAATACAATTGGTTTTGATTGACTTAAAACATAGCCTAAAGAAACCTTTATTTTTCATTTTTAATAACCTTTTTTTTTAACCAGGATAATACTCACTGATATTAAAATACTATTTTGCAAGAGTGTCCTGGCCAAGACAGCAGCATAGTCTGAGAAATTACACAGATTACATGGACAAATTAACACAGTTCAACAAGCAAACCAATCATACATTCATAAATAAATAAGATGTTTATAATTATATAAAACCATCAGCTAAAAACAAGTAAAATAATCTGCTTCAATGTTAGGTAAAATATTTGGAAATTGTTAAAGGAAACCAAGTCTTTCAGTTTTAAATCTTTCTGCAGGCTGTAGCTGCTTGTGCTCCTCCGCTCTGTGGACTGTGCTCTGTGCAGATAAGGGGGGAGCAGCCCGAGTATCGATTTATAAATGAGGACATACCAATGTTTCAGTCTTTTGAAAGACAGCAATGTCGCGAATATAGAACCCAGTGGTGAGTAAGGGACTTGCAGCTTGTAATGAAACGCAATGCACCGTGATAGTGTCCAAAGCATGTGGCGATTTCATATAAATGGCATCACCATAATCAAGCACAGACATAACGTAGCAGCAACAAGTTTCTTGGCTTCAAATGGCAAACAAGATTAAATTCTAAAATTAAAATCTAATTTAAGTTTTTCTTTTAGCCAGTTTCTCAAAATTCCCAAATATTTATATTGTTGTAACAGTTCAATACGATGTCCTTGGGCTGAGATAACAGGTGGCAAGTGCTGAGAATTGTGTGAGCTTCTAGAATAACAGACTACTTGGTCTTTGAGGATGTTCAGAGTTTGAAACAATTTCTCTCTTCTGACAAATTATTCGTCACTTTAAAAAACTAAGTTTTCTACTTGGCCTTTTATGTTCTGACATCAAAGGGTAAAGCATAGAAACTACTCTTTTATGCAGCGCTTTGTACTTTACATTTTTTACGAGTTTCTGACGACAAAAATGCCTACAATTTAGGTTATGAAACATAAACAAAAAATCCGATTTACTATCTTCTTTGTGATTCTGATTTCAGGTTTTCCGGTTATCTTACTTTGAAAGAATCATTTCCGGCTTCCCATACTTGCTCAGAGTTGACGCTGTTGTTGCATTGGTTTCACGAGCTCACAACGCTTGGCCAGCGCAGTTTCGGCTTTACCGGTACGGAGTCACACCCTGCTCGCCTTAGTATGTTTTAAAATTAAAATAAGAGCACTGGTTTCTGTCCGGGCTATGACCGCGCTGGAGGAGGCTGGTTGTGAAACGACAGCGTTAAAAGGGTGAAGAAGTTTTCCATGCTTGCACACTGGGCGGAGTATGAGTCCTAAGATTATTCTGGACGGCGAGATAACCACACGGTGGTAAGACCACGTATGGCGATACCAACTCAATCAAATGCTGGACCGTAGGTGTTACCACAAGTCCGTGCTTCAGCCGAGCCTTAAACATAGGCCTATATTATGGGGAACCAGCAATGATAGACTTTGTGGAAATGTGGGAGAGACGGCACATTAAATGGAATTTGTACAGAACATATAGTAACACGAAGGATAATAAAAGCGTCTCGTAGTATTAGTATCAACTATGTGTGAAGTCGCCATGGAGGAGCACGAACAAGAGCGGGACATCTCCAACATTGACCCGCAGGAATTCGTCAAGCCTGAGGACAACGGGCTTATGTTGGTGGTCCGTCACAGCCGGGCCCCCCCGCCCTTTAGCGTTGTCCTCACTACGTTGCTCTACTGCGCAGAGTTTATCACCGCCGCTTTCATGTGCAAAATGTACCACAAAACTGAAGATAAGATGTGGATGAGCATCACCATCACATTTATGCTGGTGCCCGCTGTGCTCATCCAGCTGGCCCTCACCTTTATCCACAGAGACCTGGGCCGGGACCGGCCCCTAGTGCTTTTACTGCATCTACTGCTCCTCGGGCCCGTCATCAGGTAGGTCCATAAATAGACTGTATAAGTCTAGTCTATGTAAATAGTCCAAATCATACCAACCATCAGACTCAGAATTATATGTGTTACTTAATATTTACTTACTATACACTTACTAAACATAGTAAAAACATAATTTAGTTAATCACAACAGCTGAATGCATTAAGTGGCTACATGTTTACTTTTGTTAGGTTACTATCTTGCACAGTTGATTCACACTACAGATAGAAAGAGTGCATGATTGAGAACAGGATAACTACTGCTAAAAAAAACAAACACCCACTTCATTTAAATCAGTATTGCATAATACTCCTTAAATTCAATCTACTGAACATGGGTGCGCCCCTGTCCTCCTGACACCAGTCTGTCACAGGCCAGAAGCTGCAGACAGGACAGCTCATCAGGGCGGACCGATTTTATGAGTAGCAAATTAAGTATATAATATATGTTCACCTGTAAGATGTGAGAGATGTGTTCTTAGATGTCGGTAACCAAAACTACCACAACCCCTGCTATACAACTCATTAAAGCTTTTCTATGAATATATTTATTGTGGCATTTTAGACTTCACATCTATGAAATGTAAACAAAAGAGCAGCAACATTAGAGCAGATGAGGTGGACTAAATAACCAGCTGCATCTTAAAGATTGTTGTAGTTTGTGCTCACCTGTAAACATTTAGGTGTCAAGTCACTTTTGCAGCTGTGAAATTGTTGTCCTGCCCTGTCATGTTATAGCCTAGTTTTACTGAGGCTTCAACACAAATTATGAAGAAGGCCACTTAGTAATTCAGATGATATACTGTCAACTTGCAAAACATTATTGGATGTTGCATGGAGGATCATGTTGTGCACCACTTGAGCTCTCTTTCTTTGTACAGACACCTGTTTGGCAAACCGTGACTCATGAAGAAAGACGTTAAAAGGTGGAGACTTGAGCCAATATTCTCAAACATTCAAATCTTCTGTTGATACTTTATACTTAGCATACAGCTTTGTACTTTGACTTGCCAACAGTAAACCCTGAGGAGTTTACAATGTATTAAAAGGTTATTGGTGGGTGTGGGTTTTCTATGTGCAGGTGCTTAATGGAGTGTGCTTTGCATAAGACAGATGAAGTACTTGCTATCCAGTGTATCTTGCTTTTGGTATTACTATTTTCAGAAAAACAGGTACTATTCATGAATACCTGGTCAGTGATTAGATTTATTGACTGCAGTTTTTTTCCGATAAGAGCAGCTCGATGTAGTTTATGTACATCTTCATACTTAAAACAAGGCTAGACCTGTTAGTGCTGTCACATCGTTGGACACAAGAAATTGGTAAAGCCAGGATTTGGCCTTGAAATACTTTTGAACAGTTCAAAATGGATTTGTATGAGTTTGTAAACTTGCAAGGATCCAGCTGCTGCATGCCGAGCCAACACTTTTACGTTAGTTAAGTGTTTGTGTCAAACCTTTTGTCTTGACCAAAAATGTTAAATGAAACATTTAGCTGTATAATGCTTAACACTTAACCTTACATATATTTTTTGTGTTGTTTTTTGTGTTTAGGAAGGCCTACAGGCCTTATCAAGTCTACAGTTTTTAGTCGATATACCAGGGGAGATTAACATCTATTTTCAGATTCTGAGCACATTTGTACTCACAGCTGTAAAACATAACTAAAGCAACTAAAGCATGTTTATATTGTAATGCTAAAATTGACACGGTTAATTCTGCACTTTTGACTTATGTTTGAATTCTTCTGGCTGCTCCTGTTTTACTTTAAGTTGTTCTTATATTGGTGTTACTGTAAACACCTCTACTCCCTTGCAGATGGGAGGTTTCCTGTGTGACTTAGGGATTTTGAGATTGCAAATCTGTTGCTGACCAGTCAGCCACTGCATGTTCCTCATGACACATTTCTCATCATGCGAGGATCACATTACACACCAGAAAATTATACAATCTACAGCATAAACATTGAGGAGAGAAGGAAGTATTCTACAGGTGGGTAGGTCCTGTTATGACTTGTCTCCTGAAACATGAATGCACATTCCCAAAGCAAAGACAGACAACTACATAGATATTGTGAACCAGTTGCAGCATGTAGGCCTACTTGTTTTTTTGGTTTCTTTTGCATTAATCATTATATAGAGTCAAATTTAGCAGAAGTTTAGCAGTCGGAGTCAACCTGATCCCAGCCAAAGTGTACAAAACAGGATGAACTTACTAAAGCCACTGAAAAGTACTTCCTGAATTGTCTATTTCAGCAGTAATATTATTGTGACTGTTAACACTGATGGAGCACTGTCTTTGTTAGTCAGTTCTTTTTCATTTTTGCCAATAATTGATTTGCATCCTTTTACAGACCAGCAGCCTGTGTTTCTATCTAACAACATATCCACAAGATGCTGCCATATTGATTCTTTAGGCTAATGCATTCATCAGTGACGCTGCTTTTCCTCTTAGTGAAAGTTATCCTGCCTCTTCAGAATCACCAGTGCAAGTTGGCTTGGGTTCAGCTCCCTTATACTGCAACCTCAAGCAGTTTTGTTGCTAGATTTCCAGTGGGACCGTGTCAAGAAATTATGTGTTGCTTGTTTTTTTGTCCTGTCTGACACTGCACGGTAAATACAGTAAATAGTATTCTTGTGCATACTTTACGTTGGAGTGTTTGTGCTTGCACTTTATTGTTTCTATGAAAACTGGAACAAATTGGCACAGTGTGTGTCTCACTGTAATTTCTCACGTAGTTGCAACAGTGTCCTTAAATGTCAAGTCGACTGACTGGAATGTGGGGTGAGTTGGGCTCGACGGTTCTCACCTGAACTGTAGAGAATAAGAAAATATTGTCCAAAGACAGAGATTTTGGTACTGTCTTTGGACAATAGAGATAACATTCCAGTTAGATTTAAAGCAGCACTGACATGCATCTAAAGGGTAGGTCTTGGGTCTTGAACACAGATGTGGAGCACATTGAGTTTCAAGTCCTTTTTCAGCTTTTATTCAGAGACCATAAAACAGGTATCGCATTGCAGGTGGGAAACTTGTGCTGCCTGTTTTCTTTTAAAGATATGAAGGTGTGTCCTTGTACTAGTTGTCAAATTGTCTTTATAGTGATTAGATTCCTTTTTTACCGTATACTAAAGTAATCTTTCCCTGGCTGAACACTGAGACCATTTACCTTGCAAACATTACAACCGCCACACCCTATGCATTTCTAGTCATGCAAGTCTTGTTTTTTTTTGGGCTGCCCTCTGGTGGAGTCATTTACTAGGCAAGGCAAAACAATTTTATTTATATAGCACAATTCATACACTGGGTAACTCAAAGTGCTTTACAGAAATAAAAGACAATTTACAAGATTTAGTTTAAGAAACAGAAGAAAAATGAAAAACATTTTAAAAGAAGAGTGCAGATAAAAAAATCTTTAAGTTGTAGTGTAGGCAGAGCTAAAGAGGAAGGTTTTTAACCTCCCCTTGAACATTGTTAAAGTTGAGGCTGTTCCAGGTTTTTGCTGCATGAAACTTAAACGCTGCTTCACCCTGTTTAGTTCTAACTCTGGGCACAAGCAGAAGGCCTGTCCCAGATGTTCTCAGAGTCCGAGGAGGCTCATAAGCAACTAGCATTTCAGAAATATATTCTGTTGCTAAACCATTTAGAGACTTGTAAACCAGTAGTGCTGTTTTAAAGTCTATTCTCTGAGCAACAGGAAGCCAGTGCAAAGATTTTAAAACTGGCATGATGTGGTTGTACTTCCTGGTGATAGTTAGAACCCGAGCAGCAGTGTTCTGAATAAACTGCAGCTGTCTTAACCCTTGTTTTGAGAGACCAGTGAGCAGGGCGTTACAGTAATCTAACCTGCTGGAGATAAAAGATAAAAGCATGGATTCGTTTCTCTAAGTCTGGTTGAGACATTATCCCTTTGACTCTGGAAATGTTTTTTAGGTGATAAAATGCTGAAGATGTAATTGACTTGATGTGACTCTGGAAATTCAAGTCTGAGTCCATGATGACTCCTACATTTCTAATCTGATTTTTAGATTTTAGAAAAAGAGACTTGAGGTGACTGATGATACTTTCTCTTTGTTTCTGTTCCCAAAGATGTTCAGTCTTGTCTCTGTTCAGTTGGAGAAAATTATCTTGCATCCACCTATTCATTTTTTTGATGCGGTGACACAGTGAAGGGATTGGTCCATTTTTTTTACTACTATTTATTACTAAAAGGTTTATTCAGCTTTGATTTAAAAAGTACAGTCTATTTTTCTTTTACAAGTCCATTTATTGTTAAAGTCTCCCATTTATGGCCAAGATGTGTTGTCTCAGTTTTATTCCAAAAGTGAAGAAAACAGTACTCTTTTATTGGTTGACATGTATATATTCAGTAAAATAGTTCATTAATATCTAAACTATCCAGTTCCCCAGTGTCAGTGTTTCTGTTAAATGTTTAAAATTGTGTCTTTAGTGGAAGAGACCATTTAAGTTTGGCGTACAATATCATGACGTTGTATGCAACACTGTACTGCCCTCTGTTGGTTTTACTAACACTCTGGCACTCTCTTCTCAGATGTCTGGAGGCCTTGGTCATGTATTTCAAAGCCGGTAAGAAGGAGGAGTCATACGTCACCATTTCCAGAAGGATCAGTCTGAAGAAGGGACGTGAGATGCCCATGGAGTGGGAAATTGGCCAATTGGAGCGCAACCTTGCAGCTCACAGAAATGCCTTTAAACGTGCAGCAGTTATTCAGGCTTTTTTGGGATCTACACCACAACTAACCCTTCAGCTGTATGTCACCATCCAAGAGAAATACATTAATCCTCTAAGATGTAAGGAATATTGCATTGAACTGTAATTAAATGTTACATTGTTTACTGTATTTTACAACATTATAGAGTGCCAGAGTTAGAGTTATGTTATTGTTAAAATGCTGTTATTTGTGTAAATCTACAATGACATGATATAGGAGATGTTAAAGGATATTGAATACTACAAAATACATTGGTTGTTAGTGTCAGTGGAGGCTCTCAGTAATCCAGGTCATCGAATAATACAATTATAGAAAAAAAAGAAGGCATCTGGACATAGGACAGTTTATCTAGACATAGGATTATGTCCAGATGTTTTCTGCTTTAACCATTTTGTTCTAGGTTGATACTGTATGAATATCTCTAATAGTATATTGTCTTTGTATCCACAGTGGCTCTAATGGTCATCACTCTGATTTCAATCACATACGGCGCTCTCGTATGCAATGTCCTGGCTATTCAGATCAGATATGATGACTACAAGGTGCGGTTGCGTCCAGCTGCCTATATCTGCATGATTGTGTGGAGGATGTTGGAGATTGCAGTTCGTGTGACTGCCCTGGTACTGTTTAGCACAGCCCTCACCCATTGGGTTATACTTGTTGGCATGTTGAACCTGCTTTTCTTCTTCTTCCTCCCTTGGGTTGAGTTTTGGGCCAGAAAAGGCTCTCTAACTGAGAACATAGAGAAAAACTTTTCAAAGCTGGGCACCACAGTGGTGCTGTGTATGTTTACGCTGCTGTTTGCCTGCATCAACACGTTCTGCTGGTCAGCTGTGCAGCTAGACTTCACCCATCGAGAGCTTATTGAAAAGCAGCAGCATTGGGACCGCCTGGCCCTCTACTATGGCTGCCGCTTTGTCGAGAACCTCCTCCTCATCACCCTCTGGTACTTCTTCAAGACGGACTTCTATGAATATGTGTGCGCACCACTGCTGGTGGTCCAGCTGCTTGTCTGCTACAGCCTGGCCATCCTCTTCATGCTTCTCTTTTACCAGTTCTTTCACCCCTGCAGACACCTCTTTAAATACAATGTTCATGACTGTCTTCATTGTGTCTGTTGCCAAAAGAGAAAGACAGCAGTTGGGAGTTGTCGGGGGAAGCCCTCGTACTCCACTGCTGCCACTATGGTGCTTATAGCAGATGACCCAGTGGACACTCAAAACGCTCAGCCTCCTGGCCCTACCAGTATGCTGGGAGAGCAGGAGACAGCCATCATTGATGACTCTACGGAGACAGCCTGAGACTTTATAAAGGTTTAGTTCATTTCTAGAAAGTGAGGAAAAGACACTCCAAGTTGACATAAAAAAGAGTTGTTAGTTCAAAAATAAAGATAAAGTGCAGTGATACTTTTCTTTTTTTTTAATTTAAGTGCACAGAACCTTATTTGTTCATGTTTTTGAGGGGGATCAACGCCCTCCTTGATGTATTTCATGAGAATAGTTGTACACACTAAGGGCCCCACACAGCCTTTCTACCAAAGAATGAAGTTTGTTGAAAAATGCAGTGATGCACAAAGACTGCCTTGAGAGAGCAGCAGCAGGCCAGGTAGGATTGCACCAGGTGTACAGGAAAGGTGCCAAGTGTGGACATTCCCTGTTTACATCCTCAGGGTTTTCATGTCATGAATGCTCCCTTTTGCACATTTTTGCCAGAGCACTAAATACGTAAATACACTGCAGGTTAAAATTAGAAGCCTTCTTTTCTGTTTGATGAAATTGTTTAGCGATGACTATCCAGTTTAAGATGAATATAAAAAAGAGAGAGTATTCAAAATGTGCCTAAAAGCCTTATATGACTTGTGTGAACCCGACTGGGTCTGAATGAGGTGCTTTCAATGTGTGCTTTTTACATTTTATTTGGTCAGTGCCTTGACTACTTCTGTATTACTTGAAACTTAAATAAAAGCTTATGTCAACCACCATTACCTGTGTGTAATAATTAATTAAGGGCAAAACATGAGTGAGGCCTTCAATAACTCCTCAATAATACAAAGTATTACATAATGAACTCAAAAATTTTTTTAAACATTTAATTTTTTAGTATAAAAATTTAGACCCAACCATGGTCTTTGGTACAATTCTTAGTCACATTTATGAAGTAAAATGTATTTTTAAAACAATGGCTGGTATTGGACTTGGATTTAGACATGGCAGTTATTTCTGTATTTTATTATACCCAATGATTTAATTATTGTTTAGTTTTGCTATGATTAAAAAACGGCTGAATCCCTTTATTCATCACAGTGTGTGTTCCTGACTTCCTCATTCTAGCTGGTCTTGTTTTGCAACCCTTGTTTCCAAAGGTCGGAATGCAGTCATTCTGCTTCAAGTAGGAAATCTAAGAATTCGCAGGCCGTGCCTCTATTTCCATGTGTCTGTTATTTGTTTTCAGGTAAGTTAACCTGAGTCAGTTTGAGAGGGAGGAGTCTTGCCAGGATGCTATAAAAAAAGGGAGTGTAAAGATGCTGGGAAAGTAGTCTGAGCGTTTAGTTGAAATCGTCACCATGGGAAATTGGATAGTTAACAATGGACTCACTTCCTTCATATTGGTAAGCTTTACAAATTTTTTTATTAAAAATATATTTTCTTTTATAGTTCCTGGAGGAAACCTTGTCTTATAGGCTACCACTTGTGCTTGTGGTTATACAACACCGGGGTAAAGTAAAGTAATTAAAGCTTAATTAAAATAGTACAATTAAAAAGCACTACAAAGTAGAGTATATTAAATAGACCAATACATTTTCCAAGGCTCATTTACACATAAAGTTTAACTGCAGTGTTTATCTTGGCTTTGATTTAAGGTTGTTTGGATGGGCATCAACATCTTCCTTTTCGTTTGGTTTTTCTTATTCTATGACTTGGAAGATGAATTTTTCTACACCCGACATCTTTTAGGGGTGAGTGACAAATCTGCAAATGCACCACATGGAACCTTTCCCATTCTTCTGATTCTTTGTTACAGTCTGGTTTGCCCTGGGCCAGAGCACCTGCAGCGGTGCTAAATTTTAACTGCATGCTTATCCTGCTGCCCGTGTGTAGAAACCTGCTCTCTCTGCTACGCGGCTCCTTTGTGGTAAGAAGTGTTGCAAAATAACCTGTTGAAGTAACTTTTTGCCATCTTAATAATAAAACATATCATCTAGCCAACTGCAATAGGCCTGTTGATATTAATGACATAACTCTGGGCCTTTTGTGACTTTTTAGTGTTGTGGAAGATCTATGAGAAAGCAGCTTGACAAAAATTTAAGTTTCCACAAGCTGGTGGCATACATGATAGCACTCATGACAGGTGAGCTACTCTTTGTTTTTCATTTCAAAGTGTATTTAAAATCAGAATATTATTAGACCCAGTGTAAATTGTTATGTTACAGCAGCATTTATCTTAGCATCTAAAGTAATTAATAATAAGAATGATTGTTTAATGTTAACACTGGTGCCTTTCCTTCATTTTTCACAAAAGCAATGTTTTTTCATCTGCTCCACAGGTTTTCTGATTTAAAAATGTGAAGGTTTTGATAGTGGAAGTATTGATAGTGGAAGTATTGTTTGCTCCACAAAGTAAAAGCTTAAAAAAGCGTCACTGTTACTTTTAAGGGAAAAGTAAATATTGGCCGAGCCGTTTCCCTATATCTCTCTAAAAGTAACTCCAAGTGTTTCTAACTCTACAAGAACAGCAGCTGAACATAATACATTTAAAAATCAACACCAAGGAGCTATGCAGGGCGTTCCTCAGCACTAATATTTCCTCTCTTTTTACCGACAGCGGTTCATATGATTGCACATTTATTGAATGTGGAGTGGTTAAACAACAGCAGACAAGGAGTTTATGACAAACTCAGCACTGCTCTGTCAAACCTTGGTGAAACCGAAAACACTACCTTCTTAAATCCAGTTCGGAAAAATGACATTGTAAGTTGACAGCAATAACTATTTTAATATATTACCTTTCTTTTTTTTACTTTCCACACTTTCCTGCACATCACCTAAAGTCTGGTGAGATTATGTTTCTCATTTTCTGTAAGCTTTTAGTGAGGTACATAATTGCCTTGTTTTACTTTGTGTTCTAGGATCCACAGCAGATTCCAACCTACTTTGTGTTCACCACCATCGCTGGCCTCACAGGGGTCATCATCACTCTGGCGCTCATCCTGATTATCACCTCCTCCATGGAAGTCATCAGGCGAAGCTACTTTGAGGTCTTCTGGTACACACACCACCTCTTCATCATCTTCTTTGCCGGTCTGGTTTTCCATGGAGCTGGGTAAGAGAAGCGTTTATTTTGAAAGATTCAAAGTTATGCTTGTTGCTTTAAACGTATTTGTTTAATTGAATAGCCGCATTGTGCGAAAAGAAGAGGAAACCGAACCTCCACACAATACTACCTTTTGTAAAGACCGTAGCGATCAATGGGGAAAGATTCCCGAGTGTCCCATCCTCAGTTTGAAGGAGGCTTTCCACAGGTTTGTCATTGGAATAAATATCCTTTAAAGTATTAACATTTCTGTTCTTTTGTCTACATAAATATTAATGTTTTAATGTGCATGTGATTTGTTTAGACGTGGATGTGGGTTATTGGACCCATGTTTTTGTATCTGTGTGAACGTGTTCTTCGATTCATTCGCTACACCCAGACTGTAACGTACAGAAAGGTAAGTGTTACTTTTATTGTAGCATTGCTTTACAGGTTAAGGATTTTATTTGATGTCAGGTCTCTTGTCTTTATTTTTAGATCGTGATGCGACCTTCCAAAGTACTGGAACTGCAGCTGGTGAAGAACGGTTTCAAGATGGAAGTGGGCCAATATGTCTTCCTCAACTGTCCGGCTATTTCGCAGCTCGAGTGGCACCCTTTCACCATGACCTCTGCCCCTGAGGAGGACTTCTTTAGTGTCCACATTCGCTCAGCTGGAGACTGGACCAACAAACTCATCAGCATTATGGAGCAGCTCCCAGAGGGGGCCCAAGGACCCAAGTGATTTCATTTATAAATATTATTCTCCAAAGCTTTATAGTTCTTCACGTAAACACAACAGTAGAGATTTTAGTCCTGCTATATTGGGATTTATTGGGCTACTTTTATATTGACAAAACTGTATTTAAAATGCATAATTGTATTAATACTTGCATTCTTGATCCTAAAGTGATTTTTTTTTCTTGCTCAGAATGGGGGTGGACGGTCCTTTTGGCACAGCCAGTGAGGATGTATTTGACTATGAGGTCAGCATGCTGGTTGGTGCTGGCATTGGGGTGACTCCATTTGCCTCCATACTTAAATCTATTTGGTATAAATTCAAACAGTCGGACCCAAAGCTGCGCACCAGAAAGGTTAGAAAGGCTCATTGTTCATAATCTCTACATCTGTTCGACAACACTGACTCACCACTGCACTTGATGGATTAGAAAACAAAACATCTCTTTGTCTTACATGGAACTGCGTGTGTGCTTTGCCAGTGCAACAAGGCTGCAGGGTGTGGGTTATGCTTGGCCGACTCCTTTGTAAGAAGATAGTTCTTTAACCTACATGTATCTACTTCCTTGTACAGATCTACTTTTACTGGCTGTGCCGGGAAACATATGCTTTTGAATGGTTTGCTGACCTTCTCCAGGTGCTAGAGAGAGAGATGGAGGAGAGAGGCATGAGTAATTTCCTCACGTACAAGCTTTACCTGACTGGATGGGACCAAAGCCTTGTGCGTAGCTCAGCAGACATTTTTCAACTCAATCTACTGCCTGTATATAAAATATTTTTAACTCACCCATGTCTTCTCTTTTTACCCAGGCTGATTTTTTTAATGTTAACTTTGATAAGGACACAGATGTGGTCACTGGGCTCAAACAGAAAACCATCATTGGCAGACCTGTTTGGGACAAAGAGTTTGAACAAGTCCGCAATGAGAACCCCACGTAAGTGAAAATATTATTACATCCTGCTCATTGTACTACTACAAGTAAAGAAGTCATACTTGAGTGTCATTAACTCATTAACAATTGCTGATGCCCTCAGGTCTGTGGTGGGAACATTCTTATGTGGCCCGGAAGTCCTGGCCAAAGTTTTGGGGAAGAAATGTGCCAAATTCTCTGATGTAGATCCTCGCAAAACAAGGTTTTACTTCAACAAAGAAAACTTCTAAGCATTGAAACAACACTACACAAAAAAATTAAGAGATACTTTTTAAGATGCAAAAATTGTAAATATCCTGTGCATATCCTGTGCATTCTGACATATTTTGAAAAAAGGCTGTGGATACGCTACACAAAGCTGTTTGATATTTAATGATTGCATCTGGTGATTGTTTTTTAACTCCTCTCTGACCCAGGGAAGTACACAAACTGTAAATGTTAATATATATATATAGATGGATTTGAGTGGATTCTGAACATAGTATTTCTTAACACAATAGTAGCAGAGCTGCCCACCAGCCTGTGATTAACAGATGAGTGTGGATTGGACACACATTTACCAGCTCTTCTCAGTGAGTTTGTGGCAACATCATTAGGATGAGTCAAACAACTTAACTATTGTGTTATAATAAAGGTTCTGTTTGTTTTTTTTCCATCCACTCAAACACATTTTAAAGTGAAAAATACAAAATTAAATTTTGTCAAAGTTACTGGAGGTTCTTTCACATTTAAGATTCCATTAAAATTGTTATGTAACTCAAGTTTACTGATGTAGTCATCTCTGACTGTTTTGCCAAAGATAAGATTATGGACTGTATAACTGGAAATTAACTTTATTGCATTGTTTGTATCAGAAAATCACAATCAGTAATTATCTCTATAACTTGGAATACAGCCAGACACACGCTACAGGTAATCATCCTTCAAAAGGCATTGCACCAAATATGTCCTTTCATGTTTTCTTTCCATTGTTTTTCCATGTTTTATTGAAGAATAATTTAATTAAAAAAAAGTGTTGTTTATTTTTATTGGCAAAACAAGTTCCAGTAAGCCTCAACATGAATACAGCTTGAGAGGGAAACATAGAAGTCTGGCAAATGTGGAGAAATCTATTATTCTCTCAGATTCTGGCTCTAGGTAAATCCTCAAACAACAATGACCCCTTTCCCATTTTTACAGAAAAGACCACTATTTATAAAAAATAAAATAAAAAAACTATACAACATGCTAAACTAAGATGAGACTTCTTCAGACATTTTACGCTGAGTGGGTATACGCTTCAAGTCCTGGAAAAAAAATAATAAAAAAATAAAAAATAGACAAAATATCATTAATTAGGTTTACAATTATAAACATTTGAGTGCTTTTGTTGTAAAGGTATACCTCAGGGTTCTTTCCATTAAGGTGCTCCACTGGCTGTCTTCTGAATCTGCTCTTTGAGGATGAGGATGCTCTGTCGCTGTTCTGGGGGCAACATGGCAATCTGTTCCGGGGTAAGCTGTAGCACTTGCATGATCAGCGCGGCCTAGAAACAAAAATAAATACAATTGTCTGGAAACAGGTTTTGCTTCCTCCAACATCAAAAACAGGAGAAAATATGTTTTTGGGGCTGTTACCTCCCTGTTGTATTTGGCAACCACTTTATTTCCTCTTAGAAAAGACTTGAAATGTCATCACCCATTGTTTAACAAGAACAATTGCAGTCAGGCTCAGGTGGTTGAAATGAAACACAGACTCTTTCTGTGATGCGACTACTTCCAAAATGACACCCCATTTTCCTCTCTTTAAAAAAATAAAAAAACCTGACACTTACTTTTTCCTGGTCTTGAGAAGAAACCTGACCCTGTCCGGGGCTGAAACCTCCTCCTGCCTGAGAAACAAAGACCATCAGCATCCATGTTTGATGGTAATTATATTCATTTTAAGTGCAAGTAAGACTGATGTATTTTAAACAGACTCTTACTGGTCTGGCAGGTGGTGGAGCATTAGGACCCATATTGTGGGGAACAGGTCCGGCATTCCTCCAGCCATAGGAACCCTTTGATTTCCCACTGAACCACGAGCATCCATTGCCCTGGGGTCACGGCCTGTAGAAAGATGAGAGATTTTAATTAATCTTATTTTTCAATTATAAAAAAACTGTTGGGGGGGATAAATAAAAAAAAAAAAAAGGGCTGAGGTGCTTTTAGATTAGAGGTGGGCAATTATTTTTCCCCAAGAGACACATGGGACTCTTGTGGAGGGCCAGGGCAACATTGTTTGGCCCCGAGCAGTTAGTTTGCCCACTCTTGTTTTAGATGCATAATTTAAAAAAGTATGTGTTAATCATAAGGAAATGGATGGATATTTAACTTCTTGGGGCTAAATAATTTTGTTTATTGCTTGTGAAGAATGACAGGTGTACCAGTTGATTAAAACAAACTAATGGCTGTAACAAACAGAACAACAAAACACAATTTGTATTTGAGTTCAATACAAACTCACACTACACAGCTTTACTGCTGCAAATACCTCTTGTTTCCATTGGGGGCCCGCGTGGCTCCATCATTGGGGGCCCCCTGGGGTCACCCATCATGTTACGAGGTTCACCCATGGGTGGTCCTCTCATATCCATTGGTGGTCCTCTCATATCTGGAGGGGGTCCTGTTCCCATTTGGCCCATGTGTACAGGCGGGGCTTGGTGTGGAGGTGGACCTCCCATGTATGCGCGGCTATTTTACCACAAGAAATTTTATGAAATGTATTTTATGCCTTACAATTGACAGTGATATAAAAGTTATCCTTTAATGTCTTACTTGGGATCTATAACTTCTCCGGTGACAGACAATAAAGTTCCTCCTCTGGGGTCATTGGGGCCATCTCCTAGCAAACCTCTGGGTGGAATACCACCTGGTCCTGAGGGGAGTACATGTGTTTAATTCCAAAAATACATTTTAGGAAAGCTGTAAATTATGAAAAAGGGACAATGCAAAACTCAAGTTGTCACACCAATCTGCTGGAAAGCATATAAATACAAGGCTGTCAATACGACATCCTCGAGGTGAACTGTGTGTATGTATGAATTGGGCTAACCAAATCTTTTTGACCTTGCTACACTTTCGTTTGGTAAACATGCAGTCAGAAGACAGTTTAGCACACTATTCTGTAACAGTCCTATGGCTTCACATGAGAACTGAGGGAATACGATGATACCTTGGGGCCGCTCGATAGCTTGGCCAGAAGATCCTGTAGGGGAATGCTGCAGGTTTCCTGAGCCAGCATTAAATTGAAAAGAACAGGAGACACTCAAGCTTAAAAAGAAACACTTTAAGAGCACTTTAAATCATGCTCAGTGTTGTGGAACTTTGACATCAGTGTGAGAAGTGTATTATGAAATTTGACCATTTTGAAGTAAATCATTTACACATAATGGTCAGTTATTTTCAAATGAGTTTGGTGACACCTAGTGATTAGATGAGCTATGACATGAGCAAAGTAAAAAAAATAAAATAAAAATAATAATAATAGTTTTTTCAAAGTTTACAGTTTAGCTAAAGCACATTTGTGCATTTCTCTGATATGTTTGGTGCTTTGGGATGAGATGATTGCATGCAGTACCTCAAAGATTCATAACCAAAAACTACAATCTTTTACTGGAGTCCGATGAGTTATAGCCTACAAAGACTGCACACTTGCATATTATGACGAGCCTAATTCAAGACCTAATTGGTCTATGTATCCTTAATTGTCTGACCTGCGTTACTGGCGGCTGAATGAATGTTGATATGCATGTTTGTCCTGCAGCAAACAATGACTGCAAACGGAACTGCCTAATACCCCAATGGAATAAATAAAGTCTGAATTTGACTGACATTGACATTATATCCTAAAGTAATCTACATTAGGCAAACTGACAAAAATTACACTGCAAAAAACAGATATAGCAGCTGTTTATGATAGCAAAAAACAAAATGTTAAAAAGTAAGGGTTGAACAGTACCTGGAGGTCCAACTGCTGCTGGTGCAGGTCCAGGTCCAGGCCCAGGTCCAGGTCCAGGCCCTGGCATTGGTCCAGGGACAACACCCATGTTGGGGGGCTGCATCATTTGTGGTGCTCCGTTGACATGCATCCCAGGCTCCATTATGCAACAGGGAATCAAACACAAATTACCCACTTCTCAAATAATTTTTACATAAATTAATTTTTATGAAATGTGTGTAACACCATGTTCCTCTTACCACAGGCTGCGGCTGAGAGACAGCTGCATTGGGCTGAGCAGAAGGTGGATTACCTGCTGGTACTGCCCCACCCTGTCCACTAGGAACTAAAGGCTGGACTGTAGTTTGACGATGGAGCATTTTCTACATATTCATATATGAAAGTCTCTTAAAAATGTGAACAAAACATTATAACATCTTTGATTTATACATAACTGGAAACTTACCAAAGCTATTTCAGGGTCAACAATACGCATTACTACTTGGGCTTGTAACAAAGCATATGCCAGCTGAGGGTTCTGCAGCAGCATGTTCCTCGCCTCCTGCGGACTATTCTGCACACACAACTAGAAAAAGAACACAGTTAGTTTGCATGCGATTCAGGTAGAAAATTAACGGATACATCACATATAAATCAGCACTGATATCTAACAAACCCAATTTAAATGTGTATGGAAAACAAAAAGGACAAGCTATTTGGTAATGACTGAACACAGTGTACCTTCATCTGTTTCATAAGTTCAAACATCTGTTCTGGTGGTAAACTTGCCACAGCTCTGCTAATGGATTCAGGGGCCTCTTCTGGCTGAACACTATCGCCATATGGAGACTCAATAATGGGGGCACCTGTACCCAAGCCTGTTCACAAAAAGAAAAAAATAGATTGGTGTGCACCCAAAAAAAATGTTTTCACTTTGGAAAAATAGGAAGGAAAAAAATTGCTTACTTTTAAGCTCTTCTTTATTCTTTTCGCTGGCTGCATTGTCAACACGAAGTGCTCGTCCACTGAACTCTCTCCCATTCAAGTTGCGCATGGCACTGAGTGCAGTCTCCTGGTCCTGGTATTCACAGAAGCCATATCCCTTTGGCTTTCCCGTCTCTCTATCATACACTAACCTATAGGACGGGGAACATCAGGTATCAGCACCAACAAGTGTGCATTGTTTTAAGAACTATGTATTTACATGCCAACAACATATGGTTACAAAATTAAGCAATGATATACGCATAAAGTCTCCGATCCACTACTAGGTTTAACTTGCCTGAAACTGACAACGAGTCCCACTTCGGAAAATATGTCTTTCAGTTGTTCTTCTGTAGCTTCATAAGGAATGTTTCCCACTAAAAAAGCAAGAGCCACACATCATCACACAATAAGACACCTTATACAGTTTAAAATGGATTGGTTGGTTTAGACTACCGTTACAGTTAGCGTTTGCTAAGTTACTCAGCTAGTGCGACTAGCCAAGCACATTGTAGTACAATTACTTTCTGTTAAATTAATATAATTCTGATTGGAATATATAATACAAAATGTATAGCAAATGACTTACCAAACACTGATCTAAGAGAACGATCTACGGCTGGGTCTCTGGCGGCAGCGGCAGCAACAGCTGCAGCGGCTGCGGCGGCTACAGACGCCATGCTGGGACAGAAATTGATGTTACACCCGGAAATGTGAAGAGCAGTTTCCGCTATGGGAAAGGCCACATTATTTTTGTTTTTAACAATGATCGCTAGACTGCGCTAACTAACCACCATACCTAACTAAATACCTGTTATTAATAATTAGAGGATGTTAATGCTCTAATATTTTCTGGATGTAAGCCGTATAGAAAAAAGGTCCGTGCAAAAAAAATATAGATGGCGCTGTTCCACGATAACGTTAGCTAATCAATCGCAGGTAACCACCTTCAATTGTCCGAGAAGATGTTAGAGATATTAATAAAAGGAGTATGATGGTAGACGGATATAACTAGGTGGGCTTTTAAGGGTCAACATACATTACAAAAAAAACATGTTAAGTTTTTACTTAAAGCTATAAGCATTTAACCCTTTAAGTTCATTGTGTTCACCCTATTCACTCTCATTTAGAAAGTGTTAACTAACTAGCACTTTAATGGTTAAAGCCACCTTGGCAACAAGCACCCTACACATTGACTACCATTCAATATAGGCTGTATCAATTAATTTAGGGTTTATAAATGGAGTGTAAACATGACATGAAGCTGTAGATACACAGTTTGACGCTTGGAGCTCAATTTTCTGCGGGAAACATTGAGGTGTATTAAAATCCAAACTAGTGTTTGAACTATTAGCATATTTGCTCCAATCATAGTGTTGTGAGGTCTCGTATAGTGTCAAAAATCGGAACTTTCCTAAATAACTACTATATAAAGTTTAGGTTTAACGTTTTTAACGGAGAAGAGTGGACTTAATATTCGGTATTTAGGCCAGCATACAGAATGACCAGTTAGCTAAAAATAGTCAGAGTAGAAAAAGATCTTGGTTCCACTGGGGCTCGAACCCAGGACCTTCTGCGTGTAAAGCAGACGTGATAACCGCTACACTATGGAACCCCATAATCGCACTGGAGGACGACATTTGAAATATTACAAATACACACGTGCGGAAATTGTTATGGCTGTACATTATTGTTCAATAATATGACAAAATGTATACTTACTTAGGCAAGAAAGTAAATCTAATTTATATTATAATCTATTTTCACTTGTTTTCAAGCAAGCTTTAGCTTTACTTTCCGTCAACAGGCTGGGTGTTTTCCTTAACCCCTTTGTGAAAATTTATACAGTTTTAGCCATTGTTACTGCAGTAGCCAGCATTCGCACAGAAATGTGAAAATACAGCTGCATCTGTTTATCATCTGTGGTACAATACACCTTGATTGGCAGCATGGCATACTGGCCATCATATTGGCACTGACCCCAGCTTCACCATAGCCGGACAAATTTTATAGGCAATTCAGGTAGCCTACATTATGTGGGACAGATCAAAATTTAAGACATCCTTCATCTAGGTTTCTGGCTCCAAATCTGGCTGACATACAATATGCAAATGACTCAACGTATTAGAATGTATTTAACTTGTGGTGTGCAGTGGTTTTGCCAAAACTTACTTCATTTTAATAAAATTTAATTACTTTGGAGGCATAGCAGGAATGTCATGGCAGATTTCTGTTTTACATGAGATTGATTCTCTAGATAAACTATGACAAGAGAAAAAATATACAGTATAGTACAGTATACAATATAGTTTACTTAATTTGGTTCAGTTGAAAGGTGCTTTAGGAAAGACATTAAGAAGACTGAACCTTGGTGATGTCTTATAACCTCTACACCTATAAACAAATGTCCCTTGAGGTTATCTGTGATGTTACATGAAAAATTATAGTACTTGGTTAATCAGCTTGGACCACTGTGGCTGCCTCCTTCATAGCTGCACTTAAATAAAACCAATGGCCATTAAGGACACATTTGTATGTTGTAATGAAAAGGTGCCTATGCTATCACTGTCAATTTACTAGACATGTCAGTCCTGCAATGTTTTTTGCAACTTCTAGATTTCTACTTTTAAAAAGGATCTTAGTTAACTTGTCTTTGTGTTAGAAAATCAAAGGAGAATGCAGTTTAGCATGTAAAGCCCTTTAAAATTTTCTGAAAAGGTTTTGTAGAAACAAATATAAACAAAGTAAAGTGCAGACCAAAAGTTTTTTTTTAGGGTATGTTGATATTTACTGACACTATTGAAAGTTGTAAAAATAAATTTGTGCTTCACAATTATTTGGATGCATGTATTGCATTCAAACAGATGTCTTCTATTGCAATTAATATAACTATGTGCATGACATTTTAGTAAATTTAAAGCTTCAGCAAGAAAGGCAGTAAGTCAACCAAAAAAATAAAAAAACATAAAAATTAAATATAAAGAAAAGAAACACACAAGGAAATTAAGTGTAAGGTGACGTCATTGACAACAATGGACTTAACCTCATACTCTAACTGCATTTGATTCATATACTTACAGAATGTGGTTCATAATTACTATTTTATGTCTGTAATTCCTAGGCTGGTGTAGTTAGTGAGGGACATGATACAAGGCTGTTCAGTGCTGCAGCTGTGGTACATAATAGTGTGGCTCTGAGCTACTAAGCCAACTAAAACACATGTGTCACTATTCAACCAATGAGCTTTTACTGAACCAGAAGTTTGATTATAGTGTATCCATATTAAATAATGTTGTGAGAGAGGTGCTATTCATCCCGCTATAATTATTGTGATATTGTATTTTATATTATATAGTATTGTTTAAGATATTTAAGTCAGTTGGTCATGAAATATGTCAGTTATATTTCATCTAAAAAATGCACTCCACTTTTGTGATGGCAACATGTTAGTGAACTTTGTCTCACTATTGCACTCCTAAAAAGGCTATAAGATCAATGTAAGTCCTGGTCCCGTAAAGGAAGAAAATAACCAAAAGACTTCATGGAATTGATTCCAAATTGAACAGTCTGGGGTTTCATGGAGAGTTCTCCGTTTTAGGTGTAAGTAGTGCCACAGCAAATAGTTTGGGGTTTTGGAGGTAAACCATGAGGACTTCTCCTATGGGATTTTTTTTTGTTGGACTCCTGCGAATCCCCTTTAATTAAAGCTCAAAGCTTCCGAGCAGGAGTCTGTGTGTGATTCACCTGTAGGGCTTTCCCGGCGCTAGGACCCAGGGTGCGCGATTTTCTCCAGCTGCTGCAGACCGAAAACTGGCAATAAGGGAAGATCGCGAGGACAAGCCAAAATTGCATACTGTATTCATCCTACTTTAAAATCCCATCCCCGGCCACGCGTGGAAGCCAGTGTGGAGACAACAATAGCTTGTTGCGCTGTAGCTTTGAGGCTGAAGGCAGCTCGGGGCGCAAGGTAAGACGGTGCAATACCATGCGATTACTAATAACAAAGGCGTTACGGGCGAGCAGGGGGCATTAAAGGGGGCATTGCACTACGCTATTGAGGGCGAGTAAAACTCTGCCAAACTTTGACCTGCATATCTGTATTTTGGAGCCCCGTGTCTTGCAGGCGCTGTAGTTGCAGTGCTGCCTCGCTGTTATCCCGCGGCATTGTGAAGGATCTTGTCACATGTAGCCTACTGGGGAGTCAAGTTGTGTGTCGATATGACATAGACGAGTGTGTTGTCCATGCGTGTAGGCTGTGGATGTAGGTGGCTGTCCAGACGCTGACACACTAACTCGGTACGAAGTGGTGCGTTTAGATTTCAGCCACAGCTTTTTACAGCACCAGCTGACGGCTCGTCGAGCCATCCTTAACCTGGACACGAGAAGATTCGCTGGTCTTCTACCCTACCGTCGCTAATTATGAAACAATTCATCACTTATTTCTTCAAGAAGGAAGAATTAAGGGTTGTTTCCCCTGTGTCCACCTGTGCCGTCTCCCAATATGTCCCAACATCGACATTCAAATATATCCTGCCAGATGAACCAAGAACTTAGACGGGACATCCTTGTCTCTGTGAAGCATGGCGGCCTAAATAGGCTTGATAATCTCCAATGTGACTCACAGCTAGATGATCATCCATGCCAAGTTTGAGGGCGACATTCTTCAGAACCCAGGCCTGTGAAGTAAACGTGGCTTCATCTGTGCTATCGCAGTTGTCATAGTATGTGTGTGCACTCCTTCAGCTTTCACCGAGGCGGAATTGCACGTAGAACAAGTTTATGTGAACACCACAGCTTCACCGATAATAAAGGAGCCTGTGGAGCAAACTCATTCGTAACTAGTGAAACCCCAGAGCAGCAGGCCACTACCGGGATAGCAGAGGTCTCCGGGTTATCCCGCTCAGACACAATGCAATATGTCAACTGCCCACTCACTCATCCTGCATTACACCAACACACTGCTTTACTGCGTGTCCTCTTTCTCTCGATCACCGTTTTGGTTTCCTAATTTAACATTTGGCCATCTGTCAACAATTTGGCTGCTTACACGCAGCCATTACTGAACGAATGGCGAAGGGCACATCGAGGCTCTCGCACAGCGATCCTCTCCGCGACAGAGAGGCTGCGAAGTAGTTTCTCGCTTACACTGCCCTCGATGGATGAACAGGACTGCACCGCTTCAATCCACGCACGGCAGTAAACAAACTCTCAGACTTGCACGACGACGTGAGCAGCAACGTTCACGCACGGTTATTTCCTCATCACCACAAGTGTTGACTAAAGTGTGCAATGTGTTGGCCTAAAAGATTCAATACCCGTGTAAACCCGGGCCCAGTGGTTCCAGGATCCAGGTGGGTAAGACAAGTGGCCTAATTACTCAAGGGGAATCTGGACTGTAAGAGCTGTGGCATTATGTGAATATTTGAAGGTGGAACCACTTGCCATGCATTGTTTGTGTTTGGGGGAGAGTCAGACAGTGCACTGCCGTGACCCACAATAACTGTATTGAGCCTACATCAACTCTAGTCTATTAGTGCACAAGCATTATTGAAGACGTGTAGGACTACTTTTAGCTACTGTTTTAAGTAAAAAAAGAAAAGAAAAAAAGGAAAAGGGAGGTCTTTCTACGTTAGTTGGGAAAGTTTAATAAGTCCAACATTGAAAACATGGGATATTAAGTTTTACATACGTCACTTATGGTTCAATCGTACAATTGTAAGACACACTTTCTTGACAAATACCATGCTGTACAATAGTAAACAGATTCACAATTTTAAAATAAAGTTTGGCTGAAATCAAATTCAAATCTGTGTTTTAATATTTAGCATCAGTCCAGATTATTGTTGTAAAACTGAATTAACCTGAACATGAACATGATTTTGACACTGCTTTGGAATATCAGCAGCAAAGTATTTGTTCATAAAGCCTATGCTTGCAACTTGGGATTGAAAAAGGCTACATTAAATTCACATTTCAATCATACTATTAACAGGCATTTGACCTGACCATTACCCATCACAGTCGATACTTTGATTAAATCAACATGGATGTCTATAATCAAAGGTCTAGTTTAGTTTTGCTGGGATAAATGTTGCTTTTGATTGATTTTTGTTGATGTATGGGAATAGACATGCCTCACTGATATTAACTTTTTACATGCTATTGTGGATAGGTTACAGCTCATTTAAAAAATGCAATTTCTACAACAACCAACTGCCTACTTGTAAACAAATATTAAGTGAGGTTTGTAAGGGTCTCCCTGCACCAGAAGCCAGCCCTAAGTTTCACTTATAAATGTGATCAGCATTACCAAAACCTCTGTTGAGATACCGGGAATAAATGTGTGTATTTTAACTAAGTTAGGCTATTATTCCTCTTTCCTCCCTTATGTAAACTACATCAGTCTGAAACTGACCTCCAACTGTGCCTCCAACACCAATCGTGCTTCCTCGTGTTAATTTCCTTACAGCAGACTCTTTCTACATTTTGTCAATTCCGTTTCGCGGGCCTCAGCCTCTCAGTTATTCTACAAATTTACCTGACTGCCACCGAGGTTCGAGACATGCTTGAGTGACACTAGGGGCCGCCTCTGCCTTCAAAATTACAGTTTATTACTTTGTTACCCCGATAAGGCTTTTCAGTTTAGCGCACCGTTACACTCTGGTCGCGATCCCCCATTCCCCTTGAGCGGCTGGAGCCCGCGTTGCATGCCGGTACCTGCAGTCCTCACCCCTCCCAGCTTCTCCAGCGTCTAATCCTGGGCGTGGATAGGAGAGCACTACATCTCCCAAGCGCTTGCCGTACGCCCCCCTCGCACTCTCGCTCCCACCAGACTGGAGACTGGAGATACGGAACGGACCGTCTTGACGACCCCCCACCTCCCCTCCTCCTCTGCCCTCCCTCCCTGCCTCCCGCCCCCCGGACTTTGAGAACCGAAAAGCGTCGAGATTAGTGAGCAGCCACGGGCGGCAGCGGCGAAAGGCTGGACGGACACGGCCGTATATCCGAGTCGTGCAGTACGTCGTTCACATGCCATCTGGACGAGCGGGTTCGTAACTGTTTCTGTCACTAGACATCTTTTATTTAGGCTTAGCTTTGGGCTTATTCAGTATTTGGGAGCGAGGGAGAGTCCGCGAGGGGACGAAGAGGAGGGGAATGCCTTTCAACGCCGAAGTGGTTCAGTCAGTCCAGCAAGGGCCGATACGAGGCACAGAGCACTCGCATTAGGTCGACCGGGGATAGATATCCGTAGCCTTCCTCAACACGTACAGCAGCGACAGCCACTCAGACCAGTCCCCGAGCTGTGGGTGCTCACTGTTGGACTTCAGTGTTGTGTTTGCCCCTTTTCGTGGTAGCGCTGACCTCTCCTACAGAGCAAGCCTGTGTAATAAGTTAGTGTCACCCAGCCCTTTCTCTTCTTTTGGTCCAGCTGACTATACTTTTATTAGACAAGTAACTCAAGCAGTCCAGCTACAGTTTCTATGATATCTGCGAGTGGGTTTGATTGTTGGGTTTGGAAAGGCAGACATCGTAATCGGACTGATGAAACAACAGGAGGATTGTTGTCAGGAGTTGGTTTGTTTGATTGTTGTGCTCTTTTTGTATCGGTGTTGTTGACTCACCTTATCAGGCAGCGATGTGACACACTGCCACAATGGTCCTCGACGCAGTCCAAGCCTACACTCGGTGAGGGTTAGTTGTCTCCGCGATCGTCCCCCATGTAGCCTATCTGTCTGCCTCTGATCGCGAAACATCTCATTCACTCTAGTTTAGTGGATGGTTGTGGTAGTTTTAGCCTGTAGCCTTATTTGTGGACGGACCCATGATGATAACTCGTCAAACAAAAATGAACGTGACTCCAAAATGTATGGTGTTCATGCGCACCTTTTGTGTTAACATTAGGATGTGTGTTCTCTGCCGTGGACATGACAGTGAAGTGGTCGTGTAGCAGAACACGTTGACTTGGTTTGTTCGCAGCAGTTTTTTCAAAGGTAATGTCCGGCTTGACTTAGTGCTGTCCACGCCGCGAGTGAGGTCTGGGCAACTACACATATTTAGGGCCTACATCAGAGAGGATAAATTCAAATGTGGAGAAATAGAGCGCGTATGGGCGCAGCACAAAGACAAACTAGCTGTAAGCAACTGTTGTACGGTAATGAATGCAGAGCCTCCTTGTACTGAGCGTGGTTTGCGTCGCTGGTTCCCTTTAGTCCTTGTTAGACATGTTGCTGATCGGTTCCAACAGAGATGGTTTGTCAGTCATTATGTGCATCATGTTGATAATCGTCTATAGGCGAAACACTGTACGTTCCCCCAAGGCACTTGCATAGCTTTAAATATGTTTTCTTTTAGAGACTGTAGATGTGCATTAAAAAAAACAAAAACAGCCTGGTTTAGTTGGGTTGTGCTTTTTGGAAAAATGATTGCTATGATATTATATCCAGTTAGTGTAATGCTTATTTTTAATGTATGAATGACATACAAATTAAAAATGAGGGCACATATTGCACTCGGTGCCTCTGCATAAAGAAAGTAAAAAGACTTAAGAATTAATTTAAGTGTCTTGCAGAAAATAAATAAGACTTTGCAGTGAGTGTAAAGGATCACGCTTCATGAAGTCATTACTAGACAGACCCAAACAGCACAGGGCCCCTAAGACCAACTGTAACCACCTAACCCTATGTGTTCCACAAAGTTAAACGGGAGAAGATTTTGCATGTGTAAAACCACAAATTATCACACTTCTGCTAACCTGACTGGTGTGGCTGTTGCATGGTTTCTTTGAACTTAATACAGTATGTTGTTTCTGTGGCATTCATTAATTTGTTTTGAAAAGACTGTTTCTTTACTTCAGATGTTACATAGGTGTGTAAAAGTCTTTGTCTGTCTGTACTGTACAACCAATGCAGGGGAGGCACAATGGCACAACATTTTAATATTTATAGTAGAACAAACTACATCAGATGTGTTTTTCCGGTTATTAAATAAATATCATATCCAAATGGATTAACGTTGATGCTTGTACAGAGATTAACACACAATCATGATTATATTATTCTTTGTGTATTTTTAACATACCTGACCCCCAAGCCAGTGTAGAGATTGGAAGTTTTAGTTGCTTGTTACTCTAAATCAATTACCACTGCATTAAATAGGTCTTAGTCCTTTATGGAGGATTAAATGAAAGCCTTTTGTGTAATTAAAACAAGTGAGGTAATTCTCGAGATTACAATATGTGTTCCTTTTTTCTCTTCTTGTGCAGCATATATCAAAATTTTAAGACAACCCACCTAACTGACACAGCTATACCCAGAAGAATGCTGTCCTAAAGAAATACCTATGCAGGTAATTGTTTTATTTTTTTGATTATTTTTTGCACTAATATTTTTTTTCCTTTAATCTCATTGGTCTTATAAACCTTTTTGTTACTCAGGTGGATCCCACACTAATGAATGTAGGGGATGGAGGAACGGTGAGCAGAGAGATCAGTGCTCCAAATAAAGCATCTGCGACAATGGTGGGAAATCCCCCCCAGACGCTACCCCCTGAGTTTAGAGGAGATGTTACCTTCACTCAGCAGAACAAGACCACGCCAGCAAGAGACTGTAAGACAACAAAAGCTTGCCTAGACACTTGCAATTACAACCACAGCTCAGAGCTTTCTCCTCCTCAACAGCTCAATAATGCACCTATGTCATGCTCAGCCCTCACAGTAACAGATAAGAGAGTGGACAAAAGGGCAGATGTCGCTAAACCTATGGCAGACAGCGCTGGAGTTTTCTCTGCTTCTCAGTGGTCAAGCGGTGTAAAAGTCAGCCAAGAGGAGTCACTCAACCTCTGTCACAGCAACATGGCATCTAGTAAAAAGTCAAATACTCAAATACAATCTGTTCAAAGTGCTCCACCTGGGTTTCATTGCTCCACAATGTTTAAACCAGCCCAGTCTGTTGCCTTCCTACCTTCTACCAATTTTTCTCCACTTTGTAAAATCACTCTACCACCAGCACTGGGTCAGATTGCAGCCTTGAGAGAAGCCACAGCTAGTCAGTTTCAGAAGAAAATTCAGCCTAAAAGCTCAGGTGTCAGTGGGACACCTTTAATGCGGACCTATCCCTATCCCTTCTCTGTGGGCCGGGACTTCAGCTTCGGAGAAAAAAGCAGGCACATCCACCTCAAAGCTTAAATCAAGCCATTCATCAAACAAGAACACCAAATCTATTGAGCATAAGTCTTTAGCTTCTGTGGTGGCCTCACCAGCTATTGCTCTACCAATGCAACATCCGTCACTAACATCCACTGCCTCCACCCATTACACGTTGTCTCCCACTGCAGCTATTTGCTGTGGTTCTGCACTGGCTAACCTTGCCTCTCAGGGCAGACTGTTGAACCATGTGGACAAAAGCAGCAGTATAGATAAGACAACCATAAGTCTGCTGAAACCAACAGTTCCCTCGTCTTCAGATGACCACACAGCATCATGTTCCAGTGAACCAAGGGATGTACCACTTGATTTATCTGCTAAATCCAAACGTTCAAAATGCATAAAAGACCCTCCAGTGTCCCCAGTAGAGCCTCATAATGATGAATCAATACAAAGAGATTTTGTGAATTCAAAGAGGACTTATTCTACCACATATGGTTCAGCTGTGCAATATCCAATTTTACCCAATACCCACAGAAATGGATCTCATCAGAAGCAATTAAGTAGGTCTCAGAATCACCAGATACCTGAGCCCTGCTGGACTAAAGGCTCTTCTCAAGACCCCATGAAAAGTATTCCTGGTACATATGTAGGTGTGGCAAGCCCTATTTTAGCTTCAACGCTTCGAGGGAAAGATGGTAAAGGAACTTTTGCAGATGAATTTCAGAGTTTTGCAAAACAGGAGTTTATTTCTATCATAGACCAAGGAGAACATCTAGTCACCGGAGAAAAGAAGCCATCTTGTCTGATGAAGACTAACCAACATGCTCATACTGTCAAGCATGTCAAAAACACCAGCACAAATGTAACTATTAACTGTCCTGGTAAAGTTGACTTAACAACTGCTCAAACTAGCTCTTCCAATATACAGAGCCACCCAAAATCTGCTAAACTGGCAGTGTCAATCTCTACTACTGTCGTCAGTCCTGCTTGGCAGCAGTCATCAGATTTTGCACAGCAACATTCAATACTACAGAGAAAAATTACACAGACCTCCCCAAAGATTAAGAACCCCCCAGCAGCTGATGGATCAAAGAATGCCCATCACAGCCCATCCAAGCCAGAGGACAATAAGTGGGAGAGAATTAGGTCTCCTCTGTCTAATCTTGCATCTATTGTTAAACAACAGTCTATTGAAACGGCAACGCTCACAGGTGAAGGAAATGGTCAAACCTCACTTGTTACATCTTGGAAAACCAATAATCTAACTCCATTCAAGAGTAATAATTTTGACTATCCGCCTATATGGTCTGTGGAAAAATGGCCCACGACACCTTCTCAAGGAGATTTAACTGAGACTATGAAGAGAATTGAAAAGGCAAATGCCACTGAGCATGTGGAGAATAAAACAGAGATACTCAGCAGTCAGGCAGAACACACAACACCACAAGCAAAGCAGGAGTGTTTAAAGCCCACTGTCCAATCTAATATCTTGGGAAGCAGTGGATCAACAAACGGGAACAGGATGGAGAGCAAACTAGCCCAGGTGTTGGAGGGGGAGATATTGAAGAGAGAAAGTGGGTCGTCAGATAGTCCACCCAGTGAAAAATTAGAGGGCACGGTTGGATGTAATGTTGCAGGCCAATGTGAAGCAGAATGCAACAAATTTGATAAGAAAACCAATCGAGCCAAAGAGTTGTCACCAACCAAAGCAAATCCTGTTGCCATCAAACAAAAGAAAACAAGTCCCAAGAAACCAGCAAAGGAGAAGTCACCAGCCATCCCATCAAAGAAAGTCCCGGGAAGCACAAAGAAAAAAGTAGACTCAGAAAGCACTCCCACTAAAGTGTCTCCCAATAAAAAGGTATGTTATTGATTTTTCTGTTTAAATGATGATTTCCTTATTATGTTGTAGTTTATTTAATTTTACTGTAATATAGTTATGCCTAACCAGATAAAGCAATGAATATTGTGACTCTATATCACCATCAAAGGTTTGAGATTGATGGAGTGGTTCACTCTTTCCCTGTGTATTTCAGAAGAAGAAGCCATGTGCACCTGTGCCGGGGAACAGTCTGCTCGCAGAAAAACTTTCCCTACAAAGTAAAGATGGTGTTCCAGTGGAAAAGACTAGTGCCATCAAGGTTGAAAAATCACGCCTTAAAAAAGCAGGTACTTAATTATTTTAATCTTTAAACAGTTACATTTCTCTTGCACATTGTTTTATATCCATATGAAATGTCATGTTTATGGATTTTGACTGCCCTCACATACTCAACCCTTGGTCCACACCATGCCAAAGCACTATCCATTACTCACTCTGCATCAGTCTTATCTTGTGCTGGATTTGTGCATGATTTGTGAGTTCAAAAACTCACTAAAATCCATTTTAGACTGCTCTAAACAAAACGTCTGCTCTCGAGCCACTGGTGGTCCGACCAATGGCGTGGCAGCACTGACAGTTGTGGTAACGTACCGATGTAAACAACATGGCGGTGCTCTGATTGGATTAAACTGTGGTTACTCACAGTGATACCCCCAATCACGTTCATTTAAAGTAGCAGCTATTTGCAAATGCTTTCTATGGAAGCCCTCCCAGATGGTTCTGTGTAACAGCCTCAATCTGACCCAAATCTAAGCCCACTTTCACCTTGGAACTGACTTTACCCTAGGGTGCATGAAAAAAAGCTAATGTAAACATTTATGTTTCTGTCAAATAAAACTGAGTCCAGATGCTTTTGCTTTAACCTTTTCTTTGTCAAATAAAACCTAAGTAAAGAAACATAATTCATTACACACCATTTTACGTCCGCCTGTACTTGTACTTGTGATTGATGTCCCGTCTACAGTCGCACAAGGAATAATAGTGAGGACTTATTACATGCATGAGACGGTAAAACTGCTCAGCCCACTAGCTGCTTTTTATTAAAAAAAAGTTCATAATACAACAAAAAAACCAACAACATTTTAATCAAATTTCAGATAGCAGCTGCAAATCCCAAAACGCAGAGAGTCCCGTCAAATCAAGTAAAGACGCCGCAGGTACAGAGACAACCTTTCCAAGACTAAGGAGAGGACGACGGCGAACTGATGAGTCTCGACTCGACCTTTGGGGCTTTGCGACACCCTCTCCTCCACCACCGCCAATACCTCCTCCCCCACCCTCACCTCCTCTGACTCCAACAGAACCAGCCCGCCGCCCCAGAGGGAGGCCTCGCTCAACCCCCCTGCCGGAGCGTGTGTCTCATGGGAAGGGCAAGAACATCAGTGCAGAGGCAGGCTGTGCTGTTAACAGGAAACGGCAGCGCTGCAAAAACAAAAAGTATCAAACTGGGGATTACATTACGGACAAAGATAAGTTGGAGGATGGAGAACACCATGGCGAATCAAACTTGCTGAATCATGACGGTGAAATCACAGCAGGTAACTTTCAAATGAATGCCTTTTGAACTGCTTCAAAATCCTATGTCTTTGGAAATACAACGTTTGTACACATTCAGTCCAGCCCCCCTAAAACTAAGCACTCGCATTAGGGCATTTTGAATTTATTGAAGACAGTAAAAAAGTCTGAATTTTATGATATGCCAGAAGTGTCTGTCAAAAAAATTTATTATTAAATTATTTTCTGTTGCTTTTTGTCAGAATGTTCAAAATGCTAAAACTTACACGTACATACTACATTTGTAGTTTCAGTATGATAAAGGTTAAAGGAGTATCTTTTGTCCACACATTATGAGCTAAACTTTAAACTAATCTCTGTAGATTCACAAAGAAGTCCTAAAGCCTCCAGCCCAGAGCCTTTGCCCCAAAGACCCTCATTCACTCGATTAGGGTCAACGCGCTACCAGGACAGTGAGGGTTCTCCAGAGTGTACAGACAAACCTTCAGGGAAGAGGAAGTTCAAAAGCAAGCACTTGTGTGTCAATGATGAGCTGAAGGTAACGCAATCACTGATGTTGCTTAAAAATATTTTTAATATGTTAGCTTGCAGTGCCCCCCTGTGGCTGGACATTTGTAATATTCTGTCAGATCGGGCAGCTGTTTTACTGTTGTGCTGCTCCTGGTAATTTAAACCTACTCCCCTGACATCACTGAGAATTTAATTAATTTCCATTTCAGTGCTATTTATAACCAATAAATCTGTATTTTAGATTAAAACTAAACGCAGCAGCTTGGGTAAGCGAAGTGCCTCACAAGCCCCAGATGACGATTGTAGTGAAGATAAAAAAGCAGCCAGCCCCCCAGCCTCTCCAAGAACTTTGCCATCGCCTCCTTTCAATAAGAATGGCTCATCAGGAAAAAGTAGCAGCTCTGAGTCTCCCCCAAAAAAGGCCATTCCTCCTGAGGTTCGCCGGCTGATTGTGAACAAAAATGCTGGAGAGACTTTGCTGCAACGTGCGGCCCGTTTGGGATATCAGGTACGGTGTTTTCAATATACACAATTGTATGAAATAATTTATAATAATCCATAAAAATATAACGTAATAAACCTTGTTCTTCCTCCAATTTTTAGGATGTTGTTCAATACTGTCTTGAAAAGGACATACGGGAGGTGAATAGGCGAGACAATGCAGGTTACACAGCACTCCATGAAGCGTCCTCTCGAGGCTGGGTTCAGATTGTCCAGATGTTACTCAAACACGGGGCTGACGTGAACTGCAGTGCTCAGGATGGGACACGGTAAGACCAACAGTACAAACACTTTTCAGTTTATAGTAAAGGTATTTATTTTCTACTGCTTATCTTTTGTGAGTCATGTGGAGCCTATCTTTGCTGCTTTGGGCAGCTTTAAAGTAGATGTATGTTGTAATTGGTGTTGTAGCTGTAAAAAGTAAGTAGTGGTGCAGAATGGCCTCTATTACTGTTTTGCAACCTTGGAGAGATATTCTTAAAAAGATATGTTTATAAGATGCATACATAATGTATATTTATTTGTTTCCCATGGAGCCAGGGTTGATAAAAGATCATGTGTTTAAGTGTTAAATGTAATGATATTTTAATGTTTTGTTGTCTGTACTTTTTGTTTATTACTTCTCTCCTCAGGCCTATTCATGATGCAGTAGCTAGTGATAACCTACCAATTGTCTGGTTGCTTTTGAACCATGGGGCAGATCCAACATTGGCAACCTACTCTGGACAGACTGCAGTCAAACTGGCACATAGCTCGGGCATGAAAACCTTTCTAACAGGCAAGAAACTTGTTATTTTCATTCAAACTACTTTGTATAATTTATGATTAAAAATGCATTTTAACCTTACCTGTTTTTTTTTTTCAATCTAGAATATTTCACTGATCTGGAAGGTCGAAGTGACCATGATCCAGCTTTACACTGGGATTTCTACAGTAGCTTCCTGTTTGGTAAGAAGCCTGTTATTAATTCAGGTTATTTTTAATGTTAACTGTGAGCTTCAGTGGTAAATGAAAGTTTGTAGACTGTGCCACTGAGACGTGAAGGTTGTCAGGTGTGAAGTGTGGGGGTGTTATAAACAGTCACAGAGAACTATTCAAGAGGAAGGAAGAGAGACATGAACATGAAATGCTGCTTCACAATAAATTCATTTCTACAGCAAATGTGTTAAAAAATTTTTATTATAAGTAATTTTGATAATTTTCTTTGAAGTTATGCTTAGTCCTGTTTTCTGACCACTAGATGGCAGTCACGCTCTATACATTAAATCAGCTCAGTAGCAAGACTGTACAGTAGTGTAGCTTGCCTAGTGACATTGGTGAACTTTTGTTTCTCACAGAGACTGACCAGGAGCCGTGCTGGGACTTCCTGCTGTCTGAGCAGAACCAGGAGCTGGAGGAGAGCTCATCTGTGAAGACTGAGGGGGACCAGGGGAAAGACTGCCTTGTGTTTGAGTTCTCCTCTGAGCCTCTGCTTCCCTGTTATCATGTTCAGGTGTCATTAACACAGGGGTGAGTCCACTGAGAAAACAAATGGAGGGGTAAAACTGCTAAGTTTAATTGTGTAAAAGTTGTAAAACCAAAACATCTAATCCACCCAATCTGTGGCTGTCTGACAAGGATGCTCTATATTCTCATTTGCGCCAAATAGTAGGATGTAGTTTGAGCTGCTTCAATCCCACAGCAGGGTGTGTAGGCCAGGCAGAGATGGCAGCGTCAGCTACCCAAATCGTGATCCTACCCGTACTAAATAAGCTGTGTTTCTTTATTATACAAAATAATTCAGAATCAGAATAATCTTTTATATAAGGAGAGAGGATGACATGGTTAAATCAGGTCTGAAATGGCATTCAAACACAGCTGTTGGTATGAGACTTTCATTAATTAAAAAGTAAAGCATTTTATGGACTTTATTTTTGCTCACTGTTTATCACAAGAATATGAAAAGGTTTGTTTATAAGACTCTCCGTTTCTACTGTATTTGTACCATTTGTATAAAACTGTATCTTGTTTACACATTTTAACACCGTAGCACCTCGTTTTAAACTCAAAGGTAAAATGTGTGGAATGTAAATGATGGGGTCATAGAGCTTCAGACAAACATACTATGTTTAAAACAGAGGCTTTTTATTGTTGACTACAGAGAGAAAAACTGAACTGATATTTTTCTTTCTGTTTTAATAGTTTCTGCAACTGGTTCCTCCTCGTTGATGTCCTAAAGCGTTTGAAGATGTCTGCGAGGATATTCAGGGCACGCTACCCACACTTGGAGGTGGTGAGTCTGCCTTATGCTGAGCTCTCAAAGCAGGTATCAGTGAGCCAGGTGAGCGCCGCTTTTACCTCACCACACAAAGGTAAAAATAAAGAAGCTGAGGATAATGATGACGAGGAAGAGAACGGATTTGTGGATCTGGTGCGTTGTGTGCCAGAACTCCAAAGGCTACTTGGATCCTCTATTCACATCCTTCAAGATGACGAGGAAGAGGAGGAGCAAAAGAAGGAGACGCCGATGAACACAGGGAAACTACGCAGCCGGTAGCCTCTGACCATCCAACAAACTTATGTACATCTCAGTAGTAGCTTAAAGCAAGCCCGTCTGTCCTTTTGGAGTAATGGGTTGTACCCTAGCTACCCTAATGACTTGACACTCCGCCTATAACCTTTGACCTCTGCCAGAAGGTGATTAAGTGAACACAACACCTACAGGACCTGCACATAGGAGTGGTCAGTACTGGAAAGCAGCTTTCAGGTTCCTAAATAGACGTATATTTGAATACAGGATTGGGTAACCTTTTTTTTTTTTTTTTTTTACCAATTATGTATGTATATGGTAGTGTATATGTATATCTTGCCATCAGGGTTAACACATTTGGTTATATAAATGTATTCTTGTGGCAAGGGATGGATTATGCTTTTGTCTTTTTGTTTGTTCCTGAGGGAAAGCGATATTTTTTGATGGGAGATAATCCAAGGCTTTTATCTTGGTGAACTCTTGCGTAAAGCTAAGACGCTTAAGGCTAGCTAACCGAGTCAGCGAGGCTGCTGACCCAGATGGTTTGTTGTTGACCTGAGAGACATGGAGACCTGCACAGAAGAGAGCGTGGCACATAATACTCAAACTTCAGCACTCATCAGGCTCAACACATCAATTATGTTCATTTATTTCGTCCTTTCACATTTTCCCTCCGTCAGATCAATTTGTGAAGATTCTGATGTTTTGTTCTCCCAGCACATTTTACTGAATGAGAGTCGGAGTATGAAAAGACTTTGTGTTTGTATTGTAGAGTGCGTTTACAGGGCATTGCGGTGTACTCCACTCTCTGGGCTGGTGTTGAACTGATAAAGAGTCCTGTGGATCTCTGGACTCCAGAGCCTGCTCCTTTACTGAAGAGCAAACGCCCTCCAACTGCAGCCACGACTGTCCCACCTCCTTATATAGTGTTTCAAGATCGCAGAGTGCTTTGTGTTGCAGTGTTTTCCTTACACTGTTTGTTGTGCTTAATTTAATAGTCATTAATATATTTGACCTCTTGTGTATCTGAAGCGTATCTAAGAGAAATTGCTCTGTATGGTTGGTGCTTCATTTTGAAATGTACTTTTTAGAATCCCTTTAGTCTGAGATTTTGCTCCCTCATTTAAAAAACAGTATTTCACAAAAGCTTAAGTACAGTTTTATTGTACTGGTGCTGAAATAGATTTTGTGTTGACAATCAATGAAGTTTTGGTTTGAGGTCACAAACTAACAAAAGATATTTAAGATGAAGAGACTACGGTGTAAAGAAAGTATAGTTTAGTTAAAGTTAGACAAAACAAGACTGAATAGCTGAGCAGTGGTGGAGATCTTGAGAGAGCCTTTTATTTGATTTTTTTTAAGAAATCAACAAGAATAAAGCATGATTGTGAATCCTACAGGTTTTTATCTGATTGCTTTTTCAATATGCTTTCCTACAGGAGCTCTATAAATTACACGACAATGAACCATCACAAAAAGACATGTCATGTGCTCACACTTCATCAGATCAGTCCATACATAGAGACAAGTCCAACCCGAGGAAACTTAATCTCAGAGTTAGGAGATTAACCACGATCTTCTAAACAATACGACAACCCAAGATGTGATTGTTAATGGCGGCTGCTAGGTTCAAGACTCAGTAGGACTCCCCACATATGACTGGGGATGCCTTTAGATGTGTATTTCCACTAGAGGGAACCAGTGATGGGCTTCATACTCACAGCTCATCTACAGTTAAAATACTAGATTATTACTTTAAAACCCTTCATAACTCACAACAAATACTTTATACTTTTACTTTATCTCTCTCATTGAAATCTGTCTTTTGTTCTTTACGACATCTCTCAGTTGGAAACACGGACTAAAGGGTTAAATAACTCGGAGGTGGCATCACTATAGTAATAACATGTTTGGATCAAGTTTTAGCCTGCAGGGCAGTTGTTGTTTTGTCAAATTGTCTGGCGTTAGTATATGCAGGTACTTGGCAATGCTTCACTATTAGTTAATGTTGCAACATTCAATCTGAATTTAATCTGAATTGAACAATAAACAACCTAGATTTATTTGCTATGAGGCGTGACATACCAACTGTTACCGCTGCGAGGTTCTAATGGTACAGCAGGCCCTCCTAACATTGCACCAGGGTTACTTCAGTTCATTCCATTAAGAGAGGGTTCCCAGCCCGTAAGCTTGTTCATGAATGTCATACTAAATATTTTTCTGAACATGCTAAAAACTCGTAATAATCAGTCGGTACCGAGTGTTTTCAGTAAAGGGATCATAACTCTTAAATTCTTTAAGAGGGTCCAGTAAGGCAAAGTTATACCATCATATGTGAAGTTCAGGTTTTCAGACCCAGCCCCTTCACCAAGCCCCTATGCGGCCATTGCTGCTCATTGGCCTCCTGCTACAGGGCAGTGCGTCTGATTGGACCAAAACGAGGGCAAGTCTGCACTAGACCCACTGACAGACTGACATGGTGACGGAGAGGCCGGTCTGTAGGAGTTCCCCATTGTTCTTATATGGAGTCATTTGGAAATGTGGGAGTGCCATGTTTTCCACAACTAGTCTTAATCCTACAAAGTGTGGAAAGATGAGCGCTCTTTTAACCAGAACTAGAGTTTTTATGAAAATCTTTGATGAACCCTAATGAACCTTAACTATTATTGGTCATTAAAATTTGCTTCTCGTTCGTTGCCTGGAGTTCAGAGAGGACATCTGTTTTCTTTCTAAATGGCAGTTGGATTAGCTTATGTAACATGTTTTAAAAAAAGGGGAAAGTCCTGCTCAATGGCATCTCAAGCACTGCCTAGACACTTCCTTTTGTCTCGAGTCCAACTGAAAACAACACTTCTATTGCCTTGTAAAGCTGACAAGAATTTTAAATGTGCCACAAGAAATGCTGTGCTCTTAAAAACTATTTGCATTTGTTGTTTTAGTTCTTCAGACTGTGTGTGACGTTTGTTGTGAACCTGCAGGTGACTGCTGAGTTCTGTTTTTTTTTTTTTTTTTTTTTTTCATTTCTGATGTGTTGGCGTTAAATGTCTTCAGTCCTTCTTAGAATCATAAGATGTTTAATCTGCTGCTGTCTCTGACTCAGCAGTGCTCTTCTTCATATCTAAATATATATCAGAGGAAAACTAACAGTAAGGCAACACCAGTTATGATGTTGCAAGTGACTGACCTTGTCCAGACACCAGCCTTTGCTTCCAAACATGTCTGCACGTGTTTTATGAACCCACGCACTGGCCACATGTATAAATCAATGAAGGTTCCATCTGATAAAAATATTACCTTTTAACTTTTGAAAATGTCAGGGTTCAGCTGTAAGTGGTAATAAATTATCCAACCGGCTCATGGTAAAAGTGAAGTACACTTCTTATCAGACTTGATAAGGACGTTACTTCTGTTTGTACCCAGCCGGTCTGCACAAAGACAAACTGTATAGAGCTTTACATTGTTCGGATGTTTTGGTACAAGGCTGGAGATAGATGACTGTTAGCTTGTCTATGTATGTTTAGCTGCAAACCCGGGGAAATATGATCCACGTGTCTTGTGGACTATGTAGGTTTCTAGTGTCTCCAGAGACAATGTGATCTCTTCTGTAGTTAAACACCAGCACACAGCAGTGCCATTGTCCTGCCCTCATCAAGCAGGTAGAATTCAGACAGAGATGGACACAGGCACTGACCTGTGGAGTAGCCAGGCTCAGTGAGTTACTGCCCATGTCACTGGGTGAAGGACTTTATTATCAAGGCCTGGCCCTGATAGTTATCTACCTGATAAATAAAGTAAATCTACTCCCAGGAAACAGTCCTCCACTGCAAGGTGAGAAAATCCTCAGAGAATTCTAGAGACAAGTCACTTTGACCAAATACAAAGTTTAGATTTAGAGCATACATAAATAAATAATACATTTGAAAAAACAAACAGCCTTTCTGGTTGCTCCTGCAATATAGAGATAAAGTCGTGTTTTATATTTAGAGAAGCTGCGATGTTCTGAATGGAGATGTGTGGCCCATGCATTAGCCAAGGAACGGTTGCTACAGCTTCAGTTCTGTTTGTACATCCTCTAACTCCCCAAAGATCAAAACTGACATGAGACAAGGTACAGACTTGAGTTTTCTTTCTGAATAAAGGACACCTATTATATTTGGCTTAAGTGAAGTTTGACATTTAAAGGACTATTTATTTTCTCAAGATTGTAATTTCTTTAGCTGCCAGCAGTACTTTTTGTTTGTGCTAAATTGTTGCTATTAGTTTCTGTAAAATAGCAATATGGGACATTTTAATAAATTTATATGTGTATTTTTTATTGAAATAAATTTACAACAGCCATAATGATTTTTAACTATGTTAACCCATGTATTGTAGTCCTAGTGATTCATTGGTTGTTCATTGTCAAGGTGGCATTTAACAGATATTTTGATTTTAAACTCAGGAATGTAGAAGATATTTACATTCTTCAGGAATACACAGCTACACTTCTTCCACAGACTAATTTATTTGCTTGGTTAGTATTAGTATGTGATTTGTGTGCTCTTCTGTAAATGAAACACTGATGCCATACTAACCTCAATAACAGATCATAATATATGCGCAACAGAAGACTACACTGACCTATATATTGTAATCCGCACAGAAAAAGATAGAGGACAGTGTGTGTGCGGCAGACAAGTCCCGGCTCAGGGGATTGTGGCTTTCTGAGACGCTCGGTGTCAGGCTGTAAGCTGCTCCAGCTGGACTACACGCCCACCAGCCTCTTACATAACCCCATAGAGATAGCATATACATTTCTGCACTGAGTGGGTACACACTGAATTGGTGCTTTAATAACGTGTCCTCTGGTTGTGGCATTTTCAAATTCTTTTTACATGATGTTATATTTGCACAGAGTATGGAGTTTCCCCAGACATCCAAGGTCTTTTAAACTGAAACTTCATAGCATAGTTTCAACCCCAATCAATAGTAGTTTAATTTAAGTCTTCAAAAGCACAGGTTGGTGAAGGGTGAGTTGTTGGAGCTCCATATTGTTTTTATTTATTTTTAAATGTCTCTGTCTTTTTGAGAACACAGTGTTCCCAGCCGTTGTCTCTATGCTGACAAGACAAAAGAGCTGATTCTGATAACAGGCTGAAAGAGCAGACAGACAGTTATCCACCACCACACAATGAATGCAGCGGACTGCCTTTCTAGTCTTTCAGGGTCGTGAAACTACAAAAACTTTCTCCACAATCTTAGTGACATTAATGTGAACCATGGTTTAATATATTTTATGACAAATTTCTAAATTCCTGTTGCAAAATCTAGATAAATAATGTAAAGTATAGAATCTGATAATTCTCCATTACACATTTTCTTACATAACACTTGGCTTGATGTCAGTGTTGCAGTGTGGCTTTCTGAGCACTACTTAGTACATGTTGCTCCTGCGATGTTATGGAGACACAGAAACAGAAATGTTAATGGGATGAGTGAGCCATGCAGACTGCACCGTCTTTCACATGAGACCAGTTAACAACACTCCGCCTGCTGCATGCAGCTCAATCAAATTGCACAATGCACATGGGCAAGCTTCTCTGATTTCAAGTCTGGTAAAATATAAAACCTGGCTTCTTCTCCCCGTTCAATCCCTCTGTTTGCTCTTGTGTATGAGTTTAGAGTTATCCTGATGCTATTTTGAAACAATATCAGAGCAAACACTGCATATTTCTGTGTTTGCTGAGGGATAACAGTGCTGTTAGGTGCAAACAGGCTGAAGGTGTGGCAACAGAGTATCTGCTGGGACTCTAACTGCATTTGATACAGGCCTTTTTTGGCTCATGTTCTGTTGTTTACCATCAGATGTCAGCATTAGTACCAGATCAGCTTGACCTGGCTCATAAAGCAGTTAGAATTATTTCTGTTGTGCAGGTGTTTTATAGACTTTGAGCAACTGATAGTGCTGGCAAGTTAAGCGGACACTGCCAGTGCAGTTTGCTGAGCAGCAACAGTTTATATGGCCTTTGTGTGCCAAGTCTGCGATCACGTACACAGCCACGAGGACAGGTGAGGCAAAGACCTGCCAACCGAGCTTCAGTCCTTTCAACACTCACACATGTCTCTCATGGTTTAAGATCTGATGGTTTAAAACCCAAAATATCTGTTAAAACCCAGTCTTCGGTTCCCACCCTGACAAAGATGGCAATAAGGAATATCTAACCAGTTTAATTAGAAATGACTATAAAATGTATTTGTTTATTCAGTTATTCTTGAGCATAAAGATGCTGCAACATGTTAAGTGTAATTCAAGCACTTGGTGTTGCAACAATTTGCTCTTGTGTTTCTCAAGTTCTGTCTGACATTTGTGTACTCAGGCCCTCTCAATTTCAAATTAGTATCAGGGTTAAAAATGCACACAGGTTAGCCCAGAGTGTCTGGGGCAATAGTCTTTTGAAAGCCACATCACGTTTTGAAATAATCTCAATTACTTTGTTACATATTAAGTTAGGCGAGGGTTCAGCAGACTGATTGTAGCATTACTTTCATAAAAACTTTTGCAATGTAGTGAAAATAGTGCAGTCAACTAGCAACCTTTGAAATGTGAATGTTTAAGTATATTTTACTTAAAACACTGGATGCTCTATGGGTCATCTATATTAGCTCTGTGGATTTTTCCCTCAGACTACACAATACAGTCTTTCTGCGTTAACTGTCCAACCAGCTGTCCCCTATTCATTTGACCCAGTTTATGAGTGTGGGCCGAGGCTCTGACCATCTCAGCCATTTTAATTTGCACCCATTTGTCTGGCCTATAGTAAGTGAAAGAATAGGCACATACAGCACCCCAGCCTGCTCACTGTTGGACTGAGAACCATATTGTTGCTCATTCACTTCCTGGATGCCCTTCACCACACAGATCTCTTAATCACCGCTGCGCCTTTGAGAGGAGAAAAAAAAAAAAACCCTTTGCAACCCGATTGGCTGCTCAGGGTGGAGCTGTTGCTAAGGGAGGAGTATCAGTGGGTGTTGTGGCATCTGGCAGGCAACCACTTCATCCAACATATTCAGATTCAGTCAAATGGCCATGTTGAAAATAATGTCACATTAATCTGATGAGCACATCTGATCTTGCTCCTTTACAGCGGTGTTCTTTGCGATGATGCCATTTGCGTTTCTTAACGTAGACTGTTGTGATATTGTCAAATATAAACTAGAAGTATTAAGGGCAGTCACTGCATTTCCATCATGTCTAAAAACATGCTGCATAAACAGAGTTGCAAGTCACATTTGCATACACAGTTTGTTCCACGATTTAGCACCAGTCGGAGCTCTTTTAGCCAAAGCCCTCCCTAAATAAAGCATTCAAGTCCCTGAGCTCTCCCACTTTAGAAGACACTGAACCATGTTTCACTCGAGAGCCGTGAAATGGTTCAAGCATGGCTTCTACCTTAACTGTCAGTTTCCTGTGACAGGGACAAAACAGCATGACAAGTCAAAGGTCAATTATTTATTTCAGTTTTACTGCATTTTTGCTTTATATAAAATGGCTTTTACAAATTGAGTCATAATACCTTAATGTTCACACAATGGAAACCACAAAGGAGAACTGAACAGGGCATGACATACAAAAACAAATTTAGTCAAGGCACGCCATGATACAGCAACACAAAGTGGCAACTGCTCAAACTTGGAGCCCTTCAGCTCAGCTTTAAAATCAGTAAAGAGGAGGGACAGAACAACCAGCATTCATCTTTCTCCTACCATCAAACCTTTTATTCACAACAGGATTTGACATCTGTTAAATTACATTAAAACCACATCACGCAATGCTGTGCTTCATCGGGACTTCTGTACGTATTCAGTAAACCTCTGCCAAGCACCGAAGTCGACTGCTGCACCTACAAACATGCAGGCGTCACTGGTTTCTGAAGGAGTTTACTGGGAGCAGCAGAGGGAAAGAGGGGGGGCTGGAGTGCTACACATGAATTTGAAATTTCAGTGGTGTGCCTGGTCAGTCCATTGCCATCAGCTGGGAGAGGTTGGTCTGTCTCCAAACATCCCATTGTGCAATTAACCAGGCCAGACGGCAAAGGGTTACTTTTATCTCATGAAGTTTCCGCCGCCAATCTCCCGCTTGTATCTATTGGTAAGGTGGTCAGCTTGCATTGTGAGCTTAGACAAAACTCCAAATAGTCCCCTGAGATGGAAATGAAACTGGTGCTCCAGGTCTGCGTTTTCCTCCAAGAGCAGCTCTCCGGTAACTGGCTGCTGCTCCTCTTGCTTCACTGCCATTTCCAGGAAGCTGGCCCCACTGCTCATCTCCCTCTTCAGCAAACCCCACTCCATGTCGTTCTTTATGGATTTAAGCAGAAGGTAGTGCTCGTACATGTCCCGCTGTTTATTGGGACACGGCGTGTCATTGTTGTTGTTGGCCTCCAACTCGCTCTTCACCTGCTCCTCCAGTGGCATGTCTCGCAGCAAGCTTGGCACCATTATAGTCTCGTCCATGTTGTTAGCAGCTGCGATGAAGCGGTGCATGACGTTGAGGAGGGAGTGCTTGTTGCAGGCCGGGTCGCTGTTGAGTTGCATCATCTTGAAGGCTTCAGGTCGGCTTGGTTACTGCTGGCAGGTGAAGTTTAAAAACGGCAGAGCTGATCTACAGAAGGAATGACAAAATGTCAGCCTTTTATAGGCAGTAACCTTCAGATATGCACGCACAAAACATAAATGCATATGGCTCCAGACCGACGCACTTGCTTCTTATTGCAGCTCCTTGTGTAGCGGATTAGACACTAAAAGATGTGTTCTTCCACAAAGCTTAAACTGCAACAATAACCAAATTTACCACCAAATTTGAATAACGCTGTTGTTAAGAACCCCAAGCTACATTTGCGTGTAAAGCCGAATAATTGACACTTTTTTCTCATTTATAAATGCATAAAACAGACTAACCTGAACAACGAGGTAACGAGATGAAAACCCTTTTCTGGCGTGCTATTAATCGACCCCGCTGTTTCCAGGCTCTGCACACCACCCGCCAGGAAGGAAAGTAGAATATTTCCCCGGCTCACTTGTTCAAGGAAAGCCTTCTTTATACAGGTCAGCCGGTTTAGGGGTGGGCGACAGACCTGTACACCCTCCCATTTTGTTTGCTCCTGCCTTGCTAATTTGCCCACCCAGACCACATGGGCGGTCCTAAGAGCGTCTGATCCGAAACTGACCAATCACACACAGGACTGGAGGAAGGATTCATCTACAATGAGCCTCAGACAATACCCTGTGCCTAGGTCGTCCGCTTCGTTAATTTTAAGCTTAAAAAAATTTAAATAAAATAACGGGGTGCTGCATTATCAAATAGCCTTATTTATATCCATTAAAATGTTTGACCGGGCTGTGCTGGTAAACCAGAAGACACAAAGCACCATGTAAAAATAAAATACTTTATCCTCGACATCGGATTAGTACATGGTCAGTATTGTTTGTTACATTATACTGCCTCCTGCTGACCTAAAGACAAACACTTCATTGATGCTTTTGATAAATTTAAAAATGGTTGCAAATAGAATTGAACTCTTACCAGAAGGTTTGGGAAGAGTGAGCGCTAAATGTTTCCTCAAACTGCCGTGTAACTGTTTTCAAAACTTACGCCTGGTCTTTTAATGGAGCCGCGCAGGTGTTTCAAATGAATTAATGACGCACCAAAGTGTGAGTGGCGCACTGCATGCTGGGATATGAGCTAATGTGGAAGATGTCTAATCAGATCTAAATAACCACACATGTGCTTTGCTAATTAACACAGAAAATTAGCCAAATATGCACCAATAATGGTTTATTATTTAGTCATTTTAAATAGGTAACCCCACATTATCCTCTAAACCCTCTGGAATTGCTTGAGTCAGATCTTAGAGTAAAATACCTTCATATCTGCTGAAACAGTCAGAAATCCTATAAAAGATGCAAGCAGTGCACTTTCAATATTAGACCAAAACTTATTTTTGAATAAATAAATTAATAAAATAAACTCAAAACACCAGCGTTCTGGTTGACAGAACAGGACTTAGTGTTAAATCTTTCTCAATGGTAAAGTGGAGTAAAAAACATTCTCTCATTTTTAAAGTAAGTAACAAGGGTTAATGGTTGAATAAATTCCATCTTTATTTTTTTAAACTATTTCACATGCTTTTACAAAAACAACACTTTTAACACTTATATACTGTATATAGCCTACTATATGAACTGAGCTGCATGAAATGGAAATGGCACATAGGAGTGCCAGGAGATTGCGCTCAGTTCTGGATTGGCAAAATTTGAACAGACAAAAAAAAAATCAGTGTTGCAGAGTTTAATGTTAACAACACTAACACACTAAAATCTACTAAATAAACAACATCACAACATCAGGCAGCTAACAGAGACAGACAAGCAACTTAAACATGAAGAAAACATGGCATTTGAAACTATTCCCTTGAGAATCAATGTTCTCCAAAATATACTCCCTTTTTGGTCAACATTTGGTCTCCTTACAATTCCCTTATCTTCCCTTTTTTCACATTGACTTTTAAAAGAGGCATCCAAGTGTATCCCAATACACACAATAAAATCACAGGAGCTTTTTTTATATATATATATATCCATCAGTAGCCTAGAAAACAGAGAAATTTATTTTTATTTTTTGCAAATTGATTGAATAAAACAATAGAATAGAATAAAATCCCACCTGAAGGCGGTCACTGTTAAACCATCTCATATTGGTTGTTGGTTATGTATCGAGACAAACAGCAGGCTAATAATATTCCAATGAGCTGAGAGAAAACATGGACAAATATTAAGAACTTCTGTTTGTATAGCTGGCATAATAATATATACAACAAGAATTGTAACTGGAAGAGATGAAGTAAATTTAATAATTTTAAAGCAAAAACATTTGTTAGTAGAATGACATAACAAATATGGATGAAGAAATCATTACGAGTTAATAATCGGTCGTTTCCACTACAAACACTGCTTTACTTTTTCTAAAAGTTAAAAAATCCCCTGATTTTATGTATTCTTATGGTACCTGGAAAAATGCAATTCCAAAAGAGATTCCTGCAATGATTCCCAGGTTAGACTCCAATGCTTTGGTCACTTTTTGAAAACAACCCTTGAAGTTACAGAAAAATAAATAAAGATATGATCATGGCAACTGACCCTGCTAAATATAAATGAAAAATCTAAATCAAACCAACTTGCACATATTATATTTTACAATTACATAATTGAGAATCTTATTCAAGAAAATTCAATACCTCGTGGTACACTTCAGTTTCAGCCTTTTTCAGGTCTTTCAGGCTCTCAGGTGAACAGTTTGCACTGTCCTTACAGCAGCTTGCAGGAAAGCCTTTCTCTTTATAGTAGGCTGTCTCATTCCAGTCCATGTAGTTATTGACACCACAACAAAAAAGCTGTATGCGGGAATAATAGCACGGAGAATAAAAACAGTAAACCAAGAGTGTTCCTGGAATAAGCACACATCTTTGATGCTATCGTATGGCACTGTGATGTAAGTGCAAGTGTTTTATACAGAAAGGTCTTAATGTTTAACTCAAGGCGAGCAGGAGCTTCCCCTGCTCCTAATGGTGGATTGTTTAGTGAGCTTTTAAAAATCTTATACAATCAGTCAAGTCAAACAAAGTGTGATAAGATCAACACCATTAGTGCGATGGCAACCCTCCCACTTACAGTCTTCTGGATGGTGTCTACTGCAGTGCTTCTGCCGTCTGTGCCGTTGTAGGACTTCACTGCCTCTCTGTAGGCACTGCCTAAAGTGGCCTTAATCTGGTAAAATACAAGATTAATTGTACATAACATTAGTGATACTAATGGGTGAATTCATTTTCCAATTAAAGAGTTTCTCTGCAGTTCTTACCTCATGCCTGAAGATAAAACCTGATATACCAGCAACAAGCTCAGCTAAGAACACCAGAGTCAAAAACATGGCATACTAAAACATTTAAGCATAGAAAACAAACAGTTAGTTAGGTCCCTGTGGTCTCATTTTTAGTTTGACAACTTCACCCACCAGTTTTAGCATCCATGGGCTACCGCGGCATGTAGCAAAGCAGCCAAACAGTCCAAAAATAACAATGAAGGCCCCAGTGCCAATGAGGACATACGGTGCATTTGTGCTCTGGCCGAAATCCAGTGATAGATATGCCTCCAGACTCACCTTCCCTGACACTCCAACGGCCAACAGGATCACACCTGTGAACTGGGAAAGCAACAGGTTCAAAAGTTTGACAAGCCAAATAGAAAAAAAGGTTATTATCTGTCATGTGACTGATGCAAGGATTCAAAGATTCAAAGGTTTAAATCATTTAAATTAAATTACACATAAAAGCAAAAAACCTTCAAAGGCAAGTTAATAAATGAGAGGTATTAATAAAAAGGTCATAAAATCAACAATGACAATGAACAAATTATCATTTCATTATTTAGGAACAAATGTATTTGTAAGAAGCCTGTAAAACAGACATTTTCCTAAAGTTATCAGTTAAACATCAGATGATGAATATCCTACAATAGAATTAGTAAGGAACACAATTATCGAATATAGATTATAGACTCATTTTCTTCATTTACAGTAAAGGAACAGCTAAGGATATAAATCTCTTAAAGTCAAGTAAAGCACACCTGGAGCAGACAGAGTGATGGACCTGGTGTAGTTTATAATCTCACATTAGCGGGTGGGGGCAATAACATTTCCAGATAAAAGCACAGAGCTGAACTTTGTGATTGCTGCTGTTTGCTCGGTGCAAAGATTAATAACAGCCAGAGGGGCAACTAAGCCTGGTAACTTCTTCTTACCAAATGTTCATTCACACCAAACGAGCCAAGGGCAGAAAAAACAAGTAAAGCGTAGCATGTACGTAAAAATAGCTGCTGCTTCTTTGGTGGACACGTCAGCCAGAGTCGACAAAAACAGAAAAGTCGTGTTCAAGGCCACTTTAGGCGGTTTAAAACAAACTTCTGGTTCAATATTTACTTTAGTATCTAATTGTTTCGGAAAAAGCATAGTTTTTTTGCGTGACCCGAAGAACTGGTGCAGACCATTGTTGCTTTTATCGCTTGTTGTCTCCCATTACACACAAAAGCAAACTCACCCAGAAAATGAGGCTGTAGGAGATAAGAAAAGTCTTGAGGCAGGTAATCACAGGCTTTGTTTGAAGCCGTCGAGAAGGCGACGACATTGTGACTTTTTGACGACGTAAGAAAGAAGAAGGAATGAAAAGTTTACTTCACGACAAACTGAAAGGGAAAAAAAAAACTTGTGGCATGAATCCAAGGAAAAAGGGGGAAGTGTCGTCACTGGTCCAGATTCACTTTCCTGAAGGGAAAAGCACAATCAACACATCCCTGCTACAGACTACACTGCAGTCAGCTCACTTCAGGCGTGTCCTTCAAAGTACGCTTCTGCTCTGGAGTCTCTTTCACACAGATCACTCTCAGCACAGTTTACACAAAATGTCACCACACACATTTATTAAACTTTATCTGTTGCAAAAGGTATCGTATACAGTTATTTTTGTTGTTCTTTAACACCAAATAATAAGTAACTATGTCTCCTTTGGTCCTTAACCAATCAGAGCTCGTGTGTGGGAAGTAGCTGTAAAAGTCTGGGCTCCATCTAAAGCCCCCGGGGCTGGGAGGTTTTAGAGGGCCCCGGAGTGTCAAACAGTAAAATATAGTTTCTCTCAAGAGGATTTTAACACCAGTAGGGGATTTCACTTACAGCTATTAATAAGTGACAGAAAATGCGTTTGACTCAATGCAGCATCTTCAGCACAACACGAGGCTATCACACACACAGACCAGGTCAACAAGACACAACTCTACTAAACCCAGCTATTTACTACAGCATAACAACTTAATACATTTCTTTATTTCAAATCTGCAAGTTATGGAAAAATATCATATCAAGAGCTATCTCAAAATAAATCGCTGAATAATGTTGTGGATGTTATCTAATGGCTGCATGTAAAGATGACAGGGAGCTTTTATTTTAAAGGCAGACACTTTACTTCCTGTCTAAACATTGTTAACTTTAAATTACTTGGCGACACGTATGGATTAAGTGTGAAAACAATCACAAGAGAAACACGTTTTTTTAAAGAGTACGCTGTATCTTAAATACAGACGACTTAAGGTCTAAGCATTGACGCAAAAACTAAGGAAGCTGCTGCAAACCTAACACAGGTCCTAAACTTTTTAAGGTTATGGTTATCTTACTTTTGATTTGGGGATATCTCTGTAGTGGTTTCTAAACAAGGCAATATTTTTATTCATGCTATACAAATATAGTTTTTTTTATATCTGAGGTGCGGAGTGAATAGAAGTTAAACCACAAATTGGGACAAAAGACAGAGTAACAGCGCCCTCTAGTGGAGTTTGTTGATGACCAGCTAGGAGGACCCTCCTTAGCTTCTTTGAGCAGAAGTTGCGCTGACTGGAGAGAGGAGGGCTATTTCTTTGCTACTACGGAGACGTGCGCACGCAGGACGTTTAGGACCACTTATTTAAACTTTATTTGGAATATCATTTGTGATTCTTGATGGACTCCTTTGTGTTTGTGTGTCACGAATCGATCTCAGCATGCGTCTCATTCACATAACTGCTGTCCTCATCTTACACATCACAGGTGAGTAAAATAGTTTAAAAACAGTGTCTCCTCAAATATTTGGGGAGTTTTGATCCAGTGTGGTATTGGTGAAGGATTTGAAAAATAATATTTTATGTGCTTCGGGCATTAAGTAGTTCTAATGGAAAATCTGGAGTCCTGAATTTCTGTAGCCCACTCCTCTGTTGAAAATGCCTTCTCAGCGGAAATCATATTCAAGGCAGATGTTCTGGTGATCGGATCAATGCAGACAGAAGTAAAAGGGGAAGTGTGGCCGTAACATCTCTCAACAAGCAACTGGGCCAATCCAGTGAAGATATAAGGAAGCAGATGAGCTCTTCAGGTGTTGCTGAGCTCACGACTCAAATGTGGGCTTAATGACAGCTTAGCTTCAATCAGTCCTAGTTAATTACTGCCTCCCCCAGAGGGGCCGAAGTGCTGAAGTCGACTTTTAATTCTGCAGGATAATGGTGTGACCACAGAGTCACAAAGACAACAAGAGTTCACATGATGGAGTATGTGGATGCTGGTTATTGTTTAGTATTATGTTTATTTATTCATTTTTGCCCTTGTCATTGGCTTTAGACAAATGAAGACTCAGTTCTTCCACAAGAAAACATTCAACAGCCTTTTGTTCTACAGTTACTGGAAACAGTGAGAATCATTAGTTACAGGAAGTTTGGCGACACTTTATGGAGATGATAGAAATCTAAGTGGATAATAACAGAGCATCATTATTACATTTTTTAAATGAATGTGCACAGTTTATAAAACAAATCAAAAAGAAACTGTCTGCACAAGCATGTCTGCAGATAACATGGAAGGTATGAGGAGGGACATGCACCATGTGGATAATGAAAACATTATGTCAGTCATAATTAGTTGCTTACAAGGAACATCTGAAATATTGCACAAGCTTTGCCTGGAAGACACTGTCTCATTTCATATTCTCACAACATAATATTTTTAACTTTGTTGTGTTCATGTTTTTTATTTTATTTTATGTGCTTTCATTTTTAAAAGCAGGGAAGTGTCTGGTGGCGTCACTGATGGAAAATCCAGGTGTCTTTGGACAGGAATGTTACGGAGTTTAAATATAGCTGTGGAGATCAGCTTTTTGCAGAATCATTTGCAAGTTATTCATCTTGAACAGATGCTAACTCCTAATAAATCACAGGCTGTAGATGTGTAGATACTGTTGGCAAATCCAAAGAGGCTTGTTGGACTGCTTCTGTGTTGTTTCAGCTGGCTCTGGGACCACTGTGTATGATGGCTATGACTTTATGGAGGAAGACTACGCTCCACAGCTAGACTACAAAGGTGTGTATGAAACTCTACAAAAGGCATTGTTCTTTCAAAAACAGTTGTCCATGAATTTACTTAAAAACAGTGTTAAATCTGTGGCTTTGGTAGACCCTTACTGGTGTCACTCTCCGAGCCTGACCAATGGGGAGGTGACCTGCCGCTCCCCTCGTGGACCGTCCTACAAGAGCACCCTGGGCACCCGCTGTGAGATGAGATGTGATCCTGGATACAGGCTGATTGGGAGGAGCTCCATACAATGCCTGGCCAGCCGCCGCTGGTCTGGAACTTCTTTCTGTCGCCGTACGTCAGTTCCCTTTTACGAGTTATTACTGACTAAACCTTCGCACTGAATAAATGTGTCTTTTGTGACGGGTCTCTAGAGATGCGTTGCCATGTGTTGCCTCTCATTCCACACGGAAGATACAAGTGCACACAAGCCTTCATGGTGGACTCAAGGTGCGACTTCGTGTGTGACCCTGGCTACCGCTTTGAGGCGGAGCACTCACGTACCTGTATGAAAAAAGGCACCTGGAGTGGGGTGCAGCCAGTTTGTTCAGGTATTCTATGTTATAATTGTTTTATATTCTAACAAAGTAGATATAAGTATGATGCACATTATCTACACATCAGAAGGATTATGGGGCGTGACAGTGTGGTGTTTGTTAATGCAGAATTTATTTTATTTGACCTCTATTTATCCAGGTAAACTGTTTGAGAACCAGTTCTCATTTACAAACCTTGACCTGGCCAAGAAGCCCCGGAAGGAATAAAATACATACATTCAACTGAACAAAGACCAAGATACACAAAACAACACACACAACTGAACACAGACCAAGATACACAAAACAACACACACAACTGAACACAGACCAAGATACACAAAACAACACACACAACTGAACAAAGACAAAGATACACAAAACAACACACACAACTGAACAAAGACAAAGTTACACAAAACAACACACACAACTGAACACAGACCAAGATACACAAAACAACACACACAACAACAAAACAACACACACAACTGAACACAGACCAAGATACACAAAACAACACACACAACTGAACACAGACCAAGATACACAAAACAACACACACAACTGAACAAAGACAAAGATACACAAAACAACACACACAACTGAACACAGACCAAGATACACAAAACAACACACACAACTGAACACAGACAAAGATACACAAAACAACACACACAACAACAAAACAACACACACAACTGAACACAGACCAAGATACACAAAACAACACATACAACTGAACACAGACCAAGATACACAAAACAACACAAACGACAACAAAACAACACACACAACTGAACATAGACCAAGATACACAAAACAACACGTACAACTGAACAAAGACAAAGATACACAAAACAACACACACAACTGAACATAGACCAAGATACACAAAACAACACGTACAACTGAACAAAGACAAAGATACACAAAACAACACACACAACTGAACACAGACCAAGATACACAAAACAACACACACAACTGAACAAAGACAAAGATACACAAAACAACACACACAACTGAACACAGACCAAGATACACAAAACAACACACACAACTGAACACAGACAAAGATACACAAAACAACACACACAACAACAAAACAACACACACAACTGAACACAGACCAAGATACACAAAACAACACATACAACTGAACATAGACCAAGATACACAAAACAACACACACGACAACAAAACAACACACACAACTGAACATAGACCAAGATACACAAAACAACACGTACAACTGAACAAAGACAAAGATACACAAAACAACACACACAACTGAACATAGACCAAGATACACAAAACAACACACACAACTGAACACAGACCAAGATACACAAAACAACACACACAACTGAACAAAGACAAAGATACACAAAACAACACACACAACAACAAAACAACACACACAACTGAACAAAGACAAAGATACACAAAACAACACATACAACTGAACAAAGACAAAGATACACAAAACAACACGTACAACTGAACAAAGACAAAGATACACAAAACAACACGTACAAAGACAAAGATACACAAAACAACACACATAACTGAACAAAGACAAAGATACACAAAACAACACGTACAAAGACAAAGATACACAAAACAACACACATAACTGAACAAAGACAAAGATACACAAAACAACACACATTACTGAACACAGACAAAGATACACAAGACAACACACACAACAACAAAACAACACACACAACTGAACACAGACCAAGATACACAAAACAACACACACAACTGAACACAGACAAAGATACACAAAACAACACACACAACTGAACACAGACCAAGATACACAAAACAACACACACAACAACAAAACAACACACACAACTGAACACAGACCAAGATACACAAAACAACACGTACAACTGAACAAAGACATTCATTCATTTTCTACCGCTTTGTCCCGTTAGGGGTCGCAGGTGGCTGGAGCCTATCCCAGCAGCTTTGGGCCTGAGGCAGGGTACACCCTGGACAGTGGCCAGTTAGTCGCAGGGCTGACATATAGAGACAGACAGAGACAGACAACCATTCACTCTCACATTCATTCACTAGGGACACCTTAGAGTTGCCAATTAACCTGTACATGCATGTCTTTGGACAGTGGGAGGAAGCCGGAGTACCCGGAGAGAACCCACGGTAACACGTGGAGGACATGCAGACTCCTCACAGAAAGACCGGAGTCGGCCGAGAATATTTGAGTCGGCCGGGTTTTGAACTCACGACCTTCTTGCTGTAAGGCAGAAGTGCTAACCACTCTGCCACGTGCACCCCTGAACAAAGAACAAAGATACACAAAACAACACACACAACTGAACAAAGACAAAAATACACAAAACAACACGTACAACTGAACACAGACCAAGATACACAAAACAACACACACAACAACAAAACAACACACACAACTGAACACAGAACAACACGTACAACTGAACACAGACCAAGATACACAAAACAACACACACAACAACAAAACAACACACACAACTGAACACAGACCAAGATACACAAAACAACACACACAACTGAACACAGACCAAGATACACAAAACAACATACAACTGAACACAGACCAAGATACACAAAATAACACACACAACAACAAAACAACACACACAACTGAACACAGACCAAGATTCACAAAACAACACATACAACTGAACACAGACCAAGATACACAAAACAACACACACAACTGAACACAGACCAAGATTCACAAAACAACACATACAACTGAACACAGACCAAGATACACAAAACAACACACACAACTGAACACAGACAAAGATACACAAAACAACACGTACAACTGAACAAAGATACACAAAACAACACACACAACTGAACAAAGACAAAAATACACAAAACAACACACACAACTGAACACAGACAAAGATACACAAAACAACACGTACAACTGAACAAAGATACACAAAACAACACACACAACTGAACAAAGACAAAAATACACAAAACAACACGTACAACTGAACACAGACCAAGATACACAAAACAACACACACAACAACAAAACAACACACACAACTGAACACAGACCAAGATACACAAAACAACACACACAACAACAAAACAACACACACAACTGAACACAGACCAAGATACACAAAACAACACACACAACTGAACACAGACCAAGATACACAAAACAACACACACAACTGAACAAAGACAAAGATACACAAAACAACACAGAACAAGTTTGTAAAAATAGGAACAAAAGACACTGAGAATGGTGAAGATGAAGTCAGCTAACCCTAACACAGAATGGGGATAAGAAGTGTGTCTGCGGATGTGAGAATGAGATGTGCCAAATGCAAGAGAGAGAATGTGTATATAGTGTATGTATGCATATGAATCAGAGCAAGCGTGAGCAAGTATCAACTATAATCTGTTGGGGGTTCTGTTTGAACATGGAAATTTACATCAGAGATGCAAGTTTGAGGGTAGTTTGCAGGTTGTTTCAGTCATCTGCTGCTTCAAAGCGGAAGGAAAAATAAATAGTAGAGGTTTTGGGAGTAATACGCTTGATAAATTTGCTTGGTCTAGTACAATAAGTGCTATGGGCGAAGTGAAGAAGAGAAAACAGGGGTGTCTTGCCCAGGTCTTTCCGATATATAAAGAAAATATATAAAGAATATATATATATAAAAAGGGTGCATTAGTTGCAGCCTTTCAAGTGCTTCTGTGTGTCTGTCATCTGTTGTTCCAGCTTTTTTTTTTTTTTTTACAAAATGAAGTCCATCTGTGTAAGGGTTCAACTTCTATTTGCCATTCTTCTCTGCTCTTTATCTGTCATGTTCCACACCTTTCACATATTTCCTGTTTTACGTCTTATTCGGATGTGACCCACATATATTTTTATTTTCCAACTGCCCATTTCAGACATGGACCCTCCAAAGATCAAGTGCCCTCTTTCTAGACTCAAGTTTGCCGAGCCTGGAAAGCTTACAGCTACAGTGACCTGGGACCGGCCGGTTGCCACAGATACTGCTGATAAAGCGCTTGAGTATGTGACATATTTCCTTCCATTCACCTTCCTGTTTGTTATCAAGTAACAATAAGACAATTAGCCTTCACATTACTCTCTATGCAGGGTTATATTAATGGGGCAGGAGCCAGGCTCTGAATTTAAAGAAGGACCAACCATCATCCGATACAAAGTGTATGATCAGGCCAGGAATAGAGCCACCTGCAAGTTTATAATTCGTGTTGAAGGTAGGTCTAAGTTAAGGCAACAGACAAAAGTCTTGTTTGTGTACTTTCCCTCTTGTTTTTATTTCAGTGAGAAGATGTCCTGAGCTAACCCCGCCTCTGCATGGCTACCTCACCTGTTCCTCTGACGGAAATAATTACGGAGCAACGTGCGAGTACCACTGCGACGGAGGGTATGAGCGCAGAGGGGTGTCCAGCCGTGTTTGTCAGTTCAACAACAACTGGCATGGAGACCCTGCTCAGTGCGTCCGTGAGTAAAGTATTAAAGGTCTACCATGTTCCTCTGGTAAATTCTGCGTATGTCAGAGGTCTGGTTTAGTGAAGTATGTTTGTATGCCTTTTTCCAGCGCTAGATTTTAAATCTGACGTGAAGACACTATCCGCTCTCCTGGACCAGTTTTATGAAAAGCGGAGGCTACTCATTGTGTCGGCACCAAACATAACTGACCCAGACTACCAAATGCAAAACATCATGATCCAAGTGAGGAAACGCACACGGAAAATTTGGCAACATTGTTAAACACACAAAACTGATAATTGTACACAATCTCCTTTTTTTTTAGAAATCCGACTGTGGCTTGGACCTGCGACATGTAACAGTGATTGAGCTCTTGGGATCTCCGCCTCACGAGACGGGCCGCATCAAAGAAACCCAACTTACAGCAGATGTCATTGAAGGTTTAAGGTACATATTGTGACTGTTATTCCAAATAAGGAAAGTAAAACTGATGTTTACTTTGGACAGCCTTAAAACGGTCTCATTAAGTTAGTCCCACTTCACTCTAAAATCAGGAGACTCCAAATAAAATGAGAGCCTCTTTTAGGTTGACTCAAAATGGAAAGAATGTGGGTTAAACCTGAAGACTCCTAAAAGTAGGTTTTAAACTGTTGTCCCAGTATAGCGTTAATGTAGATTATAAGCACCTCATTACCTTCAAAAACTGTATTAACTACTTTTATTCAACTTTGCAGTGTGTGCAATTCTTTAAAAGCCACAATATGTAATACAGTTTTTAAACAGATACTTTAGATTTTTCCACCACGAGTGTGACGTAAGTGGTTGTAGTTTTTTTTTTTCCAGGCATGAAAAGCCCGAGACTTAGTGCTTCAAATAAAAAAAATATAAGGCGTCAGTAATAATCAAGCTAAAGAACTATGTATTTTTAAGATGAATACACAATTTATATATACACTATACTGACTAATATTACCCTTTTTACTAAATCAAGCTTTATTGTTTTGTTGTAGATATGTTTTCCGAATCTCCAGATCCTATTTTAGCATGGTGCTGCTGGATAAGCTGGGGCTGGATCGAGAGCGCTTCATTGTCCCTGTATCGTCCGATGAGCTGTTCTCCTTCATCGACAGCTTCATGTTGGATGAAGAGGAGCGAGAAAAACTGGAGCCTCACCGAGACTTGTGTGACTAGTATAAAAAAAAAAAGCTCACCGTCATCGCAATGAACTCGAGTAACTAACCTGCAGGTTCAAAAACTGTTTAAGTTCAAATGTGATAAAGATTTAACACTGAAATGGTCTGTATAGTGTCAGCAGCTAAGAGTCATAGGGACTGTCACAGGCAAATTGTTTATGATAACCATTTAATACGGTTTGCACCTTGGGAAAAAAATACAGTGTACTACTTACTCAATGTTTAGAAAACTGTAAGGAATATTATACTTCCAAGTAGAAGCACAGAAATCCACAAAGTAGCCTTTAGGTTAAATACATTTTTATTGTGCAAACAGAATATTTTACGCACTGATCAAATAAATGTGCATTTCTTTAAAAATAAGGCTTTATGTGCAGTTTAATATTTTACAATAATACAGTAAACAAACTATATTAAAATCTTTAGAAATAAAAATCCAGTGAATTGTGGCCCTACAATAAGTGTATCTAAACTGTATAAAACCTTGTTGACAATATAATAAGTGCTGACTTTCAATACAACCTATATTTAAGAAGCATAAGTGTGTCATTACTTTGAGGTTAAAGCAAATATACATTTTGATGTTTTTTGATTTTGGTGTTTTTGCACATTTAGGACTGTAATACTGGCTCATGCACCAAACACTGAAAATATTAGTGTGCAAGATCTGAGTCAGTGTCTGAGAACATGTTTAGTCCGGGGTTGTGTACAATAAAACCAGATCAATAAACGCTGCATATTTGTTTGAGTAAAAAAAAAAAAAAGTCACCAACAAAGACTGTGGTTTGGACAGAAATACAATAAACACCTTTTTCTTTCTTCGCGAGCTTGATATCTAGAAAGCTCATTAATCAACATTTCTTCCAGTAAGACAATATGCTCATTTACTCCCATTAAAAATTTACCAACTTTGTGACACTGAAAACCCCAAATTACATCAATAAGTCTCTAATCCAGCTTCATATTACAGGGGCTAGAAAACTGCTTGAAACCAAACATCTGTTGTTTGTTCAAGCTAAGAAGGTCTCATTTTTCCTTGGCCTTTCCCATAGAGGCACGCAGTGGAAGAGTGCCCTCTGCCCATGAATCTGGGTACTGCATCATTTTCTGCCACAGACTTATCTCTTCACCAACAGAGTCCATCTCTACCTCCTCCTTCCCTATTTGCACTTTGCCTGATGAGGTGGACAGAAAAGACAAAATGATTACAGTTTACAAGTCGTCAACATCAGTTTCCACATTGGGAAAGAAATAAAAGAATTAGGAAGTAAATCACTAAAAGCAAACAGTATTTTAAAGCAACAAAAAACTAATTTGTGTCTTACCTTTTCCAGAGCTGAGACGTACTCCTCCTAGGAATTCATTACTCGACATGGCCTCTCTGTCCCACACAGTCAGCTCCAGACACATCCCCTTCAGTTGCTCTAAAGCCAGGTCTTTGTACACAAACGTGTGATCAAAATGAGGGTTCAGGTTTTTTTTTACAACTGGAGTTTTTCTTTTTGTTGACTTTCGTTTAGTTGGGAACAAGTACCTGCATAACACATAAAACAAAAATCCGGTCAAGATTACAATAATTGAGTTTTTGTATTTAGCGGTAGAATAGCTCACCCCTTTACAAAGCTATCTGACGTGTCTCCCGTTTTCATTGCCACTAAATTCCTCGCCTCTTTGACGAGGACGTGCAACTCCCCTTCCTCAGCCACGGCCTTTTTACCTAAAACAGCACACATGTATTAAAAAACATGTATAGAGAAAACATGCAGACACATCCTTGTCATTTCTATTGGTCTTACCTTTCGTTTTGTTAGTAGTCTGTGTTTTAGGTGTGACATACTTTAAGGAAATCACCAGCTCTCCTTTATACTGAGCAACAACTGAAGGTGGCACTGAAGAGGGTGCCTGTAAAAACACATGCGTTACACAAATAGACAATCAATTATCAATTCTGCAACACCAGGGTATATTCACACTGCAGGTAAAAGTGGCTCAAAACAGGTACAACTTTTGCAGTGAAGGAAATAGCTTTTTGAAATATTTTTTGACTAGAATAGCTTTAGGTTTGCGGTGTTACAGTAACCCTTTGTAATAACCTTTGTCATAAGTGCCACAGATTCGTCTTGTGGCGAGTCCAAGTCTCTGCAGTCTAGAGCTATCTCCACTTCACCAAGGAAAGCGTTGCGGCTGAAGCGACCATGATGCCACACTGATATCAGCACAGATCGGTTGAACAACTGAGAACGACTGATAGAGTACTGGTGAGAGAAAAAAAAAATACCTTAGGGGACTGTAAGGTTTGTATTTGACAATGACAATGACAACATCCATCTTGAAAGGTCTCTAGGTGTTGTCAATGTTTGCGCGGTCAAGGTCAGTAATCTGGGAGTGTCATTAAGTCAACAATGTAATGTCAATGATTGCTGTGCAGTTTCAAGGCACCACTTAAACAATCACCTTCAGTGTTTCATTGTAGATCGGGTTAACTGTGTTTCTCTTGACGCTGGTCTTCCTTTTGCTCAGACGAGATTTCTCAGGTAGAAGGTAGCATTTGACATAACTAAAAGAAACAAGATGTTATACTTTTGTGACACTGTAATTTGGAGAGCATGCTTGTTTTACATTTGACAAAATTTCTGTTGGTATGTAATTTCCTGTGCCATTTGACTAATCACCCCTGGGATTATCAAGGCTGTTTAAACATAGCTCCCTCTTATCTTCACTGATCAAAGACGTGTTAACATCACAGAGAGAGTGCAAGGCAGAGGCATCTGTCTGAGAAAGATTACCAGCCTAAATTTAAAGCTCCACATTAAAAATACTGAAAGGTGGTTTGATACTTGCGGGTTAGAAAGCTTTCGTGAAACATCACCATGAGCCAGCCCATGACACTCCTTAATGAAGATCTCGAGGCTCTGGGTGGATTTGTCATATTTTATGGAGAAGATGAGGTCTCCAGTCACCTCTACACTGTCATAGTCTCCTGCTTCACTATAGATACTCATTAAGCTGCCCATTGTGCTCTGGAAAAAAACAAAGACAACAGAACTAATTTGTTCCCGAGCCAATATTGACATTGGGATGTTTGTTTAACACACCCTCAGAAGGCAGCAAAATAAGAAAATGCAATGTTTAATTATAAAATGTAAACAGTTTGAGTTAGTACAGACAAAGATGTAATTTACTTTCAATATAAAAAATATTTTTGTAGCAGATATCTTAATTTTCTGTGGCTAATTTGGCACTTATACTTGACTTTACATTTCCTAACATGCTAAAGGACATCCGGTTATAGATGGTTAGAGAGATTACTGAACATCCGTCCTGCAAGAAGAGGCATTAAGAGGACCTTCAGGACTTGTGTTGTAAAGAAACTCAGTTTTTTACCTTTGAACTATTCAGGCTGGAGGAGCTTGTAGCTATTGTCCTTTTATGGAAACTAACCAAACTGTCAATATCTTCATCTTCCTCTTGTTCTTCTTCCTGTTGCATCATGACAGCTATTTTAAAATCTGATCACAGCACCCATATGTGAGCCAATAATCTCCACTATGGGCTCAATAAAAGGTTATCCAATACATCAGATTTGGTCTTATTTGTTGACAGGCTACTTACTGGGACATCAAGGCCTGGTACTGACTTGCTTCTGACGCCGATTGAGGCTGCAACAGAATCCTTCTCATCACGAAGGTCTAAAGTTGATGTATACTCTGGAAAGAAAACACAGACCAGAATCAAACTAAAATGGACATTTTATGTTTATTATGCACGCTGGAAACACACGTTGTCCAGGCAAACACAAACCAGAAGTCCTCCGAGTTCCTTTAACACTCTTCTTGAAAAGTTTTTCAACATCCAGCTCGGCACCCACACTGCCCTGGGCCTACAGTGAGAGAAATGCATAGTAACATCATAGGATAATACTGTATACTTCATAAGTTTAACTTCAATCCTCTTACAGTTTTAGCTCCTGAGTTCAAGCTTTGATCATTGACGTCAGTTCTCACTGGAAGCGTCGAACTAGAAATGCTGGACTTTGCTGATATAGAGTCTGGTGGCAGATTCGCTTTCCTTTTGACATTAAATTTAAATTAGTCCATTAGGACATTAACATATGTGATTTGAACATTTTAGATCCATTGGTTATAAAACAAAGCCATTGACTGTTCTTTTTACCAGAAGATGGTTTACCTTGCCAGCTCGGGAGTAACGTGGCGGGACTCAGTCGTTGTTTTACTGCTACTACAACTTGCAACTTCTGCAGACTCTGTGTCACTCCGGCTGGACTTTGGGCAAACATCCTCTCTTGATTCAAAGGATTCCCTTGAAGCATTAGATCCTGAATTCTCACTAGAATGACAACTAGATCAAATCAGAAGTATGATTAAGTAGTTCTGTATCTTAGAAAAACACAATAATGATGTACCTTTTATTATCAGTTGGATTTTTGAGCTTGGCCCGAGGCACAGGAAATGGAGGCTCTGGATTTATGTCTGTGCTTTTTAATAGCACTTCACCCGTTGTCTCTCGCTTCTTTACTATAGAACACACACAAAACACAATGGTCCAGGTCAAAATTATATTTACCAGCATTTCTATTTTTCTTGTGAGAACATCCCAGCCACTGTGGACTTTTTAGTCCCAGACTGAGAGCTGTTTACATTCCTGGTTGATACCCACTTCCTCTTCCTGTACTCACTTTGAGCAGGCTTTTTTTTAAGCGAGCTTCTCACAAGGTCATGTCCAGGACTTGTTAAGAAACGATTGATCCTTTGATCGTAAAACCAATCACCTGTTCTCTTCTTTATGTCCCTGTAAAACATAAAGTATGCTTTGGATAAATATAATAGTGACGCATACATAAAGTATGCAGTAGGTTAGGAGAAGTATGACTAAAGCCTCTTACGATTCTTTGGCACACACGCTGCACATCCAGGATCCTTTGGGGGGGACTGCAGTTCTGCAGTTGCGGCACACATAGTGATTGCACATCCTGCACTGGCTGGAGAACGCACTGAGTCGACTCAGAGGCTCCAGGCATCGACCACAAACACGCTGACTGTATTTTCCACTGCCACGTTTTGCCCCCTTCCTCTTAAGATCAAGCAACTCAGTCTTTAGCTTCCTGAGAAAAATCACAATAATGCAGTCAGAAATGCAGACTGTACTGGAGTTATATATAACCATCATGGTTATATAAATGGTCATGATTGCTTGACCATGAGTCACACCCTCTGCAGGACGTCCTGTCAGCTCTGGAGAGCAGCTTCAGTGACAGACTGCTCCACTCTCAGTGTGTGAGAGAGGAATCCTGCAGGTCTTTCCTTCCTGCTGCTGTCAGACTTCACAATAAACACGATCAATGTGCAATAACTACTATACACTTTTAATGCATATTCATACTGTGCATATGCATAGTCTTTTTTAGTTTATTTTGTTTTGCAAAATGCAATTTCCCTGCTGTGGGAATAATAAAAAGGTTTTCTTATCTCTAATTATTTTGGAATGATCTAGGTCTTGATTTGTTTAAAGCACTACTATTGACTGTAGCCCTTCAACCTAAAATATATTGTACATCTTGGGGACTTTAAAATAATAGGCCCATTTTGATGGTTTGCTGAAATTGAAAGAAGGAACTAACTCTTTTTTTCAAAGATGCAGTGGGTCCTGATCCCCAGTGTATCTTTGGGTAGGTGACCCTCTGGCAAGAACCCATGCCTCGCCAAAACCACAACATCTATTGTGCATCTTAAAATATGAGTTCTATTTATTGTACAAGGTCAATAAATAATTGTCAAAGAAGATCCTATTGTATTGGACTAAACCTTCCATCTTGAGAATGCACCTACCGTACGCGCTGCTCCTCAGCCTGTCTCAGCTCCTCATCTCGTCGCAGCACCTCGAGAATCATCTCTCGTTCAGAGTCTGACAAAAAACCCACGTTGATCATGTTGGCCTGAGGCATATTAGGTGCTTACAGCAGTATTTTACTGGCCAAATGCACCAGCTGTTGCCTTAAGAGAACAAATACAATAGTGGGTCAAAGGTGAAATCAATTCAATCACAATGCCCATCACTACACATCACTAAGCACAGACACCGATTCAAAATTACCACTCAGTCATGCAGATAACATCTTCTTTAATATCCCACAGAAACTCTCTGCCTGGGTGAAAGGTTTTGGAGCCAGACAGAAAGCACAACATAAGCTTGGCTACAATGTAGAGTTCCCACCCTTTAAGGATACAGAGAGCGGGTGGAGTTCACCAGCTCAACCATTTGTTTCAGACCTGACAAGTTGGATTATCTGTCATGCTCCATCTCAAACTGTTTGCTTCACTTCAATTACTTCAAAGTGGGAATGTTCCATGTACGTGGTTAATGCTTGGAAAAGCTGCAAATCTAAACTGCAAGCAGAAGCCTTTTTTCCTCATTGTTTAAATGCCTGAGACCTAGTGTAGCAGGAGTTTATTACCTTCACTGAGACAGCTTGTTAAAACTTTAATAAAACATATCATTGAAAGAAATGGTGCATGCGTCTCCAATAGATGGGATAAACATTATGCAAAGCACATTGGTTCGTGTATTAACATAAGTAGCAAAAGAAAGAAAATACTATAAGGCTAGTCCTATGGCAGGATAAAGAGAAAATGTGCGCATACAATAGTATCACTAACTTCAGGACACCAGAGAGTCTGTAGCCTAGGTTATTAGAAAAAGTGACTTTAAATTTAACCAAAAAGATCAAGTAACTTAGCCTATGGCAATTTCCTTATTTACAAAAGCTAATCTACGTTGCTCTTACCAGCACACAATTTTCACTGGATAATCTGTAAAAAAAAAAAACAGTCTACAAAACAGAAACACAAGGGTAAATTGGGACGCACCTGTTGTCATTAAGTCGCCGTCTTCAGCCCACTCCTCTTCAGCTCGAGTCACCATAGGCGACCGCGAAATCCTGTCGAAAACACAACCAACCCCTTCTGCACTAACCACAAGGCTAGAGGCTTCTACGCAATGTTATTCTTCTTAAGAAATGTCGAGCCGGTTCAGCTTCCTCAGTGATAATAAGCATATCCGCGTGTTCCTGTCTTCTCCAAAACAGTGGACTCAATGCGCTCCAGGTCCCGAGCCCCGGAAGATAAGGAAAGTTTGCAGGAGGCAGCAGAACGCCTCTCCACAGTTTCCATGGCAGGTGCGTTTCCTATTTGCTCTATTTACCACGAGACTGCGTGTGGAAATTGTGACTGAAAATTTCTCAAGAGCTTTATAACCAAATAATAACTCAAAGAGGGGGTTAAAGGGAAGCTAGATGCAAACATGGGAAACTTCTGATAGGTTAAATTCTAAATTGTACACATTTATTATTAAACTATGCATTATTTTAATACAAAAGTTTAATTCGGCAAAGCTGCAAATTTAGAAAATACTGCAGTAATCCTTCAGCATAGACTACTGCACAATATTGATGTTCTCTGTGTCTTTACAATAGTCTAAACAAAGAGCAATATTTGATTTGACAGGCTGATGAGAAGCTAAATAGAACTGAGCAGTGTTGATGCATTTCCCACTCTCCATCTGCGTGCTCCTGTTCTGTTTATGATGGTCTGCACTCTAAGTCCAGTACAACATGGTGAATATGAGGGGCATAAGACTTAACATGCTCTATGTGCTGGACATGGCTTCTCCATTCTGTACCAGTCGTGTCCTTTAAAAGAGAGGTAAAGCGTTCAGCCGTGTCATTGGCCCAGGCCTGCCATGCCTCTGTGTCACTTTGCTTCCCAGAAACCCTCTCAGTGCCGTCAGGGATTTCTGGAATCACTTTAGTTTGTGAAATTGGTGAAGTGACGTTATGATGAACGTGGAAAATGCCCCCGGTAGATTTTTTTAGCAGTCGACAGGCAACAGGCCAGCCATCCTCAGAGCTTGGTATGAGGCCCAGGTTCACTCGGTCAGCAATGTCATACAGCTGGAGCTAAGACAGAAACACAAAGTCAGCAGACTAGAGCAGGACCTTTCCACCCAAATGTGTGAATGTTACCTGTCTATTGTCTCCTTGATGGATTGTGCAGCGCTCAGATACTTTATTTATTTTGAGGTTTTTCTGTAAAGCCACAACAGCATCAGGGTTCCACTCACAGGCGTGAACATAAGCAGCCCCCGCATGTACCAAGAAGGGTAGAGTAAAGTACCCAATACCTGAAGTAAACAGGTCATGTATCACAACCAATTTCTCTGAAATAGTGCTTCGATCCAACAGATATGACCAGAATGTAATTTTAGCATGTTTTAAAGAACTTTTTACCTGCATATAAATCCACAACAGTCTCTCCTTTGCAATTGAATCGTGCTACTCTGAGCTTTTCTGTAATGTTCCCAGATGAAAACATGCATTTGGTGACATCAAACTCATACCTGGTTATAAAATGAATACAACTTTTCATCCATCATAAAGAAAAGATTTAAGCTCAAACATGTTTAATAAGTAAATTCCCAGGATTAATTAAAAAGAGTCTGACCTAATGCCGTTGTCCTTGTGTGTGACCCAACTGTGTTCTCCAAGCAGCATTTTTACAACAGGAGAACGAAATCCATTGCTGGATACACGACTCATTTTTGCAATCCGTTTTGCTCCCAGCCCTTTGGCCACAGTGCTCCATAGTGAACAATCTAGAGAGGTACCAGGTATTTAATCTTTCTCGTCATAACGGTAAAAACCTTTTACCGTTATGACTACCCGGATGACTGAGAACCTATACAGACATATTTAAGCTATTGAACACTTCAAATTACTATGTGAAATCTGCCAGGTAAAGATAATTGATTTTTTTTTTTTTTTACCAATTTTTTTCCATATAGGCAAGGAAAAACAGTTGTCTCCGAGTAGGACAAGGTCCCCGTGCCTCTCAAAGCTGTGCGGCACATCTTTTTTGAGCTGCTCTGTCCATTCCTCTCCAAGAGACTCCAACAGCTCCTGAAGGACCAGCTCTAGTTTATTCCTACCTGTCTGTGCTTTTTGCCTCTTGTGCCGAAGAACCTGGAAGAAATAATAACAACATGTTGTGAAACTTCTTCATAACTACAGCTCCTCTTTAGAAAATACATTAGAAAAAACTTTAACCAACCAGGCTCCAGGTTATTTCACATATGTTGTCAGATGGCTCTGTGGATCTGAGATGTTGCAGGTCAATCTGTGATACACTACAGAGCAAAATGGGAAGAAGCACTGTCCCATCTGAATCCCTTATTAGGCACAGACTGGTATCCAAAAATCCTTGCGACCATAAATATTCTCTGTAAGGCATAATACATTTCCACAATCAATATATTTTGTGTATACTTGTTTTGTATTGATGTAAGCTAACGTTAGCAAAGGTAGCTATTAGCTTACTCCAGAGCTTTTTACCTGAAATGCTGTGCATGACACTGCAATACACGAAGACACGGTACTTTTTCCATTTAAAAAAACATTATAACCCAGAAACAACCACTTGGACGGTCCAAAAATGCCAAGTAAGTAAGCCCCAGCGTTTCGAGTTTAGGAAACAGATCCAATGTTTCCAGTCGGACAACACTTTACGGCGCACTACCTTGAAGTAATCTTTAGCTTCCGATAGATGGCGACAACGAACTAATGTTAGACGAAATATTAATTTTCCTCGCAAGATTTCTGGTCTGAGCTTTAATTGGGCGTCTAAGAATAGGACATTTTGTGTTTATAGTTTTAATTTATGCTTGAAAAGGCTGTATTGATCAACTTTTGTTTTGCTTCTTGCAAGGTAATTGGCCTACTGCAAAATCAATCTTGAACATTATGTTTTATTTTTAGAATGCAGTGGATTATATATTAACCATAAATGTTTACTGTAAGTATTCAGAACTTTCTATTGTGTTGATCAGCCCTCTTTGTTACCTCTGTCTCTGCATGTAAGCCACCTCTCTGTTGGTCAAGGCTACTTTTACCACAAAAGTCACTAGTTCTTCCTGAGGGCAGTAAGATCAAAATGTATTTAAAGGCTGTCTGATGCCATGGTAATATTAGAAACATTGTGCAATGGTCAAAGCCACTTCTGACAGGCTATGAAATGTATTTTCTGCTGAAGGTCAGGCAGACTGAAGCATGTTTTAACAGTGTGAGGTTAACAGTGAAGGTTGTTTAGGAACAGTCCATGGGTCAGTAAAGTCTCTGTCTAAAATCTTGCCAATTTCACTAATTATCAATGCACTCACTGTTCATTGAGGTTAACATGTGTAGCCTCCTGTTGAAGCCATGTTGTATAATTCAACAATAAGGGCTGTTTAATGTGACATAGAAAAGATGGGACACTGCCTTTGTGACTGGGCTGGTAAAGACTATCCACCTGGCAGCACTGGATAAAACTGAGTAACTTGCAATGAGATGGAGTTATTGTCTGATCTCACAGTAAATTGTCTTCATGGTATGTTTTGTGCATGTGTCAGTTCACGAGATTGAATTATTATTTTTTTAATCAATGCACGCATGGGCTTAATTAGGCTATTCAAATAATGGTTTCGCAAATGAATATGATGTTAGTGGGCCTTTAATGTGTCCTTTGTTCATGATTTTGTTGTACCTGTCCTGGCCCTTTAAGATTAGACATTTCAATCTAGGCGTGTTTCCTGCTGCTGCCATTGACTAAAAGCCAGATCTGCTATCTGCGGGAAGAGCCACATTTAACAGCGTTAGCCTCTCTAGGCGTCTCAACACTCTTTATCTAGCTCCAGATTACTATTATTATTTTTACACGAGGACTTTTTGCCACACCGGACACATTTCCACTGCCTATTTTCGTGAGTAGTCGCGTGATTTAAAAAAAAAATAAATAAATAAAAATTCCGAGATGTTGTGAATGTCAACTGGTCAAGGTCCGCGCTCCCAATGCATTTTTCCTCAGCCTCTGGTGGCAAACATCTGCCGCAACCTTTCGGATGATTTCCTACTGGTGTCTGGCACTGGCTGGAAAGTGAAGGACTGAACTCGTGTTTTTGTGTGATGTGGGAGCTTTGATTCTGAAATGCCATGTTGCAGTCAGACGAGAAACGGGAGATAGTATGGATTAAATAAATTGATGATGTGACTGCGACAATTTCAACGTGAAGAAAATGCTCCATAGCCTTCGTTTTGCGCACACGCTTTTAGTAATATTTTTTCTATGAAAGCAGCACCTCATTACCTGAATACTTTATATTTACTTAGAATCCTCTTCATTTTCCCGCAGTAGTACAGTAGGCTTTAACATCACCCCGAGCAGGACTCTCAAGGCAGCATCATGTCGGCGGTGATGATAACAAGGAAGGTGCGCAAATGGGAGAAGCTCCCGGGCAAGAACACCTTCTGCTGCGACGGCAGGGTGATGATGGCCCGGCAGAAAGGAGTCTTCTACCTGACCCTATTCCTCATCGTTGGGACCTGCTCACTCTTTTTCGCTTTCGAGTAAGTAGCATCTAAAAATGATAATAAATAAATGAGAGTCCGCTGTGGGAGGTGAATTGTCAATAGGAAGAGCCGCCTTTGTGCTTTGGTTGGGATTTAGAAATAAACACAAAACCAGCAGTATTTTTGTCTCTGAATACATGTGGAGAGGCATATCTCAGTTGGAGCACAATAAACACTATTGAAATTAATACAAATGAATGAATTGTCAAAAGTAAAGAAATTGGACCAAACTTATGCAAAATTATATATTTATATGAGGCCCTAAATGTTAAAAGGAATTATCCTGTTTAACAAAAGCCAGTCCAGTACTATGATCTTTGGCCCTGAGAGTGGGTCCTGTGGCCCTTCACACATTTGTATTAGACACAGCTGTTCAATATTTGCTACACACTGTAGCTTTAAATAAGTTCTGCTCATATCGATACGTAAGCCTTTATGGTGTGTGTAATAAGGAAATATGATTCCCAGAATCAGTGCTCGCTTGTGCAATCTCACCCTGATGACCTGTGGCCCACTGAGTGGCCTCAATTTGTGACAAAGTGTCTCCTGAATTCCTGGCTTTGTGTTGGTTACTAAAAAAATCTTTGACTCAGGAGAAAATGCTTATGATTGATCACATGTTTGCCATGGTGGTAAAAATGTGATGGCCGTAGTTTCCCAGCCTCATGTTTGGCTAAAGAAGAGTAAGCTGTTTTTTGTTGCCTTAGCAGTTCTGTCTCTATTACAGTGGACACATTAGTAATATGGAAATGCACAATTTCTGTTGAAACATTTTGATTCAAATTGTGTTTTGGTGCAAAGTATGATCCCAGCACTTTTAACGGTTCCTGTTACACACATCTTAGGATTTATCACAGTATCTCTGCAACACTGTATCTGCCATTTGACTGTGGGTGTGTAAGCAGATCCCAGGCACAATGGATTTAAAGCTCAGTCACTGCTGCCCTTCCAAAGCCTTGCCATCTCTTTCTGCACTGCACTATTATTGAGCCGGGACAGAAGTAGCTGTTGTCCAGCCCACAGAGAGAGAGAGAGAGAGAGGGAGACGATGCTCCAATTCAGCCCTAGAGTCCAGGAGAGGCTTTGTGCGGACTAATGGCTGGAGAGCTGTCGGCATACTCTGTTCGTATTACAGCTGAACGTAATTATCTCTAACGGGAGATGGGTATTATTGGTGAGATTAGGCCGGCCAGCATGGGGCTCATTTTCAAACTCACTATTAGCTTACATGGCATGATGCTTCATATCTGACAAAGCAGCTTCTGCAGAACAGCCTTGAGTTTTGATCCCTGGCAAATTGACAAATCAAAACAGTATAGTTCAAATAGCTCAATGTTCAAAGTGTGACTCAGTAATTTCGGCTAGATGGGATTTTGCAATTTGTATTTCTTGCTGTTTACCCAAGCAGTAGCTTACTTATTTCATTGGTGCACAATAAAATCAGCACCAAAAAGCATCACAAGATGCTGTGATAACATAATCCTAATATATGACTATGGCAGACTAACATACAGCTCATATTGCCTTGCTTTCATTGTTAATGCAGACAACTAAACAGACAGCTAAATTCTGATTAGATAAAGGTGGAACTTCTCAGACTCGTACCCTTATTTGTCAAGAAGACTTAAACACAATCCCTAATTAAAGAAAAGGTACTGCAGCCCAGAATATGTTATACTCTCTTTACATTTATTAAACTTCACATCCCAATGATCAAGTCTGTGGAGGTTCTCGGTCATCCAGGTCATCTTGAAGAAAAGGTAAAAATAAAAGCACCTAGACTCAGTTTTCAAGGTGAAGACATTTTGTCTCTAATTCCAAGAGACTTTATCAATTCTGAGCAATCAATCAATACTAGGTGATCTCAGAATTGATAAAGTCTCTTGGAATTGGAGATGAAACATCTTCACCTTGAAAACTGAGTCTAGATGCTTTTGCTTTAACCTTATCTCAGTGATCAAGTTAATTACAACATCAAATCAATATCTCATGTCTTTGAAGTGTATTTTGTTCTTGTTAAATTCCTAAAACGGTTAGATGCTTAGAGGTGGCCAGAACAAAGAAGGCAGTCCTAAGGCATAGGCTGGCTCATCTCCAGATGCACCCCAAGCAGACATTTTTATCACCAGCCATCGGCACTGATTGCAGGAAAACTGCTGTGCTTTAATTTGTGCTAGACTGCGGAAATGAGCACCCACATACATAAATGAATAAACCTATTAGGAACAAATAAACAATAGTTTACTGAAGGGAATTGCTTTTCTGGAAACAAATGTGGCTGTCCGTATCCTTATTTATATTTTTCTTAGTCATTTTTAAAAAGACTGCTATTTGAAGCACTAGTGTGGAACGGATTGGCTTTTAGTAGAGGATTTGTGCATGTGCAAAGGTTCCTGTGTGCTTGGATGAAGGTGACAAAGCCAGGAACAAGCAGTGTGTGTCATCTTTGTGTCCACCCCAGGATACATTGTGAGGGCAGGAAAACATATGTGCTCTTCCTGTCAATGTAAGACTGTAGCAGCAATTGTCTGTGCCACATTCTGCCTCATAAGACCTAAAGATGCACGGTGAAGTGATGGTGCACAGCAGCTGCTTTTAGGCATGTGGTAACCGACCCTTGGCTCCTATTAGCACCCACCCTGTCACTCTGTTAGCCAATCAGGAAGTAGCTCCTGGCCCCAGCTAAACAAGCAATAACATGATTTATGCTCTATTCAGAGTGGATGCTCCATTTACAGTAAAGTACTGGGCAGGCTTTGTTCTCTTAAAGGCGCTTGGCTGGCTTGATTACTGTGAAGGATAGATGGATAGTCTTTTTTTTTTTTTTTTTTTTTTTTCCACTGCTTTTCTTCTCTTGCTGCTCTTTCTATTCCCGTCATTCTTTTATGCAATAATTTGACTGTTGACTATTATTCATTTCACTTTGGTAAATGAGTACGTTTAATGATGTAATCTGTAATCCTTGCTCTAATCCCAGTAAAATGCCCCTGACTTTGGCTGTAATGTTTCATTTCACTCGAATAGTATTTAAATGTTACATAACAAAGGACGAATTAATCCGGATGACTGGTTGTGTTCTCTGAAGCTTTAGTTTAACCTTATAAAAATATGATGTTATAATAGTTCACTACAGAGAGACAGAATCTACGTTTGACTGAAATTTACAGAAACTACACCACTTGAGCAGGACTCATTGTAGAAAGCCATAAAGTGCAGAAAGATTGTATTGGCTTTATGTATATTCAACCTTTCCCCAGAAAGATGGTGCAGCAGACAGATGCTGCATATGTTTTTGTGCATTATTCAATGAAGGTATTATTCATGCGGGTTAAGTATTAATGAAGTCAGATTATAAAATGCCCAACAAACACTCATGGGTCACTAAGGCATGACATAATGCCATGTTTATGTGATCCTTGGGTTTATGTGATCCTTTATGTGATCCTTATATGGACAATGACATGACACTCTTATCGCACATCACAAAATAATCACAAGCATTAGCTGCATTACTTTATGTGATTATGTGTCTATGTGATCTTTGGCTGTTTGCACAGTTGCAAATTCTCTTAAACTTTCTTAATCCCCAACAGAAAATTAAATTGTCTCGTCAAATAAATTAAAAAGCAATTTAATTGAACCAGACTTGTGTAAATATATAAATTCAGGCTTATATATTTTGTGTTGAACAATAATTCTAAATCTCCCCAAAAATGTGCACATTTTGCTCCCAAACTATGTAATAACAAAGTTTGGCAAACTTTGTTATTTTTATACTATTTTATCTTAAAGCAAATGTTGCCTGATCTTCTCTGGATACAGAGTTTAGAAACTGGAGATTGTTTGAAGTGTGGTGACATTTGTAAAGTCATGTTCAGTATTTTTGTTTCAGTAGTGGTAAAAACTTTAGAAACCACTTAAGAAAAATACATTAATATTTTTCCAGTAAAAACACATTTGACACTTAAATTGTTCCCTTTCATACTCAGAATGTATTTCCATCCCCCACACTTCCAATTCTTTGTAAACACAGGCAAAGGCCTGTAAGCAGGGCTTTTTAAAGTGTCTTTATTGAATTGTTTCTGGTGTCTCATATGAATTCAGAGAGGCTGCCAGTGAAGGCTGAATGAGGACAAGACTGAATGTGTGCAGAGGTGTAAGTGTGTCTGTCATTCTGCGATCTGATCGATTGGTGCGTTGACTCTGGAGCTGATTGAGTTCAGTTTGTGACTGATGAACACACAAGCAGCGTCACAGTGGCAGCACCACCCTGTCCCTTGTCAGAAAAGGAAATGGTTACATTCAGGAAGGACATGGGGGCCTGATGGGAAGAGATGATAGAGTATGCCTCAAATACCAACCAGTCATCATTATGGAAATTACATTCCATCCCCTTTGTCTGACTTCTCTGGCTGTGTCTGCTCCACAAACAGTGCAAACCAGTGGGCCTGGTCCAGTGGAAACTTTGATCGATAAGAACACAGTTCATTGTTTCCATTAGTGTGCAAAAAGGCAGCACAGGGAAACAGCTCGAACCAGTCCAGCAGGTGTTGTGTGTCATCTTTCCTTCAGGTATGTATACATGAGCACAGTGACCCTGAAACAGGTGCAGCGGTGTACTAGACAACACACCTTTTACTCTAAACTTTATTTCAGTGGTGTGTAATGACAATGAAACCAAAAAAAACCTAAAATCAAATGTAAAAATCTTTGATGGTCCAAACAACATAGTCTCTCAAATAACCCATACAGCAGGGCTTGTTTTTGTAATAGTATCTGTAGAGTTTTGCTGATATATGATACAGGTGCGTGGCTATGGTCCATGTGGGTTATTAATTCCATAGACATGGATCTCAGAAAACTGTCAGTCTCGTTGCATCTACGGACTGCAGTCTTTGGTCTACCAGACCTAATTTTGAAACACTAATGGCCCTGTATTTTAACACCAGTAACTTTCCAACTCCCTCACTACCACCACCCACTCTTTTTTCCACTCATTTGCTGTCTAGCATTATTCAGGCGACCGGAACATTGCAACATAATTAATCAAAAACTAAATGCATGATGCATCAGACTAAATGAAAGCTGCTTAATTTCTTTTGTTTATAATATATTTGCTTATGTCTCTGGCTTTGCTTTGCAGTACAGAAGTTAGTGCTGTTCAGGATGTGGCCCAGTAACTTTAAATCCTGTAGTGGGACATTAGTGATGCATTATGAATATCAGACCCCAACAGATTGGAGACCGGGCTTTAACTATCTTTAACTATTAATAAGAGGATGCTGAAGCCTTTGCTGCTCCACTCTGTTGCAGCTCTTTGCACTGCAGCTCACATCTGTTATCGCACTGGGCAGCAGCCTTTTGCTGAAAAACCCAACTGCCTTTAGACCTGGCCCTTAAAGGTATGATAATGTTTCTTCTCTCGGCCAGAAGGTGAGGGGAATGTGCAATATGTTTTCCGTATTGACCCCCATGACTTGTCGCGGTCCATACAAAAGGCCACTACCACAGTCCCTCACCTTTACACCTTACACCCTTCAAGAGGCCACTTCAGAATATGTACGATGTTTTAATGTACAGCTTGTTAAAATGAGCCATTTCTGTAAGTTGTATGCCAAAGCAAAGTGACTACTGTTTCAGCTGCTTTTAACTCTCTTCTTTGTTCTTTGTAAACCTGCAGATGTCCGTACCTGACTGTCCACCTGTCCCCTGCCATCCCCGTATTCGCAGTCGCCCTCTTCCTCTTCGTCATTGCCATGCTGCTGAGGACCAGCTTCAGTGACCCAGGGGTGCTGCCCCGGGCTCTTCCAGATGAAGCTACTTTTATTGAGATGGAGATAGGTAAGACACTCAACATTGTGATTTTCTACAATGTAATATTTGACAGAACATTCTTGTAGGTAAACTGTATTGTTAAAATAATATTCTGGGTTTTCACATTCAGAGCCGATTGTATGTTTTTGTATCCCTTCGTATAATGCTGCCTAGGCAACAATCCCTTATCCTGATTCAAATTTAAAGTCAATTCAGTAGACAAGTCAATAGAGCAAACATACTTTTCCATAGTGCATGGAAAATTTGGGCTGCACAGTATATGTAGTAGGAAAAGTTTAAAAGGCCTACGTCATTGGATTTGTAACAAAGCAAACGGTTAAAGCCCTCTTGGTTTATTTATGTGTTGTTCTCTGTGTGGATATTCTTAAATTCTTGTTTTTACCTGTACAAAACAAACTTCATGCTGTGTACAAAGACCAACACAGCTTTTTTTCATTCTCTCCTTCTGGGCTATCTTTTATATTATGATGCGAGCCTTTCTGGAGTGTATATGTTATTATTGTTCCCTCATCCCTGGTCCTTGTGGTTGTTCAGTGAGCACTTATTTGTCTGTAGCCTTTAGCCTTCACTGCGCTCTACTTGCAGATCTGGAAAAGCTGTAAAAATGAGGCGTGTAGTCCTTTGAGAGTGGTTTAACCAGCAGCAAGCACTTCCCTCATCGCGACTCTGACTCATACTCCATTTGAAAGACTGACTATGGTTTTACGGACTATAATGACCATAATGACGGGAAGATGTACAAGATTTGCATTCATATGTGGACACAAAATACATATTGATTATTTCTTTATTGATTTTTAAGCCAAATAGACAAGAGCACCAAAGGAATATCAAATTCTCATCTTTGGTTTTATCATTACAAGGGCATTTCAAAAGAGGATCAAATACTTTTAGAAATACAGTAAGCCTTTAAGATAAAATTTATGTTTGCCTTGGCCTTTTTGGGCATGAGGCTCACGCGCTCATTCCCAGACAGAAATATCTTCCCTTTTTGGTTTCATTTTTTACATTCCCCCTGACAACTGTAAACCTGAAATAGCAAGCCGTCCATCATTCAAACCCTGAAAATGGGTCACTTGTAAGCCCATTGCAGCAGAAAGAAAAGGCACTCGTTAAACAAGCCTCAGCCCCTCACTCTGAACTGTTAAAAAGCATGGGCCTGGAGTGCTTGTGTGGCTGTTGGATGACACAAATGAGTGTGTTAACGGCAGAGGGAGGATGTGTAAGATTCCCGGTGAAGCTGCAGCAGACATGCAGATGCTATATGGCTGCAGCCTGTTAGCGAGTGGTCTCAAGGGGGAATGCTAATGCGAGTAAAGGCTTCCTCCTGGAATATTTAATGCCACAGCAGGCAGAGCTCGGTTACCCATGAGAGGAGCATCAATCCCTCCCAGAGATGACTCATTAATTTACTCAGAAAGCCGTTAATCCAACATTTGTAGTGGAAAAAAACATTTTACCGTTTAGATCTGTTTGGAATTTTCTTTATACAATTATACAATTCTATTCATTGCTTTGTGATGTTTTTCTGCACAATCTGTTTTTTTAACTGGGTTTATTTTCACATCATCATTTTATATAAAGTCACATTGCTGCTCTTTTCCAATAACTCCACATTCACCCACAGCAGCATGTTAATGGTACACTTCCAGCCAGCTTCTCATTAGTCTGCCTCACTCTACTCCTGGTTCCTGCTGAGAGACATAATGGGAAAGATCTGAACAGCCAGTAAAAGTTTATTTAAGAGGTATACTGTATGTCAGTGCAGAATTAAGTGTGGCGTTTAGGTTGTAGCAGAGGCCACTGCATAAAATGGATGCTTATAAATTCCCTTGAATACCTCATTTGAGATGAGGCAAGATCATAAATCCTGTATTGAGCCAACAATCGTTCACTAGTTTTTCAAGGTCCAGCTGTGTCGATTTATACCTATGTTTGTGGCCTTTGTCTGCACCTCATTCTTCACTGGCTGCTTAAGAATTTACAGCAGGTAGATGGTAATATGCATGCGCCTTTATATATGCAAAGCCTTTGTAAATTCAGTAAACAATAACAGTGATGGAAACAATTAACATTAAGCTTTTTGCTTCCACAGAGGCGGCCAATGGGAATGTTCCAGCTGGGCAGCGCCCCCCTCCCCGAATCCGCAACGTTCAGATCAACAACCAGATTGTCAAACTCAAGTACTGCTACACCTGTAAGATCTTCCGACCGCCACGAGCGTCTCACTGCAGCATCTGTGACAACTGCGTCGGTAAGAGGCTAAAATAAGTTCACAAATGGAAACATCCATCTCTGCATTGTGAGGAAATTATTTAAAAACTGATTTATAAATAAGAATAAGAAGCGTTTGGAAAAGTGAGGGCCTTGAAATGTGAGGTCTTTGTGCGGTTGTGTCATTTGGCTGCTGATTAAAGACCGCGTTGGAAGCTTTTCGACTGGCAGGTGATATGAGAGCAGACAGTGGCGGCTTAGTGAGGGAAGAAGTGCTCAGTCACTGTGAAGACTGGCGTTTCTTTGTTCAGCCGCTTGTAGACAGGCACACTTTTATCTGGCGTCACATAATTCCCTTCTCACCTTAATATTATCAGAGGGGGAGAGACGTTTAAATTAGGTATAAAAATACAAGCCTTCTCTGTTCCATTATTTTACCTGGGTAATGAAATTAAGTATGACTTTACAGTGACAAGCATCTTACATTTACATTCGAGAATACGCACATTCACTTTACCAAGGGCAAACAACTCTACCACTGTCCAAATACTAAACCGAGGCTGTGCAAATATTAGAACGCCTTTTTGTATACTTTTGTTGTATCGTCGTATAAAACTACACTCTGTGGTGCAGGTCTGTGTGGTGCAGAAAAAACATAAATCATGCAACCTGCCCAGATTTGATCAGACACTTTCAAATGATAGAAGAGCAAAATAACATAAAATACTATATTCAGTCAACAGAAATGTGACACCAAGCACTTTTAAGAAAAACCTTGCATGTGTGATGTTTTAGTATATTTTGTTACACTCATTTGAAATATATAATTTGTGATTTGTTAAGTGTTCTTCTTCTCGTCCTCAGACCGCTTCGATCATCACTGTCCGTGGGTTGGGAACTGTGTGGGCAAGAGAAACTACAGATACTTCTACCTTTTCACTCTGTCTCTGTCCTTGCTGACCATCTATATCTTCACCTTTAATATCATCCATGTGGCCATGCGTGAGTAAAAATGTGCAAATCCAAACATGTAAAGCAATACATGAGTAAAATATTTTGAGTTTTGAGTAAAAGCTTAAAAATGTTCACAAGTCTCAGTTCTCAAGCACAAGGACATTTGTTATTGACATGCTTTCAGACATGGTCCAGTAGTTTTATGTGACATTAGGGCAGGAGTAATATGAGACTTAAAAAAACACAACATTATGAAAATCCCACTGCTGAGCTATTTTAGGCAGCTGACTTTTTATATGAACACTAATTGACTGATTTAGTACAATTGTAAGTAATTGTATATTATTATACTTTTTTATATTTTCTGTTTGCAGGCTCTGTGGATGATGGCTTTCTGAACACTGTGAAGGAAACACCTGGAACATATCCTTGCACTTGCTTTAAGCTGTATGCACGACACTTTTCAGCTGTTACTGCCCTGTCTTTTGTCACTCGTCCTCTCACTTCCCTTTACTGTTTGTCAATGTTTAATCCGATGTCGTCACCTGCTGTCCACTGTTTGTTCAGTGACAGCCGTAAAACATCTGTTGCTGTGTTTTTCTTAACTGCTCCTCACTGTGATCGAGTTGCTGGTGTGTTTCTTCACCTTATGGTCTGTGGTGGGACTGACCGGCTTCCACACCTACTTGATCTCACTGAACCAAACCACCAATGAGGACGTAAGTGCACCACTCGCTATACCTGGCCAATGATCACATGTGCTAGAGCCACTTTGCATCTTGTTGGTTTAGGTTTACCACTATGATCTTTGACAAGCTGGAGCTCAGTACCGCGGGTTTTTGGTAGTGTAGAAACAAATCTATGACAAAAATAATATGTTGCATGAAGTATATTTCACAGAAGCAACATGGCCTTAGATGGCTGTAAATATAAACATGTTACTCTACATTCGTCTGCAATGCTTTTACTGTATGTATGTGTAGTTTGACCATTTGTATTTACACAAAGCAGAGAGTACTATAAAGAGTGCATTCATTCTGCCTGCCTTTAGATGTTAATGCACCCTAATTTTATTCTCTTAACATCCAAAAAGTACTTTCATAATGTGAGAGTATGTCAAATTGGTTGGCTACGCTTTGAATGCTAATGGCAACAGCTGGATTACTCTCTGATGGAAATAGACTGACTTTATAAAAATGTGCACAAATGGCTTCTATTCTTAGTGTAATTCATGTTTAAAAAAAGTCTGAGTATTGAGCTTCACTTCTGAGGCTTAAAAGTATTTCCATTGAGCCTTTGTTTAGTCACTGCACAGACGCAAGTGCGATGACACAGGCTGATGTGAAGCAGATGCAGGTGGATGAATGTACAGCGGTGAGAGAATTTATGCTGCACCTGTGTATATATTACTTCAAAAGTCTGGGCACTTCTTTGGACCTTTTGTTAGCCCACATCTGACTCTAGAGGCTCTGACACAAACCAGAAAGCAGCAGCAGTGAAAGTAGGAGGTTCTAGATGGCTGAAAGCTACAGTCGCTCACAGTTTCATGTAATGATTAATTAAAAATCCCTCTACTTCTTTCCTTTTGGGATGGTTGGCCTCATTTTTATTTTATATATATTTTCTTACATTTAATCAGTGATGACGATCCATGATGTGCATACACAGTGTAGTGTTGCTGCAGGAGTTGACACAGTGGCTGTCAGCCTCACCACTTCAATATCTGTGATTGGACTAATAATAGGTGCATCGATATCTGCAGGGTCCGGGCACGCCGCCAGAATACTCCCATGCTAGAGACAGAGAAGGTAGGGGAGCGGAGAGCGGTATAGAGATACACAGTGAAAAGGGCTGGAGAAGAAAAATTGTGTATCAGAGAAAAGGCACCTTGAGTGTTGTTGCTGGTCTGCCATAGGATTGCACATGCTCTGTAAGCTGCACCAGACGCAGGCATGAAGAGCAGATGCACCCAGGGGTATCTTGTTGACCCATATTTCCGGCAGGTTTTTGTTCTCTGAACTATTGTTTGTTCAGTTCCACTTCAGTGCCACTGGGTCACTCAGTACATGGGGAGGATATTCAGTGCATGTAAACAGGAGACGCAACAGTTTCCTTATGTAATTGAAATATTTTTAAGAATGTTTTATTTGAACGTGTGGTGTATCCTGTGCTTGGTGCATTACTGTTTAAACCTGTCACAAGTCTCTACATAAGGCTGCTTTATCTGTCTGCAGAAACATAATTGTGTAGATTTCAAGGACAAGGCTTCTAGCTATAATCCACTTCATTATATAAGCGGTTTATTTTTTTTATAGATTTTTAGTGAGTTAGTCTTTTTATATATTTGAGTACATAAAACTGCTACTGTTTTCTGCAAAAAATCTTTGTACTGTGCCGTAGGACGTGTAACACTCGAGGAATCCCTGTAGTTTCTTATGTTTTTGTGTGAAATATTGCAGGCTTGTTTGTACCCATTGGCATGCAGTTGCTATTACCAAGAGTCATAAAATTGCCAAAAGAGTCCCTTAGTAGGTCAAAGCCAAGCCTGTGGGAATCTAATCTAAAAATGGAAACATGCTTTTGAATTAGGTATAAGCAGAAGAGATGTGTGCTGCTGCTGCTGCAAGGATGTGAGATGTATAATAACAACTGTTTATGTAATGGGTGAATATTATTGTTTCCTCAGATCAAGGGATCTTGGTCAGGAAAGAATCGAGTCCAGAACCCGTACAGCCACAAGAACATCATCAAAAACTGCTGTGAGGTGCTCTGTGGGCCCACACACCCAAGGTAACCATGTTGGGTCAAATTATAACATATACCAAAGTGAATGATGTGCCCCTGTAATAGTATATGTCAGTATATGTTTCATATTGAATGCACTCCCTCTGTAGTGAGTGAGGAACTGTTTTCTCCCTCTCTAGTGTCTTGGACAGAAGAGGCCTGATGCAGGAAGATTTGAACGCCCTGTCCTCCTGCAGCACCGACACCGTGCCACAAACTACGGTGAGCCACCACACACACACATTCTCATGTACTCTGAGCAGGACTTGATCAGTGTGTGTTTGTCAGGAGAGCACTTCTCTAATTGTGTGTTTATTTGTGCTCAATGGAATGGACCCTCTCGCTTCACATAAACACAACATTCCACACAACTAACACCGGCTTATTTTGTTTTTGGCACAGTTGCCCTCTAATAGACAACACATATTGTATAAATGTGAAGTTAGTGATGCAGATATGTTGGTTCTTGTTGAAATGGATAATATTACAGAGCTGTCAAACACACACCAGCTCCAGATTTTTATCTTTCTCCATTTCTTATAATATAGAGGAAGCTATATTATCTGTCGTGTTTGTCAGCGGATTTAATATTAATGACCTCTTGGCAATATAATTCAGCATTTATCTGGTTTTCTAATTTTTCCTCTCGTTATAGAGGCTTAGACTAGGTGAGGAAATGCCAGGTGTCAAAGATTCCATTAAAGAGCAAGTATAAGTGCCATAAACATTGTTAGTAACACCTGGGTATATACTTCAAAAATAAATTCAAAAACACTCACTAAAATTCAAATTGTTAACGGTTAGCATTTATTAATAAAACTGGCAATCAGAAAAAAAATCTCTAGCCTGTCCAGTCTGGAAAAGACTGCTTTAATTATATAACGTCCCACGGGGATTAAGCTTACTGTGTATTGTAATTCTGCTTTTTTGGGGGGAAGTACATGTGTTTATTGCTCTGTTAATGTTAATTACTCAAACTATTTTTATGTTTTTGCCTGGGCCTGGAGTTTGTTACCCGCTGCAGTCTACACTGTTTTTAGCGGCCTGTTCTCTGCCTACAGAAAACCACAGCTCCACTCATCCCTAATGAACAAACGCCTGAGGAAGTCAAGGCCGGTGCCGGCTCAGCAGAGAAGAGCCGCTCTCCCAAAGAGGAACAACCGCCCACTGCCAAGGTGCCGCCCCTGGCCTCCCCCGAGATCGACGTAGACACATCCATCGCCAAGGACAAGCCTCATTAACTGTATGAGGGGGCGGTCTGTGTCCCGGCCCCGCCTCCTCAAGCATCTCGCGCACTCAGGAAAAGAACGCTAACAATTGGTGTTTAATTCGGTGTGCGGATCACTCAATCATTCGAGTTACTGCAGCAGCCCTCTCTCTTCTACAGAGACCTCTTTGACTGACATTCACTCCTGAGGGAGGGGGCAGGACATAATGGGAAGTCAGCAGCTTCCTCTGTCTCCTAACTCTGCATGGAAAAGACACTGCTGGTTCAAAGAGTCAAGCATTAGAGAGTCCCTCCTGTGGGATGTCTGACTGTCTACTACTGTTCATTATATAAAACTGCATAAGTATTTTGTGTGTATACTCAAGTCTCTGGCAAAGACCATATTACTCCAGGACATGTGTAAACTTCATATTTACAGTGAGATTTCGTTGTGCACATATAACATGCTCTATGCAAATCACAAGGAAGCTGATAGGTGGCTTTATAAGATGAACAAGGTTGCACCTGTAAGTTCACAATGATGTCCAGCAGGGGGAGAGCGTGTCAATATACTGAAATACAATATACTGTACTTTACTAAAGGCTAAAGTCAAATCTACCTTTTATTCTGGTATTGCTGCAGTTAGTACTGTTGTGACCTGTTCTTCACAGCCCTTCCATTTTTATACGTCAACTTTGAAAGTGACTCTTGTCAGAGTGTTGGTAAAGGCCTGACTTTTAATGAATGGTGGCAGACACTTATAATAGTGCCTTACTACAGTTGCACAATCCCATGCAACAAAAGGTCAACCAACAGATAAGTACCAGTGTTCAGTGAGAAATGCCAACATTTAGACACTGTTTAGTACAGTGGATCCCAAGCTGTAGAGAGGCATAGGTACGTAAGTGATACAAAAGGTGCTCATTGTGCAGTAATTGTTAGACAACAATTAAATTTACAAAGTAACTTTAAGCTTTCTTTAAGCTTTCTTGTACTGATATCCCTTCACAAACCTCTAGCATCTTGCTTTAGACGTCACTTTGTGGGACATTTAATTTTACATCCTACTGCTGTGGTAAAACAAAGCCAATTAAGCATCCATGTTGTTTCAGGAAGTATTTGGGCATGAGGATGTATATAAGTCTGCATATGGCATCACAATCAAATGTTTCTTTGCCCAGTGATGCCAAAAACTTGTTGGGAACCACTGGTTTATACTAAACAATGCTAATGCATAGCCATTGTTGAACTGTACATAGTTTATACAGGTGTAGTTGTCCTCTGCTGATAAGGGATGAGAAATAATAGCAGCATGTTTTTATATATTTACATCCAGTGTTAGTTACTGTGTGCACTTCCTTCTGCTAATCACAGCAGAGCTGATCTTCCTGAGAGACCTCTCTCCTCCTGCCCAGTGCTGCTCTCCTCATCAAAATGTCATTCATATTTAACTACACCTCTTTCTTCCCATATTTTTGCTGTGACAGCTATTCCTTCACCCAAGGCAGAGCTGGCTCCCACTGTAGGTGTCTTTGGTGTGTTCTTGAAGGCACTGAAGGAAACTGTTTATTTTGGGGAGCGAGAACCATATTCAAAACAAGGGACAGTGTATCTACTTTTTCCTCTTTAATGATGTTAGCTGATAGCCAGAAAATGACGTGTCTGTGTTTAATGCAAGACAGTGTTTGTGAAATATACTTGTGTAGAAATCCTACTGTGACAAAAGTATTGCATCAGAGTTTGAAATCTGCCCTTTAATATGAATCAAGGGAGTAAAATCAATTTGAATCTCATGTTATTTAAAAGCTTTTCGAAGGACTGCTGTCTGACTAATCAGAAAGAATATTAATATAATATACTGTACTGTGTATATTATGTATATATGTCCCTACAGCTGTCGAGTCACTTGTGGGATCTGTTTAAGAATGGACACTGATGACTGGTAAATGGCAAAAGGTCCGCAGGCAGCATTTAATATTTAATTGTGTATTTATTTTCTGCATTCTTTTGTGTATAGATACTTAGCTGTTCATTAGTTGCAATTTTATCTGCCATAACATTAACATCTGTGCAACTCTTGGTTGGACTTGGACTTTTTCCAACACCAAAATGGTGGGAAATGGAAGTTTTTCAGCTTAAATCTCATCCATTTTTACTGCATTCAGTTTGGGCCAATAAAGCTCATCACCATCTCTGTTAGAAGATACTGTAAATTGTGTCGCATATTGTTTTTGTGAAGTGAAAAACACATTTGAATAAAACTGGGCTAAAATGTTATATAATTAGAAGTACACAACAGGTCTGTACTTTGTCCGTGGGAGCTATTACAGACTGTTCAGTTTATTTACACAATGAAGAATTTATTGGATGTTGTTTAAAAAGGGATATTTGAAAAACGGATTTAAATGGAATTGGTGAACTTGTATGATTTGTGTATTCTGATCAACAAACTACACTGCATTGAAGGGACCCTTATGTTCACATTTAGTGTCAACACTGTGATTATGCGTACTCCATTCATCTGAATTCACTCCTTTTTACTTGATCAATGTGTCTGGTAAATAAACAATGCCTTACAATTATGAGTTTACAACACAATATTTGTATTAGCAGATACTAATGAAAAAGATTTTAAACAGTATAAAACTACTAATGTAACCTGTAAAAAAAAAATATATAAATTATTATTGGTGCTAGTCTACTAAGTAGCAACTTTGTGTTTGCACGATATGTGGCAAATGTAGAATTCAACTGCAACACACATTGACAAAGCTGCTTCATATTTCCATATTTTGTCTCGTACTGTGTTGTCTATTCTTGGTGCTAAATGCACAGAGGGAGGCATCACCTTCAACAAGAAGAAATATGTTCACACCAACAAACCAGAACCAATGTTGGGGCCAATTATTGCTGTTTTTGAGCTTTTATCAGCAGGTGAGCCTGTTGTCATGGAGATGGTTCAGTTGAAGTTCAGACCTGAAGCTATGTGACAGAACCATGAGGACGAAGTAAAGCATTTACAGAAGGCCATATATTGAGACTATATATTCATTTATTAAAAATGTCTGTGGACAGTGAACAAATACAAAACAAGGATTTAACGTCAAGTAATATTTACAGCATAGTTTCATCAGCGTCTTCACGCTATGTATAACATTAATGTACAACAACCAACAAACAATGTACAACACATTTATGAAACTATTTTACATTCATATCGGTTACAGTCAGCAAAACATTAAACAACTAGACGTCAAGTCAAGGGAAAACGATGAAAGAGTTTAATGGCACCGTTATATTTAACTGACGTGTATTTCAAATTAAAGCAAACATGTCACCAGATACACATTAGTCCATCATCAGGACCATAGACACGTTATACTGGTCTATGGTACATTGTATACATTCTATGAACAGTATGTGTGCATGTTTAAACCTCAGCTGGGTGCTCTTATGAGGGAGAGCCTTGTCTTTACAGTCCCAGAGGATTAAATCAAATTTGACAATCCTTTAAGTTTCACAATTATTTCTCAGGAGTTTTCGGCAACTGTTAGCTCTTTCATTTGCTCCTCTACAGCGTCCACCTCCACTGTGGGGTTTTCTTCTTCTGATTCTTCCTTGTCTTTTTCTGCCTCCTGGCTTGACTTGTTTTCCGACGTCTCTTGAATTTCTGCCTTTGCCTCGTCACGAGCACTATCCAAGTGCTCTGAGCTCTCAAAACAACCTGAATCTCTGGGATCCTTAGAGTCCACAGAACTGTGTACATCCTCCTCTGGGTCAGACTCATCCTCACCTACAAAGACAAAACAACATGTTCCAATCAGTGCAAATTAAATGTTTTTTTTACATGGTTAGGATGTGGAACTTTGATCATAAAAGCTAGTTTATATATAAAATAAATAAAGACGACAACTGTCTCCAAACTGCAGTTCCAATTTATTTTTAATTCCATTGTGAAATGATTATGTCAGATATATTTAGATTTAGCTGGCAAAGTAAACTTTTAATCAAATAACTTATTTAAATAAAACATCTGGATGTCTTATGTTACTCCTAACTCCTCCTCATTAAGATGATGATGTGTTTAACCCTACTATCTCTGCAGAGGTCGGTGGCGTTCAGGATTTTGGAGCGCTGCTCTGGGTCCGTGATGTTCAGTTCATTCAGATGAGACTCCTTCAAACCTGTGAAGTCCTCCAGGCTTTGGAAACCATGCATAGACAGCAAGGAACTCAGCTCCTGTGAGACGTATTAGGATAGTTACTACTACACTAGGATAGTGTCAGCTGAGTTCCCAAAGACTTCACTTTTTTGTTTTTAAGGCGTTATAATAGAGAAAGTTAAAAAAAAAGATGTATTTGTAATGGTGATTGTGATGTTAGATGACTCTTTGAGTAACTGAAACGCTTCGGTAAATGTTGTGCTCGATCATGTGACAAATTGTGGTTAGCATCGTAGAGCGGTTGTCCCATAACCGGATGGTTGGAGGTTCGATTCCCGCTCTCCCCATAGTTCATACTGTCATTGTGTCCTTAGGCAAGACACTTAACCCACTAAATGACTAAATGTCTGTCTCTAAATGTCAGTCCTGTGACTAACTGGCCATTGTCCAGGGTGTACCCCGCCTCAGGCCCAAAGCTGCTGGGATAGGCTCCAGTCACCCAGGACTAAGCGGAAGAAAATAAATAAATTACATGTGTTAAAATAAGTCCCAAATGTTTTAAATTATAATTAAAAGACTAATATTTTACAAAATGTGGAACAATGCAGGTCATCAGAGTTACTTTGCAAAAGATTAATGAAGTACTGTAAGACATCAGAATATTAAAAAAGAGGGAAGTGTCTCTCACAGTGAGGCCAATGCTGTCCAGTACTTCCTCCAGAGTCCGGGGTTTGGCTTTGCCTTTGCTCTTCTTGCTTGCGCAGCATCTCCGTTTGGTTACGGGGCTCTCGTCCGGCAGCACATTCACATAGATGAACTTAAATGAGCCCACCTTGTTGTTTAGCTTCCCGGTCCATGTCCCTACAGGAGGCTTCTCTATGATGTGGATAATGTCTCCTTTCTGTCAGAATAAAAACACAAAAAGTGGCTTGATAATTATTTGTTAATAACATGTCTGATCTTGATATTTAAACTGTGTCTTTATGATTGTTTCTGACAGTTAAACAGGATGAGACAGTAGAACAGAGTGCAGACATGCTCTGAGACCCACTTGCAGTTTGAGTGATTCAACATCATAAGGGCTGGGTGTGAAGTCAGTGTGGACTACAGCTCGGCCACAGAACGGCCCGTTATAAGAGTTCTCCTCCAGCCTCATGCTGTCCCTCTGGCTGAAGCCACTGTCCAAACTCTGTCTGTCGCTGCCTGAGAGTGCACAGACAGTAACAGGTCAACAGCTGTGTGTGTTTCTTAAAACTTTCCACATGTACAAACCGGGAACTCACTGCCTGACAGCTGCCTGGTGGGGCTGGGCATGGTGTCCTCTGACCCTGTGGAGCACACAGAAGTCCTCTGTCCTGAAGTCAGATCTGGGAGGAAGTCCGGTGAGACGGGAGACAGATCCTCACAGCTGTCACCCTGTGTCACCAAGTGTTTGGTTAAAAAAAATAATAATTATTATGGCTTCAATATATCTGCTGCTCTTTTTTTTAAACAAGCGCCACAGTACATTTTTTGCGTTTTCTACTTCAGCCCCTAGCGCTTGTGAAAAGTATTCAAAATGAGGCGTTGGTTTTAAAATGCAGTAGCAAGATCTGTCCACACGGGAGCGACAAAGACAAACTTCCTGAAGTCTCAAATGACTTTACATAGACAAAATATTATTTTAAGTTTATCAACCTCACATATTTCATATACATGCTCATCATTGATATTTTCTATTTATATTTGGGTTCACAGTAAAAGCCTTACTCCTTCCTCAGCCAGAGCCTTCTGCACCATCTTTGATGTTTTGCGCGTCATGGTGCGTGAGATGACGTTGCGCCATTTCTTGCCCAGTTTGATGCCACCTTTCGCCACTTCTTCTGCTGGGACAACCTCTGGCACCTGAAAAAGTGCACAATACCCTGTTCTTTTAACAGTGTACTGAGGTGAGACGAAGTCCTTATCAAACAAGCCTTTACACCCACACTGCTCAAAGCCACAAAGTCACGTGTGCAGTTTCTTTCTTCCAGGTGTGCAGTACATTTCTTAGCAGGAGTACACTATGGGCCGTGTGGTTTAAAGTAATAAAAGCAAGTGTTGTAGGATTGTTCTTCTGCCTGTGTAACTTGTAAAAAAAAAACACTTACATAATGTTTATTGTGCAGGAAATATGCATAATTCTAACATTTCAGGATGTACCCACTAATGGACCACTCTCTAAAGGAGAGACACATTTTGCTGAAAACTCAGTTTGAACTCTCGTCTGTCAGTAAATACGTTTAAACGGGTGTGATGTAATTTTGTGTTTATGAGATAGTTTAATTTTCTTCTTTTATGTCAAGAAACCACAAAAGTAAATTTAAGGTTATTTTTATGATTTTCACGATGCATACTTTCAGGTAAAAAGTTACATATAGTATATTGAATAATAGTCTCTGGAGGAAGACACTCTGAAAATGAGTTTTTTCTCTTCTTATCTGAGACAGAGGCTCTGTGCTTGACTGCCTCACACAGAGGACGTCCTGTCTGTTAATGGCTGTCATCTGGGCACAGTGCAACAATACATCTTACTTCCTCTCTTCTGCCTCTACCTCTTTACATATCAGTCCTCCAACTTCCACCGGTGACAAATCTACATAAGGGAAGTCACACTTCTGTTTAGTGTGTGTTATTCTTTACACATGCAGCCATTTGTTAGACAGGTGCCCATCTTTTCTGAATTAGAGTAACGCCTCAACCAGCTCTAGGTCACACTAAGCAAACTAACCAGTGTAAAACCTGTGTAGGACGTGTCACTGAAACACTGAGCACAACTCGTGTATGTACCCTTTATAATCCAACTTACCGGCTCCTCCAAGGTGAACTCTCTGTCTGCCCCAGAGGGAGATGTGGGTTTATGCTTCATAAAATCTTTGAAGCTGCTGGACCTCTGCAGGGTGAGCTGTAACACAAAATAAATAATGAGGACACAGAAGACATGACAGACAGCAGCAGATCAAACCTTCACTACAAAAACAAGCCAAACGTTCACATGAAGAAGAGTCTTTAAAAACAGTTCCAGGATGAGACTCAACATGCATTTATTATATATATATACTGTATACTATACTATATATATATACTGTATGTGTCTGTGGTGGGTTTCTCTCTGCTCTCAATGTGAGCACAGCGATGTGGGCCAAAAAAACATGCTATGTATGGGACTAGTTCAGTCAGTTCAAACCTGGCCAAATACCACTAAACAGTTTGTTAAATGAGTTGTAAGATCTTATATCATCCGTAACAAGATTTCTTTAAGTTTCTTCACTGAACCAGAGTTTACGTTTACTCTTATCGTTGCTCACTTTTCTCAGTTCTCTGTCAAAACCACAGGAAACAAGCACAGTTTGGGCAACGGTTGTCAACCAATCATTGCACTCCTAAAGTTAGTGTTGCTATGTGCGTCTCTGCATGTTCAGAAGAATTAAAATCCCCAACACAAAGACCTGTGATATGAGGCCATTGTTCAGGAAAATGTCTGCTTGTCTTGCTGCTGATCTCTGCTTTAGAAAGCCACAAAGATTTCAGTTGAGTCAATGCTGCGTCAGATCCAGTAATCTCAAAGCACTGACTCGTGTCACAAACTGTGCTTTGGACATGGTTATGGAGCAGAGGCAATGAGATGTGTGATGAGAAGGTGTGAGTTTGACCACAGGGGGTGACACGCTGATAGGAAACAAGGGCACAGTGGTAGCGTAGGCGACTCGGCTCGGTGGCGGCAAGTGGGGCCTGACTCAAAAAGACCTAGGATTCACACATCATCGCGCAGTCAAAGGACTTTGTGTTGTTAAAGTTGCAGATAGATTATTAAGGGTCATAAAATATGGTAAAGCTTTAAGTTAAACCAAATGTACATCTGTCAACATATTTTCTTTGTGTCACCTTCACCCTGTAGCTTTACACCTAAACTGTAACCCACATCCTGTTTTATTAAAACCTGCACAACAACTGGTGCACAGAGCGCAATGGTACAGGCAAACAGATTTACACTGACACATTTAAGTCACATCACCATTTTGCTTTTATGACTATGGCTAAAATAACAAAACCTACCTTCTTCTTCTGCACCTGCTCCTTCTCAGATGCATTTGAGGGCCTTCTCCTCAACATGGTCTATGGTCCCGAGTCGTCTGGGCAAACAGTACCCCAAAAAAAAAAATACCAAAAACTACAGCAACACTTTCAGGAGCCGTGTCTCTTCAGTTGCTGTCAGTCTCAGAAAACAGAGGAAGACAAAGCTGCAGCCGGTCTCTGAGCAGCCCGAAAGCAGAGCTGAAGCTGAGAGGAAGTCATGTGGTCACATAGACAGTGGGGAGGCACCTCTTGTTTTTTTGGTGCTCACACACTGACAAAGGGCTTGTTGTGTGTAACTTAGTTGTTCTTCTGTCCTGTGAGCAATATAGTTTAAAAACATGGCGGAAACAGTGAACTCAACAAAGTTTACACAAGTCATTCCCTGCAGTTCTCAGATAAATGAAATTGCATGTGCTCTAAACTTAAGTAACCCCATCACCAACGCAAGATAGGCCTACTATACACAACAATAACATTGCATTTGTTTATTAAAATATATATTTGGTGTCACAGTAAGTGCAAGTTGAAAGACATGCAACATATGTTCATTTGAAATATGTTGTGTAATATATATTATTATATTAAACCACAACCACTTCAACAATCCAACCTATTATTTAAAAAGGACTGTAATACAAATAATAAACTGACTATCCCAGCATATGCTCTTCTGGCAACTCTGGAAACATTAGTCGTAGAAGCAAAGAAGGAAGTGTAGTCTAAGCAGCTTGTTATTTTGGTGTGGCAGAAACCACATGATGAAAGGATGCCCTATTTTAGCTTCCCTTCATTCGGCAAATAGTTGGCAACAAACTCATCTTTTACTCAATAAAAAAAACAATAAGCTGAAAGTACTAGACAAGTAGTAACCTCAAAGATCACATGGGGGAAAAAACAGAAAAAGAAACTTTAAAGCCAGGAAAGCAGTCAGCACTGATTACCTTGTGTGGGAAGTTAGTAAAGGTAAATATTAAGTTGATTGAGCTCAATGCCATTTTCTTTGGATTGTTTGTACCAAAACGTGCATTACCTGAATTCTGTTGATAAACTATCTTTTTAAACATTATATTCAGGTATAATTTTTGTTTGTACAAAAAAAAGGGATGTTTTGTATGTTAAACATTTTCGGTAAAGATGGGACAAATGACAAGCAGCCTGTGTTTTTATAAAGCACAAGAAGTGCACTAGTTCACTAAAACAATGATCTCATAATATTAGTTTCCTCTTTTCTGGAGGGCAGGCCTCTTGACCGCCAACCACTATTGCAAAACAAACCAAGATAAAGTTTTCAGCATGAGTTATCGGCAAATACGTTTTTTTAATATGCCAGGCAAACGCAGAGGCAGGATGGGGTGTGTTGAGGACCGTTCACACTTTGAAGATGTGACAGAACAGTTGTTAAACACATGTTAAAGACCCAAAGTCAAATGTGGCCCTTTGCAATGTTTTATTTGTAGGTGATTAACAATGGGGCCATGATGGGGCAATAAACTCAGGGCAAAATGGCACAAACTAAAGTGAATTCACAAAATTAGGTGTGGATTTGAACAGTTTTTATTAAGATCTGAACAGATTTTATTTGGATTTGAACAGGGTTAAGATGGAATTCACAAAATGATGCATTAAAAGCGGGGCATAAATGTAAAGAAAAAAATATATGATCAAGACTTAAAAGAAAATGAAACATTACATTCAAACTCTGTAAAAATCTAATGAAAACGACCCAGTCTTTGGCCCCAGCAAGGATTCACATTTATTATAGTGGCCCCTCACCACTTTGAGTTTGAAACTCAAAGTTTGGGAATGGAGCTTATCGGCAGCGCTTGTAAGAGTTCCAGTTGTTCACCACATCAGCAGGGAATTTCAAAACATCCAAGTGTCAAAACTGCTGCCCTCTGGTGTTTACTGATTTTAAAGAATTCCACTTAAGGATGGACCAGACACTCACTGGGTACTTGTTACTTGCAGTGTCACAAAAACAAAGTCTCTCACACAAAGTCTTTAAGAGTGTTACTTTAATAAAATAGCTAAAAGGTCCAGTGTGAAAAGTCAACATCTAAAAGTCCTAAAATCACAAAACAAAATCAGTCCTTTCCCATTACATATTTTAGGCTATTGCACACATCCCTCCCTTGATTAAAAAAGCTAAAATGTGGTAGTTGGCTCTACCGAGTTTATCTGCAAGACTGCATAGGAGTACACTGGGAGTGCAAATCTGCTTGGAGAGCAAGAGGTCGTTTAGAAGAGGCCATGGAACAGCACGAGGGCCAGAGCGAGGAGAGTCAACGGTGAGGTGGAAACATGTGCTGAAGACCAAGCATCGCCTACGGGTTCTGTGCTCTTCATCATCCAGGCCTTCTCCTCAACCAGGTTCTGACGTTCCAGCTCAGGACCCAGCAACCTCCGAATGGTGTCATAGTACTTGTTCAGCCACCGGATCTGGACAGAGGAGGGCATTAACAAACACTAAACCGCCTGCCATGAATCACTGCAATCAGAATTAGATACCAGTGAGTCAAGGCTAGCTCATACATGCTTTTGAGTTCTTCTTTTTTGAAATTAAAGGGGGATTTTAAGAATTTTAAAAGGCTTTACGCTTGATGTTTTGAGGCCTGTTTAAAGTCTCACCTGGTCTGAACTGAGAAGTGAGGTGTCTATCAGCTTTCGATCATACGGCACCAGGGACACAGTGTCAAAGGTCAAAAAGTTCTGACCATACTGAAGAGGAATTAGGAAAAAGACAGTTTTGTTTGGTCAAAAGCTAGGGTTAGTGTCACGGGGAACTGATCATTGTTAGTTCTAGTTTGGCAGACATTTGACCTTGGTTTTTGCTGGCACCGTCACAGCAACGTCTTCAATCCTGATCCCAAAGTCGTTCTCCTTATAGTACCCAGGTTCTGAAAAATAAATAATCATCATAACACACAAGCATGTCTTTAAGTTTTCCAATATGTTCAAGTTTACTCAAAGGGACGTGGTTAAAAGTCACCTATAGATGTGAACATGCCAGCTTTGAAAGGAATGTTGTTGCCCTGAAAGCCAACCGGCCCTGGACAGTACACAAGACAAACATTTATCACGAGGACTTAGGATTTTTCTTTTTAGTATACTGCATTTTAAAAAGATACGCCCTACATTCATGAACTCCAAAGTAGTTCCCAACCCCGTGACCTGTGCCATGGCCATAATTCAGGCCCACCTCCCATAATGCTTTGCGACCTAGCATTTCTATATTTACACCTGTAAAACAAAAACAAAAAGAAATCTCAATATATAAAACGAACAATGCTTACTGGGATGATCAGGCTACCTAGTGGTCCATTTGAGAAAAACTTTTCTGGGAAATTGTGTGTGTGCATTTTATCCCCACCTCTTGTTCCTGATGGAAAAACTGTTCTGGAAATCTCAATATTTCCCATGAGCACTCGTGTGTAGGCCTCCTGTCATAAAATATAACAAAACAGAATAGTTTGTTACATTTTAATGCATAGATGGATTATGTTTGTATTTGTATTTAATAGATGCCTTTTGCATGGCTGTGGGTGTCCCCCAGTGGACCGTCCGAGTGATGTCAGTGGTCCCGTCTCTAAAAGCAGTGACACACAAAAGGACTTCTGACTAAACTGACGCAAAACTGTGGAATCTGTTCACACACTGTTTTTACTCACAGATACTGCCCCCCCGAGTCCACCAAGTACATCTCATCCACAGTCAACCTCCTGCTACTCTCATTTGTGGGGCTGAATCAGACGAAAAACAAGTTAAAAATGGTTGGCACATTAACCCCGAGAACAATAAAACACACACCTGTAATGGGCAAGGGCAGCATTGGGTCCACTTGCAGAGATGGTCTCAAAGCTTGGGCCTCTGCTGTCATTTTGTTTTCTGAAAAAGATTTATAAGATCTTGTATTTATACATGAATAATTTAAATACACTCCTCAGAGCCTTTATACAAGTTTTCCCAGAATGTTTCTTAAGACTGAAACTTTCTGGCTGATGATTCCATGAGCCATAAAAACAAATGAGAGACATTGTCCCAACTGGGATCATGATCACTTTGTAGAAGATTTGTATTTTAGTCCAGTATTTGTCAGTTAGGACTTCTCCACAGCATTGTACTTCCAACAGACTGGTCTGGTACATTCACGTAAAGTGCATGTGTATTAAAGGCACAGCTTCACCTGGGGAACGTGATTACACTCCATAGATGAGTCACTGCAGCAAACACATTGATCTACAGGGCTTTTAATACGACTTTAGGACATCATTCACCTTCACTCATCATTCCACTTCAAAACCAAATCCACCAGGACATGATTCTTAAAGCATGACACAAAAACAAATCACATGCAAATGCCATTGAAGTTTTGCTCCATGTTCTTGATCTATATGTAGTGTGTCCATTACTCCACTCACTTGCGGCACATATTGACATAACGTGCTGCAGTCAGCTCTGTCTCCTTTCCCTCCGGCACGGCCTTTTCCAGCCACATCAACAGCTGGATGACTGCCACTGCATCCCTCACCTACACACAGACAACGTGAGTCACTGACCACAGCATCAGACACACCCGCCGGGCACATTAAAGAGCTCGCCAGATGTCTTTGAGAAGAGTAATGAATGCATCAAAATAAGTGCTCAAGCATTTAAGCCTTTCATAAGCAACATTTATCAGTTTCTCCATTTTGTCCAGTTTAATAAATATTTGGAAAAAAATGAATTCTCTATGGACACTATATGTTTGTGTTTCTGTGTGACATACATGTGCATCTCTCAGAATTCGCTGCTCCGTCTCATCCTTTACTGCTTTTGTGGTCAACACAGGAGAGTATGAGCTTGTCAGGAGTTTGTCCTAAGAGTGAAAGAAAAAGATAAAAAAGCAAAGGTATCTGGACTAGGTTTTCAAGGTGAAGACATTTTTTCTCTTATTCCAAGAGACTTTTTTAATTAAAGTAAATTTATTATATAAATGCACAGCATAATTTACACTAAATACAAATATTAACATATAAATACATTGTATTAAAATGTCTAGTGGTGGCTACTAAACTAGACCTGAATACATGCTTCTGTGGTTCTAACTCTTGGCCACACGGGGGCAGTCATCACGTGGATTTCACTTTGGTCAAACTATGTCAACATTGTGATTTTTTATTAATTAAACATAAAACAGTTATTTTTCATCATTGTTAATAAACAATTTTACATAAATTACCACTCTGCAGAGTGCTCAAACAATTAAATATGACAAAACACATGAATTTGGGCTTTTTAAGAGTCACCATATTTTTCTTAAAGAATTATGTAGAGTGATCTTTTTTTCTTTAGATGTCATTAAATGTTCCAGATGTTATGACCTAGAAAAACGGTTTAAACTAAACTAGATACTGTCAACACTGTGCAACCATCTCATTCCTGCTGCATCAGTCTGATAAATACTTAAGCTTTTTGGCATTAGCTTGGCTCTGTTTAGCGCAGAACAAGAGCCATTAATGTGCACTTCTGAGCTAAAAGCTAAAATTATCTAAAGAGAAACTACAAAGTTGGGTCAAAATCTCAAACTTTTACATCAAACTTGGATGAATGTACATCATTCTTTTGGGAGGAGGGGGGTCACCCAAAGATTAACATACCTCAGGTGTAATGATCTCATAAAGTGCGTAGTTCGTGTACTCTGTACCGATCCACACTTTGACCCCAGGCTTGGCCACATACTTCTTGATTTCACTCAGCACAGTGTCATAGCTCTTGAGCTGCACACAGAGCGACCCATTACAGGAGGAGTTCAGGTAAACCTTCAACTCATCACTCACCCTCTCCATGTGTACAAAGAGCCTGAAGAGACACAGAAAAGACAAATGCTGCATGTCACTTTACATAAAAAAATCCCGGGTGGAGGAAGAAACATTTAAAAGCAATTTTTGACGCTTGCTTGCAATCCAGGACAAATAGACTTACCAGGTTTCATTCATTGTCAGAAGTGTGTAGGAGTAGAAAAAGGGATTGTATGGGATGTCATTGCCACGCATATTAAACAACCCTATAGGAAAAAATACACGTTACCATATCACCATTGAATGACCACATCAGCAGCTCACAGCCTTTTTGCATGATGTTCTTTATCCATCAGAGCCAAGATGTTCTATTTGTGTATGTACGTGACACTCCGAAAGCCCAATTCGGATTCAGTTTCAATCAGACGTTAAGGTAGAGACAGAATTTGCAAGTTCTACGTGCTTAATGAACAACATGCTTTGAATGGCCAGTCTTGAATGTTGAGGAGAAGATCAGATTGGTCTCTTCTTCTGGAGTATGTAAAAATGGATTCAAATAAGTTAAACACACGAAATCACTAACAATTGATGAATGAATGGGTCTATCATTTATATGTTTTTTTTTAAACATTTATACATCCATGCATTACTTTAATCATCCTTGTAGTGTAACATAAAGTCATTTTATCCATCAAATCATTTAACACAGTCCAGGGCACCATTTATTGCTTTTTCTGTTAACTAAAGATTTAGAACTCTACAAGTAGCATTTTGTCATGCCCTTGCCCTTCTTTAGTCTTTTTATTTAGTTACTTCCTGTAAACATGTAGCACAAGGAATGGATACAGTGGCCATTACAGTTGGAAGTGACATTACACTCTTGGAGAAATGAAAATCCCCAACTTTAACATTAACAAAGTACATTTTGGCAAACAAAAATCATTAAGTGGCTCACCTTTCATCTTGCGTACACCACAGTCAAAGTGATGGCCTCCCAAGACTAAAAGTTCCCTTCTTGAAATAAGTAAAAGTCCATCAGCCACTTACATGCCGTTTCATCCAGCGCTGACAAAAGAAGAGCAGTGGGGCCATACGGATTCTCTGTCATTTGTTTCCGAATATTCTGCACTTTTACCTGCCAGGGCCTCTCTGTGAACAAATGCACCAGGCTCAGACTTTATCTTGCAATTACATCAACATTTTCATGAACAGTTTGAAAAGCAGTGCCTTTCTAATACAGTAAGTGCAATTCCAGTAGAAAAACCCTTTTTGTTCATTTTCCTGTCGTCTGCAAAAGGCTCATCACTTTATTGATCCATCCAGACTGCCAAAAACAAAAACCTGCTTTTATATTCAAACTACAAGAGAGCACCAGAAGCTTTTTCCAGACGACAGAATGTATGCAACATCAAGTATAGACCCACTTTGTTTATGACGCACTCCATTTGTTCCATTTGCCTGTTCTTTGACCATAAACAGTTGGCGCCCAGACAATTTCCTTATCCACAGCCTGTCCACTCTCCAAGTTAGTATTGGATCTTTCAGTCAGTCGTAAAAAAATAAACGAATGGTTTATGGCTTGTAGCTTTCTGCTCAGGTGAATAGATGGCACCACAACAGCTGACTGACTACAGACTAGACAGTGTGCACATAAAATACAAGTTCATAAACCTACGTATGACTCGGTCGGGCAGCCGCGTCAGGTTGTCAGGAGGGATGGGAGGTCTATTCTTCCACACTGCATCGACCAGGTTGGTAGGAATAGACTGGAGTGTGCGATTGGTTGACACAAGATGGATGGCATATTCCTCCTGCTTTTCTAACAAAGGAAATTGCAGATGATTACTGCACAATGAACAGAATCAATCCTAAGTAAACAGTCTGCGGTGCCTGGAGCCTCCATCGATAATTTTTCATCGGTTTGTGTGTGTGCTTTATTGACACTAACCTGGATTGACAGGAGATGAGTATAGACTTACTGAGAGAGAAAAGGAAGGGGTCGAAGCCAATGTGCCCACCAAGTGGGACCTCTGCAATGAGCCACTGCACCACAGAGCCAACAGACACTGAGGAACACATGGCAACAGTGATGAAGTTATTTTTGACTTTAGGGAAAGTCACAGAAGAAGTACATAATGCATCGGTTTGACTGGCCTGCACTGATTCCAGATCTGTAAGATATATGGTATTACCTTTTACTCAGAAACATTAGTAGATACTGGTCTTATTCTAGTGAGGTGCTTATCAATAGTGTTTACCTAACAGAATGAACTAAGCACAATATAATAAAATCAATATAATGAATCAGAGTCTGAAAAAACATCAAGTTTGAAAACCTGAAAATAAATTGTTGGTAAAGAAAATAATAAATAACATGTCTTTGAGAGTTCTTTCTGAGCTGCTGATAAGTGTCAGTGGATATAAAGTAAAAAAAGTACTTTCACACACCTTCTATTTAAGCTTTTATTTTTATTACAATAATGTTTGTATATCTCTTATAAATCATTTGCACTTTTGAGTTTTATATCTTACTGCAATTGTCCACCTGTAACTTGACATATTGAGTTATTAATTTGATTATTATCCACAGTTATCTGTTCATTTATTGCACTAATTTAAAATAAATAGTACATAGCCTATTGCACTTGTGGTTAAATGCTAAACTGCCTTTTGTGGCTCTTAGTGAGTACCTAAATAACAGTTAATCTAATCTTATCTTCTAAATACTAGTTTAATAAGTCATGTGACTTGACTTCTAATAGAAAACAAAGGCTCTTTGTTTTTCAAACTGAGTGTGAACTATCATCATGTAATTGATTGAATGTGACAGACCTGGCATTTCCTTTGGTTACTAATGCCTTAAACAGAAGTATTTATGTATCGCATGTTGTCATGAAATTTCCTCACCATCTTTTTGCAGCTCCCAGTTGCAGTCCATCTCTCTTTCTGCCTGAACCCAGTAGCGGCTGTCCGTCCAGAGTGCAGCCTTTTTCAGAGTGACTACAGCTGTGCCTGAGGAGAAGCAACATAGCCAGTGGTGACAGTGAATTACAAACGCTTGTAAATGTCAAAGCCTTGGGATGATGCGTGATTGGACAGCTAAAACAGAAGAATTGATGTGTTTCGGGGGGAAGGAAGGTTAGGAGGAAACATTGAAGATGTGTGGTGCTTACATAATCAGAGCAAGCAATCTTCAACATTGTAATTCCACTAGTGTACAGTCAATTGAGTCATATACAGTTAAATATTAACAGCTCTGTCCGTTCCCAAAGGAAATTTTAATGGCACCGCAGAGAGATTTAGTACACTGCATCAAACAAAGGACTTTTCAAATTCAGTTTGTCACAGTTATAAACAGCCTTCAGTCTTCTCTTTCATGCATCATTAATTCAGTTTATAACAAGGATTTAGAGACACGAGATAACCATGCAGCAAGTGAAAGGAGATGATTGAGGAGCAGCACTGTTAGGAGGCAGGATGAAAGTAGACGAGTCACAAGAAAGAATTGTGGGGAGTTGAGTCACCGGGAAGAGGAGGAGAACCAAAAAAGACCCGGCATGAGAGGACTGTACCTGCCGAGCCTTTAAAGCCGGTCATGAAGGTCATCCGTGCGTCACGTGGTGCAATATATTCACTCTGTCGGTAAAGAGGGAAACGATACATCATACACTTGATTGTACAGATGCTTGTACACATGATAAATGAATTATGAAGCTAGTCAGCAGGCGTACCAGGTGAGCGTCTGTGCCAGGGATAATGTATGCAGAGATATTCAAGGGGTGCATTCTCTCTCGGAGTTCCCGCAGCTGAAGAGTGCTATTGACAGCCGTACTGGGAATGTACTACAAATAACACACATAAAAATACATAATAATACAAAAAGTCTTAATTATATATCACAAAACACAGAGTCACCACGTTGTGCCTCTATCTCCATGTAATCATTAACAGCAGGGAATGTGCGCAAAAGTCATGTTGCTGAATGAACATGGGTAGTGGTCTTACCGGAGGAGACAAGGAGCAGTTTCTTTCGGTGCTGCCATAGCCAACAGTGAATCCTGGAAAAAAAGAAGCACACAGTGAGGGACACATTCACTTTAACAGGGTTTGAGTCAGATAATTTTATAGAACAGCTCTATTTGGCTACAAAAAGACAATCAATGCTATTCAATGCTAAGGGACACTCGTCAGTTACTCTTAGTAAAGGACACTCGGTTTTTAAGTGCGCACAAGGATATCCAAAAAGGATATCAATCACATTAAGTGGAACATGCCTAATAAGAAGACGAACAAGCTGTGTAATTGAATCATGGTCATTACTGGCAATCTCTTAAAAAGGCACAAGAGGCATTCCTAAGAAAATGAATAGGCACTGCACACTTTTGCAAAAGTCTGCATCTACTTTCCACACAAATATCTTAGAAGTGCTGCAGATAAACTACTGCTGAAAGAAAGGCTGTACAACATAAGGAGTTAACTTTTTTACCTGTTAGTGCTGCCAGAGACAGGGCCAGCAGCCAGCCACAGGGAAGCATCTTGGCACCGTGAGCTCCAACTGATCCTCACAGCGTGGTTATACAGCAGGTGCTCCGATGCAACGTATGTGAGAAGTAATGTGGGTGTATTGTGTGTCAGTGTCTGCCAGCGAGTGCATGACTGTCCTCTCTTTTTCTCCCTCCACTATCTCTCCTCCTACTCCTCCACTACTGCTCACTATCAGCTTCCCGGCGGCCTTCTGATACAAATCACGTGGAAGGGCTTTCGGGGGCGGATCCTAGACCACCCGTCTATTTTTATTTTTCCAGCTGTTTGCCAATTTTTAGATTTCAGAATGCAACAAGTGATCAGAGTCCCAGCAAATACTGAGATGTGAAACTTCTACATGTGGCACAGTCAATCAATATAAACCAGGATGTTTAAACACAGAAGCATGACGCGAGGAAGCCACATCTCATTCTAGGACACATTTGTATACAAGATCTGAATTTAAATACACCTTTTGCATCAACTTTTGCAATAAAAAGTGTTTGAATATATTTATTTGCGTATTGCTAAGAAATGGAAATGGTATAGAGATGAAGTCATGTTCATCTCAATATCCTTGTCACTGTCTTTGTTGTTTTCTGGAGGAGTAAAAGGTTTGGTCGAGGGACTCTTAAGTCATGGAAGCAGTTCATTAGGCTCAGCCGCATACATCTGTGAAGTGTGCAGGTCAGCAGTCAGTTAAAGGTTGCCCATCCATCAAAGCAAATACCCAGTATGTGTTATACCTCAGTCCAGTTGCACTGACACGTACCTAATATATAAAACTAATCAATATTTAAGTGAGTTTAAGTAAGTAAAAGAGATTTCTCAGGTAAAACTAAATCTTAGTTATTACTGTCATAAAGTCTAGAAAAGCTTATATATAAATAAATATAAATATATTATGTTTAATCTAAGTTCTAAATAACTTTAGTAGATTTATGTAAAAAGTGATCTCAATGAAATGATCAGGGATAACCGGGCATAGTGGTTCAGGAGGAAGAGCAGGGCATTCAATAACTCATCAATACTGCAGTTGAGTCAAGTGCAAGATACTTGGCTGTATTCTGTGTTGGTGTGATTGTGGTGTGTTTGGTGGTGGTCAGAGAGGCTGTTGGTGCTGTTGGTAAGTCAGCTGTCCTTGGAGTGCCCTAGGGCAGCTGTGGCTACAGCTGTGAGTGCATGTGGTCCAAGGTGTGACACAATAAAAGCTGATCACAAACAGGTGTGACACAATAAAAGCTGATCACAGACTGCATATTAAAGTCAGAAGAAGGAGTGCCACTTTGCATCTAAGAAGTCACTATCAGTTCAGGGAATGATCATCCTTTGGGTCTGGAGAGTCAGAGCTGCAAAATGTAAGTATGCATCATAAGCATTACAGGTCCTGGTGTAAAGTGTAGGGTACATTACTAATAATATGATGTGATGTATGATAGTTGTTTTACAATCAGTGAGAAAAAGAAACAACAACAGCCACTGCCTCAAGAGCGGTCTTACTTGAAAAGATGAACTGTTCCTGCTGAGATTATCATGTACTATATTTAATTCATTCTCATTCATTTGTACAATTGATGGACTATTTCTCAACGACTGTCCTGGACACATCTAGTGAGTGGATCCTCCTTCTGTGGTTCTTGATTTGTTTTTTACCATGGCTGCTGTTATTGTTTTTGTCCTACCTGGTGGAGGGTCTAAGGACAGGGGAGGTTGTCTAGGTCAGCCTTGTCTATGGGCTGTTATTTTGTTTCTTATTTGTTCAGCCCGCTGAGGCAATTGTTATTGCGATACTAGGATTTATAAATACAATTGAATAAAATAAAATAGTACTATATTACTTCAAAATCATTGGAAGCCTGTAAGCCCGACCTTGTGCCACACTAGCTCACACAGCACATGCTCAGTCTGGTATTGACTGTTGTTGACATTGTTTTTGTAATTAACACCTTTTATTAAATGATTATTTAACCCTTTAAACATGAGCCTGTTTTTTTGGTGTGTCTGCTCAAAAAGGACATGTCTACAGTAAATTGACTGTATCTCTGCAACTACAAACTGTATTTCAATAATTCTGGTGTCAAAATGAAGGGGACACTTGTGAAATTTCCCAGAAGGGAAATTTTTCAATGTGCATGTTACAGATTCAGAATAAACTGCACCAAATATCATTGTTCTAATGTGAAACAAACCAAACCTATTAAGATTTTAGTATGAAATGTTCAGGCGGAGTCTCCATTATAAACAATAGGGCATGTTTTGGTACCACCTGTGTTTGTTTGCTGCTGTCTGTGTTTGGAGAAAAATGTACTGATTATATGTGCTTGTAGTCTCAGCAGATCAATTTGATGTGCAGCTTTGACATCATTTTCTAAGTGTCTGAATCCCTAAAGTCCACAAATTGGGGAAAAAAATAAACATATGAAAAGGACCCCAATGGGGGTGGGGATTAAAGGGTTAATTAAACCTCAGTGTCTTCTTTTAGATCCTTCTTGTAATTTTTGTTCTTATCATTTTACACTTTATGTGTATTTTTATTTATTCATATCCTTGGGCCATAATTTGCCTTTTTAATTGCATGATTTATTTTATTCTGGGTAGTTCTTTTCATTTGTGTGTGGACTGTATATTGCACTGGTATATTTTTGAGGGCAAGTCAGAAACTGGTGATTTTCTGCACAAACAACTGCTGTTGTTTGTGCATTGTTTTAAAATATTGGTTCTGCAGCACACTGAGCTCAAGACTAATGTTCTTTAAGACAATAAGTTAAAACAACACAAACAAACACAAAACAAAACTAATACCACTAGGGGGGGGTAAGATTGCTTTGTGTGGCCATAAAGATTTAATGAATAATACAACCACTGCAGAAATTATTACAAACACACACAACTATACTTCAATCACATTAACAACGTTTCTGTATGACTTCCTGGTATAAGAGCAGAACTGAGTGACAGTAAAAGCTGAGACTAACAGAAAGCACCAGGAGAATATTTCCTGTAATATTTCCTTCTTGTGACCTAAGCCGAGTGCAAGTCAGAAAAGACATTGCTAGATTTAGCAATGATATAATCTATATGTAAATACCTATATGTATATTGGGTTATTTTATATATATATATATATATATATATATATATATATATATATATATATATATATATATATATATATATATATATATAAATGATCAAAACACCTATTATCATTATAATATTCAACAAAGAAAACAATCTCCCGTGTAACTGCGGTAACATGACCCTGCACAAATTTAGATATTGTATTTGGAGCACTTTCTATTACAGCCTGGTAAATTAGAAGGCAACATTATGACAATATATGTAACAATATATACAAATGACTGTAGCATAACTACAGCACATTTATGTTCTAGACAGCTTTCAAGAAAACATAACTTTATACATTTTAGGTTATTATTTTAAATAATGTTATGAGCTAATATTTTGAATTATGAGTTATGACCACAAGGGGTCACTAGTGCTCAACTTATTGTGTATTGAACTCATTCAGTGAACACCCTGTTCTCCAGCCTCTGTGTCTATTAGAGGGGCTTTCATTCACAAGCTACCTCCACAAACCACTGTGTGTGTTTATGCCTTGTTGAGTGTTGGTCATTAGGTTTATTTCCTGAGTCATCCATCGGCCAATCCCTGTAGCTCACTGATGAGGCTCAAAGTTATGGACCGGTGTTAATAACCGGTAGCCCTGGCAACAGTGTTTAGAGCGTGAGTCACAGCCTCGGAGGCAAAGGGGAAAGGCAGGGCACTGTGGCCAAACATGGATGCTCTCAAAAACCCACGTTCAGCAGTGGGCTGCTGACCAGCCTCACATCTGTGCTCAGTTCATTATAAAATAATTACACAGGTTACTGGAGAGCAGTTTGGGCACTGAGGGGATAGTTTGCTTTGAGCACAAGAGTCAACTCACAAACCAAAGCAATCTGCTGTAATGACTTGTGCGACAGGGTTTGATGGTTTGAACAATGTGAAGGATTACAGTATAGTAAACATCGGAGGGAGAGCATCTTGGGTGTTCCGCTAGATTGATGGGACGTGCTGTGGCTGTGCTGCACATTTCCCTCTATCTCTGAGGAGTGGATGATATTTTTAAAGTGGCCTTAATGCCTGCTATGGATTTCTCTGGGTTTATCAAGGAGGTATAAATTACTTGAAGTGTAACAGACAGTGGAGGCCAGCCTCCGGACCCCTCCTCACTGTTGTAATGTGTCCTCAGAGGGCAATACAGTACTTCAGTGTGCTATAATGAGAAAACTTGGAGACAAAAGATTATACAATAAATATGCTGAAGAAAAGAGATAATTAGTAGCAGTTGGGTCTTGTTTTGGAGGCTTTTGTGACCTCAGTCACGTATACACATTGCAGCGTTGAATGCAATCGTCGGTCTCTATATAAAGTAAACAGCTCTGACCATGTTGGGGTCACTCACTTCCAATCTTTGAGCTGCCTTTGTTTGCTGTGGCACTGCTCAGGCCCAGGAAAACTGATTACACATCTACCACTTCCCAGAGATTACAGTCACGAGGTTCAACAGTTATTTTCCTTCAAACGTACCTAATGTCTTTGCAATTGCGCAAATGTGAATTTTATTTTTGATAACTACCAGTGGTAAGCATGTTGGATTGAAGACTAGTAACACTGATTCATCTGCATCATAAATAATCCCAGCATCGTGAAGAAATTTGAAGTTTTTGGTACTAGTCTTGTAAAATAGAAGCGTCTTTCTTTACCATACAATATATAATTTTGGGTGCTTTGGCTAGGAATAATATCTCCGGCTCTCATTGTGTTGACAGAGTGCTCTTAAAAGGAGCTGAGAATCCAAGTGAAACCAGATTGTTTGGAGAGATACAGGAAGCAGCAGATAACGAGTGGTAAATCAGGCAACGCTCAAAGACCAGGTTTTCAAGCCAGAGATTCACTTTTAGATGGGAGTAACACCTTTTCTGCAGTAGCGCCCACCGCAGAGTTACAGAGTCTGTAAAAAGAAAAAAGAAAAATCCTCCTTTTTTTAAAGCTGAGCTGATGTTTTCAGTAGACAGGGGCAGACACAGGCAGCAGAGAACAACTCAGGACACTGTCTGCATCATCAATTGACCTAAACCCTACGTTTTAATGGATAGATGGAGATGTTTGCCATATTGCTCACCTTCAGTCATGAGGACAGTTGTTCTTTAGTTTTATCACACCTGGAATACAGCTCTGCCTTTTGGTCCAGCGCTGCACAGGGGCATTTGATAAAATTACAGATTGTCCCGAATAGAGCAGCCAGGATAGCCCTTGGTTGTTCTTTTTAGGTGAGTGAGATTTAGGTGATTATGTTCAACAAAATAATTAGTTATTTATATCATAATTTCTACGAAGCACATTTTCTCTGCTTTCACCATAATGTTATCAAATATACCACATATGACCTTTTTTCCTTCTCATATATGGACATGTGTTACCATGGAAACAAAAGTCTAACACTGGGTTACTCTTGAAGACTTTTTACAAGCTAAAGCTGTCTACTTGGTTAGAAAAAGCTGAAGACTTGCCACGGCTGCAGACTTTAGATTTTTAGACAAAATAGAACAAAAAAAAAAAAATGCTAAAAGAAAGTTTTTTAAAAAAAACGACTAGATTAATGTTCACAATTACAGAAATAAAAGGGATTTCAATTGTGCAATGATTACTTTAGTCTTTTATAAAAACTCAAATGTTGTGAAGGTATCCACTAAACTTAATAAAATGCTAATACTTTAGAAAGGGTTTCTTCAGTGATTCAAAGCAGAAAGACGAGGCTGCAGAGACAGTAGGGCTGCGAACCTTTAAAGCAGGAATGCAGATACAGAGGCTGGCAGGTTTTGAGGTTGGCGGTGAGAGACGGAGCCCTGAGTGCGTCTGTCTGTCAAATGGGCCGCAGAAGAATGAGCTCGTGGCTTTGATGCCGCGGTGGGTCACATGTTTGTCTGCGCGGTGTGTACAGGAGCTAATGGGCAGTTAGATAATGAGAAATCCTGAGATAACTGAAAGGTCAGGATCTGACACACAAGATGGATGCAGGAGGTCTGAAACACACTCGGAGACGTGGAAGGCGCCGCTTGCTTCACTTAGAGTGTTTAGACCTAAATCCACATGAACTCATACTTTCTACTGAGCTGCTCTCCAATCAGTAGGATTATTAAAGAAGTATCATGTTTTACAGTAAAGCCGTGCATGGGGCTCCGGGGAACAAATGACTCGAGTCTGTAATTCCTCATGCCGGTCTTCAATAATGTAATCGACTTTTAGGCTGTGATATAGGCTACAGAGGCAATTTGCAAAACATTGTGACATGGTTGAGTTATGTTCCTTAACAAGACCATCACATGCAACCCGCTACTTTCAATAGACCGTAGGCCCTCATGAATACCTACTATGTAAATACAGCGCAGTTAGAAGAAGCATAATGGTATAATATGTCACAAAGTATTAAAGGAAGGGAATTACAGTTCTTTGAAAAGGCACAAAGAATAATATTTTTGCATCTATTGTGTTGTAGATGTATTCACACTAACTCAGACTGAGACCAAAGTGCACCAAGACTTTTAGGGACTGAGATTTACGGTTTGAAAACACATTCATTTTGGTTTGTTTGACAATTGTTGTACCCACAATGTGGGGAGTCATTTTGGGAAATGAGATCAGTGTTGGTCAGACACATTCTGAGGTTCTATACAATAACCACAGCCACTCAAAAAAAAAAACTGCAAACTTGTGCTTTTCAGATGCTCAGTTAGTCTATTTTCTGCACTTTATCCTTTCTTTATTAAAAAGCTGTCTCAGTGGCTCCGTCAAGGACAGGTGCTGTCATTCAGAGCAGATGAAAAGCGCTCACAGATCCAGCTGTATCAGTATGTGTTTGGTGCAAGGTGACAGTTATGTTCCAGTCCTCCTGGGTTCTGGACAGTCACCAGAGACTTTCATTTGTCAGACAGAGTGTCAAATACCAAAGCGCTGAGGGAATAACCCCACTTGTAGCAGGCGAGGGCTGGAACATACAGTAGGTGAGTGTTAGACTAACAGGATCATTTTGATAAAGGCTGTGTGACATGTTAACAGTTCAGTGTGTTAACAGTGTAAGCAGACCAATGTGCCTCAGTCTGACTAATCCTCACTTTATCAGGTAGTGTTGGGTTGGGATGAAAGTAAGGTATTTAAAAACACAGTCATGTGTATTTGAGTGTCTGCATGTACGGGCATGTGCTCTCTGATGCCTGCAGTCCATGGTGTCTGATTAGACTTTAAAGCAAAGAGAATACTAAACCTGACTGATCACAGACGCTGATGCTGCTTGGGTGAGAACCAAATCTGAGCAGCCAAATGGAAAATATAGTATAAATTAATTTCTTGATTAATATAGAATGTGAACATTAGAAATTACTGAAAAGTAAAGCTTAGAAAGGGTAACAAAATGTTTAATTTGTTCTTCAGTCCCAGTTTTTACATTAACAGCAGCACAGTGACATTATCTTGAATTGTCATTTAATTGTGTTACACACATTAGTGCAGTTTGCTCTTTAACCTCCTGATAAGGTGAGAATGTCAAATAGTGATAGAGAAAGAGAGCACAAGTTTTGAAGTGAAAAGGGTGTTTGTTACTGAATGACCTGTTTCATTTAAAGGGTTAGTTAGTTCAGCCAAAAATAACTCAGTAGAGATTTTAGCTTGGTGAATTAGTCCGAGGCTGTCAGTGTTATGTAGTAATGGTTAAATGTGTCATCTGAAACAAAAGGCTGTCCAGAACTGTCAGAGAATTTGTGATAAATATGCTTTGTTGCTGGATATATATATGTATGTGTTATTACTGTGTAGAAAAAATAAATCATAGCATTGTTTTTGGCATGAGCTAGGACCCTTAGAAACATATTTTCACATTTCCAAACCAAAGAAAAACTCAAGACCCACTCAGTTTCATGGATGTATATGGTATTTGAGTCCATATCATTACTTTATATTATAAAACTATTATCCACTTAATAAAATTATTCATTTAGAATAACAACTTTGATACTATTTTGACCTCTACACTCTGAGAAACATTTCAAAGTTTGCAACAATGAGAAATGAATCTCTCTTTGGAGACAGGAAATGAATGTAAACTTAAAGGATGTCCTTGGGAATGCCATTGTTTTATTTGGCAATGAAGGCGTGGGTGGAAAATAACAGCTTCTTCCAGTTGAATACAATTGACGAGCAGCTCTGTAGCTCCAGAAATATCTAAGGCCCCAAAGCAGCATGAATTCAAAACAATGCAGCACACACTGGACTTCATCAAACTTCCCTTGGCTAGATATTCCGGTCCTTTTGATGACCTCCGGTGAAGTCCGACAGGAGTTGCGCCGCTCACAGGAAGGTGTTGACTTGAGGGAGCAAAAGAAAACACCCAAACAAGCAGGCGGCCGAATCGGTAAACAGGAAAAATATACAGAGGAAGGCAGCTGGCTTTAGGGAGCCGTCGCACTCCGCCTCACGCGCTACTGTTTCCTATTGATTTACAGAGTTTCCTCACTTCTGGATATCCTGTGTATATCTGTGTGTCACAGAATCTGTCATTGTGTCAGCTTGTTTGTTTATGCATGACGGCCTATAATTTCACTTTGGAATTTGTTCTATTTTCATTACGTAGGATGTTACTGTATCTGAAAGAATGCCTTTGTACTCACTGATCTTTCAGTATAGGCAGATACTCAGTTAGACATGTCTTTATTTGTCTCCGAAAAACAAATGGGGCCCGCAGCTTGATTAGCAATGGATGTATTAAACTCCTTCCACAAATCCCTAATCACGGATAAGCGCTTGATTTTTAAATTAGGGACAGCAGGTTGGAAGCAAATGAGGAAAAATCTAATTAGAAATTACTGGAAGCATCTGCTTACTGCTAGGTTAATGAGCCGCACTTCTGCTGTAAGCAGCTACAATCAATATTTTTTATAGTAATGATGGATCAAATGACTCTGTGCAGTGAGTAAGGGCTGTATCAAGGTGATGAACCCACAGAGAGACCTACTGCCGTTTATATTCGCATTACAAAGCTTTTCATTGTATTTCACTCTAATCACGGGACATTTAACTGTCCCGTGATTAGAGTGAGAGCAGAAAACACATGGTGGTAAAAATGGTAAATGGTAAATGGCATGCATTTATATAGCGCTTTCCTGCACCCTTCTCAGGCACCCAAAGCACTTTACATGGTGCTTCCACTCACCCCATTCACACACATCCACTCCTGGAGCAGACAGAGAGGGGGGCTGCCACACAAACGGCGCTCAACCTTCTCCTGCCACCACCAAACACACCTCCACAGTCACACACATTCATACACCAGTGCTACGGACACTGGAGGCAAGTGGGTTAAGTGTCTTGCCCAAGGACACAACGACAGTATGACCTGTGGGGAGAGCGGGAATCGAACCTACAACCTTCCGGTTGAAAGACGGCCGCTCTACCACTGAGCCACTGCCGCCCAGGTATTTAATCTATACTTATTACAGCCAAATCAAACTTGCTAATGAATTAGGAATGGGAGACTTAGTGCATCATCACCAACACAGTAAATAAGGACCCTTTTCTGAACTCTCTGTACCGTACAAGAAAAATAGGATTTATCAGAAAGGCCATCTCTGTAGCAGCACAATATTTCATCTCTAATGCTTGTGTGTTGTGACTGGAGTCGGAGCACGAGGCTGAGATAGTCACAGTGAGATAACGTTCTCACGGTAGTTACACGGTACATGCTACACACTCACTATTATTAAATATTTTCTTTCTTTCTGGTGTGTACAATACTCACTTGTCTATTTGGTTTAATTCAGTTTTGTGACACGGTTTGTCCAGGGCTTTTGACTTAAATTATTGCTGTGTTCGTGCCTTAAGAGTCAGGAGCTCATAAAAGCCATGCAAAAGGATTTGTGCAGTGCCTAACTTGACCTCTTGACCCCTTATAATAAGGACTAAAAAAAAGGCAGCCAAGTCTCAATGGCTAAGGCTTTTCTCCTTGTCCCCACAAATTCCTCTTTCCCTCTGGCTCTAGTGTAGCAGACTCTGACCTCATTACAAAAGGAGGGACCCAGCCAGTCAGGTCGGCCCATACTCTGCAGTATTCTTTTTGTGGGGGGGTTAATCCTGGCACACAGTGAAACAGAAAACTGCTCTGAAGCCACATGACACAGGTTGATATTGCATATTTGGAAAGCAACTAAAGGTTCCAAAGCCAACTTTTTCTGCTTGGCTGCTTGTAAAACAAAATTATTGCTACCTTGCTCCAAAAAAAAAAAAAAAAATAAAGATTTACATTAGTGATGAGTCAATATGTTACAGAGAACTACACTGCAATTTCTTTCTTAACACTGTGTGTTGAATGACTGAAAGTAATACCATTTCATCGGCCAAAAATAAAGCCCTTTTTGGCATTAGTAAGAAAAGCAGTAGTCAGTACATATACATGCAGTCAGGCCCGCTCAAAGAATTGCTATATCATTTTGTCCATCTTACTACAGCAATGGAGTACTTAGTTTTAGGCCCCCAGACCCTGAGGCTGTATCAATATATATCGATATCGGCTGTATCGATATTTATTAAAAACTCGGTGATTACTGCACATATCAGCCTGGTATATTAGGATTCAACGGTTTAACCTTAGCTACTTATATACTTGTAGCAACAGCTAAACGCTGTGAAATACTAAGAACACTTAAATACAACATGGGCCGAGTGGACACAGCACTTCTGTTCTCTTTCGTGCATGTATCGGACAAGGTGTAAACTCCAGCTGTGAATCAAAAGCAAGCTATGAGCTTAATCGGTGTAAGGTCTGCGTGTAAAAGTAGTAACTTTTGCACTTGGCTCAAACAGTTGCTTTGCTCTTGTGGACGTATTGGATTTAAAGGAATTTTAGTCCACATCATGTCTCGAGGCACTCATCTTAAAACCATTCTTGGATGCAGAATAAAACAAACCCCTTGTGCAATGGGACCCCGCTGCTTTAGCCCTGTAGTGTGCAGAACTTTTATGAGCCTCAGCACTGACCAATGGAAAACAGAGCCACGGTAGTCTGCACGCACGCTCTGACCTCTGTCGACATGTCTTCCAGTCGGCCTCAAACACTTTCTTCTACCCACTCTGATGACAAACACTATTTATAGCAACATTTTAGCTGTGCACTGTTTCATATTGCCTTTCACTGTACCCTTATCATACATTTGAACACAATTAAACCAACCCACATTTCCAGACTATTGCTATGTACAAATGTTATTTTAGCCGTAAAAAACTGCCAACCCTTGTCAGTCTGACTAGTCAAGCATATCATTGAGGAGTGAATAGAAAGAGCGGCTAAGTGAATGAACTGCATTCATGATACATTTCAAAGGATATAAAAATGTGTCTTTTTGTTTGAAGATTTTTTTACAGGCTGCATTGTCAGATGAATAATTGATGCAGGCTAAGCATTTGTGTTTTAGCACACCAGAAACATGGTGCACTGTAAGGACATACAGCACGTATGGATCAAATTTATGATTTGAATTATAATTGTAAGAGAGAGAACAGTTTCATCTTTACTAATTTTTGAATATTAGGTATAACCGTGTAGCTGTATCTCTTTTATGTGACACTGATTGGATTATATTATTACAGAGATATGCAGGGGTGCCAGTCTACCACTTTATGTTAGTGAGAGATAGGAGCTCAGGAATTTGCTCTATTTTTATCACGTAGGATGTTCCTGTTAGGTGAGCTACATAAACTTATGTTTAGAGTTGCTTTTTGTTTGATGCTGTATCATCTTAATAAAAGGCCAATCTTACTGTATTATTATTATTTTATATCAAAATGATTGTGTTTTTTCTCATTGGTATCTTAAATACACTTTTTACTGCATTATTTAAATAAGAACATGAACCAGGTGACCACTGAAGCAACTCTGTGGGTTCATAACTTCAGTCTGCTGCCTGTTGATTCATTATCTCAACCTGCCATCTCTAACGGTGAAACAAAAATAAACAAAGTGCCTTAACTAAACAAAAGCATGGTCTTCATAAATCTGGCAGAGGCCAGTGTGAGCTCCACTGGGCCATCACTACAGTCCCGTACTGTGGGGTCACGGAGGAAAGGGAAAGCCATGACACTCTGTAGCAGCGGGGTGACCTGCTCCTGCTGAGCTGCTGCAACACTTCACTGATGGGACTTCCTGATTGTATGTCAGACCTTTTAGTAAATTTTGGCGGTGGCCTGCAGAGTGGAACAGGCCTTTTGCTTGTGGAGTGGATGTTTGTCGTGACAGAGAGTGATGTTCAAAGCAAAGGAAAATATGTTCCCATTAAATGAGTAACATTTTATTGTGCACAACCTCAAAGACCTCAGCTGCCTTTATTCTTTTCACATATGTCTTTGCATTACACAAATTCAGACTACAGCTTTGAGTGCGGCGTGAAAATCTAAAATATTACATTGTAGTTAAGACATTGTTAAGACATTGTTAAAATGTTTATGATAAAGTTCAGATGTAGGTCAGTGTTTGGCACACTGGTCCCTGACAGTGTCTACATTCAGGTGTAATGGATAAATGATTATGTTCAGAATGACACAGTCTATTTTCAGAATCATTATAAGAATGTGTACCTACACACACACAGACTCTCAACCTGCAGAGTCACATTCGTCAGGTAGACTGGCTCACCTGTGGCACATTTCTTTGTCCATATTTGATGTTAACAACAATAGCATGACACTGATACAATGTTTATATCCTAGTTTTGATAGATATTGAGATCTGAAGCGATAAAGCTATTGGGGATAGCGGTACAGTGGACCCATGTGCAGACCGAACAGGTGCAGGTACTTTATCAGATATACAGGTAAGGCAGGATGCCAGCCATCCAAAGAAGACAAACACAGGAACCAGAAAGAATTAGAAGATTAAAGACAGAACAACAACAACTCAAACTTATGTTATTCATTGATTTGACTTTTGACTTCCTTGTTTGTAGCACTTTAGCAGATGCCCTTTGGAATTTCTGAATCAAGCTACGGGTCAAAACTTGTAACAGCATAATAACTTGGCAATATATAACACTGGCAATCCATCAAACATGTGCCATCAACATCACAGTCAAAACAAGGAAGACCAACACAATAGCGCCTGTAAGTATATGAAGTCTACAGGTGGTTAATATCAGAGATGAAGACTGTTTATATGAAACAATGGTGACATTCTTTGGCTCTCCTGATGGATACACAGCAATGTCCTGGTCGAAATTCTTCACCATTTCCTCGACACATGCTGCGCTACCTTGCTGCCCGCATATTTTCCAAACAGCACATCCTCTACAGCGATGGAGAAGGGATTCCAGTGGCTTAAAGGCAGCAGGTGTGAAGGCCAAGGCGGACTTTCCAAGGATGTTAAGTCAATGGACGACTCATTAATGTCCTTCCCCTACCTCTGCAAACAAAGACACTGGAATGCAGGAGGATGCCTGTCGACACGCCGCAGATGGAGAAGATACGCTCCCATGAATAGGATCCTGATCACTGGTCAAAGATAGTGTAGACACTGGGGGCTGCCTGGGACTTTTTCAACCGCTAAAAACTAAATAAAAATCTGCAAAGAACAGGACACCGCTTTACAGGGCTTTGGGGATCCACTATTTGTTGCATAAAGACAACACAATAATTCAACACCATCCGCTCGTAACTGTTTCTCAATTTGACAATGTGCTGAAGCAGAAAGACATCCATAAGGGTTTGTAAATTGATTAAACGTTCGGGGTGGTCATCAGGGAGCATGTTACACTTTGTGTCTGCCGCCTGACACTAGGCACATTTTAAATATTGCCATGGTGATTGCTGGAGATGGGCTTGAGAGCTGAAATTGCACATAATTGCTCCATCTCAGCCTGAGTGAATTCTCCAAGGGTTTAAAACGAAGTGCTTAAACAGCAACAGGGATAGGGAAAAAAGAGTCGACTACAGCAAACTGATTCAGGGTTTATTCTTTCGTACACTGTAAGGAAAATAAGTTTTCTCTGCTGCACTCTACTCTAGTTATTATCTAGATATTTTTGGCTTAACCAGAAAGCACCTAAATATAATGTATTCTTGCACTGAGGAGGTAAAAGCCCTACAGGCTATGGACTGCCTTCTTCTTTTCTTTCAGCGGGCCTGACTGCCTTTATGTTAATGTAGCATTATAAAACTAATGTTATGTAAGGTAACAAGTACATTAAAGCTTTGCCATCAACAAAATCTTGAAATGACAAAGTAAAATGTTGGTGACCTAAGAAGTGGAAATGACAAGTAAGATTTTGTAAGAGCAAAGGTGTTGGGAGTGCTCACCGGATCAACTTTGTATCTCAGACAAAATTAGGTGCTCTTCAAGATCCCAAAGGGCGAAGCAAAAATTTAACAAAGAACATAAATGTCCAAGGCAACTCAGACACGAGTCTTCATCAGGACAATTCAAGATTTTGTCATTGATTGAATGTGGAAACCCTATGTAGACAAACCAGCTAATAGCAGCAGCCCTTATTCAAATGGAGACCAGATGTTTATTTTACAAAGAACTCTTATTACAATTTAATATTAGGAGATTGAACAGTTAAAAAAGTTACAAATTTAAATGATTAGGAATTATTTCCATGGCAATAAATGATGAGGCAAATTTGCTCACCCTTGGTTCATTCTAACCTTTTCTTTAAAGAGAATAAAATATACACACTCTATTGTAAAATACATTTTGAGTCTCTTGATTAGTGCACCCTGACTGCCAAGTCCACCTCATCACGAGTATCTGGAAAAAAACATCTGCATTCAAATTAAGTTCTGATTTATGAGTGGCTATTGATTTTTGAAAAGTGATAATTATACTTTTTGTACAAAATAACCAAGCAATGTTTGTGGACAGAAAACAATGGTGTGAGTTGCTGGTGAGGGCTCGTGGATGCATCCTTTTTGTCCTGTGACTAAGAAACTATAAAAACTATAAAGAGCGACCCTGACAACTGTTACTTGAATGTTTTTACAGCTACATTTTGAGAGCAAACACAAGCCTTTCCACTGGTCACCATGGCCACTGGAGTGGTCTCAGCTGGCTTGTCAAGGTGTTTTAAAAGTGTCTGTTGATGGATGACTCTATTACTGTACCTCAGCATGCCTAGTCACCTCCGGCTGTATGCAGCTCCGACAAACCTCCCATCCCTATTTGCAGATGTTGTCTTATTGTTAGAACAGACCAATATATAAACAAGCTTGAAAACAACAAACAAACAAAAACATATCTCTTCCAGAAAGACTTCCTGGCGATAAGAGAAGCAGCTGATTGCGCGTGTGGTTTAGGGATGTGGCGAATGTTGACGACTGCAGTGATGACAACACCTACATCCTGCAAGAGATGGCCTCAGCATGACGCCATGTCCTAAAGATCCTGACCACAGCTAACCAGGCTGAAAAGGGGTCAGACAGGCGTTCTTCCATTTGTCAGTGAGTGGTGAAAAAAGACCAGATCAAGGTGCTCCCCCATTGCCGTACTGCACGCTATCTGAACCACATTAGTCAAGCTCAAAAAGACTCCCCCACCCTTCGTCGCAAGTCCGGTGAAGATGGACGAGCGGTAGGGAGGACGATGAAATGCAGGTAGAGAAAAAAAAGAAAAGAAAAAGAGAAACTGATTGAATGTTGCAAGTTTTCTCTGTTGTTTCAGGGAAGAGCGAGACCTCTTGTCTGCAGGCAGCCATTCACTAATAAATCCCAGGTGTTGGTGACTGTGAGGTGTTGAATCTGAGGGGTCGTGACCTCTCTGGCCTCAGGGCAACACTGAGATGTGTTGACTCATGAGACCTAAAAACACTGTCACACAAAATCGGGTTTTACATTTATTCTGGTGTTCAAAATAAATGGGCCCAACAGGCCCTCTTCATTGGAATATTTCAACATACGATGCAAGTCTGTAACTGGGTATAGTTGAAAATGCTGAAGGCCATTCACTCTCAGATTAATACAGCTTCACAGCCTACCATCAGGGGTCCTCTGAAATGGGCTCTATAAAATATTTACCGTTTTACAATAAATTTTTCACAGACAAAAAAGTCGAGCAAAGGAGAAAACATTCGGGTCAAGAGATCCACACAACCTTAAAAACAACAGTTTAACATGAGGTAAAACAACTGTGTAGATTTGAATGAAAATGCATAATTAAATATTACCTGTGACCGAAACTGCTGCAGTCATGCTTGTACCTTGACAGATTAAAGAGTTTCAATTGTTTGTCTATGCTGCCATTTTTGCAGGAAACATGGCTTGAGGGAGAAATTTGTATTCAACTTACTGATTAGATCTGCACTGAACCGAGGTATGAAGCTTGAATAAACTTAGTCAGGAGAAATTACCTCTCTGCTCAAGTATGATGTTTAAAACAACACACTTTTAATTAATTCCTTTAGGCTAACCCAACAATGCAAACATGTAAATTAAGATGAGAGGCCAATTTCCTTTCCCAATTATGCCTTTCAATGAGTTTTATTTCAGTTTGTTATTTTAGCCAAAAAACTGTCACTGAAGTCCAAATACAAATCAGGAAACATAAACCAAATGTATCTCATGTGTGCAGCATGTGCTTGAATTTCAGTCCTAACTAACACGAGCGCTCAAAGTCCAAACTAAATTTAATGAAAACAAGTAGGAGTAGGAAATGGGGCGTTAAAGTTATATCACAAACTATACCATATATTTGGGTATTTTTGACAAACAATCTCTTCCTGTGCAACTAGGGCCTAGAGTCGAGAGGAGGGGGCACCTGGTTTTTAAAAAAAATAAAAACACTTTCAGATTTTAAAATGACAATATATATATTTTTTTTCTGAAGTCAAATGTCAATATTGCACGCACGTCACGTCCAACTCCTGACACAAAGAAGCGGTGCAGCCACAATGAGTGTTCAACAGTGTTTTTTCATGAGGCCGCGGGAAAAAAACAAAACAAAAGAAAAAAAAAAAATTCACAAAAAGCTGTAAAAGTAAGATGGCTAGAAGACATCTATGTCCAAGAACTTAACAGAGCAACTGGACCAGGATCTTGCCACGTGCAGGTGGTTAAGCAGGTGAACTGACGTCTACAACGCAGAGAAAAGCTTCTCTGTGGAGAAAAAGGTGCCATTGAGAAGCTGGTGTCGGTGACAACAGACGGGGCTCCCGCCCTGACGGGCCGGCATGTAGGCCTTGTGGACAAAGAAAAGTACAGTGGTGTATATGCACAGCAGCTATGAAAGTTCCCTGCCTTTTTGGTTCAACCTATCTCTGTGAATCAGCCTTTTCTAATATGAATTTTATCAAGAACTAACACAAAACATGCCTTACTGATCAGACTCAGACTTGCAGTGTCACATTATTCACCAGATTACAGTAAACTGGTGAACAGAATACAGTGCCAGGCTTCCCACTAACAGACATTTACAGCCAAAGAAGAGATAACATGTGTTCACTAAAAACACCATAACATTAAACTAAAAATGGTGCACAGAAATGTGAATTATTAAAACAAAAAACTAGATAACTTGTGACTTGATTAATGATTTCCTTGGCATTACTTCCTGACTTTCAAATGTTGGAACAGATAAATGTTTAAAACATCATTGTTGTATAAATCATTGTTAATAATTGTGGGGAATAAATAAAATTAACATGTGAGAAGTCTCTTCACAAAAATGATTAGTACTAATACTATTATTATTATTATTATTATTATTATTATTATTATTATTATTATTAAAAAGTGATCTGTGCAATTTGGCTATTGAGGAAGTTTTTAATCAAACAGGTAGCCCTTTGTACTACTCAGTTCTCTTGAATTAGCCGTTAGTCTTAAAAAGGTTAATGACTTCTGGTCCAGAGGGTGCTGTTGTTTCTTTTTGAATCCGCGACACAGATATGCTGTTTGTGTCTCGGTGCATCGTGAGAGAACAAGATGTAGCTTGTTCAAGACTGTGTTATGACATTTTATGCTGTACAATATAATTGGGTTCATGTGAAAACAGTTTGAAAAACTGTACTGTTATTCTGTGTGATTTGATATAGAATCATCCTAAAAACAAGCACTGCAGTCCCTTGAATGTATAGTTCAATGTGGCATATACAGCATTTTCAGAATACAGCTACGCCCCTGACAAGTTGAGACAATGAGAACATTTCCCACTTTTTGTACAAAAGACTGTCATTTTTCCTTAGAGGGTAATATTAATTGAGAGGGAATGATGGCTTGTGTAACAGTTAAAAAGTAAAAAACTTTTTAAATAATATGTGTGCTCAAAAGGGAATTAGCATCCTCGCTAACACAAAATTCCATCCATAATGCTTAAATGACCACAATTAGTGCCGCCCATTCAGGTTGATAGAACGCAATGTTAAGTATTTTGTGGGATGATTTATCATTCGACTTGTGTGGATGCTTCACTTTCCTAGGGGCTCAGCCTGTTTCTTACATTTGTTAGAGGAAGTGATGGTGTTGGTGTAAAGGCTTTTTGTTTAAGGGAGAAACATGAGAAACTGGGCTCTGTTAAACCCAGCTGAAGCCTTGAGCTGTCGAACACCTGTTCTCTGTGGACGCCAGCGCCTCGCTTTACCACCAACCCAGGGACCCATCCCACTCTTTCTCCATGTCTTTAGGGGATTCTGACACCTCTTATCTTTATTCTCTGTCCTGGATTATTCCCATCCAGTGGGCAGTGGGTGCCAGCAGGAAAAATAAAGATTGGCTAGATGATAAGTTTCCATATGTCACATCACTTTAGTGACTAGTTCCTCCTTTAAATGTTTTTCTTTCCATCTCACATCTCTGTCTGTTTTGCTCTTTAAAATGACCTGAGCAGGGAGTCCAATGGGAATGTTTTTGAGGGTCAAACTGAGCGTTAAAATGTTTCAAAACTTTCAAGGCAGAGTACCGGGAACTGTTACCTTTAGCTGAATGATTGCAATGAGGTTAAAGACAGGCTCGGCTAAAGCAGCTACATTTTACTGCCAAAAAGGCAACAGGAGATAATTTGTGCCCTCTGTGTCTGCTGGGGCTTTGGAATTGGACCCATGGCGAGATTTCCCACCATAACTCCTCCCTCCATTAACTGTCAAGGGCCCGAGACGTCTTTAAACTGCCCTGGGGACTCTGTGACATGGGTCTGCATTGCTGTATGGTAAACATGAACTAATCGGAAGCTGAAAAGCTCACTTTGACATTGCAACACTGGGAGGCTTTCCCCACTTGACTGACATATGAGAAGACTAATATTCCCTCCCTGATTATAATCTCCGTAGTCGACCTCATTAGTCAGGCATCCGCACTGAACCCTGCCTCAGTAGGGTCCAAGCGCTCAGCTGTCAGTCAACACCTCTTTCTTCAAACAAAGGCCATCAGGGAGAAATAATCCAACTCTTGCTCTCGGGAGCGTACAAGAAGCCTGTTTTGGGATTTGTGCAAACTTATGCATGCATACATCCAGGAACCTATGACACACAATTCCGGGTGTCTAATTGCACATGTGAAATAAATAGAGGAAACCACTAATGAAAGTATTAAAGATGGAATAGACAAAATTTTGCCAAATCAATGGTTATTTTGTGGTAAAAATTTACATTTGGAGTTTCATTCAAAGAACATTTCCCACATTGCTTTAAACCAACACAACCTATTTTTTCTTGTTAAATCTCCCCCATGAGCCCGCACACAAAGTAATGCATTGTATATAGCACACATGTTAATGCAAGTTAACACTGCCACGTTCAGGTTCATGTCCATGAAGAATGCATTAAAGCCTCCTCTTTCCATTCTAAAGGAATAAGCTGAATTCCTTGAAGTTCAGATTGTGGACAAAGGTTGGACAGAGGTTCCCTGCTGAACTCTGGGCCATCTTTTTGTAGATCACTATTCATCCCTGCTTCTATTCATGACTACACTACTACATCAGCGTTACAAGAGACATGATTTTAAAGCCTGCAACATGGAGTGAAATATCAGCCTATAAAATGACTGGCTATGAGCAGTCTGCCGCTTCAAAACACAGAGCTGCCAGGGTGATTTACGGCATGCTCACTTTTCCTGAGGGTGACAGCAGAAACAGACAGGGAGAGTGATTCAGGCCTTTGTGAGGTCTTCTCATAAAAGGCTGAACGATGGGACCCTGCTGCTCTCATAACATTCCTGTGCTGTTTGGGTAACATGGACAAACAGAAAATGATATGCCAGTTACGGCATTTGCCATGTCACCAACACTAGTGCCATTCAACGCCTTCCTCCCTGTTGTTTTCATGGGAAATTCACACAGAACGACAGCTTTAAAATGAAACAGTTGTACTTGCAGATAATTAATAATGCCTCTTTTCTACATCATCTCTCCACATTTTGTAATCTTATAGCTCAGCATATATGCAACAACTTGTGCCAGACATTTTTCTTTGGCTTGACAGAATGCCACACACAAACAGACAGACGAGAGACAGATGGGCAGTCTGAGTGAGATCTTTTTAAGAAAAAACATCTCCGTGTGCCCCGAACTGAATGCATTATGCCATGGGCAGCCAGAACATAGAGCTATGTTCATATGAAATGCTGTAAAGCCGATACTGTAGCATGGTGGGCTACTCCCTCATGCCTGTGCGTTCAACTCAGCACTGCTGGACCGCCGCCTGGGAAACAGATGGCAGGGAATAACACTGTCACCCACCCTGAACGCTGACATCCTGGGCCAGGCCAACGACACACACTTTGTTATCTACCTGTTTGTATCGCCTCTGAAAACCCCCCTTATTCTCCCAAAACCATCAGCAGATTAGGAGACATACATGAGTGAAACTGACTTGTCAGATGTGCCTCATTAGCCAAACATACGCTTCCTTTTCACAATGAGTTGGGTAGGTGTCCCGGACCTGTTGGGTTCATGGTGTTTTGAGTTCAGGACAAAGAGGCAGATGACCAGTAAACCTTTCTGTGTGTGAGCTGGATGAGGCTGACAAGGGTTTCCGTATTTGCAGGGGGGATTTAGACCATTACACAATTAACTAGTTAAGAGGGATCAATAGGTCCTAGGATTAAGACCAACTGCAAATGCAATACTTAAGATTAGAAAAAAAAAGATTACACAGGAACATAATGTTTTCAGGCAGACTGAAAACAAAGTAAGCCTTATTACCCTGATCTAAAGCTGACAGTTGTGACTGACACTTAAAGAACAAACCTAGGTTAGAGACTATAATGTATTACATTAACCCAGACAGACTGACTTTTGTGGGATGACAAGGAGAAAAAACAAAGACACAAGGGCTGGTAGACTGGGTCCTTTGTAATATCAGTCACTTCCCCCACCTCGGGCCCTGCCATCAGCACTCATCTGGTCGACAGGAAGTAAATATATATCAGTAAAAAACCCTGCATTTGAAAATCAGAGGACAGAGAAAAAAGGGCTGTGTGACTGTGTGTGTTTTCCTGGTTTTGGTTTTAAAGTGCTGGTAAGAGGTGCAGTGCCGCTTTATGTCCTATCGTTACCATTTGTCAGTATTGTAGTCAAGACTAACACTTGCACTGAGACTGAGGCCATTGTAAATAGTAAGAAATACTAGTAAACACACTACAAGTCCCATCTCAGTACAAATGATACGACTCTTATGTTAAAACTAAAAATGAGCAGAGCTAATGGTTGCTTGGAAGAAAAACATTTTTCATCACAACACAATCATGATAACAAATGAACCCATTTTAAAACCTCAAAATACAACACTTATCTTAGATACAATGTGATCAAAACAAAGAGGAAAGTAATAGAGGACTAAACTCAAATTAAAAGTTTCTTGCAATGACATAATTTACTAAACAGAAAGCCAACACATCAAACATCTTCAAATCTAAAGGCCTAATCAGGTTTTTACATGGCTCTCATGAAGTTGGCCAATCTTCATAGTTGCCACTTTCACTTTTCATTTGGTGTTTTGAACCACTGCAGATCTGCGAATTGTGAAAAAAAACCCACTGACATTTTGCGTGTTTCATTTTCCTCCGGACCTTGACTTGAGTCCCTGCAGTGTCTTATATCTCTTGCTTTCACAGATTTTGTGCAGACTGTCACGCCAAAGGCGAGGCTGTCCTTCACTGAAAATGACCACTCAGACCTCCAAAGGTGCCCTTGACTGAAAAATATTGTACACAAATCAACAGGGGCTGTCAGGTCAGAGTGCTTTTTGGTAGGACTCTTCTCTGGTACTAACATAGGAAATAAATGCCCTTTTTCTACAGGTGTCTCCACATCTGGAGCTGCAGCTGCAGGAGAGCGGAAAGGCAGACAGATAGATGCGGTGTGGAAGTCCGTATTACCTTCCACATCCAGCCATTAATCTTTGGCCATTTCAGGGGTTATGTCACTTCTAGTTTATCACTGCTGTGTCTACCACACTAGCTCCACACAAACAGAAATGTCCACGGATGCACACAGTGCCCGGCAGACTAGGAGAGGCAGGCTTTTGTGATATTAGCCATGCATGAGCAGCCAATAGGATGTTTTCATCACAGGGAGAAATGTGTTGACAACAGTCAGTGGTGAGCTTTGACAGCTCAGTCAAGCTGCTGTATTTGCTGTAAAGATATACTGTCTCTTCACATCAAGTTGTCAGCTATAGTTTAAAAACAGCAAAGAGAAGTTTTCAAAGTCTTTTTAAGTCAGAGAAACAGATTCCATTCTTAAATGCTACATTCATTGAAAATAGATATTTATTTTTTATGTGAATTCTGGTGTTGTTGTTGCCATGATACAAACTGACCCTTGACTCAAACAAAAGAGACACGCCATACGACTGTGCTAACAACAGTGGCACAGTGTTTAGCACTGTTGCCTCACTTCAGCAAGAAGGTCCAGCGTTTTAATCCTGGGCCGGACATGGGTTCCCCCAGCAACATCAAACAGGCAGGACGCCCCCTGGTGGCGGCTGTTGACAGTGTATTTCCTTACGGGGTTATTATAAGACAAAAACACTATACTCAAAAACATTACTTTGTTACTGTAGTGTGCATCTCCAGCAGAGAATGTGTCCCAGAAGAGACAAACTAGTGATGAATGGAGCAGCTGTCCACTGTCCCTGAGGAAGTCACACTCTGCTTTCTCTGTTTCTCCAGTCCACTACTTGTTTAATGCTGGCCTGCCTGGGAACAAACTAATCTTGCTTCAATGTCAAATGTGGCAGTCCATTCTTATCCTCTCTCCTTTACCAGCTCCTGTCTTGGGAAACGTGATACAACGTCAAAACAGTAGAAGAGCAGTTGTAAATTATGGGTTCCTTTGGAAGTCTTTAGTGATTAACACTCTTGTTCACAGTTTTTTAGTTAAAGCAGCTGCACTTAGCCTGTGAACCTTAAGATAAAAGGTATTTTTGCAACTGAATCACATTTAGGTCCCAATTTTCATCACAACAGTGGTTTTAAACATAACTGTCTTAAAGAAGAGAATTATTATTTCGGCTCCCTACTTTTGGCCCCTTGCCACTCTATGCACTTATCGGCATGTCGTCCAACAGTGAAATCTTACACTGACCTCTGCCACTAGCACAACTGCAGAAAGTGTAGTCATAATGCCACAGGTGCTATTTGACACAGTGGCCCGTTTCTGCTCTGAAACATTCGTTAGATTTTCTCCATGTGTTTTGGTTACAGTTAAAAATTCAGGAAGTTTAGTTAATGCCGCTCATAAATCAGTAGTGCACTGGATTATCCAAGTATATCCTTAGAAGCAGGAGTTTGGAGCTTGTCCAACAAATGAACAAATGCATGCCTAGCTGTCTTCTGCCTCGGCAATGCACTTGTTAAACGCCACTTGATGTTTGTATCTTTGGGCTTCCTGATGACCGGTATTACACTGCTACCAAATCTTCTGTTATGCCTTTTCACCTCTTTCTTTCCCTCATGTCTCTCTCTCTTTCTAATTTGCTGGTCACAGTTAGAAGCCAGCCAAGTGGGACTTGGTCAGTAATTGGAGTCTCTGCAGTGACGGCCTACAGCACGGCTCCAAACGATGCACTGGGGAGGTTTCCAAGGGAAAACTCAATAAGCTCTTCACACTTAAGTGTAGTCATCATTAGACTTTTTCCACTGTTGTGAACAGTACACTACTTGTTGGCAATGCTTTTGAGTAAGATAATACTGGCAGTGGCTCTGTGGTGTATTCTTACTACTCAACTCTATTTTAATCCATCGTTCATTTCCCATAGCACAGCTTTGTTGTTTAAAGTGGGTCAAGGTCCTTTCTATTCACAACATTGTCTTTTCCCACTTTATCAGCATCAAATGAATAAGGACAATTGTTCACAACAGAAATCACATTATTTGTGCTCTTTCCCTACAATACCACAACTGCTGTGTTTAAAATTAAACAGCCTTGATGTCAGGAAATTGAATTAGTGTAAACAGAATAAGGTTTCAAAGGAAATGCAGTGGGATGCTGGGTATAAAGTACAGTTTGGTTAGTGGGCATGTCATCCTGCAGTAGTTGGACCCTTTTTGGTGTTGGCATAGTTTAGTCAAAGTTCCCAATGTAATGTTGTGTGTGTGGGTTTATTTTGGACACCATAAATCCTCAACACAAAACTTAAAATCTGGGTGTATCAAGGATAGCCCTTATGTATAAAGCAATCAAACTGGTGCACCCTCAAAGAATGTAAAAGACAAGATGGTCGTTTACTTGTGTTTTCCTGTTACTACTTGGGAATAAGAATGGGCAGAAATTGCATATCTATTGGAAGAAAGAAAGTAAACAACCCAACAGTGATTAAGTTTAAATGTTTTGGCTTTACAAACCATCTGTAATGTATTTAAAGCTTTATTTGAACGCAGTAACACATGCAGGCAGACATCCTCTGCTGTCATAGAGATATCAGCTAAGCTGCACTTGAGTAATGCTGGGCATTAACCTGCAATGGCTCCCTGCCACTTTAAGGATTATCTGCTTACTTCAGAGTGAGGGCATAAACAAAGTGTTAATTGCAAAAAATGGATTCAGTGCCAAGTCAGCAGTACAGCGATCCAGTGCTGCTGCTTAGCAGAGGTCTAACCTCCCTGTGGCTGACACAGAAAAATAACAGACCACACTTTTTGTGTGAAGCAAAAAAAGATGAAAGGGAAAGAGTCCAAACTGCCTCTCAAACATTTATATTGTTCTGCCTCTTGAGGCCTGTCAAAAGTATGTAAAATGAGCTTAGGCCTCCGCTCTGCTCAAGAAACAGATCCCATCGGCACAGGTATGGCTCTCAGGAGTCAAAAAATATAGCTTTCAAGCTTAAGATGCTTTTTCTGGAGTCCAAAATATATAGTGTGACAGCCAGACCACACCATGAATCATGGCTGGTTGCAATCATTTCCTGATTAAGAGACGCTGCTCACACCTGGTAAAGCACAGAGATTCCTGACACACAGGCACTGGGCTGACATTGTGATGAATGTGGAAGTGATGAAGCACAGAGGCTCTGTGACCCCCCTCCCAACAAACAGTGCCGCTGCCCCTCTGGGGGACACAGTGTATTACGTTCACAGCCTCCAGCCTTGGAAAGATATCAAGATGATGTAGCAAAATTGTGTAGACAGCTACACATTGCTCGATTATGTCTCCTTTATTCATGAGCGCCGACAGCTTTTTGTTCTGTATTAAACAAGGAATGTTAGGGCAGACATGCAATTTTGAAATTTAAGATGCTTTAACTTTCAAACACAAGACAAAGCTAGTAATTATTTCAGGGAAGGAAGCCAGACATTACTGGCTGGAGAAGGGCCCATGTTTCTGAATAAAAATAGGAGCAATGACTTGGCTTATCGTCGGCGACTCATCGTTTCCACGACATCTCATTAAGACATGACTCAGCTCTTTGTCTTCCTCCAGATAGTGAGCTTGTGGTTTTCCGACATGTTCAGTATAGCGTCACCTCCACAAAACACCGCCCACTACACATCATCAGGACACTGTGGTGCACAAGTTGTTATGAAACAGCTCTGATGATGCAACACTGGGAGAAATTGTGCCTTGAGGAGAAAAAAGTTAATATTTGTCTGCAGACTGACAGATGTCTTTAGTCTAAGATTTAGTTCTGTTTGACTGAAGTGGTTTGTGTTAAAAGTCTGCTATAATTTAAAGACTTACCCATAGTGCATATCATATTTAATGAACAGAGTAATCACAGAGGGTCAGACTGATGCAATGCACTGTTGAGGCATTTAACCGCAAAACCTGACATTAATCCGGAGGGTAATGCGGCCTTTCCTGTGGCTAATGAAATCTGAAGCTTTTAAATGGCTGCACCTAATGACACTCTCTGACAGTTTTTGAATTAAGCAGCCATGACTGCTGGGACTGGACTAAATCGCACACAGATGGCCCACACCAAAGTTTTGTCCACCCACCCCCATCGTTTCGCCCTCGGGCTGCGTCATGTGATGTTGTACCTGTTTCTGTGTTAAAGCCACAGAGAAGCCTCAGCTTTGCTTTGATCAACAGCAAAGGTTACGTTTTGAAATTGAGTGAAATTCAACATATTCAGAACATATTCAGCGTGTTTTCATTTTCCAAAGATGGTAGGGAGTTATGTTTTGTCACTCTTTCTGGAAGGTTCTGTGGTCAGTGAAGTATTGACACACTTTATTTCAGTTATTGAAGGAGTCCTTAGTTTCTAAAAGATGATCAAGTGCCATAACACATTGAACAAAAAACAACCAGGGAGAAATGTTGTCAGGAAATAAAAATATCCAGTCAGTTTCCTCTGTGTAATTTAATATGGTGTTGGTGTATTTGAAATCCTCCTGTGTTGTAGCCTACATTGTTTTCCAGATATATACTCCAGGGTGCTCATAGATGAACTGCTATCTCCAACATTACATTTGAATAACAGCACTAAGTGTAATTGCTGTTTTGTATAATGTTTATTTATGATGCCAAGGAATACAGCTTTTTAACCAACATTAAATCAGGCCAGACGTCTGTGAGCTTGTCACAGCTGGGAGCAAACATGAAATTTGAAACCACATAATTGCCGATTTGATTGCTCCAAATCTGTGATGCGTGCAATCTTCCCAAACCAAATAAATCAATTAATTTACACACTGCCAAGCGAAGAGAAAGCAGTCTCACTTGGACTTTTTCTGAAGCTTTGCCACGGTGAATAAACATCTGCAGAAAACAGCTCAGGCCCATTTCTTTCATGTGCAACAAACAAACCATTCCAGCGGCCCACAGAGAAGCCTGCAGCTGCTGCCGTGGGGAGATGGTGTGAAAACCACTTTATACAGACTCCGAGAGGCACAAAATGGGAAAGTGGAGCTTATTTCACACTATGATATGGGAGGAGGTTTTTCACAATGATAGGTGCCTGCTTGTTGACGGTTACACTTGGATAAGAAAACTGCCAAATCTAAAACAGTTCCTGGATTGCATTTAAGGTATTAACATTCATCTACAGCAAATGTCTAGGGTTTTAAACTCAATGTAGATAATCAGTGACCAGTCACCAGTGAGGAATATGTTTTTGTGTTGGACAAAGACCAGCAGCCATTTATTTTGCAGCACCTCATAAACAGAGGTTTTAGAGTCATGTGGGAGGCCATGTGTTTTGTTTGGCACATTGTCCCAAAATAGACAGAGGATATAGGGGTTTTCCACATTTTACATTTGTATAAAGAAAGAGCCTCGGCCAGACATACACTAAGCTTGTCATGAATAAGTTTGTCAGTAAACTATTGTAGGTTGGTTATTTAATTAAAGATTCAATAAAGTCTTAATGAATAAATTGACTTTATTTGTTATTTACTGTTAAAATTATGTTTTTTTTTTTAAATCTTTATGTCACACTGCAACTTCAACTGCAGTGTGATGCAGTGAAGTGAGGTCAAAGTGTGCATTGTAGGCTACGTTTTAAATACGCTCAACCACAGTCAGTGGCAGAAAAAAAAAAAAACGGGTATTGAGCCTGGTCAAGTTTACAGCCAGTTAACTCCTATGAAAGGATATAATACCACAATTTTTTGTTGCTATAAATTTCTGTCACAATTAGAAGTCACCTACAACTGTGAGATTGTGATGTGCGACATACAGCCACTGACAACATAACACACTGAGAAATAGAAGCACGAGGAAACGCAGTGGGGTTATGGTGTGGCATGTAAGACGGCTGTAACATTTGAAACCTGACGATGAACCCATAACTCCACACAGAACTATGAATACCAGCCTGGTCATCGAGGTCACTCTTATCAGGTTAGGACCCCGAGAGCCAAGACGAGACTTTATAGTGAGCTTTTAATACCGCCTCAGTGAATTTGTTCAATAATATCTGACCTACGCTTTGAAAATAATACATTACAATGGTGAAGATGTAGTTTTTTTTTTTTTTGGTTTTCTCTGTGAAGAAAGAAATGTGCTGTAAACATTCAATAATTCAGATAGAATTTCCCCTGTAGACATTGAAACTGTTGATATCTTCTTCAAAATAAATCTCAAACAAATGATTTCAACATTTGTCTCAGTGAAAATGTGTTAGATGTGTGTGGTTACATGTTGACATCACAGCACCGAAAAGTGGCTCTGGTGTGAACCGCTCGAGTGTTGATATGCCTCAAAGTGGCTGCGTGTCTACATGTGTTTTGTGGGCTTTGTGAGACAACGTTACAATATGTGGAGGCCATTAGTTGGTTTGCGTCAGTTTAAAATCCTTCTTAAATGAAGCACATGTCCATTTCAGAGTCTGTTCAAAAAAAATAAAATGTGCCCAATGTGATGTGAAACACAATTCCTACCAAACACCAAAAGTCTAGCGGCTTCATAACTGAAAGAGGTCAGGCGTTTTCTGTGAGAGATGGCTCCTTCACAGACCATCCATTTATCAACTGCTGCCAACGCCCCAAAAGTACAAAGGAAGCCATAACCTTCTCTGGCTCCAGTTCCCTTTCAGTTTGTCTTTTTTGTCTCTTGTCTTCTTTTAAAACTCTTTTCATAGTTGTCGTAATTTAACTTCTTTATAACAGTCACAGGACAATGACAAGGCCATATTCCTTTTTTTTTTTTTTTTTTTTTGAAAGGCACACATACGTTTCCTCTTTGTTTCCTAACATTGTGGCAAACTCCAATGTTAGGAAAACTTATGATGAAACGACCAAATTTGAGGTTTCACTCACAATGAAACTTAAATAAAAGAAAGTATTTCAGTGATCTTAAAGACTTCCACTGGTCTTACAAGTATTTAGATGGATAGATCCTTATTAATCCTTTTCAGGAAATTACATTTTTGCGGCAGCTTGAACACACTCAAGCAAAACAAAAATCCTGCACATTTCAGGTTCTATTTACTTGCAGATGGACATGCAAAGACTGAATGTCTGGCTTCTTTGAACTAAGGAACAGTAAGCGTTGGGTTAGTATGATGCAGAAAACTGCTAGAAGGCCATGGTTTCCACTATGCTCAGTCCAGGACAGTGGCGTCTGCTACGCAAACAGTGACGTCACAGAAGTGCAACAAAAGCTGCATTCCTATATGAGTTATATTTGAAGCGGACTTAAAAAACAATGATGGGTGCCATTTGTTGATATAAAGAAGAAGAGTTAATCCCAGCACAAGAAGCACAGGCGTATCCTGCTGCAGTAAACATTCTCCTACAATTTAAGTACTCACTATTCAATGGTACATGTGTTTAATGCAATGTAGACAATCTGTAGACATACTGTAGTTCTTTTCTTGTTTATACTTGAGTGAGGATTGTATATCGTCCAATTAGAAGACTGCAGTGTCTAGCTCCACCTTTTTAAAGAGTTTGGAAACCCAGTCAAACGCATCCTTTTTGTAATGAACACATACCCGTACAGGTGCAGTTCTACTTTAAATCAATGAAAACGAGACTTTTTACCTAATATTTTCCAGATGTAATATCATTTACTAGAAGGGATAGTGTCTATTGACATTATACATCTTGATAACTTGAACCTTTTTTACCCTGCAGTGCAACTAAACAGTGTAAAATCAAAAGGAATTTGACCACAAAGATTAAGAATAGAACCATTTTCTCAATTGTAAGGAGCTTTCCATCTGCACTTCATTGTGGCATATATAAAAGGCTGTTTAATGGGTCTCCAGGCTCATGTCGAGAGATGCCCTTCATCTACCCCGAGCGAAGCAGGTGGAGACGGCAGTGGCTCACATAAAACAGAAACAAATTGTGCTCAGGATACTTCAAGTTCTAAGTCCTCCATAAAACATAATGTGTCATTAATGAAGTCGCCTTTTCTTGCCCTTTTGTTCATAACAATAGCGGCTGGAGAAATAGTTGCCAGATCCGCTGCTTCAACTTTATAGTCTGTGCGACCATGAATAATTTACTTTGATTGCACATATCAGAAAAAAAGACATGTTGAAACGCAGGATTGGGGAGTTTTCTTCCCGCAAAGAGCAAAGAGAATATGAAATGGCGAAGGTGACAAGACATCAAAGAGAAATTTTACAGATAGATAAGAGACAAAGGAACTGCAACTTCAAAACCCGCCAGCAGTCCTTCATATTTTTCACCCACAAAACTTAACTGTATGCAGTGTGAAGAAAAAAAGAGCTGCTCTGACCTGCAGGTCAACTATTGTTAAAAATTTTATTAAGTATAGGCTAAATAATCTCAACATTCTTTTTTTAACAATTGCTGGGGTATTTGACATGTATTTGTGGGCTTTTAGGATCTTAGCCATTTATGATTATTATGCAGGAGTTTTCTACTTCAGACAAGTCACCTGAACATGTCACATTATAATATGGCTTATACTATTTGATGCCATATCTGTACAGTCAAAACTGAAATTGTTAAAGCTTGTCTGTTGGTCATACTCCAAAGGACATAGTCCAGAAGTAGATAACTGTAACCAATGGATTGTCTTTTTTTTTTTGCAACACATCTTGGCCTCCCTGGTGACTTTAACATTCTTCCATAAACATCATGAGATTATTAATCATAATACAATAGCTATTGTGATGTTGCAAACAAAATGCCATTATTGTGAGCTATACAAGTTGCAGATGTAAATATTCTGTTCCATGTGTGAAGTGTTTTGCTGTAGACTTCGAGTCCAAGGGAATGTGTCCTCGTTCACACAGACAGAGAAGAAAACTCAAGTATAGAGTCAAAATGAAAACATGCTTCTGCAGCAAAGAGCTAGGGTTAAAAAAAAATCTATTAGAATAGGTTCCAAAGGTGCAATCCCTTTTCTGTTTCGAACATCCCACAACTTGTTTCAAAGCGGAAGAAATGAGTGAATTTCGTGAAAGGTTCAGTGCTGTGGTTTCCGCCCGACGTTGATCTTCAGAGCCTTCAGTTCACAGCACAGACTCAGCCTTTGTGAGCTTTGAAAGACCCTTTCAAAGACACCTCATGTCTGTTTTCAGACTCTGTCTTCTCCCCCAGAAAACATTTGCTTATCTCTCATCTGTCAATTCACATTTCTCTGTCTCGGTGTATGTCAGCGGGACCAAGCCAAGGCACGTTCAGCCCTTCCTCCTTAAATCAGCCACCACTTAAAAAATCCCAGCATTCATGAGAATCAAATGAAGCGTTTACAAACTGCGTTTCTAGGTTTGGACTGATTAAAGGCAACAATTTTGGAGGGATTAAAAGCCTCTTCCTTCAGAGTGGTTTTGATTCTTTGTTACCATGAATGATGGGTGAATGACCATCACCTTTGCTGTAACTTAAAAAAACTCCTGACATAATGGTTCACTCAATCTGAAGCCTGGTCATTTTAAAAGCAGGGCAGTGTGTGTAAAACTGGCCTGCTGCCATAGATTCCTCCACAGTAGCAGAATCCAAAACACATCAACAAGTTTTGCAAAGAGCGCAGGTGAGGAAGCCCGGGCTGAGAAGAAGTCCTGTCCTGGCACAGAGCTGTGTGGTGATGTCACCTGCCACCTCACAAGATCTGAGCCGCTGATTAGACGGAGCAGAGTGCACACGATTCAATAGCCAACCCTTATTTGTTGTTGTACTCTATCTTTGGAGAATCAGGGTTTGACAGGCCGATGAGGGTGCCCCGTTGTGTTTTGTTTCTTTGATCCAGTCATCGCCGCAGACCCCAGCCGAGAATGATAAAAGTTCTTCTTTATTTGGAGAACTGTGCTGTGTTGTTAAAGAGATTTCTTTTACACGGCAGGATAAAAGTCTGACCCAGTCGTCTTCACACTGTTTTGGAAGGAAGTCACCTGAATCGAAATATTGTCATTAATAAAAAGACTAGTCAAAGAAGCTTCCTGGAAATTAGATCATAGTTCATGTTTTCCTTTTTACCACAATGGAGTGATTATAAATACAACTGTCTGGAAGTCCCACATGAACACCGCCTCAGTGAACCCAGTGGGTCATTTTTCTGGTCCATTCACAGGACGAGCAGCAGTTAACAGTGATTTAGAGGCTCATTACAAAACGTGTAATCATTTCTATTTGGTTATTTGGATTTTAAATTACGCTGCCAACAATGATTCAGACATGTCCGAAGACAAGGAGGAGTAAGATGAGCAGTTAAAGTGTATTTATGTGATCACTGATGTGTACTGTATGTTGTCTGACTTTGGATCAGCAGTGGTCTGGTGTCAAGCGTTTGGAATAATTCTCAGTTCAAGACTGAGTTCATAGTCTGTCAAACATTAGAGGAGATAAACTGCAGCTGCTGTCCAAATTTAGGAAATACCAGATACACTATTTGCTATAAAATGTTCCAAATACAGATATCTATCATCCTGAGTAGTGGAAGGTAAATCCTTGTGTTCTAAAATCCCGCATCAAGTTTGGTTCCTGTACTTTGCATGGCCATCCATATTTATTTACTTGTGACCTGGTCTGGATATACTTCCCTTCACAGCATTTCCACTCAAAGTCCTGCACTTAAAATAGACTGGCTTTATGTGACGCTTTGGTTCTCAAATTGGTTGAAAGTCTATTCAATTGGGTTCAGAGGAAGTATCTGTTGGTTTTACCCTCTAGAAATCCAACAGAAAGAGGACTCATTCTTTGTATAGCATAGAATAAGGATCAGGGCAGTTGGCCAGGCTACTTATCTGACACTAAAAAAGTACTGTACAGTTTTTTTCCAGCGAAACAAGGCTCTAAATGCTAGAAAATTGTAGCTTTATCTTCAGAGGTTTGAGCATTTCTCGGATGAATTTGCAGTGGTGCTGATAACGTCATGATTAAAGTCAGATAAGTTAATCCACCGATCCTGTGATTCTTGACATTTCCTGATATGAAATGCAGGCTGCCTCTGGGGAAGATCACATTTGTTTAAAGCCTAAGACAAGAACAACACTGCACAGGTTCTCTCATCTCTTTGAGAATATTCAGACTTTGAACCTTTTCAATGAAGACATCTGAGTCTGATCTCAGAGAAGCTAATTAGCAACCACCACCATCAAGCGATAGATACTCATTACATTCTGTTGTGTTTACCGTTTTAATAAGCGGAAAATGACAACACAACAACGTGCCACTGTTTATTCAATCATCCGAACAACAATTTAAACAAACATCCGCACATTTCATTAGCACTACAGAAAGCTGTATTTAGAAACGGATGGTAAACAGGAAATAAATTAATTGTGAATACAACAAATGATGTAGCCAATGTTTCTGAAAATAGGGGACCAATTTAGCTACAGCAGAGAGGGCACCTGTCGACAAATGCTGCACAAGTGACTCAAAGAGTATTTACAAAGGAAGGTGGTTAAGATACCCATTTTGTCATCTGTGCCACTGCTATCTGTGGAATGTCTGTTTCTTATTACAAACTAAGCCAAGGTCAAGGAAATTCGTCATTCTGACCAAATAGACCAAATACCTTCATCAAACACTTCCTGTAAACAGCCAAGTGTTTCCTGCGTTTCTGTGTTGATGCTTTCTGACCAGTCTCGCCCCACAAACCTGGATGTAAGAGACAATCCTCCGCTGGCTTACGCTCTGGTCACAGCCCACCGTCCACTGACACACTCTGTAGAAACACCATCTGCTACATTTTCATTACACGCTTTGCTTCAAGCTAAGACAATTAAAGCTAATAGAGTGCAAATGTTTGAGCCCGCGCTGCCAATTTTACAATGTCTCACACATTTAAATCCATATCCATAAGACATTTTAATGACTGCCAAATCCAAAGTCATAAATTATCATGGGCAGCACCTGGATTCAGCACAATTGGGGTAAATGCCTCAGTTTCATGTTTGATATCCAACTCTTACACATTAGCTGTTAATGTGAAATAACTCTGCAGGCACTTATCCACATTGCTCTGAAATGATGTAGAATCAAATTGAATTTTGATGTCCTAAGTACCAAGTGGGCTGGTAACGGCGCTTTAATCTTTCATTATGTACAAGTGGAAAGAATTGGCCGGCTTTCTGCCAGTGATCACTGTGCATCTTTAAGAAAATGCTGTGAACAGATTCTTTTAAAAGGCACTTGGGCGAATTATCTTTCAGCTAAAAAAAGGACAGGCGTGGATAAGCATTTTTAGCCCCTGGGCTCAGCCGCCCCTGAGGTGAGAGGATTGCTTTACACAAAGTGAAGGTTTCAATGCTGAAGTGAAGTGAAGTGCTGCATGTAAAAATGGAAGGTGCTCTTGTTGTTGCCTCTCAAGTGGGTGGCACAGATAGGTTGCCCTCTGGGACCGGGGGGCTTTTGAGAGACAATAGCTGGGCTGTGTGAAGCGGGAGCTCTGGAGTTGAGGGTCACTGGGCCCCTCTTTCCAGGTCTGCTTCACTAAAGTGACTGTTTAGTGACAACATATAGAATGGGGATTGTGTGAAGGTCTGGGATGGGGAAAAAGGGGGTCTGGATGTTGTGACCAAAGGCAGTCCATCAATCATGTGTCAGCCTTTAGAGCCTTTAGGGACTTCATAGACCCCAAATTAAGTAGCGCATAAACAATTCTCTAAGAGTCTTCGGGTTTGTGAGTTTACTTCTAACAGGAAATGTAAGCAAATGCTCTGGCTTTGTGTTTTTAGACACTTTACAATTGCACTTGTACAGGTTAACTTGCACATGTTAAAGACCATGACAAATGCTGGGAGCAGGGTGGCACTGTAGATGTCATCATAGGAAGTTGTAAATGTCTTAATTATCTCTTTTCACATTTTGAAACAAAGTGGAAAAAGTTTGCACAAGATTTAAAGTACATCCTGACAAATTTTCTACTAGTTTAGAGGATGCCGAAATGTGCTGCCTTGATGTTTCTCTTTGGCTTACCCCGATAAGAAAACATGCTTATAGTTCACACAATTCACAGCATGAAATGCAACTTTTCCTGTTTATTGTGTGATAAACACATGAAAAAATAATGACTTTGCTTTTTGGGCGGCGATATTGTTGGAGCTTTTGTTCATGAAAAGAATATAAGTTTGTGTAACAAACTAAAACAAATGACTTTAGGCTGAGGGAAACAAATATTGTGTGCAATGTAATTGAGCAGACTGATAAGTTATTTCCTGCGGTTACGCCTAGTGTCCCGGACACTAACTTCAAACAGTGCCCAGTGATCTATAGCCTTTAGTGAGACAGGTTTTCTAATGGCTTTTCGGGTAAAAAATAATGTTTGTAAGAGGTCTATACAGCTGTCGGACACACAAAACCAGGAAGGCCTCATCTTACACCTTCCTTCTTTTATCTACGTTGCCCTATAAGCTGATATTTTGATACTGGATTACTTGGCAAGAGGCCCTGCTGGCAATTCAAAGAGTTTCCAACAAGAGCATCAGTTTGAGTAGTATCATAAACCTGCACAAGCCCACCCTCACCTCCTGACTCCTCCCCTTTAACCCATCTGCCTCCCTCTGCCACCTCCCATCGCTCTCTCGCTCTCTCTCAGAATGCAAGTTTGAAGAGAAGGGGTGGAGTGGATGGAGGTGGTACGGTGGGGGTCTATTCCGTGACCCACAGAGTCAATGATACATAAGCCACATGACCAAGGAGTCTCATTATCCAAGGCAAACAGGACTCACAGACTACAGACTTCCAGCAGATTCAGGGCTGAACTTGGCTGTGTCAGAAGAAGAACCTCGGCGGGAGAGCTTCAGTCTTGGAGTGGCGCTGTCACACATCGAGATACAAATAGGCATTTAGACAAATACACAGGCATTCCCAGGACACAGTCACTTCTCTCACTCACGGGGAGCAAACAGTCTCTCTCTCTCTCTGTGCTCGCTCAGCTGCTCGCCCTCTCTCTCTTCTCGTCCACACACACACCACTACAGTATATCAGCAAGTGACGAGCGCAGAGCCAGAGGGGAGTGCAGAAATGAATGTGAAGATCCTGACGCTGGTGATTGTGCTCTTGGTGTCTCTGCTGTGTTCTGCCAGTGCTGGTGAGTACTGCTTCGTTTGCCACTCATATCTCTGTATATCCTTCTGCTTCTCTGCTGTTTGCCTTTGGCTTGTGCAGGCAGCTGTAGTTGATCAGTTACCAAGCATGGTTAGCCTTGTGTGGGCTCTAAAAGGGAGAAATATCTGCACCTGGCTGTATACAGTACTGCACTGCAGTGGTTATATTGTCTGCTAATGTACTGCCTGTTTTGAGGGAAAGTTGAATGTGGCTCCTACCTTAGATGTATCATTTTCCTCCCTGTCTCACCTTGATGGAAGCAGTGACTCTGTGAATTGGGGGATGAAATATTAGAGGTTTTCACTAATGGACAGTAATGTGTGAACAGCAATGCTATTCCTAAGTGAAGCAAAGGCTAAATGTATGGGTGCTGGTTGTGGCTGTTATGAAATGTAAAGATATGCATGGCACATGTTCAGTAAGGTGGAGCGACAAATTGAGTGGATCTTATTAATTAATGGCTTAATGTATTTCATCTGACCCAAGAGCGATATGATTATTACATGACTGGGATTGGGCAGCATTAGTACACAGCACTTCTATATGCATGTTGGCTTCCCAGGCTTATAATAATGAGTACTGTAATTGTTGTATGCATCAATGGGGAACTCATTTCCCAGATGTACTGATTGTCTTTTAAGGTGCTCGGGCAAATAGCTTTGTCACAGAAAATATAGTGGTGCTGTGATTTTTAGGGGCTATTTTTGGACTAAATATGAACTTCGAGTGGATTAAAAATGCTTGTTTATTGGAGCAAAACAACTGACACAAGGACAGTAATGTTGGGATTGTCCATTTTCTTAAATGCTTCATGGGGCAAAGGGGCTTAGAGAAATGTGGATGTGGGCTTAGTTTAGAGAGCAATGGCTGGCCCGCAGATGTGATGCAGGTAACATTGTCGTGTGAAAAAACAACACTTAAACCTGTTTAAATGTCCAGGACATTCTTGGGATTATTACCTAAACACCAACCAAAGTCTGGAAACCACAGAGCTGGCTGTGTTTATACTCTATAGACACACACACACACGCACACAGACTGTATGATCAAAAAATGTGGGCCTAAGGACCTTGTGCCGGTATTGTATTGTATGTTATTTCTTAAGGACCAGTATAAGATGGTGTGCAGAGTTTCTTCTGTTAAGATGCTGTCCACTCTGTTTATCGATCCACATCCACAGCACTCACAGTTCCCATGCTTCCCAGCACATTCGCTACAGTGACATGCTATTTTTGTCTGAGGCTCTTTGCACATGAGTAAATGGGAAGCAATTATCTAGCATCATGGTCAGTGTCGTTTTTCACGCCCTGTGTGTGGCTAAGCATGTTCCACGCCTAAGAGCCCACCGTGCTACACTAGAGACGGGGAAAACAAGGGTGCTGTGCCTCATGCTTTCAAGGAAGCTTATCTTCCTCAACGTTGTTCAAGTCATGCTGCTTTTGTGCTTGTGTTCCCCAGCTGCTACTGTAGTACCACAGCTTCATTGACAATGAGAAAGGGTGGTTGAGAAGGAGGGATGCAAGTGTGTTGCAGCGTTTCTGGGTGTGGGGAGGGATGCTAGCTGGATTGTGTCTGCGTAGCACAAGCCTCTGCTACAGTATGCGCTGTCGCGGGAAGGTGTCAGAAGAGGCTCTGCATGTAGGCAGTGGGTGTGAAGCCTTTCATCTTGAGACAAACGCTTTTCCAGTTCAGTGGGCTTTTTCTCTCTCAGGCATCTGTGTGTCTGAGGAAAAAGATACACACAGTTAGCCGGCACACAAAGCATGTGGATGCACTGGCTGCAGTCAATATAGATTTAAAATACATGAGAGATTCAGGGTGGGGAAGTGTGCGTCCTGTTTATGGACATATCTTTAATAACTGCTTAAAGTGGTGCAACAGGCTCCTTACCTCAGCAGCCTAACTTTACTTGTAATATTCATTTATATCATAAAAAGCAGTGGCCTTTTCAGTGTTGTATTAGCTGCACTCTTCAATTACCCATCCTTGAAAAGCACTCTGGTTCAAGAGTACAGCCTTAGACATGTAGTATTCATAATTCATCCTGTGGATGATTGCTTATCTTCAATGTGTAACTCTTCAGACTAGTGTATAAACAGTCCTTTTTCTAAGATTCTCTCCTGAAACAGTCGCTTAGCGATATCAAAGCGCCATTTTTCTATGCCGTGGAAACGTTCTGCCAGCCTTCGCCATGGGATGCACAAGATGAAAACAATAGCAGCTGGCTCAGGCGCGCTCACACCAACCTACGCACACATCGACACAAGGTGTAAATGTGCTACCTGATTGGCTCAGAGCTGTACAGGTAAAGAAGTTTCAAGTGTGAGCCATAATGGATCCGATATCCAGTGCTTGAGAAGAAGTGATTTTATGAGTGCTGTCAGCAGTCCCATTATTGCATATTAAACTTTGATGTGTACTGTTGAGGCTGGCTGCTCTGGCACCAGCGTGGGTATAGTCCACTGTGGAAGGCCTTACACATTAAGTGTTACAGGCCAGTCTAAAATAGGGGCACTCATTAAAGCTCCCATAGGCTTCAAAGACTCCTTAGCTTGCTCTGATTATTTTGTTAAACAACATCTACAGTAGTAAACCAACCGTAACAAGGAAGCTTTTAATCATAATCCCACTCTTCGGGCACTAATGTGAAGAAGGTGTTTGCGCCTGTGGACATGATTATGGTGGCAGCAGAGAAAACAAAAGCAGCTAAACACTTCCAGATGTCTAGGCATAACAGAAAAACATTGGTCAAAGCATTGTGTCGAACAAGAAGCAGTGAAAAGGTTATAGAGATTTTGTTTTTAATGGAGGTTGGGAGTTTGTTTTAAAAGGCACACAAAGCTTTTTCAATAATGCAGCATGAAAATTGCTTGGACAAAGTACGAGTACACCCTGGCTAATTGGATATTGACTGAAAACCTTTCACACTTAGATTTCTCAGTTTATCTGTTAATGTGTATCTGAAAAAAGGAGAAAGTCCTCAATTAACTGTTTTTCTTTTCTATTATAGATTATTATGTTAATACTTGTACATGATAATAAAGCACACACTGTTAAAATCTAAGAGTAATTCTGATTAATGAAGGGAAAAAATATATGAAAGTTGTAAATAGGATCAGTCTTTTAGAGTCTACTTAAGACAAAGCATTTCACATCTGTAATATCATCCTATATACCTGGAGAATCATACACACAATTGAAGTCACTGGGAGTTAAGGAAAAGATTTAGTGAACAATCATAACTCATTTGGTAGGGATATAAGGCTAACCTTTGGGCTAACACTCCCCGGAGTGCTCAGCCGTTGAAGACTTTGGCATATGTGACTTCTGGGCCGGTGTAATGTAATTCAGAATCCTTTGAATGAATAAATCTACTCACTTAGATCCTCCCTTGAGAGCAAATGCAGTGAAGGGAAAAAAGTAAGGTGGTGGTGGGGGAGTAGAAGACGGGGCAAGGTACAAAAAAATAATAGAGGCGGTCAGGAAGAAAGGCTATCTATGCGCTTAAAGTTTGTACAACTTTTTCAATGTAACGCTCAAAGCTCCTTCTAGGAAAATACTTCTTTTAGTCCACTCTAGATGGATTTGCTTTGTTCAATCAAATTCTTATTATAGAAATTATACTGAGTCTTGTAAATTGTTGGTCTAACCTTGAGGTTTGGACATTGAGTGCAGGGGTCACAGGGGGCGGGGGGCGAGGCTAACCAGACCTCATGTGATCACCAGACTCTATCCCGAGGCCCAGGGCGCTCCTTACAAGTTAATCAGAGCCAGAGATTGTTGAAAAAGTGCTCTGTTTTTCTCCGATATTAACGTGATTTATGACTCTCTTTTTGAGCATTAAGTGGTACATTTACAGCAGTAGTCTTGGCAGATCAGATATCTGATTGAGATCCGAGTGGACATTTTTATGAACAGGCTGCAACGCCGCAGAATAAATATTGTGGTCTTTGGGTATGCAGGTACTTTAATTGCTTTCACGCTCAATTTGTACAAACCAAGAACAGACAATATATGGCTTCTGCTTATTGCTTCTGAGATGTCATAAAAGGTAACCAGTCCTTCTTCAGCAGCACGATGGGAGAGGGAGAAGGAGTGAAATATTATGTGTAATTAAATAAATATGCTTTTGAGTATTAACGCCATTAACGTCAAACCTCTATAGGCGCCATCATGGATCAGTGAGATTTCTTATAGCTAAAAGCACTGCACAGCTGGCTGCTGTTAGGCTGCTTCAAGTCAGACACAAGATTTGAGTGCTGTGAAGATTGCCGTGTGGAAGGAAGCAAGGGGTGGCGTACAGGGACTCAGTAGATTGTGGTTCATTTAGTGATGCCCCCGCTGGGATCAGCCAAAACCCAAAGCCTCAGGCAACAGATTGCAAATCTCACTTATTCTTAAAAAATGATAGAATATTCTGCTGCTTGTGGTTTGTCATAATCACGCACATTATTTTTTTGACCTATACAAAATGTTCAAAAAATTTAAATTATAATATCTCCACAACTGGGACTTTTCTGTGACAGTCAAACCACTCATTTATGAAACTATGCATTATTCATCACAATGGTGCTGACTTTGATCACAGATTTGCCCTGGGAGATTATTTTACACAAGCAAGTCTAGGTTTAAATATTGACCAATCAAATGCTTTGCCACTGGCTAATAGCATGAATCCCCTTGCAGACCGTTTCCTGGATCAGTACATGGCCCCTTGCTGGGTCTCTGTCTCGTAAACATGTGTGTGCACTTGGGGCCCCTGAATATGAACAGATGTTTGGACAAATGAACAGCAAAAGAATATTTGGTGAAATTAGGTATTGTCCAACTTTATCTGATTGATATACCAGCTAAATGTCTAGCTTTTTTTCTCCCGAAATACTTCTGTGCAGTGATCCCAGTTCCCCAATCGTGCCTTCTGCATCCCTCCAGACAATTAAGTGCATCCTAATCAAGGCATTGTCAATATATTGGCCCTTGACGCTTTTTTCATGTAAAGGGGAAAGGTGCATTAGCCAAAGCCAAAACAGTTCAGTTCAGTATTAAAAATTATGTTAAAAAGTTAATATCAACCAATCCTATAAAAATATCTCACATAAAACAGAAACAAGTGAGTCAAGGAAGTAAACCACTGCAGAGGTCTAATTAGCATGCCATTGTTTTGTATTTTGTTTGGCCTAGACGTAAGAGTCTGATGCAATGTTTGCTACTGTTTTCCATTAATAGCTGTGTCCTGTCTATGCTTTGGGGAGAAGTGATGTCCCCTCAGGCTTTAAAAGCTGAGTAGTGACGTTTCTATCCTTCTTCCTCCTCACTCTGTTTCTGCTACATCTCAAATGGGAGAAGACACGCGGGTTCACAGCATTGGGAGTGATGGCACGGAGAGGGAGAGGCTGCTGTTTCACATCTGATTAGCGTGCCCATGGAAACCAAGGTTGGAGGATCCCTTTGCCCTTGACATCCAATCTCTAGAGACCAGGGCATCGTTTTGTAGCCTTGCCTATGGTACTATATGTAGCCTACTGCAATCATAAAACTTCATTTCTCATTCAAAAAGCTATCTTTGTGTTTGCTTCTCTTTCTGTTCCTGTGATGAATGTTTCAACCAGTAACCTTGTAACCACAAATTCACCCCTTCAAGTAGAGTGGCAGTGTGAATAAACCAACAGGCAGTCAAGTGGTGAGGAAAGTCACTGGCTTCATTAGTTTGTCTCAGTGCTGCTGCCGTCCCTTTGAACTCACAGAGCTGTGATCTCTGCCGAGTATGTGGCCTCACACCTCATCATTTCATCATTTCACTTTAATTCAGGAACATATACAGGACCTCACTTCACAAGCAGCTAACCAATTCAAAGGAACATCTGCACAGAGACAGGCGCGCAGTACATTTTAATTATAGACACTAGGGGTTAAGTTTTAATGCTGCAACTTTTTCATATACTATTGGTTTCCTCTGTGAAGTTTGTACAGACACAGCCTGCCTTTAACCCCACTACAAGCCTAGCATTATCTCAGTAAAACAATGCTGGATATCAAACAGAAAAAGCACAGTGCTCATGACCAAAACACCCCCTCCCCTCCCCACAGCACCACCCTCGAGTAGAGCACCAAGAGGCCAAGTGCAGTGGCACAGAGAGGAGTCCAGAAACAATGCAGGCTCAGTGCACCGTCAGAGGACTGATCAAGGTTACACACATTTGTGCAGTGAAACCGGTAAAATGAGAACCTGTCTGATTTTAGCTGACAATGCCATTCTTTTCTCTTTAGACTGAGTGCTTTTCATTGTGGCTGCCATGGTAACGTGATCTGAAAGTCGGCATGCAATTGGTACCAGTTTCTGCCAAGGCCCAGACTTACTGGTAGGCATGTGATAAGCAGAATTTCTGCCACTAAATGTCAGATTGTGAGAGCTCGGTCAGGCAGAGGTCCATATGTGCGGGATGAATGTGGGGAGGCTAAAAGGCAACTAGCAAATCCCTGTATGATGCTGTAGTGGTGTTTAAGCTTATCAATGGTTAAGAGAATGTTTGGCTTGTTCTGGCACAATTAACACATCTCATCCTCAGCTAAATAATCCTGCTCCCCTAATGTGCTTATGTGGTGGGAAGCATCTCTGCCCATGGTCTGGCCCTGTGGGTGGGTATGTCGGTGGTAAGGGTGGGCTATGGAGAGATTCATTCGCTAAAGCTACTCCACTGTTTAGTGAATGAAGGAGGGAGGCACACGATGGAGACAGCAGGCCTGCTCCTCCAACGTCATGGTAATAATAACCATGGCTACACACACCAGGGTATTTCTTTTCCTCTTTCTCTCCCCTAACAGAAATATTGTCACCCTTCAGGCCTACACTAACATTACCGCACAAAATACGGTTTAGTAAAGCCAGATATCATGCTGCCTTTAGATTACACGTAGCTGGAAAGTTGCGTTACCATTGACATTACAATTAGTTGTTACTTTATTATTAGGGCATAATTAACAAGTGCTAATGTGAAAAGAGGACAGAAGCATTAACTGGGTCTCTGAATTAGTACAACCTTAACATATGAACTACTTATTCAGCAGTTACTTCAGCAAACGCTTGAATTAACAAATACCACACTATGGTGCTCACAACAACCCCTTCTTGCCTACACTGACACAAAACATCGAATCTGAACCACCTAGGCTTAAAAAGAGTCCACACCAGATTGATTATTGGTGTGACTGTGAGTGATGAGAAGGACATGATGCAAAGGGACAGATAATCAATTTGATGTCAAACTGAGAAACATGGCTTGCTGCTTACCTGTTGCTGTCATGAGACCGTCACACCTTTATGTCTGAGCTGTGCTGTGATTGCAGTTACAAGTACAAACAATATGTTACACATGTGGCTATTTTGGCAGTCGACCAACACAAATCAGCTTTACACCTAATAATAAGTAGCTCTCGGCCTTTTGCCATGCTGTATTGACAAACGCTTCTGTGATATACAGTCTGCTTCAGCCAGTCATTAGGGCAGCTGATGAACTTGGCTTTAAATCAAAGGACAGACATTTCTCTTTTCTGATGGCGCTGACAGGTGCTTAAAAGATGTACAGCTTTTATAAGCTTTACTGATGGGACTGTTGTCAGATCAACTATTACACTTTCCACTAGGCCATTATATGTTATAGAGCTGGCCGTTTAAAAAAAGACAAAACAACAGATATTATCTCAGGAGCTAGTGCTGAAACTAGGGCGGTGAACAAGAGAACAACTGACCTGCTATTTGTCATTATCCTGGAAAGTGGCTACTTTCTGAGCTATCGCTGCTCTGCCTGATCACTACTACCTACTCCAAACCAGCCACATTAACAACAATAACCAGGCATTCCTGAAATTTCTCTTTTATTAAACTTTAATTGGTGACTTACTGACGGGTTAAAGACATGTGGAAAAAGACAATTCCAAGACTTGGATGTAATCAGAAGTAGAGATAAGGTGTTTTTTTTATTTTGAAACACATGTTATCCAGCCAATGCTCTGTTTTACCAGGCGAACATACATTCCTCATGGGAAAAGATCAAATGGGATAACCAAAGACTGGATCCAATTTTAAGGTCATAAGATAGCTGCGCTATCTTCTGTTTATATTAAGGAAATGCACATTATCAAATGAAAGCCTGGCGTGGCAACTATCACAATGTCTAGTCCAAACGGAGCAAGATGCAATGGATCCATATGTATGTAAAGTACAGATACATGGCTGTTGATGTGTGTCATATCTGTCACGCCGAGTTGTTTTCCCTTCAGGCCCAAGAGTTAATCTATACTGCCAGTGTTATCACTAGTGTAGGCTTATTTTTAGCAGCTTTCATTACACTTTTCTGTCCTGTAGCCAGATTGGATATGTTGAGATTTGTCAGGAGAAGGTTCTGCCTTCAAAGCCCAGTGTTGAGCAGAGGGTGACAGTTTGCCATGGCAATAGACATCTAAATTGTCTCATTATGGACCTTGGTTATGACAGGCTGAGCCATGCAGCAGGATCGGCAGATGAGTTGTGTGAGCTGAAGTACAATTACTTTCTCACATTGCAGTGCGTATCTGCGTGTGTGTGGTGACTTGTGTGAGTTCGTGCATGTTTCTGTAGTCATGCTACTTTAGTCAGTCCACTGCAGTAGCACTGAAGTTACAGTAAGTCTCAGCCGCAGCCATTAAATGGCAAGGACCACAGTCTGAGTGGTCTGAGTTAAGATGCTGAGGGTGCTTTGGGGCCAAAGGGAAGCAGGGCCCTGCTCTAATACTAAGCCTGAAAATCTGCTCAAACATAGAGCGCTTTACCAGTTAACCCCTTGGATTTAGGAGAAATGAGCAGAATGCCTTCAGAATGTGTGAACGTCCCTCATTCAGTTTCATCTGGAACAATACAGAGATTAGTGTTCCTGTGGGCAATGATGGGCTTTAGATGCATAAATGTTCCACAGACTTTTCTAGAAAAAAAATGAATAAGTCTACTGTTCATGCACAAATATAGTGTGTAATATGCTTGAAAAAGCAGATTAGGAAATGGAACTAGAGATGTCTGGTATTTCAGGGATATACAGTGAAAAAAGAAAGCCCTCATTGTGTTAGCAAAAATTTCCTAATTTTTCCAACAGTTTTTAAATGTTGTGTAAGGTTGCATTTAGGGTCCCAGCTGGTTTGTTTAGGAAACTGCCTGCACTGTCACCACTAATTGCTCTAAAGAGGGCATTATTGTGGCTTTTATAAGCCGCTTGAGTGCTGCTGTCTTCAGTACACATCCTGGTTTTCTTACCTCAGTAGTCAACTGGGAGACTTATCTTAAGCTGCGTTCTCACCCCAGCCCTAAAAAACCCAGCAAAGGTCATTATCTAGAGATTCTATAAATGGTTCCAGTCTTTCTGACGAGAGAGGCAACAGGAATTCCATGACCCCATCTGAGAGAGGTCAATAAGCTGTTTGTCGGTAAATACCACTGGTCATTTCTGATTTTCTTTGAGAAAAGGCTTTTAGTAGTCCTTTTTATTTATGTCCAGATGGTTTAAGTTTAAACCCACCATTTTTGTATTATATTTTTGACAACTTTCTGGATTTCAAAGAAATTTGAAAACTTTTACTTGAGATTATTCAAACTAAGTGTACATTAGTTTAACTCTGCTTTATTACATTTTCACTGATCACTGATGATTGTAGTTTGACAGATCATCACAATTACATCTAAAACATACCAAGAGGAGGTCGTTTAGATCGTAATAGGTTAAAAGGTTATAGAGACACTAGAGGAGGACGTAACCATTTGGTAAGAGGGCTTAAGGGGATCAGGCCACAGTTATTGAGAGATGACTGAGACCATCTGGTATCACTCTCAAACACACATGTGAACCAGCCGTAGGCCTGTAACATGGGCTACTCAGTGTTGGATAAAACAGAGATGGGATGCCCCTCCACAATCTGCTGCCTCCATGTGGGGTTTGTAATCTCAAAGGGAGTGACAGAGACATGAGACACTAATGTTTGGGTTTCTTCCTTCAACCAAGCCTCTGTTCGTGTATGCTTACGTTTCAGAGCCCTAAATTGATGAACTATACCGCTGGGTGGGCTAAATGAGGCCCCTCAAAAACCTATCTACACACTTCTCTTGTTGCCTCATCTGTCACCTCCTGAGGACTTTCCTGTATGCTGACAGATTAATCTCATACTCAAATCTTTGCACCGAACATTTCCCTTGTGTTTGCCCACCAGGTCCCATGGCCTCCACGGAGCATGGCAAAGAGTTGGAAGAAGCAGCTACGGTGAGAAAGCTGGTCCAGCAAAACCCTGCGAGGACCGGTCAGAGCCACAGACCATCCGGCTGGAAAAGGAGACGCCCACGACCCCGTCTTTCCCACAAGGGGCCAATGCCATTCTAGAGCAAGGTGAGTTCAGACAAGGGCCATTAGAAGATCTTACATTTTTCTAGACATGGGTGCCATCAAATTAAAACAGTCCCAAGATGATTGCTTTTACCAAATTTATGTATTGTCCAATGTGTGTGGGGGGGTTGAAGCACATACACTTCCTCCTATATAAACTTTTTAAAAGTTGAGTGAAGAAATAGGATTTCCCTGAGGAAAATCAGGGACATTTTTGGCTGGGACAATGATGGATAACTTTAAATTTTACAGAAACATTGTTAATTTCTATCACACTCAGATTCAACTCCTGCACAGGGATGTTTTTGTTGGCAATGAATAAAAAAATGCCTTTGGACATTTTTGGACACTAGCCCACCAGAATACAGTATGTTTTAATAGTCTGACAGCACATGTTTCCAAGTGTAACTAATTTATTTCCTTAAAATTTAAATCTAAACATGAGGTCATTCTCAACTAAACCTAAAACAAACACTACATAACAGATGCAAACTCAAATGTTAAATGTCAATATATATTTTAGGAAATTATATATTGCTTAGTTCTAATGTGTGGAGACTTTGCTATAATTGTGAGATGCTTTAAGCCTTAATACCTGAGTAAAAGTGGTGTATTTGGTAAATTAAGGTTAGCACTTCTTAGCACTTGCTGTATTTTTAAGATTACATAGATATCAAATTAAGCCAACAACTGCCACAGTTATGTGGCTGTGTTGAAAAAGGACTCTTTCACTCAGACACCAACACCGTAGAAAAAGCTACACCAGTCACAATATCACTGCAGGAGGTGCCAACTCGACAGCGCTGACCCACAGAGGTGCCTCATAAATTCAACCCTCTGTGAGAGCAGGCCTTAGCTCGTGCCCAGCCATGCTCAATCAGTTTTAAGACAAAGCCATCAAAGTTTAGAAGCTGAGTTTTCTGAAAGTTTCAACAACAGTTCAACACTCTCTGGTCAATTATGACCCACTGGCTTTTGTATATTCAACAAGGCAAAATGTTGTTTAGATACTGTTGCCTCTAGTACGAGACTTCAGAGGCAGTAAAAATCAATGATCAGGGTCAAAGCCAGGGAATAATGCTGCTTGCCAATAAAACGTGACATCCTTGGTCAGTGCCAGAACAGCACACAATACGAGGAGATTCAGGAAGTTGTGAAGCTCTCCAAGAGTGAACGGTTCAGTGAGTCAAAAAGTATCTCCATAAACACCACTTCAATTACAATGCTGAAGAGTTCCTTTCACTTGCCATTAGGCTGACATCAGTCTGGCAAAGTTCACCAGGTTCAAGAATTTCTTCAGATGCCAAAATGCCAGACGTCTGAATTCCACTAATCTTTTAAAAAAAGAAACCTGCCATGCTTCTAATTATAGAAATAATTGAGTTTTATTGTTCATTCATAAAATATCAAAGCAACAATCCAGTGAGTAATCTCAGTGCCTGAGACTACTATACTTTCCTGTTTAGCCACAACAACCTTCAGTGTCTAAAACAGCTCATCTTTTGTGGCAAGAGACACCTGAGGCAAGATTTAACTTTTTGTTGCTACACTTTCCAGATGTGCAGGCCTCGGAAAAAGAAAGATGGCGACCTAGGTCATCTTTTAGAGCTACAGAATGTGCCGTTACATTTTTTAGAACTAAATGTAAAAAACTACAGGGTATTACAGATTTAAAGCCACAGGCTATTTATGAAAACCTCTAGAGGCCCCAAGTGTGAGAAAACCCAACTCCTCCCATCTTTTTGCTCTGTTATGCAGCATGACTTCAGTGGCCAAAACACTGTATCCAAACAACACAACAACAAACAACTAAAGCAGATAAGGCTCACCTTACTTCACTTTCCAGGGCATTACAAGATTATAAAAATATGCCAAACCTGAATCACTACACTTCTTATCAGTGAGTGAACCTTGCTGTCATGCAACAAAGCTATACAAGTCAAATCTCAGGAAATTATCACAGCCCAGCAGAAAAAAAAGACAAGAGAAGATAAAAGATGTTGGCATCGACAAGAACTGACGCCTAAGGCATGTCATAATGCTGGGCTTGTGCTACCCTCTGAAATGCTCAATTGTGTTTGTTACTCCCTAGCTCACATTTCTGTCAAAGAGCGTGAAATCTGAATGTAACATGTCTGGTATTAACCTCCCTACAGAATGTTGAAAGACAGAAAGATCAGACAGATTGCCACTGGGAAGGCTTGAAAAGCGTCCGGTGACACATTGAATGATTTTTAAACAAGCTAGGTCCAGGCCTTTAGACAAAACAAAATAACAATATTGGAATGCATTTTAGTCATAATGATCCATGTGTAAGTTTTTGAAGGAATTTTTTTTAAGCAAGATTTTTGTTGTTTTTTGTTGTTTTGCAGGCACTGCTTCAAGCGCCCTCCCCCAGGTTCTGATTTCTATGCTCTTCCTTTTCCTCGGGGGGCCTTGCAACAAAGGGCCTTCGCTTGCCCAGCCTGAAGAGTGATGTCCATAGCACCTGCTGGTTCTTCAAGCAACTGTCCACAAAATAATCAGGACAAGCCGCTCACCCTCAGCTCTGAGAGGAATCGGGGGCAGGGAAGGGGGTGGGGGTGTTGAGCCCGAGCTTTCAGAAATTATTTCTCTGTCTCTCTCGTTCTCCTTCTCTCACTCCCTCCCCACTTATCTATCTCTGTTATTTCCCAAGTGTTTTTTTTTTTACTTGACTTAAAATAGGCAAATCACGCCAGCCTCCCTGATTGTCTCACACACTTTGCATGACATGTGGTGGAGAGGGAGCCCTGTCCAAACAACCAGAATCTGAAAGCTTTGGTGTGGTCTTCCCATCTCTCAGATTCAAGGTTACCTCAGCCGCTGACTCCATTGCTGTGTAGCTATGTGTGGTTTTACATGAGAGAGAATGCTGATAATGCAGAACGGCAGTGTTAGTTTAATTTCACTACACGCTGCTGGGAAAAGGAAGTATTTTTTTTTTTTTTTTTTAAGTAGACAAGCAAGAGGATGAAATCTTGAGACATTATAACCATGGCTTTATCCTCATTAGAAATGGTGCTTTGTACCTCCTAATGACTATTGTCCACTTGCAAAGTGAGGCTGGACTCAGAGGAGAGCACATATATTCTAAACAATCTATCTAATGAGCAAATAAGTCCTTTTATTAGGAGATACGTTAATCCAAAGCTATTTTGGTGTGTCTGTACTCATTAACACCTTAGGGGGTTAACTGATGCGCTCAAGGTGACTGTAACACATCCCACCTTGACTGAGTCCTTTGACCCCAAATCCCAATCCCAATCCTGTCCCCAATCCCCAGCCTTCTCACAACACTGCTGCCCTGTGCAGCTGCTCTACGCGACTGTTAACTGGCAGTGGTCTGTTCCACTCACAGACCACCTTGCCTTTTAATAAAGTGCCAAATAATAACCCTCTCCGCAATGCTGCCAGGAACTCAACAATGAAAGTTTAGGGACAAACACATTACCTCTTGTTTGACATCTTGACGCACTGACACGTTATGCATGTTCAATTGTTGCAAAGACATCTAAATCTCACATAAGGAGGACTCATTAAATTAGACCAAAAACAGTCTCAACGTGAGCGAAAAGCCTAGTAAAAAGGCCACTAGTGCTCTGGCTGTTTCAATTAAAGGATGGTTTGACCCTTTGACCAATATCTTTCACCAACTAAATGCTATGCCTTTCCATCGTACTGGAATATATTACTATTTCTGTTTATATATGCGTTTAGTTTGTTTCATTTCTTTTTCTCAGGGTGCTGTGATAGAGGCTTATACTAGAGCAGTCTATTTTGTGCATTTATTCAACAAACACAAACATAAAATACATTTAAAGCTTATATGAGCATATTTTCTTATACTATCTTTACTCTCCCTCTGTGTATAGGCCAGTATAGCCATGTATCTAGACTGAGTTGCTTGTCATCCCAGTTCTTTCCCTGCGTTACGTTGGGTACAGTTGCCTTTCCTGTGCACAGCACAGGTGGTCATGGCTTTGATCATTACGCTCATTAAATCCTCCAGTTAATCTTTCTCAGATGGATCTCCCCAAGGCTGGACCAGGCCACTTACTCCGAGCTTATTGTTAAATTGGTTTAGACTAAAACCACACCCTTCCCCCGTTCAGTTTACAAATTTCTCCTGATTTCACGTAACATATGCAACTCATTAAAGAGCCATTCTTAAATCCACTGTTTTAAAATATTATTGGCTTAAAGTATAAAATAAATTTAGGTTTTAGCCTGAAAATGAACTGGCAGGCTGAACTAGACTTCCAAAGTCTTTTCCCTCTCGCCATATCTCATGCAAATATTAGAATAATATGCAGTCTTCTCAGTCAGAGCATGAGAAGCTATTATTAAGAGAGCATCAAAACTCACAGTGGTAATCCACCCAGCCAAGCTCATCTTGATTAAAAATGTATTAAATCCTAGGGCACTGTGAAGAGGAATAATTTCAGTTCCACCATTATTTTTTCATACCCTCGCAGACAGAGATGTAGATTTCATTAATGCTCCATGGGATGAGACAGCTTTGCTCAGGTTGTCTCATGTATTATTGGGGAAGCTTGTAGGAGGATATGAGCTGGGGATGGAAGCTCTAAGCAGGAGCTGGGACGCTGGAGTAGACTGGGGCAGGACAAGGGGTTCAAATCAATATTTCCCCTATCTCAGAAGTTCTTGTCATGGAGCCGAGCAACGTCTGTATCCGCACTGTTTTTCATGAATGTATGCTCAACATCTGTACCAGCCATGCTGCCCTTTCAGAGACCAGAGCAAACCAATGATTCAATAAAGTTAATACCCTTTGAATTATTAGATCAAGCTAAAAATCTAAAGCCAAATATCTCATGATTCAAAGCCCCTGTTATCTAGTACCAACAAATAGATGTGGCTGTGCTCCAAGACTTCTCTGTATGGGTTTGCAAGGCTGCACTTTTGCAATTTTATTATGCTGCTGGAAGGAGTCTCTTGGTATGGAATGGTTTTCCAGTGTTTTGTGACAATTTTTGTCTGATTCTTGTCTAGCTGGTTGTCCAAAGCTTACTTTTTAAATACAGTGGAAACACTGTATATTTTGTGGATGTAACAAAATAGAAAAGTAGTCTGCAGCACAATATGTCGTGGACACGTGAAAGCTTTCAGGCATTCTTTTCTTGTTGATCATAGCCCACAGCCCTCCCCTGCACATCAGGTTAATGGGCCTTGTGGTGTGGAAGGACAAGCACGTCTAGGCTCAAACTGAAATGGTAAACCAATACATTATGCTCGGGAAGCAAACCATTTTCCTTAATGGTCTTTTCCAGCAAGGCTTACGCAAGAGAAACAATCCCTATCTTATTAATGTTTCCTCTCCAGTTCCTCTTCTCTGTGACCATCACAAGGCCTGAGTAATGTTCCTATGCACTTGTTAGCATGTTTTCCTGATAGAAAATGTTTGGTGAAAAAAATTGACCATTGACCCATTGTATTCAGTTCATTTTGTCCAAAAGCATTTGGGGTAGTGTGAGGAGTTGAGAAGAGCGGTAGTGTTACAGGCGAAGACAAGAATAAGGTAGTAGCAATTCAGTAATGATTAGCTTAGCCACTGAGCTCTGTTTTCCACAAATACAGATGACAATAGAAAGGTCTTTTTTTTTATTATGTTGCCATTCTGTCATTTTTACCAGACAAAATTCCTTTAAAAGACACTGTACCATTTCACTCATTGTGGAAAACAAAATCTAGTTGCAACACATTCCATGACTGTACCTTGTGAATCTGGGAGCTCATCAAACTGCATCTTGCCGGAGCTACAGTGTGGTGTCTGCAGGATCGAGTGGCAGATATTTAATACATGCATTCACACATTTCTCCCGGCTGGGCAATCCGAAGGATAACTAGATTTGATCTCCCACGGGCAATGACTGATCTGTCATTATCTTTGGAGCCTCAAAATGAGACTTCCTCCACCCAGAATAGCACATGCCCCTCCTGTAAGGATGGTGACACATTCTCCATCGCTGTACCACTGTGTCCAGGCCCAGATATGTCCTGAATCTGTGGAGATGCAGCCTGTAGGCTCCCACACTATTGCAACAGTGTTACTAGGTCTCCAGCAGATACCATTTGAAAGACAATGTATTAATCCTGAAACTTCGATTCCGTTTATGGTGTGTGCTCATTTACTCACCAGGCCAAATGTACAGTCCCTGTCTCTGTTTTGATGTTAAACTGGGCAAAAATAAATGACATAAATAAATAAATAAAACAAGTGTATCAGAAATGGTTGAAATACTGTGTACATATTTGAACTTTTGGTTTCTAATTTATAAAAGATAAGCTTTAGCTCTTGGAGTACTTATTTTATTTTTCTTTTCATGCGTAGCTTTGTGTTTTTATTTTCTATTTCTGTAAAGTGTGTAAATATATCTTTATGATAATAAGTAATATTAAAAATCTTATTTTAAGAAGTCATGGAGTCGTGTCTTTTCTCTGTCGTTTAAAATGTTGAAAAACCATGATTATACTAGCCTAATCTACAGGTGTTTTATGGCCCTAACAAAGCACCTCTCCTTTAGCTATTAGTATTTATTCACAGTACTAAGTATATAGTACATACATGGTGCTGGAAATGTAAATCAGCTCCTCATCTATTAAAAACACTTGGCTACTGACAGGTCCGCTTCACAGAGCTTATAGTGCATACTAAGCACAAAGCACTCTAATGTATCTCAGCTGCTGAGCACGCAGAGACTTCAACATGAAATTCAGTGAGCATAAATGTCAGGTGAGCCTACACTAGAGCTTCCTCCAGACCTCAAGATGGATAATTAAGGAAAATAACAAAAGGAAAAGCAATACATTTAGGTGCTATAAAGAATTTTGCACTATTTACTGTCACAATAAGTCTTTGTTGCATTTCCTAAATCATCTGGTTACTTCTCATGATTTTTAGTTTTAGAGTCATAAACATTGTATTGTTAAACTGTTGATCCAAACAACATGAGTGGTAAATACAAGGCATTGCCTCTTCCTCTCAAGGCCCCACTGGGACCACTCAGGAAAGTGTCTGTTTAACACGCAGCGTTAAAACAGTCATGACATGTCACAATAGACACGAGGTGCACCCGCGAGCCCCAACAGTCCGCAAAAGACGTACAAGGTTGTATCATCTGGCCTGGGTCAGCTGCGTAATTGGACTTGTGCTCACCAGGAGCATATGGAGCATAACAACGAAGCTACAGAGTTACAGTTTGGACCAGGGCAATGAGGGCTGTCAGTAGGGCATTACTGGGAATCCAGACGTCCCTTCCAAGAGTTCAAGGTCCATTTGAATCAGTGGCTCGTGGACTGTTCACTGTCACTGCCGCAATGTGTGTCACTGCTTTCCAGCCACCTGCACAATTAGAGGAGTGACTGTCATTGGAAAAAGGCTGCATGTCTAAAAGATTCCAACACTGTGTCTGAAAGTTACCAAAATAAAGGAAAACCTTGGTTATTATTATGTGGTTCTCTGTGCCATTTTATACCTGGATGTATGAACACTATGTTTGCCAATATTACCAACGTTTGTCAACTTTACCCGAGTTGGCTCTCAAGATACCACCAGCAAAGACCAAAAAGCCTTTGACAAACAGACATTGATTGACATAAGCCTCACTGCTGTCAATAAACCATTTCCCTGAGTTAAGATTATACAGAATGTGCACATTATTATGGGTAATGAAGTGCAAATTGAACAAATAAGTTTAAGGTTTTTAATAATATTTTCAAGTTATAATATATACAATAGGGCTTTGTCAAAAAAAAATTAAAAAATAGCCACAATTAAAGCCATGAGCTTTTTAACAATGAAATAAAAGCACCAATGATCCTGTGATAATTGTGTTTGTGAAGAACATATAAACAGAGCATGCATTTTTCTTCTTAAGTGAAAGTAACAGCAAACAGAGCCTGGAACTAGGTACGAAGCAGTAACAACAGAGTATAATGCACCTCAGCTGTGTTAACACCAGCAGCTCTGCAGTGGCTATGGATCATTGAAGTGGTCATAAAAACAACGCCAGCATAAACAGGGCAGAGGACAGCCACTAAAAGAAGGGGGTGACATGCCTGCACTGGTCGCCATGAGCTAAGTACCTTTAATTTAAAACATAGTTTACATTTAAAACCTCAGTGAGGATATATGAAAATAGACAAATTTACACTTTTTGTCAGTGCGCACTAAGCTTAGCCACATAAAGGTTCACACACTGACACATATCAAAGTAAAAGCACAGTTTTGTGGGCTTATATCATCAGCATGGCGATGTCATAACTGAAGCTGCAAATAATTTTGTGGCATAGATAAGCCGTAAAGCCCTGCACCAAACAACCAAAGCAGAGATGTTAAAGGTGTTTTTGGAAACTGGTTATCTTTAACAGAAATCTGTAACCAGCAGTGGTCTTAAGCAGGAGTAACGTTAATCATAATACTCATTGCAGGACCCAGATATAGACATAGCGTGCTTGAAGCCAGGAAGTGAGTGGACAAGTCATCTGGGTGGCACCCAAAACGACATGTTTATCAGTTGTGTGCATGGTACAGATTAAGTGATAACACATCCTGAGATCGTTGATGAGCCTCATTCAAGGTTACGCCACCTCTCATTCTCCAAACCCCTTGCATTTAAAGGAACAATTTGCTGCTGATCAGGGGAGCCGTGCAGCGTTATTATCTTGTTAGGGCCAGTTTAAAGGCCATGTCTCTGAAAGCTGAGTCAACTTTGTCAAAAAGACATCACTTCAAACCGTGAGCTGCCAAGAAACCACAAAAGTGGTAACAACCAAACCACTCTACCACATAAAAGCGACAAACAAACAGCAATACGTTTAGTCACTGCCCTTGAGGTATTTGTCTGTTTCACAAAGCTGCTTTTGAAAGTCTGCTCGAGAGGAACAGTTAAATGTTTTTGTCTGAAACATCTGACACACACACAACAACAAAACCATTATAAGATCAAACGTCATTTTTGCATCTAAAAAGTAAAATCTGTACTACAATCTAACAATTTGGAAAACAATATAACACTCTTTAGTGAGGTCCAGCTGTAGATCAATGCTATGTAATTAAAAAAAAAAAAAGAACAGTATTGTGATTGACAGCTTGGGATGTAACATTCAAACCATCATTGTTCATTTTAACGTTAAATTGTCACCTTTTTACAAATATGACATGGCTGGAGTCTGCCAGGCCACAAAATCATACGGCTTGTTCACTTTGGGGATGTCACCATTCAGTGAACAAATAATCTTCTACTGTTTCTACAGATGTTTGCCTTTTTTGGATTATTTTCCTTTTAGAATTTTTAATGGAAATATTTTTTTGACCAGAGTGGCTTTTTCTTGCAGTTCTCTAAACACAGCAAAAAGAACGTATTTTCCAAACACAGCATCATTAACCTCTCTCCAGTTGGTAAGGAATAAAAAAACTTAAACACAAATGTTTTGGAAGCGTGCTTATTGTTGTTATTGGCCCTCAGTCCTTCTAGAAATAGCATTAAAGTAATATTACTGATTAAGCATGGGAGCAATATTCAAAGCAAAGACAATGATGTTGTGACACACGCTGACCTATAATTGCCAACAGCAGAGAGCTGAGGGGCAGTGATTGCCATTTTTAAAGGCCTCTGGCCTTCAGAGAATGAGAGTCATCATGGAGTTACACAAGATCTGCAAATCACTGTCAGATGTCTTTGCAGGAGTGGCATTTTATCTACAAATGTCAAGGTTTCCATAAAAAAATAAATCAAAATCACTTTCAATGATTAGGACAAAGATTTCTATAAGATAAATAAAGACATATTTAAAGTAAATAAGTTACAAAATGAAAAACATACACAACTTTGTTTTAGACAAGGCAAACTGTGGTCATCTCCTATGTAAAACATACCAAAAAAATACATGTTAAAAATCTTGCAGTACCAACATTTATCTAGCCACTACCAGAAAGATAAAGCCCTTTAAGAAATAATGTGGCTTGTTTTTGTTCTTAGAAAATGAATGAATGAATGAAAGTTACAATATTAGTTCCTAATTTATTTAATTCTGTACCACATGACAAGTATTCATGTCCAGTGACTAACAACAATATTGTGGCAATGTGGGTGATGTCCATGCATTTCTAATCTGCCAACACAGATTAGGTGAACTCTATTTAAACCATAATAGCACATTTCCTCAAATCACTGCCAATCTTCCACAGTTTAACAAGCTTTTGAAGATGCTCTAGAAGGCTGCTCCTATTAGGCCGTCAGCCAGTTTCTGATGTCTTAATGCAGGTCAGCTCCAAGACCTGCAGCTGCACAGAGAAAGACAGGCAGGAGATGGGGGAGCATGGAATAAACTCACAATCAGCATCTCTTCTTCTGCCTGCTCTCTTATCTGCTCACACAGCCAGTTGAGATGCACACAGACGCAGCCAAGCTTTGCTGGCATCTCTCTGCCTCTACTACGAGGAGAGGCGTTTGTCCTCCCAACATGCATCCAGCAGCAGCAGCCACAAGCACATTTAATTGGCCAGCTGTCCGAGTGGTCAGAACTACTAATTGCTTCAAAAACAGCAGACAGCAGTTTCCTGACACATGCCTGAGTCATATAGGAGACTACATTAAGCAGTGCACACAAAAAGCAAGTAGAATGCAAACACTACCTGACCGTGTTTGTCCCTTACAATCCCACCAGAGCACGGTGGCACTTTTCAGGATCTCAATTGATTAGAAATGTAGCATATGGCAATACAAAGCTTGACTATATATGCAGTAAAACAGTATCTGCAGGATTGTAGGTGACATCTCTATTTAACAGTCCATGTAACCTCACACCTCAGCAATTTACCTGATAAACAGAAACGCACTGACCGTGGAGGCACCTGGACACAATCGAGATGAGTCAGAATGGCCGCCGGGTGAGAAAATCAGTCCAAGGTCAGCAAGTAGGAGCTAAAACACAATGTTTTAATGTAGATTAAAAGGTTGCTTTCTAGTTTACTATAAATGGATCAATCAGTATTTTGTAAATGTACTGATACTTTCGGAGCCAATATATTATTTTTCTACTTTTTGACTGTGAGCATTGGACTGCAATTACTATGTACGCGTGTACGTGTACGTGTACGTGTGTTTATTATTCGGAGCTGAACCTTAGGCAAAAAGAACTCTAGCACCTGCTGCTTCTCAGTAATTTAGCCAACTACAAACTAACAAGTGACTGGCAACTTTTTATTTTTTATATTTTACAAATACATTTTTATAACATTTGGCTTTTCTAAGAAAGTTCAGACAGTGAACAATAACACAGGTATGCTATAGTAGGCTATTAAATGTTTTCCAATGAAGAAATTTACATTAGCCTTGTTCTGTCACAAAACACTGAGCATCTACTGAGTTATGTAAAAGTATGTAAAGTATGGCGCGATTCTTAAATTGATTAAAGTTACGGCCGAATCGTTTTTTTTTTATTTTATTAAAAATGATATACAGTTTCAGTGCTCACTATTTTGATAATTGCAATATATCGTCTTACAGTACAGTATCGGAATATATTGTATCGTGTTTATTGTGATACATATGGTATCAACAAGTGCTTGCCAATACACACTCCTACTGAGGGCTTTATGTAGTAGGCTACGTAGAGAAAAGGTAGGCCAAATGATAACAAAGTTCATTCAAACATTTTTTGTCAGTCAGTTATAAATAATGACCTTTTTGTATGATTCCAAATAATCTGTGAAATTTGCCTCAGTAAAAACTTAAGCATAAGGCAAATAGGTTACTAATGAAACCACTCTGAAAATGGCGGTAGGGTATATTGATATGGGCGCATTTGATAGGCTACTGTTTAATAGCATTGCTCTATCAGAAAAGGTCTCTTTGTAGTACTACAAATTCAATTGTTTTAGTTGGAAAACACAGTGATTAACGTCTTCACCTTAATCAAACTTTTTCTTGAGCTTGTATTTTGGCAGTTTCTGGAGCCTCTGTGTGCTGCACATTGACTCTAAGCCAAGTTGTGTTTCTGTTTTTCCAGGAGAAAAGTCTGTCAGCAAGTAAACATAGGCCCTAAAGTTGCACAGACAGACACTAGAGTAAACAGTTGATACAATGGTTTTAGGTCAATTTGACAACCTTAACAAGGGGAGCAGTGTAGCCTAGTCAACACAATAACTAACATTCAGGAAAACAATGAAGAATATGGTACTTTTGTCATGAGCTCAGAGGAGGTGAGGTAAGACCAATGTTTGAATGATGTAGATCATTACAGGCCCAGGTTTACCTTGTGCAGTGGGCCCACACAGGGCCACCTCTTCAACGGCTACTCCACTCACATAAACATGACCTCAGTTAGACTAACAACAGCCTGAGAAAAAGTATTCTCATTCCAGAGAGACTCACTATAAAACCAGAGCAGGCATTTTGAAAATCCCCAAGTATGTGAACGCCAAACATATGGCTTAGCATAGAAATTCAGTGGCATGTTCTCAACCTTGGCTTAGAGATAAATTATGGGTCGGTATGGCTTAATGAGCAGTGGGTGAACGCCATGTGTTCCTGCCATCATGGGTTCAAAACCAGCTCACAACCTCCGCTAGACATTATCTGCTTCCTTCCTGTATTTCCTGTCACACAGTGGACTCTCGGCAGAGGATTCCTTGACGGACAACACTGATGTTTAGATTTATTCCTCTTGCATTATACATGAAAAACAAACACAGAATATGCATGATAAGCATTACGTGCCACTTTTATCATATTCTTACATGATCCACTTAGTGTCAGTTCTCCCAAAGACACAGCAAGAAATGCAAGTGACATCCATCCAGGAATTAATCCCAGAAAAAGATGCCAGTTTACAAGCTTGTTTTGTCACATCTTGTCAAGGAATTATTGTTCAGAGGCAGAATAGGATAACTAATTTCAAGCTAGACTGGCAGCCTAGTGTTTTCAATTTCCTAAACAAAAAGGACATCTCCTATAGTTAATAGAACAGTATAGTCCGTTTCCATGTAAGAGGGTCTACAAATAAAGATATGGGGTTGACCTGGTAGTTCTTTGTGCAGGTAGGCTATGGTATACGTGGATAACAACAGCATTTACATTTACATTTATTCCTTCAGCAGATGCTTTTATTCAAAGCGACTTACATTGAGCTTCTAATTCCCAGTGTTACAGACACAGGAGGCAAGGTGGGTTAAGTGTCCTGCCCAAGACAGTATGAACTGTGGGGAGAGTGAGAATTGAACCGCCTACCTTCCGGTTGAAGGACGACCACTCTACCACTGAGCCTCCCAGGTCTTAATCTGAACTGTACTATGGACTCTAAAGCCAAATAAATACATGGAAAAGATAAATACTAGTCAAACTACAAAGCAATCAAAGCAACTCCTATTCATTCCTATTCTCCCATTCTTTTCATCTCCCCAGTGAAAAAAATTAAAGAAAGGTCTCAGTATTTTATCTTTTTGTATTGTGTTTTAAGGATTTAGCCAACAGCTCAAATGTCTGTCTGTCACTTTGCAACTTCACTGTTTTCACTTCTTACAGTAACACCTACATAATATGGTCAAATACAAACATTTACATCCTTGGAGTTAATTTTACATGATTTTTTTATAGATTAAACTTTAGTACTTATTTTAAGGCTTGCTGCTTTGTTTGTCTTTGTTTGATTGAGAGAAATTAACTTTGTGGTCACAGTTTACTAGAAGTCCACAGCAGTGACCTCAGCCGCTTGGCAGCTCTCCACGTACCTTAATCGTGAGCCAACGGCAAGTTAAAAGGCAACAAACAGGACGCCCGAGTTCCCCTCCGACTCTCTGAATAGACCAGCACCTAACGAAAAACAGTGCGTCTCTTTGTCCAACCTGGAGAGCTGACTTATTACATTTACTATACTTCATTTAGACACTACACAAAACACAATGCAAAAACCAACCCAGAGGAACCCTACCAGAGAGAGATCTGCCACTTCTGAACACCTCCGTTTTTCAATTAAAGGTCATTTTGGATTTGAATAAACGTTTTTAATTCAATGCAGTCTTTGTTTTTCTTTTTTAAAAGACTTTTTTGTTTAAAAAATATTGTACTGATTGAACATTGATTAAGGGCTCATTTTGGAGCTCAGCTTTTTCAGTGTCAGCTAAAGCAATTAAGAACTACTATGTAGATGACAAGGCATTCAGTAAAAGCCGCTCCCACACTGTTAACAATATATTGTGTGCTTCTGAGGCAGGATAAAGACTTTTTGTTCCGCACTTGCACTACTTACACACTTAATGGTGTTTGGCCATAAATCATATTGTCATAAATCATCTTTAAGCCATTTTAAAAATGAGGCCACTGCATGCATTTCAGTCACCAGTGGGTGCTTTCATTTCAGCATGAGCAAACTCATCCTTTAGTGTTTATACTTTCTGTCAGCATCGAGCAAATCGCTCCTCAATGGAGGCACAAGATGGGAATGTGAAACTTGCTTGAGAGGGTAGTCCTGAAGTTGTGTATACAGATGTCTCAACATAAGCCAGATACAGAAAACTGCCATTGTCCTGACTTTAGACCTGGATTTGATTCTGGTTTTGTCTTGGTTTAATGCTGGGTTAAGTCTTAGTGTACTGACGGTTTTGCCCCGGGTTAAGCTTTTGGTTTAACCTCGGGCTTCATCTTTTGCCAATGTGTGAATATTAATTAATATCTAAGTACACAATGATACAAGCTTGACTGACATCATGCAACTGAAAAATACTACATCACAATTAGAGGCGTGTATTGGCAAGCAGCTGGCAATACGATAAGTATCAGGATACACACGCCACAATACAATATATCCTGATACTGTATTGAAAGACGATAATTTGCGATTATCAAAATAGTGAGCACTGAAACTGTATCTCTGTAACATTTTTATTTTTTTACTAAATAAGTAACAAACTTATTGTTTGCAGATTACATTTTTTCAGAAATACTCAACAATGTTTTATTTTGAAAGAGTGCACTCTTCTCTTTTCTTTTTTTAAATTTTAAATTAGAAAATCAATTTAGTAGATTCACAACGCGCCATGATATTTAACAGAATCATTTTTTTTCTTTCACCCCTATTCACAATATTTAGTAACACTGTCTGTGAAGGTTCTCAGTCATCCAGGTCATCTTAAAGAGAAGGTTAAAGCAAAAGCATTAGGTCTCAAGGTGAAGACGTTTTGTCTCTAATTTAAGAGACTTTATTAATCTAAGTCTCTTGGAATTAGAGACGAAACGTCTTCACCTGGAGCTTTAACCTTTTTGTTCAGTAACACTGACAATATGTACAGCAGTAGAGTTGTTGTAATGTTCTGTTTATCATCCAGAGCTCTTCTTTTGACTTTTCTAACGATACTCAGGTGCTCTTTTCCTAAATTTAATTGTGTCACTGTGTTCTCCCTCAAGACCCTCTTTTAAATGAGGAGACAGATGTTTATGCAGTTGCCATGGCGAGCGGTGTCCTTTAGCGTGGGAGCAGCCGAGGTGTCGCACGATACGCATTACCTTTTCAGGAGAGTCTTCGACAGGCTTGGTTGTGTCTGGAGCCAAAATACCATCCTCCCAACCGGGAGGGCACCATCATTTGGGAAAGAGGACACTTACTGCAAAATATAGATGGAATTTATTTTTACATATACTCCCATTTCACTTTGAACAACAAGAAAAGTAATGATAGCTTCTGTACTTAATGGAAAATAAATATTCCCACTGAGGAGAAGTTCAGGATTTCAGTTTCTGTGTATTATTGCATGCATATTAAGGTTTGTGTTTCATAAATCAATGCTAAAAATAGGTCTTCTCATGAAAACAGGCATAAACAGATCAACGTGGAGTATGAGGTTTCCCTGTTTCTAATGTTAGAGGTGCCTGGGATATGTCCACACACACTCACAAGGCTGTTGTGTGGCCATATAAAAGGCTCTATGGAACTAATTATGGACTGATTATTCTCTTTTAGCTCAACTGGCATCCACATATGGACTCTTACTTAAGACCACAGCCAATAAAATTAATTTCTGGTTTCACTACTTTAGGGTAATTTGCCTTAAAAAAATTCACTGCATCCAAGTTATACATTACATTTTATCTAATAACAACAGAAACGCAAATGACGTTCATTAAAAAGTGCATAGCTGTGATACATTGCTCAAGGGTTATTGGTTCATGTAGTCAAAAATTCTGCACCTTTGACTTTTCATGTTTTGAAATCTAACTTTTTGAAATCTTTGCGGCGCAGAGCTAGCACTCAGTGGGCCCCCTCTCTAAACATTTGTCTTCATTTGTAGGATGGCTGCTGGCTCTGGCCTGGCTGCCAGCTCCTTGCTGCTTGTTTGATGATTAAATACATTTTGATTTGCTGAGGCCATGTTGTAAACTTCCTGTAGCGTCAGGCCTGCGTTCCACACCGCTGTTCCCCACAGACCCGGCATGAACACCATTATTATCCCCGCAAATTAGCCCAGTTAACCTGTCCCTGCGCCGGCTCACTCTTTGTTAACCCTTCATTTTTCACCATGTCTGGACCGATGGAGCAGAGCAGTCGTGTTCCCCTTTCCCGCTAGCCACATGCACCCTGTCCTGGCAGATCTTAACCCCTGTGAATATTAAACAGGCTGCAGGAATGCCTTGACTCAATTGCCAGCAGATGTCGGTGAGGAGATTTGGTCGTGAAGTGTTTTGTCTAGAAACTGAGCTGTAAAACATCGCAGACCTGACAGGTCCTCTGGTAAGCCTCTGGGGTGAAATGGCACAAGGGCATTACAGCCTTTTTTAGGGAGGCTCACAGCGCTCACCCATCCATGTAATGTCAGTGAGATGGACAAGACAAGCCTGGAGCACTTTAACAAGTACTTTTAAAAGCTGCTTCCAAATCTATTAAAAAATCAGGAGGAGAATTTAGTGATTAAATTGGTGGATAACCAGCTTAACACCACAGCGTAATCTAAACTCAGTCCATATGTTGTTGCCCTGAACATGACACTGAGAGGTTTTTGTCAAATACGACAGATTTCACTCCAAGATGTGGAAGTCATGTCAATTTATATAGAACCAGATTGTGTTTTAATGTATGTTTTGTTTCATTTTAAAAACCTACATGGGATTGGGGAATGGAAAATGCTGCTTACCTGTCGGTCCGACCACATTGAGAGGAAGCAGGCCTGAGATGTCTGGGTGTCTGGGAAAAAAAGATGAATGAGCGGTGCAGAAAGAAAATGATTTCGTAGTTTGTTCCAAATTTGAAACCAGTCATGGCCCCAGGCTACGACTGCCGACCTAAACTGTGACATGTGATTTCTTACTCCCAGCACATATTATGATAGTCTGGACTACTGGTGCTCTGGTTTTTAATCCCCAGAGGTGAAGAAGGGGGAACGAGCTCAGAAATGTCAGTGATGGTATCTTTTTCTCAATAATAAACACACGTGTAGTTTAAGTCTTCAATCATTTAAATCACTTTAAATTTGACCGACACAAGAACAAGACAAAATTCAGTAATCATCATTTTAAAGAATATTCTTACGCTAGTATGTTATGCCTTGCATGGACCGATAACAAAAAGCTACTGCACTGTGTGATCTCATAACATCTGAAAATAGACTTGAGAACTAAGAGAAAACTTGCAAAAGCATAAGTGATCTACCTCCCACCTATACTCTTTACTCTATAATCCATTTTCTATTTGCACTATAAGAACTCCATCAAACTGAGTCTTGAGTATCAACACAGAAAACCCCCGGAAAACAATCATCTAAAGTGCTCAGATGGGAGAACCTTTACGTGATATGATTTTTCTTACCAGATAAGGGACCATTACATGCAGGACATTGGTTCCTGTGTTTGAGCTAAGTGCAGGGAGCAGCCCTTTCTCTGACAAGGTTGAAGCTGAACATGAAAACTACATTCAGGGTTGGGCCAAAAGCCATGTGCTCCGTTTGCCAAGAACCTACAGTGAATGATTGAATCTGTGTAAGCTCGACCCTGACAATAAAATCACATCGTCTAAAAAGATGCGAACATCCTTTAATGGGGTAGATGCTACTGCCAGAATACAAATCCTGTTTTCTTGTGTTCCCAGTTGCCTAGACTTTTATTCGCTTTTATCCAACATGGCCTGTGAAGCTGGTTAATTAAACTTTTTGGGACAAAAGGGCAATTTTATATCAACTTTGTCCACGACTGACTGGAATCTGGTAAAATCAGCTTTGCTTCAGCTCTTATCACAAGACGCTACTGAAGTGCTTGCCAAGAAATAAGTGTATCAAAAAATTCCATTGAGAAATTCCACTAAAAATAGTAGATGAAAGAAAAAGAGAGTGCCATGTTGGAGGTGTTTGCCACCTGCTTCGGGAAAGACATGAGGGAGTACGGGGTAAATTTGAGGTGAGGGCTGTCAACGGGTCCTCAGTTACACAGGCCAAGGGGGACTCCAGATATGAGGAGGGCCATAACTGCAGCGATGACATGATGAGGGACAGCCTAGTCACAGTACCAGCATCTTTACAGTGAAGAGGAGCACCCAAAGTGAATGTTGACTGTTTGTGTGTCGGAGTTTTCTCTCAGGACTCTGGTATTGTGTTGTGCGATGCTCCCACAGTGGAATCCTGTCCTATAAAAAGAGAAGGATGCCTACTTGCTACTACCCTCAGGCGTGCCAGTCCGGCCCCAAGGGAGAAGGGCCCCATAATTTATTATGCGTTCCCCTCTTGTTAAGGAAATACTTTCTCAATAGCTCTTTCTCCTTTGTATATTTGTACTATTCTTATTTTCTTCCTTGATTCAACCCTGCTCTCTCTTGTTTATTTGCTTTCTAAACACCGGAACGCTTGGCCACGTCAACACTGCCTTGAAGAGACTTTAATAAATGACATTTGTCCTAGCTGAAGACAGTGTTTATTTGTGTGGTTGAACCTGAAGGGATAAGGGTATTTCAGAGGTACCTATGCGTAGGTTACAGCTGAGCTGAGTCACACAAGCTGAGCAGGGTTAGCGTTACCTCAGGGTTAATCGGATTTCTCTGCTGCACAGTGAAGAGAACGTCAACACAATCAATGGGCTCACGTGTCATCAATTATCCACTCTAACCTGCCACTCTTAATGCCGCGACGTTCCTTCTCTGCGTGAAACCAGAGGATGTTATGTCCAGTACTTTGTTTGGTCAAATGTTTTCTTTCAACACGGGCATCACACCATCCAGCCTGAATCTTTCAATCTTGTGCTTAACAGCTCCACAGTCATTTATTTCCAGCAGTGACTTCTCAGTTTGTTGGTGTTGGGCAGAGTTTTGCTGCTTTTGCCCCCCTCTCCTCAATCTAAAACAGCATGAAGGAAAAAAAGGCGATGAAACAGTCCAAGGCATTTGTTGATCACTGGACCATGACTCAGCTTTTGAAAGTCGCTTCCAAATCAAATTGCCAAGCTTCAAGGACTGGAGCTGCTAGAGTCCTGCCCCGGGCCGTTCTATGTCACAGGCCAGCTTTGAGGCGTTAATGCACATTTCTCTCAGTTGTCATGGGCTGATGATGAGGGCAAAAGGATACAGAGACACACAGAGGTCAACCTCACTCTCTGTATCAGGCTCAGAGACACACACCATTGTTATAGTCTTTTATTTGAGAATCCCTCAGCTTTACTTGTGGGGATTACAAGCTTTCAAATCCTCATGCAAGCTCTTAGTTTTATAGACACATGTTTACAATTCACATAATGACTTTTTAGAAGATCACAGACTATTAAAATAGTACAATGATTGGCTTGGCCTGGGTAAAAAGTGATTTCAAAAAAGCTCATTTACATTTTTTTAGACTGCGATAAATGGCCCTGTAGCTCTAAGGAGCTCACAGAGCAGCTGTTCGAACAATCTAAAAACAGTGCCACCAAAATATGTACTTTGGCCTCAAATTCGACAAATTCCACAACTGATACGGATTTGTATGAAATCTTTGGGTTGATGGTCTCCGTGGTACTGGTCATAATGGGACGTGAAGGAGAAGTGTCGTACCTGACTTTATTTGTGCACATCTTGTTGACCACACTTTAGAGAGTGTTCAAAGAGCTGAGAACATTGTGTTTTTGGTCAGAACACTTGGCCCCGTTTCCGCTAAAGGGCTTTATTGAGCAGTGCTGCCCTCAGACACATTGGCTTCCCTCTGCGTTGGTAATGTTCCTGCTTTAGCACAGCCCCACCTCTTTTTCTAGACACTGGGCTCAGTTATTAGCCAGGCCGACTCCTCATCACCACAAGTTTACTGAGTGTGTCTAATCTTATCTGATATGTTATTAGCTGCAGTTTTCATCTTTATGGCACGGCTAACAAGCCTTTGAGAAGGGTAATAGCTGGGAATGTTCAAATCTCACATTAAGCGTGAAGATAAATGAAAGAAGGATTACTCAAAGATTAATCACTCTCATCAGAAAAAACGTAAGCCTGATGGCTCTCATGAAAGAGTAATTCACACAATAAGAAACCACAGTGTCTAAGATGTTCTGTGAAGCAACCAGTTTTATTTCATTTAACCAGAGATCTGCAGTGTCTAAAGCAAAAGATGATTTATCAAAGACATGCTTTAAAGTCATGTAGCAAATGAGGAAAACATTACTATGGGATGTATTGCCAATCACTTCTGTAATAGTTGCAAATTGAGACACACAGGCTACACAGAGAAACCTCCAGGTGCACATTCAGAAAAATAGCTTCATGAACCATTTGCAAAACAAACACTTGAAAGTAACTTGAATGTATGACTGTAAACGGAAAGAAAGGCCTGCTGTGTTACTGAAAAGAGAGGGCTGTCAGTGTGTTGGTTAACACTGGAAAGGGCAAGGGTTAAGAGCAGTAATCAGGCCTTGTTTGACTGATGGACGAGGTGGTATCTGAGGAAGAATGACTCCATGGAGTCGCATGGCTTTGCTTTTGCCGCTATCTGTGCTGTGTGTACCAGTGTGTGACCTGTTCAGCACAAACTGGACAAAACCTTTATGAATCATATCAGTAAGCCAGCATAGATAAACCACCCAAATAACATATCACTGCCAGACGTTGTAGGGACACACACTCATGGCACCACCCTCATAACAGTTCTAGACAGCGCCATCTTTCTTAAAGTTAAGGGTCATCTGGTGTCGACCTGTAATCAATGACCCAGCATTGGAGTCCAGACACATTAATCTGTCATGACTTCTGCTTAAACTGTTGCCCTACTAACTGAAGCGTTACCCTAATGCTCATCGAATTGTGTTTTCTGTTACATTTCTTTTGACATTTTTGTAATCCATTTGTGGAATGAAGGCACGGAGCCTTGCTCCAAGCAGCAGCACAGCTCTACAGCGCTTCTCACAGGATACACAGCCTCTGCTCCTCCTCCTCCACCAAACTCCTGCAACAATGGAAAAATTAAAACACAAAATGCAGGTGAACGAGTCTGAATTATGGGCTACAGAAGAATGGTGGACTAATCGACTATGACTTCACCCATATAAAATCACAGCTGAATTGAAGGAGCCAGAAGTGAACAACAAATTTGAAAATAGTTCAAAGTTTAAGCATGAATCAGAAAGTTTTGTGTAGATACTGCCAAAAGCATAAAGTTTGAGACACAAATTAACAATGTAATAGTTGAGATAATAACTTCATAAAACATTAGTAGAACACGTTGTACAATACAAGGGAAAAGATCATAGCAATAGTCAGAGGTCAGACTTCCTGGACTTTAGTTCTGCCCTCAACTCTCCTGCAGGACAAGCTGTCCCAACCGAGTGTGCCTCACTCCATATGCACCATAAGCAGCTGGGGAAGGATGGCTTGGACTCCGGGACAATCAGCACTGACTCTCCCTGAGGCTGTATCCTCTCTCATCTACCTACATCTGTCCACCAGGCGCTTAGGCTCCTAACCCCTCAGGAAAGACCTAGCCTCACTCCACCTCATCATCCTGACTGACACCCATGTTACCTCTTCAGTTTCCTGGGGCTACTGTCATTCTTAACCTCACTGCATTTTTCTTAATCCTGATTAGTCTGGTGTGATACTCATACATTCTGTAGTATGTATGAAGCAATTGCCAAGAGACATTTCTACTGTATACTTCATCTGGTAATAAAACTGATTTCAACAATCTACTTATTGATGCCAGAATTATAGCAAAAAAAAAATGTATGTATGCTAATTTAAATTACTATCCAAGAATGTATTAGTGTTGTGATTGAATGGGACTCAGAGTGGGCCGTGTTTGGAGCCTGACTGACATAAGAAATCCCCAGTTCCTTCTATAGTTTAATTACATATTTTTACTATAAAACTGTATTTTATTGCTTTACTTTGAGAATCCAACATCAGAAGCTTTTAGGAAACATACTTTCGTGTCAAGTACAAACAGGTTAAATGTTAAAACGTCTTCCAGTGTGACAGACCTTACATTAACTGTGAGCATCTGCCCAGACTGCTGCGAGATGCTTTCACAGGCCATAAGCCACCTGGTAATGGCAGCCTGGGGTCATTAAGGTCAATCGTGCAGACAGTTTACTAAAAAATAACCAAGGGCCATTTTTATTTCTTATTCATGCTTTTTATTTACGGAGGACAAATTCTCCAGTAAATTAAAGAAAGAAGGACAAAAAGTTGGTGTGTCTCCTTGAGTCTTTGGGACAGTCTGTTGTAGTGCATTAAAACAGTGGCCAATGTGCAAATGTGTGTTGGATGAGGCTGACATTAACAGGCTGGAGTGAACTAGCGCTGGCACCAGCCCAGCACAGACCAGACAGTGTGAGGTCCTGTTTGCCCATTCTAATGAGGCTTTAGAGGGTCTGCGCTTAGGCCTGCAGCAGGGCCCCCTGGGGGGTTGCGCAGTTGGATGGACGGACAATGGAAGGAGAGCTGTGGCAGCGGGTTGACGTGCGTCACTCCACATACCACAATGGCAGATGGTTAAGAAAACCTCAAATGGCATAAGTCGTCTTCAAGGTCAAACACAGGAAACAGTATCATATTCAGAAGCTGTTTCCTGTGACCCCAGTGATGTCAGTCTTTTGTTTTGCTGAAATAGCTTTCTGTTGACCTGGCGGATGTCCAGGTGGTACGGATAATATTAGACAAACATGCTTCTAAAATATACGTGACACAACTCTCTCACTCGCAATGTAAAAACAAGTCCCTGTACTCATAGGTAAATAATCTGTAAAGTAAATATATGATTTATCTAATGAAGTCATAATTTCTATTAATGTGTGGCTCTTTCATTTGAGCTTTTGTTTTCTGTATGTTCTCATTTTTCATTCAAAGCTAAGGGTGGTGACATTCCTGATTTGATCACCTTCCACAAAAAAAAAGACAAAGTAATCACAGGGTGTTTTTGTTGGAAAGGAAAGTACAGTATATGTGGTCCTCCTGCCAAGTGACTCTCGCACCATCATTCAACCACCCAAAGTTTTAATCATTTCTGTGTGATTGAAGACATAGTAATATTTCAAAAGGCCCATAACTAATAATGACAACCTGCAAGTATATTTAAGAACGATACAGATTTGAAAAGGTATGACTAATGTGAGGGTAAATCAACTGAATATGTACTTTAAACTCTTTGTACTATTGGCACACAGAGCTACATCAGCAACAACCCTTAATGTTCATACTGACCTGTAAGCCGAGATCTCCATGTCTCTGGCCATCTTCTCACTGAGCAATTCCTTGTAGTCTTCACACTGCTCCTTCATCTGTAATTCTAGTTCCACTTCCTGGTGCCTCATTTCATCTATAGTATACTGAACAGCATGACCACACATCACGCACACGGTGCACACAGAGAACGGGAGAATAAACGACAGCATCAGTAGAAAGCAGTGGTCCATATTATCCTATGATTACAACAATCAGTCCCGTCTCTTACCTCCAGCTCAGAAATCTTCTCCATGTACGCCGCCTTGTTTATTTCAACCTGGTCCTCCAACTCATCATTTAACTTCTCTAATGCTGCAATCTCCTTTTGTAGCTCTGTGATCTTTAAAAAGGCAACATATAACAATGATTTAATTGTGAAATGCATAATAAAACATGTCAGCCTATTTTTGTATTTCTGATTGGGTAAAAATATACGCTATCTTAACAGGATATTTAGCTGTAAAAATAAAATGATTAAAGAGCGCATCTCTTCCCAGTGTTGGAGTATCCTGTGGTGAGTAATCACATGTTCAACAATTAGCTGTCACAGCCAGATGGGCATCCAGGCGTCTGTGCTCGTCTTTCAGCGTGCCCACGACTGATGACGCCGCCACAACTTGGTCAGTCACTTACTCACTCCACTATTCGCACCTGAAATCTGTTGTGTGTGTATTAAAATGTGTTACAAGCCCATCAGTGCCTGTTCTATTATATACTGTGTCTGTGTCAGGGCTAATTTTATAGCGATCTGTTTGTTTGGCCATGTTGTGTCTCAGGGAGAAACCAGACCCGAGGCATCCATCACAGACAGGAGAGAGAGGAAACAGAGCGGATCGAGCCGAGCTGTCCATCCGTCAGGCTGGATCGAGCGGAGTATTAGAGAAGAGTAGATGATGTGAAAGCCGTGCTGTGGTTACAGAGCCTCACAGTTTATTTAAAGAGCTGGATGTGGAGCTGGAAGTGCAGTAATGAGAACCAAACCATTCTGTTTGTAACATGTGGTCAGGGGACAGCTGTGGTCTGACCACTACCTTAAGGCTTAGTTACTTTTTGGGGATTTTAACTGTCACATTCTGGTCTCCCTGCTGACCACTAACTTAAAAAATGTATTTTATTTGTTTACACATATACTTGATGAAGGTTTATTTCTCCAGTCAGCGCAGATGTCTGTCATTTTGAAAGGTTTATAATGCTGCAGGCGATGTGGAAGACTGTACTTAATAACCGAGGACAGGGAAGGCAGTAAATCCAGTCTGTGCTGAAGTCGAGCCCTTCACATATCCAGCTGAAACTGTCCACAGAGTAAACACTCTGGTCAGCAGGATCTCCCACACTGTTGCTCCACTGTCACTCAATTGCTCTCCGCTCCCTTGTCCTGCTGTGGGAAACCATTCATTTTCACCATTAATGTCTGATTTAGGGGCTGATGGTTGACAGAAAACCATTTGTGGGCTGAAAGACTTGGCTTGTCTTTGTAAGTAAAGAGGTGGGATAAGTGTTAAGTGTGGGAAGATCTAAATCTGCTGGTAGTAGGATTTACAGTACATATTGTATACATGTGATGGGCCACTGAAACGTTATCTTTTTTTCTTTGACAGCCTAAAAAGAGAGATCTGGTTTTATTTGGGCTGTGTTTTAGGTTTATAGATATTTTAAGTTGTTTTAACATTGACAACTAAAAGCTTGAAAAGTTGGCATTACACTGAATCATTTCTACAACGTGTGAAATAAATGTCGGCACAATCATGTCCGTGAATATTTTCTGGTTTAAAATGTTCAAAGTGTGATGTTGAGTTATGTAAGGGACCTAAACTGTTTCTGAAAAAATGTCAAATGTAATGTAATCAGTTAAAGAAGAGCTAAATAGATCAAACATGAACCACATTATTTAAAGCTTCAAGCTTTAGTCATTTTCGTTTTCCACGTCTTTAAACTGAAGCAAAGCACTTAGTCCGTGATTTTAAATCGTGTGTTGACCTTTTCAGGGAGACAGGGAGTGGAAGAAGAAAGGCCACTCACCAGTGCCTTCATTTCACCGATATCCTTTAACTGAGGCAAGCTTTTGACCATTGACCCAGCAGCTCCTCCAGCTTCCAGTAGCTTATCATCGCTGCGAGCCACAGCAGAAGAAGACACACCACACTCGTTCTGCAAAGACACAAAAAACCTAAGAGGATATGCTTGGTTTAGGGAGGTGAAGGGCCTTTGACAAACTGCCCTAGATGGTTAGACAAGCTCATGAATATCCCACATTCCCTGATTACAAGAAAAAAATGGGAGTCCGCCAGCCACCATCATTACTGTTCAAACTCACTGAGAGAGGGCCCAGCAGAGACACTGCAGGCCTCGCTGTTCATTTTGTAAAAGTGAGTGTTTAATCATTTACGTGATAGTTCAGTCTTTAAGTTAAAGAACCCCCCACACACAGAAGTGTCCCCACCAGTTGCAGCTGGGATCCTGGGAAGGCGGCCAGCAGTCTGATTACACCCCTTGACCTTTGAACTGGACAGACATCCTGAACCCGGAGGGGGTCAGACCCACCGGTGCAGAGGTTTGACCCCAATATGCCACCTCTGCTCTTACGACATGCGCGCACATTCACACTTACAGACAGACAAAATGGTGGGTCTTTGATTCTCAAGTTCTGCTCGTGTTGTGTTAAGAGGGAAAGAAAACAACTGGGAGGCTCTCTCTGAAATTTGGGAAAGATGAGATGTACATGTGGGAAAAAACTGAACTTGAAGAGTGATGTGCTACAAAAAGGAGGGATTTGATTTGCTTTGGGTCGCACATTTTCTTTAAATACAATTACTAATTGATTTAATATACTGTATTTTAGCTGATTGTTTTTCTAATTTCTCATGGTGAATGGGGACTCTCAATGACCAATAATTCACATGTAACTGTATCGTGAATGAAGAGCAAAGGCAGAACTAAAAGTAAATCTGTATGCATGTTTGTAAAGCACTTCCCCTACATGACATGTTTATGTGTTTTATGCTACACTGTGCCGTACCTGCAGGCTCTCTGCCAGCTGGCAATAATACTCTTTTACATCCAAGGCCGAAGTGATGTCAGGGATGCCAAATTCAATTGCCGTCACCGCACCTGTGGTCCCTTCAGCTGGCTCCAGCAGACTCTCCACAGCCTGCTCAAACAAACCACAGACAGGCATTTACATATAGCATACACTTATCATGCACTTTCAATGGAGAGTGTCTTTAGTAAAAAAAAATAACCACCTCTGATTAGAGAAAATGAACTGTCAGCAAGCACTAGTAGCATCTCCTTTCTCTTTACCTCAAATAATAACGGGTCTGCTGTGTTGTCGGGGGAATATGTCTATCTGGAAGTGCTGATAATAATGCAGTTAATTAAACAAAGACAACTTCTGTTTTCATTCAGCATACAGCCACATTTCCCGGACTGTAAGTTATTGAGCATGTCCCAGAGGGAGTGCGTTCAACACTGGGCGGCCTGGCTTTGCAGAGAAAAACACAGCACGACAGGGATGCGGCTGCCTCCTTCTAACTACAGCAAGCCTCTAGAAGTGATACAAGCATACATGTGGCAGACAGGGGCAGACCACCATGTATGTGTAAATCTGCATTATTGTTTGCTGGCTATGCAAATGAGTCGATAATATAAGCTATTCTAAAATGTATGTTTATGTATATTCTAAATGTAAATATATTTCAAATGAGCATTTAGTCGCCTTTTAGGAGAGCGTTGTGAATCACTAATGTGGCTTAAGACTCATTGTGATTTAATCCTTTCTCCATATGTTACTGTTAACAGTTTTTTGGCTGCAGTTCCTCAGCAAGGTGATTGGGGTCAGTGTTTTGTCACCGCTGACCCTGGGCATTTCTCCAACACTCGTGTGACTCGGTGTTTAGAAACATCATGGCTAGCAAATATTTCTGGAGCATCATTCATCAGCAGTGTTAAATTCTGTCTCCCTCTCACCGTCTTGTGTTGGCCTTCCATGTTGGCCAGCTGCTCCTTGTAGATGGCCACTTGCTCCCTCAAAGCCAAACACTGGGCTGTGACAGCATCGACGCCCTGCACAGTGGAAAGGAAGAATACAGTGAACACGGCAAGTCGAGGGAAGGTCGACGAGAGAAGCACAATGAAATGAACAATGTAACTCCCAGTGAAGCCATGTGTTACATATGAATCCAAAAAGTTAAAGTTGTAACAGAAACACCTATTTTAGCACCTGCACACCACCCTCTTTTACTAAACTGCCAGTAGACGCCGCAATGCAGAGGAAGGGGGAGGAGGAGGAAGATGAGAAGGAGGCTGGCGAGGGCTAACTAAGACACAAAAGCCCTGTCCACCAATTCATTCACCAGCAGGGGTTCTTAGCACATCTACTCTTTTTAAAAGAAGCAGATTAATTGAGATCGGATGCAATTAGGAAATGTGCCTGGATTTCCATTTGGACACATGCAGAGAGGGTTTAGTTCTGAAGTTTTGGAGTCTCACTGGGAGGATGGCAAGGTCTTTGATGGACAGTAACAGGCAACAGTAGTCTGCTTGTGCTGCTGCATGGCCGTGGTCAAGCATCAGCAGCTGGAGAGAGGTTTAGTCGCACCTTTTAGCAGTTCTTTATTAAAAGTATAATTTGGCACTGGAAAAAGCAACACAATGTAATGTTTTTTTTATTTTTTTGTTTGTGCCCTCTAAAGGAGTTTAGGGGGTACTGCTGCAACGACAAATGGGATTGTTCTTTATACAGTATAAAGTTATAATATATATTAGTACAGGCTATGTACTTTAATGATTTTTAAAGGTGGTATTTTTTAGAGTAAAAACAAAGTTGCTATTACTGTGAAGGTATGACAATCTTTTCATTATGTTTTTTGCTGTTAAGTGCTTTGTGAACTCAGCCAACTTGAGAAAAGAAACAAAACAGATGCTACACAAGCTAATATTAAAGAATACTAAATTATTTCTCTGTTTTGTATCATTGAAATTACTTCAAATAAAGGTAAATGTTAACATTCACACAGCCAGCCTCTCTACTACAGCTGGTAATGAGCCTGTGGGTAGCACTGTGCAGTATCAGCTCGTCTGCTCTCTGCTGCTCTGTGCCCTTTCCCACCAACTCATGTCACTCTCCACCTGCTTCCAATATCGATGCGAAGCACTCAGCCAGGAAGGAAGATTATGGCACTGTATTACAGGCTGTGTTACATCTGCAAACCAGATATTAAAATTTCCCTTGCACTGGGCCTGGCTGAAGGGAGATGCAGAGAGAGCCGGGGGTACACAAAACAGAAAAGTTATTGTCCCAGGTTTGTGACTGCTGCTGATCAACACCCATAAGAAGCAGCTGTGCAGTTCTGCACAGTTGACTCGCCCTGATCCTTTTAAGGAAAGTGGTTTTGTGACGCATTACTGCACTGCCATCTAGTGTTAAAGGTGCATCATTACAACACAATATGTAAACTGTGGAGTGCATGTAAAAATTATCCCCCACCTTTGAATTTTACTTTTTTGTTGGCAATAGAACATCTAATCATGATACAGGTTGCTTTGTTTTATAAAGAATGCATTTTTTTTAAAGTTGAGTAACATTGGTTATGGGCGAGTAGTTGTGTAGCTCTTTGTGCAACTTGGCTTTCTTAGAGATGAGTATCTTTTCTTGTCACAATTCACTACTTACCATCTCTTCAGTCTTTTCTGTCTATGTGACTATAACGGAAAGCTGTGAACGTACCCCTGCAACATATAGCTGCTCCTCTTGGGCAAGTAACCTCTGTTGCGCTGCTTTTTCATACTCCTGTTTCAGATGTTCCAGCTCTTTCTGCAGTTCCTCTGCGTCACATAAAATCTCATCCTGCAGACAGAAAATACAGTTAATGCTCTTGTGAAGAATTGCTGTGCCCTTCCTGAAGGTTACCGTGACAAAACTGAGACAAAGGATTAGATGGGAATGCCTGCATGCCTTTGCACATGTGTGTGAATTCCCACGGAGTATCCAGGGGGAGCCTAAGTAAGACATGCCATCACACACGGAAACATCCAACAGAGCCCTACCCTTTCTTTGCGCAGTCTCTTAACCACTGCATCCAGGCTAGAGTCAGGTACAGCCAAACTGGAGCTGAATGAAACTTTTTTTCTTCTCAGTTTTTCCTCGAGGTCTAAAATCTGACATTCAAGATATTCATTTTCTTCCTCAAAACCATGGGCCTGAAGGTGATGGAAACATAAAACATATATATATATATATATATTCATATATTAGTGTTTTATCTACTGTATAAACAATAAAGACATAACAAAGCAGGTAAAAAGTGCTGATGTTTTTGTGAAAACTTGTCCTCACCAGTTCAATAAGCCTGACTAGTCGGTCATTCAAAGCAGCGATGATGGTGCGATCCTGGACAAACCGGTTTAAGCCCTCCTTGTTCAGAGTTCTGGCAGCTACAAAGTCTAACATGTCACACTCACACTTGTCAGCAGCAGAACTCCTGTGAAGAAAACTGATTACATTAAGAAAAGTTTCATGAGGAAAATAATAAGACACAATTCAAAGACTTTGTTTGGACAGGTTTTGTAGTTTTTTTTAATTTACCTAATGTCCAACTTTTTTGGCTCATCTCTTTTTAATTTCTGTATTATACAGACATGATACCCATAATAAATAAAAGGTTAAACTATTACTTGAGAACACTGACCTGGCAGAGGCACGGTACTGCCCTGCACACTGCATACTGGACCCTCCATTGCGACTCCAGCTTTCTTCCTCAAAGAGCTTTCGGTAAGACGACACTCTGAGCATGGCCATGGCTTTGAATGGCTTAACACGGGACTAGTTCACCTCTCCACAGCCAAACAGTGGCAGCCGGTCCGAGGTGGGGCTTTTATGTACACTGGGAATAAAAATTTAACACAGTGGTGAAGGAAGTCTCATGAGACATTCAATAGACCAAGTTTAGCATGAACATCAGTCAGTAAAGATTTCACATGTACCTGATGAGTGAGCCCTAAAATCCAGTCCGCAGTAACCAAATCCTCATAACAAACCAGGATTCAAAAGAATATATCATCAGAACATAAAGTATAATAGTTCATACAGTTTTATTTCTGTTAAATTAGAAGTTACAAAGATGTTGAAAAGAAATGAAGGCAATCTTTGTGTACCTTAATTTGCAGATGAACACACACAGCTACACAGAAACACCAGTTTGTACAATGATTCAACACTAATTACTTTTATATTAATGACGCATTTTGACATTATAGTCTCTCTCAATGAACATTCACAAATAGATGGCTACAAAGTTTGGAAGTAATCACACTACATCCTAACATATTCTGACAAGATTTAGCTTGACTATTGTCAATACAAAACATAAAAATGTATATTTGGGTATCTAGTGTATTGATGGGAAAAAGGCAAGACACAAGTAACTGTTCAATAAGATAACAGTGAAACATTGAATGCATGATTGTCACATATGGGTGACACGATCCAAAGGCAGAAGATTTTCTAAAAATTCTGCATTTATTACATAAAAGGAGTGAATGCCTATTGCAGGAACCGCAGCTCATTTGCAACATTGACTGTACAAATGAATCTGGAAGCAAGTGTCCTGGTACAATTCTGATAAAAATAATGTGAACATAATGTGCAAGAGCTGTAAGCCTTCAGGAAATACAAAAAGATATGTAGGCTGACATGTAAACAAACAGTAATCGTACCATTTTCATGATGAATGTGACTTTACAGACGTTTTACTGACAATCAAATACTCACAAGGTACACACACTATGTACAGCGTTACAGACAACAAGAACCACAGAGGCACTGTCTTTACTCAACAATCAGGAAGTTAGTGTTTTAACTGACTTGTGTTGCAACTCAGAGGAACTGGTCAAACCCGATGTAAGGTTTACAGCTACATTTAACCACAAAAACTGCAAACGACAATGATTAAAAACAAGCACGTTATATCTTCGAAACAGAAAGTTTAAAAGAAAACTAAAGGCGGAAACATGGTTAGGTAAATGAAAGCCGCATAAATAACACAACAGATCAGTTCTTGGAGATATCTTAAGTTTGCCCCCTCATGATTGTCATAAAACATTCTTAATACATTCTTAACTCTAAATCTATATTAGGTTTCAGTCTACTTAATGCTTTGAGCTGGATACACATGGTCATTCTACATTTTCCTTAATTACTGTCATTCTGTTACCATTCATTGGTAGTGTTTTCAGACACATACCACTCCCCATTTACATGTATTTTGGCATGAAAAACTACTAAATAAGAAAACACAGCTCTAGTCCGGAGGCACAGGTCCTTTAGGTTGTCAGAAAGTGCAAAGACATCAGTTCAAAACCTACAAAACCTTATAAGTGCTTCAGAATCCAGCAGGTAAAGATGACTCTTGGTAAAACCATAACACCTCTCATAAAGTCCAACATGATTCTCCGTACCACCATTACAATAGTTAGTGAAGGAGTGGGTGCAAAATACTAAATACCAATAAAGTTGTATAACGCAGTGCCTGAAGGGTTCTTTGTAACATAAGCCATGTGACTCCAGGTTACTCCTCTTCCCCTGACATGAGAAAACCCAGAACGAAGTCGATGGCTTTCTGTCGCTCCTGTGGAGTCTGTCTACCCACAAGCTTGGGGGGAGGTCGGATAAGGAGACTGGCAAATAGTGTAGCTAAAACAAAACAAAAAAAAAAGGCAAAGTATTGTACCAATTACAACAAGGCTGAGAAAAATAATATGATCCAAAGTTGTGGTCTTCTTTTCACATTAAAGTAAAATGTAAAATAGTAATAAAAGAACCGTATTACAACATTTAACATCAAAGTCAGATAGTTAGGGTTATTAAATTACATAAATAGACAAAGTACATAAAAAAATGAACCTAACACTTAAATGGGCAAAAAAGAATGACAAAAGAAACACAAACAAAATTGCATTTCTTTTGTCATTTCTATACCTAAGAGGTCCATACCTAAGAGGTTGGCTGATAGGTTGTTCTTGTGTGAGTGTTTAAGAAGCTCCTTTAAAAAGGCCATTAAGTAGCGGAACATGTTGCGGTGGGCCCGGGGTAGCTGGGAAATCAACTGTTAAAGAATGAAAAAGAGATAAAGTGACATGCAGAAAATTATCTGTTAATACATTTGATGTTAGAGGTGACTGTACCTGCTTGCAGAGGCGGCTGTCATGGGAACACTCCAGGCACTTTTGGTAGAGCTCATAACAAATCACTGGCTCTGGCAACGCCTCTAAGAAAATCAGCAGTGCCTCAGCTACTGAGTGGTTACAACCAGCTACAAAAGCAGTTAAGGAAAAAAGTATAATTTAATCATGCTCCATATATTGTACAGGACTTTATGAACAAGGATACGGATAGAGTCTGGAATGCTGGTGTCCAAACAGTGAATGATGCTCTGCAGCTCCTCTTGTAGGCCTGGGGTCTGGAAAAGGTCCTCCTAGGAGGCATAAAACATAAACATTAAGCACCTTAGTGCCTATTAGGCTGCAAGACTATTCTTTTAATGAAACGGACACTATGCATATCTACAGCCCTCTGAAAACAAATTATTCTTTGACAGCAATAAGGAAACTCAGTACTATTTCCATTTACTTTTTATTATAGAGTTCAACTGATTATATGAGACGTTAAAAGCATTTGTAAAATGTGAATTTAACTTGAGAATATCTATGTTGTGTACACATAGCATTGTCAGCACACAAAGTTGTAAATACATTATATTTAGACAGTAAGGAGCCCAACATGTATTATCAGTTTCCGTTTCCTTTGCAGCCTGATATCTGACAAGGCACAGCTGACTATCAGCTTTAGTACAACGCGCTTTATGATGATGCTCTGTAACAGGAAAATAAACAGATGCACCACAGAACCACACTTGATAAAACCTGAACTATCAAGTACCTGCAAAGCTCTTCTATAGAATTTCTTACCTGATCACATGACTTTGTAAAGAGGTGGTTGACCAAAACCCACACCTCCTTAGGAACATTAAGAGGTCTGTCCTCACCATTTCCACCCTCCGCCAGCAAGAAGTTCACCTTGGACCTTTCCTGGTAGTACAAATGTAAATTATTAAATTATTTGCAAATGATTCAAACATAATAACCTGTAAAGTAAAGGCTACTCCAGGAAACTATAGTGAGTCTTTATGCTAACAAGTTAACACTCAAAGCTTTGTATACACAAGAGAGGCTAAAAGAGAGGTTGAACCTCACTTGTAGTGAATTAGAGCATGTTCCTCAGGAATTATTTGGTTTATAATATGTAATGAGCCACAGAAATGGAAAACCATTTGTGTTACAATAATCAAAATCAAACGACTCCTGTTGTGGCTGCAAGTTTAATGCATTTCAATGTGTTTTGCTAATGTTCACTGAACTGTGATTGGCCCATTAAAAATGAATGGCTGACTGATCTATAGACATTAGAACTAAGTCTGGACAAGGACCGTCAACAGTCACAGCTGCCAATTGTAGTTAATGTACTGTACAGTGTTATTGTATAGTTTAACATGTATTGAAAACCAGACCTTTATCAGAGAGCATAAATCTCAGGTTACACATTAACAGGCTTTACCCAACAATAACAAAATCGTTACGGATATGAATCATATTTATAGTTGCCATCTTCACAGTTAAATTTATCTTATGCTCTGTGGCATATGCTGGTTATAAATTGCGTTAATGTTTTACCTTGTCCATGTAGCTGTCCTCCCCCTGAGCAAGAAGTCAGCCCACAACCACAGAAGAGTGAGAAATGAATGATCACGGCAGGAAGAGGCAATGGAGAGAAATAAAAGAGTGGAAAAAGTTGATAGTGCAAATTGCCATAAACGCAGAGGTTGATAAGTGAGGATTTATAATTTATGACTGTATTCATGATTGCATTTAAAAACGAAAGAAGGAAAAATGCATAGCTGGAAAAAGAACAATAAAAAGAAAATATAAAATTCCAAAGCTAAATCAGCACGACACTGGAGAAGCAGACAAGAACAGAAAAGCCCCATATATATTATAAAATACTGTATACGCTATTATGAGAGTCATTTTCTTCTAATTTTAGAAGCTCCTTTTCTATGCTCCCAACACTTCCTCGTTCCCTCAGCCGTCATTGTGCAGACAGCCATTATTGTCCAGACCTAGATAAGTGGAAACGTTATATGCATTCTAAATTTAGCCCAGTTTTGAGGCTCTTCGAGTTTCCCTGAAGGGAAGGACTGAACAAGGGCCTGCTCAGCTTTGAGGACGTGAATAAAAATAGAAATTCAATCCCAACGGCGCAGTCTGTGTACATAAGTGTTGCATTACCAATGAAGAAAAACTCCAACTGTTGCGCTATAATGCATTTAACTGTGCTTTTTCTTACCAGGTCAATGAGTTTGGTGACAGGGATTTCTCGGATGGGTTTCTTCATTCGACACAAAGCCTCCAGTGAGGTCCCAAAGCAGCTGGGCAGGTACTTGCCAGAGATAGTAATGAAGTAGTCCTTGCCCCGGTCCAGATGGAGCACCAGTATGTCCTCTATAGAGTCCTCTCCAGAGTTAAGCAGAGTGACAGAGTCTTTACTCACATACACCTCCAGGTAGATCTCCAGGGTCTCATCTAATCAGAAAAGGAAACAAGCAAGAAACTCAATCATCTTTCAATCAAACATTTTTTATATTATTCTTTTAAATGTAATGTAAATATAATGCTTTTACAAGACACATTACTTTGGGGGAAAAGGATGAGGCAAGACAAATAAATAAAAAATAATGCACTTACTGGGCTCTAAAAATCCATCACTGGGTTCAGCACGGAGCCAGTTTTTGCAGTACTGCGAGTCATTGAGCTTAGGGATGAACATAAAATGACAAGGGACCTGGCCATCATTTGTTATTAGGAAGCGCTCCTTCTGAAGTTGCCGGAATTTCACATTCTCAAATGTAAACTGCAAGATTAAAAGAAAGAGAAAAATCTATACACAGATTTCTGTTGATGTCTCAATAAAAGGCACAACATTAGAGTAATTCTTTTAATAATGGAGGACTATAAGGAAAGTCTTACTTCCCTCCTGCTCAGGGATACAGACGGAAGGAACTCATTCTCCATTCTGTCCATCTGCCGAACAATCTCCTCAAACACCTTTTTGTAGCGAGACTCGTCTACTACCTTAACCTGATCCACAAAAGCACACACGGAATTTTAAAACATACTTTTGCAAATACACAATTGTTCATTTGAATTTTGCAGTTGATATATCATTCGCTCTTACTCCTATGATAAAGAGGGAGCTGACAGGTTTATGATCGCTTGTCTGCAGTTTCATGTGACTCCTGTACTTGAGCTGCTCAACATTTCTGCCCCTCCACAGTATCCTGTCACACCAGGCAGGGACCCGGCACTTCCCGCTGTGGAAACAGTCAAGGGTCACCAATCAGCCACACGTACAGTACTGCTGACTCCATGTTAGGGCAATGATAAGACCCGAAAAAGCAAAAAAGGCACAAGAAACTCTGGCTTTTTTTTTGTTTAAAGTCAAATTTAAATCACAACCAACTGTTTTTACCTTGAGTCCCATTGATCTGATTTTGGATCATATTTATAGGTCGGTAAAAAAGTGATCTCCCCCTCTGTGAAGTCAGTGAAGGCTCTCTTGGTCGACCTCTGGATGTTTAACTAGAAACAAAACATAGCAATTATTATATTTACCTAAATGATTAGGACAGTTCCTGCACTGCATATTTATGGAAGCCTAGTCTCTCACCTGATCAACCTCCTGAAGCTTTTTAAGATTATTTTGAACAATAAGACGTTTTACTTCCGATGCGTCATACATGAACAGACGGTAGTTTAAGTCCCCGAGCCAGATTACAACACTGGAATGCAAGAGAAAAACATTAAAATGCACAATGCTTAATGTGTAAAAAAGTGAAAGCTATAATCTCAGTCTAGACAAAATGAAGAACTCACTCGTGCTTGACAATAGTGAGAGGGGGGTGATCCAGTAGGTGAAAGGTCATGCGCGCACATATGTCTTTGTAGTCTTGGTTGCGCCGTTCAAAGTCTTCCACATGTGCTGCTAAATGCGAGTTAACAATGCAGAAGCTGGTGTTGTGGAAAACAAACCTTACTGCAACACCTCCTTTGTTCCCCTGCAAACAAAGAAAAAGGGACACTTTATTGTGGATATTATTCGATAGAAGTGGTTCACTGTGTGTGACAGACAGCTGAGACGAACCATTTTTCCCATAATTCCTGTCCCCACATGTTCAGCAGCGATTTCTTTAATGTGATTTAGGTGAATCTTTTTAACATAAACAACCAGCATCATTCCTACAAGTCTGATAATTCGAACCTGTAGGAAAAGAAAAAATTATGGTAAAAGGAATATTTTCTGATTTAAACTAAATCTGTTTCCTCTGTACCTACCCTTCTATACTTTGCTTTTGGATGTAAACACCTCTCCACTGCTTCTACCCACAGCTGCTCTTTGGAGGAATCCATATAAAAGAAAGCCTCAGTGCTTAAGTCAAGTTCCTGAAAGCTAGAGTCAAAACAATAATAATAAAAGAAAATAGATTTTTTCTAATTAAATAATTTGAGAGCTGTCAGAATAAAAACTACTTTATGGCTGACCCGAGTGCATAAATATCTGGAAGCTCTTTGTCGCAGCAGAGCCATGGCTCAAGGCTGCTGTCTGGAGACTGGCCATTTACGTTCCATGTACCTGTGAAAAACCTGAGGAAACCACAAACTCTGTTAACATACCATGTACATGCCATAAAAAAATAAAAACTAAAAAAAACTAAACAACAGGCACAGAGTAAATTATCTACTCTCACCTAAACTTCCTTATGTCCACATACTCGCTCTCTTTTTTTGCCAGACGGTGTTTAATGAGGTATTCACGCTGCCCTGCCTGACTTGAGAACATGGCCTGTCTCATGGTTTTTGTGGTGGGACTGTCACACCAAGATGGCTGCCCATCCACATGGTCAAGGCTTTATTGGAAAAGAGATGTTAGACATGCAGTTTTAGCAAATTCCATAGGTTCTTACGCCCTACTTTCTACTTACTCTGGTTTGGTGCTTGTACAGTAGTCTTTGGTTGGTAAAGACACAGCTTGGTCCTTGGTGACTGGTGCTGGAGGAATAGGATTACTTGGATTAAAAGAGGCCTTGCGAGGAGGAAGAGGGGGAACGGGTGGAGGATCTCTGGTGGCTACCAAACGATTCTGGTGGTTCTTCTTTTCTTCTACTTTTAAAGTGTGGTTAAAGCTGTTCTCAAAGCCAAAGTCTAAGGCCAGTGACTGAACAGGATCTGAAATTGCAACCATTACATACAGTTTCACATTAGGGATAACATTATTTAAAAAAAAGGGAAACTTAGGTTGACTAATGTTTTTTTCTACATATTCTATTTATGGAGACAGTACCTGAGTTTGTCTGGTTGGTTGAGGAGTTATTGAGGTTGGGCATGGAAGTATTTTTTCTCGGCTGGCTGCCTCCAGAGCCCAGAGAGTTAGCATTCTTACTTCCTCTTTGAGGAGGTATTGGGACTGGACCTACAGGGCCTGTTGGTGCAAGTGGCTCCATCACCTCCAGCCTTGTGACTTTAGATTGAACTAAGAAATTGATAGTCAGGTGACATATTTCTCACAGTTAACATATTTTTGATGAACTTACTTATTATATAATATACAGTGGTCTAAAAGGTCTTGAAAGTATATTCAGAAAATGGGCAAACAGTGAAATCTACAGTGAAGTCTTTTAAATAAAAGCATTAAATAATTGAACATAAATCTGCTCTGAGCTGCGAACAGTGGCGTCTTACCTAGCTCCTGAGCACTCTTCAGTTGTGTGAGAAAAGTCTGAGTGCGATCATCATCCTGAAAGTCTAACAGCAGTTCTGGGGTTTTCTCTCCCTTGACCCGTATCCGTACAGAAGCTTTTGAAACACACAAACCTCAAACAGGTTACCTAACACATGTATAAATTTTGGCCATACATTAGAAAGCTGTCTAAAAAACAAAGCAAAGTGATCACAGCATTCTTTCAGAAACTCATGACCATCACCTGCTGCTAAATAAAGTGGTAGACTTTTTGCTAAAAGCAAAGCAGCCTCTATTGTGAATGTTTGACAGGGTCTGTGTATCATTGAATGCCATATTAGCCATTATTGCTTTTAAAGGCAAAGCCTCAGGTTTCAAGCATTCCATTTTAAAATTTTGATCCTTATTTCAAAACAAAGCCAAAAAAATGATGCGATACATTTAAGGTAGAGTAGAAATAAACAATTACTTACAACTTACGGACAGGTCAATAAGGAGTGCCTCCTCAGCCTCTGAATTTAGATGGAAAAGCAGCTTTAAGGGTGTATGTATGCAGTTTATATGTAATAATTATGTAGTTCATAAAATCACAACAGGAAAGACCTAGTGTGCTTTTAGAGTGTCCAAGTTTTTATTCATTACACACACACGCGCGCACACACACACACACACACACACACACACACACACACACACACACACACACACACACACACACACACACACACACACACACACACACACACACACACACACACACACACACACACACACACACACACGTTTAAGACTATGCCGAAGGTCTGCTCAACTAAAGATCAGTAGTATATATACTTATATCTGATATAAATTTAAAAATACACCTTCCCCAATGAAAGCAACTTACCTCGAACAAGCTCAAAATTAGCATTGACGGGTATAGATAGCTGAGCCACTGGTCGAGAAACAACAGCTTCAGGAGTTGCCAACACGCACAATCTGAATAAGATTAGCGCAGACATTTATTTTAGATCAGTAATAACTGTTTATATACATTGAAAAACCAATAAATATATCAGTGCATAAAGACATCAAAGCATATTGCTTTTTAAAACAGGCAGTCTGTAGTGGCCTGAAACAGAGGAATGCTTCAATTGAACAACAGAAGGTATTAAAACAAAGCCAGGCACATGTGCTGTTAGAAGTGAGATGATGAAAGCTGTTATTAAATGGCATTACATAAAAATTTAACATGTACTTTAGTTAAAAAAAAGAAAGGAATGTTAAGTAGGTGACAATACCAATATGCTCAGTGTGCTGGAGATGACTGCAGCTACATGATAGACATGCAGGAATAACATGCCATACAAAAGCAAAGTGGCATACACGTCTTAAACTTTCTGATATAATTATGAGTGGGTTGGGCCACATTTTAACAATGGCTGAAGATAATCTTTGTTACAAACAGCATGCTCAGCACCACCCACTCTCCACTTCTGATAAGTGTGAATTCAGTTGTAAACAGGAAAATGATTCATCTCTGTCCGATCCAAATGTGTCAGGGAGTTCCTTATACTTTTAACAGTACCAGAAGTCATTACTCACTTTTTAGTACTGCAGTTTATAAACATATGCCACAATAAAGTGAACTGTGGTAAAGAAACAGACATGCACTTGGCTGCTACACATGGCTGATGTGCAGAGAGGTCAGCTCCTGAGTGTAGTGTGGTTTTAACACAGTTAGCTAAGCATGGGCTTGAGCATCCATGTGAGTCTCATTACATCCCAGGATTTAGAGAAAGCATTCTGCATAATGTGGAGAGCAAGTTTGCTAATGGATATAAGTGTGTTTAAAACACTGAACACCTTCCTCAAAACCAAGGTAACTAATGAAACACATTATGTTTTGAAATTTTATCTAAAGATTAAAGTGGTTCAATTAGAATCAAAAGGATTTTGGAGGAAAATTATTAAAATAGATTAATGCAAAATACCCTTATAAAACTGAAGCAAACAAAGCTATTCTTAAACCTGTGTAAATATAATATCAAGCTCTGTGATACTTACACAAACTGTCCAGAGCGCTCAATGAGAGACAGCAGCCTGGGTTCCCTCAGGCCAGATCTCAACTCCTGACCTCTTACAGTGTGAGCAGCACAATCAAGGAATGTGACTGAAGATGAGGATGTGTGAACATGTATAACAAGGTTACTTTTAATGGCATTATTGTCATGCTACGGTTTGTTTGGAGTATTGAGAGTATGACTGAAAATGTGGAAGCCAAAAAGCCATGCGGACCTAATATTAAGATGCATATTATGAGTCAAAAAAGATAAATAGAAAAAAAGAAAGAAAGCAAGTGCAAACATACATGGAAGCCAGTGTCAATAAAAAGCTAGCCCTCTTTTGTTTGACGATGTGCCATTTACTTCGTATGTCTACTAGTAACTCATATAAGTCATATAACAATCTCACAGAAAGTAACATAATTCAGTATTCTGCATGAAAACAACAGTACACATACGATGTATTTACAATAACTCCAAACAGCCGGTCTAAAGGCATGTTTAACTAATAATTAATACCCTAATTAATGATAGTTGCCAAATTTTCTACGTAAACCACATAATCAGCCGCTAACTGCTAACATTAGGCGACGAGCTAAAACAGACTAGAAATAAAACACACGGATTATTATTAAAAGGATATTGCCAGGCACTGCTCGTCGCTTATTCCTAAGCCCAAAGTGGAATCCATTCTTACCAATACAACACCAATAGCAGTTTACAATAAAGCATATCGCTAAAGACTTGAAGTAATCCAGACGTGCCGTCAGAAAGTTAAATCTTCTCCCGGCTCAGCGGCGGCCTTCCGGGATGCCAGCTGTTAGCGCTTAGCCTACTGATGCTAAGCTCCGCTAACGTTAGCCAGCTGTTATTCTTGTAGCTGGACAGGGTCAAAGCCGTTTGAGTGTATTAAAAAAAGTATCCCCGTCATTGCTATTTCCATTGAGAGCAAGAAATCAAATTAAATTGGCTGTATTGTCGTTTGACCGAATGTCGGAATGCCTACTTTAAGTCGGACTACATAGCTAACAGTTTGTGACAGTGTAAAGGGATAGAAGATACTTGATCCTTCAACCTGAAGCAGCAAATATGAGGTTCACAACGCCACCTTGTGCCGGGAGTGTGAACCAGAACCTATACACAATTGTATTTTAAACAAAATCTTTCCGTTTTATTTCCAGAGTGTAAGGTTTAGTTCAGGAGATGTCCAAAAATATTGCATTTACAAAATTATATCTATTGGAGAATAGCAGACAAAAGATTTAAGTCATTGTTAATATTTGGTTTTGAGTTTCCCATGAGGCTTAAAACTGTGACCTGTAGAAGAAATTTATTTAAACAAAGTGACTTCTTTTAAATAGTTAATGTTTTATACAAGGCATAAAAGGCAGCAGATACAGATTACACTTGTTACGTAATGACTCTTTATTTTTGATAAAGCAGCATCTATAACCTGCTTTTTCACACAACCACAAGCTATGGCTGGCTAAATCACAGCTTTCTGGTAATCAAACCCATCATCTTGAATTTTAGGAAAGAATAATATAATTCGGCTTACGCATGACAGACTAATTTTAAGGATGAATGCATGTGAATATTTTATCTGAATACAATAAATACAAAACTCTTTGTCCTGCATCTTTAACAATAGAATTGTACAACTTAAGTACTACAGTGCATTTTGACACAGTCCATTTCATTTGTTGCCATGAGGTTCAAAAACACACGTTTTTCTTCTCTCCTTCATTACAGGCATTTTTTACAGTTGCAATTACCATTGCTAATAAAACATTTGCCTCATAAGTGGTTCATTTAGATAAAACTATGACTAGAATAAGCAGGAAAAATTTGTCTGTCCAACAGCAGGTCAAGGAGCCATTTTCCTGGCAGATGTCCGTAAGCAATGTGGCCAGCTATTCTAGCCACCTGGATCAGTCAGTGCTATTGTACAGTGCATCAGTAGTGTGTTCATTACAAAATGAATTGCCTGGGAAAAATGCAATAGCAGCAGACCTAGGCCTATTTTAAAAAGACTGCAAAAATATATATAATATTTTACTTGTGTAAGAAGCTTTATACATTCTATCACACTCCAATTCAGAACAAATACTCCACAAGTGCTTATTTGTGATGAGCAAAGCTGCCTTACTTGGTCCAGTCCTCATATGGTTGACGAAATGTAGCTCATTCTAAAATTGCATCATATATTTTTACTTTTTTTGTGTAAAATTAGACAATAAAAATTACTGTCATGGCACGCTGAGGATTCTTGGAATTTTGTAAATGTTTCTCACAATCAGCCGCAGCCAGTTAAGGCAGAAACACCATAGATGCTGTAAGCAGGAAGTTTGTAAGACCTGATGTGGAGAATTCCTTTACTCAGTTTGGCCCATTTTTCCAGCAGATACAGCATGCTTGTTTTGTGATTGGCGGGTAAAAAAAAGTTCTTATTACCCTGCTTTCCTGTAGCTATTGCTCATGATGTAGTGCAACATTTTCATTAAAAGTCAGGATGCCTGACTTTTCAGGTTGAAGAACCAGTGTCAAAAACCATTGTCAGACTAAAATGGAGCGCATCCCATCGGGTTAGTGTTTCTTTCCACTGTTATTTTCCACTTGTCTATTGAGCTTCAGACTTCTTTTTGTGTCTCAGTGACATTAGCTCATGATGTAGAGTTGGTGATGGGTCATAAGGGCTTGTCAATCACTGCAACTCCTAGAAAAAGAAAAAAAAACAATAAAAAAAAAGTCACTAGTCATAGTGGTGTAGGAATGTTTCCCAGTTTGGACCGACCTGCATAGCTGCGTCCATTGCTCATATTAGTAGGAATGAGACTCCACTTGTCTGTGGCTGGGTTGTAAAACTCTACAGAGGAGAGGTTACAGGAGCCATCATCTCCTCCGATCACATACAGAAGCCCATTGATGGCACACACACCTGAAAGGGATGCGCAATCATTTTCCGATAATGAACATTTGATCATGTTTGATTTAATCCTTGGAGAGCCCAGATGCTATTCCTGACCTGCGTTTCGCCTGCACATGTTCATGTCACAGACCAATCTCCATGCGTTGGTCTGTGGGTCGTACACCTCGACACTCTTTCTGACCAGAGGACCGTCGTGTCCTCCTGCTGCATACAGCTGACCACCCAACACGCCCACACCTGAGCAAAATAAAACAAATAAAACAACGAATGTGCACTATCAAACCTATTTTAATGATGGAGACTTAAAAGTATTTTATTTCTTAAAAACATTTTGGTACAACTATAATTAGATCATAGTTGAAGGCAATTTTTATTAAAATTATAAGTAATATAATATAATAAAATAAAAGATTCTTGTTTTGAATAAATATTAAATACAAACAGACGTACCTGCCCCACTGCGTCTTGTGCTCATGTCAGCAACATAACACCACTGGTCTGTAACTGGGTCATATTCTTCTACTGTGCTGAGACACTGGCGTGATGCACCGTCATATCCTCCAACTGCATACAACTTACCTTAAAGACAGACACAGAGATGATTCAAATGGATAATAAACAATAGTTGTTCACAATATTGTCTTACCATCCACAACTCCTACTCCAACACTGCTGCGTCTGGTGTTCATCGAGGCTACATACAACCATTTGTTCGTTTTGTAATTGTAAGCCTCTACAGTAGCCAAACCTAAAAAAAATAAACAAATAAAATCAAATCACAAAAAACAAAACAAAGAATTAGTCAGGAAAAGAGAGCGTTTTATATTCACTAATGTAAAAAAAAAAAAAAATAATATAATTATATATAATATAATCATGTATATATATATATATACTTTACTGTTATTACGCTCATACTGCAAAGGTACAAAGACAAAAGTTCAGATTTCAGATTTAAACAATATCATCTATAGAAAAAGTTTTACATTTTAGCTTGTTTTAGCTTTTTATTTTCCCACAATGACAATAGTTTTACCACTTGGAGGCCGAGTTACGAGTTGTGATTTAATTAATATGACACATCTTTGAACTTATCTTGTACCTATGCTTCCATTGAAACCTCCAACAGCGTACAATAAATCCCCCAAAACAGCAGCCCCCAATGTGCTGCGTCTCTCTTGCATGCTCGCCACTGCACTCCACTGATCCTGCGCTCCATCGTAGATGTCCACAGTTCGCTCCCTTAGTGAGCTGTTGAAGCCCCCAACCGCATACACTTGGCCAGCCATAGAAACCACACCTTTGGTAACAGAGAATTACAATATATCATCTCTAAATCTTAATAATTTTTATAAAGTCTGCATATACTGACCTGCTCTACACCGTCTAGAAGGCAGATCAGCGACCTGGTACCATCGGTCCTCCTGAAAGTCGTAACACTCTACGCTGCGGATGGCCTTTGGCGCTTGGCCACCGACTACAATCATTACCTAAATAGAAAAATAAAGCTTGTGATTTACATATGTTAATTTGTATGTTGTGACACATTTTGTATATTTATATATTATTCTGTTCCTGTGCACCTTGGGAATGCTGATGGGGGTTCGTGGCCGGGTCCTGTCTGTCTTGATGAGGTGACGCTGGTCTGCAGGCAGCAGGTGATATTTCATTGCCTCTATAAGAAAATCTTTACATGTGTTGTTGTTTTTTATCAAAGCCTCTTCCTCAACAATCTGAAACAGGTACATTTACAATATTATGAGACAAAAAGTGACAACATTTTTGCGTGAACAATATTACCATCATTAATCATCAATGCCCTTATAAAGTGCAGTCTCGTTATTTTTGGTTTGCTCGGTTTCCTGTCAACGTGACTTTGAGTACACGAAAGCTCGGTGCCCACTGAGTATGAAGGGGAAAAAAAGGGTCTATCACAGGCTAAAGACATCTAAACAGACCAAAAACATAAAGAATGTGACAAAATGCATAAATTTACATGTTATAATCAATGATTAAGAGTTCAAACATGAAGCAATTGCAGGCAAAAAGCATTTATTTTTGTTTGCCCTAAGCATGAAAAGTAATTTTGACAAATTCTTTGAACCCCACAATGTTTTGGGCCACTAATTGTAAAATAGATATTGATATCATGAATTTAAACTGCCTTTAGATCATATCCACACACCCTCCACTGATCAATCTTAGTGTGTCTTCTGTGGAGGCTATGTCTGTTCTGCTTGGTCTGATGTTGAAAAGGCCATTAAGAAACCAAACTAAATATAATTTTTGTTATGGTCAGAACTAAAGAGGCAAAATACAAATGTGAACAGTTTTACTTGACAGCAATTACGTCGTACCATTTTACGATTTTTTACTTGCATTGAAAGATGTTTGTACCTGTACTAGGTAATCCCTGGAGAGCAGTGGTAGTCTGACATGCTCCATAAGTTTGGACATATATTCAAGACGAGCTGGCTTATCGTGTTTTATCCAGGCTATCATTGCTTCAAACACCTGAAAGAAAAGAGGCAAAGCTTTGTACTTACTCTGTGTTTGATTGACTACATTCAATTGTTTTACATGTGTGCTTTATTAAGTCACATTCTGACGTTATCATTAAAAAAAAAAAAAATTGTAAAAAGAGTATGTTGTTTCCCTGTTTTCTACCTTTAGTACATACAATCTTTAGTTACATTTAAAAAAGCTGCATAATGTTATAAAAGGAAAAGGAAAAAGAGTGCTTTCACAATAGTTAAGTAAAATTTGTTAAAACTCTTGGTGGTCCCAACAAGAAATCACCATAACAATAGGGGGCACACGTAAACTTTGCACATACTTCAAAAAACAGGTTTCAGTAACAACGTCACATCCTGGTACGAAATAGACTGAATGCATTTTTAAATGTTCACATCTCCTGATGGCCCGTGTTCCTCATAAAAGGCACATGCACAAAAAAAAGGGTAGATGAGGAATGCAGAGGACTTTAACTTAATTCAAATTATTTTCTAAATATTTTTTATTTGTTTGTTATAGTGAAAGATAATTTACACTTATTTAGTATGACAAAAATATGTTCTGCAATCTTTGTGAAATCAATTTCAAATGATGCTTTGGTCAAGAATAATTAGGGCTTAAGATAATTTGAGAAAGGAAAGAAATTGAAATAGGATCTTAAATGCTTTAGTGTGGTCTAACCTTTTCCTCAGTAGAAACTGTTAGTTTGTCACTAGAAATGAGACTGCAGACCTGCTGCAGAGACAGGCTCAGAAACTCCTCCCCTTGCACTACCTCTGAGAAATGCTGCTCTGAGAGACACAAACATAAAGCATTACACATGACATCAACATTATACTGCAGCTGGATTATTAATCAACACACACACACACACACACACACACACACACACACACACACAATGAAATCAGTGAACAGGTTATGTAAAACTTACCAGCGTATGCATGGGCCTGGTCCAAAAGCTGTGTGCATGTGTGCATGTCAGCGAAGGCTCTTATACCCAGACAGTTGGAGGGATGAAGCTGCGACTGCAAAAACTCACAACAAACTTGACGAACATCCATCAGCTGCAGCAGACTGGCAGCCGGCAGCAAAACCTAAAGAAAATACACATATTTATAAAACTGTAAATGATACTTACTCAACAGATTATCATTCACAGTCATTTAATTGTCATGTCTTAAAATGTACTTATTTTAATACAGTTTTCACACCACCATTATTTTATGGCATAACATTTTCACTTTTACAAACATTCTATTATAATAATAACACTAAATTGTTACCACCTATCTTGTGCAAAGCTACACTTTAGCTTTAGGTCTAATAAAATGAAATGACAACAGAAGATACCCTATAGCTTTCAGAAAATATAACCCAAAAGCACATAATTAACTGTGGCTAACACAAATACATAATTAGTTACACAATATACTAGCTATGAATGTCAAGTCCAAACATGCAGCATGTTTCTGTCCCAATCAGGCAACTATTCTCTGAACAGTGGGAGGATTTCCTGCTTCTCTTTATGCACAGTTCCTGTGCTAATAATCAGAGGAAGTATCCTGCATGCAGTAAGTTTCTGCTGGGTTTATCTATCTTTAGAGTTAATAAAGTCATAGTATTTTACCACATTGCACAAAGTTTCCACAGAGACTTTGGACCTTTAATTGAATGAAGCATTTGTTTAAAAGCAGACAATACAAAACATTTTTTCTTTTTGGAGTAATAGTTTAGGAATTATGTAAAAAATAATTGTTTTATAATGTACATATAGCACATAAACATTTTGTTCTTGCACACTTGCATTACATTCTATATTGCCTGCATCTTCTGAATATGAAAAATTGGTCTCTATGAACATAAGTATTACATATTAAACTCCTAATAAATTCAGATTACATGCCTATTTGTGTTGAATGTACATTCATCTTCTAGAGCTTGGCCTATCCTAGCTGCTTTGGGCCTAAAGTTGAGACACAGACTTTACTTTTAACAATTCACACATGCATGTGTTTGAATGGTGTAGGGCAATGGCAGTGTCTGTCCCATTGCACAATCTGCCTTCTTCTATAAAGCAACTTAACAGTGGAATAAGCTCCAACAGTTTTACAACCTTCTCGAGACAGGTAAAAACTTAGTTAATAGCAAACCAGAGATGCATTCACTGACATGACAGTATTTTACTTGTCCTTTTCTTTTATGAAAGCTTAATAATATTGTAGAATTTCATTTAGGACTTTCTCAAACGTATTTGAATATGCACTAGGATGGCTGTAGGACCTACAGATAAGCACTTGTGATGAATGAGTATAGTCTTTTTTATGATAAGGTTGTGTGAATGTACTTGAATCTGCTATTATGTAATATTCTATTGTGCAATGTCTTTTCCTCCTTCCCTTTTCATTCTATGAGACTGCAGATGGAAATTAGCTTTGTAAGACAGAATCTGGTACAAGAATCTCTTATGATGGTTAATGTATTTTCTTTTGGTACACTGTCCTGGTCAATAAATTAATGAAATGACAGATTAAGCTAATCTTGATCCTTTGCCATTAACGTCACAACATGATGAGTTATTTAAGAAACCCAATACACAATATTTGATCTTGTGACATACCTGAACATTGTCTTCTGTGATCTCAATTTCAGCAGTATAGATGTAGTCAATCAGTTTAATCAGTGTCAGTCCATCAACTTCTCTGATCTCTACTTTATGTGCCTTGCTTTCACTCATATCCCCTAAAAACAAAACAGAGTCATGAAAGTAATGACAGTGTGGCATTTAAAAAGGAGATGCCAGTGAAGTGTACCTGTGAACATGGCATAGAAGTATGGGCTACAGGATGCCAGGACGACCTTATGAGCTGGAACTTCAGCACTTCCTGCCACCAGCTGAACATCACACAGCAGTTTTTTACTGACCACAAAAATAAAAATGGAGATTACTGAAAGAATTGTGGCTATGAAGCACTCGGGCTGTGCTACACATACTATACATGTATGCCCCATTGTACTGTAAACACAATGTGGCATGCAAAAGATTATAATTATAGCACTTTATGCCATAGAATTATTATTGCAATAGAACACATACACTGTGGATGTATTTGTGGACTGGTGTGATTCCAATAGACTGCTCATTAACACAAGTAAAACCGTGGAGACGCTGCTTGACCCCAGATCAGTGGGGGATTGGTGCCCAGTGACTATTCATGGAAACACCATCAAACAGGTCACATCCTTCAAATACCTGGGCGTGCACATCGACAGCAACCTCAGCTGGCACACGCATGTGGCGAGTGTTTGACGTCTCAGACTGTTTGGTGTCTGTAAAAACATCATGACAATTTTCTACAGAACAACTAGTCTATACTTAGGTACGAGATCATCTGCTGGTTTGGAAATCTCACAGTTAAATCCAAAGCTCAAATTTACAATCTAGTTAAAGCAGCAAGTAAGATAATGGGCACTCCTGCCCCACTGACCCCACAGGAGATGTTCGAGCAGGCTGTCATCAGACAGGCCAACACATCTCATGTACTGTTTTAAGAATATGTTTTAATGAATTCAGGGAGGAGGTACAGGGTTCCACACTGTAAACACAATCGTCTTAAAAACTCGTTCATTCCTCTCTCAATAAAGCTCAACAACGAGCTGTTGGGGGGGGTGAACGCAAACCTAAAGGGCACTCGAGGTCGAGACAACTATGATTTCAGATGTTTTTTGCACTGTACGGGGGTGATGGTATAAATTAAGGTTTAGGGATAGGTCATGTATGGCTGTCGTGTAGACTTGTTGATGGTGCTTGTGCATCAGGAGGTGACATTCCCCATGTTGTTTTTAAAAATGCTGTTTTTTTTTTTTTTTTAATTGTCCTTATTGTTATTTATGTATTTATCATCTTGTATGCAACTGTGTTTTATGTTGTGCTACAGTACTGCCTTTTTTATTCAAGACAAATCTCCTATGGGAGACAAATAAAAGAAACTTTGAACTTCTACTGCTCTCGGATCATCTTTTTGGACTGCCTCTCACACAAATATGCTAAAACCGGCAAGTCTCTTCCTCCCCATATTCATCTGAACACATACCTTCTTAGGTCATTCATCAGGTGAAAAGCTTTCCTCATGTGGGTTTGGTTAAAAGTGTGCATCCCTCCATTAACCATATCCTCCTCTGAATCTGTGTTGCACGCTGGACGTGGGGAGGCCGGTGGGGCCACCAGACTGGAGACATGTGAGAATGACACAGAACCATTCACGTTTAAATTTCATTGTGTTAATAGTCAGACACATTTGGATCAAATTCGTAGCTTTGCTTGTGCTCTGAACTAGCTAATCTGATCTAATGTCTGATAACGCTGACCCAGTCCCCTTCCTAATCTTGTTTATTTTATTTTAATTTTTATAACTATGAACTATACTTCTGAAACTAAAATATATTGCCTTTGTTAGCTAAAACATATTTTTTATATCTAAAAAGGCTGGTAACCAACCATTAACTGTCCAAATTAATAAATTTACAATTGTCACAGACACCTCATCTGAGACATTTGTGACCAATAAAACCACCACAGTAGTGACCGACTGCCATATAAAATAAGCTAATGTGTGTATTAGTTGGCTTGTAGCAGTAAATGACGCAAGGTATGGCTATTTTGGCCAAAAAACGGATACTAGTATTCAATTAGATAGACACCAGCAGATCCTTTATTATTAGCGCTGAAGAGGTTGCTTGTTTTGAATTTTTGGGTGTGAAGTTGGCTAGCTTTTAGCAATGCTAATGTAGTTAAACTTTAACAAGAGCTGTGATTGCTAAGGTTACCGGTCACGGATTGTAATGTATGTATGCAATATATGCGCTACGAATGAAATACATCAACGAGACGATACAAACATTGTGATCGCTAAGCGAAAATATGAAATGTCTCAACATTGAACATGAGCTCAAATAGCGACTATGTGAATCAGCTGAGCAGCCAACGATGCTAACTCAGGGAAGCTAGCTAATGCTATCTTAAAACGCGTTTAAGGAGGAAGCTCTCCTAAAACTCATGTTGGATTCATGGGCAGTGAATGATGTGAGGTAAAAATGTTGTGTGTTGGAGTAAAAAAATACGAATCACAGTTTAATAAGCCAGTGCTGAACCAACTCACCCCAACGGTACACCATCCATCCTCACGGAGTCTGCTCCCACCGCAGACATGAACCAGTGCAGGACACCCACAGATTGTCTATTGGTGACTTGAGTTAGAGTACAACACAAAATGTCAAGTTGTTTGTGGGGTGCATCAAGGGTTCTTTACGTTCTCCTTTTTTGCCTTTTATTCATGTGTCGTTTATTTGCTGTTCAGCTTGTCAATGAATAAGATTGTCACTAATAGAACATGTGGTTAACAATATAGGTCTATGGGTCATATGCCGTTGGAAAGTTCATATTTAAAGCTATTAATGTGAAAGCCTTCCATTAATTATTTTTTATCCATGGTGTCCAACAACAGAGGTGCTATGGCTTGCTATAGTTTTAATGGCAGCATTGCCATTAAATAATTACTGTGGCTGCAGAATATAACCATGTATTGAATAAAGATTTAAAGTGTGCTTATTAAAACTCGACCCCAAAATACTATGCAACAAATGTTGCGTCTACAACTTATGGATTTATTTAGATACATTTTGAAGAAAAAGACAACAGGTGCATAGAATGCCATGTTTGTGGCTTATACTCTCAACTAGTTTAGGAAAGCTGGTAAACTGATGGGAAATTTCCCCTCCTGGTGGTAGACTGAAATTAGTGCATTTTGATATGACATTGGTTAAAAGACAAAAACCCATTCTAAATTTTGAAAACATTAAAAACTTTAATAATAAAAGCAGAATAAAACAGAATGTGAACTTAACATGTTTTTTTTTTTATAAACAGATAATCTAAACAAAAGCCTGTAATGGGACGGTAGAGCTGAAAATAAAAGTATGTTGTATAGTGTAGGGTGAAAGAACTGTCACAAAGTTATTTGAAATTAACACAATCTAGTCCCACAATGCCTGACACTGCCACCAACTTCACTTAAAAACCCTGAGTTCATGATGCAACATTAACAGATCAGGCTGGTTTGCAGACAGACAAACCCAGTGCCGAGTTGAGAAGCAGTGACTGACTGATTTACGGCTTTACAAAAACAAAAAGTCTCTCAACACAACACAAATCAGGATTTAATAATACACAATTCTTAATTATAAAGTCCATAATGTGTGGAATAGGAGGACAGATGGTGTCCAGGTGGGGGCTCCCAGGATCCAGAGGACAGTCATTCAGTGTGGGTGATGGGCGCTTCTCCATTTTAAAAAGGAAAGACCCTTACTCCCACCTGGCCATGTGTAATGTGTGTGTGTGTGTGTAATTTAAGTTCGTTGCATTCTGAATCCCCCCACAAACAAATCAAATTGTAAAGGGAGCTGCTAATAGCTGCTACCAAACCCACCACCCCTGCCGTAATTTCCAACAGCAGTAGCGCCGCCTCTGTTGTAAGGAGCCCCACTCCTGTAGGAATAATTGCCCCCCTTCATTGGACCATAACCGGAGGCCTGCTGTCCATAGCCGTCCCCAAAGTCCCCATTGCTGTATGCACTTGCACCTCCCATGTTGTTCTCGTACTCCCCATAACCTCCGTATCCATCGTAGCCCCCAGCTCCGTTGTACCCCGTGCCGTAACCATAGCCGTCTCCGTATCCTCCGCCGTAGCCTGGACCGTAGCCGTCGTAGCCACCACCCCCTCTCCCGCCGCCATAGTTCTGCATCCCTCTTCCCCGGCCTCTTCCTTTGGTGGCTAGCTCCTGCTTGGTCTGGGCTTTTTTTACTTCAACCTTGTTACCATCGATGGTGTGAAACTTGGCGATTGCTGCTTTGGTGGCGGAGTCGCAGTCTTCAAAGTAAACAAAGCCGAAACCTCGCTTCCTACCGGTCTGCTTGTCAGAGATGATCTCGGCCTTCTCCACCGCGCCGAACTGCGAGAAGTACTCGGTCAGGTTGTCGGCCTCAACGTGGTCTTTAACGCCGCCGACGAATATTTTCTTGACGTTGGCTTGCACATCTGGGTTATTAGTATCCTCACGAGCAATAGCCCTTTTTAGCTCGACGGTGTTACCATCGACGACATGTGGCTTCACCGCCATTGCTGCGTCGGCCTCCTCCGGTGTAGCGTAGGTTATAAACCCGAAGCAACGGGACCGGCCTAGATTCTGGTTCATAACCACAACACAGTCCGTCAGAGCTCCGTACTGTTGGAAATGCTCCCGAAGACCTTCATTATTAGTCTGAACGTTCAGACCGCCAACAAAAAGCTTACAGAGTTTCGACGCCATGTCTAAATTTCTCCTGAAAGCGGTGCACGGATATCGTCCCTCTTCTTCTTCAATGAAAGACGTGAGGGCGGGCCGTTTGACTCGCTCGCCTTCGTTATACGTAGCCGTCGCTGATTGGCTGTCTTGAAAAATTCATCTCTCCCATTGGCTTGCTGGTTTGCCGTTCTGTACCCATGTTCCCTTCAAGACATGTGGGAAATCAGTGTTTCATTTTGAAGAGAAAAGAGGCATGGTTCTACGTATGTGCCTCTTTAATACGAGGCAATGTCGGAATTGCACAATGTTCCTAGTGAACCACACATTGTGTAGTTCATTTCAGGTTAGGGGCACAACAAAATTTGATGGCAGAATACGGAAATAGATTACAACATGGGCACATCTCATTTTATATTCCAACTGATATTGCTGAAAACTTAACCCAAGGTTTTCTTTTGTATAGTGTAAATAGGAGCAGTTTAGCGTCATTGATCCTAGCTTCTAGAGCTCCTCTTTGGCCCATTAATATACCCAAGACAATACCCAGTTTCCTTAATAGCTTATCTTTTTTACTTTACTTTTTAAAGTGTTACGACACAAAAAGTAAGACCAACAAATCTTATTAAAATATTTATTGTAAAAATATAAAATGCTTGGCCACCATGGGAGGCATTTCTTCTTTCTACACGACAACAAAACAGTGCCTATAAAAAGGGGAGAAAATAATTAGCTTAAACACTGGCACCAGTAATAGTGCAAGATGACTTGACTATCCCAAAATGTTACAATTGAACACAATCCACCTTACAGTGCAAATATTTCTTTCACCCAAATGGGTTATTCAACAATAGTCCACCTTTATAGTGGTCAAATGTAAAAGGTCAACAATATTAAGCACTTTCATTATGTGTATATTGTTAAGTCTATATGCATACACATTGTTGTAATGTCTGCTCTTTACACACACAAAACAACCAACTTATTTGGGTAATATGCAAATTCAACCATACTGCAAACTGTGGTTTGCACTTTGCTGTTGTAGTCATTACCAACACATTGACCATATGAGCCCAGCACTGTATCAGTTGTAGTCATTAAATACAAGATATTAAGTCATTTATGAAAAAAATAAAAAAAAACTCATAAAGCAATACTCCAAGTACCATCACCTCCTCCCAAATCTGTTGGGCTGTTATATTGAAAACTCAACCAGATGAGATATTTTATTAACGACAATCTAGTTTACATAGTTAACCTCTAACAATTGCCATTTCGGAGAAGATGATGGCATCAAGTCATGGTACCCACAACACTTTAAACATAACACTTTGCTCGTAGTGCAGAATCCTTGTGAAAATGGACTTCACCTGAGGGGAAGATGGCACTCCGTTTCCCCGCCCGCATGTAGACACACCCCATCATTTACAGGGTGGTGTTCTTGTATCCAGGTTACCATAGCAACCTGGGAGAGAAAGAGAAGCAGAGTGAGAAGATGGACACATTCAGGTTCTCTGTTGGGGACGCCAATTTCAAATCTCAAAATTTAGTTGTGCAATTTGTTTAGGGTCCCCTTCCTTCAAGATAAGAGTTTTGAGCAGCCCCATTTGCTTATTTTAAGATTAGCTATATAAGACGCAATAAAACTACAATTAAATAGCTTTATACAAAAATAATGGCATATTTGTGCACCATCTCAAAGATAACATGGTTAACCAACACAGAGTGAAGACAGGTTGATTTACATACCTAGGTTGCTGGATGCAGATATCCTAAAGAGATATTTCAGACTCCTATCACAATCGACCCCAGGTAATCAACAGGGTCCTGTGGCCTATAAACAAACTGCTACGGCTATTTTGGCTGGGATAGCCTACTGGAATATGAGTTAGAACACCTAAATATAGGGAATAATCAAAGGTAAATCACAACCCTCAAGTCCACATAAATAAGTTATAAATAAAAGGTTATATGCAGGATCAAAAACAAGTAAACCCTTCCAAGCCTACATGCATTGGCTGTGGGTAGACTACCGTTTTACCATTTCACCCACCTGAAAGTAAAGGAATAAACCGTAGAAAAAGATGCCATGTAACTAAAGTTCAACAAGACGATGTCACTTATACGACCTGTGAAACAACTTGAGGAAGCCTGGTTAAATAAGTAAAATAAACTAAGCTAAGTGGTATAATGTTTTATTTAAAATGAACATACATAAGCAAGAGGGTAAACAGTAGGTTTTGAGCTCCAGACAAAGTATACAATATACATTGGTTTTTGCTGCATGTAAATGGAAAATTAACAATATTTAGAAACTACTACTATGTGAATGGAACAGAGTATGGGGAAGGAGACTGCATCCTGTTCCTGCATTTTACCAAATGAACCAGTGTAATGTTGTATTACATGACTAAAATAAAACATGCTTGCCCATCTTTATACATTGAAACCACACCAGAAAACAAAATCTAATCTGCTTGCTTAAAATGCAAATATTAAAAATAATGAAGAGCTTATTAGCTAAACAATCCTACGACGAAAATTCAAAAACAATTGACCGCAAATAAAAATGTACTATAAACGACGCCTACATGTAGTAAGCGTGAATACATAATAAAAAAAAGGGATCGTTGTATGTTAATTCTTTTTTCGGTGTGTCCTAGTTGAACGGCACCAGCTGTTGTGTCTATCAGGTTTTGGGAAGTGACCTTCCTACCTGTTTGGTCTGAGGTCTTCGTTATGATTGGGGCTCTGTGTCGCTTTCTGCCATGGCTGGTTTCACAGCAGAAGCCCCATTACTGAATTTGACTTGTGACGTCCAGATCCCGGCTCGGGTGACATATGGAGGGATGAAGGGGAGGTGTTAATCGATTCCCATTGTCTCTGACTTAGTAGGCACCGTAGCCCCCGCCTCTGGGGTATCCGCCGCCACCACCACCACCCCCTCTGCTGTATGGAGCTGAGCTTCTTTGGCCCCCGAATGGTCCTTTCATGGGACCATAGCCCGAGGAGTGTTGGCCATAGCCGCTGCCGAAGTCGTTGTAGCCGTTTCCACCGCCATAGCCACTGCCCTGCTCGCCATAGCCACCCCCATAAGGTCCTCCATACCCGCCGTAGCCACCACAGTTGTAGCCGCCGCCATTTCCGTAGCCGTAGTTTCCGCCGAAATCTCTGCTGCCGTAGCCATTTTGACTCCCCCTCATCATGCCTCGGCCTCTACCTCTCGACGCCATTGGGTTCCTGCTGGACTGCATCTCCTGCTTGGTCAGGGCCTTCTTCACTTCCACTTTGTGGTTGTTGACTGTGTGGAACTTCACCACAACAGCCTTGTCGGCCGCGTCGTGGTCAGTAAAATAAACAAAGCCGAAGCCCCTTTTCTTGCCGGTCTCCTTCTCGGAGATGACTTCGGCCTTCTCTACTTCCCCAAACCTGGAAAAATATTCGGTCAGATGCTCCACTTCAATGTCGTCTTTCAGGCCACCAACGAAGATTTTCTTAACCTTGGCGAGTGCCTCGGGTTTGTTTGCATCTTCTCTCGCCACTGCGCGCTTTAACTCGACGGTGTTGCCGTCGATGGTGTGCGGCCTGGCACCCATCGCACAGTCGGCCTCCTCTGGGGCCGAGTAGGTTACAAAGCCGAAACAGCGGGAGCGCTGTGCCTCCTTGTTCACCACCACGACGCAGTCGGTGAGCGTACCATACTGCTCAAAATGCTTACGCAAGCCTTCGTCATCTGTGTTGACATTAAGACCTCCGACAAAGAGTTTGCAGAGCTGGTCAGTCATATTTTTATTTTTCTTTCAAAAAAAGCACAAATACGCTACTACAGGCTAACCTGACAAAAAATATGTCTCAAAATGGTGGCTGAAAGACAGTCACTGCCGAATAAATACTGCGCGGCAGTGACGACAGAGCAAGTCACCGCCTCTTCCGCCAAACTCTGTCATTGTTCCTCTTCGATCAGGATCAAACATCATTTTCCAAGGCTTTTACATGTTTTAGCTGTTAGCATTTTTAGTAGTTGATCTCCAACAAGAGCAAACCAAGTGCTTTCTATGTTGTGTGTATTTGGATGGTCAGTGATAGAATACGTTTAAAGCCTATATAGCCAAAAATGTGTTTGCCATATAGCTCTTACAAAGAATGCTAGTAAAACTACAAGCAAATCATATTAAAAAGATGAAAAATAATTTAATTTTAAATACAGATTTTTATTTACAAACCTAATTCCAAAGTTAGAACATTGTGTAAGAAGTAAATAATTGAATGCAATGCTTTTGAACCCCTGCCAATCTTTACTTTTGAGAGGTCCTTTTATTTTAGTCTAAATACTAAACCGTTGCCTCCAGCGTTTTTTTTTTTAATACTTACTTTAGTAAAGCTTTTTGTTGCTCCTGCCCCAACTTTGAGATGTATTGCTGAGATCAAATTAAAACAAATTTTCATTTGAAACTTATTGCATTATTTATTTGTTCATTTTGCAGTGTCTCAACTTTGACACTAAAATTAACTTTAAAATATGTACAAACTATAACATCCAATTAGCTTTTTATTCTTTAGAGCTTTTAAGATTTATTTCACAAAAAAAGCTAAAATTTACTCAAATGTCTAATTAAATTGTTACACTTAGTCACCAAATTCTGAAGGTTCAAGATCAATACTATATTAGCATTTGTATGGATTCCTTAAACAACTCCCCCACAACCACCATCAGATTTGAACTCCTTACAACACAAAGTGGGAGTTTCAAGTGAAAGACTCGACACTTAGATTCATTTTCATGTCAACAGAGCCACAGTGATCTATTTAGCATTAACCTCCAACCCATTGGAGGTTTCAGACATGTTAAATTGGAAACGAGTACAAATGGCAATGCAAATGAAGAAGCACTAAAATCTCATTTCACTTAAGTCTTTATGAGACATCTGCTCATGAAACAATTCATTGATCTATTCTACCAACACACATATGACAATCTGTGTCTTTACAGTTAAAATTACAAAATCACAAAAAGACACAAATGATGCAACTTGCCAATAAAGAATAGAGGGACCATGTATCCACACGTTGAAACCATGTTCAAAATAAAGGAAGCAGCTTCGGAATGCTTCACACAGTTGTTTGGGTCATATTCCATCTGTGCGCACAACACTAAAATAAAAACTGATTTGTATCCATGATCTAGTACAAGCACTAGAGGCATGATTTTAGACGAGGCATCACAAATCATTGTGCGGTATATTTAATTGACTGAGCAGCAAAATGCTACAGAAACGTTTTTCTGAGTTTACATTCTAAAACTAACATGTTTCTGTTGCAGTAAAAACACTGAAAACAATATGTTGGGCCACAAACACAATTATAATCTCTCAGAGATCTGTTAACCCATAAATATTAATAGGGAAAAATAATGAGAATTCAGAACACTAACCTTGCACAAAATAAAAGGAAGACAGTGTTGATTTGAAAGAAAAAATATATATTTGCCCTTATTAAAAGTATTGCAAGGATTTCTTCATGGTATAAAACATACCATAACAAGTGGATAAGAAGCACTAGGTTTTAATGAACTAGGTTGAATCATGTTAACAACTCCAAGACCCCTGAATTTACAAGCAGACCATCAATCCCTATTTACCATTTACATCTAAAAAGAACCAAAACAAGGCTCCTGGGTCACAGTCAAAAATAAAATAAAAATAAAAATAAGACTGCTTCTACATGGAAAGTCATAATCCATCAAAACTTAGCATGCAGCACACAAAAATATGCCCCACATACCCCAATGTGACCAGTTTCTTTTTTTTCAATCTGTGTAATGGTCTAACTGCTGTGGTCTTATCTGCAGACATAATTGTTACTTGAAAAACACCACTTATGAAAGAAAATCTGCAAAAACCTTTTCAGTTTTTATTGTTGTAAAACCAAACATTTATTTTTCTACTTTGTCTCTAGTTGGTCCTTTTCTCTAATTTCTTACCTTTAGTGTAAAGATTATTAATATTGTGAGAATATTGATGAGTCCATGTAGGTGAAAAGTTCAAAGCTTTTCTTCTAGCCACATCCAATTGAAAAAGCTTGAAGGAAGGTTTGGCAACCTTGACAAGATAATGAACTGGGGTTGTTAATGTGGGAAAAAAAGGGCATTGGATCACAGCTCTACAGGCGGCTCTCTCAGAAGGCCTTGTCACAGGTGATAGGCAAATGGCTGTATACGATCAGGTCATCCACGTGATCACATAATGTAGACTTTCTCAGCCTGAGAGAAGTTGAAGACTTCTTTGGTTCTCGGGCACACCACTTTGTCATCTTGGCGAATAGACAGAAGGGACTAAAGGAAGTAAAAATGAAAAAGGTTGAGGTCTATACACATTTTAGGTGCATGAAATAATTTTAGAAGCATTTGCTCACAGTACTCACATTGTAGCCATAGACATATCCATTAGGCAGCATCATCGGAGGGTTATTTTCATTCATCACTTCTCCAGAAATTTTACAGACAAGTCTGGAGTTGGCACAGTGAGCCATAGGTAGAGGCTGTGCCAACTTGTTTAAAGATTTACTGCACACAGGGCAGTCTGGGTTTTTGGAGGTACCCTCCTCTTTGTAGCACTGTCTGTAGCATAGAAGTTAAGGACAATACACACACACACAAAATTATTCATACCCCTGGCAAATTTAGAGTTAAAGTTACTTTTATTCAACCAGCAAGTTTTCTTCTTGATTGTAAATGACACAGGCATCTTCCAAAAGTTAAGACAATGTACAAGTGGCATTGTTGTGGAAAAAATATTTCTCAGGTTTTATTTACATTTGTCAAAAAGTGTCATATCCAAAATTATTCAAACTCTTTTCAAATGCTTCCTATAATTGCTGACCAGCTTTTTGAAAGTCTTTTTCACCATTCATCTTTAGTAACAACCTCCAGTTCTTTCAGGCTGGAGGGTCCCCTTGCCATAACCCTGATCTTTAGCTCAATCCACGGACACAATGGGATTCAAGTCAGGACTCTGACTGGGCCATTGCAAAAGGTTAATGTTTTTGTCTGCTTTCTTTACCATTTTAGATGTGTGTTTTGGGTTGTTATTGTGCTGAAATGTCCACCAGTGCCCAAGGCCAAGTTTCTCTGCAGACTGCTTGATGTTATTGTTGAAAATCTTGATGCATTGTTCTTTTTTCATTGTTTTACTGTGATTAGGTTCTGTGGTCCATTGGCTGAAAAAAAACACCCCCAAAAAATTAGGTTCCCACCAGCATATATTATTCTTAGGGTTAAAGGCTTCTCCTTTTTTACGGCAAATGAAGGATACATCATTGTGGCCTAACAATTAAATTTTTGTTTTATCCAATTATAAAAACAAGACCAGAGGTCTTTGTCTTTGCCCAGATGAGCATTTGCAAAGGCCAAGTAAGCGTCTGTGTGTCTTATCTGGACGTTGCCACCAGCACAGCCCAGATTCAACAGGATGGCCTTAGTTGTGATCCATGGATTCTTTTTCACCTCTCACTATCCTCCCTGCCAGCACAGGTGTCCCTTTTGGCTTCCAATCACATCTTTTGAGATTTTCTAAAGGATGGAACATCTTGTATTTTTTAATAATACATGGCACTGTAGCCACCAGAACTTGAAAACATTTAGATATGGCCATATAGCCCTTTCCTGACTTTCACTGAGCTCCTTTGTCTTAGGCTGTCCACAAACCAACTGCAGAAAGCTGCTGTTTTCCACCTGTTGAGTCGATTAAAACAGCTGTTCCCAGTGAATCAGGGTTATTAGGAATGGCATAGAACTTTGAATTTGCCCAGTCTGTGACTTTGCAAAGGGTATAAATAATTTTGGACATGACAATTTTTGTTCAAATGTAAATAGAAGTGGAGAAATTGTTTTTCCTACAACAATGCCTCTTTTACATTGTCTCATTAACTTCTGGAAGATGCCTTTGTCATTTCCAATCAAGAAAAAACTTGCTGGTTGAATAAAAGTTAGCTACTTTAACTCTAAATTTCCCAGGGCGTAAAAAAAATCTTACATAGAGCTTACTTAATATGTGCAACACACGTGTAAGTTTAACATTTAATGTGTAAAAATGTAGTTATTTGAAGGATACGGTGTCTTAATGGCAGAGAGACCAGCCTGAAGAGTGATAGTGAAAACAGAGTTGTTTCCCAGCTGGTGCAGTCTGTAGTTGTCATAGCGAAACTGCTGAATCAACATCTTCCAGCGAGCTGGATCCAAAAGGTCCTTTCAAAAAAGAAAACAAGGGAGAAAACAAATTCTTCAACATAATTTTCAGACATGCGTAAAGAGTGAATTGAAAGCATTTTCAGCAGTTTAAAGTTTAAGTGACTATATCTTAAGCCTCTTTCATAAATGTCTCATTACTTCATCCAGAGGGGTTGCATATAATGTGTAAACACACAGCTCAAGCGTAATTCTTGTGACATCTCCAAAAAGAAGGCTGGAAAAGGGAATTTTAAGTGTTGGTCAAGTATGAGAACTGAACTTTTCTAAGGCCGTTAAGTGGCCTTTCACACTATACATGTGTCATCCTGTGCCAGCATGGGATCTTCTTCCCCCCTCTATCAATGATATGCAAAATAACACCTTTTTGTCAAGGTGCAATTATCTGTTAAAAACAGTTAGTGTCCTTTTTAAAATTTCAGGGCCAGAAAATGTGGCAAAAGGTCACGTAATCAAGCCAAGAAGGCCAACCTCCAGTTGTGTAAGATGTATTTCCATAATATAATTTTTTTGATTTTGCCCCGTCATGACGAATCATCGGCCGGCATTTTCTTTGTCTGCAATAAACTACATTTTTGGTGGGTTTCCACAGGAGTAATGTGCATTTATTTATTTTTTTCAGACTTTAAGTGGCCCTTTGTAAAAATTCTTATAATTCCACCTATGCTATAAACTAAATATAAAGGTTAATGCTCGCGGCAACCAATGTGACAATCAATATTTGTTTTTGTCCATACAAACTCTGCTTTTCTAACTTGCTCTAAAGAAGTTAACCCCTGCCTGTATAACAAAAATGGCAAGGCAAATGTGAAAACACTTGCAATTTGACAGTCTTTCATCCAGACACCATCTAGTGGTCAAGAGTTTCTACAGCATGCTTTTAGAGCTCAAGTGGCACACAAGGTATATTCATCGTGTATTTAGATTTACAAAATATCTAACATTTCAATATTTTTGCCACATCTTACATAATTACATAATCTTTCATTTAAATACAGATAGAACAGTACATAAAGTAAGAAGAGCATCTGGTGAGGGTTATAAGTCTCAATAATATAAGAAAACCACAAAACAATTTACAAAAGAGGTTTGAGTAAGTACATGGCACAAATTACCTTGTATGGAGAGATGTGTGTATCCGATGGGAATGCAAGCATACCCATTACCTGCCGCACCTCATCCAGCTGCCCCCCTTCTGCTTGGCTGAAGTGTTTCCTTGCATGTCTAACAAGGAAAAACACGTTTCAAGATTTTTTTTCTACATAAATTTTTAAGCAAAAGCTACATTTAGGTGTTTACTACCTTACTGCGTCCATTCGTTTGTTTTGTCTAATCAGTTCAATAAACTCCTGGATTCTTAGGCTGAACTCAAGGCAACTCTGGGAAAAAATAAAGACATTTTAAACAACTGATGGAAAATAAGTCGTCTAAGGAATTAATGGCAATCCTTTCTACCACTATGTTTATTTACTTTAAAAGGCAAACTGTGTAAATTCTGACCTCTTTATAGAATTGAAACATGGATTTACAAAAGCTAATCCCATTGTGTACCTTTTTTGAGTTCCGAGGCAAGACATTCCAAAACAAGCCGTATTGGAACTAGATAGCCATACCAATTAAGGCAAGCGATTACATCATATAAAAATAATATCAGTATTAACTCAGAACCACTAACTCTTGTTTAATGATTTTTTAAGGGCTCTCCAGTCAGTATTTTTGAGGTTGATCACCAAAAGCAATACAATCACTGGTGTTTAATATTTACCATTAATTTCACAATTAAAAAAACAAAACAAAACAAAAAAACACTGTAGTCTATTTTAAATATTTACACTAACAATGCCCATAGGCAACAAAACATCCAACAAACAAACAAACGTTCCTTAATATTGTGCATTCTTATTGTTTCTTACTATCCTTGCTTAAACAAGGTCTGTGACACAGAGAGCAGTGTGAATGACATGAGCTGCTGAGGAGCTCTGCTCTCTCTCAATGATAGCTTGGAGCTAACTCATCAGATTCATTGACGTAACTTGCCTTCAACAAAATGCACTTTATGCCATTCATCTGCCCTTCTGATTTTTAGCTGATTGCCAATCTAGATTTGCACTGGGTACAATACTACAAAAATTACCACAATACCAAGCCCCTTCAGTCAATACAAAATCTAGCAAATATTGTGTCGGTATCAGTGCCTTGTTAATGAGCAGCACACTGCTCCCACTCCCCCTATAGCACCGCTAACCTGCTGCAGTGACAAAACCTGTCCGGGTGCTTAGTTGTTCTCCTTTTGGGACCACTCCTATGAGAACACAGCGCTCCACAGAGGTCTAACCCCATTTCTTTACGTAGTGATCCAGTGACCAAAATAATAATCAATAACGACAGTCCCAACAAGTCTGATGTTGCATTACATCACATTTATCTGAGTCGTCATGCCTGGCTGGAACTAGTTTGCTGTGAAAGCCCATAGTGCGAGTGAATTTCCGAAATTCAGCTCAAGCTGTGTCTGGTTCACGCTTGTTCAGTACAGGTTTGTGCTTAAAACATGAGCTGCATTCAATTTTGATTTATCAGTAGCTTATATTGGACAACCAAGTTTATTACCCAGTGTGTACTACCATAAGAGTGGCTGAATGAACATCTGAGAAAGCAGAAGCAATGTGCATAACAATCGGCTGACAATAGATTAATATTTTTTATTTAGATATGAGAATTGAGTACCTTCATTTTACGAAGACGAGACTTATTGTCATGACACCATGCTAGGCAAGTGGCTGTTTCTTGCCTTTCCAAGGATTCTTCCACCTCTTTAGCTGTGAGGAACATCTCTATGTTCACTAGATCCTAAAGAAAGAGGTACATCAAAGTAGAAACAATGGCATCAGGCCTTTACTACAAGGTGAAGAGACTTGAATGTGACATGACTCATTTGTTTACAGGCCCTTCAGACCTTCTTTACCTCTATATCGCTCTGTCTGGCCAGTTTCACAGCTGTGTTGTAGTAGCCACAGCGCAGCAGATGCTCCACCATCATACGGTCCATGCGTTTCTTCTTCCACAGGTTGACTGAGGCTGGCTGGTCGCTGCTGTGCTCTTTCAAATGCTCAATGCGCCGTTTACACAGTTTGGCACTCTCATCTTCTGCCTGAATGGACTCGGCAGCCTTTGTTACAAAATTAATAGTTTAGGAATGTTCCAATGTTTTAGTTTATGTCGACACTAAATCCTCTAGCATTTTGGGACCTTTGATATACCAGTATTTTTAAGTGAGTATTAACTCCCAAATTCTATTGTAACACTTATCAAAGCTTTCCAGTGATCTCTTACCTTCCTCTTTAGGGCACTAAGTTTCTCCACAACGCCGTCAAGCAGCGACACCACAGAGTCAACTACTGGAAAGCTACTCAGTGTCTTTTCCAGCTCTGCAACCACCATTGTTACATGACTTGTCTCCCTATCAATGTTCTTCTGAGCCGCTCTAAACCGCTTGTTTAGAGTTTCATAGGGTACCTAGAAAACAAATTCACAGAAAATTTACTTAAATCATTTGAGAGAAGTACACCAATTCAATTTAAGGTGATGGGCTAGTTTGTGAAATTAGTTTTGTGAGTATTTGATCAACTAGTAACATTAAGCCATCAGAGTGTATGGCAGCCACATCTCACTGTCAGTCTGCCCCAGTGTGAATGGAAACATCATGTAAGGCACTATATATATGCATGTAATTTATCATTTATTTTCTGCAATGTTAATATTTGTATATAAAAACACATTACGTAGGAATATTGTAGGAACACAAACAAACAGAATGGGTAAAGTATACTGCCGATATTAACCTGTTTGGTTAATGTCGGCAGTATACTTTACTCATAGCGAAAATAGACTTGTTAAAATTGAAACATTACTTATAAATGTTACTTAATGTCACTAGCCACTTAGAGGACTGCATCACACACCATGTATTAAGTATGACCAAAATAACTGATCTGATGATTGCCACATTTCAATATCAGATTAACAATCTCTCCTATAAATGCGGGCTAGAAATATCCTCAAGGGAAAATTATAACACATTTGCTAATGCTGTCAATACCTTAAAAAAAAATAAAATACAGATATTAAGGTGCATTGCCAGACTCAAATTCAACCTTATATTTTCCACATACAATCAACACATGTTCCCCGTAAACTCCAATTGTTAAACAAAACAAGATGTTGGCATATATTATTGACATTACAACCCACCATTAGTGTCTAAAAATGGTGAACATCCTGTAGCATAATCCTTACCGCACAAGCCATGCACATCCAGAAGCTAACACACAGACCTGTTAACATCGACAGAATCACAAAATTGCACGTTTAACAGCAACATAGACCCTGCCAATAAAGTGCTCCTCACTTCTGTGCGTTTAGTGACGACGTTTTCTATCGGTGTGATCGCCTGGTAGGGTAGTCCGGACCTCTCTACACTCGCCTTTTTTAGCAGTGGTGTCGCAGTAACAGTGTGTACAATGGAGGAATAGTGCGTTTGTGCGGCACAGACACTGGGTTTTCTCGCTGGCCATTTTAAAGTGCCCAGGGGCAGCAGCATATGATGACACGGCGTTAACTTGACAGGGCTACTTCTGTGGCTGACATGTACAAACGCCACGGGGCCTATAAACACTGATACTCGTTTATGTAACCCCAGCTGCAATTTACATGCTCAATGTCGCGTGTCGGGCAAACTAATAGTTTTAGCGTATCGAAAATGGCTAATTCCGCTGTTATTTATTAACTCAGGTGCTAGTAGGCCAGTCACGTCTGAATGTCATCTCCGGACGCCTGGCTGTCGAAACGATGGGCAACCATGTTGTTTCATACCCTGCCATTAGTTACAGTTATTAACAACCCGAAATGGGATCTGCCAAAACACTATTAATATGGGCTAATATTTGTTAAAACAGTCGGCATGCACACCACGTTTAAATATGTGCAACAAAATTCAACAATATTACATTAAATAGACGTTAACTTAGCTACAATTTTTAATACAAAATTAAAACGTTCTAACGTCATCTACGGGGTTTTGTGGCCCTGTTCCTCTCCAATGACATTATCAAAATATTAAAACACTTACAAGAACAGTCAACTGACCACTGCTACCTGACCAAATGTTTAAAATTTCCCATCGTTTCTAAGGATGCTGTAGTTAGTAAACAGCACTTCATAGACGGAGCTAGTTCAGTTATCGCTAGCCATCCTGTCAACTTCGCTTTACCTGGTTTTTAGGCAACTATTAACATACCCTTTTCAACTACCTTGACCGCATCGTGCTTTTTACAAACACACACAGCAATAAACTGTCGGTAAATGACAACGTATAGTTAGTTATACCTTTAGGGTGGGATATTCTTGGACTTTAAGAGCCATGGATAGTTGAGCTGCTGTCTCTTGGACCGCCATCTTGGTTATCTGGTTTTCTTGTGTTGTTTGTGATTTTTTTCGACCAACTGTGAATAGACTTAATGCTCACTACTGCCATCTATTGACACGGTGTCAATACTGACCGCCAGGGTTGCATTATGAGTTACAGGAAAACGCTTTTTAGTTCCAGGTAAAACCAAAACAAACACGTTTACGTTGAATTTCCAATGAAACATACATAATACATTTTCTGTGGAAAATGTATCCCTTTTCGAAATCAGAATATTAAATTCTATTTATTAGTGTTTAAGGTAAGACTAGATTAGAATTGGGGAAATTTTATATATTTTTTAATACCATAGAATATATAATAATAATAATTAAAAAAAGAACAGCAATAGTGCAAATAAGTAACAAAATTACGTTTACAAAACAATTTGTAAGTAAAGGACAAATATAAAAATATACCTTCGTGGTAAATTATTATAGTGACACATAAGAACATTCCTTTTCAAAATCATATACGTACATTGTCTAATTCATTCAGCAATATACTGTTAATTCACATTTATTCACAAGTATTTGGGGATTACTGTCGAGGACATGTAATTCTACATAAAAAAAAAAAAAACATTTTACCTACAAACCTTCCATTATTGATATTTGTGTTTAATGTTTCTTTTGTTTTATTGTCATCCCTTAACAATTCTGCTGTTGCTTTGCAGATTCCAGCATCAGCCTTATTCCCTGTACTGCTCTCCCTCTACACAGGAGTGGATTAGTTATGCCTTCAGTGTCCTTCTCCTCTTGTAGATAAGATGATTAGTTTTCAAATTGTTTAGCAGCTAACTGTCTCTATCCATGCCTCCAGTTAACTGTGTATGCATGTAGTGGCTGTGCATGTGTTCACACATTTTCTGCTCATGTGATGGTTTGGGTGTGATGCTGTACTAAATAAGTAGCTGTATCATTAGAGTGTACTTACTACTAGAAATACTTATCTTGATCTTGTTATTATTTTTTCATGCTTGCAGCTGCAGTTTGTTTTAATTTCAAGTCTGCACTTATCCCTACATGTCAAGCCAGAATCCATTTGTTGAAGCACAAACTTTATCACTTCCACATGCTGGCAGTGCATCCTTGTATTCCTGTGCTGTGTGTGTACATGTTTGATACTGATAGCTTTGAGTCGAGCTGGCTGTCAGTCTTGATAAGGCCAACGGTCGGAAGGCATTTGTGGGCACTGCTGCTCGGCAGGCCTCCACTTGGTGGATCTGCTGAGAAGGAGCTGAACCATTAGACACGCTGCAGTGACTTTAGAGAGAAAGCAAGGGTGGGGGGAGTGGAGATGTATAGTGAAAAAGCGTGAGATAGAAAAACAGAGTGAAAAAGATGAGGGAATGAGGTGGTGGCGGGGATTAAGTGTCAGGGAGCTCAAAAGAAAAATTGTGATGGTCGATGGAGGTAAAGAGACAGAGGATTGATAGGCCAGGAGATAAACTGAAGAGAGAAAACACTGGAATATAACTGGAGCACATTATACACTGAATGTGTGACTTTCTCTGCAGAGTTTGCACTTCTCTGAGATGTGTGAACAGACTAAGAACTATTGTTAATATACACAGGTTAAGACATATTTCAGCATAAATAACTTAATAACTACATAGCACAGGTCTGTATTTCCTCTATATGGTTCCAGATAGTATGCCTAACAATATATTTCCACTGGAAATTTTGTGTCTGTGTGGCTGGAGTGCAGCTGCTATTGGCCTCGTCAACACAATTAATGTGTTGGTACCTTCTACATTGTTGACTTGAGGTTGTAAGTTTAAATTTAGTGTGTATGTCTGCAGACCCGAATAACACCTTAGAATTGATAAGATTTTAAGTACTTTCAGACAATAAGATAAGTTTTAAATAAACAAATTATTTACTATAATAAATAATAAATTAAGTAAGTAATTAGCTTCAAGCCATTATTAATTACAAATATTAGCTCCTTTACTGGATGCTTTTATATTAATACAAATAATAAAAAATGACAAATGGAACAACCTTTGGCTAAATAATACAGTGATCAGACTTTAAAAAGATTTTCAATTGATGGCTACAGTTTCTATTTAAAGAACAATACAATAATATATTTCATTTATTTACAGAAAAAAGTAGTATGAAAGGTGAGGTGATAACATATGACAACAGTAATAAGCCTACAGTGTTAAAAATGCCTATTTCTATGACCTCCATCTGATTTTGTGTGAGTGTGAACAGTGTGAACAGCTTACCCACTGGCTGCCTGTGACATTTACCAATAGTGAGGATGTGATGTAAGTTATGTAACCATCATTGCTGTTAAATTGGGTTAAACTTGGCAGTTAGGGGGCTGCTTATATCACTACAGTTATCAGGTGGTTGATTTTAGATTAGAGGAATTCTAAAACCGCATCTAGATTTAAAACAAGAATGAAGTGTGGGTTTTAAATCAGAGAGCTCAGTGATTAATTACTACAAACTGCTGTGTCTCATATCTGCAAATCAAAACACAGAAAAACAAGCTGTAATTTTGACTATCACAGATGGCATTTAAGCCCCCGTTTTGAAAACTTACAATAAAAAATTTAATCTGACAAATTCATTCACAGTTTATTTCATTAATTTTTATCACAAACTTTGTTTATTGAGTCATAGTGTGTTCCTGTTTAGTTCATTAAGTTTTATGAGCTCTACAATAGTTTACCGAGGATCATTAAAACTAGTTTTTCCTCTTCTTTGTTATTGCATAACTTTTATCTCCTCCTTGTTGCCTTTCAGGAAACAAAAGATAAATTCTGGCCAGCTTTAGCCCCTCCCCATTTCTGCCCTCTCTTTCTCATACAGAGTCTTGTCTATCTGTACTGTATCTTTCCCTCTGCCGTCTCTTTTACACCCTCTTGCCCTCACTTCAATACAGCAGTGTTTGCATTTTCTGTGTAGCCACTCTTATTTTGAGACACAATGAGAAAGACAGCGATTTTCTTTAACAGAAAGTGAGAAGGGGAGGGTGGCAGAGACAGGAGGGAGGGAGGGGTGAGGCAGACCGAGAGTAAGCGGGCGAGCGAGCAGAGGGCGGGAGGGGGAGAGCGAGAGAGAAAAGAGGGGGAGCACATGTGTATGCTTGTCACTAAGGGGCTGGGAGAAGGACTAAGGGAAGCGAGGTAGCTGGCCACAGCCGCCATATGCTGACTGGATTCCTGTTCATGTCTGCTGCGTGAACACTGCAGTTTGTGTAGTTCGCTGGCCGGCCGGGGAACACGCCATGGGAAGCTCACATCTCCTCAACAAAGGCATGCCTCTAGGTAAACAACTCAGCTTTTATGTGGTGTGAGCGAGCCTGTGTGCGTCTGCATGCATGTGTCTGCCTTCCAATATTTGTGAACTAAGTGTACATTATTCTAGCGCCCTCTCCCCTCCCCCTTCCCTCTCTCTCTTCCTTTCCTTTTCTCCTCCTCTTTCTCCTCTTAATTCTCCAACTCTATTATCTTTCTCATCAGCCTCCCTCTCGTCACACAAGAATGGTTAGCCTTTTCTTTAGCTCGGATCTTGTGTGTGTGTGTGTGTGTGTGTGTGAAAAGGCAAATCTCTGCTGCTGAAGGCTGTTTAAACACCTCCATTTGAAGAGACAGAAATAGATCACTTCTACTCACTCTCCTTCCAGGGCTAGCAAGGACATGACACATATTTCCTTTTCTTTGTAATTCTTTTAAAGAGAGCATTTCAACATAGACAGATGCACGTAGGCGCTAGCCACACATTTAGAGAAACTGGCACATGCATGCACCCAGCTGTATTACACACACATACACACAGGTGACGGATGTGGTTTGTGATAGGGACTGGAAAAGACTATTCCAGAAAACAGGATCAAGGTAGGGTTGCAAAGGAATAAGAGTAGGGGTTGGAGGTTTGGGTGTGTGGCAGGAGGGTGTGAACATACATGATCATCCACCCTGAAGCTGTCTGTAGTTACATGTTCGAGAATCTCGCAAGTAATTTCTCCCAATTGAAAACTGAGAGATTGCAATCTGTGATGTCATCACCAGGCTGCGGGCGGTTTCTCTTGATGACATCAAAAATGTATTTTTTTTTATTTTATTTGCTGATCTCAAGCCTTCCTTGTTTGGCATTATTCAAGATCTCCACATCCACCACAACAATGCCCCTAGAGTCCAAGGTCAGCACATTAAAAATATAAATTATGATTCAGGGGGTACTGGTGTTATCTATTTAAATATTTTTTTTACACAACATACAGCAATTCAAATGGATTCATTCAGCAGTAATATTGATCTGGTGACTGTATCTCTTTCGGCTCCTTGTGAAAAGCGGCTAAGGGAAAGTGGCTTTGTCAGTCCCAGTGATAAGTTGATTTATGTTTTAGTAGGCTGCAGGGGTGCTCTGAACTGTGGAAGAGAGGCCATGTCTGATCTGGTTATAAAGGCACATGTCATGAACGGCACATGCCAAACACTATTCACGTCCCCCTTATCAAATCTAGCTGGTGACAGGAAGTCTAACACATATTGCAAACAACACTTGTATTAACAGAAACACAAATCTTCAAAGAACAATTTAGCTAAAACCAAACTAAATAAGCTATGTATTGATTACTTAAAAAGCAGTAGTAGCACTAGTATCACACACATACATGCTGCAAAAAAGCCACAAAGAGGGAGTGAACTGGTGCAATTAGACAAAATTTTTTAGACGATTGAAGCCATTTTAGTTTGACTCAACTAAAATGCCAAGATTTGAAAATACATCACTAAAATAAACAAGGCAAAGAGGCAGTTAGGAAGCATCATGGTCAGGCAGTAAAAATAACAGGCCAGACAATGTCGCATCCCAAAACAACACTTAAGAGGCAAGCTATAATTGACATGAAAGTACTAAATAACAACTGTTATGTGTTATCACTCATTTATATGTCAGCCGTCACATCACTTTGTTTAGAGTCATATCAGCTGCTGAATGAGCTCAGCCGGTACTGGCACAGCTTTAATTCCCCAGTACACCTGCCTTACAAAGTATATGTTCATAATTCTGTCCTTTTCCAGCATCAGTATCAGTTCAGTGCTAGGGCTGCTACACTGTGTAACACAATATGTTTTTTATTGAATTATTGATCCAGGCCTATGCAGCATTATTCATTTTGGTTGGTAAATCAAAAGCTATAGCTGACTTGTCAGAAAGAATAACCACACTTTAAAGTAAATGTGCAAAGGAATGAGCAACTGAGAATAAAATTGCAGGCTTCTGTTCTATTGCTTTGGACTGGTTTGCAGCTTGGGGATGCAACGTAGAACATGTGCATTAGAGGGATCTACACCCCTTTATCAGACACGGCCTTAGTCACATCTGCCTGCACAGATTAGTGTGTCGAGTGAGCGTGCACTTATGTATTTCTCTAAAAATGTAGGTGGGGCAGAGTGTGTGTGAGCATATGAAGGCAGTGGTGATGGATATTTTCTGTCTTCTCTTGTTTCTTTCCTGGGAAATGACTGCAGCCAGAAAAAGACAGAGGCCATAACAATGAACAGAAAAAATAGACAACAAAAAGGCTGCAGACAAAATATAGCTTTCGGAACTCTGCAGTTTTTCTTTTATCTTTTATTTTTATTTTTTTTATAAAAGATCGGTAGAAGAACACTGCTTTCTTTCTAATAACAAGGGAAGACAGGATGAAGATAAAGGCAGCTTGAGGGGGAGCTCCAAATGAAACAAGAGATCTAAACATAGATGACAGAATGGTGCGATTCATCCTAACAGGCTGAAAGACAAATACAGTATATAGAGGCTTTTTTGACCTCTCCATGTTGCTGCATACCGCAAGAGCCAGTGACATTACAAATCAGCTGTGTTGAGCCTGGATGCCTGGCATCTGAGTGAACACAGGTGTCACAGCAGTTCTCAGTGCTCTCCTCACTTCCCTTTGCTCCTTTCCCCTTTTGTAATTACACTTAAAAAATACACAGCATGTGAATCATGGATGTGTTATTCCTGATGGAGTTTCACAATCAAATGATAAAAGCCTTTTTGACTATAGCAACATTGAAGAATAGTTGCTGTTTTTCATTTTACTTTTGAATTAGGAAAAAATGCAAAGTATTTCTGAGTTAAATCTTTTACAAGGAAAACATTTTTGAACTGAATAAAAAAATAAAACATATTTAATATGATTAACCCATTTTAAATTCTTAGCAAACCTTTATTGCCAATTTGTTCCACATGGTTGGTTGATTAATTGATTTAGATATAAAACCCAGCAAGAACACCAGACACAATCAATCAATATGCAAAGGACACATTGTAGATTGTATTGTAGAATCTACAGCTATACAAGCAGCTAAACAAGCTAAACTAATCAGCCAAAAAATTCCCTAAATTCAGACAATAGTCAAATTAACATAAATCACAATAACAACTGTAAAAAGGTGAGAAGGTTATGTCCTCCTAATGCTTCCCCGTGTTACATAAAAACAGCTTACTATTACGGCCACATCATTCTTATCATATCATGGCAGACTTCCCCGTGACTCCATTACAGCACTCCAAAAATGCTGAACTTTAACATTGTCTTTGTGACTGACAAATCCAAAATGTTGCTCAATTCCTCTAGGACTCAGTTCCAGCTGTTGTGGTGGTGACAGCTGGATGTGGCTGGCCAGGCTGCAGGGCTTTCCCTCTGTCTTGTACACTGCAGTCCCAGAAGCCACAGGCAGATGCTTTTTCCATTTTCAAATGTCAGTCAAATTGTGATGGAAGCATTTTGCCTGATTACAAACTTTCTAGGGGATGCAATTTTTGAATAGTGACTTTTATGCACAGAGCAGTTACGAGATCTTGACTGTAACATCTTACATGATACTGGTTTATTGGATACTGGATGCTGAACAAGGGCAGAGGTGGAAAAGTATGCACACGTTTGTTAACGCTCAGTCAACCCTGGGGACCTGAGGTCTGGAGAGCGAGATGATGTTACTGGACTTTTCAATAAATTTGAGGTATATTGTTGTGATGATTTAGGATTAAGAATGAGATTGAACATATTAACAAAAACATTATGGTCATATACTGTGTAATATAGTGTGACAGGAAATCCAGAAACTAGCAAGAGATGAAGGCCTTTAAGTTTCTATAATGTAGGATTGAAAGCTAGTGAGAGTGACGTGGGTTTCGTCATACAGCACTAGTCAGTAGCAGTTTGTGGGGTTGGTTCTTCCAAGGTCATGCACAGTGATGGAATGAAAGCTATTTCCTCCTTCACTCTCTGACCAAGTCTGAGACACAAATATCTGGAATTTCTCTCCAAAATCTGACTGGTAACTGGTTAGCGTGACTTTCACTCTTTGTTTTCTTAAATTTAAATTTTTACACAATATGCTGGAGCTCTTTGTAGTCATTGATTCCACAGCTGGAGCAAAATTAACTAGAAATGCTAAGTGCAATGCAGTATAGAGCAGCACCTATGGAAGAATGTTATTCATGATTACATCGGATTTAAAATGGACTACTTTTTTGCGCTTGTTGAATTTCTATTTCTCAGCTATGCACCATTGATGTGTTAGTTAAATAACCTTTAGGCAAACCCTATTGCGGAAAGCTAATGTTTTACCAGAGCACATAACGCACTGTTAGCAGGATTTAAGTTTCACTTTATTGGTCTTACTTTGCTGAGGGACTGCTTCATCAGGTTTCAAGCTGTAATATGACAATGTGGCTCAAAAGACAATGCAGAAATAGAAGTGATTCAACAGTGTTTTTCAGCCTTTTACAGCTTTTGAGGCAAATATAATATAATGTAACAGACATTGTCAAACAAAATGATAGGGGAAACACTGTAGAAGTTCTTTGGGACACTTACTTCTTACTACAATGTCGCTAAAATAGCAGTTCTGTCTGCAAGTCTTGTTCCCAGAGATCCCCACCTCCCAGATTGTTGCTTTAAACCCTGAAAAGAGCAAATGTTGCGTGCTTGTTTCATATGCCAGCTAATGCAGCTCCAGTAAAGAAAATAGTGATCAATGTAGTCATCACTGGCAGATAGCAGCAGGACCCTTTCATCGCTGATTTGCAGTGTTTTTAAAGTTTCTTACAGATTGATATGCCAAAGAAACCCCAGTTACTTCAGCATTACTGGTGTGACTTCCCTCTTAGTCGACATTTGTGTGAAGACTGAGAAGAAAAAAAGACTAATTCAACTACTATAAAGCACTTCTCTGTTAAACCTGAACCAAGGTCCAGTGCAGGGTTTTCTGGTCTATCTTATTAATTGCCACTTATCCTTCAGTAAAGCCTTCTAGTTCTCTCAGGGTGACTGCTTAATATGAAGAAGTGATTTTATAAAAAATAAAAAGGGTTCACTTACTCCACTTCACTTTCAATGAACCTTCTCACTTCACTGTGGACTGACCTTGATCTGATCAGTCATGTCTGCTGCCCATTTAAGCTGTAAAACATCACATGAGTGTTAAATTACTGGATATTATAGAGACAAGGTAATAACCACCAGCAGATTTGAACCTTATGCTCAGTCATTATTCCCATGAGTCACTTTCAGCAGTCAGTGACACTTACAGTGTACACAACACAAAGTACAGGCTAAATGGTTGATTAAAATAGTGAAAATAATAGATCTTCTATGTTTATTTGTTACATAGCATTTTCTACACCATGCATTTTTTGGCTTCATTATACTACATTACCTTTATGAGAGCATAAAATTTAACAATCCAACAGCTGTACCATATAAACACTTGAAACAGGAATTATTTGAGTGATACATACACAGCAGCTCCAGGAAACTCTGTTTTTCTTTTCCACACATTCAGCCACAGTTTCCATGGCAATTGCATTAGCCTAGAGCAAAGAAATTCTGGGATGTAGATTAGGCAGGTACTTGTGTGAGTCCAGGGGCAAACGCACTTCCTCACAAGTGACAAACGACTATGTGACATGTTTATAAGGAATGCTAGAAGATTCTTATAAAATACAATCTGAAAGAAGGCCAAGTCCATTGAAGTTTGTTTGGCATCTAAACCATATCCTTCTGTTACAGAACACAAGACACACTGACAGAACACAGGACAATACAGAAAGTAATTGTCCTGTGAAAAAAAAATAAAAAATAAACAATACTGCATTTGTCTGCTACTCCACAGCAACCTAATGGTTTTAGTATTTACCCTCTTTTTAGAAGACTACAATTAAAAGACACAACTTATTCAAACATTTTTCTGCTTTATATTTTCAGGTATCAGGCCACCCATCATGAATGGGCCCATGCACCCTCGCCCCCTGGTGGCGCTGTTGGATGGGCGCGACTGCACAGTGGAGATGCCAATCCTAAAAGATGTAGCAACTGTGGCCTTTTGTGATGCCCAGTCGACACAGGAAATCCACGAGAAGGTAATATACAAGATCTTAGCTCCTACATCTGAGCAGTATTAAAACTGATCACACACAACTGTGCTTATGATTTACAGACACAATCTACCTTTAAGAAATTTAAATCAAACAGTTAAAAAGGTCAGATTGAAATCATCCAGACTACATGCATTGTCGTGACTGAAAATAACACATAGATCAAATTATCCAATGTTTTGAATCCTTCTGCATTGCCCCTCTTGGAAACTACACAAACAATTCAACTTTCAAGATTTGAAGTTTTATTAAGGTTTAACATTTTATGACAACACAGAATATTTGAAGCATTTAATTATATATTTTACATCTACACTGATGCAAAAAAAATGGTAAGGAAACTAAAGAGTGAGATGACAAATAGCAACCCTAACTATGGCTGAGATCTTTCCACAGCAACTGTGAATGGGTTTGTGTGTCTGGCAGGGTTACATTTTGTCCTGGGTGTCTGCCAAGCAGGCTTTCTCTGTGAGCACGCTCAGTAGGCCACAGCGTGGGAGAAACAGATGGCACCAACTATCTCTTGTCCTCTCTTCCTTTAAGCTGTTTAGTAACCCACCACCTTATTGTGTAATTAAAAGACCCTTTTATAACAGCAAGCAGCTAGTGCTATCCATCCTCGACCACAAACATAGATGTAAGGGCAATGTAGACCAAGAAAGGCAAATTTGTTTTCTGCAGCTAGCTCCCAATTTTGCCCTCTCACATGATTAGTTAGCACTATAATCCCATGAGACTGACATTCAGTTTCTAGCACTTAGTCCCATTAGGGGGTCGCGGGTGACTGGACAAAGGGGGATGACACTTAGAGACAAACAACCATTCTCACATTCATTCACTTGGGACACTTTAGAGTGGGAGGAACCAGAGTACACAGAGAGAACCCACGGTAACACAGAAAGGCAGGAGTTAGCCGGGGATGTTCAGGGTTTGAACTCAATGCATTCTTGCTGTAAGGCAGGAGCAATAAACACTCTGCCAACCTCAGACATAAATACTATTATTTGTTAGGCAGTTCTAATGCTACCTTATTTCCATGATGTTTCCATGGCAATATAAGACATTCATGGAATGGAAAAAGAAGTTAATATAAACTGCACATCAAAACAAAAAGAACAGTGATCACATAGTGAACTAAATGACCTCTGGTTCCTGTCAGACATAAAGCCAAAGATTAAAGATGCTTGGAGCACACACCAGTCTGCTCATGAGTCTTTGAACCTGTGTGTGTCCAGGTGCTGAACGAAGCTGTAGGAGCACTGATGTACCACACCATAACTCTGATGAGAGAAGACCTGGAGAAGTTTAAAGCTTTGAGAATCATTGTTCGTGTTGGCAGCGGCTATGACAACATTGACATTAAATCTGCCGGGGAACTGGGTGAGAACACACAGAATTTGCGATTCTTTTTGGCCATTTTTCAGAGAATATGAATGATAACATTAAAACCTTTTTTTCACTCTTAGTGAGTGGTTGGGTGAAGCCATTAATTGTAAACCTACTGTGTTTACTCTTTTTAAATCATAATGACAACAGAAACTACCCAAATGACCCTGATCATTTGGGTAGTTTCTAAATGATATGGGTCATTTAGAAACTTTTTTTTTTTACAAAGTAGTTTCTAAACTACTATTTGGGTAGTTTCTACTACCCAACCTCTACTAATTGTGCTCATAAATAGTTTATGAGCACAATTATTTATAAGTTGTGCTCATAAATAATCAGTTTTGAGCACAACTGATTATTTGTTAACACCCTATTAAGGCAGACATTATACATTTTATAGTTAGTGACAAATAACTGAAAATAGTTCTGCTTTGTCTGCAACAAAAAAAAAAAAAAAAAGAAAGCAACAAAGTTTGGTTCAATTCAAATTTGAAACATGACAGCAGAGTTTGTCAAGTAACTGCTGACACCACACTTCACTGTGAATTGCTTTAACAAAAGTTTAGGTTTTTTTTTGCAAACTAAACCTTTTTATAATTCTTCCTGCCCTATTGGCTACAGGCATTGCTGTTTGTAATATGCCAGCAGCCTCAGTAGAGGAGACAGCAGACTCCACGCTGTGTCACATCCTTACCTTGTACCGACGCACCACCTGGCTGCACCAGGTTTGTTTGCTTTAAATGATTGATGAAGATACTGAAATGAGTATATTGTGGGGTTTTTAATTTGATCTATTAACCTGAGAGGGTAATGTTCCACTCCCAGGCTCTCCGGGAAGGTACACGGGCTCAGAGTGTGGAGCAGATCCGAGAGGTGGCATCAGGAGCCGTGAGGATCCGAGGAGAGACTTTGGGTCTCATTGGACTTGGTGTGTAGCAAGAATGATAAAACTGTAATGGCATTAATTGTACCTGTTACAATGTCAACAGTTTGGGATACAGTGTTTTTCATACAAAAGCTGCAAAAAGCAGAGAAATTGAAAAGTGTTTCCCTTTTACATTTTCATTTAGGGGGTTTTGTCCTTAGCTCTGGTAAATTGGCTTCCCAAGAAGTTACAACAAGTCAAATATAAGCAGATTAGCCAAAAGCAAAATGTCAATTTCCTCACTGTCCAGGCTGGTATTTGCGGTCTTAAAATTATACATATAATGTTTTAATTTTTAGAAATGTGTGTAAAAGATCTCACTTGTGTATGTATTTCTCATTTGTAGGTAGAGTGGGTCAAGCTGTAGCACTGCGAGCCAAGGCCTTTGGGTTCAATGTGATTTTCTATGACCCTTACTTAGCGGATGGTGTGGAAAGATCCCTGGGACTACAAAGGGTCACCACACTACAGGTACTATGCACACAGACACACAAACAACAGAGGCCAGTTCACACGGGCAGTGAATAATCTATATTAATATGGTCTCTATGAACACCCCTCACATAAGCCCAGACTCAGCACACAGTCCATTAGGGGCTTTTTGTCTTTTTTTAGCTGTTTTTTTTATTTATAATTTGCTTGTTTTCACTTTTTTATTTTAACTTCATCATTATTTAATGGAAGAAATGTATACGGCTTTACCAACAAAACTTCATGGCTGAGTGCACATAATACTAATATTCAACATTAATAATCACATAGCTTCATAGAACCACCTAAACACAGCCAGAACTGTTTACTTAATAAAGCACCTGTCCGTCTTCTTCTTAGGACCTGCTCTTCCATTCAGACTGTGTCTCTCTGCACTGCAGCCTAAATGAACACAACCATCATCTGATCAACGACTTCACCATCAAACAGGTAACGAGACACACAAACACTTATGCAATTAGCTCTGGACAAGGAAGAAAATAGCAGTATGTCACAGCAATGAAAAACTATGTCAACAAGAATACTCAGATCTGGTTACTGTGACGCAGATGCGGCAGGGAGCCTTCTTGGTGAATACAGCTCGGGGTGGCCTGGTGGATGAGAAGGCTCTGGCCCAAGCCCTGAAAGAGGGACGAATACGTGGTGCTGCCCTGGACGTTCATGAGACAGAACCCTTCAGGTATAACACATAACATTTTTTTTTATAAATATCCACACAAAATGGAATTATAATGTGCTTGTAATGCATAATCAGTGTGCCATGTAGTATATACACTCACTGGCCATTTTATTAGGTACACCTTGCTAGTACCGGGTTGGACCCCCTTTTGCCTTCAGAACTGTCTTAATTCTTTGTGGCATAGATTCAACAAGGTGTCGGAAACATTCCTCAGAGATTTTAGTCCATATTGACATGAGAGCATCACAACTGAATCACAAGGGCAGCAGTAGCTCAGTAGTAAAGCGGCTGTCCTTCGACCGGCGGGCGGTTCGATCCCCGCTTGAAACATCCCAAAACATCACAACATGCCGCTCTCCCTCACAGTTCATACTGTCGTTGTGTCCTTGAGCAAGACACTTAACCCACCTTGCCTCCAGTGGTCAACTGTAACACTGGTAAAGCGCTTTGAGTGGAGGTGGAAAAGCGCTATATAAATATAAAAATAAATAAATAAATAAAAATCCAAATTCTTCAGCTGTACATCCATGGTGTGACTGTTCTGTTCCACCACATCCCAAAGGTGCTCTATTGGATTGAGATGTGGTGACTGTGGAGGTCATTTGAAAGTGAACTCATTGTCATGTTCAAGAAACCAGTCGGGAATGATTTGAGCTTTGTGACATGGTGCATTATCCTGCTGGAAGTAGCCATCAGAGGATGGGTACACTGTGGTCATAAAGGAATGGACATGGTCAGCAACAATACTCAGGTAGGATGTGGCATTTAAACAATGCCCAATTGGTACTGAGAGATCCAAAATATGCCAAGAAAATATCCCCTACACCATTACATCACCAGCACCAGCCTGAACCGTTAAGACAAGGCAGGATTAATCCATGCTTTCATGTTCTTTACACCAGATTCTGACCCTACCATCTGAATGTTGCAGCAGAAATCAAGACTCATCAGACCAAGCAACATTTCCAATCTTCTATTGTCCAATTTTGGTGAGCCTGTCCAAATTGGAGCCTCCGTTTCCTGTTCTTAATGGACATGAGCGGCCCCCGGTGTGTTCTTCTGCTGCTGTAGCCCATCTGCTTCAGGGTTCAACGCGTTCACACATTCTCCTCTGACTTTTGACATCAACAAGGCATTTTCGTCCACACAACTGCCGCTCACAGGATATTTTCTCTTTTTCAGACCATTCTCTGTAAACCCAAGAGATTGTTGTGCGTGAAAATCCCAGTAAATTAGCAGTTTATGAAATACGCTATATCAGACACAAACAACCATTCCGTGTTCAAAGTCACTTAAATCCCCTTTCTTCCCCATTCTGATAATCACTTTGAACTTCAGGATTTTGACTTCAGCACATCTTGATGCCTGAATGCATTAAGTTACTGCCATGTGATTGTCTGATAAGCAATTTATGTTACCAAGCAAATAAACAGGTGTACCTAATAAAGTGGCCGGTGAGTGTAAACTGCTCAAATAAATGGTTTAATTGTATAATCCTAGATTCTAAGGGACATTTACTCATTTAGGGTTGTTATTTTAAACATAAAAATAATAGATAAAGTGAATAATACTTGTGTTAACCAACAGTAACACTTATGCTATATATTTGTTTCAGTTTCAGCCAGGGCCCACTTAAGGATGCCCCCAACCTCATCTGCACCCCACACGCCGCCTGGTACAGTGAGCAGGCATCGTTGGAGATGAGAGAAGAAGCCGCTAGAGAAATCCGAAGGGCTATCACAGGTAAGACCATTGCACATTACTCTTTCAGTAATCTGTCTTGCAGATGCACATGCCTATGGAAGGAAAACAAAACGCAGGTGCTCAGTCTTTTTTTTGGGTAGTGCAATTCTCTCAAACCTCATCCCCTTTTACGATTGTTCTATTTTCTTGGCCTATATGTTCACAGTTTTGTGTCTGAGTTTTCCCCAATGCCTTATTCCTCTTTTTATAGAAGATAAAAAAGTTTTTGTGCCAGCAGAAAGTAGGTTGCTTGGTTGAAATTTATATACAATATCACACCTGCACTGCTAGGCGGTGCCCTGACACTAATTCATTCCTCCATATGTGAACGTGAGATTATTCTTGGATTAAATTTGTGAATCTTTTTTTTCTCTGCATTTTTAGGTCGTATCCCGGACAGTCTTAAAAACTGTGTGAATAAAGAGTTCCTTTCTCAGAATAACCACTGGGCAGGGGTCGACCCAGCTACTGTCCACCCTGAACTCAATGGGGCTTATAGGTAAGATGTGTATCTCTTATTTCCTGCACAAACCATTTTTTTGTTTGCCCCTTTTTACTAACCCACTTTTGCCTACTCCCCTGAAGGTACCCTCCAGGAGTGGTGAGCTTGCCTGCTGGAGGCCTCCCAACCCCTGTTGAAGGCATCGTGCCCAGTGCATTGCCAATTACACACACTCTGCCGCCTGCTTCCACACACCCCCCACACGCACCATCTCCGGGACAAAACACAGTCAAGCCATCAGAGGGAGACAGAGAGCAACACCCCAATGACCAACTGTAGCTACCTTAAAACCCACAAGCTCGCTGGGCTGTCTGGTGACCAGAGGATGTTGACATGGCAACTGGCGGCATAGCGCTAATTTCCCTTGTCACATGCTGTTATCAAACAGGTTCACAGAGTGTCAGATAGACAAGTCCCAATATAATATTCCTAAATCTTCTTGCATTTGGGTCCCAGCAGCTAGTTCACACTCCAAAGAGGAGGAAGAGGAACCTAAGGGGGATGAGGAGATGTCCTAAGAAAGACCTTAAACAAACTAACCTAAACAGTTTACTCTGCCAGAAGTAACAAAAAATATTGTTGATTTGGAAGGTAAAAAAAATATTCTACTGTCTTAGACTGTAGTGTGTCCAAAGTTAGAGAGGCATGTTTCATGTTTCTCTTTCTTTTTGGTGTCCTTTCCTTAGTTGATGTACAAGCAAAAGTAGTAGGTTATGAAATGAATGTAACCTGTTTGTGTACAGTTTTTAGACCTGCAGCAAGAAAATACTGATATTTGTATTCCAGTCTTAACAAAATGCAAGGGTGTGTAATCTCTATGTAGCCAAACTGGTTTGAGAATACAATATCTGTTTGTTTTTTTAAGTGTCCCTGAATTAACAAGCCCCCCCCTCCCCAAAAGAGGCAGCTTTTGCACACCATCTCAGGAAATTAAGTTTCCGTAGTTGGTATATTATTCTTTATATTTTTGGTTTTTAAATTTTATTTTTATGCCACATAGTGCTTTTGATTTTCTACCTGCTTGCCTTTTTTGTGTCCTGCTACATTAGAAAAATAACTTTTACAAGTTGGTCTAATGTTTGCTCGTTTGTTTTGTTTAAGGGGCATGTGATTTCGCTCTTGGGACTTGGGACGTGTAAATGTTTGACCCACATTGTGGTGCTGCGGGAGGAAAGGCTAAGGTCGGTGGCAAAATGGTATGCTTGGCTGGAACAATTTGGATCTCCTATGATTTAGTATTAGTTACAACCATGACTGTGAAAGGGTACTATCTTCCATATTCTTCTCCAGAGCTTCCTCTATTTAACATAAGCCAGACCAGCCAGTTCACGCTGAGTTTAGCACAAGGTTTACACTTTACTTCAGCTTTGTTCAGTGTATATCTTCAAGCTGCCATTTTAAACTTCACAATTTCCAAAGCAACCATTCAAAGGACATCACATAAGAACAAGGAGAAAATGAAGATATAACTATAACATCCTGTTTGGATTAAGACATTACTGGATGTTTTAAAAAAGATCTGAAAATGTGTTCAGCATGATGGAAGTGATGAAGTTTGAACAATGATGTAAGGCTATTTGCGCATCAAAGTGTCGTGACTTCTCCAGTCTGGTATCCCTTTAACATTTCAATATGGGTCCTCCCTGGGTATACCATTTAGCCACCATCTGTGGCCTCTGTGTCTATGTGTACATATGATGTACTGCCTGCCTGTGTCAATGTGACTTGGTTGTATCTGTGTCTAAATAACAACTCTGGGAGAAGAGGCAATGGCAAGTACTGTCTACAACCCCCGCTGTTACAAAGACTGCCATCATAACGCACTAAAAAAGACTAAATGCTTGGAAGCATTCAAAAAAGAATAATAATTAAATGCCTTGACTGTGCATGTTTCCACCCCCAAAAAAAGTTGTTTCTATTTAAATGTAAAATATTTGTGAATGTGCATCTCTTCTAGATCACATGACAGTGCTCCATGGATCCACTTCTCCCAGCAGCTGAGTAGTAAAAACAGTTCACTGTTGCCTACCTGGTCTTTTTGGTAAGGTAGTAAGTGTAGCAATCAGGGATGGATATTTCATTAGCCACAAGTGATTCAGAATATGAATCAGGGCATCTGTAGAACGCACTGAGTTAAATGTAAATATTACTGTCCATTAAGAGCCTCCAGATCCTAAAAAGTGGATGTTAGAATATTATGAACTTTGCCCTACTCTACTCACTAAAAGCCAGAGGGGGAACAACTCTTGCTAATGCACTGCCTACAAAGAGGCTTAATATAAACTGTAACCATTCCTGATCCAAAACCAATGAGTGCCAAGCCAAAATACAAGATGAGCTTCAAACTTTTCAAGGTGCTCCTTGAAATTCTATCCCTGGTAGTAACACACAGTCCACTGTTGCCTACTTTTGTCCCCTTTATGGTTAAGTAGTAGGCGTAGCAATATACAGTATACATATTATATTCTACAGTAAATATCATTATTTTTGGTCAAAACTGACAACCTGACAAAGATGTTTGTGGCTGTATGCATTTGTATGAATTATTTTAAAAAGAAATAAACTGTGGAAAGATGATGTCTGTGCCTTTATTGGCTACATACATCTTTTTTATAATGAACATTGTTTTGTGCTTAGAACTGTAAAATGAGCAGCTAAATGATGTCTTACTATTTTTCCATTAATTCCACATGATGGCGCTAGAAGAACTACATAACTACACAGAGCTGCACACTGTCAACAAGTGCATTCAATAGAACTTTAAGTAAGCCTTCCAATAAACCATACACATTATTCTGTAGTTCTATTTATGATGTAGGCTTTACAAAGTACAGCCAACCAGTGATGCGCGGGTGGTTTCTAATCATTTAGAGCAACAAACTGTATAATGGAATATGTTTCAAATCAATGCTGAATGGAGAACTACAGCATTTAGAGTAAAAAAAAACAGGTCCATTATTTTGAGGACTTTGTTTATTGGAGATAACTTATGACAATGAACATAAAAAACTTTTCCATTGTTATCTTTGGTCATCTCCTCTATACAAACCACTAACTTGACTTTTTTTCCCTCAGCTTCTGTTTCATCCATTCAGAATTACTGCGCCTAAAAGGGGCTCTCCAGCAGCTGGAAACTCTGGTTTCATCTAAACCTCATGAAGCAAAATGGGAAGGGCATTGTGGCAGAGTTGGTAGAAGTGGGTTTTGATACTCCATTAGATCATGCACAAACACCAAGCTGTATCCAGGGCACAGACATGACATATAATCCTTGTTTTTTTTATAGTTTATTCGACTGGAATGAGGCACAATTGCAGTGGAACCCTTCTGTCTTATAAAGAAAAGAGGGCTTTGCAATACCATAACAATTTTTGTGCTAAGGCCCAGGTCTGCTCTGGAGCAGTGTTTGCACAGGGCAGTGGGGAAACAAGAAGAGGGGACAATCATGCTTCAGGATGGCACAGATCAGCTGACAAAACCAAATCATAATATTTAAATAATATATATAAATTGTATCTATTTGCCATTTCAACTGGTTTGATTAATCAAATGGCATTTCACTGTCAAAGAGTCAACATTATATTGAAATGAAAATGTGGATTTCTAGGAGGAAATTTGGTCAAAGAAGAATAAATCTCTCTCTTTTAAAAAACAGCCTGCCCTTGGGTGGCACAACAAAAATCTACAATATAATAATAATAATCATGTTTTACAGGGTTCAAGTATAGGACAGGTTAAAATTTTAGGCTTTTGGCTGAGGTCTTGTAATTTTAATTCTCCTTCCCGCTTTATATAAAATTAAATGGAGCAAAAAGGTCCTGCACAAAGTCAATTGGGAAAACAGTAGAAACCTTTTACCTTTCTACCTATTTGATTGGCTTGGTGTTCGTTTAGTGCTAAAGTGTGAACATATACTTCTGTATGTTACTACTACATTTTAGAAATGATTCATAAAATGCATATCCTATTTGTCCCATTCAGCCCCTCATACTATCTCTGTTGAAGGTGTTAATTGTGTGGGTTGTGGTCTAGGCTCTAACAGATGAAACTGGTGATGATTGACATGAAGGAAATGGGTGGGTTTTCACACTTCCTTTTGTCTCCCCCGTTCCTCTCACCTTTCTTCAAACAGCGTCTCTCGTCTCCCTTGGGTTTCTTTCTCTGACATTTTCTGCTTTCTATTATACTCTCCTCTGCCCTAAACTGGGTTCAATCCAAATACAGCTTGAGAGGGGATAATTACCCACATAAATGGAGGAATACAGTGGCAGACTTAGCACGGAGAAGGTGATGCACCCTGCAGAGCAGTGCCAGTAAATAGAGGATTCCAGCCTGTTTATTCTCCTTTGGGTGTAGGTATTCAGTGGGTCTACATACAATTTCACAGGGTCTTTCCTTTCTGCCAAGGAAAATGTCTAGCTCTTAATAAGCACCAGACACGTGCTTGTAAATGCTGCCCACTGCTTAAAGGTTGCCAGCACTATTGGCTGGTAGTAGTCACCAGCTTTATGCAGCTAGAACTACAATCTATGAGCTAGCATGAAAATTGTTGTCTGTATTGTGTCAGTTTTTTTTCATTAAGTGACTATGTCTGACATCTGTGTATAAAATCTTTTACAATAGCTCACAATTAGCTCAGCTCTAATTAGTATGAGTGCTGACAGCTTTCTGCAGACAAACAGCATAAAGCTTTGTAGGATTAACACGGTATTAGAATAGGCTACTTATAGCCTTGCTCTGCTAAAATAGATTATCTCAGGACTAAAAGATTTCAATTCAAACCATACAATGTTGGAAGACTTAGCACAAAAATAAACAGAATGTTGGATAGAGTCTATACTACTGGAAAACCCACAAGGAGTCAAACGAGAGTAGAAAGATTATGAGAAAGACAGCTAAGGACACAAAGAGTAAGGAAAGCAAGAAGTGCACCAAGAAAAAAGTCTGGAGACTGAGCTGAAAAATAATATGGCGAAGTTCAACAACTCACAAATTAGTAAATTTTACACCTTTACATTTTAAGCTCAAGTTCTGGTCACATCTTCCATGTATTTTCCACACGCACCTGTGAAGGTGGAAACCTAGATTCTGGAGACAGAGTTTGGACTTTTCTTTATGGAAGTGGGGTGTGGGGGGTTCTGTTTACATACATTTAAGGATAGAGGCAAGGGCTGATTTCGAATGGTTCCCATTAAAAAACAGGGACAAACCAACCAGAGATGCAAATGCACTAACTACAATGCTCTTGAAAAAAGTCCCATATACATGCACCTATAGAGTAAATTTCAACAGCATTTATCTTCAGTTTGACAATAGCCACAATTGAATACACATTAATGTAATGTGGTAAATTCCTATAAATTTATATTGGATATGATTATTGTTGGAAAACGAAGAACATACATTAAATAGATAGATATGTTATAAGGTTCCAGAATACATCAGGCATCTCAATCCCCACCCTAACCCCTAGGGGTCCCTTCAGTTAGTCCCTTGGACACAAAAAAAATATATTTTAAAGAATGCCATTGAAATAATATGTCGAGTTGATTTTTTTGGGGGAGTTACTATCCAAATCTGGGAGTGTCCAAAACATTTATTCTGGTTAAAACATTTTTTTCTCAAAGTTGCATGTAAATAAATTGCCCCACCTGGGACCTAAGGACACACAAATATTGTTAAATAATTGCCATAAAAACATGAACAGATTTTTACACAAGGGAATGAATTAAAAATAAAATAAAAGCAGAAATTATGTTGCAATGGTAGTGTATTGTAGAAATGCATTTTATACAGGAGTCAATGGCACAAAAAATACTAAAGGGACACAGGAGGAACTATCTAAGACTTGGAGGGAAACAAAAATTTTAATTAATCCCTAAATACACAACCTGGCCAAATTTTATGCCATTTGCATCAACACAGACAAAGCAAAAAAACAAAGAAATTTCCAGGGACCCATGAGGGTTTAAGCAATCCACAACTGTTCAACAAAGCACTGATTTAATCTGATCCCACTTGGTACCATGCCTAGAAGCATTTAACCGTCTACATTAACCACCACTGAAAAAATAAAGATTGATTTTTGTGGTTGGAGCACAGATTTAGATCACATTGCTTTCCTTTCCCAGTTAGGAATAACGGTCACTTCTCCAAAAAAACAAGCCAGAAATCATGGGAAGCACAATTTTAAATTGCTAGCACAACCCTACACATTATTATTTTTTGTGTATGTACATAAAGAACAAGGATAAAGCCACAAATAAGAATTACAATTATAAGACCACAACAAAAAAGTCAAATTCAAAATTCAACTAAGAAATTAAACTACTAAGGGATAGTTATAGAGTTGTACTGTTGCATTTTTAAAACCAGATCTGCTTATGCTATGTAGCTGTGTGAACACGAATCACAGTGATTACAACCAAACAAGAAAGAATGGAAAAAAACAAAACAAACACAACACAACTAAAATGTTACTATAACAGCTATTAGTGGGCAACAATGTCAATGGTTTCCACAAAAACACTATTTACAGTTTAAGATGCCTTCAGTAGTCAGTATGGCCGCCCATGAGTGTAGAGCACTGTACTGCAGAGATTGAACCAGTGCTTACTTAAAACCGAATCAAAATATTTCAGTGATAATCAATGTCTGTTCAACATTAATGAGCAAAACAAAAGAGAAAAGTACATGGCACGCCATCTTTTGTCCAGTTAACCTCTCTCAGCTGTCAGACTTTCAGCTAAGCAGGTTTGCATCCGTCTTCATTTTGAGTGTAACTTGAGAGACAGAGGATAAGAAACCCTTTCACACAGAATACAGAATACAAGCCAGTAAATGGTTGCACCTATAAAAACAAAGTGTGAACCATTAAGACGTCAGAGGAAAAGTTATAGGAAGAACCGGATTACACTGTGCACCTCTTTAGAAATATTACCTTTCATTTCATGGTTCATTTTAGTCAATAGAAAGATTTGGCTTAGTTTATTGTGAGAACTAAACTATGTCTTCTGTCAGTTTAACACATAGTTTATTTTATCATCACATATGTTTATTGTAATAAGACAACAAAACCAAATAAATGTTTCAGCTTAAAGTAGGACTAGAGGTTTCACCAGGAATAACCTGCTTGGCCAGTTAGATAGAAAGCACAGGTGCTCCTTATATTAATTTCCTGGCAACGCAAACTTATTACCTAACAATTTCCCCAAAAGGAACAGTAAATCCTTGAACAGAGTGGGACACAAGAAACTAAGCTGATCTTCCAGACTGATACCGAAAACCAATATGTGTTTACTTTGGTGTGTACATGTACTGTACTTTAATGCAACACAGCCCTCTCCAATACTCTGACAATTCAGTGGCAGAAAACTCACTGTAATCTCACTGTAGATACTGTATGCATTTATCAATAACACATGCCTGATACGAACAATGTATTATTTTATCTATAGCTACCAGTGGCAGTGCTATAATACATAACATTTGAGTTAGTAAAGTGGCCACAGTAAAAAAAATCTATCCATCCTCTGCATTACACAGGGTCTTAAAATGATCTGAGTACTGTATTTCTTTTTATTGTTCACTTAAATATTACATGTTATCCAGTAATTCAAATGAAATACATCAAAACAATAACTATATACGTAAGTATATGTACTCACACCAGGCACTAAACAGTGCTCTGGGCATCAGTTTAATGTCATGCTGACATCACAGCAGAACATCTCCAACTTCCTGGAAAGAATTCAAAGACATAGTGGCTCCACATATGACCCTGCAAACTGTGTTCCTCTAATTTCCAGGAGAAATGGGTTTTCTACTGGGACTTTTTACTTAAGAGCTTCCCGTCTGTTTTCCCGTTCCATTAATCATGCTATGGCTGGGTCAACCCAACATCTATGTTCCTTCCCTTCAGCAAAATGTCTGTTGGATGTTTAGACAGGGTCATCTTGCCTGTGAGGAAGAAGGGAATAGTTTATACTGTAACAATAATGAAATTAAAGTTTGGACCAATGTAATGCACATGTAATGTACTTTGATCCTATTCTATCCTGTAGATACATATATGTGCAGCTTTGTGACTGTAACAGTGTTGGGACTCGAGAGGTGATGGGCTGTCAGTTTTCTGGGCAATAGCATGCTGTCTTCAGTCAGCCAGGTGCACAAGGTACTTTTGGATACCTTTGGATACCTTTTTGTTCATTTAGTTATGCAAGTCCCAAAACAGTAATGCTCAAGGTCTTTAAATGATGATCTGATGGTAAAACATCTCCTCAAACACACTCTATTATTAGGTGGGTTTACAATTTTTGCAGCCAGGGGTCATTGATGATAACAGAGCACAAAACTTTGTGTTTGTGGCTGGAAAGCTGGAAGAATAGTTATCAAAGGTTTCTGCTCATCATTTCAGTCCCAGCTGCTCTATTGCAGGATATCCACAGTCAGTAGCAGAGGTCTGTGTTTATAATGGACACCTTCCAGCACACATTTTGAGTAGCACAAAGCCAGCTGGTTTTAAAAAAGAATCAGACATCACAAAACGCTCAGTGCATTACGGTCAGTAAATTTTGCATTAAGCTTTTCTCTTGACTTGACAAATCTCACTCGGAGCAAGCCCTTGACCTTGCACAAGAATATATGGAGAGGGCATAATTTTGAATCACACATGTATGTAAAATAATGACACAAATACAATCCAAGCATCTCTATTACATTTTAGGATTCCATGTTTTTTCTAAAAACAGAATTATAGTATGAGTCGTGTAGCCTTGGGCCATCACACAATTTACTTCCTCAGTAATTTGGATCTCCCTGTGGCTCCGTGCAGACATGTCAACAGAACACACAGCTGCAAGACACCTCTTGGCTTTTTTGATCCTTTTCAAAACTAAACCACACTGTGTTGGACAGACAACTGTGTTCCATAACAAAACTTCTAGTGAAAGCTACAGTACAGCCAAGGCTACTGTGCTGGAAAATGGATTTAATTCGTTTTGCCTTTTTGTTGCATATGGACCCTGTAAATCATGTGCTTTATACCTCCGGCTGGGGGTTCACCGCCTCAACTCTGGGTGGGAGGACAGCATGATTAGAAAAACATGATGGGATTTTACTTCAGTAGGTCAGAAAGTGAGAAAGAAAGGGAGGAAAAATGGTAAAGACAATAAGAGGCTTTAAAGAAAATAGGAGGAGGATGAAAGAGCAAGACAGACATAGCAGGGGGTAAAATATTGAAGAACAGACAGATGCAGAAAGTAAATTAAACAGAGCTCTATAAAGACATAAAACTGTAGAACAGGTCACCAAAACCAATCTTTCCACTTAATATTTTGAAGCAGTCAGCAGGGGTCCAACCAGATCCAAATCCCAAAAACATTGAGCTATATACTTGTATTTCACTTTTACACATTTTTGCTTAAGGATTACGTGCACTCCAGACATTTACACCATGAAAACAGTTTTATTAGCTGAATCATTTGAACGGCTGCAACATAGCACTATATCTTTAACAAAATTGGCTAATGTTATTTGTTATTATCACATTCTGACAGTAGGTCAGCATTGTGACAATAATATGCCAAATTTTTATTTTATTTCTTATGACATTGTAGTGAAAATTCTAACTTACATACAGCATACAGTGCCAGGTCAATTTCCGAAATAGGTGTATCAAAAAAATCAAGACTCAACATTGGCAAAGGTGGCATACACATGATTATTGTGTATTGGTGTTCTCCTTCATCTGACCCTGACAGCCATATGGAGTTGCCTTTAACTTCACTGCTGTGAGTGTACAGTGCGGTCCAGGTGCCAACTCCAATGAACGATACAAGAATGAGTTAGAAGGAACAAAAATTGCAGACTCAGCGGTGAATTTATACGTGTTGTGTTTTAATACTCTGTGGTCACCTAATATTCTGGATCTGAACTGTTCATCCATAATTCACCAAAACAAACTGCCTTTGTCTTGACATCTAATATCGGCTTGTCTAAATGTGGTTGATTTTGATGATTGATGGTACCAGCAGTCAGTGTAGTCAAGTGAAGTGTAGTACAATACCAATATAGTCTGTTTCTGTGGAATCAAAGGGGCAGTTTAGGGAAGGGGTTATCACAGAGCAGCTTGCACCAGAAAACAAGTGCTTTGTTTTAAACTTGACTATAGGTTGGATTAAACTGGGTTCAATATCAAGAACATCTGTTGAAAGGTACAATATATTATTGAGTCACTGAACTAAGGAAGTACACAATCATCACAAATACAGTAATAATATGTCATTGGCCTCAGAAGTGTGGGTTGTTACAAAACCGCCAGTGGCCTGCTGTCTCCAGTTTTGATGACAACCTGCAGCTTCCATTACAGGAACACATTTAAACGCAGCCATACGTCCAGAAAACTGTGAATGAATGCACTTGCACACAAATTGCTCCCACACATGAGGAAATTATTTTCGGAAATCAGGGGTGATTATTGTTGTAATAAAGTCCCCGGAGACCCACTCAGTGGCGTCTAAAAGACCAGGTGTGATTGTGAGTTGTTGAGTAGTGAGAGGTTTTTATCCCAACCTCAGATACATACAATCCTCTATCTGATATTTAAATTCAACATGTCGCAGTACTCAAACATGTCAAGGAACTAACCTAGTTTAACAAAGCCCCAAGGCCAAACTAACCTCATAGCCTGTCACCATGGAAACTCTGGCCTTTAACCTAACATCAACAAACCATGTTATTATGTTTACTGGGTGTCCATACAGTTAGGATGACACATGTCGGCCCCTCAGTACCCTTTAGTTTCCGGACATTAACTTACAGACAACCCCATCACTGGAATTGTGTTCACATTTACTACTTTCTGTTATAAAGTTTAGTCATGCTTCTTGGCAAGAGAATATATTATAGGAAGCTTTGGATAATATTTTTTGCAATAAAATCGTGTGCCTGCACATAAAAAGACAAGAGATTTCTGAAATTTCTATTTGATAAAAAGCATTGGAAATGTTTTAGACAATAAAAACAGAAAGATTTACCTACAGTAGCCTACTATCAACATTTTGATCAAAGGCACTAATTTGTACTGAAATAGCCGGCTTACACTGGCTTCAAATCAGTTTGCACTGTCAAGATTTTCACACTCGGCTCCTGCCACAGCTGTGACACGTGCCAGTCTCTTTGGCCACAGGCTCTTGCAATGACCTATATTGCAAGACTTTCCTTTACACCTTAAATATTTATTGCTTTCCTTCCCCACATATGAAATGGACATTTTTTTTACAAAAATATAAGTGAGCCAGTGTTAACGTCTTACACTGGAAACAAAAAGCAACAACAGGCCAGTGCGCCTGTGTAAAGGTTACTCAAAATAGTAGCACAGATAGTAGTGAGGCCTCTACACATGGTGCAAGTTTCAGATTTATTTTTCACTGATAGCTGAAAAATAAACACATGTTGGAGGTGTCTGGAGGGAGGGATGTCTGGCTAACATTTTTTAAGACTGCTGCAACAGCAAATTGGTCTTTGATATGCAGCACAAAATGGTTAGATTGTCATAATATTAATTTAATGTAAAATTAAATTTATGCAACAATTTTTTTTATAATGGACTGACAGCAAGTCTGTGAAGGTTCTCAGTCATCCATTACATCTTGAAGAAAAGGTTTGAGTAAAAGCACCTGGAGTTTTCAAGGTGAAGACGACGAAACGTCATCATCTTGAAAACTGGGTCCAGATGCTTTTACTCAAACCTTTTCTTCGACTGACAGCACGTAATAAAATGGAAAAACTAGACTAACGAATCTTACAATAATAAATCATTTATATAAGCCTGTGTTTAACTAAAAATAGGAAAAAAAATCTTTCATTCACCTCAGCTGCCCTTAAAAGTGAATAGTAAAGCACTGTTCAAACCATGTGCCTCGAGGTGCTAATGAGTTAATTTTCCATTTTTCAATATCACTGACTATAAACAATCTTGTGAACTGAGAGAAGCTGTTTAAAAGTAAATAGTCTCTGTGTGTATAGGTGTCCTAGTTTGTGTTTGTAAGAAACATGAGTCGTGACCATGTGGAAATCGTTGGATGTGGGTTGATTCAGCTTGGTGCCATATTTGTGTTTGCATGTGAGCGTATGAAGTGTTGACTGCCACCTCCAGGTTCTCTTAGCCAAGCACCACACCTCCAACCTCAACACATTCAGCTTCTATGACCTGAAAGAGTCAAGACTCAACACAGAAGACAGATGAAAACTCTACTACTACTACTACTACTACTACTACTATCACTGCTATCACTGCTTCCCATAAACGAGGTACAAAGCAACATTTACCCTTACCCAAGACCAAAGTCCATTAGTGCAAAAAATAATAAATCAAATCCAATAACTCAAAATCCAATGACTTGAGGTAAAGTTACTAGACAGAAGAATACAAGAAGCTAAATGTAGATGAATGAAGTTATAAAGAAGCATTAATGGAATATTGAGTGATATTTGGGTAGAGACCAAGAGTCTTCTGCTGTAAAATGAAGAGCGCCGGACGCCTGGCTGTGCCTGTGAGGCTGCTGAATGCATTAAGCAGTTAGCAGACTACTTTGAAAGAATTAGCCTGACAGGAGAAAAGAAAGCCAAAGGGCAGAAAGGTGGAGCAAAGACACAGATAGTGAACTTGAATTCAGAGTGAAGCAAGTTGAAGAGAGGAAAGGGAGGAGTATGGCGGAGCAAGAGTGAGTGAGCTAGAAGGGAGGGAGTAAGGTGAGAGTCCTGGAAAGCATAAATAGGCCAAAAAGCTTTTGGAGCCTCGCAGTCACTGATCCCGACAGCCACATACAACACTGCCCTCCCCCCTCCTCACCCACTGCTTTCGCTTCATCTGCAGCCATCCTTCACTCATCTAAAGTCAAGTGAGTAATTTATGCATCTCTGCATCTACTGCATGACACTTCATTTAGAAACAGCATCTCAACTATTTAGTATTTATATAAAAAGGCTTGAGTAAATAAATACAAGCATTAAATATTTAACTATCTTAACTTATAAAGAGTAATGATGCAATGACAATTTCTAAAATTAATGTCAGACTCTACTCTGAAAAGGTGAGGTGCAGGGAAAACCCTGTGACTCACATGCTCCATTACCAAATACAAAAACTGCATACGCATATAGTTTGCAGTGATTAAAAATATAGTACAAACAAGGTTTAATTTGATTAGCTTTGAGAAAAAATCTAATTTTAAAATTAAAATAAGCCATTCTATGTTGTTTTATGTCCTTCCTTTCAACTAGGCCCTTATTCTCTGCATTACTCCTTTATCTACTATGGACCCCACAAGTTGCCCTCTCTTCTCCTCTAAGGCAGTGTATCGCCTCATCCTCCTGATAATGACCCTGGGCCATGAGGTTCTTTCAATGCCTGTCCCCACTGATGTCCCAATGTGCACAGCCTCAGAGACAGCTCAATACAGCCTTACTTTTACTGGCAAGTGGTCCCAATCAGCGTTCCCCAAACAATATCCCGTCTATCGCCCTCCTGCACAGTGGTCAAACCTTATTGGTAAGTGCAAAAAAAGCCCTTTATACTGCATTCTTACAACTCAAAAAGCAGAAGACAAGCAAAAATATTTCATCAAATTAAAATAGAAAAGTATGTTCAGCAAATTGATACAAGGGAATTATAATTTTCATTCATGTAATCAATATCTGTGGCTGTTGTATCTGCTTTTAGGGGTGACCCACAGCACTGACTACCATATGTGGCAGAGTAATGAGTTTGCCAGTAATGGAGTAAGGGAGTTCACTGAAAAGGGAGAGGCCTGGACGCTCATGAAGGAAGTTGAGGAGGCAGGAGAACGCATTCAAAGTGTTTATGGGATCCTCTCTGCTTCTGCTGTTGTGGGAGGCACAGGCCAGATGAACACTGAGTTTGAGGTCGTTGCCAGGCACTCCTATGTATGTACATACTCCTATGAGTACGGTAATTCAGACTTGGCAAAGTGAAATTACTGTCAACTCTTTTTAAAATTATCTACAATTACATAAAATGTCTTAAAGTCTATTCAATGCTAATTGAAATGCCATATATTTTCCCTACCATTCACAGCTGTCATTTATTGTGCGCATTGTTCCGAGTCCAGACTGGTTTGTGGGTGTGGACAGTGTTAACCTTTGTGACGGCAACAACTGGAAAGAGAATGTGTCGCTGGAGCTTTTCCCATACGATGCAGGGACCGACAGTGGCTTTACCTTCTCTTCCCCCAACTTTGAAACCATCCCACAGGATAAAATAACAGAGGTTAGGTCTCCTTCAGTCAAAATACAACCCCATCCCCATTATCCATAAGGAAAACAGAGAATGTAAACCATATAGACACATGTCAATACAAAACTAGCTAGCAACAAAATAAATAATGCAGAATACCTGTATTGCAAAATGTTGCCTCTTATGATCTACAAATAGCTGACTAATACTTTTTCCTGTTTTTTCTGTTGTATAGATTACCTCTTCCTTCCCTAGCCACCCTGCCAACTCATTTTTCTATCCCCGCCTCAAACATCTGCCACCGATTGCCAAGATCATGCTGACCAAGTTAAAGAAAACCAACCAGGTTATCAGTCTGCCAGTGGAGCCCACCCAGTCCAACCAACTTCCAACTGGAAACGAGATTGAAGAGAAGCTCATAAGTGAGTCACAAGGCATCAGCCTTGTTTACTGAGAAAAACAAAGCACAAAAATTTGTTTTATTCACCATAATTAAATACAGAGAATATTTTAAAACTGTGGAGGGGTAGTAACTCAGCTGACTCAAATAAAAGCATTTGGCAACTATTAAGAAAAAAAGGCCACCCACAGACACAATTACCTCCCAGAACCAGATGAGTTCAGGGCATCAGAAAATACCAAGGGCACATCTGGTGCTATGAAAACGAAGAAGAACTGTAGAAATGCAGTTAGAGTGGAATTTATGCACATGAGTACCATAGGAAAATCCAGCTTCACAGTATTGATACGGTAGATTACTATCATTTAAGAGGTTATGTTAAATAAGAGGTAGCAGAAAAATCAGAAAGTAAAAAGAGCCTGTAAGTAAAGGAAAGAGCAATTGCAAAATGTAACCCAAAGGATAGATACTTAATGCTGACAAAGAAATAAGCAAACAGCAAGGTAGACAGCATGTCAGAATGAGTCAATGTTAGGGTAAAGGGTTTTCTCAACATCACAGATATAAATCTGTTTCCTTGACTACCAATAAACAAACAACTGAAAGGGGCCAAAATTTGTTAAGGTTTGTTGTTTTGGCCCCAGAGCAGGATCTAAGTTCCCTCCCCTGCTTCGTCTGTTTATTTCTCTCTTTGATTTATCTATAATCTCTATTATTCCATGCCCAAAAATGAAAAGATGTCAATACTCAGTGTTATATAAGCTCTATGTAGACTAAAATCAACTATTTTGTTATACAGAATACTGTAACCCATGCTGTTCTCCCTTTTTTGGACATTCAAAATAAAGGGAGATGTCAAAATCAGCTTAAACTTGAGTTGCATGTTCCACCTCACATTTGTCCATTGATGCAGCCTCCGCCTCCTGAGTTCTGTTATACTACTCAGCCTGTGATACCGATCAGCTGTTTGCAACAAGGTTGGCTCAGGTAGTTGGCCAAGTAAACCTTTTTACACAAGTTCTCAGGGGTCATGGGTTCATATTAAGAGAAATAATGCAAAGGTCAATATGTCTAAGCTAAGATTAAATTTATAAAAGGTGCAAAATCGAAAACATTTTGTACCACATATGAGTCAGACCTACACTCAGAAAAACAAGGCACAAAAAAAATCAATCCACAATTTATTTATTAGAGTTAAAATAAGCATAATGACTACCAATTCTTAATAAGGGATACCAACTATATTTCTGAAAAACAACATGGCTGAATGCTGAAAATGTGTTTTTGACCTTGCTTGTTTGCAGACACCCCTTTGGACTGTGAGGTGTCAGTGTGGTCTCCCTGGGGCTTGTGCAAAGGCAAGTGTGGAGACTCAGGTGTACGGCATCGGACTCGCTACATCCTAATGCACCCAGCTAACAATGGAGCACCCTGCCCTCTGCTGGAGGAGGAGAGGAAGTGTTTCCCTGACAACTGTTTATGACTAGGCAAGGATCAGAAACAGAAGGAAGAGAAAAAGGTCAGAAGAAAGAAAAAAGACAGAAAGTCTAGGAGAGGGAGAAAAAGACAAAGACAGAGCAACAGTAAAAGGTCTGTTGGGTATATGCATGAGGAATAAAAACTAAAATAAAAAATTATAACAGTGACTGTGACTGTTCCTCTATGCCCCCAAAAAGTAGATCTAAAGTTCAGTTCTGAAAGGTGCAGTTTTGCAAAATTGCTATAAGGCACCAATTCTGTTTTGACAAAACATATTGGGGTATTTTTAGCCTTCATTGGACAGAAAACATAGAAACAGAGTGAGTGGAATGACATGGAGCTAAGTGGCCTAAACCAGAATTTAACTCTGGGCTGTTCCACTTTATGTGGTATTTGTCTTTAATAAGATTAGGTTAGGTAAGATAACCTGTAGTGGGTTTGAAAAACAAAATCCATATATAAATGAATGAAAGTCTAATATTACATTCTGTATAGAAGAACGTCTGTTGATCTGGTAACAAAATGACAGTCCTGTTTTTGGTGTATTAATTCTCTATACATGTTTAATTAATTGTTTTTGTTCAATTGTAAACATAAGTTGTCCCACTTTTGTCTTTATTCACCACAAAGCAGCATCTAGGGTGGTAATTTCCTTAAGGCAAAAATATATTTATTGACAGGATTTTAACCTGTTGTGTACAGTCTGTATTGTGTCATATTCAAAATCCATCAACATTGAGCTGTTTTTTTAAATATACATGTATGTATATAAGAACAACAATAATGTTGTAAATGACAATGTCAATATTAAAAAAAAATAAAGGTCAATAAAAAAAATGCCTACATTTTATTATATAGAGCAGATTCAGGCCAACAAAGTCTCCTGCAGCACCTGCTCCACACTACATATGTCGAAGTAATTTGAAAAGCACATCTGGACTGTTACACTAAAGCTCCTGAAGTAAGATTACTAATGCTTAAACTACAGAGCAAAGAAACAACTGTGAACTTAGTGACCCTCACTCGAGCCCCCGAATTGGCTAGGATTTGCCCTGATGAAGTGTGTGGACCATAAAATGGATAAAGCCGTTCACCGTGTACTTAAAACAGTTCACCAACTTTTAATTTATACTACAACAACTTAAATTCTCTGTGTTTTATCTGGAAAGTTTTTACAGTTTTTTGCGTTAGTGAGTTCTGACTTTAAGTGTAATTTTTTTAGCTTAGTTGTTTTTTAAGTAGTTCTATGCTTAGTGCAGGTGCAATTTTAAAATTAGCTTTGAAATGGACTTTGTCATGTGGCAACTTTCTTGTATACTGTGCAAAATGTACTTTGTGCAATGTTGTTGTGTTTCTTATTGTGTGATATTCAGCTCTACAAGGGTAATAAAACGACAGAGAAAGAAGATTCTAGTGCTAGCCTAGTACTCAATGCTCTTGCAGCCTTATTGGACCAAGACGCTAACTAAGAGGTTAACTGAGGGACCTACCATTCATAGCAGCTCTTGCTTCTATAAAAGCCAAAGTGAACCAAACATGTCTAAGTACAGAAAAACATGGTCATGTCTCATTTCTCATACTCGCCTCGGAAAACTTGAACTAATAAGTCAAAGACGCAAAAGAGGTATGTTCTATAATATTTTTTTTTATTAAATAAAGAAATTATAATTTAACTATACTTTTTATTCAATTACTGTTACTACTGCAGGACATATTGATTTTGCATTCAAACATATGTGGAACCAGAGGGACATGTGATACCTCTGACTTTCACATTGAGGGGTGACAACTTTTGCAGATGCAGAATTTGAGAGGGGTTTATTCATGTCAAGGGTGTGGGGGTTCATTTTATAAAGTGATCTCATCTCTTCAAACAACTACTGGCACCAATCATACTTTTACAACTATATCCACAGGAACTGAGATGGATAGATGGATGTTTTCATATTTTAACCATAAAAAAAACAGCCAGCTATATTTTTAAAGCATAGGTGACAGGCTATAGTCTTAACACTTTTACAGCAAAAATAGCTCACAAAAGAAAATATTAATATATTTATCAGATAATTAAAGTTTTATGCAAATAGAAAATTAATGCCATGGGCTAAGGCCTATTGGCCAAAGGCAAGTTCATGTTAATCATGTTTACTGCGGCTATGCTATTGGCTCACAGATTAACCAGTCACAACATCAGCTCAGTGACTCGTCACACAATGCAGCATCTGTTAGTTTCTCACACTCAAAGTGTTTTCATCAGAGCCTCTCACTGCTTCCAAAAAACTGACAATCCACATTACTTAGTACTTTTGAAATACTGCTGAACTACTCGGTTTATTGCATTGTGATATATCTAATCAAATGAAGAAAATGGGGTTGCACGGCACTACCTTTCTTCTTCTGTGTTATCTGATGCTGGCAGCGTCCATGTACTTCGATCTTGGAGAGCAGGAGGAAAAATGTATCATTGAGGAGATTCCTGAAGACATGCTTGTGACCGGTATGTCCTGCTGAAGAAAGATGCTTCAATAGTAAAATTGATACAATAGTAAACTCTATACATAAATAGACTTTTTAATAGTGGATGCTAAATCAGTCAAATTCAATTTAAGAAATTATGAAATAATATAAGCCTATTTTTTCATTTTATCATTATCATTATAAGGGTATTTTTTGTTGGAGCCTTGGGATCTGAAGGCATTTACTCACTCTCCTCACCTTGGTGTAACTGTGACAGTCAAAGACTCGAACTATGAGGTACTGGACAATGAATTTTAGCAGTGTAAAAGAAAGTTCACTTTAGGGTAAACTTTATGGCTTTAAGTATACAAATAACTACATTATACCTGTAAAGAAAACATGCCTTCTGTTCTTCAGGTTGTGATGTCCAAACGGTACAGTAAATTTGGAAAATTCACCTTCACAACCCATTCCTCTGGCCAGCACTATCTTTGCTTCCAAACCAACTCAACAAGGTTTTCTGTATTTGCAGGAGAACGGCTGGTGAGCTATGTGAAAGCATAAACAGATGCTTACAAGTCCAATGCACTATTCACTTGTAATAACGCCATTTCATTTATTTTGCTTGCTGTGCAGAGGCTGCACATGGATATTCAGATAGGTGAACACTCAATTGACAGGAACACTGACAAAACCAAAGACAACATGCAGATTCTGGAGAACAGCCTCAGACACCTCATAGATCAAATGATGTACATCACCAAGCAGCAGGAGTATCAGCGGGTACATGGATTTTGAGATATTGTTATCTACTAAAGGCAATTAGAAAAATGCCTAAACATAGCTTATTAAAACCGTTTTAATCACTCTTTTCAGGAAAAAGAAGAAACATTTCGTCAGATTAGTGAGGACACCAACAGCAAAGTCTTGTGGTGGGCTGTGGTCCAGACATCCATCCTGCTGTCAGTGGGGTTCTGGCAAATGAAAAAGCTCAAAGACTTTTTCATTGCAAAGAAATTAGTCTAAAAATATGTTTATTGTAAAACAGTTTTTTTTATTTTTATTTTTTTTCTGAATACTATTATTTTATGTTCAAACCTGCATTCAAAGTTATTTAAATGTTTGTATAAATACTAAGCAGTTCATTTACAATCATAAAATACACTTTCAGAGAGATAAAGGATTTGAACATTTTCTTCGGAAATTAAACGTTTTTCATTGGTCTTTGTTGTCGTTAAGCTCCGATCTTTTCAGATTTTAATTTACAATGGTTATTACTTTAACTATCCAAAATGAACTTGTGTTTAGATGATATGATTTCCACTCAATTGTTGTTCTTGGGCTTTCAAACTTGAGCTTGCTTAAGTGTAATTTTTTCGTCCTACAAATGCCATCCATGTCTTGGTCCGGTTATGAGCTAAGTTAGCTTATGCGACGTCGTGCGTGCCAGTTGATAAAAAACAAAATTACCTGCATAATAAATTTAGCACAAACTAAGGTAAGTGATACTTTTCGTCGGTGTTATAACTTTTGCTTGCAGCATTTTGATACAAAATGTACCTTAGCTGGCTGCAGACTCTTTAAATAGCTAGCGAAAAGTGTGTCTATGCCGCTAATTTGGCATTTAGCCAAAGTTAGCTAACGTTAATTGACGCCATGTCTTGATTGGGTTAAAGGTTTAATAAAATGCCACTTTCACAAATAAATGTACGTTAACTATATGTGTGATGATTGGAAGATTAAATTATATCGCTGTGTATGAGTTAATATATCCCACTAATGTCAAATAAATAACTTTTGAATTTGGCTAACCTACCATTAGCGTTGTAATCTGTTAATAGGTAAAGGAACATACCTAATTTGTTGCAGGTCTCCAAATGTCTTACTGGATCTGCTGCAACTCATGCTTCCACCATCCCAGCCCTGACCGCAAACTCGCTATTACAACCTGTGGTCACCTTATCTGCAATGTTTGTTATCAGAAAGGTAACTAAGAAGCTTTAGCTAGTCATATTTTAGAAACACCACCATTTAACTACTAAATAATACTCTGGTAACGAGCTATGATTGGAAAAAATGTGTTTAAACAGGGACATCTGTTGGACTTTTTGTGTCATTGCAGAATGTAATATTTTATTAGCCTTTGGTTGGGGCCAGATGTTGAAGCTTGTTGAACCTACAGATATTGTTATTATATTGTAGAGCTACTAATTATTACATTAAAATAATAGTGTGATTGTAAACAGGTGTCATGAACTAGTGATTTAAATGACCAGTTGCTCAAACATCCAAAATCATCCTTTTTCCCTTCAGGTCCTCATGGCTCTTGTTTAATATGCAATGCAAAATGCCAAGTATCCCCTCTTTCTGACAAAGTAAGAATCAAATGTATATATGTTGTTGTTATATTCTTTTTCCTATATTATGTTGGTTTTAGTACTTAAAACGACTTCTCTATAAACTAATTGGGGATTGTCTTTTTCAGAGCAGCTCTGAGGTGAAAGCACTGTTTTCTGATATCAACACCGTTGCATGTAAACACTTTACAGAAATCGGCAAGGTTTGGTCATGTTTATCCTATCTGAATAAAAATGTTAATGATTACACTGTATATTTAAGTGAGTCATCTTTAACTTAATTTTCTATTCTATGTTTCCTTTCTTAGGTTCTAATGTTTCAGGCAAGACATCAAAAGAGACTGCTAACTTATTACCAGCAAAGGGTGATCTGTTGTATTTGAAGCATTGGTTTGGGTTTAGATTCCCATTGCATCCTTTAACATAATACATTTTTTCTCAATTTTAGAATGAAAAACTTGAACAGACATTAGTCAAGATGAAGCAAGAAATGCAGCAGGTAATAAAGTAAGTTTGATAGCATTAGTAATTCTATGTTTTTTATTTTATAATTTTTTTTTTAAACAATTAACTGTTTATTTGCATTTAAAGGAAGCTGAATGAACAGAGTGCCTACATCACTAACCTGGAAAACTCTCTTCAGCACCAAAGGTATAGGGATCATCATCAATCTGCACTGATGTTGTGATGTTGGTGAATCAACTCTGACCTAAAGGGATATATAATAGAAATTCAATATTCAAACTTGGGTCTTGAAATGCATTTACAACCATAACGCTGTTATACCTCACCACACACAAGGTGTCACTCTTGGCACATCATTTTGTCCCCCAAATGTTGTTCGAAGGTCAGGATTAATCCATAAAAGTTGTAAAAGCATACTGAATCACCTTAATTAAAATCAATTACTATATACGTATATTTGATACTGAATTAAACTGTTCTTTTTGTACATTAAACAGTCACCATGATTCCTGTGAATATTGTGATAAGCAAGAAAACGTTTTTGTCTTTTCTCAGTGCCAAAGCTTCATCTGTAGTTCAGAAAAACCAAAGTTCTCATAACTCCCGTGGACCACAGCCTGGTAATCAAAAATGATCCAATACAATAACCGATTAAATTGTTATACATATTGTTGTTATACATATGAATACAAGCTAGTCCAGAGACAAAAAACATTCAAGCAGTATTCACATACTATAACTCTGTCCTAATTATAGTTTGCCCATAGTGATCTTTGCTGTTCTGATTACTCTTAGTCCTGCAGATCCCATACAACTCTCCTGTGACCTTTTCACGTCACTCCTCCACTGCCAATTTGTAAGTATTTACACTTTATTTTGGTTTGGCAAAAATATTTGATTTGCAGATTCCCATCTTGTCTCGTTCCCTGTTCCTCCACTTGGGCCCTATTTAGCCTTCCTCATGCCTCAGACCTAATAAGAAAGAGAAAGTGTGTGTTGAAGGAATTGCACTGTACAAACAAGCTTTATCCTGTGCTCAGCCCTATGTATTATGGTAGCTTTAGCAGCTGTGCAGTTTTGCCTTCCCCTGGAGCTATCTATTCACACACCTGAAAAAGCCAGGCTTTGCTTGGGGTTAGTCAAGAATCCTTATTGGGTTCCCTAGAAACCACTGACACACAATTGATTGGATGAATCCTTTTAATTCTGCAAATGTTGTTTTAGCCTCTGTTTTAGTATGTAGCACAATCCACCACAATTCTAGACCTTGTTTCATCAACTTCACTGTTGAAGTAGAAAGCATAAACTAAACATTTATTCATTCATATTCTTCCGCTTAGTCCTGTTAGGGGTCTGGAGCCTATCCCAGCAGCTTTGGGGCTTAGGCGGGGTACACCCTGGACAGTGGCCAGTTAGTTGCAGGGCTGACATTTAGAGACAGTCACTGACAGACACCAACCAATATCTAATTTATTTGTGTGTATTTATGTGTAGAAGGTTAAGGACTGTATAGTATTATATCTTCCAAATTATTACGGTGTTATAGCCAGCATACCAGAAGACTAGTTTAATTTATACATCTGTCTTACAGGGCTGAAAACATGGAGCTGGATGAAAGGAGTCTGTTCAGGAAAGTAAGTTCTTTTGTTTCAACTGCCTACATATGTTATACATAAAACAGCTCATCAATGTTGCTAATTATCTATATCAGCATTCATACTAAACTCCTCCAAAAAGTAAACATTATTTCAGTCAATCATTAATCCCCTTTTAATAATACCAATGTGTGTTGTATTTTATATTGTTGGAAAGCCCGATAAGTCACCTTTACAACAAGGTACTTGTAAGGATCGTGCATTTGTGGAATGAGCAACACAAAACTAAACGTCTTTCAATGAGAGCAGTGTGACGATGTCTCTCTCACAGGTTAAATAAAACTTGTCATTAATGAGTGCATTTACATGCACTTGAGTATACCGGATATAATCAGGTTTTTTAAGTATGCTGTTTTTGTGTTTGTGCATGTAAACACTATATCCTGATTTCAAAAACCAGGATAAGCCAATATCCTGGTTTTTAAAAACGTGGATACTTGACCTGTAGAACCCTAAAATAAACCGTAATACTGTGACAAGTATACGCAGTATCCTGGTTTCTGGGAGCTGCCGATAAACTGAGCATGTGCAGAAAAACCAACATGGAGCAAGCCATTACTTACACTAACGGTGCTTTCAAAACTTCAGACTGTTATTAAAACAACTGACATTTTACAAAGACTGTGCAATTTGGCCAACACTAGGACACTTTCAACAATGCTGCTGGGTGTTGAGCCAGAGTCTTCATTGATTTCATAGACGTTTAACTATTACTACAGCCGCTGTTGACGCTGTATTCTTCACAAAGTTCAGTGTTAATTTGGATGTTTCTTGTCTATTTGTCATTGGGAATGTAGTAACCTAGGTTAAATAAGCAATGTCTGAAAAGGCTATGTTACTTTGGAATTTGTCCCATACAAAAATTCCAGAATACTTTTTTTTGTTATGTATTCAGGGATTTTAATAACCAGGTTCCTCTGTATGCATGTTATCGCCATATCCCAAATATGGTCATAACCGGTATATGCTTCATATCTGGAGCCAGTGGCAATCCCATATCTCCAGAATCTGTGACCTAACTCCAACCTCAACAACAACAGGAGATTTTGCCACATTTATTTGGAGCACTACTCACACGTTAAGCTGTGTTGCTGATTCCACAAATGCACAATCATTACAAGTTCTACCTTGTTGTAAAGGTGACTAAACAGGTTTTCCAACAATATAAAATATAACACCAATTGGCATTATTAAAGGAGAGAAATGATTAACTGAAACATTTCCAAACTTTTTTGAGGAGTTTATATTCATCTAATAAATAAGTACATGAATTAAAACACAAAAATAAAACTATTTTTATTTCAGCCAAGCATTATCCCCAGACTGTCACTAACCAGCCCTCCACTTGATGGACGGATGGGTATGGGCCATTTAATTATTACATTTTAAAATAAATAAATAAATGTTATGATTTTCTGATTAAATATAGTTTGAATCTCCATCTGTTTTGTAACAATGGATATAATATAATGTCATTGAGTTTATCTGCCAGCTGATTTAAAGGCAATATAGCAGTGTCCTAGGACACTAATGCCATTTATCTGATGTTTTCTTCTGTATTTAGGGACAGTATCTCACAGATTGACCAACCAGAGTATGCTGGCTAACCACTCTGCTAGTTCAGCCACAGTTAGGTTAGTGTAATTTCAATAACTGTAAATTCTGCTTGCTTTAGTTGATTATTTGTAGTTTGGTAACCAGAAACCAAAACGTAGCACCTCAGAAAATGAACCATCAGCTAAAACCTAACATTTATTCACTCTTAAATACTTCTTTTGTTGTATTATTATTATTATTATTATTATTATTATTATTATTATTATTATTATTATTATTATTATTTTAGAAGTTGAAAGCTCATAGTGTGATATTCTCTCAGTCGTTTTCAGGCTACTCCAATGACCCCTGAAATTTCTTTTGGCCACACCTCAGGATGGAAGTCCCCTCTCTTCAAATCACCGTCGACCTACAGACACACCTCTATGTCCTCATCCTTCAGGGCTAATACAGGGCTTTGAGAGTAACCTAAACTCCAAACGCTGCCATTTATTTCCTTAGAATATAAATGTCTAAAATCAATAAACTATTACCACTAGACCTATGTTTTTGTAAATTTTAAGATTGTGAAGCTAATAGTTTCTCCTATTATTTTAATTTATTTATTTTTGACATGAAACAGCTTGTACAAGCTTCTCCCGGATGTGGTCATTACCTCAAAGGATAACGTGTATAGTCACAATCACAAAAATATTAGTATTGTCTGCACGTTCTATAATAGGACATTCTAAGGAGATTATGTAAGAACTTTATTAGAGTGTGTGAATTATTATTCTTCACAAAAGAATAGTAAGAGAAGGCAAAGTGTGTGGGACATAGTATCACTTGAAGTCATCACAGCGGTGAAAAGTTGATGTGGTGAGGCAGGTGGCAGGAAAGCCTGATGTGTTCAGACAGGTAGATTCACCTTTTGTCGAGTTGCATTTAGTCTCTATTGTCCCCACTTGTCAGCATTCTGAATTGTGTCTATTGAAAGGGGCTCAGGTGTGACTGTGTGTGTGTGTGTTCTGGGTGTGTGCTCTTATTGGCTTCTATCTTTGTGTGGGTTTTTTGAGTGGGAGAGAGAAAAAGGGGCTGGGGTATTGTACAGAGTCAGTAGGCCTGATCCTTCTTTTCGCTCCAGCGGGATTTAAAGCTGTTTCCTGTTTTTGAAGCGTCCACTTAGAGAGAAATGGCTCCCTGGGGCAGACAAAGCTGTCATGGTGTCACACACTGACAAGGAGATGACTAAATTAGAATATTTTCTAACATGACATGCAAAAAACACAAAGACACACTGGTCATTTTTCAGGTGTGTTAAAAAACTAAAGACGTTCACAATGCACAATTACTCACATTTTAGAATATTTTTATTTGCTTTACCTTATGCACTTTCACTTTCTGTTGCGCTCAGATATCGGTATGGCTCTAGGCTGTACAAATGGGGCCTGCCAATTTACAGAGCTAAAGAAAACTATTCTGATGTCAGTGGTAATTATTCAGCAGCGTGTTCCCACAACTTGTCCGTACCCCCCCTCGCTCCTAACCCCCCCATCTCCATCTTTGTGTGTGTGTCTTACTTAATCTGATCCAGATTTCACACTTTGTCAGTCTTGTACCTTTGGAGCAGTAAGTGTAATCCCCTTTGGGCAAGACACAACATGAAGTAAATGATTTCACACCAGAGCTATTTGTCTTTCTGAGGTGTACTGTAGGCTTTTAGTGGAGGTCCATAGTGTGTTACCCATGACCTTCTCCACATTTACTCTTTAACATTTAAATTCACACACAGCAAAGGATAACAATTACTACTCTCTTGAAAACCAATATATATCTTTAATCTATTTTTGGTGTGTTAGTCATTAACCTTAAGCTGTCATTCCCAGTGGGACTATAAATTTTGTAGTCCGAGCATTTTTTGGGCTTAATGACATTTCCATGTTGGAGGGAAAGTGATGTTAATGCAACTCAGTGAGGAAATAAAATTGGCTTGTGTGTTAAGAGATTTAGAAATCAGTCATCAAAGGCATTTCTCTATATTCTTTATAGACCAAATGGAAAACAGTAAATATAGCTAAATTAATGGTCAAAGAGTAGGACAGTCTTCACAAACAATCAACTTTGTGTAGGTCAAGCAAATGTTTAAGTTCACATTAAAATACATTTCTATAAATAACTATTTAATCAGTTGTCCTTTCTTCAAATGGCAATGTTAAAGTTAAAATATTCTATACTTTTAAACCTTTTTAAGCTGTATTAAAATTGTCCTACTCTTGAAACAAATTAACAACTTGATTCAAATGCTATGTTCCCTTGATAAACCACATTGTTTTGAGTTTTGGCCTGCAGATGTCCCTGTAGTCTATCACAGCCTAGTCTACATCATAAGTGCACTGTGCATTCCTCAGGACTTTGGACCACAGCTGCCCCTGACAGGCATCTGCAGGATGAAGTAGGGACACTGTGGAGGTCATCTCCAGAAACAAACCGGATCAGTCACATCTGCTGCTTGTGTAAAAAGCATGCACACACAAACAGATGAACACATGCCGGCGCTTTTAAAGCCGAGGAAAGGCGATGAATGGGGGTGGTTCTGAGGCAAAGAAGAGCAGGTGAGCATGTGTGTGACAGGAACCAGCGCTCATATTCTATAAGCGAACACAAAACACACAAAAGCGTCCCACATGTGAAGGCAGGCATTCTGACTTGATGTTGGCTTTGAAGTGGTCCGTCCTTCTCCAACTGTCCCATGCTTGAGTGATGTCAGCGCGCCTGTGGAAAGATTCCTTAGCTTCCTCATCACACAGCGTCTCCATTCACACCAACCTTTTAACTACCTTCCCCAAACAATTAGACAAAGCTTGCACCAACTATAACTTTCTTCCTCTCCTTTCTTTTTCTGCACACTCTAGCGCACACACACTTGGCATGGATCTAGGGAGAAAAAGACTTCGAAAGACAACACCGAGATTAGTAGGCTTTTGTCACGGCTCTGTGGCAGACTTTAAAGGCCTTGGCTCCCTTCCCCATTGCCAGATTTTTATCTTTTCTCACCCTGTCTGTCCACATCCCTCTCTTTTCAAAAAGGGGAAGGTAAACATTTGGTACAGAGAGATTCAGGAATTAAAAAAAAAAAAAGAAAAGAAAGGGAGGGTGGAAACACAGGATGGAAGCCTCCTGTTGCTCCCTTTTAGCCTCTTTTTGTGTTTTTGTTTTCTTAGGTTTAGTGGCGGCTTTGTGGCTGTGCGGAGGATGAGCCGAGAGGGAGAGGTATGCAAACACAACCGGGATTCAATGCCAACCAGGTGTGTCGTTCTATGTGTGTGATTCCTACATCTTTCCTTTTAAAATGCATCTGTGCACACAAATCTCTGCATTGCTATGTTGGTCTATACATAGCCTACATGCATCTTTAACCAGCGTGTATCTGACTGATTTGGGGTGGAGTTTTTCCCAGGTATGTGTGCATTTGTGTGTGTGAGAAAGCTCTTCATGGTCACTGACTCCATTCACCTGAGCAGGCTTTTATGCAGTGCCAGTAAAAAAAGGCTCTTTAGACAGCTTCTCGTCAACACCAACTACAGCTGCTGTTGACTCACACGCCCAGGAATCTCCTTAATGGGTTCACATAGCCAGCATATTCCACCTATAGAGAGTTCTGAGATTGTAAAAAGAATCACCAGACTTTAAAATTTCTAGCAAATTAAAATATGTTGATTGGTAGGTAGCATTTTATCCAAGCAAAATGTGTAAATAAAATAAATCTATAAACAAATTTTTTTGTGCACTGGTTTTATAGTGCCTTATTGGAATGAACTTATTATTTTTCCAGACATTTCCAAGCAATTGCCATTTTGGTCCTTGATATTGCTTTGGAGCTAATGCTAATCAAAAACAAGGTAACTCCAAAAATCAACAATATTCATAAAATCCTACACAAGTCTGTTACCAATACCTTGAAATTCTTCTTGTTATCTTCATCAATTTGACAACACTGCTCCAGAGCTAGTCACATTTCTACAGTGGTCTAGAATGGACATAGCTCAGTGCTTTTTTTATTTCTTCGTCTTTGTGCATATTTATAGTTTGTCATATTAAAATTGATCTCTTAGAAAGTAAGGTTATTTGACAGTTGATGTAGCCTAAATGTTATAAAAGGTTCTGGTCAAAAGCCCACTTGTCATTATTTTTTAATAGACTGTTTTTGCAAGAACAATAAATCAATCCCATTGGAAAGTTTTGCTAGATAGCCTACACTGTAGTAAAGTAAAGTTTTAAGTGACTTTTATTCATAGGATCCATAATCCATACTGTATCCTGTAGCCTGTAGTCACTAAACAGAAGGCAGTTATCACACTGACTCTGCTTCACACATTTCTTCTTCTGTTCATTTGACATGCCATGGATCTCCCGTTTTCCTCTCCTCTCGTCATTCCGAGGCGATGGTGAGCTCAACACATCTGTCAGCGGCTCGGCACTATGTCATCCTCCTCCTTCTCGTCTCTTCATCTTTTCCCCCACTGTCTGTCCCACTCAGCCAGCCTCCTCCTCCCACACTCCCTCTAAGCTCAATCAAATTCACACAAGATAACGTGGGACACAAAAAGCAGGAAAGGGCTAATCTTTAGATAAGACAAGAATGAGAGATGAATGTCAAGGATGTAAACCATGCCAGGAAAGTTACATATTTGACTCGTATCTTTTACCAAGGCCAACATTATGCTGTTTCTTATCACAAACTTGCAAAAAGTAATCTTTCACAGCTTTCTTTTCAAATATAATTAATTTCCTATATTTGTTTATAAGAAGTGAAGCTGGGCAGACACATGGAAAACCTCTGGGATTTGTAAATCCCTGTTTCAGCTCACATATGATTGTTGATTTTGCAATCATTTCAAAACTGCAGATTCCCAGGAGAGGAATTCTGCTTCTGCAATTTTACTTTTGAGTACCTTTGACCTTCTTTTTCATGCCATAATATTGAATGCGGTGTTTGCAAGCCCTGCATACATTTATATTTCATTCTTATTGCCTGACCTTTGGCCACCTCTACCCTTTTGCAATGCTCCATCCTCTCTGCAGGGTTTTCTTTCATCATCATCTTCTTCTAAATGAGTCAGGGACGAGACACTAGGCCTTCACACCCTCCATCTGCACGCAACACATGTCCATCTGTCAACTTCCCAGACAGAGACGTTGACAGACAAAATGCCGGCTGCCGCTCCTACAATCGAGGGCCCACAACTATTTAGAGCAGGACGTGCGCCTAAAGACAACTTTTTTTTCAAAGCATGAATAATAAAAAAAAAAACAGATAAAAGAACACAGTGGTAACTTTTTTTAATGGCACCAATAACACGATTACACAAGAGGGAAACCAAATATTAACCTAAAGAACAATAGACTGTACAGGATTGTCAATACAAAGATTAAATTGATAAAATTTTGTATATCTGTATATTCAGCAAGTATAAATACAGTATCTTACAATGACGTGAGCATGGTATTGCTACATAGCTTACATTCTGACTATAACACAAAATTGACACATGCAGTATAATGCCCAGGTATAGGAAACAATAAATTAGACACACAATGTACAATAACTTGAATCTGGTAAAATAAATTGGTTTGTTTTGTGGGCTAATGACGCTAGAGCTACTGTATGGTCCAAAGCACCAGCACTACGATCTACCAGTGACTGTAGTCCCTACACTATTTCACACCATGTTCATGTAATCAAAGTGCACAAACCTGATATCAGTTTGTGTATGGCAGTCCTTCAGCTATAACACATCAACTAATGCTTAAAATGAATGAACAATGATAGTGATGTTACAAGGAAAATAAGTGGAGTAAAAACTACTCTTTGGAAAAAAAAAACAACAACATAAGAACACATTCCAGCTGTTCAGCGTAACTCCATCAACAGATGTTTACAAAATACATCAAGGAAAACAAGCAAGCTGCTTATTCAATGTTTAAAGGTAATTTTGCTTTCCAAAGAGGCATTGAAATGCACCTTTACTGCAAATATTTACACAAAATATAAAACCTATGTTTCTGAATGTTTACATGAGGCTTAAATGATCATGAATAATTGTAATGGTCGTGGAACAGACTTGAACATAGTACTAAGGCCGTACTATTGCATTTTTATTTTAAAATAATTGATAAAATTGATCTAAAAATGATCTCTGCGATAATTTGACGTGAGCTAAATGTATGAATCAACAGAAAAATTCTACTACTTTACAATGTGCAAAAAAGTGAGGTATGAAACATCTCGGGCTAAAAGGTGAATTTAGCATATCTTGCTGACGAAATGAATGTTTGAGCTCACTGTCAAGCTCCACGCTGAATATTCTGAACACATTTAGAAAACTGCCTAAAAACAATCTTTCATGACTTCACCTACAACATGTACACATCAGAGTCTTTCTGGTTACATCCTAACCATGTCTGGACACAGTCAACATATATATTTCTCCAATGTGTAGTGTGCCTTTCAGTGCCGTAATGTAAAACAGCTGAAACCTAAATCTTATCTTGGCCTATCTTTTTACACAGTTATTAAATAGTGGTCAAACCTATGAGCGCACACAGGAAAATCCAGATGGACACCTGGGGAACAGCGAAAGAGAGAGTCGAATGTAGCACTGTGAGCGCAAAGGAGGCCAGTTGAATGGTTTTTGACACCGAGAGTGGAAACAGTTCAATGTAGAAGCTGAGAAAAAGAACACTGAAAAAAAAAAAAACATGTACAAAGAAGAATAAGAGGCACAACAAGAGGTCTAATATTTACAATGAGAAAGCAATACTTTGGCTAATAGTTCTGTACATTGATAATGGATTTTGGCACTTTAAAATGTGACTTGAATAAGACAAAAAAAATATTGTATCCATTGGCATGGAAAAATTACAGTTTATGAATATGACTTTTTCTTGGAAATAATATGTAATTACTGTAGTTAAGTGTTTCTACAGCAATCACAAGCAGTTTATATCAGGTACTGCCAAGAATTCTTTTGCACAAATATATGGCTGTATGTTTTTATATTAACAATACTGATTTTCTATTTGGGTATAACTCGATTTAAACACAAAAAGTACAAGTATTACGCTTTCTTCTATATATAAGGGTCCATAAACATTTAATTGCCTACACAGCGAGAGCAGAGCACATGCAAACCCTCTACAGGTATCGTTTAGAACCTTTTGAGCAGCGCCAGAGGGCTTTACGTCCCATCTATAGCTTACAAAGTCGAACATGAAGTCTCCCTTAAATCTCTGAATAGATGAACAGAAATATGTTACACGGCGAATGATCCAACAGCAATTTGTAAAGTCTGGAAACGATTGTTATACAAAGGCATCGTTTTCCGCAGATGCACTGTTGACGGTCCCTTAGTGCTTTGGGCCAAAAGAGGTTAAACGGCTGACACGAGGTGAGAACTTATACTTTTCATCTGTTATGAATCCTTTGTTCTCACGTCAGCGAGAAACGTGATGACGGAAATGCCACCTGGACCACGAGAAACTACCACTCAGCAGATTGACTTATCAAGGCAGAAATACATCTGAGGAAAATTATTAAAAAAAAAAAAAAAAAATCTATACGGATTTAGTTGAAATTACACTGTAGCTGCTTCTGAAATGAATCTGCCGAGGGAGATCCAAGTCTCCCCAGCTCAGTAACTCACGTTGACATCTCGTCTTTTTCACGCAGCGTCCGCGTAGCAGCTGGACATTCACCAGAGAGCGGCTGTTGGCCCTCGTCTTTCTCTGCAGAGCGAGTGGATTTAGTTAAGCTTGTCTTGTTCTGTGGTTCTTATGGCTCAGCTGGGAGGACGCCTGAGATACACTCTGAAATTAAGCTATTACGTTACATGTGTTATATTGTTCCTTATAAATGAGCCTGGTTGAAATACTAGGCTTAATGGTATGTAATCAAATTCTACTATATACACGAGGAGCTAAATTTGGAAGCTTGTAGAGTAACTGGGCTGTATTTCCACTGGTTCTGAGGGCTTGTGGTTGTTTCATGTGTACCGCAATAATCTGTTACCTTGAGGGGTTCATTGTTACGTCAAATAGAGACTTTAAGCTAAACAAAAAGAAGTGTGTTGAGTTTTCATTATAAAGGCTTGAATAGAAGATCTTTTCTGGACGTAAAGTGGTAAAGCTCCATTGTTCTCCTTTTTACATTCTTCATTGCTGGGTTTTGAATAAGTCCATATGTTACACAAAAATGTGGCTTCAGCACAATGAGGACAGGTTGCATGTTCCCTTATTCCTCCATATACTGTATTTCCTGGTGTTTTGTTACATGTGGTTATCCTTTTGCTCTGTATCCTGACAGTTTGTATAGAGTCTGTACAAGTTGAGATTTATTTCCAGAGCTTGTTCCTGGAGCTGCTAACACTGGTAGTGAATGTGCTGGTGCTGGTGCACTTTCCCGTCCACGTGCGAGTGTGTGTGCGTGTGTATATCTGTGTAAATTTTCGGGTAGACCTTGGGAGCTAATCCCGTGCCTCCCTGTGTCAGGAGCAGCTGCTGATGGGCAACGTAGTCCTCATACGAAAGACAGTCTTTATCCCCATTGGCTGGCTGAGGAGGGAGGCCCGGACAAGCTCTGTCGCGGTTAGTGGCAGGTAGACGCTGAGCGGCAGGAAGAGCAGAAGATGAGGAAGAAGAGGAGGAGGAGCAGGTGTGTTTGGATTGGCAGAACCACAGGAGGGCGGTGCCTAAGATGAAGGCGACACCTGCTGGGATTCCAATAATGACGGGCCAGGGGAGACTCTGTGATGAGACAGTGGTCACTGGGTTGATGGGGGGCTTCAGATCTAATAAAGAAAGAGAAAAAAATGTATACAATAGAATAGAAAACAATCTCTTAGGGATACTTTTCACACTAAAGTTTTTGTACAGCAACACTTTCCAATCCTTGTTCATTGGTTCTTAAGTGCATTTTCCTTTTTTCTTTGAGGTGTCGCTGACTTTAGGTCTGACACTCAAAAATGTCCCTACCATGAAAATAAATCAATAAAATGTAAAAGTAAAAGAGGTAAGAAAGTTTTCAATTACATTCCCTTTGACATTGTTTTAGAGGGCCACAGATGTGGAATAAATGAGTTTACCATTAAAAACCTTGAACGTGAGTAATAAATGTGTAATTTTTAATGACTTTATCATTTGTTCTTCCTCTCACCTGGCAGCACAGTCAGGTAGGCACTCCTGAAGCTGTAGCCCATTGTATTGGCTCCCAGGCAAATGTACATGCCAGCATCTTCTTCTTTGGCTCTGGTTATGAGCAGCTTGTTCAGGTAGGAGCCATCAGGACGAGACCACACCTCCCCGGTGGGCAGGACCACAAAGCGATGGTCTCCAACCTTGTGGAACAAACACATCAAGGTCACAAATGAAACGTTAATGCAGAAGTCACTGTGTTAGCCAGCAGAGCAGAGTATAATACCTCTATGGTGGAGTTGAACTTGTTTTCATCACCGGGTTCTACTCTTTTAAGCCACTGGATGACTGGTTTCACATCACTGCGCACTTTACACTGGAACGAGGTAGTACCGCCATAGTCCACAGTGGTGTTGACAGGGTGTGTACCAGTCAGGATGGGTTTTGAGTTAGTACGCTCTGGGAAAAAAAAAAAACACATGACACACTTTAAATCATATTACATTGTGGTTCATTTAATGTAAAACTCCAGCTATAATTAATTATCCTAAATTTACAAGAGAACTGCTTAGTAATGACAAAAACAATGTGGCTATAGAGTAGTCTTTAAATAAATTATTTTTCTCATTCATTTTAGCATGTCCTCCAGTCAAGCACACAATTATGTCAGAACTTGTATATTTAATATTGCGTAAAGGAAGTTGTAAATGGAAACAGTAATGGTGTGTCTCGGGTGGAACATCTGAAATGACTAACACAAGTCAATCTGACTGTAGTCACTGTATCTGACAAATTGTCACAGTTGAACAAAGCTTCTATTCTTTCCTTTTTTTTCGAAAAGGGACTGAAAGACTGAGCACCTTTCAGGACAAAACTCCACCTGTACTTTAATGTCAACCAGATGTTGTGAGTAAAGTCTAAGCCGCCCTTACTTTGAAACGCGCAACAGTAAATCACCCTGCGCCGTATAAGCTTTAGCAGCCTTCCAATACAACCTAATATATTCAAAAACACTCGCAAAAAACATCACAGGACACATTCTGGTCTTAACAGAGAAACAACACCTTTTTTAGATTCAAACCACAACTGTCTCGACAACAAAAAGCTTGCGGAACATTCCTCCCACTCCTGACTGATGTTCACTGACAGAAAGGGTGATCGATAAATGCCAATGAGTTGAAAGGCTAACTATTTTTAAACTTACAGCGCAGACCTTGTGCAACTCATTAAATGGCACACTGTAAAAAGAAACATGTATGCATTGTATAACCCAATTTAATAAATGTAAATTTGATACAAGGATATGTCTTAAAAAGCACAAAATCTTTTGAATATTATATTACTGACGACTTACTTACTAGCTTTTTTTCAGCTCACAATGGAATCAAAGACCAATCTCTGGCAGCAGACTGTGCCAGAAAATCATTAAAATGGACTAATAGCTAATAACGGTGTTTTTGGTCATATGATCTAAAAGGTTTTTTTGCATAATCACCTTATTGTGAGCTACAAAAACCTCATTTCAACCTCTAGAGTGCGAGGGGCACACACAGGACTCAGCATAATATATGTGATTGTTTGGAATTTCACTGGAATAAGATATACCACTAATAATATAAAGCTGATGTTCAGGCATGGCAGTGGAAAAAAAATGTAATCTTAGACGTGTCCTGGGATGAATTGGCCAAAAACATCCATAATTTACATCTATTTATGTCTTCTAATATAATGTTTTTATGTCAATATTTACATTGACCATGTGATTTACCCATCAACACATTCACAAATGATTTACTTAAGGTTTGGAAAGCTGTTAGTGACATTTACCACACGAAAAGCTTTAATCAAACTGTTATTATGTAAAAACAGTATGAGAGGAGGACTCACGTATGACTTCCACTTTGTAGGTGGCGTTGATCTCTCCTGCGCGGTTGGACACTTGGCAGGTGTACTTTCCGCTGTGCTCTGGCGTCAGGTTCTTCAGACTCAGGGTCCACTTCTTCTTCTTGGCCTCCTCTCCAGCCGCTGCCCTACTGTCCTCCTCCGCCAGCGGCCTGTTGTCTTTGAGCCACACGATGTCGGGACGGGGGTTTCCACTGGCGGTACACTTCAGCCGCACCGAGCTGCCCACCGGACGAATGATGACACGTTTTCTCATCTTTGCCGGCTGGGTGAACCGTGGGCGTACTGGGAATTGATAATTAAAAAATATTTAAATATCTACAGTTAAACAAAACTTGTAACTATTTGTTAAAATACTTCTAAAGGTACATTCACGCTGGCCTCAAAAGTTCAGTTTTGGTCTTTTTAGTGTGAATGGTCTAAACAGGGTTGACACTTTTTTCAATAATTTCCCACAAAAATGGAACTATTCTAATTAATCCTGTCTGCTCCAGTTTAAACTCTCCACCCCAAAGTACAGCAGCTTCAGGGGGTCTGGCCCCCGTGTGGCCAACTCAAACTGACAGTCTGTCAGATGAGCAACTGTGCACAGTGGTTAGCACTCCTGCCTCACAGCAAAAAGGTCTTGGGTTCAATCCCCAGACAGGGCAGGGTCTTTCTGTGTGGAGTTTCCCTTACAACTAAAGACACATACAATAGTCCCCCCCACATACAAGGGGCCAGGACTCCCCTGCAAAAGACATTTGTAATCTCAGTGGGACATTCCTGGATGACTAAAGGTTAAATAAATAAAATAAAAAAGGTTTAATTTTCCAGGACATTTGAATGTTGAAGTCATTGATTTGTACAAACAGCAATGAGTGAGGTAATCATTCAAACAAATTAAAATGTTAAAGAAAAAACACACAAAAAAAAAAATGAATACAAAAGGACACATTTTCCCTCTAGTGTGAACACAGCCTGAAGTCTACTGCAGATGGGACAAAAGGCCAGAACAGAAGAAGTTATTGGTGTGAGATAAACGGTTTGCAGGGCAGTTTTATATTTACAAGCACTGTTCTGTTCTGTGTCTCAAGAGGAGTCGGGGTTGAACCGATTGGAAAAAATTGAGGAATTCATCACAAATTCTTATGTGACACTTTTATTAGACGTAAAGTGCGATCAAAGCCATGTTATCTGAAAAGCCTGCGACACAGAAGGAGGCTTTAGAAATACTTCAAGCCTGCTGGGCTTCATGTGTATTATTTATTTATTTATTTAAACAAAGGGAGGCATTTGAACGCAGTGGGCTTTTCTTTTAAATGTTGGATTTAGATGGATTTTTTTAAAAATAATTGTTAGTTTTTCATTAGTATATCTTTGTTTGTTTAGAAGGAGTCTGGTATGTTTCTTCTGAAAACAAAGTGGACAAAGCAAACACTGGCCCCAGTGAGGGCACCACATTGGGTTTTTGAAAGACCAGATTGTGTTCTGCAATTTTAACACTAGAGATCATTTTTACTTTTCACTTTTACTATGCATCTTTGGATGTTGTTGCTGAAAAGCAGTGATTAAGAGAGATGTTAAAATATTTTAAATAGTGGCGCTAACAGCAACTTACTGTCAAAGAAATAGGTGTTTTTTTGTTTTAATTTTTATCAGCAGTAGCAGACTTCTGATGTGATTCGAAATGAGTTCTCCACTGAAGTTTAGCATTGGCCTGGAACTGGCCATTACACTCCATGAAATCAAGTCCTTTGAAGTTTATTTTAATCTCTATCAACAGCATTTTATGTATGGTTCAACTACAGCTCTTGTTGTTTACATGCCTTTGAGAGAACATGCTTTTACAAACTAAACCACCAAAATGCTATTAAAAAAATACCATTTTTAGATTTGAAAGATTATTAGACTTTTGTTTTAGACCGGCTGAGGTCACTGCCTCAATCAGTGCCAGAGAAAGTATGATCTGGTGCAACACATGGCAGCGTGCCTCCTTGTATAAACAATGTAATTGGCGGCAATAAACTTAATAGTTTGTTTCTGAGACACACTCTTTTGAGTCACTTCCTCTAGTTTCTGACACAAAAGACTAAACATGACCAAGAACCCACATGTCCAAGAGAATACACTTATTAAACACGTCATTATTTTCCACTGACCCAGCACACTCAACCCTGGTATGTTTTTGATTTTTACCTGACGTATCTGTTTACTGACAAGGCTCCCACAGTTAAAGCAGAAACCTATTGCTCCATGACATCACTGTAAATATCCTGTGAATCTCTCTGCACACAGGTCATAAAAGGACAGATGGTGACATTATCCAACCCAATACCCAAATATTCTCTTCCTTATAAATAAATGAACTAAGGAAACTCTTGGATCTATCCATAAACCCATCTCTCTTTTTTAAAAACACAACAATCAGTGAACAGTAAAACAGATCAAAGAGACACACAAGTGTCCAGTAGGAAGGGAGGAGAGGAAATCATTCACAGGAGCGCTTGATTTTTACGGCCCTCATGTTCTAACCGCAGCAGATAGCCATCAACCCAGCCGATAAATCCACCTAAAACTACTGCCGTTACGGCTCTGTCTTTTTGAAAACTGTTATTATTCCTGCTCCGAGTAAACAAACAAGGAGGAGAATTATGTGACCACTTTGCGAGTACAAATCTGAGCTTTCGTGATGAACATATTATTCAGCGTAAAATAGCTCTCCTCCAACTGACCCTAACCTGGGCAGGACGACAAAACAAACATTGATGCATTGAAGTCTTGCCTTTGTCCACTCGAGCCCAGGAAAAGCTACTGGACTTCAGCTGAACTGTAACCGCGCTGATTCAGACAGTCTATCAGATAATGACAAGAAAAAAAAAGTGCTGTTTGACAATGTCTCGATTTATAATAAATTTGAATGGACAATGTTGGCTGATTTTTGTTAAAGAAAGGCTACAGTAATAGTAATAGATCTCAAGAGTAGTATCAAAACCAACCCTGGTACACTATTAAAAATGAGGTCAAACACATGAACGCAAAAAAATGAGAGCGGTTCATATTAAGGTTAAAAGATTTCCTAAAAACAGATGAACAAAAGTGTGATGAATAAAACACTAAAACAAAGCCAGAGAGGGATAAAGGCAAAACAATAAAAAAGCAAAGGTAACAGAGAGGGCACATTTAGAGGTAGAAGGAATGAAAAACAGTTTGAAAAGAGAGAACACTGAGGCCATGGCGAGCTGAGAGAAGGACGAGGGGAAGAAGGTGAGAGGCAGAGCAGTCCAGAGGCCATGCTTGTTCTGGGTCTCAGGGGCCACTTCAACGCCACACTTCACAGTGTAAAAATACTGCTGACCCTTTGGCTGCCCGCCTTTGATCACACACACAGTGCCTATGTGTGTGTCTATAACAGTGTGTGTAAATGACAGAGCGAGAGAAGGACATCTTTTGTAAGTCTCTGGCTAAAGAGATATTTGTAATACGAAGGAACATTGGCTGATCTCCACTTTATGTTTCCAAGATTAGTTTGATTTGGGAGAGTAATCTTGTTGTCATGAATTGAATCTTAGAAATCCATTTTCTGCTTATCAGCAGCTGTTTCGTATTTATTGGAAAGAGCAAATATAAGACATTTGTACACGCACTCAGAGAGCATACAGAAGCAAAACTATTGTGGTTAAGAGTCTTCTGTTATTACAGCTTTGACAAATTAAGTAATTTTACTGTTTTTAAGAAGGATAACCAACCCCACTCATCACATCATTTATCAAATGAACCCTGGTGCCATTAGAGACTGCATTTCTCCGTAGACTTTGAAAAGTCCATATAAGGAGTAAGTGTAGCATGTTTGTGTAAGCAGACAAAATAAGAGAAGCTAAAGAGAAATATTGCTCCCATGCGTCATGAAAGCATGAAGGAGCAGGGCAGTTAAAGAAAGACAGCAAGCAAAGACAGAAAGGAAAACGACAGAGGGGTCCACAGAGACTGCACAGGGGCAAAGGAAGGAATGTGTCCCGCCAAATCACACCTCACCCAAATAGACTGCACTCCATTCTGTCAGGCCCAATTATCTGAGCAAGCAACCGCCCTGTGTGGAAGAGTCTTGAAGTCCCTGTCTCCCTTTGGTCATTTGGGAGGTGCTGTACTATCTGCTACTTCGCATTGCAACATGTTCAGAACTATTTCATCCATCTGAAGTGCTCACATATTGCACAGGTTTGTGTATCATGAGGTCAGTAGAGTCCTCACCAAGTTTCCCAGCGAGCTCCGGGACGTTCTCAGAGCCTCCACTGGCAGGCCCTGCTCCGCCTCTTGAACTGGAGTCATCTGGAAGAAGAGAGAGATGAAAAAAGGCCATAAGCAAATAAAGTAAATGTTTTAGATATGGCAGACCCAGATTACATAGTCAAGTCTCGACACAAACAGCAGTTATTTTAGAGGTCATGATGCTGTATTACTTGTGCCTTGTTACACACAGGCTTTTTATTTAGAGCATAAAATTGGACGTCTCATCATTTCCATGGATTAACATGGCGTAACACAGGTGTCCTATATTAATGTCTTTAGCTTATCTATAACTGTTTGAATACTGAACTATATAGAACAAATTATATACAAGCCATTTGGAGAAACAAAAACGGAGTGTTATTATAGTATTAAAGAGACTACAATTTGAAGTGGGAATGGCACAGAGTCCCTACACAGAGTAGGTTTGCGTCACTCGCACTGTACAGTCCCATGGGGCATTTGTGGTCTGACACTCGCACTCAGTAGGTCTCCCCCATGATTATCGAAAAGATACACACATCTGTTCAAATATTCACACTAGCACCCCCATGAAATCAGTGTATACGTGGGGCCCTTGACTCAGTAGAGGGCTGATAGTATATCCGCCGGTCTATGAGAAAAACTGTTAGAGAGTGAACTAAAACCTTATGGAGTTTATGGAAGAGAGAAAATCAACCAAACAGCTTCAGACCACCTGCAGGTAATCCAAGGCTGTGCGAGTATTTAATTGCAAATGGATATGATTACAGATGTTGGTACTATGTGTGTGAGTGCACTCAAAAAGACCACCTGAATGCTTAAGAGTGTTTAATGCAGCGCCAAATGTCTTTAAAGTATCACTATTTGGATGATGGAATAAAAGAAGCATTTGAAATGCAAATACAAGGCATGACCTGCATCCTCGGGGCTGGTATTAATAGCACACTGCCGGCCGTGTGGTGTGCGACCTGTGTGCATAGCATGTGTGTGCATGTGTGTGTCTGTGTGATATGAATTCCAGCTCGGGTGTGTCGGCGCATGTACGGGTGCGTGTGTTCTGGAGTTACTTAACTAAGTGGTAACCTGAGGTGCCAGTACTCCTGTTGCACCTCCCCGCTGCCACATGAACGCCCTGTTCTAGGAAAGACCAGTCGTTTGAAGCCGAGCGGCACGGGGGTCTGATCTGAGGGGGAACTAGGTTTAGCACTCTCACAGTTAGAAGCCCTCCCTCAGGCTCGATGCGAGCCAGTAAATGTAGCCTCCTACAGTGCCACTAACAGAGGGTCAGCTTCCACTGTACATAGGCCTGTCTCAATAATTACAATATCAACTTATTGTTCGATATACAATACACGCATAATAGAAAAAAATTTGGCTCGATAAATGACGATAAATGTGCCTAGAGAAAACCTACACATGTATGTTTAATACGGACGTTGTAAATGTAGTTAAAGTAGAGCTGCCACTCTCATTGATCTGAAAAAGACAGAAGCCACAGGCACAACAATTTAGCAAAAGGCTTTCTGCTGCTGTACAGACCGGTACCGGGCCGAGTCGGGGGACTTAACGAGACAAAAGTACTTTAAATCATAAGTTATTATTTCATAACACAGTCAGACCTGTCTTGAACTAAGTGTTCATCTGTTTGAGGCCCTTGTCAGAGAGATGTAATAATGTTTTGGTGGATCATGTGCTGCCTTCTGTGAGTCTCTGCTGCAGCCACTGAGAGAAAAGACCAGGGGTTTCCAAATTATGGTCCACGGACCAAATCCGGTCTTTTGTGAAGTACTTATGGTCCTCACATTAATTACTGTTAATACATTCTTGCTATTATTAATAAATAACAGGTGAAAATGCATTAAAGCTTACAAATAAACAAATCAGAGTTGTTTTGATAAATTGTAACTGTTTTAGGGAAATGCATGAGACCAGTCTTTATAATTGGGTTTGATCTAAAGAGGTTTTAGGTCTCAGCTAAAGTTAATAAGAACTAATTAGTGAACACAGACTAGGTCTAAATCCATCAAAGGCAGATATTTGGGAAATTTTCAGTTTGTTAATATCCACTTATTCAAAGTACTTTAAAATTAAATTTGATGTAAATTTTATTTAATTTTATTTTAGTTTATTTATAAACTTACAAATGGACAAACATAAGCCTATATTTGAAATAAATATGGGGACGGTTGGAACTGCCTTTTGGTACAGTACTCCGACGGTGATGAAAAAGTTAAGTCTCAAATCCTGCCACAATTCCATTTTCTTGAAGTGACAAGCAGCAAGAAAGCCACCAACCATCTCGATGTTTCCTAATCATACACTTGCATGTGATGTTCAAAAGAAGTGTTATTTTGTGTTACATAAGGACAGTTTTGTCTTTAAATATATATTTTTATACAGTTGGCAAAAATATTTTATCATGACAGGGCTAACTGTACATATTTTATACATTTGCCAACTTTAACTCCACTTCAACAATTTCATTAATATGTTAATTAAAAATGTTACAATACAAGTATTTGATCCTAACATGTCTTTTAAAACCTAACCCCCCAAAATCATTACATGTTATTTATTTGCTATTAACATCAATATCTGCTCTACAGCACTGACTCAGAGATGAAAGGCTGCAAGTCTTTCATATGCCTTTCCTGTTATCATCTAATGTCCTATAGCGTTACTTAATCTATTTTTTGACATGAACTGGTTTACTATATCAAAATGATTAAAAGACTAAATGGTTCCAGCTCACCCATCACATCAAATGAAAAATGACTTATGTGAAATTAAAGATTGGACCAAAACCAATCGTAGAAAGAAGGCCAGCCATGTCAGGTCAGATTTATGTCAATGAGAGCGAACGTTCAAGTGCAAACTGGTAAAACAAATCATTAAATTCTTAGACTGACTGTCCCATACAGCTAATGAGAAAGTCACAAAAGATTCACAAACACGATTGTAACTTAAAAGGACTCTGATGTTATATTTCAGAAACATTATATACCAGAAAATGTATTTGCACCTTTTTGGCTAAAACAAAGGGGGTGTGTTGGTTTCAAACTGAACACCCACAGAGTAGAAAACATATCCCAGCCTTCTGTTTTCAATAAACAACCCTTTTACCTTCTAGTTTTAGGCCAGTTATATTCTCTGGAGCATTTGAACAGTATACATCAGTTAATACAGGACCATAGACTGCAGTGTAACTCCTAATGGAAACAGTGAGGAGGGTCATAAAGTTAATTATTCTGACATCTCTGCTTTGTGTCATTTTATAAAGTTGGCATACATTGTCTTTTAAAAGGTATACAGAACATAAATCATCTCTAACTCCTGTATCTGCAGGAGGGATATGGCTCGACACTGCGCTACATTTCACACGTTCACTTGCCGGCTACCCCTGTGTGCAGCCTCTGTGTAGTTGTACAACACTTTCTTTTATTCACCTTTAGGTAGTAACTGGATAAGAGCGCAGAGAAATATGGTTCTGTCCAGTCCAGTCTATGTCTGTGTATGTCCAGGGGCCAGTGTTTTCCTAAAAGGTCATGCCCTTCCAGGTTTTAATATAGAGACACTGGATATGTGGACAGAACCTCAGAGTGTGCACGCAAGGCACAGTTAGACATGCTTCAGAGTGGTGCCACTTGTTGCAGAGTTTAGACAAAAACCCACAGCCTTTATGTGAGATTGCATATCTGTCAAAATGTCCAAATCCACCAAAATCAAACTGTCGGCTGTAAAGCTGCCAGAAAGGCCTCACACAATCATCTGAATGTGATGTTTCACTTTATGAATCCAACATAAGCTACCACAAGGCAAAATGTTTTTCTTAACATTGGTAAAATTCCACTCAACCTCGTTTCCAAGACGGTTTTAAAAAGGAACAGAAGATTTTAAGACACCAATAGTAACTTTCTTAAAACTTTAAATATCTCAATAAATGTTTGTTTTTACTATTTAAAAAAGCCAGAGACAGTTTTGGGAGACAGATGCATTTTAAAAGCACATTCATCAATACTATTCTCTTGGAATCCATCTTGTCCAGACCCCCGGACTGTAAGAGAGAGCAGAATAAACACCATTTGTCCTTCAGCAGTTGGTTGACCGGTCGCTGCACTGACCCCCTACTAAAACACACACTATCATTATAACTCCATCAGTGGACGGATACTCTCTGGAAACAATAAAACCACATTTTGCGTATGTCCTTCTGTCAGAAGACTATTGTTGCAATAAATGGACTGATTATACGCTTCTGCCGATCACAGACACAATATGTCTGTTTATGTTTGTTTGACTTCACAATCCTAAAGCTTCTAAAACCTCTGTTCAGCCACAACATGTGTTCACAATGAGCTACTATGATTGGATAGATTCAATTCAAGAGAGTGCTTAGGGTAGAGTAGTAAAACAAATATAAACCTACACTCTTACAAAGATGATAATAATAATGTAATGAAGTGTGACAGTTTGAAAGCAAGACTGATACTTTGACACTGACGTAAGATAAAAGGCCTAATACTTCTATAACATAGTGCAAATTAAAGACATCGCAGGCTTTGAAATGGTCTTCCTCTCAGGAGTAAACTGAAATAAGTCTGAGAACGTGCACATTTCGAAGTCCACGTGAACTGAATGGGCAGACACACACCTTCACACACGTCACTGTGATTTACACTCTCTCCTGCAGCGAGGCCATGTAGCCTTATGGAAACCATTAGAGGTTCTGTTGCTACACAGTCCTCCATTAACAGCATGAGGGAGAGACACTGAAAGGGGTAGAGACGGAGAAGGAGAGGGAACAAGAAGGGATCTGACTGACTTCTGCCAAGGTCAAGAGGCAGCGGGACCCAGATGAAAGACATGCTTAGAGACGGAACGAGAGGCCGATGCTAAAAGGAAAAAGCGACAAAGCAGTGAGATTGATTAAGTGCAGCTACAGAACAGACAGCTATACACTACGGTTAACTGCCACGCTGCCTGAATGACCAGAGCAACTTGTATGACGGATTAACAGCTCAAACGTGTCTATGTGTAAACGCAGAGTGTGGTGTGAGTTGATAAATGAGATGAAAGCGCTATTTTTCTGAAACATCTGATCTCATTACTCCTCATCATAAACTAAAGCAGACAAACACATCACCGACACCTGACAGCATTTTGTTTAGTTTTTTTCCCTTTTCTTTCCTTTGAGCTCTTGGAATAGATCAAGACAACAAACATCTTTATGAGTGCAACTTTATGATGCTATTTACTAATGTAATTAGACATGGTACCACTCTGGGTTTAGGCTCTGTAAAGCATGATGAACAGACGTCAACTATTTACTCACAATTGCTTCCATCTTTTCAACCTATTTATTTGAGTTTGATGTGAAAAAAAATGCTTTTTGACTTTGTCAGTGAAGACTCATCTTAAATCACTTAAGGTTGTTTATGAAAGTGAAGTAAATGTAGAAATAATCTTTATTTAAAGTTTTGGTCATTAATAATTAGCTATTAATGACAGTCCTTAATCCACATGATTCCCATTTTAGATTATGTGGAAAAAAACACCAAGATGGTACATTGCTGGGCTGCCTCACTGGCTCACCTGGTAGAGAGCATGCCATATACTTGGGAGACCCAGGTTTGATTCCTGCCTTGGTCATTTGCCCAGTGCCATTCTCTTTTCTCTGTTTCATGTCGATTTACTGTCCTATCAAAAGATCGCAAAAAAATCAATATCTTAAACAAGATTGTACAGTACTGCAGGGTAAAAGAAAATGTATAAAAAATATATTATTTTGAACCACTTTTGTAGTAGTTTTGGTAAGTTTGCCATTAGATATACTTCTACAGCTACTTCTGTCTCTCTGGTAATCAATACGAGGAACTGACCACTCAGAATCACACACTTTCATCCAGCAGCTTTATTTTTGCTTTTATAACCTCTTGTCCAGTCGGTCCACCGAGAGCTTCTGCTTATTCTGCAATCAAGTAGAGATGGTGAAAATTTCAGTCTTATCTGAGCCGTAATCCCTGCTCGGCTGTTCAACACAGCTCCTCCTGAGAAATCAAACAGAGCATTGATTGGGTCGCAGACTAAACACAAGCATTTTGAGCCGAAACGTTCTGTATGTCAGCATCATGCCTGAGAGAAAGAGCAACAGAGAGAGCCCAGAGAGCGAGGGTGCATGCTCCACTGTGTATATTTGTAGACGTGTGTGTAACTTTAAGCAGAGCTCTGTGTTTCCTGAAGCTCAGGCGACTGCAGTTTGATCCTGTGCCATGAATGGGCTCACAGCATTAATTACGGCCACCTGTGTGCGAGGCGGGAGAGAGTGACTGTACGATTGTAAACGCACACAGACGTAAACTAACACACACACAACTCAGACAAAGAACTAATGTAATGTCATACTTGGGAGGAGGACCTGCGTTTTCCACTCTTAACCTCCGGTGTGTGAATAAGAGTCTGGTACGTGTCAGGCTCGCTATATGCACTTTGTCCTTGACCAGCAGCTCTGTCTTTGCAGCTGTCAGTCAATCATCAAGCTCAGGACCTCACCAGAAGATATTGCGAGTTAAAAAAGGCAACGTGCAAGTAGGTTACAAAAGCCTTTAGCTGGAAACTGTAGAACAGTTTCCATTAAATATGGAACAATTGACATCAGAACCCATTACACTTTCTTCTGTTTTAATGCAAAGCCTAAAGAATCCAGAGCCGAATCTCCTGTGTTTGTCCAGGAAGCTGTAAAAATACATACAGTGCATCTACAATGAGGTGTAATGGCAAAAGTAATGAAATCTTTATAATCACAGCTTGACACATCTGGCGGTCTCGAGTTTCACTCCACAACAATGTAACAGTGAAAATGTCCAAAGTATATATTTGGATTGGGATGAGGGTCAGGCAGTAGTCTGAGTGTGAGAGTGAATAAAAATAATGCCATTGAGAACAGTAAATCCACGCAAGTTCCCGGTTCCTCCCGTCAAAATCCTCAAAAGTCGAACGCTTCCAGGTAACTAATTTAAGCCAGAAAGCGATGCTATGGCCAAACCTGCTCAGCAGTAAAATTTTGTTCCAGGATGTAAAAATTGCCACCACTGCAGGCTGAAAATACTTCCAGACTCCTTTACCGCTGCAACTTTTCTGTATTCACAGGAAAGCTGCACAGATCTCTGCCTCTGTCCCTTGTCAAACTACTTGTCTTCTTCCAAACATCCATCATTACTTATTAGGCACATGCCCAGAAGACTAGGCCACAACACTAACAGATGCTCAATGTTTTTTACCCAAATAAACTACAATAATCAAAAAAATATGCTCTATTGTCGCTATAAATACAACACGTCATGGTCTTCTCACAGCAAGAAGGTTTAGAGTTTGACTTGGGTGGGTTTTCTCCAAGCCTCTCTCATGGAACCCTTTAAAAGGTCCTCGAGTAAGGGCGCCACCATACAGCGATATACAACGATATACCTCCATCCACCAGAGGGCAGGCTCCAAAAGCAGAAATATAAGGAAAAACCCACTGCCTACTTTACAAGTGTAAAAATCATGTTTACAGCCTTGTACAAAAGATGGCTCAGGTCTCTAGAGCTAAGTTTTTACTACATAACAACTCTGGGGGGGTGAATTTTTGATTTATATGTTCATTTTTGCTAACTAAAAATATTGTTTTACTATGCAGTAAAAGCTGAAAGGCCGGATGTAACTGCCAGTTTTTTGCCCTGTGGTAACGAAAATATTGGTGAATAGGGGACCAATGGCCGGAAGACGTCCATAGTTTATACTCATAGTCATTGGTTTTCGCCAGGTACTCTGGTTTCCCCCACCAACATAAAATACATGATGGCAGTGAATTTACCCATGGAGATAATAAAGGGATAAAAATAATAATAATTAAATGCTGTTTACTGTTGAGGTTCCTTTTAAAGTATCAGAAAATTGGATGTAAATTAACTTTATTTATTAAACTTTATATAAAAAGGAACAAGAGTCTCCAGTATGTAACTGTGACAGGGCATGTTACCATCTCATGAGAATGCATATTTTGCCACACATCTGAAAAAAAAATACAAGATACATACTGACATATATAATGGCACAATGAGACAGTCCTCCACTTGGTTTAAATCTGTAAAAGCTACATAGCGTTTGCTTTAACGATGACCTGTCTTCATGTTCGTTTGACATGAAGAAGTCAAGATGCCAGCTACTGGGAATCTACCTGGGCTTTCTGTTCAAATTAGTTTCAGTTCAATCGTGCATTGAATTGGAAAGCCTGTTGACCCTGGCCCCTGACCTGACAGCACGTTTTTTCACCAGTGATAAGAAAAGTATATTATTCTTGTCTTTCAGCATTTTAGCAGCCCCCTATTGAACTGAAGATATTAGGAAAAGGACAGAAAGTTAAACTGTGTTGCACAAGGCTGACAAAGCACAAACCCAAGCCTAATCAATCTCCATCTGATATTATCCAAATACACAATATGTGATTAAAATGCCACATTTTTACGAGGCGTTAATAAGTCCAGATCTATTTTCCAGAGCTCTGCGTAGATTCAACCCTGGTATATTTACTGATACCGCGGGCAGGCACGGGCCATTTACCCTTGGCGGTCAAGTTTAGGTTAACAACGAGGCCTGGGTTTGGTTATGATCTTAAAAATGTTGAGAAAACCAACAATGAGAAAATCCTCCTCGTCCAGTGAAGAACATGGACTTTGTCAAAGCGTAAAATATCAACAGTGAGATGAAAAAACATACAGGCACAAGGCAAGTTGTTACATACACTGGCTCATAAACGTCACCCAGCGATGGAGTTTATGAGTTCTGAAAACATACAGTTAAGGATCATTTTTCTGTGTGTGTGTGTGTGTGTTTGCAAAACAATAGCATCTGGCTTTGTTCATTCAGTTGTTTTAGTCTTCAAAAGTAAAGTAATCTCCATGGTGTTCCTTCTGCGTTATCGTCTTCTGCTAACATGTATTCCCTACATACATGTGCACAGGCCTGTGACAGTGCATTAATCCTCACACGTGTGGCAAGTGACTGTTTTACATCAGTCAGTATTACACTTCATCAACGGAGCAGCAGGGTCAAGTGTGGAACACATTTTGAGATTTACCTTAAATGGAGACAATATGGATGCCATGCAAAAAAATAATAAAAAGAATTCTGGCAAACCACGCAACTGCAGCCTAAAGCCCTGACCCTACACCTGACAGATTAACATCATGGGGGCTATCCAGTGAAGGGCACGAATGAGTCAGTGGAATTAGGGAATTACTTCATGTCCGCTGCTCATTGGGAAGCTCTGAGATCACAAAAGTGGAAAAAAAATATGTACATATGGCTTATATAGTCATTCACTTATTCCTCTGTGTAATCATCTGTGTTGCTTGAAGTCAACAATCACCTAGGTAGAAAAAAAGATCACAAAAAAACTTACTCCAGCTTGTATACAATTAAATATATACAACTGAGAAGCAACCCATACCAACTTAAGACAAAGAGACTGTTCTGTTTTTATGATGTGTCGTATATGTTTAGTGTTTAGTGCACTGACCTCAAAACATCCTGTCATATAAAATCTATAGTCACATTTCCAAAATAGATGATGCCTCAAGCTTCTACAACAGTGTTGAGGGGCCGCCATAGTCAATAAAAAATCTTTCAGGGGCCGAAAAATTGTGACATTTGGAAGCTTTTAAATTTTGAAAGTGAGGTTTCATCTTCATTTATGTCTTACAAAAAAATCTTTAACATTAACCTCTTGCTTTTATGGAAACTGGTTATTAGATTTAAACAGGCTTCAAATAGATTTGAACTGGTTTTTGTTGGATTTGAACAGGTTTTAGAAGGATTTGAACAGATTTTTGTTAGATTTGAACAGGTTTTAGATGGATTTGAACAGATTTCAGTTAGATTTGAACAGGTTTAGTTGGATTTGAACAGGTTTTAGATAAATTTAAACATGTTCAAATCCAATTAAAACATAGTGCCAAATATTTCACCCTCTAAATGATATTGAAGGGTTTTATAAAACTAGGGGGCTCCTTTTGGCCCCCAAGCTTTGAGTTTGACATGTGTTCTACAGTGACCCCATGTTAAAATGAATGTTAAAACTGTGAGATTTTTGATGATTACTTCATGTATCTGTGTAGATTTTGATGCTCATAGCTGTATTTTCCATGTCTGTGGGAGCGAGCTTGTATGTGCCTTGCTGTGAACATGTGAACGCAATATGTGCATCAAATGTGGGACTCCCCGGTGTGAGCGGGCTATGTCATGTAATTGTGCATGTGCGTGTGTGTGTGTGTGTGTGTGTGTATTTATAAGTGTGTTCCTCTAGCTGCTCCGTGTGTAACTCTAGTAAACTTCAAGGCTGCACTTTGCTTTGCTGAATTAACGAATCTCTCACATCCATCGCCACGCGCCGCCTTTGAAAATGCACACCACCGGCCTCGTCTCAGCACTCAATCATTCTCTTCCTCGCCGCCCACCCGACTCTTCCCTGTATCGAATTATTCTCCGGTTAAACATCTACTCATTAGTACTTTGGTAGTAATCCCCAGTTTGACCTCTTACTCATCTTACATTCCCGAATTCATTTTCACCGTTTAGGCCACAGCTGTTGTTGTGAGGACCAAGTTTTTCATTTGTTTTCTAAGACAATACTAGCAACCTACCACCTATACTTAATAATAATAATGAAAAACAAGCCAACATCCTTAACAAAACTCTAAATAATTACAAACACACAACTTCATGCAGAGCTTTACGCTAACTAATGTACATGCCAAAAATTGAAAGCACCTTTACCTTAGGGAAAATGCTCTGGTATGTTGACTTTATAGCACTGATGGAATCAATTACCCATAATGATTCTACCCAAATCCAATATGTTCCTAGAATCTGTCTTTTGAGATAAATGTTGTTTTGAAAATAAGATGAAAGTCACTTGTCATGTTTTTTTTTTTTTTTATTATTATTCTGGTGATGACAGATAATGTGACACTTAGTGATACATCCTAACGTGGTAAATCCAATCAATCCGTCATCTTTGGGGGAGACATTTATAATTAAAGATGCTACTGTGTGTCCTGGGGTGACCCGCTCGACGACGTACACATAGACAAGTTTACTCTCTACATCCTGTTTTGCGTTTTATGAATTTGACTGTGTTCCTGTGTGTTTACATGTCCCGGTCTGCGAGTTTAATTGTACAAAGACTGTGTGTTGGGGAGACGCAGTTGTCCTGTTTAACTTCAAAGACGCTGGCACGGCTCTGCGGTGCACGGCTACATGCTGACAGACTGTCTTTGATGAACAACTATTTACAACAATGTAAAAACCTAACCTGCTCATCACGATGTGCCGCTGGGCAGAGTTTCACCGTGACTCACTCATGGCACTGGCTTTGTTCGACACTTATTTGTTTCATTGTATACTGCTTTTGGATTAAGGATAATAAACCTTTGTGCACAGAGCCAGTGGAATGCTCTATTCCCGCTTGCCCAGCTCGGATAGTCTTTAATTGGGCATATTTTTCTGGCCAGGTAGATAATTAAATAAATAACAGACGTTTTAATTTGTAGTCAACAGGTGTACAGTATGTGTTCATGGATGCAGTAAGTTAGCGTTATAAGAATTGGCATAATACAACAGGAAGCTGGTAAAATGGATTCAATTTTTTTTTTTTTTTTATCAAACTAGCACCCCAAGGCAAGTGTGAGTCAGTGTATTACAAGTTGGATTAAGCAATTATTTGTACCTCTTTGCAGTTTGTAATGTGTTTTTAATGACTGAGTGCATCAATATTTGCCAAAATGGATTTGCATTACATTGTTTTCTCATCATTTAAAGACATGTCTGATGCAAATATACACTCTGAACTGACATGAGCCTGGAACAGAAAGACAACGTTGCTTGTCAAGGCTACTTACATTTTACGCGCACTAGAATGAAGCAGAATTATATGAGGATGTTGTCTTTGAATAAACTTGTAAAAGCTCTTGGTTGAATGACATTTTTTTTAATGGATATCTTGCATACGAATACAGTACAGACAAATAATATTAGAGCCAGACTGGAGGAATGTAGAGATTTTCTGGTCATGGCAACAATGATGGTGTGTAAACGTGTATTGTTTTTCAGCATGCTGTCACTCTGATCAAACTTTGAGCTGATAGCAGAGGCGCCACATAACCATTGCTGTGTTTATCTAAGAACCATGGGGAAAAACCGCACGTCTTCTCTAAAAAATACAGTAAAACATATTGTTCATGCATTTATGTGAAATATAATGCGTTGGAATGCCACATTACAAGTAAGCACATGCCGAATTCTCACACCTGAACAAAACCAGTCTGTTAATCCTCATGTCTGAGAGTGTCTGCCTTAAGTTACATATCGCAACATAATTTAATTCCAGTGCAATTCGCTCCAAAAACATTTGGGCCTGTTTGTTTCAACTCATTTATGTTAATGTTTCAAAATGCACAAGATAAAGGGTTTTTTATCATACTTTAGAATTGTGATATGGCACTGTGGTAGCAGTTTTGTCTACCCTTCAGCAACCACATGACAAAAACACATTGTTGTCTCACATTCAGATAAAATACAGGCTTTGGGAAACCCAGCCGAAACGGTGATAAACTTTTATGATAAGAGGAGCAAGTTTTTCCATGTCTGCTGCTGGTCTACTTTAACCGACAAAGCATTTTCCCTCGCAGCCCGCCTGCCTGTTGTCAACAAGGTAGGTTTGTACAGGCCAGATGCAACTGGTGGAATCTAAAGAGTGACAAAAGCACATTGAAGGGGAATCTGTGAGCATAATTCCCTCTTCACGTCATCATTAAGACTTCAAAGCGGCTTCGGGCCGATACAGGGCTTTTCAGTGCTGACACAAATGCATTCTCATGGAGAAGAGTAACGAATGAGAGGATAACAGGAGAAAGAAAGCCGAGAGGGAGGAGGGACATTGCGTGTTAAAGAACCAGTATTTGGCTTTGATGATGGAGCAAGAGTGAAGCAGCGAAGAGCAGACAAAAGTTTCTAAAACTTCAAAAGAAGCCTTTTTGTAGCACAGGTCCGCTCTCTCTTTCTCCTCAGTTCTTCTTTTCTTTTCTCTTCGTCCTCTCTTCAAACATGTCTTTGCTAATTGCCAGCCCCTGCTCTGCCCTTCACAGACTCTCCTCTCCTCTCAGGTCTATTCAGCAGGGGCTGTTACAGCGGGACGGCCTAATAACCTGTTCTGAGTGGGACAATGGTGCCTGCAGGGCCAGCGACAAATCCCGGCCCTAATGAGAAAAGACTCCTTGAGTGAACAAGCAGGTCCGTCAAAAGACCGGCCTCTGATGGACTTAGACCCAGTGAGGCGGGGCTGGGGGCTGCCGTTTGTGGATTTTTGGTGGATAAGCTCCGGGTGCATAGGGCCATGTATGTGATCGAGACATACTGTACAGTGATAAAATAACACTGGGGCATGAGATAAAAAAACAAAACACATAAAGCAGAAGATCAAAGGGGTACATGTTTTGTGTTGTGTGTGAACCTAGGCGTGTGCGTACGTGTGTGCTCATACCTCCAGAGGGCAACAATAGTGAACAGCACTAATCCTACAGAGCATATAACAGCCACTAAGCTGTCTATTGAACAGGACACAGCTCCCCTGCTAACTGCTGTGATCACACACAAATGCCCACGCTCACTCCCTTCCTTCCACACTTATTAGAATTAGCTCGGTTATATCATTTTTTTAAACTTTCGTCTTGCTCTTTCTGTGTCTCCTTTTATACTATTCATTCCTCTGTTAATCTTTTTAATAATAATAAAAAAGTGCCTCACAATTAGCATTTATTCATCCAAATGAGAATCTGCCTTGAATTACCCTCCCTCCTAGTTACTTCTACCCTGATCTTTCAGGTCTCTCCCATTTCCCGACTTCCATGTGTCTTAAGCAGCGTTTGTTAGCACTCATGAGATTTTGGAGATGACGGCTAAAGTAGGACTGGGCCATTGTTGTTGACTGTAAGGGACTAGAACTTATAGTGAAAAATGTTCAAGCACCTTGGCGGGGTCATGGATAGGCTCATGATGCATCAGCCACAAGTGTCTCCTTAAGAGGACTTGGTGGAGTCGTTCACATTTTTGGGGCTCGGAAAAAGCACACCAGAAACAAAATAGTTGAATTACTTATCATTGTAAGTTATGCACAAATGTGCTTTTAGCATGATAACAATGATAGCCTGACTTAAGATATTCTGGCTGTTCATTCTGGCTGAGTTATGATTCAATAAGACAGACGTCCAATAATTAGTATCTTAATAGTTAACATTAGATAAACAATCCAAACGTTTTCCGACCAGTTTCAGTCCCATTTACGGCTTTGTTATTCCCCATCCTTTTCTTTTGTGCTGTGCCAGATTAAACATTGCCTCATTGCGTCTAATAATTCTTCCACTTGCATCCCCCCCTACCCCTCCCACACCTCCTGATGTCTCTTGTCTTTTATTGCTGCTGGTCACACACTGAGAAGCGAGCCTCTAATTACTTTAAACAAACTTTTTTTTTCACAACTCAAGCCCACATCCTCAAATATAGACCTCATTTGTTTTAAAGTTGTGATTCGAAGGCACCAAACGAACTGTGTTGAATGCAGCTACATTTGTTACTTATTACATTTAAGGGATGCCCATCAGGCCAAAACATACAGAGAAGTAAAGTTACACCTCACATTAAGTCCGGAGTTTCCGTGGAGATGCAGAGCGAAAACAATGCCTTCTTCAGACTTTGTGCGCAGCTGGCAGATGATATTAAAGGGAAATTCCAGCCGCAATCGTAATTTATGAGAAATGATACGAGAAGTGATGTATTTAGCCGCTGATATGTATTGTGTGTAGAGTCACGTTAGTAGCAGTCACTCTGGAGCCAATGTTAAGGTTTATCAAAATGCCACTAACTCAACTTCTGATTTTTAGGTGGCTCAGGTCGTAGGAATGAGTCAGGCTCGATGACTGACAGATGGCATGTACTAGGGAGAAGTGAAGTCAAAGTTAGCCGAAGGTCTTTAAGGGCCATTAAGGTCTATGAGAGCTTTACTTGGCATGGTCTCAGAAGCTGCGGGCCATATTGACTTACTGGCACACATGCACAAGAGTCAATGAAGCGTGAAGCAGGGGAGGAAAAGGAACTAGGAGACCTCTACGAAAGAAAAAAAAACAAAACATCTTTTAAGTTGTGAAGGAGGGGAAATATGACAGCTATATGCAAGAGAGAGTTAGAGGAAATGTAACAGATATAAAAATAAGGGTTAAATAGCTCTATATGGCTAGAATTAAAGGAACCTGTGTTTGACTACCAGCTTGATCGAAATTGTCCAAAAGAACCTATGTTAGACACCACTAATATTGAAATAAGTCAAATAGACTTCACATATTTGACTTTACAGAAGCCAGATGGGTCTTTGTTAGCTCAGTAGAGTAGGTTTGTGGTCAGAGTTAAATTTTATTGTACTAACTTTTTTTTTGTTAAATAACCAACTGCTCGGTTACTGCTAAATGCCAAAATGCTATACTAACAAACGCTAAAAACCGAGATGGCACTGTGAGAGAGGCAGCCTGTTGCAGTAGCTCCTGGGCTCACCTTATTTATTCAATTTATTTATTCATTAATGTAGGCTGTATATATTTAGGGTGTTGTGTGTGCAGTTGATCTACTGTGAATGTCATTTTGTCTTGAGGAATAATAAAGTTTATCTTAGTCTAAAATAATTTACTTCTTTACAATAATTAAACTGAAATAGTAAGACTTTAGAAGAAGAAAGATTTGCTGCTGTAGGAAAATAGATACAGATAAGGATGACAGGAAGAGACAATGAAGAGACAAATTAAAGAGTTGTATAAAAAAAGTCTTCCTAAAGACCACCACAGGCGTTTAGATAAGGCAACAGGCAAGAACAACACATAAAATACCAGCCTTATACATCTCTCCGCATCTTTTCTTTGTGTGCCGTGTCCACATCCTTTATGTCTTCTTACGGAAAGTGTAACGGGGCAGAACAAGAGGATGTGGGACAGACAGCCGTGAAATGGAGGCTTGGGCCCCTGAGGTGAGGGTGACTGGCCGTTTGTCTGTGTGCATCTCTGTTCACGTCTGTCTGTTATGTACCTTTCATGGACAAGCAGTTCCTATATGATCATGTTGATATAAATATGGAGGAGAGTATATGGACTAGGTCTTTATGTGTTTTTCCTGCTGTTCGTGTGGAAACTTGACTCCACTATTACTCCTTCCATATGTAACTATGAGTATACAGACACAAGACGTGCACAGACTCACACACACACCACACACACACACACACACCCACATCCACGCCCACGCACCAGCATGTTTACATCTGCGTTTTCAATAGTGCCACCCTGATTTCCGGCGCAAAAGTTGTGTCTGAACCAAGGAGACCAAAGCAAAGCAGGACATCAGATAAAGTGCAGTAGGAAAACGCATAAAAACAAGCCGTCTTTCAGATCCCATTCTTATTTTCTGCACCTGTTGTTCAGAGTTTCCAAATGGAGTTACTGTCCCCGACTTACTGGCCTTGTTACTGTACATTTGGCTTTTGGTGATGGAAAAGGAAATCTGTTATGGCATTTACAGTGTGCTCAGCTAACTATAAAAGGTAATGACAAAAACATATAGCAAATCAACAAAAATCATTTATTTAAGGAATAAATATGAGGTTACTGAGTATGGGTGTTTACATTCAGAATTGCATTTGCTACTTGGAAAAGTAGTAAAGAGCAGTAGCTTATTTACATCAAATATGTCCAATAAAATAAACTACTACCCACAATCCTTTTCTGCTCCTAGTTTTTGCCTGGACTAAACTTGGAGAAAAAGGGAATGGCACACTTAGACAAAACGGTTAAAAAAAAAAAATTAAAATTATAATCTGACTTTTTAAGTGCATCTGAAAAATTATCCTATTTGGACCAAAAATGTGGATAAAGCAAATCAAAGTCTGGCTATGGCTAAGGCCTGAACAACACATTTTGGGTCACTGGTGCAAAACAAGGCTATTCATAAATGAATTGCTGATTATGGGATGAAAGCTTAATTTACTTGGATTTGCTGCTGCAGAGCAGTGTTTGTTGTGCGTGTAAATGTAATGACTAGTGTATTTTGAGTAGAGATCTATTTAACACCCACTATCAAAACATAACATTACTTTTTCTTGTTGAAATGTTAGGAGGCAGAGAAAAAGAGGTAAACAGAAAATAAACTGCATTGGGAACTGTCCTTGGAGCAAAGAAGTCAACAAACTATTTCAGAAGGTAGGGGCCTAAACCACCCATGATTTGTAGCCTACATTTCAAATAACCTCTTTTTTATGTTCTGTAAATTATGACTTAGACCCCCCTGAATAAATCTCCCTTTTGAGGCCTCAAACCTTCAACTGAACATCAACCAAGCGGTGTCTCCAAACCAGCGAGCTGCAGCGCTGAGTTCACCCTGCGCATTTTTCTGCCATTAGTGAGAAAATACTGCGTGTAACCCGAGCAGGAGAACTTAAATCCACAACACACACTTGTTCAAGAAAAGTGCACAGTCTTTACCGCTGCGCTCGACTGCTGTGGGTGAGAATCTGTGTGTGAGAGTTATTTGAGATTTGTTAAGGCCAATCACACACTTGTATTCACCGCACATATGACTCATGGCAATTAGACTTGCAAACCTTGGCCACCTTTACATCCTCTCCAGACGAGGCACCAGATATCTCAATTAAAAAAGCAGGACATTTGAGAAGCTGAACACTGAGAAACAGAGGGCCACAGAGATGATGTAGGTCTGCAACCTGATCTTGTGCGTCTTTGGCCAGAAGACAGCTGCAGTTGAAAGCAGGTAATGCAGTTCATTGGAGACAGAATAAACGTAAAGGCCTAGATTGCTTTCAAAGAACTAGAACAGGTAAAGGTGGTTTTGTCAACATACCAGATAAGACTGAATATAACTTATCTGGTTCTGTGTCAAAATGCTTGTTTTTGCGCAAAAAAAACTATGGTAATTGTATTTAGCTGCACAATTACGTAAAACCACAGAGCTTTATTTGGAAAATGTACTACTTTTTCTAGATTGTCAAGTTCCGTCTTGCGGTGCATATTTTCTTATTTCAGCATTTATTATAAATATCAAACTTTATGAACATAAATCATGTACACGACCATTTAATCAAACAAACACTGCATTTCAGTTTGATCTCTTTCTCTGGCTCTCTTTGTTCTACAATTATGAACAGATGTCACGTGCTATGACTGAGCTCCTAAATCAACACAAATCAATACAACAGTCACTTTAAAAAAAAAAAAAAAAAAAAATCATCAGGGTGTGTTTTGATGAAAACAACATTGTGCCTCAGATGCACACCGTTGCAGCTACGTAGCCTTTGATATAAACACACAACACTAAACCACTTCCTTCCTTCACAACTTCTCAGACCCGCTCCAGGCACGCTCCTTTTGTCATCACATCTGGTTTGGACTATAAATTTTCTATCATTCACTCTTTCAGCATTGTATATAGGCATGTTGGAGAAAGAATCAAACAGCTTAGAGACAAAAAGAAAAGGGGGAGAAAGAGGGAGATTTTTGCTGCCATCCAATTTATTGAAGGACACGGTTGGTCAGATTGACCTTTCGGTGGTCTCATAAAAGCTGTGCACACCAGCACCTACACTAGAACTGCAGTGTTAAATCCACTTTTTAAAGGGTCCCATTTCCCTTGCTTCTCTCCACCAAGATATAGAAAACTGGTCCTGTTGGTGTGAAATTAAACTTGTAGTGTGTAAATTTTAGGATTGCTCCCTTCTACCTCTTGACTTGTCTTTGTCTTGACTCTGTTTTGCTTTGTCTCGATTTTAAAAGCACCTTTCCACTGGAGCTGTTTGGGACGGTTTGGGCATGCGTTTAGAGGCATTTCCATTGTCAAAACCATATCTTATTGAGTCACTTTGTTTCCAACAATGTAGTACAGTCCCTAAACACTGCAGTCAGTTTATTTGTTGGATAGAGAGGCAATATACCTAGGCAAAAATGAGAATCCAAATGAAATGGCTAGCTCTTGTTCTTGTGAGATATAGTTATATACCAAAAAAGAAAGAATGTGTACTGTTTTTTGCATTCAACAAGAGCATAACTGATGCAACATCCTAAATGTCTTCTACTGAATATTGCAGTAGTTAATTGTAATTAGTGGCAACATTCTGAAATAAAAATACAAATTGTGTGACGGAGGAAACATGCCTGTTTTTGAATGAATTTGGACACATAGACTATTACTTGCACAAACGTTTGCCAACCAACACAAAATATAAATAAAACCCTTCAAGGAATCTTCTGAATGTCCCCTGCCAACAAAAATCCCCTTTACAAAATGCCCCTCTACCGCAGGGCAGTGCAGCAGTGAGTACATTTAATGTTTTGCAGCAATCAAGTGCTATTACTTCGGGGAAAAGCTGGGAAACTATAAAAATATTGATACAAATTAAAAACGTGGTAGGGAAAACGGATCCGAGCGGCTAAGGGGAGAAGGAATGAGGCTGAGAACGAGTGCTAATAGAAAAAAGGTGTTAAAGATACGTTGGGTTTGAAAATGAGGATGAAGGACAATAAGATGCAGGTGTGGGCTCATTACTGTGAAATAGAGCGGTCACTGAATAATTACGGCAGGACCACACATGAGACAAGATGAAAGTGTGGGCGATTAGGGTAGACCATCCACAAATGTGAGCAGGGCGCTGGTAAACAAGACTCTGATGTATGGAGTTACAACAGAGTGAATAGGGAGCAGTGTTTCCGTGTCAAAGACAACTGCACACATGCCGTCATTCATTCCCGACGTGTTTTAGGCATCATTGTGTATGCAGATTGTTCCAGCTATGAAAACACTGCTTTCCATGCTAACTGGCTCTCCAAGGAGATGCTGTGGAATAATTCTTTATCTAGATTACGAAAAGGTCATCTTTAAAGGTTAACCTTAAGAAGAGCTGCAGATAAAATATGTTTTCCTTATTTCTCTTATATTTGCAAAGGACTGTGTGGTTATCACAATAGATGCATGAGCGTTTTACTTAATTATGTACTGTAGAGAACTGTTACCTATCCCTTAGGTATCTCATTCTTAAACAAAATGCTGGTCTGTCTTGTTAGTGTCCATACAAGGCTTCCTACTTACAATATTATGCTATAACTATTGACTGACAAGATCATCTATTACTTCAGTGGGTTTCCACAATCTTTTGTTTTCACAGCATACGTGTGTGTGTAAATGCAAATGTGTGTGAATGAAAGAGGCCCAGAGGAGGGGGAGGCAGCAGCTGTCTGCCTGGATGACCTAAGTGGCAGCTGTTGCCCCCCCGCCCCTCTGCCCTCTGTATGCCAGTCAGCCTTTGAAGTGTGGGTCAAGACCGATGTAGTTTTGGATCACATACCGATAATGATTACAAGACAATGACACGACTCTCCTTTTCATTTCCAGTTGGCTTATTTGTCACATCAAATGAATAAAATATTCTTGGATTGCAAATATTGAATATGAACTAAACTATAGGTGTTCCTTAGGTGAAGAATATATTTTGTACAATTCAACCACTAAAAAATAAAATAAATATATATTAAAATATACAAAGATGAGTGGCTGGTACAATTTGTACAGGAGCATGTTACTCAGGCTCAGGTCTTTGAAGAGCCGATATCGGGCAGGCAGAGATGCTTTAGTCAGAATCTCTGGAACGCTGCACAGCCTTAATCTGTCTTTTGGCATCCACTTGACCGACTGAAATCTGACACACACACATGCACGCACGCACGCACACACACACACACACACACACACACACACACACACACACACACACACACACACACACACACACAGAGAGGGGTGTGGAGGGCTCTGGGAGACAGACACACACTGACACACTGTCGTCCCTCCAGGTATTTTGTTTACATGGATAAGAGCTAAGGAAAGCAGAGGTCCCTGTATAGAAAGAGACACACACCTGTATTTGAACAACAAGGTTGTCAGGGGTCCATGGGGTCATGGGGACTATAGAATGGTTCAGCTAACACCTAACAATTGGGTGTAATGAAAAGTACTATATGAGTGGGGCATAGGCACAAAGAAACAAATGATAAGAGAGATGGGGATACCAGCGTTTCGTTCGTACCTATGACAATGAGTGTGTAGTTGACGTTGACGCTGCCGAAGCCATTGGTGGCTTTACAGATGTAAGTCCCTGCATCGTCAGTCTCCACCTCTTTGATGCGCAGAGCCTGATGCAACACTCTGAATCGTGTCCAGCCACTGTGGATATTACGACCATCTTTGGTCCACATAATGAGTGGCGGGGGATCTCCCTCAACGGGACAGGGCAGCTTCATGGTGCGCCCCAGGCGGATGCTCTGCCGTTGGGTCACTCGCTCTGACACTCTTGGGGGACCTAGAATACAGAGAAGATTGGAAAGTTGTTAGGTTTGCAATGAATAATATGAATAACAGCTATATTCATTAATTCAAGCATTGTCCACTGCTTATCCTCTTATGGGTTGTGGGGGGATGAAGCCTATGCCAGCTGCTTTGTGTGAGAGACAGAGTACAAGCTGCCTGAACAATCACTTACTAAACACTAGTTAATCACAGGGCCAACACAATCCACTCAATTTTCTCACCCGCCCCAGTACAATTTCCGGGGGGCTGTGACTAGTAAATGTGTCAGGAGAGCCCACTGGCTTTAAAAAGTTTAACCAACAATGGGAGATCGTCAAGATGCTTTCGCAGAATTAGTATGCCAAATGATCGTGTGGCTGGGGTCAGAATTCAGAATTCTCTTGGATGAGGGCCGAAATGTCTTCAACTACGTCCAGATGCCTTTGTAGAAACCTTTTCTTGATTCATTCACAATGAGCAATTCAGATTTACTAACTTACCTATACCTTCTCCTTGCTGTGCTAACCACTCAGCTACAGTGTACCCAAGCTTCCCTAAATTGTCACGTACTTTATGGAGCCAAACAAAAATCCCCAATTAAGATTTATGCTCTTTTAATCCTGTAGGTTTTTCTGCATTCTCTACATAAATGCAAGGCATGTGAAATTGTACAATCAGTAACAATGGCCTCTAGTAATGTCAAGAACTAGGAATGTAGCGATTTACCGTGAGCCAGTTGAAAATTGATTAACATATGTGACGTTTCCAGTCGGTTGAGATGTTCATTTAATCGCGATTTGTGTTTTAAACAACAAGGGCCGCTCTGTTTACTGCAATCTCGTTTTCAATAAGTTGTTGCAAACAGGGTCTAGCATGGCGACGAGAGTGTGGATGTTGATATTGAGGAAGTCTCCACTTTAGGGAAAGGCGTTCACTCGCTCTCTGTGTGTCTCTCTGCTGCTGCTGCATAGACCGGTCCCGGGCCGAGTGGGCTCCACGCGGACTTAACGTGCACAAATATAACATGTCTGTTTCTAAAGCTGAGATTTACTCTCTCCAAAACGGACAAAATGTCACGTAAATGTGAGCAGTAATCTGTGTTAGCAAAGAGGCTAAACTGTAAACAAAGGCTTCTGTCCCGGGTCTGAAGCATCTCTGAGCCATAAGTTATTTTCTCATAACACAGTCAGAGTTGTCTTAAACAAAGTGTATGAGGTATCTGTCTCACCTGTCACCAGGTACCTTTTTGAGGCCCTTGTCAGAGAGATGTAATAATGTTCTGGTGGATCACGTGCTGCCTTTTGCGTGTCTCTGCTGCAGCCACTGAGAGCAAAGACCAGGGGTCTCCAACTTAAGGCCCTTGGACCAAATCTGGTCCTTTGTAAAGTACTTCTGTTCATCACAATATTTAGTACTGTGAGATCAGAATAGATCGAACTGAATCGTGAGTGGAGTCAATTTTTACATCCCTATCAAGAACACATTAGAAACTTCAAATTTGTAATCATGCACCCTTTTACAAAGTTTATATTGTTCACACTTGGCTTATTATCAACTGAGATGTCATGTTGATGCATAAAATCAGGCGTGACCCAGGCCGCGCAGTAGCCGCTGTACTGTGAAACCTCACACTAGAAAAACAGGAGAAGGAAAAGCTGACTGATTGACTGGGAAAGGTGGGAGGAAATTGGAGCGTGATGGTGAAAAGTCGGGGGTGCGAGAGAGGGATTGTACAGATAGGAATGAGAAATAGAAGGAGCATGGATAGAATACACTGAGGGAAAGGAGGAGAGAATTACACAAAGAAGGTAATGAAATTATAGCTAAATCAGCGAAGGACAGAAAGATTAAAATAGGGGAAATATCTATCTCTGTTCAGTTATTATTCATTAGGGTTACAGCAACAGTATTAACCTACTGTGAGTGGAACAAAATGTCCTGAGAGAAAACAAAAGACGACTGTATGGAAAATGAGTGAAGAACAAGCTCATTTCAGGCCGTGTCCTCAAGACGTGAAAAGAGGCAAGGACAAAAGGGGGGCTTATCTTCACAAAATGCAAACAACAGGACAGATAAAGAAATAAAAGGGAACATATGTAAAGATACAAACATTTGGCCTATGCTTGACTTACATGCTTTTCACTGACATTTTAGTGTCCATACTCCACAGACCGTTATTAATGAGGTAAAGTGGTGCAGTATAAATACGCCTGAGGAGCTTCTTACAGAATAAAAAATGTTACAGTAGCGTTGTACTATTTGCTGTCATGACGGGCTCTTGTTTTAACAGGGGAGCAGGAGGTGGACACAATGATGGATGGATGAAGGTGAAATGTGTGAAAAAGACATTAGTCACGCAGAGGTATTCACAGAGCCTCCACCTCCTCTCCCTTCTCCCTCTACTCCCTCCATCCTCCCCAGTCCCAGAGCAGGGAATGAGTTCGTTCAGCTGTATGGCTTTCTCATCAGACGCAGACAGCTCACTTTCTTTGTCTTTTACAACTGTGTCTTACGTCTTTGTGGGCTATATTCCTATATTCTAATTTTATGGTAACTCTTTTGTTGCTAAATGTATCTCTGTCAACCTTGTGCCCTATTTATTTTAAACAAGTGAGACAGCAAAAGTAAAACCATAAAACAGCAGACTCCTGTCTAGTGTTTAATATCTACGTCATTTTAAAGCGCAGTGTGTGACCTTTTTTTACTGAGGAAAACTGTTAAACAAAAAGTATATTGTAATAAAAATGTGCTGTGTGAGAACCCACCAAGTTTGAAAGAGAAAAACATGTCTCCTGGAATGGTAGGGTGATTTTAGTGTATTTTGTACAAGTACGTCTGCTAGTGTCCAGTGTATTGGCCTATTTCTGCCTCCTATATTTGAGAGCCGTAAAGCGCGTCACTCACATAATGTCTTGCAATAAGTCCATGTCTAATTTAACAGTAGATATACTGTACACATATATTTTGGGGCTAAAAGTTAGTTCTTGACTTCATTATCAAAATTTTCAGCCTGTGACAGTAGGCTTTGGCCAATCACTTGCTACAATATGTATTACTATATTAGCATGGCAAATTGGTTAAAATGTATGTTTCATTTTAAGTAAAATAAAAGGTTGCCATGTTGTTGTGGTAGGTTTTTGTAAGGATGAGAAAGTGAGAGAAATGTCAAAGATTTTATAGTAGCACTAGCACCATCTGACTTTTACAGCCTGTTTTGGGAAGTAAAATGTGGGAAATATCTTGCACTAAAAAGTTACTATAAAAGAGGCTGTGCACTAAGCACAACACATCCTGTTTTTATCATTCCGGCTGCAACTTCTTTTCCGTAGCACAATAATTCCTACTACTTTCCTGGCATATCCCATTCTCCTCTACCTTTAAGTGTTCCCATTTCCACTACCCCCTGCCTGTTCCGTTTCCTTGTCGTCACTTTTCCCCTCTCTCTTTGCCTCGCTATATTTTGCTCATACTCCCTTCTCTGTCTTTTCAAAAAAACTCGTCCCCTGAGGATCACCGGAGCAGGACCTCTAACTGAACCTCTTACCATTCAACAGTTAACCTCTCCTACACTCCGCTGCTCCACTATTTCCTCCTCTCCTTCCCCCTCCTCAGCCCATGACCGTAGTAAAGTCTTTTTAAATCTGTCTCTTGGGGTTGAAACTCAGCCGGCAAAAAATATATTCTTCTCTTTCATGAGTGTGCCTTTGCTTGTGTGTAGGTCATTATAAATGGATTTGAACTTGGAGTTTGTTGCAGTGAATTAGCGTAGGAGTACTTGCACATATGGTTCATTTAAACTGTATGTGGGTTGGCATAATCTCCAAATGTTTACATGCCGTTTAGTGTGAGCTCCTTTTGAATGTGTCTCACAGGCCTTCAGGTCTGTTTAGTCCATTTAAGGCTCATGCTGCTCCCTTGCCTGTAATTGGCTCCCCACAACAATTCAAAGCACCTTGAAGGTTTTTTGTAGGCCTTGTAGATGCATTCACGTACACATACACACACATCCTCCATAGAGTTCCCACACAGTAGGGGGTTTGTAGGTTGGCTGTGTGCGTCTGGTGTTTTGGAGCTTAATGACAGGAAAATGCAGCCCACTTCAGGCACACACTACTCCCTCAGCGACAGAGGCTCCGAGCTCAGATCTACACATCCTCTGCATTGCCACTAGCTAAAAGAGCAAGTCTGATGGCCAATAAAAACACCAAAGAAATCATTTTATACATTACCCTCTTCTGACAGTTACACCCCAAACAACCTTGGATGCACTGGACAAATCACACTTACATAAATTATCTATTAATTTGCCTTTTTTGGGGGGGGTTAGACAGAGTGTGACAGCTGGGACTACCATTTATGTTTCGGGGATTGCATGAAGAACTTAAATCTTTTAAAGCCCCTAATGTTCCACTGGTCTTCGTATTGAATGGGCGTACAGAGTCCTATGCAGCGTTGTTGTTGGCAGGGAAGTGAGTCTGGAGCGAGAGGGGAGAGCTGAGGAATGCTTTTGATGGAGAGCACTTAACAGCGGGACACAGCGCTGATGTACTGCACTAGGTGGAGGTGTGTGTGCACGCTGCGCCATGTATCTAACTGTATGCTACTTAGAAAATTGAACGGGTAAAAGATAGTTGAAGAGGTAGACAGTAGGATCAGTTCAAGCCTTAACCAGTACATGGTCTGTTCCACAGAAACATCTGGGAAGGCGTCCATAGAAAGTGTTTGGCTTTATCATCTGTGTTTTGTTCGCAGTTGGTTGATCAAACCACCTAGCTCGTCAGGAGCAGTACAGGATGGATTTTTGTGAATTTGTACTGTAAACTCTTGCAAGAATCCAGCTGCAGTGCAAGGTGAATCTCACCAACTAATCAGAGAAGAATTCCTCCAGACAGCAAACTCTACTGAGTTTATAGTTTTGTAGAGATACTAGACCCATTTTACTTTGTGAATGGTTAAGTCTGGCCAGGCTAGCTAAGATCCAAATTGCACACTCTAAATTGATTTTGACCATCACCATGGAACAGGCTTACTAAGGAGTTATATTTGATCATTGTTCTAATCTTTGTGTTCCCTGGAAAATTTAAGTTTTTTTCATAAGACTGCAAACTTTTTGGTATTCCTTATTTACTCCCTTATACACTGTGAATGTAGAAATGCTCATACTTTAAAATGGTATATGTTCTACTTTTTTTGGTATTTGGTTTTGACAATAGTTTTCTAATTAGAAGATTACCCTTTAAGATCATGGTATCTTCCTTGTTCTACTTCACTTAAGTTTTGGTAGTTGCTGTGTCCTTAGTTGTTAGCCCAGTCGGTCTGGCCTCTTTCCCTTTGGTCAGGCTGTGTTTAAACCCACTGGTTCTACCTCCCTCTATTCTTTGTCCCCTTGTTCACTCACCAAATCACTCTGAACTGTCTTTTGCTGGCCCGAGGCAACAGGCAAAGTGATGGCTGCACATTAAGTTGTCTTCCACGTCTACTTTCTCATTGTAACCCATCCACTTCCAGCCCATCAATAGGTCAACTGCAGCTTGTTACTTTGTCCTGACAGTTAACATTAGGCCTGAGGCTGATGGAATAAACCACTACACTGTTTCTACATGTCACACAAACGTTCGTGGCGTGCACTTGTCTCACTTTGGCACAAAAGAAAAAACCACAAGGGGTAGAAAAATCTGCTGAGTGCTTTTGAAGGCTACCCGATCTCTTTAACGGATCACAACTATTACATATACATATACACCCAACCAAAACAAGACTACGTGAAAACTTATTGAGTTCATTTATTTGATTCTTTTGGCTTGTCGTTTTTCTACAAAGATGATATATTCTGACTCTTACTTTCTTTCTCCTGTTTTTTTCAGGCTCTTTCCCTCTCTTCCTCTGGCCTTTCATTAAAACAGCCCTAATTGCTGGTTGTATTGTTCCCTTATTCTTCTGTTCTGCCGGCTGCACCTGTCTTCCTGCCCTGGAAGGAAAACTACACAATTGTGATAAAAAAATAGAAGATCTATAAAACCTACCAAACAAGTTGCTTTAAAGTAACACTATAATATGGAAGCACACATAGTACTTTCCAATTTAAAATGAGAATGACAAATATACACTACACTACAAAGTAATCCGCAGTAAATCTAAATATCATAGTTATAGTTATATATTGGACTATAGTTATAGTCCAAAAGGCAGAAAGGTATGGTGTAAAATGTACCATAGACCTCTTTCTGGCAGCTTTAGTTTGCACTTGGCAACAATGATAAATCTAATAGCCCTGGCATAAAAAGGTATGAATAACGGCACGCCCTTTCTGAAAGACAAACACTTTAGAACAGTATTTAAAAAATTGAAAGAGGAAAAAGAACCTTCAATTCATTAAGATATAAATCCCTCTTAATTATGTAAAAATAACAAAACTTAATTCAACTAGCTATGGTAGAACCACAAGTCACGGTTCTAGTAGGATCCCATCTTTTTGAAACAAGACAAAAACCACAACCTGAATTTGGATTAAAGCATTCTTTCAAAGCTTATACAGGGCTTTATAGAAAACCCATAATGAGAGGTATACACATGTGAGTCCTGTCTGTGTGGAAGCCCATTACATAAAAACAGATTAATGCAAGAGGAGAAAGTACGGTGAGTGAAGGGTGTGTGCTCACGCTTAAGAGAATCACTTAAAGAGATGGATAAAGAGCCAGAAAATAATCCACACAAATAACTACCTGCTTCCATTTAAGGATTTAACAGTAAACTGGGGACCAGGCAAAAACCGACACATTAATGACTGCTCTGAATAATGGTGTGTCAGAATATACTATGCATTAGCCAGTCATAAATGAACACAAAGACGAGCTGGAGCCATCACTATGACTACATCCACACTCATTTTACCGTCCCCTCAACTAAAGTTACATAGAGTCACGAACTACAACAAATCTCTACAATAAATGCACCAGAGGAACAACACTGTAGGTTCAAGGCCCAAGTTGGAGACTGTCTTTCTGTATGGAGTCTGCACACAAAAAGTTGGTTACCAAACAAGAAAGGGGTAAGACTAAAGGGAATTGAATGCTATATTTTGCAATCTGAAGGTAATGCACATTGTTGCTTTACTATTTTTATCTGTTAGCATTGAGCATAACATTTTCAAATTAAAAATACAATTGCCTTAGGTCTGATAGCAATAGGGCAATAGAGTAAAATTAAATAGTAAATTTGCTGGAAAATAAATCAATATTGTATCCTTATCACCCAGTCTGTGACATCATTCTCAATAGGTACAGTTTACTTTGACCTTTCAGGTTAAAGAAGTTTAATACAAAAAGGGCTAGGTGAGCCAGCTGGGTAAAAAAAAAGGCTAAAGACCATAAGCCCATTTCCAGTTGAATGTTAGTGTATGCTCTTACTGGTCAACAAGGTATGGCCACTGCAGACCAAGTTACATTTATAGCAGAATGAGGCCTGACACAGACAGGTCAGGACACCACGACCCAAAACCAGTTACCAAGAAGTTTGCCATGCTTGGTTTCCTTCTCTTAGTATAACCAGTTATAGACAAACTGAATCATTATAAAGAGTATTAGTTTAAGATTTACAGTTGGGGTATTTAGAGAATCTATTTTGGGTGTGCATTAAGTAAGAATAGACCTTTCCACTTCAGTAACAGCATGAGAATTTTACCCAACCTTCACCAGTGACCTCTCCCCAGTGCCTAGAAAGCTGAAAAGTTGATTCCCACAACTGCAGCTGTAGCAGGTGTTGTATGTGTGGAATCATGGGTCGGGCTCCATTTTCTTATTTGGTCACTGTCAGGTTACAGTTAACAGCAGTGGACAAGTCAGTCATGGGCCTACTACCCATAAGGTTTGGAGTATAATCAGACTCAATATGAGCTGCCCATCTACACAGAAAGGCCCCGTGGCCTGAAGATAAAGCAAGACTTAGTTGGTAAAAGATAAGGAATAGTTAGCACTTATGAGTGTGTGTCTGTGAAACAAACCAGTGACCTCGACCTGACTTTTATCAGCATTGTGGAGGCAGACACTGTTACTTATTAACAGCAGTGGTAACACAGAGTTCCACCTGCTATGGGCCGCTCTGGTGATAAAGAGGCGAGGATTTGCTGTAAGGGAGCCTTTCATATTGACACAACACAATAAAATCACATAGTAAGATGGCAACAATTACAGAACCATTAAGTTAAAAAAAATTTAAATAAAATAAAGTTTTACATCTGGCAAATAGATTCTGGGATGGTCAGACGTACCAAATTGATATTACCTAGACGTCAACTGTTTACTAGAGTGAACTGATTAATAACACTGGGATATAATGTAGAGGAAGGTGCCACAATACATTTGGTAAGGAAAAGACAATACAGTCACATTAGCATAAAGAATAGCATATGGCATGTTTTGGTTAATATTGTGCATCTGTAAAGTAAATTGTTCATTCACATATTTCACTTTTTTTAAATATACCTTTCCAACCCCACACATTTCCTTCAACTCTCCTCTCACTTCCTTCGCCTCCTCCACCTGTGAGTTTTCTGCTTCATTGGGTGGGGAGTCTAACATTCCAAGCATGCACATAACACATAATACACGCTCGTGCCCCTATCCCACATTCCTCAGCAATCCTCAGCCGTGACTAAGTCCATTTGTTCAGCACAGGTCAGTGTCTCATCAGAGAGTGGGATGGATTAACCAAGGGACGGGCTGTGTGAATTTTAACTCTGAGTCTTCTTGGTTATCTCCCCTTGCTGACTGACGTCTAAATGTCTCCCTAAGCCTTAAAAGGAATGAAAAAAGCAACAGGTAAAGTCCCACATGAAGACACAACAATTGTGTTGTCACAGTACAAAGAAACAAGAGATGTTGATCTTTATAGCACTAATCACAGCAGAAGATAGGCAAAAATAAGTCTCTTATTACTGGCTGTAAACAACTATGTGTCAATAGAAAAACTAATAATACAATCTGTAAGCTCTTATGTTGCTTCTATTATGCCTATACGATGTCTCAAGCCATATAAGGAATTGTGTACAGAAATGAATATGATTGAGAGGCAGAGTGAAAGATTTGTCACAATACAACTGTATATACTTTTGGAAAATGATTGTTTAACAATGATTCATCCGGTATGTGAAAACATCCTTTCCTTGAACCCCTCCTATAAACTAAAACTATGAGTCCCGGTCATCCAGCAGTTGCCATATTGCAGTGTGAGCCAGGAACCGAAAGCGAGAAGTGTTGATTGAGAAGGGACACTCACTCACAAAGGCCGCTCTAAAATACCACCTGAAATAAATCAGTCATTGTGTCACTTGTACTTGTCAGTATGGACTAATCTCTAGTCTCCCTGCCTTATGTGTTACTTCGTGTCTTATTCTTGTTTGTGTAAGTTATGTATGAATGTTTGTGTCTGCTTTGATTGAAGTTACTAATCCAAAGGAAAACTCACTATTAATGGGTTTCTTGCTTAGATGTACACTGAACAACTCTTTGTTTGTGGAATTATCTATGTGTAAGATTTAACTCCTGGCAACAGTCATATTCAATCACAATCTACCACATTGGAAGCTGTAACCTATCAACATGAATTTTACAGCTGTTTTTTTGTGGGCTACTTTTTAATTGCAGTACTGTAAGCGGCCACAAGTGTTGATGGCGAGCAGTCTATTGTAAAATACAGCAGGCTTGACTAATAAAACATTTATTGTCATGAAATTCCTTAAATGTACAAAACCTCAAACATGCAACAAAGTTCTGAAACTGAAACTGGAATTCAACAACCTGAAGAGAAATATGGTATAACCCTCAAACATTCTTTGCAGCAACATTTTTACTTTAACCTTACTGAAGCACTGAGCCCTAGTTTGTCTCTCCACTTCCCACCCTGTCCCACTGCCTTTGTAAAATCTCAGACACTACAGCTAAATCCCCACAAGTACTTTTGTTAATTACGCGTGGAAGAATAGGCCTGTTGTGTCCCGGTGTGATAATGGTGCCAGTACAACAGAGGGATTACCAGTGGATAATATATGCTGAGCTGACCAATGTGACGAAGGGCCTGTAGTGGGAAATAATTAACACAGCTAACAGCTTGGCAGCCTGTTAGCTCCACTCCAGCACTGTAGCCCTTACAGTGCCACAGTATGTTTTTCACAGGTCTGTACACTGCTCTATGTTCAATGACTGTCACTGCAGGTTACACTTGGGAGTGCTAATTCTTTACTCTTCTTTTTGAAAATGTTTAAACCTCAATGAACACAAAGTGGTAAAACAGTGCATGCTTACTGTGTCTTTTTGTATATTTGCATGGACGGACCTGTGAATGCAAACTGTCCTCAGATTCAAGATGCAATGGTACTTCACTTTTGCTTCTCTTTGATTTATTTAATGTGTAAAACCTGACACAATAGTCCACACTGTGATTCCATGTTCACTCACAAGAAAGTTTCCCATTTCATGAGCCTTGTCTTATAGGAATGCTTACAAACAAAAGCAATTGGTGAGAAATAAAATGCAAACACACTGATTATAGCCTACACAAAGACAAGAATTATGTATGTCTGTGAATTGACTTGAGCACTGCAGACCGGACCATACAGTTTATTATTAATTGTTGCATCCGTAAATATGACAAGTGACTCACACCATTCACACATTCTTCCTTGGCATTTCTACAAACTGAAGAAGACAAGGGTAAACATCAGTAAAAATAGAACAAATAAAAAATGGTTGTGTTTTCAACCACACATTAATCCAACACAAACAAGACTGCCAGGCACAGAATACCAGACTAAAAATATGATTTTGAATGGGCACACAACAGTCACAGCAGTGTGTGCCCCTGTCCCGGTCTCTCGGAGCCCACCCCCACATCTCTCACACCCCTCTCACATTCCCACTGCAGTATGGATTCCACATCGACAGCTGGCACTGGGGGAACCGTGGCATTTGTCTGTGAGTCCCTCTCATGTGTAGGCTATGTTTTCAATTTCATGCTATGCATACTGTATATTGACTTTATGTCCACTTTAGTGCTGTTTTAGGGCTTTATTAAACATTGTGGCCAAGTGCATTCAAAAATAATGAGCTCAATAAAGACATAGCATTTAGGACACTCAAAATTAATTTAAATTTAATATAGAAAATGAACCAACTTTCTGAAAATCAATAAGAAGAAGAGCTCAAAATGCAAACTAAAAGAGCTTTAAAAATAAAAAGCAATTCCCAAAGTCACTCGCCTAAACATCCTGACCCTGATCCTGGGGTCAAAAGTCACCTGTATGCCTCATAAACCATGCCAGAGAAAGAATGTGACTGTCCATAACATGTCAGTCTTATTTAATGCACAGGTAACAATGGGAGTATTTTTTAGTCAATCTGTAATTCGGACCGGGGAAACGCTCAAAGATACACATAGTTGCCTTGAGAGCTGCAAGGCGCCTCACCAAACCCAATCTGACAGACTGAAGCCCAGAGAAAACAACGGTTGGTGTCTCCTGTCCCAGCTATCACCTTTCAACATCTCATTTGTAACGCCATCAGGAATAACAGCTGGAGACTGTGGCAGGGGAGAAGGGGGCTCCAAGGGGTCTGCGAGAGACAGAGGGAAAAGCAGTCCAGACAAAGAAAGTGGCAGAGGAATTAAACTGTCAGAAAGCAGATAGACAGTGACAGAGAGAACAGACTGATCAGAGAAAAGCAATTAGCCCCATGACACTCAACGTTTAGAAAGACATCTTTTTCATTTTCACCAAAGAAAAATGCAATGAGGTGAATTTGTATAATGTGTGTAGGAATTTTAGATATCTAAGTGTAGGAATCAATTGTTTGTGTGCACAATATTGCAAAAATGATAAAGTGGATGATTTTTTTGTGCATGAAAGTTAATGTCTTTTTACTTTGTAAAAGAGAAGTCCTGTTTATTTTGTGTAGCCATGTCAATCTTGCTAAAAATTTAAAATTTAAGGTGAAATGTAAGGCAGGAGTAAACCACTGATAGTGTATCTATTACTCTGAAAGTGCTAAGATAAGACATGCCAGATAAGGGTAGAGACCATTCTCATTGTGTGACCATTCTGATTGTGGCCTTTACTGCTGATTAAAAAAAACTTCTATAAACTTTTCATTTCACAGCAGGGGGCTCTTATCTGTGCAATTTGAGTCTTGGCATAAAGACCTGCCATGTTCATTAATGCTCTCTGTGACACAGGTCAGTGAGGGGGATTGAGCAGAAAATGCAGGAGATAATGCAGTGAAAGCAGAATGTGTTGTCCTTTGGGCTTCCTGGTGTGTTGGTATAGTCTCCTCTGGAGCTGGCATGTGCTTTCTCTGACCCTACCTCTGCACACACACTCATGTCAGAGCCCACTCCACACTCCTCCTGACCCCTCCCTTCTCCGCTGGCTGCCCTTTGACCCACAGTGCTGCAGCACTGACCAAACATACCCCAACCCCACTGAGAGCACAATACAGCAGTGTGGCGCCGCGGCCCACACAATACTCTCAAAGCAGCGGAGACCAGAGCTGTAGGGGGCTGAAGTGACGACAGTACTACGACCAATCGCGGACATTTGAAACTGAGTAGTAAATTGTTTATGTAATAAATAACAATTTCATGCTTTTAACTCCTATGTGTATACACATATGGGACATTTTTCTAAGGCTCACACAGTACTCCACACAAAGCCTTTATGGTCCTGTTGCTCTTGCCCCACTGCCCCCTTCGCACAGATCGTAATTTCACATCAGTGTGACACAGTCATCCCCCACGGTGAATGTCCAGACAGCTCCATTACTACCCCACCATTAGCAAAGTCAAAGCAAACATTGGCTTTATCTAAATGTGGCCTAATAGCCTTTAACATTAACAGCCCTTGTAAAAGTCTGAGCTGGAAACCAGTGCAAAAGTGAAGCCTGGGACAGGGGAACACCTCTTGCATCATCCGTCATAGATTATTATCAGGCCGGGTGCTTTTTGTCACACAACAGAGCAGTGATGTCACATATGAGCAACGCACATGTCACGTAGCTGACATACAACATGTCCTGTCTTAACTGTGTCAAAACATTTACTCAAAAGTACAAAAGTGATTTTGGCTATGAAAGTCACTTATGGACTGCTTCTGGACAGCAACTAATTTAAACAAGTCAACATTTGGCTCTGACTATTGAATTTAACAAGGGGAAACTAACAGAGTCATTTGTTCCATTTGGAGCCTCCCTTTGTCTTTTAATCACTGTGTAATCAGAACACACACAGCACACAAGCCTGGTGTGTTTCTTTTATTTGAGGACAAAGGGATCACTGTGGGTAATTAAACTGTATAGACCCTCTATAACCTCATAAATTACCCTAAATCTTTTGGCATAACAGAGCAAAACCTAAACCATTTACTCTGTTTTCTTCCAGTCAGCTAGCCTTAGGGGAAAAACGTATTCTTCATAATAAACTTTAGTTACATTATTTTTCTAAAGAAGACTCACCTCCAGCCTTATTGGGTGCAGTGGTCAATTGCCAAACCCAACAACCCCATGGGTCGTATAATGATTATCAGCATGTCAAATGGCATTTACGACATTTAGCTGTGACTACCCAACACATAACAGCAGGAACACTGATCTGAGTCTATTTACAATGAGGTAAACTTGTGTGGTCGAAGCATCTGTCTGTGGTATGCAGTAATTTATCCTACAAGGACTAAAGATGCTCTCTCTGCTTCACTTCTTGAGCCGACTACTGAGTCTTTAAACGAGCTGAGCTTCTCCTGCCACAGTCTCCACCATGTTATGGATTTCCAAGTCTAATGACAGGGTTAAAATCAGTGTTTGGTTGAGCTTAAATTTAGAGCACAGTGTGTAGGCAAATACACGACTGTACAAGCGCATTTTAATCATTCATCATTAAAGGATTACGTATTGGTTACAGCAATCTCAATAAGATCTTCAGTTTTAGCAATATCTGTCCCTACTGTGTGCTTTTTCCACAGACAAGTCTTTTAGTTTGATATCACCTTTGTAGCCTTGGTATCAGTTTTTATTCAAAGGTGCCATGATCGCTGGTAAACACGCTGATTGACAGTTGTTTCTACATTGCCTCCCGCTAAAACGTGTGAATCTTGCAAAATAAAAATATTTCCTGTCTTTTCTGTTAACCTCTTATTTCTCCTCCACAAGTCCTCTCACATTGGCTTACCGTTCTCCCATACCCATCACTGTTAGCGTTAGCCTGCTAATTACATTCCTCAGTAATGAGATTTTGGGACAGGAGTTTGCTAAGTGACTGTGATCTGTGAGTGTGTGCTTACATGTGTTAAACAATATTTATGGGTAGTGTCCTTTACTTGTATCACTTTAGCGTCTGTGTGTATGCATGAGAGGCTGACTTCTTCTTCTTCGATCAAATGTTCTTTTAATGTGTTTGTGGCTTTGCACATCTAAACGCTCATCTCTCTGTCACTGTTTCTTTTCCTTTGTCTTGTTATTGGGTGGTCTGTAGCAAAGTCACCTGGAAAGCATTATAGTGTTTAGGAAGAACTGCATCATGGAACCACAAATGCAGACCTGCGCTCATCATCTTTTTTTCAGTAAAAATTTGTTTCTACATCAGCTTCTTGGAAAACACAACCAAGACAACAGAATAAAAGGAACAAAGCCAACCAACATATTAAAATTGCTAATAGCAGCTTTACTTATATTTGTGTCGCTTACAAACACATTGAGCATTCTGACAACGATCTGATACACATAGCTTTCACAGGACACGCTGCAAGTAGAATGTGCAACAAAAGCCAGACTACAATTTTTACTAAGTTTCCCAGTTCAATAACCCTATTTTACAAAGTTTTTAAATAATGTTTTGAAAACCTGGACCAAACTCTGACCTTTAGATTTCAGCTCGGTGCCATACAATGAGGGGAATGCTAATCTATCAGCTGCTCGGTCTCATGCTCACACACAGACGTACACACAGAAGCCAGACAGTTGTTCAACAAGGGCGATTGCGTAAGCATCTGCAGTGGAGTTTATATGAAGACTACGTGTGTTATCTCTATCTTCATTGTCTCATCCAAGATTTCTTTCAATATTGTAACCCTCTGTAAACACTGTACAGTGTATATACAGGCAAAAATAAACAAAAGCTCAAATTTATACACCTGGACAATAGTGCTTTTGCAATGTCTCAGTCAAACAGGGAGCCTAAATGAATGCCTTCAATCTTAAATGTCCTGATGTGTCCTGTATTGTTTATTATTTTTACAGTTACTATGATGAACCTTTGATAAGCTATGCATATTTTCTCTGGAATATCAGAGTAGTCCCCACATCACTAACAATAATTTCACTCTAGGCCTGTTGTGAGTGAAGTGGAAAATAAAACAAAGCAGCCTAAGAAAACACATTCTTAGCCGCTTATTTTCTAACATAAATATTGTTGAACTTGAGGTAACTTAAACATAAAAAATTATAATAATTGTGGTGTATTTTCTCTTACTTGTTATTTAATTAAATGTAATTGATTCAGCATAGTTTGTAATAGGCCAAAAATAGCATAAAATAGCCCTGGGTATCAATAGAAATATATTTATTTATTTCACTTCTTTTGTATCCACTGACATTTAAACATAGCGGCCTTTTCTTCCAAGTTAAAGCTGTAAGCAATCAAAAGACAAAGATGACATGCCACTTCACTCCAATTCAAAACCACAAATTGACAATGACATGGTATGAAACTAGGAGCCACCAAACCCAGCAGCTCCTCGTACTCCCCTGTACTGTCAGATGACTTCCAGCTGTTTCTCCATAGTCTACTATGCATATAATGCATGCAATAGCAATAAAACAAGTAGCTAAAATGTCAGAAACACTTTTCTTTAAAATTGCACCAAGTTCAAAACAAGCCAACCATTTCCATTCTTTGACTCACTTCAAAGAGACTTCATGTGTTGTTGCTGCACTGACACAGTTTGCACATTTGTCTGTGAACTCTCTCCTATCACAAGTTAAAGCTGGCTGTTTGATGGTAGATAATAGGCTTTTGTTCTCCTAATTTTTTCTACACCTTTAGTTAGTGTTGCATCCCTGCTGCATTATTTGAATTATAACACTTTCATCATTTATACCATTTATCTCTATAACAGGTTTATTTGTTTTTTCACTCTGTCTCTTTCCAGTGACCTCCTTCCTGTCGCTGCCCTAGTCCTACTGACACTGCACTGACTGCAGGGAGCGAGGGGGAGGAGGAAGTGCTGTGGCATTGCACAGCAAACATCCCTAATAGGCTAATCTAATCTCATCTCTTTGCGGTCTATGGACTGTGTTTACTTTCTGCCCCGTGTCTGCACACTGGCTTGGCCTCGCTTCGCTGAATGCAGCTTTGTTCCCACTGAAAACTCATCATCGGTGTGATCTGAGAAACGGGCGCCAACTCTGCAACCGTCTGCCTGTTGTGGCTGCAGGCTGGGAATCTTCCCCATATCTACTGTATGGGCAGCATCCACAGCTGTCTGATTATGTCAGGAGACATGTTGGCATCCTGTTGTACTATGACCCCCGAGCTCTCAAAGAAAGGAGTTAGCAAATGAAAGTTGTACAGTCAACAAAACACATTTTGAACTTTGTACAAAAAGCACAAAACTAGGACATGATCACATTTGCAGCCTTAGGTTTAAATGTTTCCATTTTTTCAACAAAACAGCCAGGCCATTTTTTTTAAAAAAACTCAGATGTATAAATAACTGAAGTTTAAATACATCATAAGGGTCTTTGTGTTTGATACTTTTCTCTTTTGAGAAACTGTAACTTACCTCTGGCAGCGCTAGACATCAAGACCATCTCCAACACCAGAAGAAACACCCACAGAACTTCCATTTTAAAATTCTCTGAATAGAACGCACAGCCTCTTCAACCTGAAAAAGTATTATAGTTCATTAAGTATATGACGATAGTCTAAGACTAACAAATGCTATGTATTATTACGAACTGATTTTTATAACTGATGACAGTAAATTAAAAAAAAAAAAAAGATACTAGCAGGATAATAATCACATCCTACATTCTCATTATGTGGTCTAGTTATTAATTAAAAAATGCAAATAAAATTAAATAAACAAGAATTTAACTTTATAACAATAAATATCCCAAAAGACTGCTACCCCTGACTGTTTGAATTAAAATGTATATATTCATTATCAGAAAGTAAAACGCATTCATCACTGACTGATCATGAGTTTATCTGCAAGTTCAACTATTTTTTAATAGTTATTCTAACCACCTGTCCATATGTCTCCCTTTACAGCTGTTTAACTCTTAATGTTTCATCAATTCTCCTCAGGGCCTTATCTTATTTCAGTACTTCATGAACTGTATCTTTGAACAGCATCACCTTCATCCCAGGACTTCTTTATTTCCAGATAAGTGAGCCATTTGTTAGGTTTCGGCACATTCTGTTTTAAAAAATAGTTTTCTTATGTCTTTGTTAGTGGCAATAAAATATTAGTCTAGTTATAAAATAAGCACTGCACTGAATTTGTGAAGTTATTCTAAACCACAATAATGCACTTTGTTATTGATTTCTAACACAGCTATCACAGTGAGACACATCATTTACTTTTGTCCACTTGTAGCATACTACAATACTTTATTATCTACATGAAGCTGCATATTGCTAATGTTATACAGAAATACACATCTATATGATACAATGACGTGTAATAACGTGAAACTGTTAAAGCCTACCTTAGGTCCAGTAATGATAACGAATCCCCAGTCTATTAGCAACTGGCCACACGCACCATGCCTTTAATGTCCAACACACGACGTTCTCCCCTTCACTAACTTTATTTTAGTAAACCTATTTTCGAATTAAACGTAAATCACTTCTAGGCTACACACGCGTCCCTCACACACGTACAGCCAGTAGTCCGCAAAATCGATCAAGAGGAACGCACAAAAGGAGCGTATTATAAAGGAAATCGAATGAGTATTAGCGAAAATTGACCCGCTAATGTAAAATAAAAGATATATGGTGGAACACGTGAGCGCTGTAGTAGATTTCTGAATGACAGTCCGCCTAACACTAACGACTCCGTGTAACGCAAGAAACTCGGGAGTAAAAGAGAGCTCTATCTACATTTTCCACGCATTACAGAAGATATTCGGATTGTTGAGATATTAAACTGAGCCCGAGTGCTGTCCACATTGCCTCCAGCAGCGGTTCACAGTCCCAAATTTCAGCCGCAGGGGAGAAAGTAAACTCCGTCGACGGAGTGTCTCAGCACGAAACTTTCAGCCAATCAGAGGGCAGGCCAATCAGTGACACAGCCAATCAGAGAACAGGATAGTGCTGGACAAATTTGGAGCGGTTTGGGGTGGTTCGGGATAATCTGCTACTACATCCTATTTTAGTATTTTAGGTAATTCTCTGACAAACATATTTGATAATTAACTCAACTGTAGAAAGGTATTTTGTGTTGCCTCACTGTAGACGCAGAGAAAGTAATCTAAAAGAACTGTTAGCTGTGGATGAAAGATTGTAGTTAATATTGATATGAGAGGTTATGTTTGCACCTGCACGTCTGTGGCTTCAAAGGACCGTGTAGCCCATGACTTTATATTTATTTTGTATAGACTCTAGAAAAACATGCTGTAGTGTAGGTTAGCATACTCATACAGTGTGGGGCCAGATCACTGTGAACCAACACCGCCATCTTGTGTTATTGTAGCCTTTTACAGCAAAAACTAATTCACACGGGCTTCCTATGGTTTTGTGTTGCGACATCACTTGACATAAAATCAACAGTGAGAAATGAGTAGGCTAACATTGACCAGTTTGAGAAAATCTACAAAAATATACAGCTTGCAGTTGTAGCTACCAGAGTTAAAGTAGTTCTAATCCTACATGTAGGCAATAGGCCACCAAGGTCACCTGTTATGATTCTGTATAAAATGTATTTGTCACTGTTCACTGTCTATTCTGCCTGTTTTATATTCTACAGACATTACATTGACATTAAGTTATTGTAACCAATTTATATTGCAATACACCGCTAAACAGTAGCGCCATCTTGTGGTGGTTTGATGGAATTAACGTATATCTGGTTAAGCAATTTTAGTTTAGGTTTTCAGAGTCCAAACGGGTTTTTATAAATGATAATTTTGTTCAATCTTGCTTATATTTCAGAAATACTTACAAACTAAAAGGGATTTACTCTGTTTTGAACCAGCCTGTTTTTTTTAATTAGCCCTGCAATGTCTATATGTACAACTTTGTCACTGTATACTTTTCATAATAGTCTTGTTGAAAATGTTTTGCCTTTGTACTACACGCATTTTCCTGTTATCCACAGAAAGATTGCTCTTAGCCACCAGTAGGCCTAGCACTATGTAGCCTATGCCAGAAAACATCTTGGGCTTTAAATCAATATTTCTATATATGTATTTACAACTTAAAAAACAAATGTTATTTTGATAGGTTTCCAAACAGCATCTTGACTTTATAAAAGCTTTGAAACATTTTGAAGAATCCAGTGTGCTACAGCTATTCAAGTGTTCACGGTTATTTAATACGGCCATCAAATAGTCATGATTTAGTGTAACTGTGAGGAACAGCAGTGTATTGTCTATGGCTAAGCTCCAGTTCTGTGGCTTTAACCGCTGTGTTTTATTTCTGCTTGTCCAACCTCCCCTGAGTCTGAGGGTGTCTCCGCAGCCAGTAAAAAGCATTCTGCACATTTCCCAACATTTAGGCCTGCAACTTTTAGAGACCATTCAGTAATACCTGGAAATAACCTTTCGACCAATAGTAGCCCAGTCCAGATTTAAGACTGTGCCAGTAGATGGTAGCAAAGTATAACAAGGGAACAGAGCATTAAGCATTGACTTTGGTTAAATAACCTTTTGAAATTTGTTATTTACTTCTGTAACTGCTGTATATTTTTCAATACATTTAGACTTGTGTGTTATCTGTACACAGGAGTCAGAGGCATTGGTCACCTTGATTGGGTGACTTGAATCAGACTGTAAGTTAATATAAAGGTAGAAAAACAACTGATATTGTTATCTTGCACCAAATGGCCATGTGAACACCAGTATTTCTTTATTTTTTTTCTAAGGGGTTGAACTCCACCACCAAGGTCATTCACTCATCATGCCTTTCATGAAGGCGGCAAGTGCAGTTTTGATTTCCCACAGGCATTCAGTTGGGTTGAAAATGTGGTGCTGTAAAAATCCATATTCACTCCACACGGTGACACCTTGTGCCCCCGGAGGCATTGTGAGAAACCTATTTTGCTTTCATTTGCTTCTGTCTGTTTTTAGGGTCTGTTTTCTTTAACCAAACCATTTTGTAATGAAGGTCAGTGAGTCGAGGTCTGTGAATAGCGTTCTCTCTGTTGGAGCATGATTGTTTTCATTATTAAGTTTTACTGGGCTTTAGCCAGTGCAACAGGGCATTTACATTTTGCAGGCACAGCAAAATGTCACATTGAATCTGTGTACTTTGTTTTCAAAAGGTCATAATTAGCCAGTAGTTTTGAAACAATTATGCCAAAATTGCACCAATTTCCCTCTGAAGCAAAACATAGAATTACTCGACTGAACGGTGTATGTGTGAAACACTTGTGGTTTGATGTTGTACCATTCCTACTCCTTAGTTTACTATCAAAGACATCAACTTAATCAACAGCTATAAAAACGGATTACCATGGTGTAGCTGGACGTTTTTATCAGACTTAGAATGTTTGTTTCAGGAAAGCACAATTACATGTAGCAGCATCTGAGATAAATACTGTTTACTGGCAAGGTATGAGGACATATATGCACATGCACATTAGGTAAATCCATTGCCAGCTGTCACAAAAAAGAGTTCTTTATTCATTTTTTCATCTTCAAAACCCATGGATATAGATTGCAAGCTCAATCTCCTCCTTTTTGAAGCATGTGAACAGCTATAGAGCTCTGCAGGGACATACTGTTATAGTTTTGTCTGTTGTGTATGAAAAATTGTGATCAGTACGTAAGCCTTTGGACTTACATGCGGTCAAGTAATTTTGTCTTCATTGTGCTTCTATTTGTTTTTATGTTGTCTTTTGGGCTGATGCTGAATATGGTACATATGTTTGCGAGCGTGTGTATGTTAATAGTATGGCGGTCTCACCTCAAGCCTGAACCCAGTGTAGCCACGAGGAGGGTTGGGCATTTATGGAGGAATTCTGTAATTTTGAAAACTGTGGTTTGAGTTTCACTCTTTTTTAACAAGCTGGTTTGGGCACTGATAATGGAAAACGGCTGCAGAGAGGGAGAGAACACGAGAGGGAGTTTTGGCATCCCTTAAATTCACTTCCCATTTTTCTAAATATTATTTCTGTTGGGAGTTTGTGTGTTATCATGTCGGCAATATTATAAAAGTTTCCACAGGCAAGAGCAAGAAAAATTGGGCGAAATGATCAGAAAGTTTATAGACCTCAGTGGACCTCTTAATTCCCCAGTGACAATAGATGTTATCAGGCCAAAAGTTAAAACCAGAAATGATCCCATGCACATTTGAATACTTGACTGTAATAGTTGTGCATCACTGGAAGTTCTTGCACAAAACACTATTCAAGGTTGAATATGTTGATATTTTGCTACAGTTTTCTAAAGTGAATGGTCCCAGATAAATACGTTCTGTGAAATATATCCTGTTTTCTGATTGACACTTCTTTAAGTTAAGTAAAAGTGTCATCATTCTTGGTGTAGAGCTGTCAGCTGTACAAAAGCGACCCACAGTCTATAACACTATATGACACAATTAGACTGCGTGCTCCACATCTGGATGCCAGGTAGCCTGACCCCCCGCTGCATTTAAGCACACAAGCTCACTCACCTACATATATTACATACTTTACGTTCTAAATGAGTAAAGGGGGGGGGGGTTGTGAGGCTATAGTATTTAGCCCCCAGACTGGGAAAATAAAGAGTATAATGTAATGGAGACAGCTGTAAAAGCACAGAGTGGTACAGGACTGAATATAACAGGCCACAGCGTAAAGCTAATAGGGACTGACCCACTGACTTAGGGTCAGCTTTAGTCCCAGAGAAACTAGGTCTGTGATGTCATCCCAAATGCTTTACTTTAATGACTGCAGGTAGTAGAACTGAATTTATGTATGTCCCTGTCTTTTTATATATATATTTATATATATATATATATATATATATATATATATATATATATATATATATATATATATATATATATATATATATAAATATATATATATATATAAATATATATATATATATAAATATATATATATATATATATATATATATATATATAACAGGAACAGGAACAAGAACAACACGGAGATGGGTGAGATGCGATAACAAGGCTCTGTTGGAATGCTACTACTCAAGTAACCCTAGTCAGACGGGTTACATGAAGAGGATGTGGGATGAATGGTTACTTCAAAACCCACAGTCCACGCTTACGTCGAAGCAACTAGTAGCTCAGTGTTCCAACATCCACAAGCGGCAACTGCTATCACCACTTGAGGGGGAGCCATGACGATAGGTCAGAGGGGAGCCAACAGGGGCTCCCCATCCAGAGATTGGGTACGAAGCCCCAACAAGTGCAATAACACTGAACGAGGCAGCGACTGACCTGAAAGACAAGATCATGGCGAGAATCAATGAAAGGCAACCCCAACGCCAAATACAACGGCTAAGTGAAGTACCATCAGAAAGTTTCCTAGAAGATGTGAATGCAGCATTGAGTGCGATCCATACCACAACCATCACTGAAACCAATGAACTGATATACACCTCAGCAGTGATCCTCGAGATGCTTGGCTATAAGAGCAACCATGGGAACCATGAGAAACAATACCCACCATGGAAACAAAGGCTGGAGGCAAAAATCAAGAAGGCACGGAGAGAAGTGAGCCAACTGACAGAGGCCAAGAAAGGTGCAATGAGAAAACAAGTACCCAAAAGGTACAACCAGATGCCCATACCTGAAGCACTTGAAACTGCCAAACAAAGGCTCCAAGCCTTGGCCAGCCGCCTAAAGAGGTACACAAGAGAGAATGAAGCCAGAAGAATAAACCGGCTGTTCGCCACTCAACCTGCGAAAGTGTACCCTCAGTGGCAGGGTAATAACAGCAGATCCAACCCACCAAGGATGGAAACTGAACAGTACTGTAAAAGATGCCTCCCTCTCCCATATGGGAGAGGGAGGCATCCCACAACAGTGATGCACAGTGGCTGGTGGCTCTGAGAGAGGACCACAGCAACCTCCCTGAACAGAATCCAGTTACCATCACAGCGACAGACATCCAAGAAAGAGTCTCAGGTATGAAAAACTGGACAGCATTGGGCCCTGACAGGATCCACACCTACTGGCTAAAGAATCTCACTGCACTCCATGAGCGCCTGAAGGATCCCACAAAGGGTACAGTCCCATCCAACTATCGGCCAATAACCTGTCTCTCCACAACATGGAAACTCATGTCAGGCATCATTTCGGCTAAGATAAATGGGCACATGGATCAATACATGAGCAAAGCACAGAAGGGCATCGGCAAAGAAACCAGAGGAGCCAAACACCAACTCCTGGTTGACAAAACAGTCACCCAAGACTGCAGAACCAGACACACCAACCTGTGCACTGCCTGGATTGATTACAAGAAAGCATATGACTCAATGCCACACACATGGATCACTGAATGCTTGGAGATGTACAACATCAACAGGACTCTAAGACACTTCATTGCCAACTCGATGAGGCTATGGAAAACCACCCTTGAGACCAATGGCAAGCCACTTGCACAAGTATCCATCAAATGTGGCATATACCAAGGAGATGCTCTGTCCCCACTGCTGTTCTGCATAGGTCTGAACCCCCTCAGCCAAATAATCAACAAGAATGGCTGTGGATACCGACCCAGGAATGGGGCCACCATCATTCACCTCCTCTACATGGATGACATCAAGCTATACGCTAAGAGCGAGCGGGACATCGACTCACTGATCCACACCACCAGGATCTACAGCTCTGACATTGGGATGTTATTCAGGCTTGAGAAGTGTAGTCGAATGGTGACAAAGAGAGGGAAGGTAGTCCACACAGAAGGGGTCTCACTACCAGAAGGAACAATAGCAGACATTGAGGATGGTTACAAGTACCTTGGAATACCACAAGGAAATGGCAACCTTGAAGAGGTAACAAGGAAAACAGCAACGGCCAAATACCTCCAACGAGTAAGGCAAGTCCTAAGAAGTCAGCTCAATGGCAAGAACAAGGCACGGACAATAAACAGCTACGCCCTGCCAGTGATCAGATACCCTGCGGGAATAATAAGGTGGCCAAAGGAAGAGATACAGACCACAGACGTTAAGACACGAAAGCTCCTCACCATGCATGGAGGATTCCATCCCAAATCCAGCACCCTGAGACCGTACGCTAGCTGTAAGGAAGGCGGCCGTGGACTAGTGAGTGTGAGAGCCACTATCCAGGATGAAACATCCAAGATCCACAAGTACATCAAAGATAAGGCCCCAACAGATGACGTACTTAGTGAATGTCTCAGGCAATGGGGAACAGCGGAAGAGGAGGGAACTGGCGGAGGGACCATCATGGGAGGACAAACCCCTACATGGGATGTACCACCGGAACATAACTGAAGTGGCTGATATCACAAAATCCAACCACTGGTGACCTCACTGGTGAAGTCATGGAACAAACCATCTATGGAGTTGGTAGTATGTATATTTATATTTTATTATTTATGTGTTTTTGTATTTTGTTCATATTCCTTCTAATGCATAATAGTCAGAATGTGAATGAGACATACCTGTAATCAAAAGTGTTTCTCCAGCCATCAGTCTGTAGAGAGCTGTGAAGTAGACAACATCAGTGTTCAAGGCATGTTGTGGGTTCGGAAACACTGCTGGTAAAATGCATTTTTATTTGTGTCTGCTTCTTATTTTTGTCTACTTTGACCAGCTTGCCCACATGGAAGAATAGAGATTAACTAATGCATTTCTGCCTCTTGTTACGACCCCCTTGAGTACAAGTAAATCACTAGTAGGCCTCACTTATCAGTTAGGCCTAACAGGCTGTATTTTCTGGACGTTTTGTGGAATTCCACTCAATTACAATGAGAATAACTTTGTGCCTATTACTCTTTACAGGTTCACATGCAAGTCTGTGGATGCAGGTGAAGTTACACATATAACCCATGCAGAGAGCCATTAATTCTTTATACACTTTACCATTGTAGCTCCGGCCTAATCGCTTGATTTACTGGCTCTCACAGCCTTCAGCAAACTCTTTTTTATATTAGACTCAGGTTTCTATTATGTTTTGCTTAGTTTTTTATGAGCCAATTTACTGCCATTTAGCTGCCCTCAGTTAATGGCTTGCATTGTTCTTCAGGTGATGGTCAAAGCTTGTTTTAATGAAAGTTTTCTTGCAATGCAGACATTAAAAATCTTGCTGCTGTTGAAATACACCAGTATTTAGTTGAGCTCAAACCAGCTCTTTCTCTGTGCTGCTGTTCTCTTTTGTGGTGATGTCATCAAGTGAATAATCAGCAAACATAAAATATGTGTGGGTTTTTGGGGTTTTATCAGCACCAGATTGTGACCACTGCACCTTATGCCTTACCTTCACATCATTGCTTTAAACATACACAGGCTACATCAAGTTTTGGTATTTAGACATCAGAGAGAGAGTACATACATACTGGTTTTACATTTCCAGTGGCCATGAAATATCTTGGCTGTATTCTCATTTTCTCACTTTCTTTGTATCAACAAGTCAATTTCTTCTTTTTGTTAACACTTTGAGAATGAATTGTGGCGCTGTGTAAAAGGTGCATTAATCCAAAATGAATGACATATCTATGATAAAGTAAAAGATGAAAGTTTGATCACAATAACAATTATTATTATTAATTTATATTATGGTATTGTAGATTATATTGCATATCTGTTTAGTTCTCATGAGAACCCTCCATCTTTTGTATACTTTATGATAAAAAGCAAAGTCCTGATCACTTTTTTATACAGGTCTTGAATCCTTACAGCAGATGTTTCCCCTCAATAATCTCTGTTTGTGGTAAGATTTACATCTCTTGTAAGATATAATCTTTATTTACTCAACCAGTTGGATGGAGATAATCCCTTACATGAAAGTTTAGGACACCCACAGAGTGTCAGGTGTTTGTTGATTCTTCCATGGTTAAATGGTCTTTGTAAGATTAGAGCTACACAGACCTTTTGTTTCGTGTTAGTGTGTGTCATTTCCCCCAGTGTATTTCTTAATTGAAAACAAAGCACTAGAAACTGTACATCTAAATGACATTTTTAGTATCTTTTATAGCGCCATAAAAATATTCTCATTATTAAGTGCAGATGCAGTTCCACCACAAACAAGCACAGAAAGTTAACTATTATAATAGTTTATTAGTGTCAAGTGGTAGATGAATGAACACAATGAAACGTTTTAACATTGTACTTGGGTAACTTGTTTACTGTGTTATCTATTGCTTTGAATTATTTGATACAATCTATATGACTTATTAACAAATCTGTACTGCCTTGTGAACAGTGTTGTAGTTCTGTAGACCGGTCTAGGTCTTGAGACTGGCCATAAGACATTTTATTAAAAGGTCTTAATCTTGACCCATTTTACTCTGTGTTGTCTCAAAAATCTAGTTCACCGAAGACCACCAATAGTTTATTTTTTCACATTATATTATATTCAATCAAAAATCTTGCTCTCGCTCTGCTTCCTTTACCAAACACTTACCCCCATAAAGCTCAAATTGCAAGAATTGTTTTTTTACTGGTATCTATTCTAATGTATCATACACTGTTTTCTGTCTTTACTAGCTCTCAGTCCTGACTACAACACTTGTAAACAGCTAGTGTAACCCAAGTAACATTTATGAGATATTGCCACGTAATCTTTAACATTACTAAATATCTTGTAAATGATATAAGTCTATAAGTAACTCCTGTGGCAAGGACACACAGACATTACATGAATGATGCACTTTGCAACACTCAAATAGAGGGTGTAAAAATAGGCCAATACACTGGCGCCAGGCAGGTCGCATTTGTATAAGATACACTAAAAGGAAGACCTCTTTTTTTTCTTACAAACTTGACGGCTTGGATAGTTTTTTTTTCAAAACTTAACGTTTGTAAAATCGTGGCCAATCATGTAATCTGTAGGGATCTGCACCCTCCATTGGGAAAAGTTACACAGGGTGGCTTTAAACTCCTTTTCAGCTAACTTGAATCATTGCACTTTGGGTCACAAGGCTATCCTAGGAGCTGTAATCATCATCATGAATGTATTGTGGAGGTCCTGCATTAGAGGTGTAAACAGCTGTTTGTACAGTAGGCGTGTGTATTGGCAAGCACCTGGCGATACGATACGTATCACGATACACATGCCACGATACTATATATCCTAAAACTGTATTGTAAGATGATATATTGCAATTATCAAAATAGTGAGCATTAAAACTGTGTCTCTCAACATTATTTTTTTAAAATAAATAAACAACAAATGTATTGCTTGCACATTTTTTGTTTCATAAAATGCTCAAAACATAGTTTTATTTCAATAAAAATAATAAAATATCGCAATATTCAACAAAATCAGTTTTTTCTTACACCACTAATGTACAGGCGATTGTCATATTATCATAAATGAATATGTCTGACTGCACATATTTAGAGTGGTAGTGAACGGGTTTTGCTGGTGACTGTCACATTTGACAAAATTCTTTTATACAACCCTTTTACATTTTATACAGTCATACTCTCACTCAACTCAAAAGTGCTGACGGTGTTGTTAAACCAGGTCATGGTGATGTTTTATGGACACATACCTCACTTCATTAGCAATTTCTTCTCATTACCTCAACCCTGACACAGTATGAGCTCCGCCTGCAAGTCCATCCAGTACGTAATTAGACTAAACGTGACCCAGGGCCGAACGTTTTAGTTTTTTTTTTGGTGTAAATAGCAGAGCCTCCGAGGAAAAACGATGACATACACTTGGATTTATGTTATTTGTGTTTCTCTAATTAGGAATAAATCTAGTCTAAACTTTTTAATGTGCATTCACCTTGGCTTTTCAACTGCGAGCGCTTACATCTGGGTGCAATCTATTGTTCTTGGTTTGATGACGGTAATCAGCGAGAGGCGATGTAACCAGAGTATAGGATGTGAACTTTGTGGAACGGTTCAGAAAGGTGTGGAGGAAGAACGTTTGTATTTAGGAATTAGCTAATCACAAAAAAATTATTGCAAAATCACTGAAATAAGTTTGTGTTGGTCGGACTTTCATAGTTGTCGTAACCATTCTCAAACTACAAACAATAGAGAACGTAATTAATTAATTGTATTGAATTTTTCACAAAAAATGCCTGGAATATCTCTTTCTTTGATCAAAGGAATCAAGAAACGCAAACAAAGCAACAGCACAAAAAAATGTAATCATTAACATTTTGCATTTAATTGCACTCACACACAGCCCATCATAGCCACATAATTCTCCTTTATTATGTTGACTTGTTCATTGCCCAAGCTCACTTTTTGCACTCTTATTGGAAGTCTTTGGAAGTTCTTCTAATCCAGCTGTAACTTCTCTAAAAGGTCTTGTCAGATGCATCTTTTGATACACCAGGGAGCTGTAAACTAACCTTCCTTGTATCTGACAGTGAGACATAAACCTGTCGACTGGGTGTTCAGGGAACTCCTTAGAACACAGATAAGCTCTTTGATAAACAAGGCAGAATTTCAGTGTTGGCTTATTTCATTCCATATTTCTTCTTTTTGAAAAATGATTTGCTGGGGCACACTTTACGGGAATATTACACCTTCGTAAATGAGAACGCCTTCAAATAATGTACAATGTTCCAGTGGATTAAATTATTTTACACAATTAATGGTGATCAGAGGCACACACACAACAAATGAAGAGAGAGACAAGGCTGCTCAGAGATGTACGTACACAACATAAGACAACAAGAGTGAAAAAACTATCAACAGAAAACATACATCCACTTACAGCACTTTGGCCTTTTCCAACACTAAATGTATGCATCTCCTCTTTGAGCTAACTCAATAATATAAACTGAAATTAGTTATGTAACTGTAGACTAGTGCAGGTGACTGTTTGAGGAATTACCACTTGTTATGGTGCAGGACATCTTTGTGACATTCAGATGTATACAGGGAAAAAAACTTTTAATGAAGTAGCAGGAAATACCATCATTTGTCCCATTTATAGTTTTTTATAGCCTGTTTATTACTCCTTTAATGAAACATACAAACAAACAATACATTTAAGTAAAACCATTAAGTTAAGCACTTGGTCTGTGGCCTCTTTCCTACATACATCTACATTCACACCGATGCAAGAATACAGGGCTAGCCTAACCCTGACCCTGTTTCTTAAAATAATTGTACAAATCAATGCCGCTAAATTTAAATGAATTCACAATAAACACTGGCAGTGAAGTTGTAAAATGTCGGTGTGCATATGAATAATTGTAAGTTTGGTCTGGACAAGATGAAGTTGTTTATTAGTGTGAGATATTGGGTGTAATGTTTGACTTTGGACATAAAGCAGAAGCATTCCCTTCCGATGTGGTCTGTATCACTCAGCACAAAGACCCGGGGCTGCACAGTAGAGCACAGTGACGTGTGTGCACAACTGTACATGTACTGAAATATG